>OZ004725.1:128300497-129631547 GCA_963924685.1 Dexiosoma caninum | reverse complement strand
ATTTATATATTTATTTATTTATTATTTTTGGCCGCCACAATACCACCAAAAACACTCCACACACTCCTCTATTTTTTTTTATTTGCATTGCAGCAAATTCCATCTTCATTCATTTTCATTCATTTATTTATATATTTCTATATTTTATAGAATTATATGCTTTTTATTTTACGGTAAGGAACACATTAATTATCCTTCCGCAGGTTCACCTACGGAAACCTTGTTACGACTTTTAGCAATCAATCTGTCTTACGTTCGGACCTGATAAGTTTTCCCGTGTTGAGTCAAATTAAGCCGCAGGCTCCACTCCTGGTGGTACCCTTCCGTCAATTCCTTTAAGTTTCAGCTTTGTAACCATACTTCCCCCGGAGCCCAAAAGCTTTGGTTTCCCGGGAAGCGACTGAGACAGCCATGATAGTAGCTACACCGAATTACTAACTGGCATCGTTTATGGTTAGAACTAGGGCGGTATCTGATCGCCTTCGAACCTCAAACTTTTGTTCCTGATTAATAAAAACATCTTTGGCAAATGCTTTTGCTTAAGTTAGTCTTACGACGGTCCAAGAATTTCACCTCTCGCGTCGTAATACTAATTCCCGTGTTTATAATGCATGTATTAGCTCTAGAATTACAACAGTTATTCAAGTAACTGTTAACGATCTAAGGTACCATAACTGATATAATGAGCCTTTTGCGGCTTCACTTTTGTGTGTACTTAGACATGCATGGCTTAATCTTTGAGACAAGCATATAACTACTATTGGCAGGATCAACCAGAATAATGTTCAATTATTATTCATATATTTTTGTGACCACGCAATACCCTAATCGTTTGTGAATACTGCGTGGCAGAAAAACCATAATATGACGGACCAGTAACTATTTATATCGTATCGTCCCGACATTTCAGATTTTCTTACGTCACTTATGCCAAACATAAAAATGTAAAACATAAATGACTAAATATATATTTCATTTATTAAATTCAATGCATCCAGATAATATTTTTCAATATATACAGGATTATATTATGATATGTAATTAAGAATTACATTTCATCTAATATTTTTCAAAAAATACTGCATAAGAGCAAAAAGATAAAATTTTCAAACCATAGACTTTACAATCTTCCATTTCTTTATTTTGGACCATCAAATATCTGAACATTTCGAAAAAAACACGGTTTCAACAAATCAAATTATTCGCAAAATTTTAATATTTATACTCTCTTATTATTTTGTCACCCTCAAAATAGAGTAGTATTTTTGTTAATTGTGGTGCCCCGGCCACTTGTGGTTCCCCAAGCCACTTTATAAGAAGAGAATTAATAAATTAAATCAACTTCTTTTATATATGAAAATGAGTTTTTCATATGTATGTGCACGCACTACACATAATTATTATTCATTTCTTTATTTTTATTATAGTGTCGCAACACTTTCATTTGAATTTTTAAAATTCAATCTTTGATTTTTATTTATCATTATTTGCAATATTCATTTGAAATATTCTTTTGCAATTTTCTTTTAGATCGAGCCATGTGATTTCAAAAAGTCGACCAATCGACGCAAACAAAATATGACGATTTATTCAAGAAATGCCAAAAGACAAAACTGAAAAAAACCATCGTTTTATGACGATGATTTTTATTATTATTATATTAATAACACTAATTATTTTAAGCCTAAGGTCTTTTTATATATTTTATATTTATTTCAATATTTCGCTACTCCTTTGTGTAGAAGCTACACAAAGGAGTAGCGAAATATTGAAATAAATATAAAATATATAAAAAGACCTTAGGCTTAAAATAATTAGTGTTATTAATATAAAAAAAAAAAGGTCAAAAAACTAGAAAAATTATTATTATTATTATTATCATTATTATTATTGTAATTATTGTTTTGAATATTTTATTATATGTAACATATTCGTAAAAATGTATTTTGGATTTGGTTCAAAAACAAAAATTTCAATACAAAATCGAATATTTATACCTATTTCAAATCCAGAATATATTTTTATGAATATGACTTTTAATATTTTTATGAATATGGCTGTTAATATTTTTATTTTGAATTTTCATTGACAAGAACTTTTCATATATTGTGAATTTTTAAAAAAATTTTTTTATTATAAACAAAAATCAATTTTCCTGAAGAAGCTACACAAAGGAGTAGCGAAATATTGAAATAAATATAAAATATATAAAACGACCTTAGGCTTAAAATAATTAGTGTTATTATTACTAATAAATAAATAAATAAAAAAATATTGCTTGTGTTTATTGTGTAGAGAGTTTTGGCTCCAATATATTTAAATAATTTTCCATTGACAATAAAAAAAAAAATGGGTAAAAGAATTTGAGGATGCTATTGAATGTGAAGATAATGAAGTAGAAGCCATATCCGATGAAGATGATTGTGTTGAGGAACCAAAGAGGATGATTAAAGCCGGGAAGGCTGTCGATATTTTCAATAAGGCGTTGGATTGGGCTGAAGGTGAAATGGTTGAACAGCGAGTTTTAAATGTTTTAAGAGACTTACGTGAGAAGGCAGTTTTAAAAGTTCTCGACCAAAAGAAACTGCAAAAGAAGATAACCGACTTTGTTGAACATTAGCTTTATATTTCTAGAATTTATGTATATGAATATGTATAGAAATAAGTATATTTTTGTTTGCTGCAAACAAACTGAATGAAAAAATTCCTTTTATGTTTTAAAATAAAACAAAAATTTTAACTATCTAAATTAGACTTTCATTTATACAGGAAAGAACTTTATGTGGTAAGCAAATGACTTGGTTTTATTAAAATTTTGTACCATTTGTAAATATGAACAATCCCAAAAATTTGAACTGCCCTTGTTTTCATTAGTTGATATTATCGCGAACGCACTGTATTTCAATTAAAGTGCATCACTTCACTCTTAGTCAAAGTTACATTTAGACAATAAATAAAATAAGGTGCCACAATGTGTCTGTGCCCAGTACAGAGCCAAGTACGATTTTAGTGCAAACGAGATGTTTAATATATATTAACTAATTTGAATATAATTAATTTAGTCATTTCTGGGTTTCTATTTATTTGTGTGCCTTGAATCATTTAGAAATTACTTTTATTCAAATGTAAATTCGAAATGACGTTCATTAAAGACAAATGTTAAATCTAGTTTTCATTTCAACTAAATCATCAATTAAAGAAAAGACTGACCATTAATAAAATAATAAAAAAAATCATTTAATTACACAATACTGGAAACAAACGCCATTATCTTGAACTTGGTAAATGAAAAAGCCTCACCCTCAATGTCGTACCAAAGAAAACCTCCCTTTGACTCTCAAACGAAAATTAATATGAATATTAAATAAATAAAACCACTTTCAATTTCATTAAAAGGGGAACAGAACTGTTGTTAATAAATCTATGAATACAAATGAGAAGACTGTATGAACATGTACAAATACCAGAGACAGTCTGGCTGTGTATCGTTAAATACGAGTAGCAACGTCTGCTGCTGGTTGATGATATTTTCTACATACGTAGGCATGTACATATGTACGTTGCAAAATTAATTGCAATTGAATATGACTTAAAAAGGTCGAATCAAAGTCTCGTGCTGCCCAAACACAGTTCATTAATCGGATTTTCTTAATTAACCCTTGAATTGATGACCAAAAATAATACTTGTTGCACCTAATATTTATTTCTATATTTCATATTTTTTACTTACGATCTTTGTTCCTTTGTTGTATTAAGGAATTATATTTCAGGATTTGCCGTAAGTGTAGCATATAAAATAAGATATCACTGATTAAGGGGCATCATTCTATTTGCGTTACCACGGATATTCGAATACGTTCCAACAGTATGGCTGCTATGTGGATATTCAGGCATGAACCGCCAGTAGGTAGGGTTGCCATGAAATCTCCATCAGCATGACATATAACAAGGACTAGTCAAATCTGTAGCCATTACGAACGCAACAAGTGTCTAAAAAAGTTCAGTGCTCTCTACTCGCATCTTGAAACGATCCTTGGAAAGGCTCTATTTGTGTGTTCGATTCTCAATATGCGGTTTTCTTTATCAATATAGTATTCCACTACTTTCATTATCATGTTCGATTCTCAATATGCGGTTACCTTTATCAACATAGTATTACACTACTTTCATTATAGTGAAGACAAGAGAAATGTTTCTTCTCCCACGATGATGTTCAATGAGAAATGAAAAACCTGTTGTCAATATAAATTTCAGAGTGAAATTTATTATATTTGTATACGTCATGAAAATAGACAGTTTCTTTGCAATATTTTACAACGCTGCTTCGAGGAGACTAACGTTTTTTTTCTGGGAAGCTTCATGTATCACGGCTTATCATCGATTTCTAATTTCTAATTGGTACACAGAAAGAATTAAAATTCGTATTCAATTACTAAATTCATAAATTTTTTTGGAATTAGTCGTAACACAGAATTGATAAAATTTAATACTACAATTAGTTTTTAATTCTTATAAAATTATTTCATTGAAAAAAATTAGTTTTTTTATTAAAATAATATACTATTGATGAATTAAAGTAATCGATACTAATACAAATTTCAAACAATTAATTTGTTAAAAACAGTTAAAAAGAGTAGAGTTGACACAAAAACTAAAAATTTAATCATTTTGAGTTAAAACACATTATCCAGGAGCATACTATGATCCACACATTTTTTACAGTTAATATTTTTTTAAGAATTATTGATTGCTTATAAATTATTACCACAACCACCCAAAAATATTTGTTGAAACATTAAAAAAAATTAAACAAAAATCAAACCAAAAAATATTTTCTGTGTAATGGAGTTTCGCAGTGAGAGATTAATTAAAATACTTAAATTTCTACAGTATCTATCTATCTATCTCTGAAACGTTGGCGAAATAATATAACAAATGAAATGGCTCTCCTTCAACTTAAAAATTACTACGTCAATACAACAGCTTCGACGCATCAACTCCGCTTTACAAATTCTCTGTTTTTTTTATCACTACACAACATGTCCTCTACTATATCTCTATTCAATTAGTTCCGGTGCAATTCATAGTATAAGTTGGGGACATTTTCTGAGCGCTGGCTTGCTTCTTGCGATCATCTTAGAACCATTGCCTTATAAAGGGTTTAATTCTCTTTCATCTAATCATAATAATATCCAATTAATAAGTTACCGTATTTGTACATATAAAATAGTAATTTTCAACACAGAAACTGCTAAATAGTAGTTGCTTTTATTTTGAATAATAATAAAAAAAACAAACACTTGTTAATATTCTTTCAATTGTTTTTTAATTTATGGACGAATTTGCAAATAATAAATATTTTATTATCTTTAAACAAAAAAAAAGTACAAATAACGCAAAAATATATTCAGTCGTTTGTCTATCGATTTCAATTATAACATTGATTTTTTTTCTTAATTTAAAGCTCTAATAATAAAATAATAATATTAATATAAAGCTCTAATATATTATAAGATTATTAATTCATAACGACATGAACAGATTATATAAAAAAGATGCTCTTTTGCTTTTCTAATACATACGAGTATTGTTGGTATTAACGTTATTGGTATTTGAAAAATTTTGTAGAAAAAATTAATCGCATATTAAAAATCTTATAAAAGCGAAAGGGATTCCAACCACTTTACATGAAATGTTTGACATAAATTTAATGAAAGCAAATTCTTTTATACATTTCAATACACACAGACAGTTTTACTTTATTGAATTTTTTCTATTGTACCAAAGCAAGCCATTAGACGACAGTAAAATAGATGTACTGCATTATGAGTTCCGCGAACAAACCAACAGCCTTCAGAGTAAGTCCCTTCGTTATAAAATGGCAATGACGGATTTGAACGCCAAAAACATCTTATTTATGAGCAGAAATAATAAAATATAAAATGGGTGAATATTTACTATATAAATTTTGGTGACCAATATTATCAATTATATAAAATTGCACAACGTTCAATAGTACTTTCCACCCCGTTCCGTTTTGTTCCCGGAATAAAAAGGAGCGGGCCGAAAGCTAACTGCTTCTCCGCCCTCCGACTGATGTCGAGTAAATCTCTGATGGGAACAGATCTGGTTTCCCCATATTCAATTAACCCCGGCTTAAATCCAGCAATTTGATCCTGGTCTGCGCAATACAACTACACAGAATATAGTCTGTAGCTTCATCCTCTTTCAGACAGAGCCGACAGTCCCGCTCATCCAACAGACGTAACCTGTTGAAATGATACCTCAGCTGGAAGTGCACTGCAATGCTTTCCAATGAAATGACGGCGAAAGAAAATCTTGTTTTACAACTAAATTATTCATAAGAAAATGTATACATAAATGTATATATAATTAATAAATTTTTTATTTTCCTGTTTGAGTTGAAGCAAACAAAAAATAAAAATAAATCTGCTGGTTCGATTGAATTGTGTAATGTAAACACTATATTTTCAAGCTAAATAGCTTCAGTAAATTTTTTTTATTTTGTTGAGCTGCCATTACTCCATATGCCTCCATAGTCTAGTGTATGAGCATTAGTCTTATCAATATGGAGGTACGGGTTCGATTCCCGATTAGACCCTGAGTATTTCTACAGACAAGCTTAAGAGCTTCGTAGAGTTTGTATTGTCTTAAAAAAAAATGTTTAACCCCTTCTGGTTTAAGAAATTAATTATATCCTAAAGTATAATTTCTTCACAACAGCATGGTTACATTTTCAAAAACGGAATTTTCATTTTCATTCCACAATTTAAAATAAATTCCTTTTTCTATTTACATATTTTTGGTCATTACATCTGACCACGTTGTTATGTACTGAATGTAATACTTCGCTAGTTGATCGATTTATGAATATATATTTAATTTTAATAAGGTGTCTTAAATCATCAACCAGTCGAACTAACTTTGATAATATATGCTCCTAATTTAATGAAAATCTATTGAAACATCTACTGCAGTCTGCCTTGTGCATACAAATACTTACGAATGTTTCAATTAAAACATGCTCCTACACATTCATACATATGTGTACATGCATGAATACATACATACGTACATACTGCTTAAACCTCATTAATCAAAAGAATTTTAGCCAGAAACCAGCTAAACAACCAGAAGAGTTTCGGGGTTTATTTGGGTTCGTGAATTTGACATTATTTTAGGCCAGACAGCATTTAGTATTAAATAACAAATCAAATTTACAATATTTATTTGCTAAAATCACAAACAAGTTCAATTAAGTAAAAAATGTCTAAATCAGCTGATATAAATTTTTAGTATGGAAAAAAATAACATTCGTTTAGAGAAATACCGGAAAATTTCATAAAAAATTATTTTATTTTTTTCCACATAAAAATCAAAGTTCAAAGTCAAATATTTTGTTATTTTTCTCGAGTTATTGTTACCGGTGTTTGGTAGGGTAGTCAATTTAATCGGACTTTTGATAGTTCGATTAATTAGTTAATAATACAGTGCGAGGTAAATTTAGTCAACCCCTGATTCTCGCAAAACCTCGATTTTCGTAACAGACAAAATTTTTATATTACAGTATGCAAGTATTTTCGAAAACGAGTATTAATAAGTGCCACAAACATTCATCTATATTGTTTGTGTATTTCTTGTCCAAATGGAGCTTTATCAGAGTGCTTCTATTTAGCCAGAGAATCTTACCCGTTATAGATGGCGCAAATCTGCGTATTTACATATTTTTTTTATTTTAGGCCTTATGTGTGCTCTACATTCTGAAGCGTATGTTAAAATAATTGAATAATTTCGTTAATTTTTAAGAAAGTTGCTTGCTGTGCCAATAAAACAACTCAAAGAAGTTCTTTTTTTTTAAAAAATGGGATTTTATCAAGTGTAACAAGTAAAGCTCGGCCACTGGTCTGATTTTTCCGGGGTGCGAAAATCGAGCTACCACTGTACTTGTTTATTGACATTTTTTTTTACCATATACAGTGTGTTTACGCGGTATCTATACATGAGAATTAATTAGCTGAAAACTAGCAATGAAGAGCATTTAATTATTTTGATGCTTATTGATTCACAAATTTCAAAATTACCACTTGACTTTTACCCCAGCCTTTGTTTCGTTGATGATGATTAGACTTCAAACTAACGATTTGCACAGCTCAAAAATATTAAGGTAACTTACAATCTTGTGCATTTTAGAAGGCAAACTTTCGCAATTGAAAAAATTTTCCGTCTATTGTGAACGGATTTTTTGGTTAAGTTAACAACAGCACCACTTCAGGCAGACTTTTTGCTCAGAAACTGCGTATGATTTGTCTTACCTCTAGTTCCGGAGCTTCTTGCGTGCTAATTTTTGGTTGTTTTTTTTCCTTTTATATGTATTTTTATTTTTGAGTTTTGCTTATCAAATCAAATCTACATCAGAATTATTAAAAGAAAAATACTGGAAACGGAGAGCGTTTCGTTTTTCAATCATTTTAAATTATTTTCTTGCAGCAGTTTCTGTTCTCACTGTTTTGGATATTTTACTTATTCGGATGACGATTATTCGTCTTAATACCCTGCCTTTACTAATAACAATAAACTGAATAGTGCATTTCATTACAGTAGATGAAAACAAATAATAATGCAAGCAGCTTAACGAGTTCGACTGTAGAGAAAAAATTCATGTTCAGCAACACCAAAATTGTTACGGCTGCATATAAAGCGACAAAAGCGAACGAAACCTTGGTTCTGAAAGTGCTTGAACATTTTACTTGGAACAATTATAATATTTTTTTTAATTTTAATTTTGTTCCTGTTATAATTCAAATACTTAAAATGGGCAGAACTAAATACATACATGCAAGCAAATATGTATTCATTACATTGCACTCATATACATACATACAAACATGTATATACGTACGTTCCCTGTAGGAAGCCCGGAACCAACTGTCACCAAATCAACACTATTTTGCGATTATTTTTGCTGAGTTTTAGAAGACATTGTCTAGGAATCGTCTACACTTTTTATTTTATCTTTGAAGAGAAGAGAAAAGCTGTATAACGATTTTTAATGTCTCATTTTGTTGTGGTGAAAACAGATGCGGTTCCTTTCAGTTTCCCACAAGAACTACCTACTATTCTATTGACTATATAGGACCAACGTCAGTAGTATATTTTAATTGCAACGCACATGTTAAATGTCTTTAGTAAATTATATTGCCTGTGGTATAACTAATCACTAGTACTGATGACTAATTCAGTAGCAAATCAGTACAGTTTTATAATTGTCATTTCCTGCGGGGTATGCACATTCCTACATACAAACATTCATATTTATTTTTGTTCTCACTCTTTAAATGAATTCATTCAATCATTTTGTAGTTCCGCTATAATAAAAAAACGATTTGCACATAAGCCAGTGACGGTTTTGATTTTTTTTAAAGTTATTTAAAAATATATTTTTATTTTTTATATAAAGAGGGTGTGTGAGTTTAGCTTAAATGCACTCACTGTCAATAGGCGAAAACGTACTTACAAGTGAATAATTATTTCCAATACTAATTACAATAATTTAAAAATATATGATTGAATACTTAGTACCTCACAAACATTTCTTTGTAGCATTCAGAACAACTAATTCCGTTTTTTTATTGCTGCAGTTAGTTAATCCTTCTGGGACTGCTTTCAAATTTGATTTTATACCAGTGGCATAACCAAATTCGCTGGCCCTCGATTATATTTTAAGGGTTTTTTTACTATGCAAACGATGTAGTGCGAAAAACTGCAAAATAGAAAATTTATACTCACAAAATCTTTATTTTATTTATTTAAAAAAGTGATGATTAAAAAACTAGTTTTACACGAAATGAGTCAAAAATTCTTACCTTATATTCAATTAAAAGAAGAAGTAAAATACATTATGTATTTTTCTCTCCCATTTTTACTGAATGGACAATAATAATTTGAAGAAAATTGTCACAAATATCGCTTTTTTCAATCCCATTTTTCAAAATCTTACGATTTGCATATTACTTAAACACGATTTTATAATAACCTCAAAACACAACTTTTTGCAGGTGAAACAACTTCAATTCACGCTAATTTAATATCTCAGTACAGGTGAATCAAAATGAAATTCATATTAAATTATCATCACAAATCATGATGTCATTTCAAGTACATACAGCTATGGACATATAAATGGCACATTTTACCTTTAGTTCTTTCTTGTGCTACAATATCGGAAATATTAATAATAAACAACAAATTTTTGGTTTTTTGCAAAGTTGTATTACTAATATTTAATATTAAATAAGCTTACACTAAAACTCATTAATATAAAAACTAAAAAAATTCATTAAGTCTAAACACTCCTGAAATCAGTTGGACACATAAATGGCACAATCTTGAAAAGTATAAAAAATTTGCTTTCCTCGATTTTTTTCTGTGTACCAGCATTTTATTGTTAATATTTAGTGCTAAACCCTTTGTTTCTGATGACAGCTTCGCACCTCCTGCCCATACTTTCAACGTGTTTTTCGCATTTTGCTTCAGGTATCTCATACCAAGCGTTTTGCGCTGGTTACCACAGTTCGTTCATATTTTTATAATTATGTTTCGCTATTTCAACCTTGACTTCGTTCCATAGGTTCTCTATGGGGTTTAAGTCAGGGCTCTGGGCTGGTCAATCGAAAACATCAATCTTCTCCTCACAAAACCACTTTTTTTACTACTTTGGAGGTATGCTTGGGATCGTTATCCTGCATGAATTTCCACTTAATTGGCATGGAGTTGAAGGCATATGGCTCCATATAGTTTTTCAAAATGTTTAAATATTGAAACTTGTCCATTTTTTCATTTATTTTAACAAGCGGACCTACTCCATGCCAAGAAAATACACCCCAAACCATAATGTTGCCCGCACCGTGTTTTACTTTCTTCTGGGTGAACCGAGAATTGAACTCTTGGCCTTTAGGACGATGAACAAATATTTTACCATCAGGTCCCATCCTATTAATTTTTGTTTCTCTATGGTCTCTGGCGAAAATTAAACGTTTTGAAATATTTTTTTTTGAGAGAAGTGGCTTTTTTCTGGAAATGCGTCCAAACAAATTTGCCTCGTTTAATCTTCTTCTGACAACCCAGCTAGATATTTCCAAGTTCATGGAATCATTTATATCTATTGCTATCTGCCTTGATGACTTGAATGGAAGAGACTCTGATGTGCCTATGGATTGGTATCAGCTGGTACTGTTGTATGACCAGTGACTACGCCTTTGCCACTGAAACGTTCCGACAACAACTGACACAAAAACATACTAATGCATGCACATAATTATAAAAATATGGACGAACTGTGGTGAGCAGCGCAAAACGCTTGGTATGAGATACCTAAAGCAAAATGCGAAAAACTCGTCGAAAGTATGGGCAGGAGGTGCGAAGCTGTCATCAGAAACAAAGGGTTTAGCACTAAATATTAACAATAAAATGCTGGTACACAGAAAAAAGTCGAGGAAAGCAAATTTTTTATACTTTTTCAAGATTGTGCCATTTATGTGTCCAACTCATTTCAGGAGTGTTTAGACTTAATGAATTTTTTTAGTTTTTATATTAATGAATTTTAGTGTAAGCTTATTTAATATTAAATATTAGTAATACAACTTTGCAAAAAACCAAAAATTTGTTGTTTATTATTAATATTTCCGATATTGTAGCACAAGAAAGAACTAAAGGTAAAATGTGCCATTTATATGTCCATAGCTGTATATGTATCGTGAAATATATGTTGAACAAATATTATGCGTATATTCATTCAACAAGAAACTAATTTAAAATAAAATAAAATATTGATTTTGATTCACTATTGTATGTTGTTTTAATATAAATTATTTTGAGTAGTTGAGTAAAATTAAGGTGTAATGTTCATCTTTAGACATTCAACCGAATTCTTTAAAAGGCTAAGAAATCTCACATGTTTATATAAAAACTCTCAAAAAGTTATTGATAATTGCCAAATAGACAAACAAAACAAACCAAATATCGTCTTTAATAATTTTCTTCATACAACAAACATTTTATTATCCGATTTAAATCTAATTGTAAAAAGGTTTAGAAAAATTAAAAATATTTAATTCGAATAATAAAATGTTTGTTGTATGAAGAAAATGTTTAAAGAAGTTATTTGAAAGGGTGAAATAAAATTTGGGGGTGCTGATGGCGAGTAGTCAGCGTGTTGGCTCTGCAACCAGAAAGACCCAGGTTCGATTCCCAGCCGGCGTCAAATCAGAAAAAAAATTTTCTGAGTTTGTTTGTGCTACAGCACCCTCCTTCGCCGGTATTTGAGCGATAAACGTCGGCGAAGTAAAATAATAAATAAAATGGGTCCATTAGCTTAAAAACAATGCGTCAAAAAACCATCAGAGACGTCACAACTTTGCTTTATAATTAACACGCAACTGCAGAGTTGTGCAAGAATTAAGCTCTATCTTCCTACCACTTTCACCACCTGTCTATTCTCTACCCTATCCCTCTCTCTAGTTCCAGTGCAATGCATTGCATATGTAGGGGATAGCCCCTGAGCACTGGTCCAAGATAAAAAAAAAATGAGCAATCAGAAGCTCGTGATGTTCGTGGAATGAACATTCAGTGTAATATTCGATGGACTGAGCACATCTTTCAGGTCCCAGAAAAAGTATTCAAGTGCCTCGACTTTTTGAGACGTTCACCCCATCTGATCTCCTTACATCCGACCGATAATGGAATACAACTCTCATGTATGGGACGGTGCTTCAAATACTATTTCAAGAATTTGGTTAAAGGACTACTGAAGATTATGGTATTAGCACCAAATGGAATGATGTGAATATAGTCGAGCTAAACCATATAACAAACATAGATAAATACTCATAATTAATTTTGACTAACGTTAAATAATTAAAAAAATAGTTACATAATTTTTCTTTATATCACGTCACTGTAAAATATCAGTAAAATAATTGTCGCGTGCTCTGGGTTTTTGCGTTCTGTTGACGACTTAATATTTTTTTCAAAATTTTTGCCAGATGACAAAGTGAATGCACATATTGCCATATAAACATATAAAATTATATACGAAATCAATAGCACAATTTTTTTAATTAATTTTTTTCCTTGCGTTTTTGCTAAATTATATTTTTCAACTAATTTGTTATAAAAGCCATGTTTGTAATATTCACAAACATTTTTTATTGGAGTTGTTGTTATTGGTTTACTTCCTAGTATTAAATGTGACTGGTTTCTGTATAATTTTGCAATAAAAATTAAAAATTAATTACATTAAATCACAGACACACACACACACACCCACAAACACAAATTTTGTTGTAACCTTAATTAAATACGATAAATATGTGTGTTCAGGAGGCGTATAACTAATTTTTGTGTCAAATATTGTACTACAAGTAATGAATATCACAGTTTTCGGTGATTTCGGTTCAAAAATGTTCCGCACCAAACACGATTTCTAAAAAAATTCTGATTTTTATTAAACATTTTTATTTTAAAATATAAATATTTACAATTGTTATATGAAATTAATTTTTATTTTATAGTATGTGATGATTTACACAGTGGCAAAATGTATTGTACAATTGTAATAGCACGCTCTGCGCTGATCGTTTTTTGACTCAAAATCTGAGAAAACATGAATTGCTTTTGTAAAGCCGGACAAAGATTTTTGCACTATGGCGAAATTATATTTATTGAAAGTCTTCGCTTGAGATAAAAAAATTGGTCAGCGTGAATCAAACCAAACCAAACTTGACTTGGGTCTGCACAGAATTTTATTTCTTGGGATTATCTTTCATGTCTTCAAGCACTTGGAAGTTGAAGATTGGGGGGATCAAATAATTAAAACACAATAATTTTAACTACTGATTTATTTGATGCTATAATTTAATTACTACTTACAACTATGCAACCCTGCAAAATTTAACGTGTATTAACTAATCAGATCTCATACAAATATGCTAACTAGCAAAATTATAAAATGTAAAATTTAAGGTGTCGCTTACGAACGATATGTTTAAAAAATTAAATAAATTCTCTTAATCCAATACACAACTCAGAAATTCTTCATTCAAGCGCATTTTAGACTTGATTCGATGTCGGTTTTTCCTAAATCAAACTGGTTTTTGGCTTATTTCGGCATTAAATATCACTAAAAGTAAGTATTTAGCGCTTGAAGAATCCGTACTTGATTTAAGAACATCCGTACTTACCGCACTTTAGACGCTACTTGGAATTGATTTAAGTACGGATGGATTGATATTTATTTTGAGTGTTCAAATTTAGAAATAATATATACTTGCAATAGATATACAGGAATAAGTACTACAGACAAAGGTGCCAGAATAGCTCTAGAATTCCAACGCTCTTACTGAGTATTACTTAAAATTTTATATATGGAAAAACTTTTCGTTTCTCGAAGTATTTAACATTAGCAAACTTTAGTTTATTTATAATTTTTTTTAGATCAATGTAATTTGCTATTAAATTTTTAAAAAAATTGTACGAAATTTTTCTTCTTAAAATTTTTTTTAAATGAAGCAACATTTTCTGAAGAAAATTTGGTTTTGGTTTGGATTACTATAAAATTTTTTGAAATATATTTATTAAGCTTGAGGTCTTTTTTTATTTTAATTGGTTTTATTATTCGATATTTCGTTAACAGCTTGTTAACATCATCAAGAATAATAGGAATTTTTTTTATATTTCCTATTATTCCTGATGATATTAACAAGCTGTTACCGAAATATCGAATAATAAAACCAAATAAAATAAAAAAAGACCTCAAGCTTAATAAATATATTTCAAAAAATATAATAAAAAAGGTCAATTAATAATATAATTATACTATAAAATAATGTAATAGCTTAACTCACAATCTTGTGAACTTGATATGGCAAATTTTTGAAATTGTAAAAATTTTCAACCAATTGTGAATACCTTTTTAAGTTTCGTTTGCAACACTTGTGTAAAATATTGGCTTTTGGTAAGAAACTTCTAATGATTTTTCTTACTTCTACTTCCGGAGCTTCTTGGAGAGTTCCTCTTATATCCTCTTCGGTCCATTTTTGTTTGGTTTTTTACTTTTTACACGTTTTATTTTTTGATTTTCCATATTTTATTTAATTTTTCTTTTTTTATTGGTTGCTGTCACTTTGTAACTCCCAACCTAAGCTCCGAAAGCAAAGGTAAGACAACTCATACAAAAGTCAATGTTTTGTACAAGTGGTGCAAAGGAAACCAAAAAAGCTGCTCACAATTGCTGGACAATTTTTACAATGGCAAAAATTTGGGTCGCAAATGCACAAGATAGTGAGTTGGGCTATTTTTATTATATACTGCCGTATTCATAAATAAACTGTTGAATTTGTAAAAGGTTTAATAAGAACATTTCCATACAATATTCAATTATTATACTTTTTATAAATTAAGTTATTAAATATATTTAAATTTAACACTTAAGTGAAAATAAGTGCCTTTAATCCCAGTGAGACTGCAACTATAAAAAAGAAAACCAAAAACCATAAGAAACAATTAAAACAAGTTATTGATCCCAAATTGTTTCATATGGAGGTCTATGAATAAAAATGCATTGACACGAATATTTGTGGTCAATAAACTCTAGTTTTCATAATCGCACTTATTTGTGTCTGTATTTGTATTATTGGATTCGTAATTCATTTATTAAGACTTTATCATGTTTTTTTTTTATTTTTAATTGTTAATAATAAAATATAACACAGAAGTAAACAAATAAAAATTCCCATTATCCCAAGAGACTTGGGTAATGTCATTACATGACTTTATGATGAACTTTAAATTTTGAACGCTACCCAGTAACATGGAAATGAAATAATTTTATTGAGTTGAGACGAACCCGATATACTTTAAGTATGGGAGTGCGTTAAAAGTTTTTAACTTACTACCTTTTAGCAGCTAAGGCATATAAAATCTCATTAAAGTGGAATCTGCAGAACAAACAGGTAATGGACATGGAGGACTTCTTATTCCCAGATAAATAATTTTGCAGAATAACGAACTGACTAAATGACCAACTAAGCCTTCCTTTCTCAATATTTGAGCAAGAAAAAGTAGGCGAAATGGAGAAAAAAGTGGTAACATCTAATACATGCGCGTAAGCAACACAAAAAATATTTTTGAACTACTTCGTCACTTCACCAACTGTCTCTTCTCCTTCTTAACCTTCTCAATGAAGACGTAATACATACGTAATATCAGTATTATTGGTATGCAAGTTAAATGCCTTAGTGTTACTTATCTCAAAAAACCAAAACCAAGTGAAATTTCACTACTGACACATTATCGCCAAAAATTTCTTGATAGAGGCATCTATGTACTTTTTTGAATGTGAGCTAGTAGAATTCACAATTAAAAACAAGCACGCCGCCAATATGTTTGATTCCGTCCAACAGTGTTATCACGTGAAATCTGAACTGAGTAGTTGTGAGTATAACAATATTTTTTTATACTCATTCTCCTGGTTCACAATGAGAAACGCGTAGTAGGCACTGACGATTTTAAAACACCTAAAAGACTTTAACTCCTTAACAGATAGAGCGATTTGAATGATTGTTTCACAATTGAGTAGATTTGCAAATTGGCTATATGATGGATCCATAAATTAACCCCCTTGGGGATAGGCGGAAATATAATTTATTAATCGATTATCCTTTGTTGAAAAAATCACTCCAATTCAAGTTTTGATAAGTTTTGACGGTGGCGAAGGCACGATGGATGGTAGTCTGCACGTAGACTACGAAACCAAAAACAGACGTGGGTTCAACCCCAGTTTCAGACTAAAACTATAAAATAAAAATGAACATCTCGCATTTTTCTGATGTGTATTAGTGTGTCTTTGTGTGTCAGTCGTTGTCGGAAGGTTTCAGTGGCGAAGGCATAGTCACTGGTCACTGAACAATACCGGCTTCAGCTGATAGCAATCCACAATTACATCAGAACGCCCTCCTTCGTCGGTATTGCGTAGCACCGGCGAAGTAAAACAATAATAAATATGGCTACTGAACCGAAGCTTCAGCACTGCTACGAGTATAAACAAAGAACGTGCGAAAGCAGAGCTGCAAAAATAATTAATTAAGCTTCACCTCCTGTCGTTTCTCCTACTATCCCTTTCTTATAGTTCCAGCATAATGCTTCGCATGTGTAGGAGTCATCTCCTGAGTGCTGGTCCCAGATAAAAAAAAAATCTGTGGAAAAATAAATGATTAGTTTTCGTATTGGGTTCAGCGCATTTGTCATAATTCACAACTTGAATTAAAAAGGAAAAGTCTTATTTGCTGATATCTTTTGGATTAATAATAGGGTTTCGTGTTTATGTACATATGTGTGTATACTTACATATATATGTACATAGAACTGCATGTATTAAAACGGACATTCGATCACTTCAGTGCGATACTCGTTGCAAAGTATAAAAAAAATGGTGTAAAAGTGATTAAGAACTGTGAATGTTCTAATATTCCAACATAATTATTATTTCCAATTTTGATAATTTATTTAGATTTGTATCCTTAAAAAGTAATAATATGTCAAAAGTTTGAGCATACATATATTTGTATCCTTAGAAACTAATGTTTAAAAGGTGAAGAACTAGCGGTTTCAAATGACTCGCTTCATTAGTCCACAAATGTATATTTGTAATCTTTTATTATTTAATGAAATATGTACATTAGACCGTACCTCAAAAAAAATCCCCATACACTCCCTAATATAACGTATTTTTGGACAGTAATTTAAAAAATAAATTTTTTTTGGACAAAGTCATTTTTGCCATTTGAATTCGGATCTTAAAAAATGATATATCAATGTTTTTGTTTTTTGTAATTATAGTCCAAAAAGACGTTATATTAGAGGGTGTACGGAACACTCTTTTTTTGCTTGTAAGGTGGTATGGTCCACATACATACGAGTACATATGTTTTGAATGCCGCTCACTAGTTATTTTTCATTTACCAAATCGAAAAGGAATAATAACCAAACATTTAGAAGTAGAGCCAATATGACCAGCAGAAATTTCGTAGTCAGAGGAAGTCCATGCTGTCTTACAGGACAAAGACTAATTTCTTTGCAAACCTCATGGCTACATTCGTGTATCTAGTGAAGCGAGGTCGAATTCATTAAATTTAATTCTGCGACTTTAAGATGTACTTTTTGAGCATTGTGATTAAAATCAACATGGATAAACTGTCTTCCATTAGCCGATTTATTGAAATACAAACATCATAAATTTTGTGCGAAATTTCAGTACAAAGCCAACAACTAAATAAGTGTATCTTCCATTCCTTAATAGCATAAGCTAAAACCAAAAAAAATATCAAAAAACTGACTGTAATCTGTTTTTATTGTTTCTGTTGGTGAATCTTGGTCTCGTTGAAACAGGTCAGTTACATACCAGTAAAACATGTACGCAGTTAAACAGCAACAATGTAAACAAATAAAGGCACTTTTACATTGTAATACTGGGTAATACAAGTATAATAGTGTAGAAACAATATGTTATAAATCTGACTAAAATGCGGATGGGAATTTGACAGTCGTATGGCTCTCACAATTTTTTTAACATTTTCCATATACTTTTGATTTTATCAGGGATGTGTTTTTGTGTAAGCAACCAAAGAAAATCACAAAACAACAAAAAAGTCATTTGGTTCTAAACCGGTTTTGTTCTTACTACTTATAGTCTTTATTTTATTTCAAATGTGATTGTGTGAAAGCAAAATGTAATATTACTTTAGAATTTTTGGCAGTCCCACAAAATCTCATAGATTTCTTTCTCACAACGTAGTATGAAAGTCGTAAGACTTGTATTATAGTGTGAAAGGGCCTTAAGCAAATACAAATTTAGACATCATACTCACGCATACACCCACGCACTTCCACTCATATATGTGGAAGGGATTAAAATAGATTTATTTGCCATGAAAAATGATGTAAACGATTATGCGAAATGTTACTGTGTTAAGTATGTATGAATGGATGTATGTAATTCAAAAGTAACACTTATTCTGCCCTCAAACTACGAGTGCATTCGAATAGAAATTATTGTATATTATAATGGATTTAGCTGGCGAGGTGTATTAATTTCATTAAATTTTTTTTTATCTTGGACCAGTACTCAGGACCCCTATACATGCGGTGCATTATACTGGAATTAGAGGAAAGGGATAGGAAAAATGACAGGAGGTGAAGCTTCACTATATTACAACTCTGCATTTGCACGTTCTTTGTTTTCTAGCAGTGTTGTAGCGCCTGTCATATTAAATTATTAATTTATATTAAATTTTAAAGCTTCGTTTTTAGTAGCCATTTTTAATAATTATTTTACGTTCGTCGGTGCTACACAATACCGCCATGTGAGCGCACGACTGCGTGCTGCCAAGATGGACATTCCGTTCAATATCCCGTGTAGGGGCTGTGAGGACGCTTCGGACAGGAAGACTGTTGTGCACTTTCTCTATGAGTGCTGAGTATGGGTACGCATTCCTTGGGATGCCTTTCTAGGAAAACTTGGTGCTGTGTTCTCGGTTCTATCTGACGGACTTATTGAGCTACATGAAGAGTACAGGGTGGCTGCGACGTCCACTGGTTTTTGCGGGGTTAAGGTAACAAAACGGCACCTACGGTGCTACTTAGGCCGACCCATTTTAGTCGGCTGCATTCTAACCTAAATTAACCTAACACACATTCATTCATTTGAATGTATTGATGTGTGCATGGATTTCGTATTTGTATCCGTTTTTTTTTCGCACGATATGTTGTATGGACTAATGCACTACTGGTACGAGTATCTCGATACATATACAGTATATTTCGTTTTATTAGAATCTTGTTTCTTTTTCAACTAAATAAATTGCAGTTTTATAACAGGAAATACCTTTTGTGCATAATACTGTTGCCGTTTGTAGTCAGTTTTGTTTTTGTGCCAGACTTGTTTGTCCATTCGGCATTTCAGAGTATTTTATGTTGTTGCTGTTGTTTTTCATATAGTTTTTATTACTTGGCTGGAGATAAATCATTATAACGGAAGTACTTGTTACTGATGCAGTGAGGGAAAATTTAAATTGTCTACTTGTGTTTAAAAAAAAAATACAATAGAATATGTACTCGTACATAATAACATTGTATATCATCGCATTATGTGCGTAGGTGGTTATCGCACAAGATGATCATAGACAGATCGGACAGACAAGTTTATAGGGGATGTGATGTGTTTTGACTGTTATTGAGACTGTTCATATTGTCACTGTGAAGATTTTATTTCACTGTTATTTACTTACTTTTTTTTAGAATCTAGAATTAATATTTTAAGTAAAACTGTGCAACGAAATCGAAATTTTTGGTAAGCAACAGTATTCTGCAAAAGAATATTGAAAGGCGGGGATATTAAAGAACAGTATATAGTGGTCATTTGATAAAGAGTGGAGATGGCTGAAGTAGTCTGCACGTTGAAACCCCAGTTTCAGACTCATCAGGCTGATGCAATGTCGATGTGATTTACCAGTAATTTAAATTTATAGTTGTAGTAATTTATAGTTGAATGACGAACAGCTGGCGAAAAAAGTATCTTTGTTTTTGGAAACAATCCTGCGTAAAAAGTTATGTATTGTACTTCTCTGCTGATCCATTTGGTTTACATTTTAAGGCAAATACAACCAATTATATTTTTCCCTTTGGGTTTGTCCACAAGATGCCTTGTTTTATTTTTTGTTGAATATCAATCTGCATTGCTTCCTTCCATTTTAAAGAGTTTTCAGATTTTAAAGCTTCCGCTACGGTTTCAGGGTTTTATACAATAGAGTTCAATAGTTCAACACCACCTTCAGTACAAAATACTTTTCTTGATCTGCCTTTTTGACCAGTTTTGATAAGTCGTGGTCTACCATGTTTTCTTTTGTCCTAGACAACAACTGTTTCATCAACATCAGATTCAACACTGATGGAGTTATCCTTTCTTCCTCTTCAGATGAAATACATTTATTTTTATATTCTATTTATATAGGTGCAGTCAAGCATTTATTTATTTCAGAATAATCAAAAAAGAATTTATTTCCGTCTTCTCTATCTGCAATAAAAAATTTTTCAGAAGATTCTTAAAAAAAACACATTTCGAGAAATAACGATTTGCTTGATAGATCTATTATATAATCAGTAGCCTTTTGTTGTCGACTGATATCCAACAAATTTAATTTTATTACCTCTAAGCAAAAATTTACTACCTTTTCGTTTCGGGCCTTTGTATAATACAACAGCATCCAAATACGTTGACTTTTAAGCAATCTGGACCAAATTCAGAGGATCTCACTTCCCGTTTTTGAGAATTATATAATTATTTTTTTTGGTTCGGCATGCCATCGCCCAATGTGAATTTTTTAAATCAATATACCCTATATTTTAAGTTGGACAAAATGGAAGATGGTCCAGCCATTTTAGAGTTAGAAGTGTTCGCATACTCACGACTTTATTTTATATACTATATTTAAAAATTTACTTATAATTTACTTCAAAAAGAAAAGACAACTTAAATATTTAAAAGTTTAAATGATTGAGATGTGTTTTTTATGAATAGAATAGTCTCACTTTCAAATCAATTCACTTGAAATCGAATTCTAAATTTTGTCCCGTTCGTGATACCATAAAAGCTATATATTGCACTATACATAGTCACATTAATGTGCTATAAAAGATCTCTTTATTAAGATCTCCTTATTTTACACCATTTCGAAGACGAGCGGGTGTCCCGTTCTATATCCTGAAAATGCCCATATGTATATATGTATATTTATATTGAAAATTCTCAACACAAGCCATCATATTTAATATAGCGTGGATCAGTTAGGCATGTACAAATTTGTTGTTTTCAGTCGGGATTTCCCAGGAAAAAATTCTCGGTAGCACGCACAATTTTCGGGAAAATATTGTGAGCAAATTTCCGGGATTTTGTTTGTTTTATTATAGCAACTTTACTTTGTGTGCACACGTTGCTTGATGAATGTCGTTATTAATGTTATGAGTGCGTTTAAAGCGCATTTTATGATTTTTTAAGCAGAGCAGATGCATAAAAAATCTTTTTGGATTCTGATAATGCCGTAAGTAATATTTATGACAGAGATGATGACAAAAGTAAAAGATTAACATTTGGAGAAAACGCTGATTAGATAGAAATAAAATCATTTTGTTATAAAAAGCAATCACAATCCTTTGAAGGAAGTGGTGAAAAAACTGAAAGTTTCCAGAGATTATATAATGCTCAATTGGGTATAATACTCGTATCAAAATCGGTAAAAAGTGACCGTGTTTTCTCATTGAAAGAACTTTTCTTTTAAATAAAATTAGAAAGAGGCTATCAAACGATTCTGCAAATACTTATTCTGTCCAAGCGATCATTTTGTAACATTTTGTTTAAATAATTTAATGCTTCTTTGGCGTTCTATCAATGCTGTTGGTTTTATATTTACATATAATAATTTTTTCTTCTATTGTGAGATAAAACACAATTTTAATAAGTAACGGTAATTTTATCAAGAATAATTTCCAAATAAAAAAAATAATATTATTTTTAGTAATTATTTTGCTTCGCCGATGCTCCACAATACCGACGAAGGAGGGCGTTCTGATATGTCTGTGGTTTGGATACAGCTGAAGCCGTTACTGTTCAGTGACCATTGACTGACTATGCCTTCGCCACTGAAACCTCCCGCCAACAACTGACACAAAGACACACAAATGCATAATAGAAAAATTCGAGATTTTCTTATGAGTCTGAAACTGGGGTGGAACCCAAGAAAAATTTTTCGTTTTGTAGTCAACGTGCAGACTACTTCGACCATCGCCCCAATCGTTTATTTTTAGTCCAAATGAATTAAATTAAATAATATTTTGCATCGTTTTGTATTTGGCGGGAATTCCCGAGAAAAATCACTACCCCTTGCCCAAGAAAAGAACAACTTTAGTAAAAATATAAACACTATGAACATTGCTTAAAAATATTTGAAATATTTGCCTTCTTCTGTAGGATTTTTTGACCGATTGTCTAGTTTTCTTTAATATTATTTTGGTTTGTATCTTTATTAGAAACATTTGTGATTATAAAATATATTTTAAATAATTTTGGTTCAATCAAACACACAGAAAAACAAGTATTTTTGGTTTATTATTTTAGGTATATATATATATTTGTGTATTTTTCGCTTGTCACACAACTAATTTGCATGAAATTTAAAGTCTATAATTAAAAATTGTTATTTAATTTAATACAATATTTATTATTAGAATAAAATAAATTTAATACTCGTATAGTATATGAAATGTTATAAAAATTGTCGCCTTAATAAATAAATAAATTTTTTATATTCTTAAATTAGTCTCACTTCTATTTTTATTTTGACCTTTATTAAAATTTTTTAATTATATTTATTTTTGAGCGATGGTCTTTTTTATGAAAAGTTTTTTAACAATTATTTATTTTTCAATATTTCAATATTAATAATAATTTGTATTAACAAAAATATTTTTTTAAAATAAGTAAAAGAAAATATTTTTGAAAGGAAATGAAAATTTTTTGTCATTGATATTAAAAATATACTTTATACACATGTATAAATGTGTGTACATGTATACATAAATAAACATGTTTCAAATGTAATAATAACATATATCTATAACAATAGAACATAATTATTAAAAATAATTTAATAAATGACCTATGACTATCTATTATTAACTCTATTTTTTGCATAAAAATATATATATAATACATAATCTAAATCTAAATTGTATTAACTAAATATCTACAATTTTGTGCTAAATTATCTACATCTGATTTATTGTTCATTCTATTGTCCGCAGGTATTTTAATTATCTGTAACATTTCCAACAAAAAACGTCGTTTATAATTAGTTTCTTTCTCTAATATAGTTGTGTCTTCAAATTTTGGATAATGATTTAATGATGCAAAATGTGTAGTTAATGCTGTGTTTTGTGTATTTATATGTCTATATTTTTGATCTGACTTATGTCCTGCTAATCTAGTTTTATTTCATTGCATATTTCATATTTTCTTTTATTAGTCTCACTATATATATAGTATATGAAATGTTATAAAAATTGTCGCCTTAATAAATAAATAAATTTTTTATATTCTTAAATTAGTCTCACTTCTATTTTTATTTTGACCTTTATTAAAATTTTTTAATTATATTTATTTTTGAGCGATGGTTTTTTTTAAGAAAACTTTTTCAATAATTATTTATTTCTCAATATTTCGTTACCAAATAGGTAGCATTATTATTATTTCCTGACGATGCTACCTATTTGGTAGTTAAATATTGAAAAATAAATAATTGTTAAAAAACTTTTCATAAAAAATACCATCGCTCAAAAATAAATAAATTAAATAGTAAAATTTACGAATATAAAAAAAACGACAAAAATTATTTATTTATATATTTCATCTTGTAATATTTGCAGCCTTTTGACCAATAAAAATATATATTATATATTTATATATATAATTTAATATTATTATATATATATATAAAAAAAACAAAAAAAAAAAAAATTTTTATATTTCAAAGAATTATAATTTCCTATTATTCCTGATGATGTTAACAAGCTGTTAACGAAATATCGAATAATAAATAACAACATAAGATAAAAAAAGATCTCAGGCGTAATAAATATATATCAAAAAATATAATAAAAAAGGTCAATTAATAATATAATTAAAATATATATATATATATATATATATATATATATCAATATATAAATTAAAATTAAATTAAGTAATTCAAACTGACCAGAAAGCAGACTTATTCAGGCCATCCATCTATTCAATAGAGCCAAATAATAATTAATGTTAGCCTCCAGAGTATGAAAAAAATGCATTCAGCTGACCACAACAATTTAATGTCGTCTGCAAATGCGAAAGGTTTACAATTACCCCAACTAAGGTCAAGGAAAATGTCATGAACAAAAAGTGTGAATAAGATCGGCCCAAGTACTGAACCCTGCGGTACCTCCGATAAAACATTCTTAACATTGAAATCATAACTATTTAAGGAAACAAATTGCCGACGACCATATTAAACGACATACAGATTTACAGAATCTATACCTCTCATGAAGTTTACTAAGCAAACGGGAATACTTTACTTTATTAAACGCTTTAGTCAGATCAACAAACAATAGAACACTGGTCTTGCCTATAAATAAATTTTGACCAAATCAGTCAATATGCTAATGGGTCTCAAATT
Source organism: Dexiosoma caninum (assembly GCA_963924685.1). Classification (NCBI taxonomy): domain Eukaryota; kingdom Metazoa; phylum Arthropoda; class Insecta; order Diptera; family Tachinidae; genus Dexiosoma; species Dexiosoma caninum. Next base: position 129,606,210 of record OZ004725.1, on the reverse strand, counting down.
ATCGATATAATAATTACCTCTAATCTTAGGTATAGGAACAATACGTGAACTTTTCCAAAGCAATGGGAATTTTGATGACGTAAGTATATTATTGATAAAAAATAAAAAGTGTCTACTGATGTACGGTAGGACAATTTTTAACAAGTTAATGGCAATACCATCAGTTTTTCACAGGAATGAAAAAGCTCAAGTTCATCATCAATTGCACTCAATTGATTAGTTATAAAATACTCATTAATATTATCAACATCCATGTGAAAAGAATTCAAGGGCTCAGTTACAGGACAAATACCCCGTAGTTTACTCCGCATTTGTTTGGTATTACCCAATTGAAAAAAAAGACGACCATGTCTCCTCTTCAGTGACATTATCTTAGATTTAGTTAGATTATGCAGCCTCTTATATGTCCCCCAAATACTCACACTCCTATCACGATAAAAAGCACCCAAAGCCAAACTAGTTAGCGATCTAAAAGAGTTTATATAATTTGAAAAGCGCAATACATTCTGACATCGACTATGAGATCTTCATAAGGACAAACGTGAAGATATCACTAAAAATTAAGTTGAAATAGTCTAAGGAAAGAGTGGTGTGATGTGAGAGGAAGCTGAAATTGGAGAGTATAACAAACATTCATATACTGACTTGCCAAGAAAAAGTCAAGTCAAGAAGTGGATTGAAAAAAGTTGCGTAGGTAAAAAATTGTGGCAGCATGTAAGACCTAATCTCCTGCATAACGTGTATTTGATTTATGGGGATGAAAAAGAGTACGATTAAAGTCACCAGCAACAACGACATTCACGTACCGAATAAGAATATCGGCAAGTAACTGGTCAAAGACATCTATATTTGCCCTACGAAGGTAAGTCACTCCAACTAATATAGTAGTCGAGCGGGAAGCAATCTCAATAAGTAGACCCTACACTTATAGACACATCTATATCTAATGTCCTCAGCTACATACAATGTCACTCCACTACCCCTACTACCACTGGGCAGATCGCTCCTACAAATGGAAAAGCTATAGATATTAACAGCCAAATCAAAAACACCTGAATCAAGCTAAGTTTCAGTAATGCAGACAATATGAAATCCAAACCAATAATAGAATAGAGTTCATCCAATGTATGTGCTCTATTGGAAGGGCACAGACTCTGAATATTTATGTGACCTATATTAAATTTAGTTGAATCATTCGGAAAAGCACAACTATCATTAATAATTGGGCGCAAATTTAGTCTAGAAGCCATAAGAGATAGAAAGAAATAGATAGGAGATAGAGAGAGAGAGAGAAAAATTATATAATGTTCCGTGATCGCAAGGATGCTAGATAAATTAATAATATTAAAAACTATATTAAAACATAATATTATATTCAATAAAACATTTTATGACTACAGCTAAGTACAATTATTTAGCAAGGCATAAATTTAATCCAAAATTGCAGTAGTACTGCTCATCAGGAGCTACTATGAATATTAAAAGAAAATGCAATTAAAAAAAGACAAAGAAAGAAAATGAATACAATAATCACAAAGTTGAACATTGAAGAGAATCAAGAACTTTAGTACTGCCATCAATAGCTAAGGGAACATCCTTGTTTCAAAAATGAAACCAAGTAATTTTACTAAGCTTACGTAGAGATCTGCATAATGATTATAATTTATATCCAGCAAGTGTAAGATTATCTCTAAGAAATACCCTTGACACAACATCGGTATCCATTATGAAATATGAGTTCATGAGCTCATCCCTCAAATGATCGTTATTAAATTTTATTAACACAGACTGCCCCCGCTGAGTCTACAAAAAGTTATTTATGTCCTTAACATCTGTTTTTACTTTAAAATGAGAGCAGATGGCCAAAATAGGATCGAGCCCGAACTCCCAATGAATCTGGCTATAGTACCGACGTCAACGATCGATAAACTTTCGAAAAAGGGTGAGCACAACAAGAGGAGTCTACGTCGAGCCAGCCACGGACACTGGCAAATAAAGTAGACGACACTCTACTCCGCCTCCTCTGCAGTGCTCCGAAAAAAAAATAAATTTTTTCAATCCAAAGAAAAACTTGTCACGTTTCTTTCAATAATATATTGCATTGCTTTTTTACTATTAAATAACATATTGTCATGTGTTTAATGAAATTGTAACTCCCCTCCATTAGCTCCACTCTATATGGAGTGGTGCAATGGATCTTCATTTTGTCAGTGAGAAGTATGTTTGAAACGCAGGGTTGGTTCTGTGATAATTCATACCACAAGCATCGTAAAAGACCGCAGTATTATACCAAGATCAGTCTTCTCAAAGTAATAAAACCCTAATGGAATTAAAAAATGCATTTTTTTATCAAATAAAAATTTTGTTTAACAAACCATTAACCAGTTTATAAATTTGTTTAATTCCAGTGCTACTTTTGCTTCATGTGTTGAATTTATTTATTTCTCACTAACGCTTTTAAATTAGTGCATACTATTTTATGCCATTTTTGTTTTTTCGCCTTCATTATGTGGCTGAAATATATACTTCTAGTCTAAAAAAAGGACAACAAACTTTATTTAATTTAAAGATTCAAGGTCAACAACAAACCAAATGCAAAAATGTTTTTTTTTGTACAAATATAATTTAAATCTTGATATTTTTTGCTTTTGCATTTCAAGAAATTGAAATAAATTTTGACTTTTAGTATACAAATTAGTAGATATTTATCTGTCAGATATCATAAGAAAAATATTTTATTGCCCTACTTCATTTGAATTAAGACTCTCAACTAGTGATATTTTTTATTTTGCACGAGTAGATGATGTATGTACTTCAATGTGTGTTATTTGCGGCCCGCGGGGGGTTAATAAATTGCAATTGTAACGAAATAAAACTTCCTTTCAGAGATTTGTCGTCTTCCACCAATACCACATATTATTATTATCATTATACTCATTATTGGTGATATCATAGTGAATATCGTTTTACTTTGTATTTTTGAATGAAGCATGATTCTTAATTTTTATAATTATGATTATTATTATTATTATTACTGGGTACTGCACTATGCTGAATATTCCTGCATATCATTTTATAACTGTGAATTAATAATTTAAAAAAAAAGAAGTAAGAGAATCTTACAACTTGAGTTATTAGGTTTAAGAGAATAGGTGTAGTACAAGAAAATCAACCAGAATGAGAGAGAGAGAGAACACAACGAAATATAAGTGTGAGTTACATATACTCTCTTCCTTCGAAATGTTACGGGGATATCAGTACTACATCTTGGGAAAATAACACTACAACTTTAGTTGAGGTGGCGATGTCCGCGTGTACGGACACTAGCGCAGGTTATTATAGCTTCGTACTGGAAGTACATAGGATACACTACTCACCTCACAGTAGTGGGAGAGGGTTTCTACTGGTTGTTATAGCCATAGTTCCCAGACCAAATAGAATAGTAGTGGTAGAGGGTTTCTACTGGTTATTACAGCCATAGAGCCCATACCACGATGTAGTAGTGCACAGGGATGCTACTGGTTACTACAGCCACCGATCCTAGGCGTTGCGACTAACATTGCAATAAACTTTACATTGATTTTCGGTGAGGAAAATCATTCAAGATATGACTACGAAGTCGAACCATCGTTCCACATGTTTAACATGATGCATCGGAATATTTTATTAAGTTTATTGTTCATTAAAAATAAATAATATTCTAATTAATATCGAAACAGAGAATACATTGAAATTGCATATACGAGTATATTTTTTTTATTTCCTTTCTCATATTATTTTCATTGAAGTAATTAATGTTTTTATTTTGTTTACTTTACCGCGTGGCATAATAAATTTCAGAATTTTATTAAAAAAAATTTTTTTATATTAGCTGAATTTATTTTGGGAATATCTCTTTATATATATGATTTTAATTGTGCTTTTTTCCCTTAAAAAATATATGTATGTGAAATTTATTATTACATACTTTATGATATTCTCATAAAGTATTTTTTTTACAAAAGCAAACTCAATAACTGAGGAGGAAAGCATATCCATATAGTACAATTTTGCTAATGCTTCCTTAGCTCATCAGTGGATTTTTCCTAATTTTTGAATACAAACCCAAGATCTATATGTTTAAAATTCATCAGTCTAGCATCTCATCAGTCTAGCAGTTAACTACATAAAAAAAACATTTTTTGATAGTTTTGATATGTAAAAATATTTACAAGAATATTGAAAATAGCATTGCAGAAATTTTAAAGGGAGTACGAACCTATTACTGTAAGGTAGTAATCAATAACAAGTTAATGGGAGTAGCGTCGTTTTATTTTGTTTTTTGTATTTTCCTCCTTCATTTAATTTCATAAGATCAAGTTCAATGTTTATTGAATGCATATGATACTTTTGATCAAGACAAACTTGGAAAATTAAAACACCCAACATGTCATATTTACACACATTGATACTTGCAAATTGCAACTTAAAGCAGAATACGAGTTTTAAAGATGAATCTATCGGCTGGCAAACAGAGTCACAACGACTGATATACCGCCGGGCGGACGTGTGTTAGTACAAAGGAAAAATATATGAAAATTAATACTAAAATGTGCGCATACAAATGCTAAACAGTTGTTGTAGTATGAAAGTAGCATCGTTTGTTGTACAATATTACAATACAATGTGTAGTACGAATTAAAAAGTATTTTAAGAGAAAAAAAGGAAGGAACGCGTATAATAAGTAGTAGCCGTGCTGCAGTTACTCTTATGTGGTCCAATAAATTGCATTTTAGATGGGCGGTATTTTTTTTTATTAAAATTTTGGAAATTATTCACAATTCACAGTCCTCGTAATGACAAATTTAGACAGAAAAATGTATAATTCTGTTTTATAAGTAAAATAGATTAACCCAGTGCTCTTTGTATGGATATTCTACATCAAATTTGGATACTTTTATTGTTATATCAACAATCCGTTTTCTAAAAAATTAAAAAGTACCCTTTTCATAACGCAGTTTTGCCGAACAGTCCTTATTCCCTTTATTGGTTTTTTGCTTTTCTTCTCAAACATTTTTTTTCATTTGATACCTACATATATCTTGGAAGTAGATAAAAACTAGTCGCCCGCAATATTGTTTTTGCAGAGATATCATTACAGTTTATGCTTCTTTCAAAAATCCCTTTACTTTGATACCCATATCATGGGCATGTATAAAAATAGTAAAAAATTTACATCATAAGCACTATTTAAATGGAATAAAAGTACAACTTTACCCCATATATTGTCGAATTTCGAAAAAATAAAAACACATGATCAGGAAGAAGAAGAAGAAAAAACTTTTTTCTATATACAATACTTTTTGAGATATATGGTTGCAAAGAGTACTAAAATTAATTTTTTTTTTTGGAGTTTTACCTCTTAAATGTACATATATGGATAGAGTACCAAACGCATGTCTGCTTATTTTTCAGCGGGATTTTGTAATTTTTCTTCTCTCTGACTTAGTTTCTGAGATATTATGTTATCGATTTTACCCTTTTTTATCACCTTAACATTATACTATCCTATATTTTCTTAGTAGATCCAAACATGGAAAAAGGGTATATATACCGAATTTCAATCTATGTTGGGCGGTGGGCGGTCACTTTGCTTTTCGCACACAATTTAAAAAAATTTTAGCGAAATTTTTTCACATGCAAAACGAATTTATAAATTTGGTTCACAAATGAAAAAAAAGTAGGCGTGGTTTAAAAAAGTAGCTTTCAATTCATGCAAGAGTACCAGTTAAATGTTCTGAAAATTTCAGGAAGATCGGTCCAGAAATCTGGTCTCTATAAGCTACAAACAATCGTACAAAAACACAATCCGTTTTATGTACGATCTGTTCAAAAGAAAAGGTGAATTTTGTTTTCTTCGATTCCAATGGCGTGGTGCATAATGAGTTCTTGCCAACAGGTCGTACGGTTGTAAAGAATAGTACAAGGATGTTCTGCAACGTTTGCGTGAAGCAATACGGCTCAAACGATCGGAATTGTGAAACAAAAATGGATTCTGCATCACGATAATGCACCAGCTCACACATCAAACCTTGTTCGTGATTTTTTGGCCAAAAAAACGCCGTAATCATGCCTGAACCACCTTATTCACCAGATTTGGCTCCCTGCGACTTCTTCCTATTCCCAAAACTGAAGAGACCAATGAAAGGAAAGCGTTTTTCCACAATTGATGAGATAAACTCAAAATCGAAGAACGTTCTGATCCCCATACTGAAAAGCGCATTTCAGAAGTGTTTCGAGGATTGAAAGAAGCGGTGGTACAAAAAGGGTATTGATGAATAAATAAATACTTTTCCAAAAAATTCAATATCACCTTTTCATTTGAACAGACTTCGTACATATATAGATACATATTTATAAACGTCAAAATTTTTAGAAACAAATTATTTGGTAGAGCACCAGAACCAAAAAGGACGAATTCCAAGCCATAAAACTTTGCACATATAAGTATAATAAAGGTGACGTTGCCTGAAGTAGTTTGCACTTTGACTACTAAACCAAACTCAAGACCGAGTTCGAGACCAGTATCCGACTAAGTATTGCATTTTTCTGGTGTTCATTTGTGTGCCTGTAGTAGGCAATCAATTCTGTGAAATCAGTGTGTCATAACCTTGATGATACAAATATATGCATGGGCATTGATGAGCAGCTGATGTAAAGGTTGACATCACTATGATGAAAAGTGTCATGCGGTCAAAAATTAAGACACATAACATAGCATGGAGTTCAGATTACTTCATCGTTATGACGACTGTTTTTCTATCAGTGTAGTGTTGTTTATATGCCGGACTTTTTCATTTCCCGGGAGAGCGGGAAAAAAAAAATTTTCGGAGGCCCGGGAATTACCGGCTATAATTAGTTGCTGTGCTAAACTTTATGTTTTTGGTAGAGCCAAGCCTTGATGAGTGAGTCTTTTGGTAGCAACTTTTGAAAAGAATTACAAAACAGACATGTCTAGAAAATCATCGTGAACATTGGGTGTTACTCTATTTTTTATTTTTCTCGTCGAAATTCCACCACTATCTATTCATTTGCAGTGTCATAATTTTTTTTCTCGTCTGCATATGATGAGTAAATATAAATATAAATATAAATATGAAATTCAACACACAAAAACTAATCATAAAATAATAATAAGTCATTAAATTTAAATTATTTTTTTAGTTTTAATCTTTCGATGCAGATATAGCTATAAACAGAATAAATATTTTAATAAAATCTTTTAGTACAAAACAAAAACATGTATGCTGGTTTGTATTCAGGAAATTTTCAATTTATTTGTGGCACTTTTGTCATTTTCATTTATATATTTGACCTTTACGATTATGATAGTGGTTTGGTGCGACTAAGAGTTCGTTAGAAAACTGTATTATTAAAACAATATAATATAAAATGCTAATAAATCATAAAAATAAATGAGATATTTATTCAAACACACGTAATAACAGAAAAAATTTAATTTTTGTGTAAAATATTCTTCAATAGCTTGAGAGAAAAACTTTAATTTTTCCATTGAAATGTGCACATAAATTTGACTCATGAGACCACGTGCTCGATTTCCAGGATGACTTGGCCTCGGTACGACTCCCGTCGGACATGCTTTTGCATGTTTTTTGTTTTATAGCAGTGTTGTAGCCACTCTGATGTCAAGGAGACGTATTAAATTTTGAAGCTTCGTTTTAGTAGCCATTTTTATTAACTATTTTACTTCGCCCGTGCTACATAATACCGATGAAGAAGGGCGTTCTGACGTACTTGTGAAACTTGGTTACATCTCATGCCGTTACTGTTTACTGACCAGTGACTATGCCTTCGCCACTGAAACCTTCCGACAACAACTGACACAAAGACACACAATGCACATGCTGGATGTTTTTATGAGTCTAAAACTGGGGTTGGACCCAGGAAAATTTTTCGTTTTGTAGTCACCATGCAGACTACTTCGACCATCGCCATATAAATTTCGTATTGGTGTTTTAGTTTTGCTTATTGTAGATTCGTACCTTCAGCAGATCTTGCAGCCTCCTAAAAATTAAAAACTCTTGACGGTACGAAGATTGGCAAATTATTTAGAATTTTTACTCTACGCTTTTACCTCTAATATAGATTGATGGAGTTGTCTGGACGGCACAAAAATTAAGGGATGTTACAACCTGTTCGAGGGAATGTCAAATATCGTTTTAAGTGGGTACATATGTTTTCCACCATATTTCATACTGCACTTGTAAGTAGTTTGTACTTTTTTCAGTATGAAGCTCTGATATATACACGGTTCACTGTTTATAAATGACTCATATAGACCGTTAATACGGCTCATTTTTCCACTTCTTCACCTTATTTCAGCTAAATTGTGTCCCTTACTACTTAGTACTAATATAACTGAAATTGGAAACACTGCAATTGTTGTGATGGTTTGGAAAAGTTCCGTAGATGTTTCGATTATTATTGCATAAATATGCAACTTTCTTAAAACTATTGTTTGACGTCAACTGGTGATCCGGTAGCCAGCTTAAACACTTGGCCTAGCCACACTAATTTGTTATCATCTTGAAAATGAAAATAAAATATGTAGTTATGTATGTTTGGCAACTTTCATGTTTGGTAGTTTTCACTATTTTAAAAATAAATAAAATTGCATTAAAAATATTACCTTTCCACAATTGAATTTAATAGAATATTATTTACAAAATATTTACTGAGTTAAAGATATTTCATTATTCTTAACGTTAATAAAATTTTGTTCTATACATCCGTACATCTTAGACGTGTAATCATCGTATTAGGCTTATCTATACATTTTCGTCTTAATTTGTTAACAAATGGTATTTGAACATAGAGTCCACAAAAAACTGTGTTAGGGATTTTGTCAAGTCATCCAAAACAATCTGAATAAAAATATTATATTTCAATTCCATACAAATTGATCTAAAACATTTCAAAAAGTAATAAAACGTTTAGTAATTCGTGTCCTTCTTCAAAGGACGTTTTCACAATTATGGCATTCGTATATTTCACATGTTCACTCCTTCCACAACATTTCAAATCAGTTTTATATTTTTTGTAAAAGGGGTAGTTGATTGCTTTAACAGATTTTAAAATTATGTAACATTGATTTGAAGTTGACATCTGTTAAGTAAAATGTCATTTTCTTTGAACAAAAGCGAAATCATCTTGCTATTCAATAAAGATTGGCACCTTTCTCATTTGTTGTAAATAAAAGGGTTTTACGGATTGAAGTAGAAATTTGAGTTATTAGGCAGCTGTAAGTGAAAGAGGGCAATATTTTGATCAACACTTTTTAGTGGCACATGCCAATTGTATTCGTATTCCCCTTCGTAACAAAATGTTTATAAATTGGAATAGATATTTTTTACTGTAGACATATTAATTTGATAAGTTGTAGGTTATAATTATTATAAATCATTTGAACTCATTTGATATTTCCGCTGTTATATTTTTTTGTTTTTTTCCATTTTTATTTATTTATTTTACTTTTTCTTAATTCCAACAATTTCGATTTTCCAGAACTTCTTAGTTGAATGCACTTGGCTGAACAATGATGAATATCCTTGAAATTTTTCCTTCTACAGTTTTCAAGAACTTTAGTTTTGTTCTAAAATATGTTGCCATTGGAAAGAATAAAAGTCTAGCAGTAAAAGTTCTAAAAAATGGAATAAAAACAAAAGAGTGCAAATTCCACTCTGTTGAATAATTCAGAGGGAGAAATTTATTATTCATATTATGAATTTAGAACAGGTTTAAAATATGAAAATTAGTTTTATGGAACTCTTATAAATGAAATATAATGTTTAGAAAACAGCAGCACCCTCCTTCGGCGAAGTGAAATGAAAATGGCTCTACTTTGGTTTTAAAATGAATGCTTCTACTCAATACTAGATATGTTGCAACTGTGCTTTCCAAAATAAGAAAACACGCAACACCGCAGTTGTGTAAAAATTATGCCCTTCATCAGTTGTGATTATCCTTTTCCATCTTAATTATTTGAGTGTTACTTCTCTTCAGAAAAGAGGAAAGAAAAGTTTATGCAAATTTTAGATCTGTAATTTTGGGGAGCGCTGGGCAGTTTAAAATTAATAATTTTTTTTGTTTCAAAATGTAAAAACGTATTGCGGATACATTAAAAAAAATAAACAGAAAATCTGAACAGAAAGTTCTGAAATATAGTAGGTAAAATTCGTAAAGAATATAATATCGTTGTTAATGAAATGTGCAAAAAATCTGGAATATAAAACTCTGCATGTTTACTGAATTATTTCAAATTTACTCTTCTTTGGTTGTACGGCACATGTTATCGAACTACTCGTACAAAGCAACTTACATCTGGTAATTCTAATTAATACTGGGATATTTCCAAAGAAATGAGCCCGAATACCGAAAGTTAAAAATGCCCATTAACTTTACATCAGCTTAGAAAAGGTATGCTCGCCACTTATCGAAAAAATTAAAATTGTCTCACCAACAAAAAAAAAAAGAGGCAGCAGAAGATCTAAACGTATTATTGGAAAACACACGAGATATCCCATGGCCATGACAGGAACGAATTGCCTCTGTAGTGCGTACTGTGACTCACAAGAAAAGTCAACAAACTTGTTGTACGTGCCATATTCATACACGACAGCTGCTGTTCTACCCCAGCTGCATTGGGTTGCTCGTCGGTAAATGTAAACTTTTGGTTGGGCAAGAGTGTAATTGAAAAGAAAATATTTCCATAGTGATTCCAAGAGTATACAATTTTGTTTATATTTCAACATTCCAAAGTGAAGCAGAAACAGACTCCAGTGGTTTGTTGCGCAATACCAACAGTGCATTAATAAAAAAGGTAAGATGTTTTCTATGTAGGGTATGGAATATCAAGAATTTTTATTTTTTCGTGTTCCATATCCAAGAATCAAATAAACAAAAAGTACAACAAAATAAATAAAAATAATAAAAAGTAGCAAGAAATGAATTGGCGGCACCCTCACAAAATTATTGACCACAAAAACGCATCATTCAAAAATTGTATCAACGTTTAAAATTTAATTTTTAACAATTCAGACTTCATACACAGTAACTGGTGCAGGCACACAAACCAAGTGCCACTGGAAGACGTCAAATCATTCAAAAGAATGTCTGCTGGCTTTTTTTAGGGAAGCATTAGCCAGAAAGAGACCCTTAAATGTGTATCATTTTTTCCTTAACTTTTGCGTGTGCTTACAAAAAAAAAGAATAACAAAATAAATTTAATTCTAATCATACTTATTTGATATCAATCGTTTTTTTATAAATTTTTTTTTCATATGATTTCTATTCAGCACATTTTTAATCTTCGGTTTTTTGTCTCTAAAAATTTTATGATGAAATACATACATAATTGTGTTGTTGTGTTTAAGGGGTTTTTCTTGTTGTTGCTGTTTTTTTATAAAATTGCATTTAAACGCTAATTTTTCGCTTTTTATAAAAAAATTGTATTTCGTTTCTCGCTGTGGCTTTTGGTAGATTATTGTTTTAATGAATTCACATTTAATTCAAACAGCCAATTAAATTATTATAGAATTTTTGCCTCCCTTTATCTTACACAAACACATATTTATTTAATTCGATTCGATTTGTATTCTGTTTAAATTATAATCATATTTTTGTTTTATTTTTATAAAATGGAAAAAACAAGTTGCACAAAAAAGTATTTTAGATTTATAAAGAGTTTGTAAATACAAATTTCTATAGAAATATACTGCCCTATTCATAAACAATTTTTTTGATTTATAAAATGTTTAACAGATAAATTTCCACATAAAATTTTATCAATATACCTTCTATAAATCCAAAAAAAAAACATTCTGAATACAGCATTTAATTTTTAAACGCTTAATAATCCAAAAATATTTATATATACAAGAAAGTGGGAAAAAAGGTTTCCTATTTTTCAAATATTTCAGACACAATTTCCGATAGTTCCCGTTAGCATGCTTCTCGCACTAATGGACTCGTTATTTTGGTTGGAAAATTGACTCGTAATTCAGAGGCGAAATTATGGCCTCTTTTACATAGGAAAATAATAGACATCGAGAATGGAAAATTCAGCAATCAACTAAACAGCCTTTTTTTTAATCTGCATAAATTTTTATCTTTCTTCTGTAACAAGAGTTCTTCTTCACACTGTAGTGTTTTTTAAATATTTTTAGTGCAGGAATTTACATTTTTCTGTTTATATTTATTCAATGTTCATTTCTTGCTTTAATTCATTGTCTAATTCTGTTTAAAGCCTATTGCATGTAAAAATGCAATTTTGTGTGTTTCGTGTGTGTGTTTCATTTCATATTTCTGTTGTATTTTTCAATAAATTAGTAAGCCAGAGAACACAAATATGCATAAATTACCAAATCATATATTATTGTTTTTTTTTCGATCAGCAATTTATAAATAATTTGCATGGTTTTCGAGAAGAAACCCGATCATTTTCTATGACTCACCCCCCAAAAATATTTATTGCATTCGACTGGTACTTTTATGGGATCCAATAAACTATTTAACAAGCCTAAAGTAGAAGACGTACAATTGAATGCTTATACATATAATATATATATAAAAAATTCATATTTTGTTCGATTGTAGTGAAAAAATTTTTAATTACAATTTTATAGGTCAAATTTGCCGACCGTTAAACGAAAATTTCTGTCTGACAGAAAATCTACGGCTTCGTATGTGGAAACTGCGTACAGAATTCAATTGTTCAATTGGAATATCCACAAACAGTACTCCCTCTGGCCTTCTACCTATAACCTATTTATCTATTTTCGGTAGAATACATGAATACGTAAGAGACATCCCCTGAGCATTAAGGGAAAAAATTACTTTAATAAGAGATACTGATTTACAATTGGTATTGCATTGGAAGACAACAAATAAAAAACAAATATTTCTAATTTTTCTCAATTGTTGGCACTGGTATTGACAGAATTGCATAAACTAATTCCTTTAGATTTGCAAATGGGTCTGAACCATCAAAACATTTTATATTAAATATGACTTTCCAAAATTGTCCACTACTATGTGTTTCTAATAAATTATAGTCATTAAAATTACAGTGCAATAATTCACACCATTCATCGTCAATAAACCAAACCAAAATGTCTTTAATTACTTTAGTAAACGCTAAATCTTCAACATATTTTAAGAAACTATTGTCAAAATAAAGACTATTTGCTTATCAGTCATATTATAATTTAATCTTTTTTTGTTCTATTCGAATAAAATTTAAAAAATTGATATAAAAAATGTTTATAAAATTCTGGAAGCCTGTTTTGCACTTGAAATCATTTGGCAGCACTGCCAATAGGTTAAATTTTTTCATACAAAGTTCAATTGAGCTGCCCAATATATAATATTTGCGTCATCATTTAGTGTTTGTAAATTTAAATTGTGAACAAATTTTAGCTTTTTATTTATTATTAACACACAATCTTTGAAAATATTTTAAAAGCATGCAGTTGTACATAAACGTTGCAGCCCTACCACCTTGTAAAATTAATGTATTTTTGGTTTAATATGGCAGCTTAAGAGTTTAGTGTCAACTTGAATACATATCGAAATTGTTTTTTTGTATGCATTACGATTTACTACATCGTATTAAACATGTGGAAATAATTTTTATCTTCTACTATTAAACATAACCAAGTTATAATCGAAATTCAAAATAATGTATCATCAAATATATGTATGTTTGGCAGACCCTAACTTATCAACTGTTAAAGGCATAGGAAGGTCTACACTAGGGCTAGGCGGGCCGGCGAGGCTCTGCTGGAGGCCCAGGAGTACAAGCGGTATCGTGGGGCGTAGTGTCTCGCGATTATGGCGAGCAAGAGAGCGAAACGCGAGGAACTTCGTTGCGACCTGAACCGTGATCCATGGGCGCTCGACTATAGGATGCGTATTCCCCACGCACCCTCCGCTAGGCGCCGAACATGGGTCCTGCACCGATGGTTCGCCACCGCCCTTTACCGAGGGCGAGCTGAGGGCTGCCGCCGGGGCTCTTAAGACGGGTAAGGCCCCTGGACCGGATGGGGTACCGTCGGAGGTGCTGAGGATCCTGGCTGAGGGCAGGCCGGAAGACCTAACCATCGGCTTATCAGCCTCTTTGCATGTTGGATGGTGCCGGCAAGCTGTTGGAGAAGCTACTGCAAAGAAGGTTGGCGGAGGCCGTGAAGCTGTCGGATGGACAGCATGGCTACAGACCAGGCAGATCGACAATTGGGGCGATTGCGGATGTGGTTGGGTGCTTCGAGTGCGCCCAAAAGGAAAGACGCTGCTATCCGAAGCGCATAGTTGTCCTGGCTACACTCGACGTTCGGAATGCCTTCAGGGATCTGTGCTGGGCCCGGACCTATGGAATCTGGGCTACGATGGGATCTTTGGTGTGGAAATGCCCGAGGATGCTCAACTCGTGAGATACGCGGACGACATAGCGGCGGTGATCTTGGCACGGGATATGGATGACGCCAGGAGGAAGATGAACCGGGTCATGATTAGGACTCGGATGCGTCTTGAGAACAATGGGTTGGAATTGGCCGGGGAGAAGACCGAGGTAATGTGGATGACGCGGGGCACATACCACTCGGCGTCAGCATGCGGATAGGGAATGTGTCTCTGGTTACCCAGAGAGTGCGATAAGGAATTTGGGCGTGAGACTCGACTGGCGGGCTGGCAGTGCAAAGGAGGCTGATTATGGCAGTCACGAATTCGATCTTGCTGCATGGGAGCGAGATTTGAGGTGATGTATTTGGGCGAGAGAACCAAACGCAGAGTGCTTGCTGCGGTACAGCGGCCCTTAGGGTTGCATCGGCTTACCGCACGGTCTCGGGCGCTGCGGTCCTGGTGATAGGTGGGGAGGGGAGCGAGCGGAGGAGGCATGGAACTCGAGGGGGGAGGGCCCTGGTGTTGGTGCTATTGGTCTGAGACCCCAAACTGTCCGGCGGTGGATGGACAGGTGGACCGCGGAGACGGTCGGCAGGTG
This sequence comes from Dexiosoma caninum, assembly GCA_963924685.1. Lineage (NCBI taxonomy): Eukaryota > Metazoa > Arthropoda > Insecta > Diptera > Tachinidae > Dexiosoma > Dexiosoma caninum. Next base: position 129,591,158 of record OZ004725.1, on the reverse strand, counting down.
GACGGCGAGGCTCATTCCCTGCGTGGAAGTATGGATTCAGAGGAAATTTGGGGAAGTTAACTACTTCATGACACCATTCCTCTCGGCCCACGGATACTTCCGAAAGTACCTGTACCGGATGGGCAGGGCAGATGGCCCCGACTGCATTTACTGTGGTATGACGGATGATGATGCAGAATACACTTCCTTCGACTGTCATTCCCACCACATGGTATCTTATAATTTAAATTAGACATATCCAATTTCTGTATCTTATCCTTAGTCTTACTAAACAACCTGTTCAATGTGTTATATGCAATTGCTTATAGGACATAGAAATGTTACATATAATTAATACACCAATTACCAACAGAATTAATTTTAAAGCAGATACAGCAAATGTTGCTCAAAATTATAGACATTTAGTTAATAAGAGATTAAATATATTATAATTGTATTTGTAGTTTTTATTTTTATACATAGAATTACATTTAGAGACAGAACAAAAATTTTTAGAACTATAAACATATAGGTTATTATTAAAAAAGATATAGACGAAAGATTTTTATTATTATTATTATTATCATTATTATTATTGTAATTATTGTTTTGAATATTTTATTATATGTAACATATTCGTAAAAATGTATTTTGGATTTGGTTCAAAAACAAAAATTTCAATACAAAATCGAATATTTATACCTATTTCAAATCCAGAATATATTTTTATGAATATGATGTTACGGTATTTTTTTTTAATTTAATACACATACGTATTCATATATTTTAATCTAATTAAATTAATTTGGGGTTCCTAGTAAAGCCAAAGAGTCATACTGTTTTAATATTAAAAAAATAAGCAAACTTGTGAATTTTATAAATTTTTGCAGATTTAATTTTAACTTCCCGCAAGTTATGACCATGTTATGTCTTAATTTCAACTTAATTAAAAACTGTAGAAATATATACCGGGTATAATCATATAACTTAGCAAAAAGAAAAAAATTTAAATAAATAATAAATTTATATGGACAAAAATATATCTAAACAAAAACAACAACGTGCTTTAAAACCAAAATTGTATTTCTTACAAATTGCTGTTTATATACTCTTGTAAACTAAATTGCTATATTTACCCCTTGTGGGTGAAATACACAAAGCAAGAGAAATAGTTTTATAAAATTGTATTTGGAATCTAAACTAAAGGAGAAAAACTTTGTTTAATACTGGCTAGTAACTGTCTTCTCTGATGTGACATTTAATTGTAAATAGACTGCATGTTTATTTCAAAAATGGTAGTTCAATTCGGGAATGCCATGCGGATATGCGTTAACGGCAATCGTCCATCCTATGGATTCTTACATTTAACCATGGATCGGTATCACACCATTATACTCCAACCTATAATCCGCGATTACAAGGACGAATTAAAGGCTTCGTTGAAGAAAAATGTACTGTTGGTTGTTTGGAGGATTCAATTAAGTCTTACAGTCATGGTTACCAGAAGTGCAATCTTATCAGCATTTTGCAGGTTTTTCAACTCCAAAGAGACGAAATGCAGATTTGAATACTTTTGGCCTAAAAATGCTGATTTTTTTAACTACATTAATATTGTAACTTTTTATATAGAATTTTACATCCATGCTAAATGCGTTGGCTTTTTATAGATTCTGTTTTATGTCGCGTATTAGACTTATATGAAAGTCTAAGAATTTATTTTTCGTTTGTTGTAAGTCTTGATGAAATAATGCCAAAATCATATTAAATATCGCTAATAATACTAATTCTTTTTATTTCTTCACCGGGAGTCAAAATTAGTTACGATTATTTATCTATGTTTAACTGTTCTATATTTACATTTCATTTGGTACTAATACCAAAATCGTTTAAATCGACCTTTAAGCAAATTCTTGAAAAAAGCTAAAAATTTCGTATCCTTATACAAGAACCCCCTAAATTTTTTTTGCGAATTATGAATTTCGTAAATAATAATTTCACAGTATGGACAAGGTCAAATAACACGTGTTTTACTTGTGTACTTATTGGTTGGTTTGCTTGTAAGCATATAAACATGACGTTTGAATCACGAAAGTACGTACAGCAAAAAATTATCGGCTATTCTATATTCACACTTGTACACACATATATAAATACTCGTATGTAAATATTTTTAATAAATTAATGGCCATCGTTTGCACCACAAATTTCGCCAATGCACTATGGTCGATCCCATTGGTCAAAAATTAAAAAATATATAGTCAAAAGTTTGTCTTATTCCAACTTTACTTTAAAAAACAGCTTCAAAAAAGAGAGCGAGTTAACAGTTGGTTTTTTCAGTGTGAAAAAGTGGAAATTTAAGTGCAGCTTTAAATTAATTAAAATATAGGAAAAAATTTATGTAGAAATAAATCAAAATAATTGAATTAAAAGATATTCACCTAATTTTAAAATAATGACAGTGTAGTGGATATGTTATAAAGTTAATATTTTCCAGTATAATTGGTAGTGTTCGTTCGTCATTATATTTAAATTTCAACTAAAGTTTTAGTTGTGTCACCCCTGAAATCTCCCATGGAATTTTTTTGTTTTATTAGTTGTTTGAAGAATTTTCTTTTGATTTGTAGAGAATGAAATTATGGTGGCCATTGTTTGAAAAATATTGATTTAATAATTTTTTCAATGAATGAAGAAAACTAAATTTTTTCCATTTTTTAAGTATACATTAGCATAACCTCAACAAAAATCAATATTTGTCAAAAGTTAGAAGTACTAGAGAATTTAATAAACTATAAATCATGTACAACTGCAGCCGATTTCGTCATTTCAAAAAATCTTCCCACAATTGCGTGGCAGCCATGGGAATTTTAGTTGACCAAAATTTGAGTTATAAACTTTTAAAAATATAACGATATTTTATCTTTCAAATAAAAAAACAGAATTAAAAAATTTGCGTATTTATTTTTAATAGCAGTTTCTAATAAACCTCTTCATAATTTTTTATTACATATTATTTCATATTTAATTAGTGAATACTTTAATTTTTAAAAAAGAATCTTGTAAAAAACTTGTTAACATATGAATTAAAAACAAGTTCGTATTTTTTTTCTCAAGTTTTTAAGTACATAGGGTGAATGTGGGTGCTAGGGTACTGTAGGAGGGTGGGTATGAATACTCAACAACGGGCAATGGAACCCACTATCTTCTGGTTGTAGATTCTCACAGATATGATGACTATTCTCACACAACGTTCCTGACTCTTCTAATAACAGCGTGCTACCGTGCTTAATTGTTCCCCTGGGTAGGGTTGCACAATTTGTTTAAGATGTTTAAAACTTAAGAACCTATTATTTATTAATGTTTCTCTGCAGTTTACACATCCGCTGTTAATCAAGTCTGCTACCGAGATTGCTTACATAGCAGGAAAGGTAATTACCGAATTTGTTATTCAATGAACCCGAGATCTACGAGTCTGGCTTTTATTAACGAACCTGCTACCGTATGTGTCGAATCCAAAAGCATATTAAAACTGTCATTCCTATACCGAATATTCAATAAGGAATTGTATTTTCATTGGTTAAACTAAATTGCAGTATTGTTACGTTAAAGTCACGTACATGACCGACCCCTTACTGTGTATTTGGGATGACCTTCATAAGGTGACAACCTCGTCGAGAACTGTTCACGGTGTATGAACGTAGTCCTCAAAGAAAATGCATTCACAGACACGTTGAACATCAGAAGCATATTTTTGCTCTAATGAGGAGGAGGGAGAACGAAGAACTAAAATTATTATGTACTTGCACATTTTAACAACATCGAGGCTAGAAATGATAATCTCACCCCTTTTGATATGGGAAGGTTCAAGTCGAACTTGCTATTTAACTTTATTTACTTTCTTAGCTCCAGCATAATACGGTAGTGATCCTCTGAGTGCTAGTCCTTAGAAAAAAATTGCAATATTCTGCCTAAAAGACTAGTAAAACCATCGCTCGAAGAAATTCAAATTTGGATTTTTTCAGGAGTGTGCTTTATACTTGTGTGTGTTCTCTAAACGATTAATTAATTTTAAAAATTATAGTTGTTGATTTTTTCCGTTGCAAATAATTAAATTTTTCAACACTTTTTGGAAATCATATGATACGACATGATACCGGTAAATCAATTCCTTGAGTGATTTTATTCGTTAAAAATAATAAAAACAAATCAGAAAAAAAAGCAAAAACAATAACGAAAAGTAAATTGAAAAATGTTCATCATTGGAAAATACCATAAAAATCTTCCGCGTTTGGCTAATTTTGGGTTTATGTATAATTTATTTTCATTGTATGTACGTTTGTATGTATTTCTTACTGCTGAACATTATTGTTATTAAATTGAATTTCACAAAATTTTATAAATAACTTACAAATGCAACAAAAACAAAAATGTAGTGCAAATCCTACAGTCTGTTTTATAAGAAATAATTTGCACTCGTACTTCTTGCAGTTTCACAAATTATGATTTATTTATTTAAATATCAAATGCAATTTGTTTATGTTTGAAAGAATAAAAAGCCATTTATTTAGTCGTGCTGGTAAAGCAAAAGCGCATATAACCGGGCATTCTATTATATTTTTAACTGTTGCTCGGATAGGTTAGGCATGAACGGAGGAAGCTTCATTAGGCACGCCGGTTATATAATGTTCAGCAGGATAGCTCTACTGCTACTACTAGTTAAGTCCTTATTGGCTCCTTTTTACTTGTATGACATTCAAGTACAGTTCCTGATTTCAATGACGTACTAGTAACTGACCTGCCGTCTGCGTGACCAATCGGGCGCAATAACTTTAATGTGCAATTAACGAAATAAAATCTATAGGTGTATTCACACTAGGTAGATTTTCTGGATAATGTGATGCGGATAACCCAAGGCGGGAAAAAGAATTTCAGCAATTTTTGCATGAAAATGCGGAACATGCCGCCGGCAATCCATGGCAATTGGGTCTGCCATGCATTAGCGTCGCTTACAACTATGACCTACTTAACCGCTTTTAACCGTTCATCCGTTAATCAATGCTATTTGTTTATAAAAGATTTCACTGTATACTATACTGCAAAAATATAAAATAAAAAAGTCCCGGATCAATTGGATACATTCAAGAAGTGGCGGTGTTTGATTGGCTTTTGGTTGCCGGTGTTGGTTTAATGTTTTTCTTCATACCCTGATTGATCTTTATAACGTCATATGACAACGGCAGTTAAAGAGATTCAAACATGCCCATACACATAATTTATGTTTGCCGGTTGGGTTGACATGTTGATGAAAAATCGTGATATCGAAGAAATTCAATACAATTGTTAGACAGACTGTTTAGAGCGCGCGACTACGAGTATCACATTAGCAATTTATCGTTATTCGTTTGCTTGTATGTTCTTTGTACATACAGACAATAAACAGCATCACGTGTACATGTAGTGACGACATTTCTTCAATCTGCTACTACGTATGGATTTGAAATTATGTATGCATATCATTTTAGAGATTTTATTTTATTGGCAAATTACATTTTGGCCATAATCTATATACTATGTATATAAAAAGAAGTGTACACTTCGATGTCATCACTAACTGCGAAAACGGGTCGACCGATTTCAACCAGCGTACGTTGGGGATGTTCTGTAGATGGTTGATGTGAAGTTTGCACGAAATCGTTCCAGTGGTTCCGGAGATATGGCATTTAGATTTTCCAATATATTCCCACACAAATATCAACAAAACGCCCTCCATTTTCCATATTATAATTTTTTATTGTCACTTGTAAAGTTAAAAAACCATGTATCGTAATGTTTTAATGGCCATTCCATTATTCACTTGCTATACACCTGCATTGTACTATATAAAATCGTTTGTGTGCTTGTTAGTAACGCATGATTTCCGGAGCTGTAGGAGCTTTCGAGCTGAAATTTTCAACACAGTTATGGATTAATTCACATTAGGTTTTGAGGTAGACAGCAATGTTGTGTAGACAGCATATGTGGAAAAATTTTTTTTTTATTTTTAGCGGATTCTTTTGAAATTTTGCATACAAATTGCATCCCGAATTTGGATATACAAAAATTTTGTCAGTAAGTGCACAACAGTATTGCCAGGTGCGGCCAATTTTTTAAAATAATTGTTTTGAATATCAAACCGATTTGCATAAAATTTAAGACGTAGTATGATCAGGATCTAAAAGAACACGTAGGTAATACATTTTACAAGAGATAGTACCACTAGGAGACGTATGGGTAATTCTGTCTCTCCTAAGCTACCTGAACGATTTTTATGAAATTTAAAACATGGATATATCTGAGTCGCAAATAACTCATAGGATATACATAAAAAATAAGACTAGAAGAAAACGTAGGGGAAATATATTACTCGCCGAAACTATATAACTATCTATATAACTAACTATATAACTATCTATTAATTTAAAATGATATTAAATAGCTGCTGGATCGATTTCCATAATTTTTTCTGGATATTGTTTAAAAATAAAATGAGAGGAAGGGAAGGGAATATTTAGAGTTGGGCGTGAGCAAAGCCGCGAGTAAATGCTAGTGATTTACAGATTTTCATTTTATTATTTCGTTTTAAATTTTGGAGCATTATCAACACTTTCTACCTGCTTAATGTAGTTTCATTTTCGTGTAGGAAAATTTTAAATTAATTTTTTTTTTCTTACAATCAATTGCTACAATATCCTAGCAAAAACTAGAGAATGTATTGCAGCTACCAAACAGCATACTTTTCAACAATATTATAGTGACTTGATTATCACTTGACACAGAAGTATTTATTATTGTACAAAAAGTGTCTACTGTTTCTAAATCCAGAACTACTTTAAAAGAGAATAATAAAGTGCAAATGTTTTTAATAAATAATGTAAAAAGTGCAATTCACTCTTCAAGATTCGATATTGAAATCACGAAACAAGAATGCCTTAGACAATCTGCACCAAATATAGCGCATTCTAAAGGTATTGATTGATAGTTTTAAAATATTTTGTAATAAAAAAGTTCAAACTCGTGTATGTTCAAATACAAATTTTTTAAATTAATTTCTAAAAATAAAAATTATTATAATAATTCCAATGCTTTAAAAAATTAAAATCAACTTAAGTCTGTTAAATTTTTATTACAAAAATTGTTATTTTACACATTTTAGTTTTATAACACACGGAAGGCACGATCTTTGCTATGAGAAAATAATTCTTAAAATCGGTCCACTCAGTAAAGAGTTCTGAACTAACACACATTAAAACAAATATAGTCAAATTGAGAACCTCATCTTTTTTTAAGTCGGTTCAAAAGAAACTGTATTGGCTATACAAGTTAATAAATTTTTTTCCTTGAAAAATACATTTCTTATAATATTAAAATAAGTTAATACCTTATTCGAAGTATTGTCCATCGTTAGTCACTATTTTTTCCCACCTTATTGATAGCATATGGATTCCGCGCTAAAAGAACTGCTCAGGTTTTTAGTAAAGACTGAATCAAGCCAATTTCTGATACCCTATTCTGAAGTGAAGCGATTCCAGTAAGGGCGTTCTGCATCGACCGAAACAAATAAAAACTTCCCATCCACTGTTTTCAAATAGTTTCTGACCGGTCTTGCAACATATAGCCGAGCCGTGTCATGATGTAAGATTATGGCCTCGTGTCCGGTGGAATATTCTGGTTGTTTTTCGTTGATTGATCTCTTCAAATGAATCAATTGTCTTCGGTACATGTCCCCTGTAATCGTCTGACATGATTTCAACATCTCATAATACAAACCCTTCTGATCACGCCAATTAGCATTACCTTGGCAGCATGGATATTGAGACTAATTTATAAAATGTTAAATACACGAATTTCCATACAAAATTCAATCAATATACTCGTAGCTTTTATAAATCCAAAATATTTTTATGGATACGGCAGTTAATTTTTTGGTTTTATTAAACATTTAACATTCGCAATACCAAAACCAACCCTGGTGGTATTTTCGATTTCCAATCAGTGATAACTTTTTGAATTTTAATTTAAACTGAAAATGATTTCGACTCGGTGACTAATTTTCTTAGTTTTAACAGAAAATGTTAAACATTTAACATGAAATGTTGGTATAAATACGAAATTTTTGTGTAAAATATGTACAATATCTCATCCGTGTGGGTTTCGGGTCAATACGTACAGAGCTTTGGTAGTGCAAATGTAAAAAAAACGACAATCATATCAATGAAAAATCCGGCAGTTATAAAAAGAGATCCGTAAGTTCTGCATAAAATTTGAGATCCGTAACGTCATATTCAGCATTTGGCAAATAAAATTATATTGCCATTCAGCATCGAGTCTCCTAAAAAAAAAGAAGAACAATATTCTTGCCAATTAAAACATTTAAAATTTGAAAGTTCTGCTGCCACAGCTTAAAAACTATTTGCTTTCAATTTTGGAAACAGCAAATTAAATACTGGTGCTTAAATATTTAAGCAAAAGTCGTAAGTAACAAAATCTTATGACGCTGACCCAAAAACTCCATTAAAAAATTTATTGAATTTTTCTCGTTTATTTTTTGTTTCTTGTGACGCTTTTTATTCATGACGTCAATTAGCCAAGATTTCCAAAGGAGTTACTGTCGCGTAAATTTTAATTTTAGTGTCAATATTTTAAAGTATTTAAATTCTTAATTAGCAACATTTGAAACATTAAAAATATCGATATTTATCAATTATTTACATAAACGCAAGTTATTTGTTTTACAAAGTTTTAAATCGTTACGCAATCTGATAAAAATATTGTTTCTAATTTTAACTTTGTTTAATTATATAATTTTTTTAAGGACCTGTTGAAATGATCTTTTGCCTAAATGTTTATTTAGTCAATAACAAGTAAATTGGAGTAAATTGAACAATTTATTTTATTTATATTTTTTGACTGGTTTTGCTCTCAGCCAAATTTTTTAAACTCTAATTGGTTTGTCAGTTCGACGTTATCAGTCTAACAAACAAGTTAAACATGTTACTGGGAGTACGAGATTGTTTGTTTTTGCTTTAATATATTTATTTTTTCTGTGATAAAGCAATTGCTTAAATATTTACAATATATCTGAAACAAATTTTTTTGTTGTATTCTGTATCCATTGATTCTTTAATACATTTATGGATGCTGATAACAAAAAAATTCAAATACTTATACTTTTGTTTATTAAATATTTAAAAATATTATAAAAAATAAGATAGTGGTTAATCTTTTTTCGACAAATATTTGCCAAGTCTGAACGTAATTTAACCCTTTCGACCCGGTCGATACCATATATCCCAAAAATTTTGGAAAACACCTATTGGTAATAATTGCTGAAGAATATGCATGAAAGTGAATTTTTTCCGTTCTTTATACTCTTTTGTACAAAATATTGACGTTTGTTTAACATATTAAAGATGCAGTAACTTGAATAGTGAATAAGTGGGCACGTGTTGCGGAAATCTAGGGGAAAGTACAAGAATATCTAGCGGTAAATATTATATTTTCTTATCTTTATCCTATGTTTATCATGTGATTGTGCTATACATTTACAATTCAAGTTTGAAAATTCACTACATCGTGATATAACTATTATTTTCTGTTCATGGGATTATATGTCCCAGCAATATTTTGAATGGTTGTGGCAAATCCAATAGGTTTATCCTACTAAAGATCTGGTTGGGAGTTTATTGGTATACCCAATTGGTAGTCAACGTGCATACTACTTCGACCATCGCCACCACCATTGTGCACTGTGTGCAAATTAAGAATGGCAAATCGCGATAAGATATTTCTCTCACTACAACAGCGTATGAAAATCGTTTGGTACATTATTATTTAAAAAATGTAATAAAAAATTTCATCGCGATTGGTCTACAAATGGCGAAGTTAAGTTAAGTTAAAAACCATGTGGAAGGAGTAGCATAATTAAAAAAAAGTAACCTATAATTCAAGAGTCCCAATTATATGGTATGAACATTTCATGAAGATCGGTCCAGCGGTTTGGGCTCCTATAAGGTACAAACAAACAAACACACATTCAGGCATATGCCAACAACTTATACAATTCTAAAGCAGAAAAAACAAAGTTTGCATCATCACCATCATTATCATCTTCATGTATATCTGGCTGTATATCGAATGATTCTGAAGATGACCAACCGACCCGAAACAGGGGGAGAGCAAATTTGAATGAAAAAAAACAATAAATTAAAATAAGAACAAATTCTATTAAAAGTTGATAAAATAAATCTTTTAAATACTTCCATGCGTATAATTTTTGGTCAACATATGTGACAGCGCATAGAGAAAGGGACCTAAGGGTAAAAAAAGCAATTTTCACTTTTTTTTTTGATGTGGACAACATCTGAGCATCGAATGAGACCGATTCCATGCCCCAAAAGTGTTCCCTCCCAGAGATATGCACGTTTTATGAAAGTGAAATACACCAAAGATACACGTATTTAAATCTTTAAAATGGCTCTCCTGAACAAAACCGGTTTTTACCCTTAGGTCCCTTTCTATTTTGCGCGTCACATATAATTAATTTTAACTCCTACAGACAATTCCGAGAGCGATAACTTAAAATATTTTGAAAGCATTAGCAAGCAAATTGCTATCTTGAACGGGCAAATAAATAAATACTGGTACGATTATACTACTAACAAGTGAATTCAAAAAAAAGAAATGCTCATGCATAATTGAATGATATGAAAGTAATAATGATGCAATAAATGATGGCGAGGAAAATAGAAAGCAATATAAGTTTCTTATCGGATATATCGATTTCGATAACCAAATAAAGGATGATCCTTAATATCGTAATTTCATATTAAGTGATAAATTTTATAATATATAATAAATGATAGGAATAATACTCGTGATTTCTTACAATAGACTATCAAAAATGTGTAAAAGAAAGCCTGCTGGCAACGCTTTGATGAGAGATAGCATGTCGCGTGATCGAAAATTTTACTGCAACTCTCCTGAAAAGCCAAACGGCTGTTCAAAAACCTACTATAATGAGGAAGTAGTCGGTTGCCCAAAACAGACTTACACTTCGTGTCATATCATTGAAGGTAAAACCCGACACCGATGCGTAAAGTGCTCAAAGGATAAGAAAAGTGGCAAAAACGACAAGCATACTTTCTTTATATGCAAGACATGCGAAGTTTCACTATGTTTCAAGTGTTTTACACCATATAATATGTAATATACTCTTTATAATTGAATAAATCAATGAATTTTTACTAAAAATAACTTTTTTGCGATAATAGAGGTTGTACTGTACATTTTAAAAAGTATTCGTTTCCCATTTCGGGGTAAGTCAAAGAACACAATTTGGAGTTAATAATGAAAAATAATTCGTCATATGGCTTTTTATAGGGTAATACAAATACCGCGAATTTAAGTTTAATAATTTAAAAAAGTGTCAGCCGTAAATTCTCAAAATTAATCTTAAAGCCAATTTTTTCTTATTCCAAGACTTTGTGCATTGATTTTGAAAGGTATTTTTTCTGGTCAGAAACTTTTAAAATTATTTTCAATAATTAATACCTATTGCGTGGAGGATTAAAGCTGCAGTGAGTCCAACCTTTTTGAACGAATATGTCCGAGATAATTCGATATTTTTGACTAATTTGATTATGACAGCATTCAGATTTATTAAATATTATCTCCGCGATTATAAGAAGTAGGTTCAGATTCTAATGGGTGTTTGAGTATTTGATATGCCATGGCGCTTTCTGTAAGGGCGTCTTTGAACCAAGATACGGTACCCACCATATGCATTTCATACTACCATATTGGTTCCAATAGTAATTTCTACAAGACCCAAAATATAAAATAAAACATTTTGCACAATGTAACTTTGTTCAGCACCACGTGGCTTCTTTCCATGGCATTATCGATTAGATATGATACACCTTTGATATTGCAAATTGCAGCAATAAATCAAACTGCATTGCATCGAACACGCATCCACTGATGGACCAGAATACTTCGACATATACCTGGTCTGGTCTTTCCTTCCATCGTTTTGAAAAAGAATCTACAACTTATTTCCTTGATTTAAGTTAATTTAAATCAATATGATTTTCAAACTAATTTGTTGCTATTAAAAAAATATCAGATATTTCATTTAGTAGTAAAAAAAATCAATTATTGTTGTATCTAAAGGCGCTGATAAAATTAGAGCATTTGGCGTTGTTCTGTCATATTTATATTTGCAACAAATTATGCCAATCGATGTAGGTGTTGCATTTTTTTCCTATAGACATTTCAGACAGTATTGATAGTTTAGGTTTTTTTTTCTGCTTCCAAAGTTAAATTGTATAATTTAATTTATTGTAGACCCTGTCAATTCATATGAAAGACATCAATTTTTGTATTATTATTTAATTTGCAGTCAATTAATTTATTTGATTTCAGCGCTTTTAACCATGGGTGGCGATGGCACGATGGATGGTAGTCTGCACGTTGACTACACAACCAAAAAACAGACCTGGGTTCTCAACCCCAGTTTCAGACAAAAAAATTTTAAAATAAAAATAAACATCTCGCATTTTTCTGATGTGCATTAGTGTGTCTTTGTGTGTCAGTTGTTGTCGGAAGGTTTCACTGGCGAAGGCATAGTCACTGGTCACTGAACAATACCGGTTTCAGCTGATAGCAATCCACAATCACATCAGAACGCCATCCTTCGTCGGTATTGTGTAGCACCGGCGAAGTAAAATAATAATAAAAAATAAATGGCTACTAAACCGAAGCTTCAGCACTGCTACGAGTATAAAAAAACAAAATAAAAAGAACGTGCGAAAGCAGAGCTGCAAAATAATTAATTAAGCTTCACCTCCTGTCGTTTCTCCTACTATCCCTTTCCTATAGTTCCCAGCACAATGCTTGGCATGTGTAGGAGTCATCTCCTGAGTGCTGGTCCTAGATAAAAAAAAAAAAAAAGAAATGATGGAAAAAAGCAAATTATTTCAATTTGCATGCAGACAAATCAAATACAAACCGCCAAACCAATAAACACCGCAAACATACAGTGCAACCTCGATTAACTAAACCGTAAGCGCAAATCCTCGACAATCGCAACACCTAAATTCTTAACATTAGTGACTCTGTGAACGAAAGTTTAAAAAAAACAAAACCGCAATTAACGCAACTTTGCAAACAAAATTAAGTTTTATTTTTAAATTTAGGTTTTTATAATTAAAAACTATATCATCTAAAAAACACTCTCTTTTGCAGTTAAAAATATGAATCTTCAACTTAATAAAAACCATCAGTGCAAATTTACATAGAATGTGTATTTTTTAATTATTCTAAATATATATTTATTTTTATTCTTTATTTTAATTAAATAAAGTTAATTTATTTTAAAAGCTAACCTTCCGTTTTTTAAATAAACCTTTCATTTGGTTTAAGGTAATATTTTTAATCGAAAAACTGTCGCACGTTCTTTGGTTATACTCGTAGCAGTGCTGAAGCTTCTGTTTAGTAGCTATTTATTATTATTTTCCTTCGCCGGTGCTACACAATACCGGCGAAGGAGGGCGTTCTAATGTGATTGTGGATTGCTATCAGCTGAAACCGGTATTGTTCAGTGACCTGCGACTATGCCTTCGACACTGAAACCTCCCGACAACAACTGACACACAAAGACACACTAATGCACATCAGAAAAATGCGAGATGTTTATTTTTATTTTAAAAGTTTAGTCTGAAACTGGGGTTGAACCCAAATCTGTTTTTGGATTCGTAGTCAACGTGCAGACTACCATCCATCGTGCCACCAGTTTTCGCAACAGCCCAAAATTTCTATTGGTTGCGTTTCTTGAGGTTACACTGTTTGTATGTATGCATGTGAGTGAGTGCGTTTAATTTTTGCTTGTACTGTACAAGAAAGTAATTTTTTTCGATATAAAGTTTAAGCATTATTTGTGGGTATTGTTCCGAAAACTGTTTGGAACCTAGCGAACGAAAGGGCACTCACGTGCTTACCATCCAGATAACTATAGTACTTCAACTCAATGGAATCCCAACGTGAATAGAACCCAAGATGAAATTGAGAGGTAATATATATTTCTATTGTTTCACTTATTCGTAGGAATATACCATTTCTATTTAATTTCTAAAAAATTTCGGTGAAATAAAGGTTTTTTTTTTAAATTTTTCTTAGAATTTTTTAAATCTTCTGATAAACACCGTGCAATTAATATGTATTAAAATTATAAACAGGGGATGTTTGTAATTTTGAAGGGTTCAATTTATGTAAGAGGTACTTTCCGGAAGCACGCACCGGATTCTTAAACGTCTTTCGGGTACGGGTCAGAGTTAGGGCTGCGCGGCTCAAAGCCGAACCGCCAATGCTTTTTTGCAGCCGTTTTTAAATAATTTCTCACACATTTTTAATAAAAAAAAAATGTTTTTATGTGTTTCTTATACAATAAATAGTTCACGTGGTTGTCGTACAACATCTCATTATGTGCCACCTCCAATAATTGTTTTTTCTTGAACGCCTGCTCAGAGGATGTCCCATACGATGTCCATAATAATACAAAAAAGAAATATTGAGTTTTTTTTAAGATGGAAAGTAGTAAAATAATTCAAATTCTATAGATACACTATTTCAAGAAAAGGAAAAGAAAGAATCAGGAATTAATTGTATCAAGCATGGCGTTCACTATTTACAGCAAGATAATAAATAACAAAGAAATATTGAAATAATAATTATTTCAGTATATTTTATGAAATTTAAAAAAGAAATTGAATTGACCTTCATACATATCGCACCCTAAATACAAAAGCGGCACAACTCAAAATTCTCAAATTTTCAGGAGAGGCAAAAAACTGTTTATGCAAAAATGATTGTAATATTTAAAATAAAATTGGTTCCATTACGAAGGAAGTCTATTTCGAAGAAGGTTTTGCTAAAATTTTTTTAATTTTATATTAAATAAGACACTATATGTGTAACAAAAGTAATCAGCACTTCTTGAGAACATTGACGCAACTAAAAATAGGTCTTTTTAGTCGATCGTGCGTAAGCAATGCAATTAACATAAAAACAGACATAACGGTATTTTTCCAGTTAAAGAAAACAGTGATGAGAAAGAAAATTTTTGAAGTAGTTAGAGATGTGTACTGTGAATTATTTTACGGAAAAAAGTACATTTTGGAAAATTTTGAGTTGTGTCACTTTTGTATTTAGGGTGCGATATAATTGCAGATTTTAAAAGAAAATATTTGGAGAAAAAATTATACTTTCACAATTAACTTTGATTTTTATAGTCTAAGATACATTTCGGTATGTGTATGCTTTAAGCCGATTTTAGCCGACTTTGAACCGCCGTCGGTACGGGTATATCTAAAAATAAGAAAAAGCGATTCACTTTTTCAAAATTAAGATCAATAAGGCAGTTGGAGGCGATTCCTGCTTCGCGAAAATTATCGAACAGATTTTGATAATATTTAAAACATAAATAGGTTTACATGTAGAAAGAGCCTTAGGTTATATATTGCTAGTTGAAATGCAAAACCACGTAACTAACAAAAATTTCGAAATAGTTTTTTTGATTGATTATAATGCATATCAGAAAAATGCATGTGCTCACAAATTTTTTTAATTTTGTATAATAAAAAGTAAATATTTTATAAGCGAAAATCAAAAGAATATAACTACGCTACAGGAGGTAGCGAGTAGGTATCATGTTGGCTCTGCTATCAGAAGGACCGGTGTTCAATTCCCAGCCCGGTCAACTCAAAAGGAAAATTTTTTCTGACTTTCCTGTGCTACAGCACCCTCCTTTGTCTGTATTTGAGCACTGGTCCAAGATAAGAAAATAAGGTAAAAACATAATAGAAACTATTATTATTATAATGTAGTTATAAAAATGTGAATGCTTGCAAAACCATTGTTTTTGAGACCATTGCATTAAATTTTCGTGAAAAGTTGTGTTTTTTTTTTTGTTTGTATGAAATGAATCCATGAAACCAACGAAATATGTGTATTATATAAAAAAGTTTTTTGTTCCTCCTGTAAAATAGTAATAATTTTAGTTACGTGCTTTTGTATGTCATCTAAAATCACTGGAATGCCCGTAAAAATAAAAAATGTGTGCAAGACGAATATATCAAGCCGTAACAGGCAAAAGGGCGTAAGCGCCAAAAACCCAATTTTACAGGTAAAACGTTCATCGTTACCTGTAATCATTAATAAAAGAAAATCGATTCTCATGGCGCTTACGGTTTAGTTTCGGCTTTTACTCGATTTAATAAATATGTGAAGTATTTTAATATAAATTTTAGTAAATAGATTTCCATATGTGAATGGTAATGGACGTGAACTTAAATTTAGTTCCATTGGCCTTCATCAACGCTTTCAAATATGTTCAGAAATTATTTCCTTAATTCGGATTTAAATCACCAAACACCATTGTCCGTTCAATCGATGTATAGTATCCATAACACGTAGACATTCCCCTTTTCAGCTGTATATATCTACGTCACTGTGCGTGCTCTGTTTCTTTCCATTATATTTTGCACTGTCCTTAGTTAAAGTTATTCTTAATTGACCAACCAACCAGTTATACGTACAATTAGAAAACATTGTTGCAAAAACATAAATCTAATAAAATTATTTAAATCGCATTAATTGAGTTGAAATATTAAAGTCAACATTGTTCTGTGTGTTTCTGAAGAACAGATATTCAATGTGGCTTTATGTATAAATATGTATCTGAAGATAATACACCGAAATAATATAGCCGCATTCCGAATTATGGATTTATTCCGAAATTCAAAATGTTAGAAGTCATGCGCTTTTTTTAGAGTATAAAATCGGTTTTGAGTTTTACAATGGATGGCACGATTTTAATTTCTTTAGGAAGGTTTTAAACAGCAAGTTTTTATTGAGTCAGGAAGGCGCTGGGATATCGGAGCAAATGGCTATCCAGCGTGTTGTTGGCTGAACACTTTAAATGTTTTGAAATTTTTACTCTGATCGTCACAATGGTCTATACTGATATCGATTCTTCAAAAGTTCATGTATTGAATGATGAATTCAAATTGTGCAAGGAATTCAATGCACTTTTTGTTTGAAAAGAAAACACTGCAAATTTATTTTAATTCAACATTTATTTTCTAATGCACTTTTATTTTCTCTTTTCGAATAACTTTTGTTTAATACAGTTATAAGCATAATTAAAAATTACTATTACCTATTTATCTATGTTTGTTATATGGTTTGCTGGTCTATACGTACATTTCATTTGGTGCTAACATATAACAAACATATATAGGTAATCGTAATTAATTTTAACTCACGTTGAATAAATGCCAAAATATTTACAAAATTAAAAATTTTTATAAATATAGTACGCCTCAATGAATCAGATTTCAAAGTGTCATCATCAGTGCAACCAAAAGTGCTCTTAAAACAAGAGAATGTAAGTTAAAAAGAGTAAAAAATATGACGAAAAATTTTAGTCAAAATGTAATGTACACACACATATTTTTTTTATATTGGACCAGTACTCAGAGTATGACCCGCACACATGCGTATCATTTTACTGGAACTATATGAAAGGGATAGTGGGAGAAATGACAAGTGGTGAAGCTTCACTATCTTTCAACTCTGCTTTTGCACGTTTTTCTGTGTATTGCAGTATTGCAGTATTGCATCGCCTCTGATGTCATAGTAGACGTATTAAATTTTGAAGCTTTGTTTCAGTAGCCATTTTTAATAATTATTTTACTTCGCTACTTAATCCGAAACTGGAATCGAATTCAGGACGCAGCGAACAAATTAAAAAAAAACTCAAGAACGCACTTGGACGAAATTTACTTTTAAATGTTAAATACGGAAAAATATGATGTTCTGACAAGTTTTAGCAAAAAATCTCCAAAAATTTGTGAATCGTATTCCATATTTTTGGGTCACCCTGGTCATGAGTACCGGTTCGACAAAAAAATTTCATAAATAGTTTTATAAACAAATAAATTGCCTTGATTTATAATAACATTTTCAAAAACGAATGATTTTATTTTTTATCGCAAGCTTGCATTAAAATACTTCGCGTATTTCATAATATGCAATTACGATTTTTAAATAAATTGTTATAATATTTTGCATTTTTATATAAATTGTTATAATATTTTACATTTGATTTATGCCACGAAATATGTATTTAGTAAATAGGCATAAATGTATATTTGCGAGAGTGTGTATTGTACATATATGTCTATATAATAAAATAAATATGCAATACGTATATGGAACTGAATCATAAAATTGTGTGTGAATATTTCTTGCACATTGGCTAGTACAGGTTGTATTTGTATGTGTGTATGTTCTTCTATCCAGTGTGTATTGTGGTTAGCCTTCATTTATGTATTTAAGTTCTAATTATAACACCTGAGTAGAGCGATTGACTGTATTAAAAAAACTTCAAATCGGAGACGTTTTTCTACCTCTCTTGCATGTTCATTCTGTTCCGCTTTTGCCAACCATCCCTTCTCTATCTACCGATCTACGCCAAGTTATTGTGTGATTTTATTACTAATTTTAATACAATTTTATCTAGTTTTAATATTAATAATTAAATTAATAAATAGAAAATTGCACTTAGTGCTTTCAACGTAAATTATTTCTAATCACCCTGACAAGTATTCACAACATCAACGTTTACAGCAGCCATAAATGGCATGCGTCCATTTAAATTATAAAATGGAATTCAACTTGAGTGGTTTTTGCACGGACGTGCCAGCAACCAGTATTCTTAAAAATGTATATTCCCACTCCATATTCATAAAGTATTTAGTATAGCAGAATCGTTTTTCTTTTCGGTTGCAGGGCCCCTTATATTCACAATTTGGTTTAATTTGAAACAATACAATTTTAGCCATTTCTATTTCGAATACTTCTATTAAAAAAATTAGTTTTCAATAAAAAAAGAAAGCAATTCTCTTTGGCATTGGAGCGAGGACAGGCGTTGAAATTGACTTAAGTTAAAAAAAAAAAATCTTTTGCAGTGACTGAAAAAAACAAAGTAAAAATTCCAAATACATAATGTTTGTTATATAGTTTTGCAAGCGTTTCTTAGTGTTATTTGTACATTTAGTAATTTTTATTTATTTTTGGATAGTTTTTTTTATAAACATATCAAGTTTCTGAAGTTTTTATAAATACTAGTACTTGGTTGAAAATTTACTGATGAGTTGGGATTGTCATAAAATATTGAAAAAGAAGTTTCCTTCAGTCTTGGTTACGCCTATTTGGTTAAATATTACGTACTTCAAAGCATCTTAAACGAACTAATTGAACCATCAAACACAGGCAAATTTGTGAAGGTTATTTGACGGTTTACGGATATCCGCTCCTTCGTCTTCGCTAGTGAAACCTTCCGACAAAAACTGACACTAATGCACATTAGAAACAATGTGAAAAAGATTCAGTCCGAAACTGGGGTCGAACACAGCAGTTTTTGGTTTTGTAGACAACGTGTGAAATCTCATTGACATTCTCAGCTGTCAAACCATAGTTATTGATATCGATGCGAGTAGTTCTCATGCAGATAAAAAATCAGCCTAAACTTTTAATATTGCTAAATTTCCACAACGGGATAGTATTTGTAAATTTCTTAAATGGAAGATTTGCTGCCACGAACTGAGCGGGGGATAATGTTTAAGAATTAGTATCGTTACGCCCACATTATTTACTTTCGAATGTGAGAAATTGTTTGCCTGGAAGGAAGTAACGAAACTTGTAAAAGGTGGTATATTTTCTTAAAATTAGATTATGGTGAATTATTTTGCCACCCTCGTATTTGTTCATATATACTAGTATATATATTAAACATCTGCATATAAACAAACATTTTCTTTGGTATATGGTGTTGGTTTTGTTGCTTTTGCTGGGATTGTTAGAAACAAAAGCCCATTATAAATTTAAAAACGATCGTTTATACAAACTTTTTTTTGTATTTGTACGTACTTATCAGATAGAGATGGTCTGGCCTCACTTGTATACGTGAAACTATAGTAATGGTAATATTTAAGTAATTTCAGGTTTTGATTACTTTAGAACGATGTGAAATAAGTATTTTAGATATGTATTTGTATGTATGTACTGTGTATTGTGTGACAACATTTTGGTTTTGGCAGCATTGCGCCATTAATCTAAGCGGAAAACAAAGTTAAACTGCCGACTACACTTTTCATTCATAATTTTTTTTCTTTTTTTAGGACTGAGCATTTCTTAATGATAATAAATAAATATTTTTTTCATTTTAAGGTAAAATAGTTTTTAAGCAATATGTTATCAAAGTAAACGTAACGTAACGTAAAGTAAGTATCCAATCCACAGGCACATCAGAAAGCCGTCCTTCGTTGGTATTGTGTAGCCCCGGCGAAGTAAAATAATTACTAAAAAAAAGGGATACTAAAAACGAAGCTTCAAAATTTAAAACGTCTCCTTGACATCAGAGACGCTACAACACTGCTATAGAATCAATGAAATTGCAGTGTTATATGGTAGTGAAGCTTCACCTTCTGTCATTTCTCCTACTATCCCTTTCCTCTAGTTTCAGCCCAATGCACCGCATACGTAGGGGTCATCCCCTGAGTGCTGGTCCATGATAAAAAAAAAATGAAAGACTCGAGAGAATTTCATAATTTCTTAAGAAAAGATAAATCTTTCAAAAAGAACAACATATGGCAACATAAAAAACTAAGTTTGGAGTTTCACTTTATTTGGAGCATAGATTAATGGGCGTATAGTTGCATTGCTGTAAAAAAGAAAAAAATTAAAACTTTTTGCACAGTATCCATGGCGTCTACTCTACACATTGCAACACACCCTGCAAATGTTATGAAGTTCGGTCAACTGCACAGAAAAAACTGAAAATGAGTTTCAATTAAAAAGCTTTTTAGGTAATTGTTTGTTTGAAGAAAAGACTTAATTCCTTTAATTGAATTCATTCCCGTGAAAATTTTTTCTGTGTCGTCAGATAATTATAGTCAATAATAAACATATAGCCAATTGTTTCTTGCAGACCATCAGTAACATACGGTAAAAATTTCAGCAAGATTCAAAAGTTGAGGATTCCATAGATTTCAAACAAACAAACAAATTTTTACCATTTTTTTGTTGGTAGACTTCCTAATATCTCGAACAAATAGAAGTTTTCAATTTCACAATTCCGAAATAAATTAGTCGTTACTTTTTTTTTTCTCGGACCAGTGCTCAGGGTAAATCTCCTACATATACAATGTACTTTAAGTAAATAGAGAGAGCGATAGTGGAATAATAGACAGGTGGTGAAAGTGGTAGGAAAATAGAGCAAATTTGCGGCGTCTCTGGTGTTATTTTTGACGCATTAGTTTTGAGCTTAGTGGAGTCGTTTTATTTATTAATTTACTTCGCCGATGTAAATAAGGGTATAAATATTTTCATTATACTTACACAAGCATGAGCAAAATTTGCCACGTTACCATGTCTGGTATCTAACAAGTCTGTGAATAAAGGAATAGTCTTCATAACGCAAGCCGACAGATGGAGCAGTGGAGAGCTCTATGGACACACTCAAACCATGCCAAACAAAACTAAACAAAATTACATATATGTATGTATATAAAAAACAATGATAACTACAACTGAATCAAAAAGTATAAATAGTTGTACATAAAAGCTCACACACTCATGAAAAAAACTATAAAGAAATAGTTCAATGACCGCAGCAATAGTTGAGTAAAATTTTAGGTTGAATTTCTTTTTTTAATTTTTGTTTGGTATCTAGAGAAAAGAATATAAAATATTTATATTTAATTTTTTTATTGATATAAAAAAACCATTTTAATACGAATATTTGAAAAAGAAACGATACTGATACGTGAAAAACGGTGTTGTGTTGTATATGAAAAAAAAGAAGATGTAACATACGTGGTAATTCCAAATAGACGAATAAAATTTATGGCACATGAAGAACCTAAAAAGTACACTTGGTTACAAAAATACTTTATTTGCTTTTTGTCTAAAAATAAAAGCTAAAAATATATTCGGGAGAGCGTTTAACAGAAAAGAAGACTTTATTTTTCACTTCATTGGTCAATAGAGCCAACCAGCACTCATATACATACATTGTATATAGTGCATATATTCATAATAAATGTTTATTCAGTTTGAATTTTAATTTCTAACCAGAGTTTCTTTTCCCTTTTCGTAGATGCACGTTACTTCTTATCACGTTTCTTTTCTATTTCGTTGAGAAATGATTTATTTTAAATTTAATATACAACCTAAATTTTAATTTATTTTAAATTTCAAATTAAAGCATTGAGAACAAATAGAGGACTGAAGTGGCTTTCGATTGGGTCTCAATATAATGAATTACGAAAATTCGTCCACAAAATTTATAATGTAAATGTAAGTTGTGCACAATAAATTGTAGTTTTTTTTCTTTTCGGTTGCATTTTATTTTGCACATGTTTCTAGCATCAGTTCTTCAGTCTTCGAAAAGCGGATCATTTGGCATTACTCTTTCTAAATTTCAATTATTCATGAATGAATGGTGTTGTTGACAAATCATGAAATTATTATTAATGAATTCGTTCAGTTGATGGCGAATAGTAAGTACGTGCTATTTTCACATTTGTCATTTATTGATTTTGGGGCCAGTAAATTTTTTCTGAGAAAGATATTTGCGACAGCCGTATTAAGTTCAAATAAAAAAATTAAACAAAATTTTAATTAAAAATTTTCGAATTAATTTTCAATTAAATCTTAATTAAAATTTCAATTGTCTTTTTTTAATTAATTTTGAAATTAATGTTCATTTTAAAATTTTACTTCCTTTCTCATTCACTGTTTTTAACATATTGTTTCTTTTTGTTTAAGCAAGTTTTTTAATTTTAAAACTCCTTCAAAATTAAAAATACTTAAAAGAATTATTTGAATTCAATTCGAATTCTTATTGTGGTATTCATTTCTCTTTATATAAAGATTGTTACATATAAAATCATTTAATTTTACCAAACTTCATACAAAAAAAATAAATTATTTACTTTATGGCTATGACATCATTTATTTATGTTGAGCAGAAAAATTAATTAAAAATTTGAATTGATTAAACTTTTAATTGAAAAGGTATATTATTTCAACTAACGGTGTTAATTAAAAACAAAAAAGTTATATTTAACATTTTTTTCTGCGCATAATAATATTTCGGTCTTAAGTAACGCTATTTTCATACCAAACCAAATATTTCCTGCGTTTGACCCCAGTTTCAGTCTAAATCCTAAAAACATGTCCCATTTTTTTGTTGGGCATTAGTGTGGCTTGGAGTCAGTTATTTTCCGAAAGTTTCAATAGCGAAGGCATAGTCACTGGTCACTGAACAATACCGGCTTCAGCTGTAACCTATCCACAGACACATCAGAACGCCCTTCTTCGTCCGTATTGTGTAGCACCGCCGAAGTAAAATAATTACTAAAAATGGCTACTAAAACGGAACTTCAAAATTTAATACGTCTCATTGACATCAGAATAGCTACAGCACTGTTAGTTGTTGTCGGAAGGTTTCAGTGTCGAAGGCATAGTCACTGGTCACTGAAAAATACCAGCTTCAGCTGATAGCAATCCACAATCACATCAGAACGCTCTCCTTCGTCGGTATTGTGTAATAAAAATGGCTACTAAAGAAGCTTCAGCAGTGCTGCGAGTATAAACAAAGAACGTGCAAAAGCAGAGCTGTAAAATCATTAATTAAGCTTCAGCTTCTGTCGTTTCTCCTACTATCCCTTTCCGATAGTTCCAGCACAATGCTTCGCATGTGTAGGAGTCATCTCCTGAGTGCTTGTCCCAGATAAAAAAAGAAAAAAACGTGCTAAAGTAGAGATAGTGTAGCTTTACCTTCTGTCATATCTCTAACTATTCCTTTCCTATAGTTCCAGCACAATGCATAGCATGTGCAGGGGTTATTTACTGCAGGCCCAAGATAAAAAACCAATAAAAAACAAATTTAATCTTTTCTCACAAAATTTTCACGAGCGACCGACAAAATAAATTAATTTATATGGCACTTTATTTATTTCTTTTACAAATCAAAAGAATCAAAAAAAATAATATCGTATATTAAATTAAAATTAATGTCATTCTTCTTCCCAAAAATAAGTAAAAAATATTGAAAGAAATTCTTAAATGCGACTCGTAAATTAATTATGTGATATAAAAAGAGAGTGGGGGATTCATTCTACACGGAGTAAATGCAGTGGAAACTCTCAAAAGCGAGCTCTCCACGCCTCGCTATTTTTCTTAATATTCAAAAATTGTCATTTCCTGACACTGCCGACATGTTTTTTACGTCTGACTAGTCAAGCTTTCCACCACAAAACACAGAAGTCAGTCGAAAAAAGTTCAATTAGAGCGGATTTCATTTTCAGCTGACATCAGAATGCACACTGCAATTGAACTAATTTTTGCATCCTTTTCACAAAAAAAATTTTAACAAAAACCAAATTAAATAAAAAAATCGGCTGTTGTAAACGAATAGTAACTATGTCAGCCGTAATAAAATATGTACATTTGCAAGATAATATTGTAAATTTTTTGTAATATAACAATTTTGACAGGCAACCACAATTATATATTAGTGATAAAGTCGACAAGTAAGACGTAAAAAACATGTTGTCTAATGGGGCCTTAAAATAGACCGTTATGTGTTGGAAAATGTTTTTTTGTATATAAATCAGACTGTTTCAACCTGCATTAAAATTTCGATTAAAAGTCTATACTGCTTTGTTGTTTCTATCTCAACGTCGCACCGTGGGGTGCGTTTCGTTGTTCTATCGTTACTATAATGGGATGTGTTCTAATGAAATCAGGGAACTTGTTCCCGAAACCCGGTTATTCGCGCGCACGACGCGATCATCATTAAGAGCGCATCCATTTGTAGTCGATTTGACGGCGACTCGCACTACGCATTACAGGGAAAATTCGTTTTTTGGCCGAACGGCACGTATGTGGAATAGACTACCCGCAGAGGTGTTTCCTGTCACATTTAGCATGGGAAGATTTAAATCAAATGTCAATAAACACTACTCCCTCTATCCTCCTCCCCATAACCTAATTTCCTAGTTCCAGCACAATGCATCGCATGTGTAGGGGTCATCCCCTGAGTGCCGGTCCAAGTCAAAAAAAAAAAAAAAAAAAAGTCAGGACGCAACAACTACATGTTAACAAATCCATATTATTCCGAGTTTTTACAGTCCAACTACATATCGATACATTTTTTTGGGTATTTAAAAAATTTTTTGTACAAAAAGTTCAAAAAAATGATTTTGTTGCTTTAATTTCTTTATTTATTTATACATTTTCAGATAACTTTTTCACTGTTTGTTTAATCGGTCTTTCTGGTTAATTTTTTATTGCAAAGAATTATTACGAAAGAATAACTACACCTCAGACAAAAAAGACATCCAAAGAAGTTAAAGTGATCGTATAATTTCAGTAGATTTTACATAGGCCTGCAAACGTTTTCTCCGCTTTGAAACTTATTCAATGGATGCAATATCTTGCTTAGAATTTTAAATATATTTGATTTGTTACATAATTTTGTTGCCTTATTCGAAGTTGATGCGTCACCGCCCCTAATGAGCACGTATGGTGGAGAAACTGGCCCTATCATATGAACGCAATCATACAGAAGGAAGGAATCGCCTTTTTACTATCTCGCAGAGCTTGGATGTGGCGCGCTGATACTCACTACTGGGGGCCACGTCATTTACTTCTTCTTTTCTTTTTGGGTTTCGTGAGTTTCGTGGTACCAAAACGGCACTATGTACTAATTGACCTATGCCACGGGTTACCACCCGAATCAACCTACCAACCAGACAAGCTTCTGCTCCTCTTAATATTAAAAATATCTTCCAACACCATTTTGCATCGGCACCAGACTTGCTTTGAAAAAAGATGATGATCGATATCACCGAAACTGCAATTTAAAACAACGAACGAAACAGCCAGGTGCGCTTTCCATTTGCAATGAACATGAGGCAGAAACAATCACTTAAAGTGAACATATGACGCATTTGTGAACGCACCAATCCTGAATAGTAAATATATTGTGATCATTTAAAGAAATACATATTACTTGTCCACTCCAAAATATTCAAGTTATTTCAAAGCGACAAAAAAAGACAGGCACTATCGGAAATATTTTGTTCAACAAATAATTTTTTTAAATTCGCAATACACGCGCATATCTATTATTCGAAAACTCATTTCAAGTTAATTTTATTTCGCTACGAAATCCCCTACTTCGCGATCACTACATTCTCATTTTATTATACAACTTTTATTGCTTTTAAACTCCAAATAAAACCACCGAACGTATCGTTCTCAATTTATCTGAAAGTAAATTTCTAAAATGAAACATTGCACTTTATGGCATTATTCAAATTTATTTGTATTTGAAAAGAAGCTTCCAATTCTTCATATGGTTCGATTTTATATCTGTCGTGATCTGTGAATTGTTTTGCAATAATTTTATGTGTTAAATTTATTCTAATCAATTCGCTGAAAAGGTAAGTTATTTGTTCAGTGAACTTTCGATTAAAACGTGGATTGCAGATGGTGTTCTGTGTAACGATTAATCGACTATAGTTATTTTTAAGTAGGCATACGCGCTGAAGTCTTTTCTTATCCCTTTAGTTGCAAATTGTTTCCGTTTTGTTAGTTTTGTTAAATTTAATATGTAATAAAAATGCTATGAGGTGCATATTACCTTCTTAGAGTTACCAACTCAGGTCTGCTTACGACAATCGAAGACAATGGCGACAATTCAGTGATAACTACTAAAAGAAATATTTCAACTAAAACCAAATTAAAAAAATTTAATCCAATTTCTCATTCGCTGTAAAAATGCTTTTGAAAATTATCACTTCTATACTTAGCTGCTCATAATGCTCGTATGTTTTCTTTGGTTATTGTCTTGGACCAGTGCTCAGGTCCTACGTATGCAATGCATTGCAGGGGAACTAGATAGAAAAAGTAGTAAAGAGAATAGACAGGTGGTGAAAGTGGTAGGGTGATAGAACTTTATTCTTCCACAACCCTGCAGTTGAGCGTCAATTATAAAGCACAGTTGCGATGTCTCTGATGTTAATTCTGACACATTATTTTTAAACCAAGGCAGCCATACCGACATAACACTGATAGATAGCGCGCCGGCTACTAGTGAAAATATAACTCCTCTTCTGTGGTAAGATTTTCTTCCACAATTTTGCTTTGCTATATTTATATTTCAAAACATAGTTTTTTTTTCAAAACAATTAACTTCACCTACAAGCGCATGGAAATCAAATTAATCTTGCGAAACTGATTTAATAGGGCAAAAATTTAGCCACGTATGTGCCGTATTAAAAATATTAAATTTCAAGCACTTGGTCAGCTCCATAAAAGGAAAAAGGGGGCGGGCTAAAAACATGAATATTCATAAATATTCGCACTTGTATTTATTACACAATAATTAGAAAACAATAAAATTTATACACGAAATAATGTTAACCCCACGATGGCCTCTGTGTCCTAAACGGACCTTGTAACATTTTTTCTATACTCGCCTTTGCAAGTTTTCTTGCTCCTCAAAATTTAGGTCACTTCTACTTTGAACTTACTCGTATGTGACAACAATTAAAGCTGTTTGTACAATATCAATTCTATTCTTTTCTTATATTTTTCAGAGAAAGTTTTGCTTCTATGATGTATATTGTATATCATCGATAAATGGTATTTCTGATAATAAACTATACATCTTTTTGGTATACTGCAGCAAATCTAATGCTCTGCATATTCTTTTAAATCTCAGTAAAATTTCATCGATCCCAGTTTCTTAAACTTAGTTGTTTATATGCGGCACTATTGGTATTGGTCTAATTTAAGACTGATGAGTACTAAATGGTACAAATACCCATAGAGTGTAGCTCTGGCTGCGCTATAATAAAAAACTTTAACCGTTACGTTGATGAAAAAATGTATTAGATTTAAATTTGAGTAAGCAAAATTTTACTCAAGCCTCAGTAGGACATCCAATCCACAGGCATATCAGAACGCCCTCCTTCGGCGGTATTGTGTAGCACCGGCGAAGTAAAATAATTACTAAAAAGAGCTACTAAAAACGAAGCTTCAAACATTTAATGCGTCTCCTTGACATCAGAGACACTACAACATTGCTATGAAAACAAATAACGTGCAAAAAGCAGTATTGTAAGATAGTGCAGCTTCACTTTCTGTCATTTCTTCTACTGGGTATTGCAGAATGATCTATATGGTTTAAATGGTTTATAACTTTTTTATTTATGCGATTGTTATAATTTTTTTTTAATACATCCATTTTCCGCTTCGCACATACGTGCTCTTTTCAGTATATTTTCCATAACTATTCGCAAAAATACGGGTGTAATCGCAAAATTTCGGGTGTAATGGCCATGATTTCATTTCGAATGTTGATTTTTAGTTGGAGTATGGTTGTTGGTTTGTTAACGTACACTCTTTCTTTCAAATATCCCAAAAGAAAACTGTCAGGAGCTGTTAAATCTGGTGAAAGGGGAGGCCAGTTAAAATCGCTTGTGCGCGAATAAAGCGTTCGCCGAATATGTCTCTTAACAAAGCCTTTGAGGCACCTGCAGTGTATGCAGGTTATAAAGAATTCAAACCATATAGCTCATTCGGCGCCACTCTGTACTATCCCTTTGCTCTAGTTCCAACACAATGCACTGCATATGTAGGGGTCATCTCCTGAGTGCTGGTCCAAGATAAAAAAAAATAAAAGCTGGTACCCACATTAATCTCACGCACTTTTCTTATTGCATATTTTATTTTACATGGTGCCGCAATTGTATACTCTCGTGGTATAAAATATGTACTAAAATTTTATTGGTTATGACAAAAATTAAATTTGTATACAAAGCTGGAAAAGGGGGAGGTCCTCACCGATGGTTCTAAGACGGAATGTAGGGTGGGGGCGGGTATTTTATCCGATGATCTAGAGGTTTCCTTTTCCTACAGACTCAGGTATGGATGGTAATATTGGTATTATGTCCGATAGAAAGCCGGCGATGAGTGCGTTGGTATTGCTCTCGTGTTGTTAATCAGTGGAAGAAGGAGCTGGCTGTCCTGCGAAATTTTTGTGTTGTTTCCCTTGTATGGGTTCAGGGGTATAGGAATATAATTTTCCAGGGGAAAGGATCAGGAGAAGTTGGGTTCTGCCCCTAATCATAATCAATAGCAAGAGCTCGGTAGCCGCTTTATGATGGGTGTAGAACTCAGCAACTCCTGAGCTTTTCCCGATCGTCTATTAGTAGACTCGTATGGGCTATTGGGCCATCGGTACGCATTCTGAGAAGATGAGCGTAGGAGCTCCGTGGACGCTTCGGAGAAGAAAACTGTGGCGCACGTTCTCTGTGAATGCCCTGGTCTGGCAAAGTCAAGGCCGAGATTTTTTGGGGCGCCTGTGCACCGTGGGTCTGTGCGCTAAGTTGGACATGACAGACTTATTGAGCTACGTGAATGGAACAAGGAGGCTGTGACGTCCTCTGGTTTCTACGTGGCTAGTGGCACATAACGGCAACTACGGTGCTACTTGATCGGCTCATATTGGCCGACTGCTTAACAAAGTTTCTTAAGAATTGATTTGAACTCAGTTAATATTTTATATAATTGCCATTGCCTGAAATATAATTTTAATTTTATCAGCCTGGAAATATTGAAGAGGAAAAAGAGTTACACCAACCATATCAACCGTACAAATAATTTTAACTCGGTTCTCAAAGTGTTAAGCAATAATAAGTTATGAGGAGGCGTTACAATAATATTTCATATATAAATTATTAAACCTTTTAAAAAGTATTTACTATAAACAATTGAAAATTACGCAATTTGTTATTAATTTTCGTATTAAACACAATATTTGTGTTTAATGCTGAACAGGCAAATTTGCACATTTAATTTATACCTTTTTGGTGTTTCATTAATTGTAATCGAATTTTTGTAATTTTTTTTTTCGGATCGTTTTATAAAGTGTTTGTGAAGTAAAAAATAAATAAAATTAATTTTTAGTAATAAAAATATTACTTCATCAAAATGGAAAGAATGTGTAGCACCGCAACAGCAATCGGCCAACAAAGTAAGATATAATTTATGGCGCTATATATTGTAAGTTGAACGCTAAGTGTCCTAAAGTCATATTTTTTAAAATAATAACTTAAAAGATATATAACTGCTGTAACTATCATTGTATGGCGTTATTAACGGGTATGAATATAGATATAATTTATGGCGCTATATATTGTAAGTTGAACGCTAAGTGTCCTAAAGTCATATTTTTTAAAATAATAACTTAAAAGATATATAACTGCTGTAACTATCATTGTATGGCGTTATTAACGGGTATGAATATATAAGAAACTTTATTGTATTAAAATACAATGCAATTGCATTTTGAGATATTTCAAATTTATGTAATAATTTAGGACTGGGAACAAATTTTCGAGTTCCTAGCCCATTTTTAATGGACAACCTATCGGTGGTGTCGCACGTTTGTATGGACGCCCTTACGCGATATCAACTCAACGGGGTGGATTTAGTACATCTATCCTATGGATCAATCGGTGTACGACTTTTTATACTGTCTAATGCTCAAACCCATGCAAATGCCAGCTGCAGGAAACATTTTGTAAATTGAATTTCTAAACAAGTTATAAATGTATTAAAAAGGATTTGTTTGTATTTATTAACAAGAGCAGTAGTCGTATTAGCATAATAAACAATTAAATATCATTAAGTATTTAAATTCAACTCTTAACAATTTTAATTCCATTTACATTTCTACTATTCAAATTTGCTTTATATCCGTTCCACATGTAACACTACAAATAATTCATGCCGTAATAAAATATTTTTTTCTTTACATCAAACAAAGGAAAAAAGCTCTTCTTTCTTATCCACACCAAACGAATTCGATTTTTTTACTCTGTGTTTTTATGTAAAAATTTCAAGTTTTTTGGTCAAGCAAATACACGGCCAACAGCAAATTTAAGTAGTTAAAAAAATTAAAACATATTTCCTTTTCTTTCTCTTGTTTTTTTTCTGTAAAATCAAATCAAGAAAAAATCCACCAAAAATAAAAAGTTCATTAACTTTATGAAAAGATTCCAAAGTATTAACCAGCCAAGAAATGCAACAAGAAGAGGAAAAGTACTCGTACGGCCACACTATGGGTGCGTGTAAATGAAAAAAATTGCTAATATTTTGAGACTGAAAACAAGAAATTAATTTTCTACAAATAACGCGTTAACGCGTTAATTGATTAAAAAATTAAGAAAAACTTAAAAAATAGTTTTTTTTTTCTATCTTGGACCAGCACTCAGGGGATAACACCTACACATGCGATGCATTGTGCTGGAGCTATTTCTATTTCAATGCAGAGTGATATACAGAACTCCATTTCCTCAAGTTATTTTTGCACTATTTTGATCATTTGTAATCGAATGTTCTCTAGTAAATAATATAAGTACGTCATATTTACAAAGCGTGAGTACTTGAGCAAGAAAGACTCCTTTCTTTTCTGGTGTCCACTCAACACCAGAGACGTTGCAATTAACAAAACACGCATATATAGAGCGGTCGTAGGTGGAATAAACTACATCCCAAGTCTTCCATGTTATTTGCGATTTTAGAAAATTCAAATCGAATACTCCTTTTATCCTCCTCTACAAAACCTATTTTCCCAGTTATGGTGCAATGCGTACGTGGGGGGCTTCTTCTGAGCACTGGTTCAAGAAAAGAATTCGTAAAACATGTATTCCAAAAGTATATAGTGTAGGTAACGAACAATGCATTGGGGTCTGATATTAAAAAAGAAGTTTCACCTGCCTTTAACAAATAGCGCATAGAGTTGTAGTTAATTAAGAAAGAAAATTATATTGCCGAAACCCGGGATTGAACTGGCGCCCTCGCAAACTTAGTTTTTCAGTTACGGCCCTCTGAACAAGACATAAAACTAAATTAATTTAAAAATTAATAAAATAAATTTTACTCTTTTCATGAAAGCAACGAAACTCACTAAGGGAACTTTATCAGAATCAAATTTTTTGTCATATTGAACAGGAGGCACTGTTTGGGCTCCAAAAGCGAGAACATTCCGCAACGCCAAGCCTATATAAAATTGATTGGAAATGATCCACGTTTACAATACTTCCGGAGCACAATATTAGGATCTTCTTCACTTCTTTGGACGTTCTTTATTTGGTGGATAATCATGCATTCGATAACAAAAAAAATTTCAATACATTTTAAAGAAATTTTGCTCGAAATTACTATCGATATCGAATGCCCTGGATGGAGGCACTAGGGTGCTGAAGCAGAAGGAACCGTGTTCAATTCCCGTTGCGGTTAAGTAAAATTTTTTTTCTGATTTTTCTGTGCTATGGCACCCTCCACCGTGAACGAAATAAAATAATAAACAAAATGGCGGGAAATGGCTTGAAAATAATGCATACAAATTAAAATCAGCTACGCTGCTTTTATGCGTTATAATTAACACGCATGAACAGACTTGTGCAAGAATTAACCTCGATCTTCCTACCACTTTCACCACCTATCTATTCACTAAACTGTTAGTCTCTCTGTCTATATAACTAAAGGGTGTCTGGTAGCAGATTTATATTTTCAAACTTAAATAAAAAACGTAATAATTGACACAAAGTTTTATTAAGAGCATTGAACGATAGAATGGAAATGCGGATTTTATTTTTTAAAGACTATGTCATTCAGATCCTTTTTTAAAATTTCATGAATAATCGCTCTTGGAAGTCCCAGTGAGGCTGCTCTTTTTCGTATTGAAAGTCGTGGATTTTCACGTAAACTGCTTTCAACCAGTTCAATGTTTTTGGGAGTCCTTGAAGATCGACTGGGCCCTGGCCGTGAGACTTTCATAGCCGAAGCAGTTGCGCGGAATCTCTGGAATTAAATTTACACTCGGTCTATCACTTATTAGCCGAATAACGAACTTTGTATAAAATTGTCGACGAGCAATTACGTAAGCAGCATTACTCTTAAAAAATGTCTCCACAGCGAACGCGCGATGCTCACTCGACCATTGCGACATCGTGACTGACAAATCCGCACAATCGGTAAATCCGGTTGGCGCCTCCGCAGCGGTTATTACTTTTTGAAATAATCGTATTTAAAAATATAAATTTGCCACCAGACACCCTGTAGTTCCAGTGCAATGTATTGCATTATGCATGGACTTATCCCCTGAGCAGTGGTTGCAGAAAAATAAATAAAAAACGTATTTAAATCCACGAATTGAAATTTCTTAAATATCTAAATGGTATCTGGAAAATTCGAATCTAAAAATTTTAAATATCAACGCAAGTTCTAATAAAAACAAAGATTTATTACTCTAAAATAAATACTGCTATTTGCCGAAACCCGGGATTGAACCGGGGACCTTTAGATCTTCAGTCTAACGCTCTCCCATCTGAGCTATTTCGGCATACACACAGGCAATTACTTATTATTATTATTATTTTTTATTTATTAATTTTTATTTTTATTATTTATTAATTAAATACAAAAATAAAGAATTTATTCCCTGATTTGCTAACTATAACCTAATAAGACCTTCTTAAAAATTATTTTAAAAATAAATTTTAACAAATGAATGCCTTTTAATATCATGCCCTTAAAATTCCACGCATATTTAAATGTTTAAGATGCATTTTATCAGCTGCATTATAATTCCGAGCAACTTTTTACACCAATAAGTATGGAAAAATTGAGGATGCATTTCTTAAAAAATGGACTTCACTGCCGAAACCCGGGATTGAACCGGGGACCTTTAGATCTTCAGTCTAACGCTCTCCCAACTGAGCTATTTCGGCATATGCCTGCAGTCAATATAATGACTTTCAAATCTATTCAAAAGATCAAAATAATTATTGTAGTAAAACGATATTTGTATTTGAAACTTTTTGAAAATTCATATACATAAATAACAAATAATCATACTATGGAAATAATGAAAATATGCAGCTTTCATTTATAAGAAAAAATAAATAAATAAATAAAGTGAAAAATATGTTAACTCTAGAGGTCAATGACATGAACTACTTTTATTTTTAAAACTTAAAACTTTTAAAATATTGAGAAAGCACACAACTGGAAGACAACAAGTCAGGTTGTTTTAGCTTAAAATTTATAAGTTATAAATAGACGACGAAAAAGTAAACTTGTTGTCCCAAGAGCTGGAGAGAGTATTTCAATTCGAAACTACAGACTGTTTCAAGAAAGTGGTGCCAACTAAATATAAAAAAATAAAGCACTCACATGATTGCGGTACTGACTATGCACAACATCCGCATGAAAAAAGATATACTGGCTCAGTCTCTAATTAGTTTTTCAATAGATTTTGTCATACAAATTTAGTCTAATCAGATGTTCTTAACAAAAACAGTGAGCGATAGCTATTCTGTAAAAAAGTAACTTAGTTAAAATCAGCTTTTCTGCTAAGAAGTTGCTCAGTCTCTAATGAGCTTTTCTTGTACAAATTTGTTAACTGCATTGATAGATTTCTGTTAAATACACTTAGTCTCTGATTTAGCTTTTCGCTGCAATAGGGCTCAAAGTTGCTCAGTCTGTGATATGATTTTCCGGTGGAACGTCTACTGAGTAAAAAGTTGGTCAGATAATAAATAAATCATTACCTGAACACTTCAAGTGAAGTGAGAGTTAATAAAATATATGTTTCATGGGCAAAGCCTGCTTACCACTTGGCATGGCAACTACTGGTTACGCATGTAAATAAGCTGTTTAAAAAACGCTAAAACAACAGCAAATATTACGTTTTAAACACGAGAGACAAACAAACAACTTGTGCCACTAAAAAAAGTCGAACAAAAAAAAAAACATAAAAATTCACTTTCTATTCCATTGAAATTAAAAGTGAAACAAAAATGAAAACGCCACCAAATCCAACAAAAAGTACAGCAATTCACTAAAAAAAACCTGTAACAAACAAAAAACTCTTAAAGCATTAATATCCCGCAATAGTAGTAGTAGTATCGATGTTATTAACTCTTCAAGTATTCAAGTTTTCTTTTTTATTTATTTATTTTTTATTTAACCGCCTCACTAGCGGACTGACAAACGAAAGTCTTTGGGAGTAAAACATAGAAATTGTTAAATGAAGATATTAAGACTGAGTGGTACACAACAACAATTTTATTTTCCACAAAAATATTCCAGTATTTTACTGATGTTGTTGTAGCTGCTGCTCATATTTTATAATGGTGCAGCTCATTGCTGCTGGTTGCTGGTTGCTGGTGATGGAGTAAGGGTCGTTCATACTATAATACAAGTCTTACGCCTTTCAAAAGATTTTGTGAGAAAGAAATCTAATGAGATTTTGTGCGATGTGAAATGTATGACCGTATTATTTATATTTTTCATAACACATTGCATAGACAGTATCGCACTTGCAGGTAATACTCAAATTTTTGACATGTCTTAATACAAATTATTATAGTGTGTAACGGCCTTTAAGAGCAACCAGCTTCATCTTCTTTCTCCATCTGACGCACTGACTGATCTTTCATCGCAAAGTTTGTTTTCTAAGATTTTTTCCACCGATGGTTATTGTTGTTGTTGGGCGACTTTGCTTCTAATGCTGTCTGCTGTTGTCTAAATAGATCATGATGTCGTTTGTTTCTCATTGTTTGCATTTGAAGTTTCACCTTTGAAATTAGTTTTAAAAAAATAAACAATATTTTTGTTGGTCTATTGAATTTTATAAATTTCTCTAATTTGAATTTTTTTCTTTCTTGTAGCTATACGAGCTGGGGATAGTGAAATCTTCAAAGTATATTAGGTAGCCCTGGCTAGCCATCAGGTAGAAGTTCACCGGTCCGTGTTTCCTATCTGTCCAGTTCTCTATTCTCCCTATGAGTGTGCAGGTCCATCTTTCCTTTATGGAAGTGGCCCAATCATGATGCTATCTTTCCATTGCGCCAACGATCATTAGACTTGGGTGCACTAGCTCCGTTCCTCTTGCAACCCGTTTCCCTTTCTCGGTATCTGCCACTAGTTGCAGCGGCATCATTCCAGCAATTACCAGTGCTGCGTCCGTAGACACAGTGCAGAAGGCAGCAACGACCGTAAGAGCACCCCTCCTGTAGACCGCATCTATTCCTCTCCTATACGATTCCTTGTTCAAAGCACCCGCAAAGACGGGGGCCGCATATATGGCAATTGATTTGATCACTCCCTTCAGCAACCAATATACTGCAGATTTTCCTTCAACGTTAGTCTGTGGTCGATCATAACTCGCAAGTACTTAATCATTCGCTTAGAGGTTATTTGCTTGACTCCTACTGTTATCGTGATCCACTCCGTTTTCTTTCTAGTGCTTACAAGCAGAACATCTGTCTTATGGTCAGCAAGTCTGAGACCTATGCTCGTGATCCGGCTTCTACCTATAGCGATTGCATCGTTGCACGTTCTTTCAAGCTTGTCGAGGTGTTTTGCCCTTATTACTAGGTAATGTCATCTGCCAAACCAATGATCTGCGTACCACGAGGTAGCTCAAGCCTTAGTACCGCATCATACATGGCGTTCCATAGTATTAGACCCAGCATAGAACCCTGAAACACGCCTGCTGATACCCCATATGACTTCCTGCCATCTTACGTGTCGGAAAAAAGGACTCTATCTTTAAATTAGTCGGCAATCAATCAAGTATTTGGGTACATTTTTCACATTGATTGAAGCTAGCGTGGTATCCCAGTCAGCCTCATTAAATGCGATTTTAACATCCAATGTGATGATGACGCAATATTCATTATCACCCTCCAGCCAGCGGTCACCTTTGATGGCATCCTTCGCAATAATCATGACCGCATGACATCTACTGTAGAGCGTGCTTTCCGGAAGTCAAATTGGCGATTCGATAAGCCTTTTTTCCCTAAAGACAGTTCTAGTCTTCCGCAGATTATCTTTTTCGGTAGTTTACTCGCCGTGTCAATCATACAGAGCGGGCGATATTCCGATGTATCCTGCGCATTATCGAAAATTTATTTCAGTATAGTTGCCCATGTTGTGGCTGGATGGCGAAAGCAGTTAATCTTCTTCATCACCACCTTATGCCTTCAGAGATTGTTTTTAACATCGACACACATCTCCTCGTAGCATCTGGTCTTGCTTTACGCAATGATTCTTTCAGGTTGCTACTTAATGTATCCTGTTTCCCTCCTGGATATCGGTAAGGTAGTCACGGCCTCCGGGCCTTTGACATACCCGCCATGCACGGTGCCACCTCCTCCTTATTTCAGCTATTTCCTCATTCCACCAATAGACGTGCCTTCCGCCCAGCAGATGATGTTTCCTTGCCAGAGATTCGTCACAAGTCCCAGTGACGTAGCGCATAAGTCTTTTTTGCGCTGTCGTTCGCGCTTCTATATGTATTTAACATGACCATTAAATTTTAATTCTTTATCTATTAACAGATATTTTAGGCTGTTTACTTTTCCTATTACCACGTTA
Source organism: Dexiosoma caninum (assembly GCA_963924685.1). Taxonomy (NCBI): domain Eukaryota; kingdom Metazoa; phylum Arthropoda; class Insecta; order Diptera; family Tachinidae; genus Dexiosoma; species Dexiosoma caninum. Next base: position 129,553,550 of record OZ004725.1, on the reverse strand, counting down.
TTTATATGAAGATTTACGTCACTGTTCATAATTATTTCCATTAACTTTGTTTTGTTTTCGTTTAACTTTAACCATTTATTTATATTATTTATGTCTATTGTTAAATTTTCATAGAATTTTTCTTCTGTTTCTGCATATGTATAGATTGTGTCATTTCACACTTCTTCATTACCTTCGGTTTATCATTTATAAATAATGAATAAAAATGCTGCACAAATTGATCCTTTGGGGACTCCATAGTCGTTTGGAATTGGATTTGAGTATACATTGATGACTCTTGTGATTTGTTTTTTTATTTGTTAAATAAGATTGAATTCATTTTAGTTTTATATCCTGTATTCCATAATTATACAATTTCTTTATCAGGAGGCCTCTATCTATAGTTTTAAATGCTCTCTTAAAATCGAGAAATACTGCCAAATATCGCAGTTTTTATTACTTTCTTGGTTTCCTTTAAAACCAGCCCTTAAACACGATGAACATTTCTACCGTAGAACCATCTTTCCCAATGAAGTTTATTTGCACCGCCATTAAGCAAAACGACAATGCAATCACTGCGATTAACTATTTTATATTTGCTTGATTATAGGCTTGCTTTCAATGAGATTCCGCGGCAAGTTTGAATATGGCGTTGAATTCAGTTGGTAAACTGCAATTTATAAGTAGTTGAAACATGTGCATTTCGAACAACATATGTACAGGATGGGCCTTTTTTTGTTTTCAGTATTTTGTAAAGAAGACTTGGGGAATATAAAATAGAATAGTACACAATTGAACAACGTGCCAAAATCGTTGAACTTTATTTCAGAAGAAAATCATAGTTTTATTCATAATTTAATTATGAGCGACGAAGCCCATTTTCAATTGAATGGGTTCGTTAATAGGCAAAAAGGACTACGGAAAATCCTACAATCAAATCCAAAAATCAACAGCGAGAAGTGCACCCACTTAAGTGTACCGTTTGCTGCGGTGTTTCGTCGGAAAGGATAATTGGCCCATATTTTATTGAAAATGAACACGGTCTCGCTGTTTCCATCACTGGTGTTAGATATCGGACAATGTTGGAAAACTTTTTAAACCAGCCGTGGAAAACCAACCGCAAGTATGGTTTTAACAGGAGGGAGCCACAGCTCACACTGCGAGGGACACAATGGTTATTTGAACTCAAACCTCTTCAGTCTTTTTGGGCCACACTATATTTCCTACGACTTGCGTTTAAACCACCATCACCACGTAGTATCAGATAGGACTCAGGTCGGAACTATATATATGTTCAATAGAGGTCCATGTAACCAGAGACACTGATGTATAAGGAACATTATCATCAACATATAGCCGCACCATATAAAATTCGATACAATGGTTTCAAAAACCAAACTCAGTATAGGACAAGCAACGTTTGCCAATCCGTATCAATCTTTGTTTAAACTTAAATACGTTTTCTAGTTTGTTTCTAAATTCGAATGCAAAATATTTTTGTTGCAATTTTAGCAGACTTTTCTGAACGTTGTGAGCAAAATATGTGCTTAAATGAATTTGTTTTGCAACAGAATCAGTCCCATAAAATTGGAAGATTTATCGATTTTTTTCGTTCTATTTTCATCGCATTTACACAACTGTCCCAATTATTACTTTTTGTTTTTGTTTTGAAAATAAACAGAAGTTAGTTGAGACGTATGATTCATGAAAATATATCGGGGGACAGATATGCGTTACAAGACACAAAAAAAAGAAAATCAATTAAGTATATTTTTGATTATTATTAAGCCTGATTTACATATTAAAAAACAGATTTCTAAAAAATGTTATCAGAAACAAAACACCTTTTGCGTATAGTATTCTGAACAAATCTTTTAGCCTGCTTAGATATGCAATTAAAAACTGTTTGGGTAAAATATGGGGAACAATTTTATTATTCGCGGCCGCATTTAAATGAAGCACGTTATTTATTGCAAGCATAATAAACTGAAACATTTGACAGAGTATTTGAGCGGGCGAAGATGCACAACGGCGGCAGTAGAGTAGCGAAAATTATTGACTCGATGGAGCATCGCCGCAATGTCGGGTGTATCTCGCTGTTCTACTGATACTTATATGTATTCTGCTCTGTCGATATCAAAAAACTGTATCCTGAAACTCTGACATTTCTAGGCACAGCGCGTTCATCATTCAGAGCGCATCCATTTGCGGTCACTTCACCAGCGATCCAAATGCCTGCAGAAGTCTTCCCTGTCAACTGCCTTTTTAGAAAAGTATAATATCGACAAGAACTACTCCCTCTTTGGCCCGTCCCAAAACTTATTTTCCAGAATTGTAAAACACCATGAAATGAACCAGCCCTTGTTAAGGCACATTTCAAAAAGCAAATAATATATTTTTTGCTTTAAATGTTTAAGATCTCGAAACCTTAGTACGGGCTGTGTCTCCTACTTTCTTCTCCACCAAAAGATTTTTTATTTTCAATAATAAATTTAATTTAATAATTTAGGGACAAACTCAAACTTGCTATTTTATGTCATCGGTGGTTTCATATCTACATGAAAATATTAAATAATGTACAATAATTTTTTATTCTGTACGAAAATCATATTGGAAAAAAAAATAAAATAAATTAGAGAATTTTTGAACAGACATTAATTGCTTGATAAAATCAAAACAAAATCGAAAAGCAATGAAAAAAGAAGTTTTAAATTTAATAACAGCCATTAGCATACATTTAGATATTTTCCTTTGAATTGTTTGTTGGTTTCAATAGCGCAGAAGAGAGTGAGGTCGTAGCTGGTGCACATTTTATGCTTTTATTGCTGCTTTTTTTTTTTTGTCTTGGACCGGCTTTGCCAAGCACGTATCGAAATTGAAAATCTACGAGTAATAATCGATGTGCCAACATTTTTATAATTTTTCTATTTAAATGGAAAAGTGTTTTTCTTCACTATAGCGTTTGTTGCTTGTTGTTGTTTGATTTTCTATACTTTTTTACTTTTTGTGAACATTTCACTTTTTAATTTGTACTTGATTTTTATTTTCAGTGCGCAGAAGTTACGATAATGGTCATTTGTTTTGGCCGTCTTCAGTTTATTTATTGTCTGAATTCACTTACATATAGAAGACAAGGCTTGGCATACATAGTGGCTTTTAGAGAATACCCTTCACTTGGAGGTTAAAGTTCTTTGACAGCATTTAAGTTGCGCTTGTCGTTTGAGATAGTGTAAATAATCTATCATTCATCAAAAGAAAACTATTTCTTCTGCTTATATCCCTCCATTAAAATTTGTTTAATGCACATGAAATATTATTACACGCAGGATGACTCAAGGGCTTCAGGAAGAATTATTACGTTAAATTAAGAATAAGTAAAGAAATTTCATAGCTAAATTTTAATAATTTAAGCTTATTCAACGACAGACAGACTAAAATTCAGTTTTAAAGGTTGCTCATAAAATTGAATTAAAAAATGTGAACATATGTTTCAAAATGAAAATGAAATGCAGGCAACTTGAAAATGTTCTTAGATTAAAAATAGGCTCAAATATACTTCTAAGTAAAACAACTGCAAGAATATGCATGAGAAAGAAATTCGTAGGAATTAATTGTTTCGCAAAATTGTTAAAGCTGTAAAATAGAAGACTGCTTAGAAATCTATTTAAATGCAAAAACAAGTTCAAAGGAAATGTGAAAGATGTTTTTAAAGACATGAAAAGTTCTCCCCTAAAAGATGAGCGAACATGCTTAAAACAGCAATTGCTTCAAAATCATGACTGCTATAGAAAATTGTCGAAATTCATTAAAAAGCTTCAAATTTGTAAAAATAGTCGTAAAAATACTTCAAGCATAGATATCAAGTGCATTTAAATCTTTAAAAAATTAAGAAAAAGGCGGAAATCCGAAATAAGGAAGCATTACACATACAAATTTTTTAAAAGATCTCCAAGCTTCTACAACATACACGAAAATTATTTTAATTTTAACGCTTTTGATTTGTTAAAGAATGGCAATGTGAATGTTATTTTCGCAACCTCTCTGAAACCGAACGAACAAACGTCAAATAGACAGAGATTTAATAACAGAATTTAATTTTCAATAAAAACATTCCAAAATTATTTATGAAAGTAAAATAGGCATATCGAAGGCAAGGTGTTTGGAACGATTTTAAAACTCATTTTAAAATCCGACATTATATAAACAAATTATAGGGTGTTAAAATTTTATATTTTCCGTATTTAAATAATACAATTTTTCCTTTCGTATTCTTTTGCATTTATTATTAATTTTTGTTGTTGTTGCTATTTTTACATTAAAATAATATGGGCTGTGCCTTATTGGCCTATTAATTGAGTGTAGCAAAGTTCTGCCACTTTCATATTCTAAACATAGTTTCCATTGCAATCATTGGCTTTGTGCCATTTCTAAACTTGTAAATTGTTAAATGTGCAAAGAAAAAAAAAGAAGTAACAAAAACCCCAGTAGTATCATAAGAGTTATAGGCGAGTAAGTAGAACCATTTCCATAGCAATTTCTATTAATATCACCACGTACAAACTAAAAGTATTGCGATGAATTTGAGCTATTTAATTAAATCAAATTTGATAAGTTTTTAAGTTTTTCACGATAAGCAATTTTGATTCAAATAGTTTGAAAATTTAAGTGGTATTAAAAAGTCCTGGCTTCGACCCCAGTTTAGGACTAACTCATAAAACATTTCGAATTTTTTCTGATGTGCAATTATATAAGTAGTTGTCGGCAGATTTCAGTGGCGAAGGCATAGTCACTGGTCAGTGAACAGAAACGGTTTCAGGTGATACCAATCCACAGGGACATCAGAGCGCTTTCTTTCGTCGGTCGTCTGTAACACCCAACTAATTAAAATAATAACTAAAAATAAATACTAAAACAAAGCTTCAAAATTGAATACGTCTCCTTGACGGCAAAACAGAGTTGTAAGATAGTAAAGCTTCATTACATATCTCTGCTCTTACTATCCTCTAGTTCCAGCACAATACATTGCATATGTATACCCTACATATTAAAATTACCAACAACAAAAATACAATGCTGTATAATAAAACTATTACACAACGCATACTACGTAAATTTGTAAATTTAACAAATATTTATATATGATATGCCAATATATGTTTTGTATAAAGATTTTTGAATTTGTGATAAAATTACACTTGTTGACGCTAAAAGAGAAAAACGAAAATATAAATCTGCTACCAGACACCCTGAATATCAGTTTCCGGTATTTTTCTTCATAGGGGTATGCAAATGTCAACTCAACAATACACGTTCACCCAAACTTTTGAAAAAAAGCTAAGAAATCTTACATGTTTATATAAAAACTCCCAAAAAGTTTTTGAGAATTGTACAGTATACAAACAGAAAAAACTCCGTATAAGAACTTAAAAACTATGTAATGCGACTCTTAAGACCAGATTTTCTACAACACTGATTTGCAATTTTATAAAACGCGAAACAATAGAGGTTTTTCAAAATTAAGCTCTTCTCTACTCTACTCGCCAGCTGTCTGTTCTCCGCAGTACATATCACATTCCTGAGACATGGTGATATGGGTGTTAAAGAACAGAACAGCAGTATAATATGAGAATATTATATTATTATATGAGAATAGCCCCACCTGATTGTGCTACAATCGAATTTCCATGTTTCTTTTTCATTACACCATCAACAAAGGCTTAAATTTTTTGGCTGATTGTTGGTCAGTAAATGCGTTGCCCATTTGGAAAAAAAGTGTCACAATATCAGCTGTTTCTCAAATATTAATTTTTTGGTTTTTGAGATTTTTATAAAAAAGATATGTATATGTAATTTATTTGCATGAAATCAACCTACATAAGAATTGAAGACAATATAAATATTTTTTTTAGCTCTACATACATATGTACGTACGTACTTATCGCCATTTTTATTTACTTGTGTGCATTCTCCTGAATTAAAATTTTCTATTTGGAGAAGTTTTCAAATGCTTTGAATATCATTTCTACACTAAAACGATGAAACTAAGCCCAAAATATGGATCATATTTGTTTCGAATGAAAGACAAAAAATTCCAGTTTTTCACATACTGTTGTTGTTATTGTTGCTTCTGCTGCTGCTATTGTTGTTGCTGGTTTTGTGGATAATACAATAACTCATTGATCTACTACACTTCTGACCCAATTTTCGTTTTAAGATCTTTGTTTGTTTGCTTTCTTATTTGAACACACCACTCAACAACAAACACATTTATTTAGTTACTCTCACACCAGAATAAAGTGAAAAAAATCCAACAAGTTCGAGTAGTCGGAAAATAATTTTGTACAGCGACACAAAAACAAACTAAATATAATATTTAATATTCGTATGAAGATTGAAAATAAACAATCAACTAAAATGCAACAAATACATCGTCAGCAATAACAGCAGCAGCAGAAAAAGCAGCAGCTTTTTTTATTAATGGAAAAACAGCTACAGCAAAGACAGCGTAAAAAAATAATAATCAACCACAAGCAGAACTTTCTAAGTGAAAGTTTAAAACATACAAGAAGATTTTTTTGTTTATAATTTTAAGGTTTTTTTCTCTTTTATTACCAGTTGGTATGAATATCAGTTAAGTAGTGGTTGGAATGTGCAGTTGGTCGGTGCTCTGTAGGAATTTATTAACTGTGTATGAAAGGTTTGTTAGCTCATTTTGAAACATGTTTGTTTGGATAGGAAATGGGATCGAGAAATATTCAAAAAATTTTAAATTTCATACTCTGTTAATAGTCTTTTATATTGTTAAAGTTACAGGCTGGGTTTACTTTGGAAGGTAAATCAAGAAAATCCATTAAATTTATTTTAGGCCGATGACATTTTCTGTCGAAATTTTTTCATTGAAGGAACACCCGTTGTTCTTTAATCCGATTTAGTATATCCGACGTTTTACCTGAAATGTTGTTTCTTTATTAAAATGCTCCTTGCATGGCTTTAATATTTATTTATTTGTCAAGTGAATTGTCATACCCACTTTCTCTATTTTGAGTGGGTAAATGCTTAAATATTTCAGATTTGCATATGAATGTATGTATGTCCGATGCCATGCAGTTTTTATATTTCGACTTTGTTTTCCTCGAAAACCCTAATTAAACTGGCACGCGCAATTGTACAATTTTACAACAAGGACTGTTTATTATAAACCATAGGTTGTTGCAGATTGTGTCTAAGATTTCGTTGGTAGTTTCCTATCGAACATGAATTCATTATTATAATTCATAAAAAAATCCAAACCAATTCTAGCGGGTTGCTTTTCGATTTTAACCACAGACACAGTCAATCCAACTTCAATGGACAACATAGCAACTGTGACATATAGTGCATCACCCACCTCCCGTAGTGCCATTAGCGAACCAATGGTGAAACAAAGGGTTATATATATACATACATACACACGGTTATCAATTTTTCTGTTTCACAAGTAAAGTTAAATAATACACACGCAACTCTACTATTTCGATGAATCTTTTATTTCATCATAATCAGTGTTTACCACTAGAACGCCCGCGGGCATTGTTTATGTGTTAGTGTCTCATACGTGTGAGCTGAAGTGAGAAAGAGCAATATTACAAGTGCTGCCAGTGAAGAATTTCGCACCACTGGCTTCCAAATTACGCATTTGAAGAAATATTAAAAAAACTCCATTAGAGAATGGGCGGCATTGTTTTGCTAATTCTAACGCAATTAAATATGTGGAATTGGTTTTCTCTGCATTCTGCCCGCTTGAAGAACTATCAATAGTTGTCACGCTATTTTCTCCCTGATATTCAGCTGCCATATTTTCGTAAAAACGTTTTTTTAATGTCATGAGGATTTCATTTCTTTTATCACTTTTAACACCTTTTTCGTAGTCCTTATGGATACTTCTATAATGTCTCTCAATATTATATTTTTTCATTGTAACTATATGCCCACATATTAGACATTCCGATTTTCCAGAAATATTTTCTGCAAAAAAAATATTTTTTCCCATTCAATATTAAACATATTTATTAGGCAACACATTAAATAAAAAGTTAATTTCACTGTTTTTATTATTTGACAAGTTTTGTTTTATTCTTTAGCACTTCTATCTCGGCTATATTAACTAAAAATTCAATCGATAATAATTAAGTTACAACTTCAATATTAATAAAAGGACAAAGTAATACACAAAAAGTAATACAATAAATACCGTTAGCAATTTAATAAAAAGTTTTAAAAAGAGCTAGTGATGTACATATAGGGTTACGATTACAGTTTTAGTAATCGGAAACACTGAATATATCAACTTTACTTGTTTTGTTCAGTCATAAACAAGCAGTTGCCAAAGGAGGGTGTACGCCGCTTGTTTCTTTAATTTTATAAAAAAAAGAGAATAAGAAAATGCTTATGTACATACATATGTGTTTGGTAAACACTGATCATACTGTTTGAACCTCGCCAATATGTACGAATAAAACTAAAATCGGTCGTGTTGTGTGGCTCGTGGTACCGTTTTGTTGAAACCACATATCATCCAGTTCACAACCTTCCATTGCAGACAAACAACAATCGGTTATCATACGTCCGTTGAGGTCTGAATTGACGGTAACGGTTCCGCCACAGTTTCACGAACTGCAGCGACTTGACACACATCTTCAACGCTTCCAGTCTCTTCAATTTTCTCTATAATCTTGCCAATTTCATGCACAGTAGAACGATTATAAGGGCCATAATCACTCCGTAATGCTCGAAAAGTGGCCACGTTCGAACACCCATTTTTGTACAGTAAGTGTTATCTATTGTTACGCGTTCTTCGGCTGTTAAGCAATTCATATTCGTAAATGGCAAACCTTTAATTAAATAAATGACACTTCAGATGACAGATACTTAAGAGCTGACAGCATTCCCAGACCGGTGGTTTTGAAACCACTAAATACATAACCCTGTATTTGAATTCAGGGTAATGATGGACCCATAAGCTGCCGTAACAGATTATTTTAATTATATTTTTAAATAATAAATTTGGTACGGTGTTGTCGATTCCATGCCCAGTATCTTAATAGCAACATTACATAAACAAAGTTCGCCGGCTATGGGTGATAACATTTCTTAGATTTATTTAGCTTTGTGTGTGGGCACAATTCGGCATCATCAGACGAAACGATTTCTTTTTTAAATCATAAGTTGTGTTCCATAATCTTTATCATTTCACATTTTACTAAAAATATCAAAGTCAAATACATCCAATTTCCCACACACGGAAATTTGAACTAATTAAATTAACTTTTGTTAATCCGTACTAATCCGTATACACACACATTTAAATATGCATCGGACTAACATTCATTTGTTTTCAATAAAAATTTCATGATCATAACTCTGCTACGATATATTGTATTCTCGGCTCTCTGTTTAAATTCATATCTTGTTAAGAAATTTATTTTCCTCGTGCATAAGGGTACATACTCGTATGTATGTACATATGTACATTTATCGTATATAAACATCATTTTTGTTGAACAAAATGTTTAGATGTTTGTAATCGAGTAAGTAGTATATATTTATTCACAGCGTTATAACTTGACCTACATTTTTACACAACATCAACATCAAGTCGAAACCAAACTACACAGCATCAACTGATTCAATAAAAATAACTGCTGTTTTTGTTGCTTGTTAATGGCTTGTCTCTTTGACGTCTGCGTTTCGTAGCTACACATCCGCCCATTTATATTGAAGATCGAATTGTTTTGGTATGCGTAAGCAATTGTTGTTGGCGTTTAACGCTAGAAAAAAAAGAAATTTCCAACGGTACTTTTTGGAGCAGACTACAGCTGATTCATATATTATTGGGTTTTCCGCTCTTTCATTGTCGATATTTCAATCAGTGTTCAAATCGTTTAGAAAGTTTGTTTTAAAGACTAATTTGTGTAAGATTTTTTTGTTTTCCAATGTCTGTCAAGATTTTACAGCTTACCAAAATATAAACCGTGTAGTTCTACAAACGTCAGCTAAATATCTGAACTACCTCTACCTTATTTAATTGAATAATTTGAAATAAATGTTTTGGATTAATTTCTGAATTGGTTTCTTTTCAATACATATTTTAAGTAGTAAGTACGACTTGGTTTTCTCCTATTTTATTTCACTAAAAATAACACCGTTTCGCCCTGTAGTTAACGCCAACGGCGAGCTTTAGCGTTTCTGGTGTGTGTAGCGCGACTTCATAAACAACTGTTGTTTTCAATGCTCCAATATCAACGACGTTGATCATCGTTGCCAGAAACTTTGGGAAGAAAATTATAATTTGCAAAAAAATCACATTTTGAAAAAAAACGATCATCTCATTGTATTTTTAAATTCAAAAACTTATTTTGAAGACACAAAAATTTAACCAATACATATAAAAATGAGATTTCTTATTTATAATGAATTTATTACAAAATAAAAATGCTTCATTTTTACCGAAAGTTCGTGTTTTTCGAATTTCAATTTGAGCGGGATATCACCAAAATTTTTTAATGTATGGAGCTGAAATTATCCAAATGGAACTGCAGATAAGCTCTCCATCAAGCAGTCTCATCCAACACAGTATTGCATGCCCGAAATCCTCTCATTATAAAAAATTATGAAAATATTTTCCACAATGAAGTTTTTAGAAAACGTGCTGAATATTTTTTTTTTTTTTTTTAATCTTGGACCAGTGCTCAGGGGTTATCCCCTACATATGCAATGCATTGCACTGGAACTAGAGAGAAGGATAGGTAAGAAACAGACAGGTGGTGAAAGTGGTAGAAAGATAGAGCTTAATTCTTGCACAACTCTGCAGTTGCGTGTAAATTATAAGCAAAGTTTTCACGCATTATTTTTAAGCTAATGGAGCCATTTTATTTGTTATTTTACTTCGCCGACGTTTTATTGCTCAAATACCGACGAAGGAGGGTGCTGTAGCACAGAAAACTCAGAAAAAATTTTTTTTCTGATTTGACCTGGCTGGGAATCGAACCTGGGTCTTTCTGGTTACAGAGCCAACACGCTGACTACTCGCCATCAGCACCCCCTTCTTCTCGACAAAAACTAATCACAATTTTGAAAGCAGTATTTACTTCATCTGTGCTGAAATTGGTGTTAGGGTGAATATGATTTACAGTAAGCACATGTGTATTACTTTAACAAAAAAGTAATAACGTATAGTAGAAAATAGATATTGGTTTTGGGCTTATTAACGATACAAAAAAAAGAAAATTTTATACATTCGCTTACTTTAGTGCATACTAAAAAGCACTCCTGTATGGCAATGATCAATTTTACGAAGTGCAACGAACATATTGCACCGAAAGAACGAATTTGGATGAATGCTGAAAAAAGTATTTAAGGAAATGCTCCACAGTGGAACATTGCAGACATATATCATGCCATATGCAATCGGGTTTGTAAGCGAATGCTACTTTAATATTCCCTTATAAACCTACTTTCTGCCATGCAGTATTTTTTGCTGTGTTCTCTTAAAAGAACCGATACCACTTTAATAGAGCTTGGATATGCTCTAGTCAGCATACCTCTTTTCTAAATTTCACTTAATTACGATTTACTCACACGGTACAATGCGTATCTGATTGCGTACAAAGCTTAAACATTTGCAGATTCATATGTACATACATCCATACTTTCAGCTGATCATTCAACCAACACTTTTCCGCTCACTTAATTCGCCAGCAAGTCATTGGCTATATTTTGTTCACCGCGCTGACTACACATTCCAAGTTGTCGTCATTGTCTTGAATGAGGAAAAGTAAGCGAAACTAGGCAAAAGGTTAATAACCCTTAAAAAAACACACTTGTACACCAATTCAGACATACGTATTTACAACTCATGACTTGTTCACCATAAAATAATAAATTTTTGTTGTCATCGTTGCTGTTATTATTGTTGTTTAATGGTGGGTTTCATTCCCATTGTTACTGTTACCGTATAGAAACCGCTGGTAAAGCTAAATTTTTTACATCGTAATTTTACATCGTTTTGTGCTGCTTGAAGAAATGCCGGTCTCCTTACTGCCCGATGCCATATACCTACATACATACATACATACATACTATACATGTATACGTAGAAAAACATATCGAGCCTTTGGTGCAATACCGCAGTAACTCAAAATTTGAATTTTTTGAGCTGGGTGTGCAGAAAGGATCTTTGGGGAAATATATATATAAGGGAAAAAAGATTATGGTTCTATCTCTAACTGTTCAGATTCTACAGCTACAAATGTGATTATTGCCTCCAGCTATTTCCAACAATATTTATTTGCAATAATGAAATATTTCCTTTATGACAAGCAATTTACAAACAGAAAACATTACAAAACATGCCTCTTTATTTAAAAACTTGTAAAAAAATAACTTTAGTAAACGAAAATACTATCAAAAAGATGGTGCAAAACTTCAAATGCATTTTTCTCAGTTCACGATTTTTTGAATTACGACGGTATTGCACCAAAGGCTCGATATGTATGTACGTATTTGATCACTTTGATTATGATTTCTTTGTTTGTTGTTCGTTTTAAAGCCATAAACGCCAAATTAAATATCTCTTCGTTTAATATAATACTGATTGGTTGTATACTAGATACATACTGATATGTCAACAGATTAGTTCCACATCCATATTCATATGTGTATACATATACACGTACATATGGGCATGTTTTGTGGTATAAAATTGCAGTGGACGGCTTATTTGAAACATTTTATTGTAGCCAGCCCTACAGTTTTTGGAGAAATCTGATTGTCTCCATATTTTGTTAAATTGAAAAGTTTAAAATAATTCGCCTTTATTAGATATGGGACTTTACGTGGGAAGGAAAAGTGTTTGTCTTTTTTTTGATAACTTTTGTTATGATAATAACAAAAATCGATAATGGAGTTTTATAGAGAATTTGATTTTATTTATTTGCTGCTCTTGTTGAAAATTACAATAATCCAAAAACAAACTGTAGTTGGTTAACATCTTGTGTTTCTTATTGATTGCAATTCATCTTTGGAAGTTTTAAACACGATAAATATACATATGTATGTATGTATGCATGTATACTAATGTTTGTATACATTCGCAATTATAAAAATTTTTAACGGTGTGTTCAGAATAGGCAAATATTTTACCATAAAACCGTAACCACTTTTTTTATTATTTGAAATTAGTTTTGGTTTCAAACAGGTATTTGTTTTAAATAAAATACCATACGTTTTCAATAAATTATTACTTCACTCCATTTTGACTTTAATGTCCTACTAATAATTTGCAGAAAACAGTGGGTATGTTTTTTCGTCAATTATTTGCAAAGCCTGAACGTACCATAGAAAATTTGTTGGCATCTTTATTCTGACTGCTGCGGCAGGTTCCGATATTCGATATCGATCTGTCACAATGTCTCATATTTGTCATTATTTTCAGCATAAATGCCGGAAAAATTTTTTGTTCAAACGTGCCGTACAACTGGTCTCAATACCGGGCAAATTTTATGACTTTCACCAACGCCCTTATGATCCAGGAAAGCATACATACGCAGACAGACTTGTACCAAAATTTGTAATCTGAATCACGGTTTTCATAGTTGTAACCAGGAAACCCCACTTGCTTACGGGTTCAAAGTTTACTTGTATCCGTTTTCGCCAGCTTTTAGCTCATTTATTGGTGAATATGAAACATTGTAAATTCAAAATAGCTGCCACTTTAAAACGGCGTACGCTCCAAATCTGCGAAGTATAACTTTTTTTTTTTATTTTATCTTACACCAGCACTCAGGAGATGACCCCTATGTATGCGGGGCATTGTGTTGTGTTGGAACTAGAGGAAAGGGATAGTAGGAGAAATGACAGAAGGTGAAGCTTCTTACAACACTGCATTTTTGTACGTTCTGTAGCAGTGTTGTATCGTGTCTGATGTAAAGGAGACGTATTAGATTTTGAAGCTTCGTTTTTAGTAGCCATTTTTTAGTAATTATTTTACTTCGCCGGGGCTACACAATACTAACGAAGGAGGACGTTCTGATGTGCCTGTGGATTGGATACAGCTGAAGCCGTTACTGTCCAGTGACCAGTGACTATGCCTTCGCCACTGAAACTTTGCACATCAGAAAAAATGCGAGATGCTTTTATGAGTCTGAAACTGGGGTTGAAACCAGGAAAATTGTTCGTTTTTTTTAGTCAACGTGCATACTACTTCGACCATCGCATTCACATGTTTCTAAGAAGAGCACCGAATATAAAACGGAAGTGCTATTAACTATGCCAATACTGAAGCCCGTAAATCTAAACACAAAAGTTTAAAATGACTAACCTGCCTAAGAGTACCGTGTAAAACGCCACATTCATATACATAGAATGTGTCCAGTCGTTTCATAACCCTCCAAGCACAAACGACATGGTGGTGTACGAGCCTGATCAAAGTTCCATTGAAAACAAAAATATACTTGCAATACATACAGAAGTGCGTGCATCACTGTAGCATGTTGATTTGATAATAAATTTCAGTGTGTTATACTAATTGCAAGCCTACGGTTCCACATCGTTGCAACATAAGAGCAATACGCAAAAGTGGTTTGAGTAGTTACCACAACCATATAATCATTTAAATATAAAATTTCGACACGAGTCAACTCCTAGATGCTTGTTGACAGGAGCAGTATTGCGCGAGTTGAGGCGGGAAATAAAAAAATCACGGGGCTTTTTACCCACCCTCGTACTTATGTCTGTATAGTGTATGTTTAAATGTAAATGCATTTATACTCGTATTACAAACTACCATTAGTCAGCAAAACCAGTTTAATGTGTATGAAAACTGTAAGACATTTGATCATGGCCAAGCCTTGACTTTGGCATTTGGATTAGCAACAAAAGATAGCATAAATAGATTTGTCAACCAGACTATTCTAATCTCACCGATTGCTTATTATTCAAACAAACACAGATGTGAGTTAAATATTTTATACGAGTATCTGCTAGTTTCGTTATTGCAATACATTTTTTCTTCCAATATTTCTAATACAATTTCCATAACAAAATCCGCAACTTGTTATTCGCATCTCGAATCAATATATGCATGTTTCATTAAAATCATTAAACTGAACAGTCTAATAGATTGCAATGGCAAATTAGAAGCTTTCCGTTTAACCTTGATTGCAAATGCTTGCCAGCAACAACAACAAAAACAACCGTTTGAAAATAAAGCATAAGTAACAAAAGCACTGTGTGCAAAAAAGTTGATTAGAAGATTTCCCTGAACTTCACATTTGTTCGTTGAAAAACCAGACACAGCAATAGCAACAACAAAATATTTAGCCTGCGAATTCAATTCAAATTACAACGTCGAACAATTGCCTTCGGGACAGACAGCAACAATAACAATAAAACAAAGCTTACGAGTATATTTTTAGAAGCTGCCGTCTGCATGTCCGACTTTAACGAAACTTAGAGACAGGAACACTGACTACAATTTTTGCACCAGCTAATACTTATTTACTTCCTATTGCAGCAAAGCTTTGATAGCCTTAGCCTCCATTGGAAAAGAGAAATGTGGAGAGTACTTGCAAGATGCGATTCTAAAGATCAGTTGAAAATTAAGGCAACAAAAAAGCTTTTATTTACTCTTTATTTATGGTAAAAGCTTCCGCTTAACGCAGTTCTAAAGTGTGCAATGTGAGAGTTTGAAAAATTTAGAGGAAGGAAAACAAAAAGGAATTTGTAAAGAGTGTTAAGCGAAATTCGTAGGCATTTTCATATGGTAAGAGCGAAAAAATATTTGAAAATTTTAGTTGGCTGACTTTTTCAGACAACCGTAATCGCAATGGCAATGGCAATGGTAATCATTTGTTGTTTGTCTGTTTATCTATAGAACAGCACATGTTTGGGATCATACACGTCGTTTTCATACAACAATTTCATGGTTTACTTGATATTATTAACTCACTGATCATTGATCGGTGATCTTGTAATTTAAACTTAGGCACATACTCATATATCATTTGTTTGTTTGGCTATTTAGTTAATGCGTTATTGCTGTTGTTGACGTTACACTATATATGTACATACATACATACATACAAACAATAACACTTGATATTCGATTTTTGTTGTCTGTCTAGCTCAGATGGCTGCTACAGCATTGTCAGACCGACGATACTGATCATTATTACAATCATAATAACGAGTATGTCTAGAATGCTCATTAAGTGAAAATCTGTATTATATGTTTAAGTATGATGATGATGATGACGATGATGTGATATGGTGCTGTTTTATACCAGGAAGATTTCAGCATCAATAGTTGAACTTGGTTGTATGTATGTATGTAAAAAGTATCAGTATTCCAGTTACACATACATGTTTACAAGCATGCATACGTATTGCTAGTATGTACATATGTAGGTACCGCTTTATATGCATTCGATCTTTTTTTAATTTTTTACACATATGAATAGTAGAACTACTCCATTGGCATCAACTATCTAATATTTTTTTTACGAATGGCAAGTATTGTACTCTGCTCCGTTTGCGTACGTGTGTATTTGTACGTATTTATTGTCAAGTTGTAGTACAAGTTTACATGATTATACGTAACTAGAAACATATACGTTTTTCTGCGAGAATTTTGACTTTACTGTCCACCTGTAAACTTTGGCTCCTGGTATTTTAGATGGAATTTTTAATTAGTGACACATCAATTAGAAGCATTTTAGCAATTTGCGTGAACTTTATTTAAGTCACCATACGAAATTTAATATGAATGGAAACAGTTGGAAAATGCGTTGGTAATGAAAGGATTTAATTTTCGATCATTCATCATCATATTTTGTTTAAAATGCAATAAATTGCCAGAGAACTACTTTTGGAAGAACTATGTCAATATGATTCTACTCTGGTAAATCGATTTCTTTCTGCCTGCAAAAATATGTCGTCCAATGAAACATACAAAAACTCAAAATATCCAAATGTCAACGAATGTATACAATAACGACACAGCTAAAGACATTTTTATTATAGATTCGCCGTATAAAAGAAAGATGAAAGTAATCGACATTTTCTCTTATAATTCGATACAGAGCTGAACTCTACTAATTTGTGTGCTGCAAGTATTCATCAATGGTGAAAGGAAAAAAATACGCATTATTAAAAATTATTATGTCACCCCATTGAAGAATATTGAAACTTAACAACATTGTCTGTTTCGAGTGGATGTAAAGCTGAGATTGTCTGCTGCGAATGTGTGGTATTGGGTAGAATTACATAAAAACTAATATATGAATATCGATGATGTTGTCCGTAATGGCTCACTAATCCGTGGACGGCACCGAACAATATAAATTCGGATCATTTATTTATTATGTTTTGGACAATTGTTAAAAAAAAATTCATATCTGACGCCAAAAAGGATGAAAAATAATAACGTTCGCCACCGCGATGTTTGTATGCAGTACATCGTACAAAAAGTTGGCATCACTGGTTTAGACTTGAGTTTCTTATTTAGCCTTGCAGAGTTTTTCGTCTCTATGTCAGTGGTTAGTTGATTTGTTATAACTAATTGCATAGTTGTTACTTGCTATGCAAATATGGATTTCCCGGGAATTCTTGGGGCTAAAAGTATATTTTTAAGAAATGTATATTTTTAAGAAAGTAAGATATGATGATTTGGCAACATGAGCTCCTTGAGCCTCAAAGAAGTGATCTAATGAGTCCATAATTCCTAACATCTCTGCCAGGTTTACAGACACTTACGCCCTTACGCGTGCGTGGAAGAAAGTGACATCTCATCAGAGAAGGCACCCTCTTCCGCCGTACCACCCATCAGAAAAATACTGATTATATGCTCCCAAAATCCGTGTTACCATCCGCAATGACAGTCTAATGTTACCATGGATCCCGACCACATCCCTCCTGTCACATGGGCATATATGACTCCGCAAAACTATACCACATAAGATCCTTGATACGCATATGACCCACGAACAAATGCAAACGTGGCAATCTCAGTAGCAAATCTATTGCCTGCGTTACTGTAGTGCGTAGGCGCCGCATATACCAACGCGTGGAATATTATGCTCCCCGTTCACATTACCCTTAACAGATTAACTCTTAACTGTGAGGTCTTGAGCCACCACACCACCGATGCGTAAGTATGTATGGGTCTAACCATAGCCGACGAAAACCATTGTGCAACGCTAGGTGAGATTCCTCTGACCGCATACACACTTATACTGATTCAAAGCCTTCTTCGCCTTCTTCATATCAACGTTATCATTCCAGGTCAGTCCCGCGTCCAAGATTACTCAGAATAGTATTAAGGAACCTTCCCCAATCGCAAGTGCCACGTAGTACTCATGCCGTATCGTATGTATACCAATAGCGTCCAGCGTTCGCACAACGCAGAATACTGCTCCTCTGGCCAGCCCCGAACAACCATCCTACGAATACTGCTACTCCCACCTCAGAGATTGACCGCCCTCATCCTTAGCATGGAGTCGATATATCCCACTGTAGTAGCACCAACCGGTAAGAGTACTTCTCAGTACTTCTGCAAAAAGCATCCAAAAACACGAAGCGAACATAGTCTCCGCTGTAAACCTTCCTATCAGCTACTCTGACAAATTTATGCAGAGCAGTCTCTGTATACCTGTAGGCATGGTGACATCTGCATAAAGACCTATCCTTCAGTGGATCGAAATGTTGTAGAAAGAACACCACTCCCTGTAAAGTGAATTCACCATGCAGACAAATAAATTCGACTTTGCTATCGCATCCCGAAACTCAAAAGCTTTGTAGCAAATAATTCATATTGTGGACGAAATGGTGATCAGATTTATATTAAATTAATTCATTACATTTCTCCATAGTAGGGGCATTTTAGTTCGGCACAGGTGAAATATAATCTCAAGAACTTACTTGTTTTAAAATACACAGTAAATTTTCTTGTTGTTGTTTTTTGTTTTTGTTAATTTTTCTAATGTGCATCATCTTAGAGAGAGTATGAATAGAATGCGAGTAAATCGTACCTCGATACATCGTTATTTACGTTATTTACTGTTTATTTTTATTTTGGTTCATTATTATTGTAATTTGTTGTTATTGTTGTGGATGATGTTTTCGCAATTTTGTGTTATTATTGACCTAATCACTTGTGGAGCACAAACGATCATTGAACTTTTACTTCCGCATGCATTACAAATACAATTTTTTTTTATTTTCCATTTTTTTTTAATTTTTTATTATATTTTTTTCCTTCTGGTATGTTTCGTTTATTTAATTGCTTTCTTTTGGCGTGTAATCAGTAGTTTTTGTTTGATTTCCCCATTGCAATGTGAAAATACTAGTACATTTAAAAAAATTATTTATTGAATTCAAGACATTTTCACTGGCAAATTAAAATTTTACTATCTTGAAAATTGTTTGTTTGCATTTTGTCGCATCTACGGCATGCAGCAGGCAAGTCTAGATCTGGTACGTATATTCGTAGTATTTGTGAATGGCAATAATAATCAGTGGATATCTTCTTTTTAATTTTCACATTATTCTTCAACAGAATTGTTAGCTTTTCCTTTTTAGCCTGAAGCATTTTCTTGTTAGATGCCAACGTGTGTCGTTGAGTGCGGTAGCGCTTTTTCGGTCGTTCAGTTGTCTCTTGCTTTGCTTTTCTTTGCGTATTTCGCTGAAATGTGTTTGCTTATTGATCACTTTTCGCATCGCTTAAGGGTATGAACATCTACTCTACACGAAACGGACTTTTTTTATTATAGATTTCCTAACAACAGACTCGTATCTGTTTACGAAACAATAATTTCAGTGGAGAAGAGAAGCAGTAAAATTGAAAAAATTCAAAACATACATGCATACATACCAGCACGAAATCCTTGTATTTATCGCCTGTTTACATAATTAGGAGCATTTTGTAAAAATCTCAAAACGCAACAATTTCTTATTGTAAGTGTTTGTACCTGTGTTTTTTTTTGTAGCTAGGGGTAGGGGAATCTTCAAAACATATTAGTAACCCAGGCTAGCCAATATGCACGATTCGCTGCAAGACTTACTCTGTGGCTTATAATGCGCCTACGTACTAAATCCCACCTCTTTCGTAATTCTCCCATCAAGCTATCCCCCGGAACCACAGTTAAGTATTACCTCGGGGGATTGGTGATTCAGCGGATGAAAACATGCTCCGCAGTTTCCCTTATATTGGGCCATTCTGGACATACATCAACATCTCGTGACCATACTTATATGCTCTGAAGCATTCATGTCCGCTTACCAACTGGGTCAGATAGAAGCTCACCCGTCCGTGTTTCATATCTGTCCACTCCGTTATACTCCGTATCTTCCCTTTATAGAAGTGGACCAATGATGCTACCATCTTTCCATTGCCCCAACAATTATTCGACTGGGTGCGCTAACTCCGTTCCTCTTGCAACACGTTTCTCTTTCTCGGTATCGGTCACTAGTTACAGCGGCATCATTCCTGAAATTACCAGTGCTGCATCGGTATACACCGTGCGGAAAGCAGAAACGACCCTAAGAGCACCCCTCCTGTAGGCCGTATCTATTCCTCCCCTATACGATTCCTTGCTCAAAGCACGCGCAAAGATCGGGGCCGCATATATGGCAATTGATTTGACCACTCCCTTCAGCAACCAATATACTGCAGATTTTCCTTCAACGTTAGTCTGTGGTCGATCATAACTCGCAAGTACTTAATCACTCGCTTAGAGGTTATTTGCTTGGCTCCTACTGTTATCGTGATATACTCCGTTTTCTTTCTAGTGCTTACAAGCAGAACATCTGTCTTATGGTCAGCAAGTCTGAGACCTATGCTCGTGATCCGACTTCTACCTATAGCGATGGCATCGTTGCACGTTCTTTCAAGCTTGTCGAGGTGTTTTCCCCTTATTACTAGGGTAATGCCATCTGCCAAACCAATGATATGCGTTCCACGAGGTAGCTCAAGCCTTAGTACCGCATCATACATGGCGTTCCATAGTGTTGGACCCAGCACAGAACCCTGAAACACGCCTGCTGATACACCATATGACTTCCTGCCATCTTACGTGTCGGAATAAAGGACTCTATCCTTAAATTAGTCGGCAATGAATCAAGTATTTCGGTACATTTTTCACAATGATTGAAGCTAGCGAGGTATCCCAGTCAGCCGCATTAAATGCGATTTTGACATCCAAGGTGATGATGACGCAATATTCATTATCACCCTCCATCCAGAGGTCACCTTTGATGGCATCCTTCGCAATAGTCATGACCGCTTCTATGACATCTAAGGTAGATCATGCTTTCCGGAAGTCAAATTGGCGATTCGAAAAGCCAGTTCCAGTCTTCTGCAGATTATCTTCTGCAGTAGTTTAGCGGCCGTGGCAATCATACAGAGCGAGTGATATCTCGATGCAACCTGCGCGTAATTGCCCTTCCGAAAGAGCACCAATCTTCGCCTTTTCCGTATTTTAGGAAATGTTCTCTCCTGTGTGTGTATGTGTGTGTGGTTATGTATGTATCAGCGTATATGCTCTTGATATTTAATAGGTGACTGTGTGTTTGTGGGGAACTGTAACTCCTTCATGGTTTTAATCATTCCGTCCAGTTAGAATAATTAAATTAAAAGAAATCACATTGAATAGAATGTACAATGTAATATTGACTAAATGAAATAATCATTAACATATACTCAGTATAACTTGCAAACCACTGCCTGCACGGCAATAACTTCATTAAACCTTCATGACATAATGTGTAAATAAGTGATTAAATAAAGTTTAAATCTGGACTCTTGGGAGATTTCGTAAATCGCTGAATTTTCGGTAGCTATAAGTTTCGCACTGTAATATTTAAACTACATATCATGAAATTCTCTATTGGAGGTTACATATAGGCCTAATTCGTGGAAACGCTTTACTTGTAGTGCAAATATGCACTGGTGTTTTTTTTTTTTTTTAGAATATAGTGTTATTTCTTTGTCTTTCTCTATATGAGAACTATAATCAACATTGCCTGAAAAAATATATTAAAATTGAAGGAGAACATGGAACTAAAAATCATCAAATGAACACAATTGAATTTTGGTATCAATGGGGAATTTTTTTTTTACCGTGGACCAGCACTCAGGAGATGACCCCTACACATGCGGTGCTGGAACTAGAGGAAAGGGATTGTAGGAGAAATGATGATGGAGATGAAGCTTCACTATCTTACAACACTGCTTTTTGCACGTTATTTGTTTTTGTAGCAGTGTTGTAACGTCTCTGATGTCAAGGAGACGTATTAAATTTTGATGCTTCGTTTTTAGTAGCCATTTTTAGTAATTATTTTACTTCTCCGGTGCTACACAATACCGACGAAGGAGGGCGTTCTGATGTGCCTGTGAATTGGATACAGCTGAAGGCGTTACTGTTCAGTGACTAGTGAATATGCCTTCGCCACTGAAACCTTACGACAACAACTGACACAAATGCACTTAAAAAAATGCGAAATGTTTTTATGAGTCTGAAACTGGGGTTGAAACCAGGAAAAATTTGTCGTTTTGTAGTCAACGTGCAGACTATTTCGACCATCGCCACCCTCATTATGAAAAACGACGTCGTAAAAGACATCGATGAATTGGTCTGACTTATATCTACACAAAAATCTAAAAAATATAGTGCTGCATTCCGTATAATGTTTTGAATTAACCATGAAAAAAGAACTACTCAGGATAGGTGAATATCTAATTTGATTGCTTATTGGTAATAAGAGCGTGGTAATGCTTTCAAAAAAATTGTAAGAAAAAAATAAATATATTTTGAGAAAATCTACAAGATGTTTATTAAATAGTTATTCACAAATTCACCACTGCTAAGCTTTAACGAACTTTCAAAAGTGACTGAGAAAAAACTATGGGGGCGGTGTAATTCTTTAATTTTAGGCACGTGTATGTACTTATCAACGAACTTGGTACGAGTACGACACTGCTGACGTAAAACTTAATTTGTTTATCTTTCGAATTGAAAATTTTTTTTGGTAAGAATTTTATTTTGTTTTAATCTCAAATATTGAATATTAAGCGGAAAAGTTTTTCACGCGTTTTTTATGTATGAAGTTTTATGTTCAGCTGTTCAAATTGTTTATGACGTCAATTCGTAAGTACCATCAATTTGGTACAAATAAATATGCGGGAAATCGCAAATGTGTATAATTATAGCATGTTTTATTGCTCAAAATTCTGCAAGTCAATTTAATTAGATTTTAATTGTCATATATGTATATCAAGGCATATTCAATATCAGGTAGTCGCAAGTGAATTTGCCTTTTTTAAGGCAAATAAATGCCAATAAGTCCTCATAAGGCAAATTCAACAATTGTGTTTAAATTTTGAACTCGGTTATATAAAATGTTGTGATTGTATGTGATTAAAATTGTACAAAATTGTAAAAAATGGAATCTCATCGGATCCAGGAGTAAAAAATGATGATTCTACCAACAGCAGAAAGATTTTTTTGTCTCAGAATTAGGGTCTAATGTGTAAAATGATAAAAAATCTTATGGGTCAAGCTGGTTTGATGTTTTACATCCAAGAGATGTGGCCAAAGTTGGTTATGATATTAAGGCAGAGGTTTCTAGCACCGTGACCACGCTTCTCTATTGTGCACGTGGCCAAAGTTGAAAAACATCTACTATCATTGTATGCGTGGCCAAGTGAAAGATTAATAGACGACAAATGAATGTTTTGTTTAAATATTTGTTTGTTTTCTTAATGTACATAGATTCCAAAAATCTAAGGAATGCAACCCGTAGGGACGGGTATACCCCGAAGTCTATGTCGCCTTGTGCACTACACTACATACAAATATTAGGTTCCAATCAACAATATATTGGTGATTGCAAAGTTCTAATAATATGTTCTAACAACATGGAAAAGAATAAATAATAAATTTTATTAATCTCACAATTTAAAAAACTCTATGGCTGAATATACAAAGGTAACTAATTTTGTATCAAAACAGTGAAAATATAATCTGCTGTCATCGGGGCAACAGCACTTTCAAAGCCTTTGGAAGTATTTAGTAAATTACAGAGTTTATGACTTTCATGGAGTTTAGTCAGCTAAACGACATTAATTTGTTCAATAATTATAATTTGAAATAAGCTTTCAGAAAATTCTTCCTGTTGAGGCAAATATACTAACTTTAACAAGAATTCTATCTATCAATATAATCTCAGTGAAGTAAATGTTGTTTAAAGCTTAATTACATGATGCGATGGTGATTTGAGAATGATCAAATAAATTTAAAATATTCGTAAATTATTTCAAGGTGATAATAATGCGTTTAGCGATATAACTTATGAATGTAAAGGTTTCATAAATTAAGTGCAAAATATTACAATATTTTTAAAGTAAATTACTTATATTTGTACAGCCTCCAATGCAGAATTATGAAATGTATATATTTTAAGAGACGCGTTAGTTTATTTTGTAACATATATGAACTCAATTTAGCAAATCTAAATTAATAATTTCTATATTATCTTTTAAGCTTAAATTAAATAAAATCAAAATTTGTAAGGGATTACAAAATACTTCAATATTTAAATAAGAACACAATAACTATATTTTATATTAAAATTCAGTAAAAATTTATGGATCTTAAATTAAAAATCTCATTGTAATTATTATTACTTTTACAAGTTATTAATAATAATCAGCTACGTGATGAATTAAAGATAATAATATAAAAATGTTTTCTTTTTCGTTTCACTTTTTAATATATTAATTATAATTGAATAAAAATGAAATGGAAAATTATAATGAAATTTTAAGAAATTTAAATAAATTTTAATGTTTCAAGCGATTTTCGCCTTTGTTTACAAAACCCACCTGGGCTCTTAAGTTTACCTGGTAGTGAATTTGCCTTGATACATATATATATAACGCGCATGTAGAAACTTTGAAACTGTTTTATGATTATTACACCTCATTCAAAACTGATTTTGATAAAAAAATTTATTATTTATTCTAACAGCTCCATAGTTAGCGCAATAGGTTCCGTAATTTTTTTATCGGCGAAATGACGGCAAAAATTTTTGAAAGTTTTTAAATTAAACCGATATATCCTCAATGATCTTTATATACTCCGATTTCGACAGTTCCAACACAATGCATCGCTTGTGTGGGGTCATCCCCTGAGTGCTTGTCCACGAAAAAAATCTAATTAATAGTCTTTTGTGTACCTTTTAAAACTAAAATATTAATTGTGTAACTATTCTTTCAATTATTCAACGTAAGTCAAAATTCATTACGATTATTTATCTATGTTTTTTATATGGTTTAGCTGGTCTAATGCGGCATTTCATTTGGTGCTAATATATAAATCTTCAGTAGAACAAAATAATTATTGATTGGTCTATACTCTATAATTTGAACTCGTAACGAGAATGTATTTGTATTTTTTAAACAAACAAAAACTTAAATCGTTTGCTTTGGTATCGCAATAATTTACCATGCGCTTTGCTTTCAATTAAACACTTGTTAATTTGAAATCTCGATTATTTGAACTCTTTCTTTGGTCGTCTGAATTTCAGAATACATATTCGACAATACATTGACATGCATAAAACGTATTACATATTAGAAAAAAAAAGTCATTTATAAAAAAAAATTGTGTCAAACAATTTCAAATATTAAAGAAATCAGTACAGTATTTCAAGGGCCTCATTTCCTCAAGGTATATAAGTGAATACCAACTAGAAATTTTGTTCCTACACTTAGCACCGACATCAAGCACTGCACTTCAATGCGTTGCTATTGAATAAGTTAAACTTTTATTATTTGTTACTTTTTAGTTTGTTTTTTAATTCGATTAAATTTATTTTTCAAAATATTTTGTAATATTAATTGCTCATTATTTCAATGTTTTATTTTCTATTTGTGTGAATTCTTTTTCGAAACTTATATGTATTTTTAATATGAGCGATTAAAAATTTTCGCTAAGGAAAAGCCCATATCCTCATAGCTTTTTTTATTTGTTAGTAATTATTTTTATTTTACAGGCAAGTGCATTTGTTCTCTTACTTTTAATATGTAAGATTTCATTAACAGATGATTTCCCGTTTTAATTCCTTTCCACAAATTAATTTATAAATAAAAATGCATTTTTATAGTCTTATGTAGGGGTATATGTATATATATTTGATAGATTTTGTTGATTGTTGTTGTTGGTTTTATATATAAATAAAGATTTTTTACTTAAAAATTAATTAATATATTTAAAAAGAGACGAAAACATTTATTAAGAAATGATGAATATAAATAATAAGAAAAATTTTATTAAAAAAAAAAACGAATCCGTAATATTGATTAATAAATAAATTAAATTATTATTTCAGTTTTTGTTGTGTTCTTTGAAGCAAAGAAGGCATGAAATTATTTAAAAAAACATTGCGAAAAGTGAAATAGAAATTCAAATTAATAGAATATTTATTGATACAAAAATTTTGTTATTTTTTTTCAATTGATAAAATAAAAAGAGTTTTGAATTGAAATATGAACATAAAAATATAATATGGATGATTGGTTTGATTAGCTCACACTAATATGACACTTAATGTAATACTTGGTTTTGTGAAAAAAATAAAATTTTAATAAAAATAGTTTTTTTTTATTTAGGAATTTATGACAAAAATAAAATAATAGGAAATTTTAGGTAAAATATATAGTAACATTTTCTTCAAAAATAGTTGTTTATTGTTTAGATTTTATTTTAATATAATATAATAAATAGTTATTTTTTTTGTGTATACATATTTCTTTGTTTTTGTGTTAAATATGTATGTCCTTTTTCTAAATGCTAAAAAAATAAATTATAATCAGTACAATTTTTATTTATTGTTTGAAAAGTGTGTTTATGTGTGTGTTTCATTAGATCTATCAATCAATCTATTTATCGATCTATCAATTTTTGTGCTTGAAAAAAATTTTTTCTTTTTTTTTTCAATAAGAAAATTTTCTTCTTTTGCGACAACTGGAAGTCTCCTCACGGCCTCTTACTACTAACCACAACGGTTGCATTAGATCCAATAACTTGTTTATTCCAAGCATTTTAAATTTATTTACTTATTTTTCAAATATTTCACCAACAACAGCAAATGAAAGGTTGGTTTTAAAATATAAGGCATTAATGGTCAAATTGAAACTAAAACAAACTTTTTGCCTACAGCATCAATATTGACCAGTAGGATCTAGAAAGTGACTTCCTATTGTTAGTCTTTGTTCACTAAAGGCATTAGTGGTGGAGGAGGGACGCAAATAAGTACCAGTGGGGTCTAAAATCAATTTTCTGTCGGCCATTTTGTTTGCTTATGTGTTTTATTATTATTTTTTTGTTAGATTAAGATACTATATATAAATTTTCAAATAAAATTTTGTGTAATTAAAGCTTAAACTAATATGTGCCGGTAGGATCTAAAGTAAAATCCATTTTGCAATATTAGTTCAACAATCTATGGGTTGTAAATTTTTTTAAGGGAATAATTTTCACAAAAACTTTAATATTGGCCAGTGGGATCTAAACCTTCCATTTTATATCTTACAATGTTAATTTATTTTTAAATGTAATAGAAATAAAGCGAAAATATTTTCTACTCCTGATTTATTAAATAACAGCTGATCAGCGGCTCTCTGTTTTGATTTTATTGTTGCAAAACTAGCTTCAGCTACGCTTTATCTCCTTCAAACAACTTCTGGTTGCACAAACAGCAAAACACCTTTGAGAAATTAACAAAATTAGGAATTTAATATTGACCAGTAGGATCCAAGTATTGAGCCATGGCGGAAGGTTTTGCATTAACTTGTTCTAAAATTCCAATTTATCATTGCAAAAGTTTTAAAACACACCACAGAAGTCTTATTGCAGCTTTTCTGGTTGTTAAAAGAAGTCTTTTTTTTCCTCAAGTCTTTGAACTTCTTGTTATATTTGTTACAAATAAATTTAAAAAGTTTTCGTTCTTTTTTTTATTTAATGTTCAAATTATTATTTATTTGCCAGTTCAAACAATGTTCGGTTTGGTTTTTCTTTACTTTGGATGTAAATTCTTTAATACAAAGTCACTGACACTTAGTTTATTTTTTTGATTGTGCAATAAATATCTCAATATTTGTAGAATTTTATTTTTAGGATTTGTTGAAATATCAGAAAATAAACTTATTTATAAAACACCAACACAAGCGATTACGTATTTAAATGAATAAGAATGATTCGAAAAATCTTGCAATTAGTGATCTTTACTCTTTGAGTGTTGACGATATTGTGTAGTGATTTGTTCATCAACGGGAGTTTAAATGCTATTGTGAGAGCTGCCAGAAAACCGAGATTGTGGTGAGAATTATGAGTAAAGGAGAGCGCAGAATATTAAGTACAAATATTCATTATATAGTATCATAGTATGAGTGTAAAAGAGATAATAAATGGGCAGGTGTTTTATATTATTTTGCTCTTAGCAACAAGCTCTTAAAACGCCAAATGTTAGAAAGAAATATAACAAATTATATTCCTCTTTCTAGTCATCCAACTGCAACCATTTTACTCGTGAGACCGGTATTTGAAGTCAGCTGTTTTAATTTTGCCCACTGCTTCTTTCATTTAGTTGGGTATTAGAAGTCGTTGCAGCCAGAAACAAAATAGAAATTCTACCTGGTTTATTTTTCTTTTTTTTATCTAAGTGTTTACTTGTTCTTATTGGTTCCTTAAACAGGCCTTTAGGTAGCATTTGTTATTGATGCCATGCTTGGGTAGAATTAGTAATTTCTTTAATTTTTGTTTGGCTATCAGAATCCTTATTTGAAATAAATTGACTCCACCTACAAGCAACAGACAGAGAGAAGAGGATTAATTAACTACAGATGATGTTAGAACTACAACGCAGCTTGCGTTGAATGAAAAGATAATTTTTCATTAATAATATAATAATGATTTTTTGTCTGGGTATTTAAAAATGTAAATTCTTTTTGTAATATTTTGGCAAAACATTAATTTGTTTTATGCAATTAGTTAAAATTTCTCAATTTTAAAGAAGCTGTGGTCGATAATATACAGGCAGTCAAAATTACATGTGATAGTTACTAGGAAACAAACTGAATCAAAGACAAAATTGTAAATTACAATGACAAACAATATGAAAACGAAACAACATGTTGTTGATCTGTATTATTTGTAAATTCGTGTTCCAAGAGTAAAGTTTTTAATAAATATTTTACAAAATTTTCACATTGATGAAGTTAAAATATAAAAAAAATTTAAGAAAATAATTTGGGTGAGTTAGTTTAATTGAATATTTGAACATTATATGTGCGATTAATTTAATATTTTTCATCACTATTCTCTATTTAAAATATTTTTATCAGATAAAAAATTGTATAACAAGATATTGGAAATTCAATATATTTTCCTCTAGAAGATATAAGTTGCCGGTGGTTGGCATGTAAGCAAGATTCCGTTTTGCTTATGTTTTTTTTAATTATAGTTGTTTTAATAATAGTTTTTAATTAAAGTTATTGTTAATGAACAAGTTAGAGGCGTTCTGCAATTTTAGCTTTCACACGTACATATGTAAGTGCGTCTGACATAAACTCATTCAACTCCTTGTTCTGGAGACTGAGTTGATTTCGAATGAAAATAACTGACACTTTGAAATCTGAGCGACTAGAAATGAAATTTGAAAATTTTTCCACATGCAGTCGTGGGTAAATCTCTGATTGTAGCTTTGATAGAACATGTAGTCGTCTCTGACTTAGTGAAAGAATGTTTGTGATTGTGTTTACGGGCATCACTGCTGTACAACCACAACTGAACGGCCCAGAAAGCTAATCGAACTGTTAGTGTTTTTCATGCATCAACTTGTACATTATTTCCACCTCAAAATTGGCAAGTCCAAAAGTGAGTTACGCTTTTGATTGAAATTTCTCTATAAGAAATCAACATCAATATTAAATTGTAGTATTCGTAGGGCAAGCGATAATCGACAGCTTTTATTTGCAATACAAGACAAATTTTATGACTATGTAAAGCAAGATTGTGCAAATTTTTTCATGAAGTAGATTGACACATCTCGAAATGTTGAAAACCTCGAATTCCTTGAATTGGGTCATTCGCAACACTACAGTCCGACATTTTACATTATTTTTCTATCTTGGACGTCTACACATGCATTATATTGGCTGTTTAGTGCTGCGTTTTGAATTACAGGTGTTCTTTTTTTGCAAGTGCAACTACACACAGTTAGTGAGTGCCATTTAAAACAACATTGCAATAGATAATAGATATAAATTCGCAAAGTTCCTTCTTTAAAGTTTGTGCGGTCTTCCAAAAAATTTTGTTATATTTTATTTCGTCTGTGGTCCATTTTCTATTTTTATTTTTTTTATAGCAGTAGCCGATTCCATTGGTTGTGAATTTTTTTTATTAAATAAATTTTCTTGTCTACAAATGAAAGTTCTTGAAAGTCATTGATGAAAGCGTAAACGCAAACGCATGGCAAAAATTATCGTATGACCCGATATTTTGCATTTGCACTTATGAAGGAGTATTCGTCGTCGTGTATTGAAAAAAATTTCTTTTGTGTGGTACAAACGTGCGCTTCCTTATTCTCATTCTGATCATACTATTTGATACTTCACTGTGGAAAAATGTGCATCAATTGCCTTGACGCACAAGTCTCGTGACTTGTGAAAAACAGGTTAGCACAAGTGGTTCATATCACGTGAGTTGTAGTACCAGTTTGGAACGGTAGATATGTATGTGGACCATCACTCAGCGGCTGTTCATCCTATAACAAAGTGTCAGGTACAATTAATACGAAATATTAATAACTATAATTAAAAGAAAAATTGCAATTGACGCCCTCTTTGGCCCAATAAAAATAACCGGTGTGCCTTTATACAAAGTTTTGGAACTCTCCTCACTCCCTAACAATAAGTCCCACTCATGAGCACACAGGGTTGTGGAACCGAAATTTCTCCTTCCAGTTATCAAGTTCATGCTAACCACCATGGTTTCAACGTTTCCTGCACAAAAGTTTTACAGCAATTGTAAAACAAAACGGAGTACATGATGAATCTTGCGCACAGAACTTCAATTCAAGATTGGGGACCATTTTCAAGAGTAGTGATTTATTTCGAATGTGTTTGTGTGTTGTAAATGAATGTCTTTTAAAATGAAAAAGGAAGGGGATATACAAATATTTTAATATTCACAGAATAAATTTTTTTTTGGTACGAAATCGTTTCGTTTTCGGAATCGATTTTCATCTCATTTGCCGTAAATTAAAGGGTTCACTGTGCAGCGTATTGAATATCTCGAAATTCGCATGCGACGGTGAAACTAATAAATACTACTAAGAAAATAATTATTTTTTTTTTCTTTAACAAACGGAAGTTCTCTGCTCAAAATATTGAATGAAAAAATTACATGAATATCGATTTGATTAGAGGTTGGCTTTTATTTAATTCTCCACGAAATTGTTATCAAATCAAGAAGGATTTATATTTCCGTATAAAACGACAGCCAAAATTATAGCATATGACAAAGCAAATGTGTGTTATTCCACAAATTTTTATACATATATTTTTTGTGCATGTTTTCGTACAGCATATGCAGGACCCATGTAGGCAATTGTTTAAAAAAAAAAAAAACACACACACACACACACAACCATTGTCAGCATTTCAGGATTTGGGTGACAAAACGGATTGTTTTGAAGATGAAAAAGGATTCGGCACGTTTTCCTTGTAAATGCGTGAAAGGATCATCAGTAATTAATGGAAAATCATCGTGAAATGTGGGACTTTTTCTTAAGGAAATTATTTAAACGCCTCCTAAAGTTGCAACTTTATTTGAATGAATACCTGCAGTCATTGGTGTCGTTTAATCCCAGAGCAAAGCAAATACTGCATGACGCCAGTTGCTGACTTGTGGGAATAACAACAATAACGCACACTCATACATTTAGATATGTACTTATATATGTGTCTGTTGAATGGTTTCTTTCTTCTGGTGCTTTTCTTACAATGAGGCTTAAACCATTAATAATCGGATTAATTTGTCAGCGTTATTATTTTAGCACATTTAAACAAAACGACGACCTTAAGATGGCCGAAATCTTTTTGAAATTGTCTGTATGTATGTGAAGACGACATTCAACACATATTAATACGAGTAACAACTTACTTGAAGAGTTTTCGAACATGCGGCATTTTGGCATATTTGGTTACTACAAACCGAGTATTGTACAGGTAGTTGTCATAACATTGTTTTGGCTTCTAAAGAAGCCTTTTAGCAAATATTTTCGGGCATTATCCTTTTCGAATAATACTTCCTCTCTGACGTTTTTCTTTTATTGTTGACACTTTTAAGTGGAATTTGTTTGTTGTGGAAAAAGGCACGTTTTGTTGAACAAAAGACCAGTGTGTTGATATTTGTTTAAGCCCTGTTAAATGGTTTTGATCAGACTTTCTTCTGCCATTTTTGTTATTACTTTTTTGTCATCGTTTTGAAACCCTTAAAAAATCACATTAGGAATACTTGCAGCATCATTAAGGTTTAACTAAAGCGATTCAATAATGATTGCGGGCTTGTGAACATATTTGTCATTAGATTTAGAAGGTAAGTCCTGGAATTATAATAGTTGGAATATGTAACTTGTAAGTCTTTGCAATTGATTACACAGGGTAACACACCACAATTTTCCTGACTTTTGTTCATTATTTTTTGTTAAATTGAGAGTGCTGATTACGATGGCATCATTTGTTTTTTTCGAAAAGATCGACACCCACAAAATTATTACAGTAACGGACTATAGTTTATTCAAGAAGTATTCCGTTAAATTATTTTTAAATGTATAAAAATTAAAATTCCACGCAATTTTAACTGGTTCTGACATTCATTTAGAAAACTAAGTTCACATTTTTCATTTGAAAGGGCGAGTGTGATGAAGTGATAAAGTAGTTCATAAGTCTCTTTTGTGTTGAGGAGTCTAAATAGTTTTTATGTTCAAGGTGATCCACTTTTTTATTAGTTCATTTCTGCAACTTTTTCTTCTTCAAATTTTGATAAAGAAGGTCTATGTCGTCCGATACGCCTTCCCTGTTAATTTTGAAATATCTTCTGCTCAAAAGTAAGTATTATGAGAGCATAGGACAGTGGTGGAATATGTGGGCAAAATTGCCAGTTCGTCGTAAGGCAGTCGTAAAAAAGACGTCAGACTAGCAGAACGGTTCTAAATATAATAAATAACTTTAAATAATTTAAGCTGATTTTGGGGGCGTTTGAATAGCTAAAAAAAAATCTTGTGCTAAGCAAAAATTAAAAATTAAAATGCAATGGCAGTATATTAACTTTAACCTTAAGAAGAGCCGTTTTGCTTATTATTTTACTTCCCGTTGTTTTTCATTGGGCCAAATACCGATAAAGAAGAGAACTGTGAAGAATATGAGAAGCTTTTTTTGTGACTGGAGTAGGAATTGAACACCTCACTTTTCGACTGCAGAGCCAACGCCACCTTGAATTGAATTTGTGAGAAGCAAATTAATTTTTGCAATATTCATCTGGATTGAATTATATATTTTTGAAATATTTTCTTCTGCGTAGGAAGTGACATTACAATTCAAATACTTGTATTCTATGTTAAACATGAAATTTTTCTCTCCAACTGAAAGAAAGAATTGTATCTCGTTCGGCAAAAGCAAAATACAAAAGTATAAAGTTAAGTTGTGTGGTATTGCGCTGATAGTGCAACAAACGTAGAACGAATGTCATAAACTGCACTCCACAAGAAGATACGAACTAAAAAAATTAACATAAAAAAGGAGAATTACAACTACAGAAAAGAGAAAGAAGGCTCATCATAGTTTATCGTGTCTTCCTGGTATTGACCTGTATTTAGGTCACTCGAACTTGTTTTGCGCTTTTCAAAACCTGATAATAAAACAGCCACAACTGCAACAAAAAACGAACAAAAAAGTCAAGAAAAAACATCTTAAAGATACAAACGGAAAAATGCAGCCAACGGTTTTTCGTTGTAACGAACGTATAAGGAAATACATAATTTTACAGAACAAAAGTTCAACGCTATACATGGCAAATAAAAAAGAAAAAATATCAGGAAAAAATGTGTTTTTGTAGCCCATAACATATTTAAATTTTTACTTAATTATCTTTTTTTAATAATTTATAAAAAAATCTCAAATTTCATTTAAAAAAATGCAGTGTTGTAATTCAACACTTGTTTTATTTTTTTTAAATAAAAAAATTTTCTTATCACATTTTTGTTGTCATTTTTATATTCAATTGTCATTAACGAGGTAATTTGATTTCTTCTTTACATTTGACTTTGTTCATTAATTGCGTGCGTGTTTGTGTGCGGCTGTGAGTGGTTCCCCCACTACATTTGGGTAAACAAAACCCCCTCTGTTCCCAAGTCCAAGAATTTCAGTCAGCAAGTTCGTGTACTTGACAAAGAAGTTGATTTTACAGAAAAACTCAAGGAAAAAATTGAATTTTTAAACCAACAGCAATTTGAAGAAGCTATAATGCTGACCTACATTTAAGCCAAGTTAGCAGAATGAAAGCCAATGTTTATATACATATATAAAATTTTAACAAATTATTAAGAGAATTTGTTTCTTAAACAAAACTCCAGCGTAATATTTATTACAGCATGGGCTTCGCTCATTCCAAAATTGATCAGTTTGTTACAGAATGTATGAGTATTATTTGTTTTTTATCTCCTTATCTAAGTATCTATTTTATATTATTTTTCTAGCAAATATTTTCAATAAATAGGTTTTTGACACCGGTTTAACCCATTATTGCCCAACCGGTAATTTCACTTAACAGTACTTTGTTCAAATATAAAAACTTTCGCATAGAAAAACTTCAACATTTCTTTATTTTGTACTTTAGTTTAATATCTTTTAAGAAAACAATTTGAAGGATACGTGTTTTTTGTTACCATTTCGTGTTTTAAAAGTATTTTCGCTAAGCTCCAAAAAATGACGTATTTTGAAGTAACTATAAAAAGTATACCGAAAAAGGAATGTGTTAATTATCAACGATTTCTTATTATTTATTTCCATTACATTAGTTATGTATACTTACAAATCTAATTTATTCTGGCTAACAGTTTGAATTTCTATGAAACATTGTTGTGGTAATTTCACTTACCATTGGGCAGAAACATATAGCAAATCTGGCAACATTTAGCAAAATCGCGAACCAATGCAACATAGTAAAATTGATACAACAGATAAGTTTGCCAAAGTAAGGCCTCTTGTAGATTTGTGCAACAAACGATTTATGCAGTTTGGAGTCTTTGGTCACAATCTGTCCATTGATGAGGAAATGATACCTTATTTTGGAAGACATTCTTGCAAGATGTTTATAAAAGGTAAACCTATTTGTTTTGTGTTTAAAGCATGGTGCCTGACTTCATCAAATGGATACCTGTACCATCTTAAACTCTATGGTGTATCATCATCAAATTATAATAAGTCCGTTGGACTAGGAGCTGATACAGTATTAAGTTTGTTAAAGGTTATAGAAATTCCGTCTTGTCATAGCATATACTTCGACAATTTTTTCACATCGTATCACCTACTGTGTTTACTAATCGCGGAACAATTTTTTGCTACAGGTACATTTATTTAAATATCCACATGATTTAGATTTAATTTTGTATAAAAATGTGTATACTTTAACAGGAACTGTCCGCAAAAATAGAATCAGTGGTGCCAAATTGCCAGACAAACTAATAAAAGGCGAAAGTGCAGCTGTTTTTGACCACACAAATGAGGTGTTGGCCATACGCTGGAGGCACTTGTTACCGTGCTCACAAATCATGACACAATAGACCCAAAATCAAATGCCAAACGTTATAATCGTTCTAATAAAACGCATATCAACGTTAAAGTTCCTCATGCAATAGCACAATACAACAAGCACATGGGTGGAGTTGACCTACACGACAACGCTTTGGCCAATTATCGGATTTCTGTATGGTCAGAAAAATGGTGGTGGCCATTGTTTATAAATTTACTTGGCAATATGATGGTTAATGCATGGAAACTAAATATGCTGGTATCAACAAATGAGAAAGTTAAACCTTTATCGCAGCTACAATTTCGTGCATCTGTTGTGAACGAACTATTATTATCGATAAAACCATCCGACAATGAAAAAGTTTCAATGCCAAAATTACCAAACCTTAAGACAACAGTTCACTGTATAACAAGACGTTCGGGAAATCCAAGACGCTGCGTAGTTTGCCATACTCTCACACCATATGAAAGTCAAATATGCAATATACGTCTGCATCAAAATTGTTTTCCATCATATTCAAAACACTTAGAATAAGTCCTAAAATCAAAATTATTCTGAAAAGTGTGAACATTTTTTATTTTATTAGTTGTCTCAATATGAATTTTTAATATTTTAATAAATATATTTTACTTAAATTATGTCTTTTTACTTTGAGTTTACTTCCTGATATTATACCAAAAACACTATACGTATCTGCCCACTGGTAAGTAAACTTACCATCTCAGATCCCAGGAACCAATCATTATATTCTCTCAAAACATGAAATATACCTTAATTAGAGCCAAAATACAACGTACGTAAAGTTTCAGCAAAATCGGTTCACGTTTTCGGGTACCGGGCAATAATGGGTTAAAAAATGTTTACATAAAAAATTAAAAGAAATTATAAATTTATTCAGAGGCGCAACAACCGTGGTTTACAAATTAACAGAACGGGGTTATAAAAAATGTTAATTACTTTACTGATACTTTTCTTAAAAAAAAATTGGGAATTCCATTAGCCCTTTCTAATATTAATTAATCTATTTATTTCAAGAGCAATGTCGTAACGTTCCAATACATTTATTTTCTCGCGTACGTTGTTACGTTTACAGATATTTATCTTAATTGACGATAGTAATCTGACATCCTGTAGACATTTTTTTATACAAAATCACACTTATTTGTTTCACGGCTTTTTTTCTCTTGAATTTTTGTGGACATATTCTATAGCCATATGCATTTCGCGTGCAATGACCTGTGCCGTGATCAATTTTGCAGTTTCTAAAGACTTAACTGTACCAATGTTTATCTTAAAAACATATATCGAATTTCTGACTATTTGCATGAATAGCACAACACTCACTTTTAATGCCACTCACCTCAGCATTTCCTTCAAATACTTAATAACTTCCTAAGACAGCAAACAATCTTTCTATCGCATTCCCATAATCATCACGAGTCTAACACATTGCGCAATCAAAAGTGAGCCTTCGAAAAGTCATTAAGAAAACTAAACTCCATTTCAGTTATGACAATATAAAAGCGAATTTAAACAAATTTCTTTTCATTCTATTTGTTTGTTGTCTTTGAAATTCTCATATCAAATTACACACAAATTAATTTTTAAAGGTAAAACCTTCAATGTCAGCCCAGCAGTTGGTTTTTTCAATAGAGTTTTTAGTTTTTGTTATTTATTTGTTTGTTAAAAATTGTAAGTGAATCTAGAAGAAAAAAAATAACACGTGCCTTGGAAATTTCATATGTCCCAGTTTGTTACGCTCAATAATGACTTATATTGAGGGATTTTTCATTAATTTTCCACAATATTTTTGTGTGAATTTCGGTTGGAAAACGAAAAAGTTTTGAATGAATTAATATTTGAAAATTTTAATTTCTTATTGGGAACAATGAAAAATTAAGGATATCAAATTAATGAAAAAATGCTAATTGTGTGTATATTGCGGTGGGGAAACACAAGGTGTTTTCTTTGTATATATTTTGTTTAGAAAAGTTAACAGTTGTTTAACTGGAAAAAAATATATGAATATTTTTTTCTTCACAACATCCGGCGGTAAGTTACAAATTCGGTAAGTAAATAGATATCCACGAGTTGTGTTGTAAGAAATACATATACGGATGATTAAAGTTGCCCTTATCCCCAGTATATTCCCCCAAGGGGTTCCTCTTATGAGGAATCTGCGGTAGTGGCAATCCCGTGCTACTTAGCGACGGTTTCAGGAATTTATATACTGTCATATGAGCGAATCAATCTGTGCACACATAGCACCAGGCAGCGATTATTTTTATAAAGGAAGTATATTCCGATACGAAAGCCTTTAATGTGTATAAGGTATTTTCCAGTTGGGCAAACATCCAAACGAATTTTTCTGCATATCGAATTATTTTAAAGAACTCTGTATTTTGTTAAGGTTTTCCTCATATTTTTACCTCCCTATAACGAATTTCTCTACAGCGTATTTTTCTCTATAAAAATCTTTTCTTAAGACCCAACTTCTTTTTGAAATGCTAAATAATCTCTCTATAATTCCTCAATAGCTGTGAAGGCTTTATTGAAGAAGTTAAATTTAAAGTCTAAAACAAACAAAAATAACGACTTATTTCAAAATGTGGGTTAAATGCAGAAATTTGTGTATTCATATAACATTCAACATTGAATTCATATGAAAAGCAACTGTTTACATGGAACATATGACACCTTAGAAGTATTACATTACGTATCGAAAAAGACAAACGCACAAGAATGCATTTTAAGCATTTATACTGTTATAAACAGTATATTCACTTACTTTAGTGCTTTTCGGAAGAAATTTTCCGATGGCTTTTAGTGCTTCTAAATTTCGATAATTTTTACTGGTATATTTAAATATGAGAGCTTATCTATAAAATATCTTCTCTATAATGTAGAAGTTCGACGGTCTCCAACCACTAAGTTATAGAGAAGTTCGATTGCACTTACAATAACAAAAATATGTTGCAACCCAACCTCTGATATAACGGTGTAACGAATTGTTTGATATATAAAGACCCACGTGTCTAGTGGCTCAAGACTGAAAAATTACTGCGTGGGGGTCCCGTTGTACTGCCTCAGGTTTCTTCGGAAAGGTAAAGAAATGTTCCAGTCCACTTGGGTTCAATTTATGGTTCAATTGGTGGTTCACAAAAATTGCTGAGTTATTTTGGCTTAATTAAAAGCTATATTGTCATACAACAGAAAAAATACCGAAAAATATTCACCGTATTTCCAATAGTTTATAAACTGGAATTTCAAGCGTTTCTTCATAAGGCAGCAGTGCTGTAAAATGCAAATTCATGAATGCATGGCATGTACTTTCCGAAATATTAACTGAATTTAAAGATGAATGAATTGACCACGCCTTAAAAATTATTGATTATTAATTTATGTTTCTTGTTCGGTTAAATTGGGGTATGTCAGCTCTTCAGTAGACTTTCAACCAAATTTTTTTCCCTCAGGACAAAGAAATTATATTTTCAATTCTTGTACTTGATACGGTCGAATTCATTAAATGGAAACGGAGCAACACAGTAACTTTGTTCAGCTTATGCGTTTTCAATTAAAAGGAGTTCCTATAAGTAAAAAGAATTGCGGTTAAACGACGTTAACAGAATTGTTGAATGAAAAATAAAACAGATTTGGAAGTACATAAATAAGAGTTCATTATATTTAATTAAAAAAATTTGAAATTTGAAAAAATGTTATACATCGACCCTCCAGTCCTTGGACTGTAAAACATGTACAGATTACAGCGCTTCCTTTGTAAACGAACGCAATCTAGTAGATTTATGAATTTATAAAAACTTTTGTGTTCCCTAACGTTTTTAAGTTTTAAGTTTTATTTATAAAACGCAGCACCTTGATTGCTTTGTTTAAATGCACTTTTCCCGAAATTATTATTGTTAAGTGCAACTGTTCTGAAAATGGCAACCACCTTTAAAATTATTTATTCAGAACGATCATATAATCACAACAATACACAAAACATTGAAATGTAAAATAATTCGTTTTTTTGCAATCCTAATCGAATTTATTTATTTTCCTCTACTTTCAGCAAAAGAAAAAACAACAATTCACAAGCAATCGGTAGGTATTGAGAGTGCATTTTTAATATTGAATACATTTTTAAGAAAAGTACGAGTACTTTAGTTAAAAGTTTCTATTATTTTACAATTCTAATTCATCTTATCTAACGAATCGTTTACTTCTTATGTGAGAACAGATGTAAAACTGTGTGTGTGTGTCGGATTGGTAATTTATACGTCTTGAGTAGTGCTTCAATCAATATTGGCAGACCGTTAGTAAACTAATTAAATGTAAGTGGCTCTTGGAGGTTTCCAAATTCACAAAACAGATGGTTATTATACTTTATATTTAATTTCATCATCTGCATGAGAATATTATTTTATATTTTAGATAAATCACACGTTTTTGAAATTAATTCTATTAATTTCGATCTGTTTAATTTAAAATGTATTTCAACAAATTTGGCTTTTTCAGGATAAAAATACAATTTTTCAACGGAATCTTACAAGTGTTCCCCGTTTTATGCATCCCATTGCCGAACCATTTCCCAACCTTTTAGGCTGGAGTTTGTATACCTTTTTCCGAAGTACATCGTTCTCCATTTGGAATCGAACGAAACGAATAGTTAAATTCATGCTATTTTTGAATGCGGGTATTTCTTTTTCTCAGTGTACCTGGAAGATTTGTAAAAGAATTTTGTGTTTATACAAGTAAAATGTTGTGTTCTCCAAACACTAATGCAATATTTGTAGTCGTCCCTACTTTTCAAATATTTTTGAATGCTGTACATATTTTAACCTAAAACTATCAGCTGTTCAATATTTTTTTTTGGGGGAACGGTAGCAAATTACAATTTTAATTTTAATATCAGAAAACCCATTCTAACTGCTACAATCCATAATTATAAAACTAAAAGTTTCATTATAAAAGAAGCTAATTCATTGCATTCTATATACCAGTAATGTAATGAATATTCGTAGTTGTGTCGCGTAATATATTAGGCTATTTAATTCGTGTTCAACTAGTTCAAGCGAATGTTTGGAAAAAAAGGTTAAAAAACATGTAAAAAATATTTAACAAGAATTATAATCTATCGGGTGTTATTTTTGCTACGGTACAGAAATATTGTTGGAACGAAATGACATGTAAATCTCTGTATATCGAATCTAGCTAAAATACGTTATTAGGAACTTTTATTAAATTAAATTTTTTACATTCACAACTTTATATATAGCGAATGCTGCATTAATTTTATACTGGCTATAACGAATGGTAGAAAAAACATTGCACAATAAAAAACAAAACGGAATCAAAAATTGGGTCTGATTGAAAAAACCCACTGGTTCGAAACATCGTCCACCTAAAAAAAATGGAGAGTATGTCAATATGCAAGTGGAGCTATTTGATTGGAATAGCTAAAAAAAAGCTAGAGAAATACATAAACAAATTTATTAAAAAAAAAAGTAATGCACGGTTATCTACAACAAAAAAATGATTAGTCTTCTGAAGATTATCATCCAGATAATTCGTTTAAAAATAAAAAAAAAATTATAGAAGAGCATAATTTAACTCGTGGTGTCATTTTCAAATCTTTGGTCTTGAGAGAAATTCAGGAAGAAACGGTCAAACGAAGTACCCAAAAACAAACATTAATCAGCGATTTTTTTCAACCGTATTAGATTTTAATATAGAACAGTATAAAAAAAAATTAACATTTATACACGTATTTCATGTTTTTTTGAGCTTTTAATATGAAAATTCAAAATATTACCTTTTGTAATATGTATGTGTGAACTGAGGAATTTTTCCTTTAACTAAAATACAATAATAAAAAACCCCGCAATATAACGGATTTTAGGGTTTCACGAATGGGCGTGACATTATATCGTTAGGTACATCAGGATTTGCTTGTATTATAATCTGGTTGATTACATCATCGCTTTTTTTAATATGATTTCCGGAATATGTCAGCCGCGGGCGAGTTAGTTGCATGGTCCATACGATTAGTTCAGTTTCTGATTACTTTTTCCAATAAATCTGGCCGTATGGCGTCAATGGTGGCTTGAATATTGGCTTCCAATTGTTCAAGAGTTGCTGGTTTGTCGGCATAAATCAACATAGCCTGATAAAAAGTATTCCAAAAGCCACTTCCGGAAATAAATTTGTCATCAAAACGATTATTAAGCGCGCTGTATTGCAAGTTGTGCCGCCTTGTTGGAACCAAATGACGTTGATGTTTAGCGTATTAATTGTTGGAAACAAAAATTGAGTCAACATGGCCCGATAGCGCTCGCCTTTCACCGTGACGATTTCGGGATTGAATATTCGTTGACTATTCCCAAATCTTAAAAACTGATATTCATAACATCACTAGTTTTTACACTTCGAAAGAAAACTTGACTTTCGATTTATTCATTCATATGAAAGTAGATTTAAATGCTGATCCAAAATTATAATTTATTATAAAAAAAAACAGTCAGCATTTCTTCTTTGAAGTTGTTTTAGAATCCACATTTATTAGATTTAAAAACGTATGGCGGTCGCTTTTAGTTGTAAAATAAAATCCAAATTTTTGAAGAATTTTAGTTCAAATGAAGAAACACAATGCCCACGCTATTTATAATTTACGGTCAATGTTCTAAGAAAATAATTTTATTTTGAGATCTCAAAATGTTTTACACTGGATTATGGCAGCATGATTTCAATCACGTACACATTTTTTCTTAAAATCATTGATTTGTTGAAAAGAATAGCGTTTTTTTTTTCTTTTACTTACGTGAAGTTTTTTCTTTCAATATAATTACCTAATGATTGGAATAATTCAACTTTTACACATAATTTCTTTGAAAGGAAAGGATTTGCATTTAATAGAAATAGAGTCGCTAGCCACTTGACACGAGATGTATATACATAAATGCATACATACATACATAGTACATACATGCAAATATAGGGTTAGTAAGTAAAGTTAGTAAGAAGTAGTAAAATAATTGCAGCAATTTATCAACCCAAGTCAGTAGTGAGCGAATGTTTTATTATTAGCCATTATTGAAAGAAAAAAATTCACTTAAAGAGTAACTTTCGTTGGCAATACGTATTGGAAATAAAATTTTAGTTTCGCACGAAATTTTATAATTTTTTTAAAATAAACATTATGAATAAAATGTTTTTGAAAGAAGTGAGAAGTAAATTTCTGAAGAAGTATTTAGTGGAAAAATTAATCATCTCAACGATATTGCCGCAAAATACCAGCGATATGGTAGCACACATTCTCTAAAACCTCACATAAAACTATAAATTCAGTGAAACTTTAAATTAAACTTGGATTCAAATCATAAATTTTCAATTTGTTTAAATAAAAATGTACAGCGGCTTTTGTGACATGTATCAAAATTCTTTCGTCCGCCGAATTATTATAAAGTCTTTCTTTCTTTCTTTTTCAATGCTAACTTAGTGCTTTTGGCACTATTTTTTGTGCTTTTTGATGCTTCAAGTGCTACATTTTATGTTTAATGTTAAACTAACGGTGTTTTCCTTTCTGCTACATTTCGCTACTATTCGGGTTCTATTATAAAAAGTATGCAACATCCAAAATCAAATTTATTTTTATTCAAAGTGACTTTGAAAAAATAAATCTTTTCTTTTTGACGCATGTTATTTGGAGCCTTCTTTGTAAACGGATTAAACGAAAACTGTGAAATGAGTCTGGATGTATTTGCATGTATGTTGTTGGTATTTTGCTTAAATTTTTTTGTTT
Source organism: Dexiosoma caninum (assembly GCA_963924685.1). Lineage (NCBI taxonomy): Eukaryota > Metazoa > Arthropoda > Insecta > Diptera > Tachinidae > Dexiosoma > Dexiosoma caninum. Next base: position 129,509,867 of record OZ004725.1, on the reverse strand, counting down.
TTAGTAACGGTTAACCTACATTTCTTACTTGTTAGCTACAGTAATGGTGATAATCAATAAAATATACACGCACTGCGGCTCTGCTCGAGAGGTGGTAAGAAATTTGCAATGTATGTACACACATATGCTTGCACGCATAAAATCTTTAAGGTTTGTGTGTTAACTGTGCATACGCAAATACATGAATTTTTTTTTCGAAGTAGTTGTGTTTAAAATGCTTCAGAATGTTCAAGCACATGTAGTCGTTACTGCGCTAACTATTGCCTGATCTGGCGATTAATCGTCAAAGTCAACTTTTTTATTTAATTCATTTATGCTGAGAACACAATTGGCAGGAACGCCGAATTTCATCTAGCACAACGAATTCTTCGCTAAAATTTCATTGCGTAAATAAACAGTGTGGCCCACAATTACGACGAAAAAATATTACAGTTTTCATAATCCCATATTTCAGCCTTTCTTCCAATATTTTTGTATTTTTCGATGCCCAAATTGTATTGGCATTCATATTGTTTCACTTGTATCATTATTTCATTTGTTATTAAACTTTATTTTTCATGGTAGTGTTACCGTATGAAAAAATTATACTTTAACAAAAACATTTTTCCCTTATTCTAATCAGGAATGTAATTTCTTCACAATATTGTGATAAATTAGTTGTGAACTTGAACACGACAATAATTTCATTAATATGAAACATTAACAAAGACAATTTTAAGTAAAATAATTGTGTAAGTTTATGAGGGTAATGAAATGGCGGACTATCTGGCAAAACAAAGGGCATATTTACCACTAATTGGCCCAGAACCATTCTGTGGACTTACAAAGAGCCACAGAAATGATATTCTTAGGAACTGGGAAGAAGGGGAATTCGCTGCTCGCGAATGCTAAACCCCAAAAAGTGCTTGGATTCCTTAAAGGCTTCAGGATGGGGGTCTAATATTAGGGTCTTTCCCCAATAGATCTTATTGTTCGCGGTGCTTCGTGCCTTAAATTATATACTTTTAAAATTAAACAATTATTAAAAAAAAAATTAAATTTATTTATAAATATTTTTCAAAACATCCTTCGTAGGTAGTGTGTAGCGGCAACGAAGTAAAACAAATAAAAATTTAAAAATGGCCACTAAGAACAAAGCTTCAAAACTAAATACGTCTCTTTGCCAACTGAGGCGTGCAACATTGGTTTAAATATGCAAAAGCAGAGTTGTAAGTTGTAGTGAACCTTCACCACTTCTCATCTCTCCCACTATCCCTTTCCTCTAATTACAGCACAATGCATTGCATATGTAGAGTTCATCCCTTGAGAGCTGGTCCAAGGTAAAAAAAATTAAAATGAAAAATGGTAACTCTGTACTAAATTGTTTGTCGTTCGTCGGCGTATGAAATACAAATAAATCTATCGCAGAGTTCATCACGCACGACAAATTTCGTTCGACGGCGATGTAGTGTTAGTTTTCATATTCCCAAATGTGTTTTATTTCTGATGGCGAAAGTTCGCAACGAAAAATTCGTCGTTCTCTCAATTGTGTTAGCAGCATTATTTATAAAACATTACGTTACATGAAAATTCTAAATGGATATCGAGATCTGTTCTATGGGCCGAATGCCTATTTTTAGTATTTTTATTAAAGCCACACAACAGATATATGTTTGCCGGACATTATTAAAATTATTAAAAAGGTTTAAGATAAGAACACTTATTCTTAGTTCTATTATTATTGGAGATAGAATAAATATTTTGAAACATTGAATTAAAATATTGGTCGCTACTATGCCTTTCAGATATTCTTTCGGCGGAAAGTACTGAATACTGACGTCTTTTGAATTCATGTAACCCCGAAGAAAATATGTTCGAAAGTAACATTTCAATAAAAACATTGTTTCGGGAGCTGTGTGAGGTGCAGCATCACCTTCCTGAAATCAAATGTCATCGGTATATCAAGTTTAAATTTCAGGGAGTATGAAGTCCGTTCCTTTGCTGCGGTCTGCATCGACACACAACCTATTCAAAATTAACATCTATAATTGCTCTAAGTGGAATAGAACTGACACATAACTAGTCACGTACCTGTTCACTCAGTGCTAAGGAATTCAATTAGACCCAGTGGTAGTGATATACACTTTTTTTAATATTTTGAAATGCTTTGACCGAGTATAACCAATTACTTTTCGTACCATTTTTTTTTTGTTGTAGTTTTTTCGCCTGTTCCTGCAATAGTTTATATTTTTTTTTGTGTTTTGCCGATTTTGTACCAAAATTATGTGGGAACACCAATTGCAGCTAAATTATTTGCTTTTTCAGCAACATTTCAATTTTGAATTCTTTAAAGTATCTTCTGTTCCATAAAAAACACAACAACAAAAACTCTTTTATAGCAAAAGGTGCGTTTTCGGACAAAAATGTGCAGTGTTTGTTTTTCAATTCTTGTGTATGTATTTTATCATTATTGCTGTCTGTTTGCCTTTCTGGTTGTCGTGTTTTCTTTTATTTATTTAAATGCATTTTAATTGCTTTTCTCTGGAATTTTATGCTTGACAAACACACTCGCTCACTCACACACTCACCCTTTTGCTCACATTTACAGACACTTGATTATCACATTGTAATCGTGCTTTGTTTTAATAAACTACCGGGTTTATGTTGTTGTTTTTAGGCTTTCAAGTCTTAAAGTATGACAATTAACTTTTTTTCGCATGATATTGTCATTGCTGTCGGTGGGTCTCACTCAAAAAGAAATATTTTTATTTTTTCTTTCAAAAACTTACAGAAATGCATTGCAGACATGAATGAATGAAAGTTAAGCCACCATGCACCAGTATGTTTTGAATGCAAATAAATTACGAATTTTGCTGTGTAAATATCTCTGCCGAAGGCTTTCAAACATTTACTGGGTCAATGATTATGGGCAATTGCGGAATTGATGGGTCTAAAAGAGTGTATCAATAGAAAAAATAAACAATAATTGAAATATTCCAAACGGTTTATTTTAGGAGGACTTGATCACTTAAGAATAGTATTCATGCGAAATTGTACAGCCCTATTACAAATAATTTCAAAACTCTAAAGTATAAATTTAGATTAACGAATAAGTCCGTTATGTACTTGTACCCTTCTTCTAATGTTTGATAAACAAACTGAAAAGTATAGTGGGACTACGCATTGGGTATATACTATTTACCATAAGTAATAAAATTGCTTTCCTTTAGCTTAAGAATTAATGCGTCAATATAACACTAGAGACGCAGCAACTCTGCTGTACAAAATTGCAAAAAACATGGAACTGCTCTCTATATTTCTATCCCTTCACCACCTGTTTATTTCTGTACAATATTCCTACTGCAAAGCGTAATAGTCCATTTCAATTAACCACCAATTAGTGCCAACTTAAAATATTTCGGTGTTGTGGAAATTTTATTTATGGATGATAAATAGGCCCAAATAAAATTGACACTCATTCGATATATTGGTAAATTTTGTAGGGATTCTTCTCTAAGCATGGGCTGCTTTATAATCCACTCTCTTACTTGGAGGTTACACGATCAAGTTTTGCATTTGAAACTTTAGTACACTCACACTTTATCACAAATACACTCATGCTTTTAAAAATTAATGCGAATTGCCTCAGTTCTTCATATAAATGTAATCGAAACTCTATCAGCGTGTATTATAAACTCGAACATTCATAAAAATCTAAATATGTCTGCCGTTAGTTAGCACAGTGATTGAGATATTTGAAGGCGACTTCATCAAAATCTGCTGACTTCTAAAACTTTCCATTATAAGGCCTATTTCCATTAAGAATTTTGCTGCGGTACGCTCTCCCATCCAAACACAAGTGTTATGAATACTTAATTAGAATGAAACGTAAAACGTAACGCTGAACGTTGGGAACATTTCTACAGGAATTATTAAATTACAGATTTACTGTAAAGTCATATAAAAATCGATGATGCTTAGCATTGCGTAACAAGCAGTTAAATGTATATGTATATGGCTATCACTGCTCAGTCCTAATTAATTATTATTTAGATTCAAAGTAGAAATAGGATAAGGGGCGTGTAGAGTTTGTGGACATTCGGCTTAAAATCGGAATTGATGGGGAAGGCTTCTGCGGGGAGTTTATTCCACACACGAATAGTTTGATTAAATAAAAGGAATTTCCTCTTTAATGCAAAGTGCGATTCTATGGTAAATCGACCACAAATAGATGCGCTATAGTCCTCTATTCTTGTCGCACGTAAAAATTTCCAAACTTTGGAACCACTTCCCTGATATCATTTGAGCACATTCCATTATAGTAGCGATAAAACAGCGAGATATGCGTCAAATTGTGACAATGCTCCAGATAGTCAATATAGTTGGCTACTCGACTGTCACAGATAAGACCTCAGATTTCAATTTATGTTGAAGATACCATAAATTATTTAGGAATAAAATTCTTATTTGTACTTATTGTGTATTTGGCAAGGTACATACTCGTACATCACCAGAGATGTTAACTTTTTTACTTAGATTTCCGTACCGGTAAAATCACCGTACAGCAAACAAAGTCATACACAAAAAATAATAATATTTTCTTATTAAAACAGTTTTATAACTATTTATAATCGTATAAATGAAAGTTGTCCTATATTTGTCAATTTATAACTCGGAACCATTCAACCGATTTACAAACCAATGGATGCATTGGAAAGGTCTATTTTCACTCATGGTTTACAAAAAAAAAAACACTTCTCCGTAACTATTAAATAAATTTTCATAAAATTTTAAACCAAAATAAATCTGAGGACAGTATAGGGTATGCATTTTAATTATTTTAGGGCCAGGAGGGACTTTCGAAACAAAGGCAAGGAAACAAAGTAGTTTGCACGTTGACAAAACCAAAAAATTCCTGTGTTCGACCCCAGTTTTCAGACAAAATCATAAAAAAATACATCTCGCCTTTTTTATGTGCATCAGTGTGTCTTTGTGTCAGTTGTTGTCGGAAGGATTTAGTGGCGAAGGCAGGCACTGAACAGTACCGGCTTCAGATATAACCAATCTACTGGCACATAAGAACGCCATTCTTTGTCGGTATTGTGTAGCACCGGCGAAGTAAAATAATTACTAAAAATGGCTACAAAGTAAGTTTCAAAAAGAAATTAATTTAATACGTTTTCTTGGCATCGGATGCGCTTCAACACTGCTATAAAACAAAGAACATGCAAAAGTAGAGTTATAAGATAGCGAAGCTTCAACTCCTGTTATTTCTCTTACTATCTCTTTCCTCTAGTTCCAGTACAATGTATCGCTTGTGTAGGGGTCATCTCCTGAGTTCTGGTCCAAGATAAAAAAAAAATATTTATGCCTACCCATTTTTATGAAATTTAATATATGGATATAAGCCTAAAAGGCCATGCAGGCTAGTAGTAGATACCCAGCACGTGTTACTACACTACTAACTCTAGTTTAATATAATTCTGGAAGAAACCACAAAAACTTAAAGACACAAGTATATAGTAATAATATAATAAGTTGTTTAAAATTTGTCCTTTCAATAAAATAGTAAAGGTAGGCTTTTCTGTAATATTTAAGCTTATTATTTTTTTTTTTTTTTTTTTTTTTATCTAGGACCAGCACTCAGGAGATGACTCCTACACATGCGAAGCATTGTGCTGGAACTATAGGAAAGGGATAGTAGGAGAAACGACAGGAGGTGAAGCTTAATTAATTATTTTTGCAGCTCTGCTTTCGCACGTTCTTTGTTTGTACCCGTAGCAGTGCTGAAGCTTCTTTAGTAGCCATTTTTATTATTATTTTACTTCGCCGGTGGTACACAATACCGACGAAGGAGGGCGTTCTGATGTGATTGTGGATTGCTATCAGCTGAAGCCGGTATTGTTCAGTGACCAGTGACTATGCCTTCGCCACTGAAACCTTCCGACAACAACTGACACACAAAGACACACTAATGCAACATCAGAAAAATGCGAGATGTTTATTTTTATTTTAAAATTTTTGGTCTGAAACTGGGGTTGAACCCAGGTCTGTTTTTGGATTCGTCGTCAACGTGCAGACTACCATCCATCGTGCCATCGCCACCCTCATTTTAGCCATTTAAGACGGAATTTCACTACAATTGGCGTTATTTTGCATAGTTGTAATGAAAACGTACTTTTTAAGGTTTCTTTTTACCAGAACATATATCGTGTGTAGACTCGATAAAAAAAAAAACTTCTGGGTTTTAACACTTAAAAATTAAAATTTTTAAAATTACTGTACCAATATAGAAATTACTTGCTTACCTTTCGGAGGTCTAAATTTCCATACAATGCCGTACTTCTCGTACGGTTGACACAATTGTAAATAATAAAATGGTTGCTATGGTATTAAAAATTTATAAGAAGCAGCGGACACCGGAGCATTAGAGATAGTGCTTTACAGAAGAGCGCAATACGCTACAGCTGGGTTGTTCACGAAAAATAATTTAAATGTATTGCCAGGAGGTGAATAGCTCGATTTGAGAATTTAAAAAGAAAAATACTTTACACTAGGAGATTTTGTTTTAAAGTAAAGAAATTTAATACAAACGTAACTATACATTTATATACAGTTCGTCCTTTGCATAAAAAAATTCTTATTTATTTGATACATCATTAATATATATATATATTAGGGCGGGTCGATTTAAAAATCGCTCAAATTACAAGGAAAATCATATTCTAGGGATCAAAATAAGAAACTTTGCCGAAGGAGCCATAACTCTACAATGTATTTTGATGTCCCGACTTTTTTCTAAAGAGAAAGATAAACTCCAAAAATAAAAAAACAATGCCATTTCGCTGATTTTTTCTTGTAAATGAAAAAATTGTGATTTTTTTAAATGTTTGTATGGGGAACCCGCCAGGGGTGTGCCACTGGCATAGGTGGGTCGGCTCGCCAAAGTTAGTGGGGGTCGGTCATACATTTTGACTCGATTGAGGCACTCTAAATGGGTCAAAGTGAGATCTTTTAAAATTTTACCCTTCGGGTCAAAAGTCGGGACATCACAATACATTGTAGAGGTATGCCTCCTTCGGCAAAGTTTCTTATTTTGATCCCTAGAATACGATTTTCCTTGTAATTTGAGCGATTTTTTTGCCTCCATACAAATCGCCACGCCCTAATATATATATATATATATATATATATGTGTGTGTGTGTGTGTGTGTGTGTGTGTGTGTGTACGAACGAGTTTTCCAATATTTTGACTTAAGTCATTCCCAATTATGCGGAAAAAGTGTAGCCAATAAAAGCTCATTAAAATATAAAACAATACATTGTAGTGTATGAACTGCAGCATACTTTTGCATTAATACAATTCATTCATTCATTCACCCGGTAGTGAAACTAGCAGATTTACAAATTTCACTCTACATTCATGTGCATTAACTTTATTTGCTCATGCACACGTACATATGTATGTATGCAGAAAAGTGTTTGTATGTATGCAGACTTTTGCATGTTGAGTTAAAATATTATGCATTCCTTTTTGTTTGTAAACACTTCAATATACAAAAGTTAATATAAGGGACGGTATCGTGAGCATGTTTTCACTTCGGTTTCATTAATCATATTCACGCATTCTAACGAGATTGTTGCTGATGACGATTGGGAAGGCTCACGTTCATCAATTATTAAGTGGCTGAAAAACAATTTTAATGCTACAAATTAATTGAGCGGTTTTCTGTATCTACTGCGTGTTTCGCCAAGTGGGAACTATACAATACAATGTTCGCATTACGATGTTATATTTGAGGAAGATGCATAAAGGGTGGCGATAGCACGACGGATGGTAGTCTGTACATTGACTACAAAACCAAAAACAGACCTGGGTTCAACCCCAGTTTCAGACAAAAAAAAAACATGTCGCATTTTTCTGATGTGCATTAGTGTGTCTTTGTGTGTCAGTTATTGTCGGAAGGTTTCATTGGAGAAGGCATAGTTACAGGTCACTGAACAATATCGGCTTCAGCTGATAGCAATCCACAATCACATCAGAACGCCCTCCTTCGTCGGTATTGTGTAGCACCGGCAAAGTAAAATAATATTAAAAATGGCTACTAAACCGAAGCTTCAGCACTGCTACAAGTATAAACATAGAACGTAGAAAAGCAGAGCTGTAAAATAATTAATTAAACTTCACCTCCTGTCGTTTCTTCTACTATCCCTTTCCTATAGTTCCAGCACAATGCTTTGCATGTGTAGGAGTCATCTCCTGACTGCTGGTCGGAAATCGGAAATATTCAGTCATAACATTTCAAATCTTTAATCGACGGGCCATGCATATATTTAGTAAGAAAGTTACTGATACTGCAAGTTCTCTCATGCATTCTCATTCACTTTCTCTATGAGTGCGCCGGTTTGCCTTGGGGGAGGCTGAGATTCTTAGGGTTGTTTTTCTTTGATAACTTGGGGCTGTGCTCTCGGTTTGTTCTGACGGATTTAGTGAGGTACGTAAACGGCACAGCGTGGCTGTGAAGTTCTCTGGTTTCTACGAGGCTAGGGTAGCAAAAAGATACCCACGGTGCTACTTGGGTCGATCCGTCTTGGTCCACTACCCTCTAACCTAACCTAGCATAATATGGAATCAGAGCAATCAATTGTATTTGGTTATAAATGAATTGGCTACTGCTGCGTTAGCTTCCATATAGTATGTGAAGCGTAAGCTACGATTGCCTTCGAAGTCGATAGAAAAGATGCCTTTCGAAGCTGAATTTCGAAGTCTGAGCCACCATACGGCTGATGGTGGCCCAACGGCCTAAGACACTATTGGCACTAAATTGGCCACTGATGAGCCAAGTAAGCATTAGTGAAATAGTACTATATGGATATGCTTTCCTCCTCAATTTTTGAGTTTGGTTTTATAAAAAAATACTTTATTAGAATATCATAAAGTATGTAATAATACTTTTAATATATTTTTTTTCGGAAAAAAGGACAATTTTGAAAATAGAATCATATATATAAAGAGATATTCCCAAAACGAATTCGGTTAATATTTTAATAAAAAAAACTGTATTATAAATTTAAAAATTAATTCGATTTTCTTATACAAAGAAATTAATAGTATCAATTAAATTATTATTGTTAACTTAATTATAATAAATTTCATTTTAAGCAAATTTTTAATAGCAAAAAAAAATATTTGAATTCAATTCGAACCCTTATTTCTGTTTGTATAAAAAGTGCTGGATATGTGAAATAAAACAATCAGATAAGCATTTTAATAATAATTAGCCGCCGTTTTGTGCATTTCAAAGCAAAAACAAATTATGTATTTATTTAAGTATTGAGCACGAAAATTAATGACATTTTAGTATGATTGATTAAACTTTTAATTGAAAAAATATGATTCTAAGGTGTTAATTAAAAGTATAAAAAAGCTTTTCTGTATTATGTGCTTAATTCTCAGCAAAGGTGGATCCAAGTGACGTGAATTTAAACATCCGAAATTAAACCCACGTGCTGCTCACCGATCATCTCAATTATTTACATTTGTAAGTACGTATGTACTTATCATGTGTTTATCATTGCTTTATCAAAAATTGAATAAAAAATATTTCATAAATTTATTTCGCATCCTCGTTCACATGGTGAATTGCAATACAGGTAGTACATTTATATATATGTACGAGTAGTATGTGTTTTCACTTTAGAGCACGTGTAGACGGATAGAGGTCTTTGAACTTTTTCATGTAATACATACCATTACAAAGCAATACAAATTAAAAGAAAATATCGAAATAATAATAAAAAGAATGGTGTGCACATGTATGTATATACATATGTGTGCATAACAAATCTATAAAAGAATAATAAAAAATGATGTGTGTAATAAAGTTATACAAAGAGAGCTTTTTGAAATATTAAAGAGAATGTAATAAACAAAAAGCTCTTAAGACGTGCCAGATTGATAATAATGTATGTACATTTATTGACATTATCATAACCATAATTTTTAATTGCCTTGAGTTGTTGCTTTCATAAATTAATATGATAAACATTGGAAATTAATATGTTTGTAAACACTTTACTGATTTCTATTCTTTTCATTGTATTTTTTTTTCTAGTTGTATTGCGCTCATAATGATTTCTCTATATATATTTTTTGATATATGAGATATATAAGAACATGTCATTCTTTTCTTTTCCAAATTCTTTTAATAACTTCAAACAAATTTAAGAATTTCGAATAGATCTCTGTTAAGACGTCAACAAAGACCCGGTAAAAGATGAGGTGTGTGCCCAGGGTTACACATTTTAAAATTTATCACCCATAATTTGGTGATACGAATCAATTTTTCAATAACAATGGATACATTAAATTAATTTAAATTCATAAATTCTGTATATTTCGATACCTTTAACGAAATTCTCAGATTTTCCGATAATAAGAAGCACCCATTGTACTTATTACTCCGTAGCTCTTTTACTTCACAGACTCTGCTTAAAAAAATTCTCAAATTTGATATTGCGTCAATCTTCAATCCAGTAGGAACAGAAAGGTTGCAACTTTTTAACCATTAATTGAAAAATATTAAAATTTTCGGAATTTCGGAAATTCGAAATCAATAAATAATTTGTTAAAGACTTTGCTACGCTAAAATTTTGCTTAAGATTAGTCGAAAGTCGCGGATTCAAAACCTATGTATATCAGTCATCAACAATTTTCTGTTGTACATATGATTGTATCTATACTGATGCATTTCAGCAATACATGAATGAATTATGTACATATGTAATAAACAAAATGGCTCCCATAAAGGTTCGACATTTCCAAAAAATAAATACGAACTTGAAAGATCTTGCATTTATTACTAATAAAAAAAAAGTGTAGATAAATTAGGCTGATATTTTTTTTTTTTTTTATCTAGGACCAGCACTCAGGAGATGACTCCTACACATGCGAAGCATTGTGCTGGGAACTATAGGAGAGGGATGGTAGGAGAAACGACAGGAGGTGAAGCTTAATTAATTATTTTGCAGATCTGCTTTCGCACGTTCTTTTGTTTTTTTTATACTCGTAGCACTGCTGAAGCTTCGGTTTAGTAGCCATTTTTATTATTATTTTACTTCGCCGGTGCTACACAATACCGACGTAAAGCTGTTTTAAAGGGGAATCTTGTTGTTTATATGTAATAGAAAACCATGTTGATTTAACATGATGAACCTATGAAGCAAACTCGATACTGGAATATGTTATATACATGACTTTTGAAGGATTTTACCATGAAATTTTTCTGTGTAGGAATTTGTGTGCAAACACAATTGAAACTTTTTGGCCTAATCGGGGATTAGATCTCTAACTACTCAGCCAACAGCTTTAAGTTTGATTGATTTGTATGTTGGTGTTACGTAAATTATATTGTGTGCGTATAATTAATAAAACCGGAAGAAATGCTTCAGAATTCACAAAAATACGCCTTCACGTTGCGGGTGACGTATGAGTAATTTTTTCGTCTATCTGGCCAGTTTTTGACTTGATATTTATGTACATATTTATATATATTAATTTTCATTTAAATTTACGTTGTATTTAAATACAGCTCAAGAACCTTTTCATTGTTTATATCATTTTATATTGTGATAAATGTACTATGTGCGTATTTATGAAGTTGAACGAAAATAACTTTTTGGCTGACCACATAATGTTTGTGTAAAACAAAAACACATATTGGAAATCGTATGGAAACTTACATACGCGACATAAGCTATTTAAGTACTATTTAAATATAATACAGAGCAGCACTGAAAAACTGAATTTCGTATTTAAATAGCACTTAAGTACAAATACGATTTAATTACGAAGTAAAAAATTGGTCATTAATAAAAAAAGAAAAAGCATCAGTTTAATCCTGTGGTGGGCACAAAGAGAGAATGTGAATGGATTAATGCAATTACACTGCCAGAAAGATTTTCCCATTCTTTTTTTTTTTTTTGCTGTACTAGATAATTCATGATTTGTTTAATATGGAAGAAATAAGAATAAAATAGAATACATAAATTATTAAAATACAAAAACCATATTATATTTATTTTTTAATAATTTCTTGGTTGCATACAACACACCCTGCCTCATTTACAATATTTAAATTAAATATAAACAATCGTTACATAATTATGAATAATATTTTGTATAATAAAAATGTGTATAAAGTTTGCGCTAATAATATTACTGTACTGCTGATATGGTACTGAAAGAAATGTTGTGATTTTTTCTTCTTAGTCAAGAAATTTGTTGTCGTTTTTTTTGGTACGGCCTATGGTTTAATCACATATACATATATTCCCTATGATAAATAATTTTCTCGTCAAAAAATTCCCCACTTAAAAATTTTGTGAGAACAGAAATATTAATAAGTGGCATCATTGAACTTTCCTCACTGAACACTAACGGCTTCAGCTGTATCCAATTCACAGGCACATCAAACCGCCCACCTTCGTCGGTATTGTGTAGCACCGATACAATAAATGTTCACGAGATATTTACATGTGAGGGAGAGGGTTTAGTGATTTTAATATACAACAAATTGTGAGAGTATGGGAAAAATGCGCAATATAACTACATGGCCAACTTTTGCGACAACAGTTGCAAGTGAGACCCTCTGTGCAACCAAACTAAAATATTTTTGTGTGACTATACGTGGATGATAAAGGTATAACAAGCGCAGAAACGCCAAATATCTTTTCGACATGCATACATGAAACTCACGAATCGTTTCGGTACATACAATTTTAGATTTAGAGCAGTGGCAAAAGGTTTCGCGGTATGACAATTAGTGACAGGAAATTTATGATTATGTAACATTCACTTTATTCAGCGAAGCGTCCCAGTACACTTATTTTACCAACCAATAAGTGGCAAAGTAAAATATCTCAGTCATGATCGGAAATTAGGAATTGAAAGTTACAAATCTCACCGAGTAGTCCTTTAATATGTTGTTGTTTTTCTCGTGTTTTTAATACACATTCTTGCGGTCCGTTTCTGGAAAAAATAATGATGTTGGCTGCAGTTTATTGGGCATCGTTTTCTGTCGGTTTCATTTGTAACCAGTTGCCAATGTTGTTCTTAAATCATTTATTTTTCTTAATTCTTTATCTTCTTATATATATGTACATATGTATATATTTTTTTTGTTGCAAACGGCAAGAAACTTAAAGCAATTTTAGCCATAACAGAAATATGTTCATTATGTTTCATCATCATTGTTGTCATGATTATCTTCATCGGTTTTCTTCATCATCGTCATCATCAAATGTATGTATATTGGTATTCTTTCAACTTACAGCTTTCTCCACAGCAAAGACTAGTTGTTGTTGTTGCTGTTGCAGAATTGTCTTTCATGAAAGAAAAAAGTTCATTCAACCTCGCCCCAGTGAACTTAGCTGAGGGCATTTTCAGTCTGAGCCCCTGTATGAGGAAGCCCCCCGTCAGCATGTTTATTTTTATCTAAACAAGCTTACTTTTCGACACAATTTCCAAAGAACAATTTTTTTTGGTTTTCTAAATATGAAATTTAAAATTTCTATTAACAAAAATTGGTATTTCTCAGTAGAAGAGTATGTCATCATTACTGACAAATATTTCCAAACTGTCCGTCAGACATATCATGCGTTGTTTATTGGATATAAATACTATAACCAAAAAGTGTTGCTAAATAATGTTTTATGCAACTTTCGTACCTACATTAAAATCATGATAAGTTGTAACTCTTAAAATCGAAAATCTCAATAATTCATAAGAAATCTTTGCTAATTCGCACTTTTTTCAATATACTCGTACAATGTGTTCAACTTCGTACATCGAAACTTAATTTTTAACATCGAAATATCTTTACATTCCTAAAGAATTACTTGCCCGCAGGGATTCCGAATATCTTATTTATATTTTAAATCTAATGTAAATGGTGTAATAGACAGCATCAACTATTCACTAACAAAAGAAGGAAATATCATTGGAATACTAAGTTAACTTTCAAGATGTAGCAGGCACACTAACCGGCAAACCAGTCGCCCAGCAGCATAAACGGCATCACTGTATTCCAGGCAGTCTTTTAGTTCTCAATATTTGCTATTGCTCTTCTGCTCTCTACTAATATACTCAGCTAGTCAAACGCGAATACATGCACTTCTGTCCTTCTTTCTACATACATATATTTTTTTTGTAAATTTCCGGATTTGAATATTTCTTGCTTAAAGTTTTTTTTTTGAAAAGTATTTAAATTGAGTGGTAGAAGATTTTTTTACTTCAAAAGGAGTAGCAGGAAATTTTTTCTTTACGTATCGAAAGGTATATAGAAGCAGGTGTAGACAAAGGAAAGTAATATTTCTAAAATATAAAAACAAAAACAATTTTAAACTTTTTTCGTATAGTTTTTAAGTCAGTTTTTTTTGCTATCTTTTTATGACAAAAATTATTCCAAAGCATTAGTTTTTGGCGGCCATCGAACGTTTGGATTTTTGAATAAAAGATGATGTGCCACATCACCCCATAATGTAAGATATGCCATGGAATTCAACCGTGGAAATATTTTGCTTCTTTATAAATTTCCTTATTTTAAGTTGACAATACATTACTGGTATATATGTATGTATGTTTGTATGTTTGTACGTCGCATAGAGACATTCTGAAGCACTAAGTCCATATATCGCATTTTCGCGACTCCGCATTCTACACATTTCATACTTTATACGTATTTTTCGCGTTTCTGCACTTCAAGTTACGCGCTACGCTTTCCTATGAGGAATTGTTTTTTGGTTGTTTTCATTTTGTTCATTTTGAATTATCAACAATATGGACATTTTCATCGACAGCACTGAAAATAAAATATAAATTTTTATCTATTGCTATCATCATCAGCTGACCAGTTCTCACACTGCTTGTGCCCCTTACAAAAGTATAAAGCATTCCACGGCTTGCGATATGTAACTTGCAAAAATAAAAACACTGATTCTACTTTTTCGACAGATGCATAAGATGCTAGAATGCCTAGCATGCGTGTTATGGACTCTTTTATCTTGGACCAGCACTCAGGAGTTGACGCCTACACATGCGGTGCATTGTGCTGGAACTAGAGGAAAGGGATAGTAGGAGAAATGATAAGAGGTGAAGCTTCACTATCTTCACAGACTTTCAGCTTAAGTATTATTTCCACTAACGTAAATTAAATATTGTAAGAAGTTTTAGGTGCCAGGGATACCCCACATTTAACTTCACTATATTTCCAAAATACTTGGTGTAGATAATGCAGCAATAAAATAGGGACATATGTGCACAGAATCCGTTCTGATGAAAACTGATGCTTCTTTCAACTTGTTTTTCAATGGTGTGAAAAGAAGTAACTGAGAGCATCAATATCTCACAACTATGTTATTGCACGTTTTTTGTTCATAACAGTACTGCAGCGGCCCTGATGTCAAGGAGACGTAACCGTAACCGTTTTTCGTAAACATTTTACTTTGCAGCTGCTACACAAAACCAATGAAGGATGGCGCTCTTATGTGCTATGAGCTGAAGCCGGTACTGTTCAGTGACCAGTGACTAGCCCTCGTTACTGAAACCTTCCGACAACAACTGACACAAAGACACACTAATGCAAATCAGAAAACATGCGAGATATTTTTATGTTTATAAAATAATAATTCAATATTATGAATGGAGTAGTCTCACTTTCAAGCCAATGCAGTAGAAATCGAATTCTAAATTTGATCGCTTAAACATCAGAAAAAAATCGATAAAAGCAACCTTTTGCACTATACATAGTTCCATTACTGTGCTATAAAAAAATTTAAAAAAAGATAATTTAGGAGTTTTTATTTTATACCACTTCAAAAGCGAGCGATTTTCCCATTCTAGTTCCTGCCAATGCCCATATACAGTTTCATTATTCTAATATCGGATTTGTATGTTGTTCATATACATGGCAGTACACCGATAAAAATAACAGCAATATTAATAGTTATTAGTATAATAGGGTGAATTTTTGGTCAATTTTTGTTTTTGTGTTGTTAATAAAACAAATTATTTTGGTGTTATTAAATCTATTTACTCAACGTTTCGTTGGTTTTTTCCAACTTCTTCAGAAGCTTTCTTTATTAAATTAAATCTGTCAAAATAATATATAATTTTACTATTACTGTATGAAAATATGTGTTGTGTGGAACTTACTATTAAATTTGTACATTGGTAAATTAAAAAATTTTTTTATATATATTTTTGTTAAATTGTTAAAATTAAATTAAAACTGGTCGTCACAACATGAAATAACAACATGTAAAAACTATATATATTATCAAATAATAATTGAAGATAAACGCAACAATACGAAAATTATTACTACAGTTTATGTCACAGGTGAATCGAAATGTATTGCAATTGAGTATTGTAACTTAATGTTGTCTTTGTCTTCTTTAGTCTTCATCGCTTCTTTAATCCGTTCCTGTATTCTTAAGCTTTCAAGGGTATATCGTTTATTATATTGTATTTTTTTTTTTATTTTTTCGGAAATTATGAGAATCAATTAAGTAGTTACATCAGTTCTCAACAGCATATTGATTTTTGATTGGCTGCATCCTACTTAGGCAATCACCATAAAAGAAAGAACAGAAACAAAAAACAAGCCATGTGAAGCAATAAAATAGTTAACCATCCATCTTGCCACTTTCTTGCAGCCATTCAATGTTTTATTTCTCAGTAGCAGTAGTTAAAACAGCTCAATCCAATAACTGAGTCGTGTATTCCAAGTAAGCAAACTTTAATCAAAAGGTTTTTGAACCCTACAGCTCAACTTCCTCAGCTTATAGAGAAAATACTAAGCAGTTGTGTGTGGGTATAATGTGGCTAACCAGAGGTGTATAAGACGGAACCATTGAATAATTATATTAGACATAAAATTAACTTTCGTACTTCTTGAGCGTAGGTATGTACATACGTACATGTACATGACTGATGTATAAATCATTTTCAACCTCAAATATCAATGACTTAGATACCGGCGGATTGGCAGACGAAAGAATGAAAAAGTGCCCAGAATATCATTATCTTTTTTTCAACTGTTGCTGATCAGATAGGAAAGATTAATGTTTCGAAGTTTGAAAACTTATTTAGGACAGAGAATTATTTGCTTCATATTTCGAAAATTATTTACATATTTTTAAAATTCAGAAACTTAAAAATAAACATCGATATCGATAGTGATGTACTGTGAAGCGAAGAAATATGAAAAAAACATTTGTGTGAATATACAGAAAACGGACATATTGCGCACATCACAATCTTTGGTAGTCTTAAATATATTTGCTCAATTCAACGAACTTTTGTTGCCAAACGTAAGAACATGGATCCTTTATTCCTGGTAAATTGGGAGCCACTAATAATCGAATACCTAAATCGCGCATTACTCGTATATAGAAGTAATTATAAATTTATTTAATAAATCGCATTTCATAAGTTTATTTTCCATGCCTGTTGTCGTCTTTGGCAGTTGAATGTTGTTGCTTCTGTTTTGGGAAGCATAAGACAAAAGTGAAAGTTTTGAAATTAAATTCAAAACATTTAATAATAACAAACGATTTGGCTAGTAGCCAATTCCAGTCATATGTATGCACACAAGCTTGCTTACATTCTACTCTATATACATACATGTATGTATTTACATATATCCGGTTAATGTGAAATACGAAAACGAACGAATATTTGCGACACGCTTTCTTGGAGTAGTTAGTCCGATGTAATGCAAGGTGACTTATATGTGGTCTAGCCCTATGACATCGTAAATATACCAAGTCTCTTCATACTTTTGGATTAGTCGTGGACTAGTCTGTGGACTACACTTTACATGCATGTTTGGATTGCTCACATTATCTCCATAAATGTAACATACATATGGACTTGTATATCCGTGTTATATTGTAGAACAACGAAATCAAATAGCGATTTTGATCGTAAAAATATTACACACTTGAATAAGACACCGATTTTAATTAAAAAATATTTTGTTATTAAAAATCTTAAAATACTAGATCTACGTCAAGATCCATAATGGAATCGATTAAAATCGGAAAAAAATCCGTTGTTTCTCGTAAACTGTGGAATAATTTTCAAATTCTGCTCTTTACACTTTCCAAGATAGGAAAAAACTTATTTGAAGCAACAGGAAGAACATTTGAGAAGGAAATGAACAAAAAGTCTGGTACTGGAATTCACGTACTACTCTTTCAAACTTCATCTGTCCCTCTGATAATTTCCAAAGTCTAAAATTGCACTTAGGGTATTTAAATACATCATTTCAATGATAAATGATTTATTTATGCCAATGAATTAAAATTTAACCCTTTTAGTAGTCTTCAACTCTGTGCTTCCTTCATTATAAAATTGATATTTTGCGAGATTGTGTTTCAAAAAGATGTTAAATTTCCTAATCTAATTAAATTTAAAGGAATTCTTAAATTTTTGATTAATAATTACATAACTTAATTAAGAGTTTCAGGATGATATTTAATTTTAAATACTCCTGCTTCGCCACTCCTTGCAGCAGTGCCTTCCCCATCGCTGTTTGTTCTCTTACAAATGTCTGCGATCAGATCACAAGCGATATACTTAGATTTCGGGCATTGAGATTATTTGGGTAAATATTTAGTTTAAGATATCATTTTGCTGTTGTATGTCAACTATTGTCTTTGCGACTACATAAATAGATCAGAATATGTTGACTACTTTATGACCACGTTCGTACCTCTTAAATTTTATTTACTGACAATTTCAAATGAGATATTATTTTAATTCTTTGTTTTTACTTTTTGCAAGTGTGGAATACCTCGTAAAAACTAAAGACAATATTTAAAATTATTACTTTTAAAGGTATTAAAATCAGAACTGAAACATCTGGTAAAAAAAGAAGAGATTTTATTGAGCATTCATTCTGTGAAATTGTTAAGGAAGAGCTGCTGCAGTTTAAACTTAAAATTGCACAATTAGATTTATGAAAAAAAAGTATATTCTAAGATTTTTCAACCATTATCATGCACATTCTGCATGTATTCTTATTTTTGTTGTATTATTATTGTTGTTGCTGTTGCTGTTGCTGTTGTTATTGTTATTCTTAAATTATAATCTTGGCGCTTAACACGCGATGATCATCAGCATTTTTCTTTTAGTGCTGATATTATAAATCATCCGACATGCACTTCCATCATCTAAAAGAGTTACGAAATAATGAATTCGTTTCGTATTAAAATAGATTTCTATACAAATTAAATTTATTATTTTCTGTAAATTGGAAATGTTAAGCAAATTTAAATATACGCAGCAAAGTGGTTAAATTATTGTGATTCATTAATAATGATTGAGGTAAAAAACGAACAAAAATGGCTTAATTAAGTTAATTGGATCTGAATAAAGTAAACTCAGAACTAGAATAAACACTGAACTTGCTACGTACAACAGAAGGTGTAAAATTTGACAACGTTTACTGCCACTGTATAAACATATAACCAAAAACTACTGAGCAAACTGAAGGGTAAATTGAATCGCTGCTCATATATTTTCTCACTATTGAAATAATAAAAGGGAGATAAAAGCTATGGCTATGTCAGCACTCAAGGCGTACAAAAGAAGGAGGGGTTGTTAAAACAAGTGGCAATTTTTTGATGTACCTATGATGATGTATGGTTATTGATCGAATTTAACTCGTAAAAAGTTTTAAACTGCGGCGAATAGTAAGCATATATGCAATACCTATAAGAACACTTTTTAGTTATTTCTTTTATTTCAACAAATATATCTTCAATCAGACAATTGATATGACAATTCACACATTAATCAGCACATACAAATTCATTTTGTTTTGCTGCATCGTTTATCAATGAAAAGTGATGTGTCTATGGGTGAATTTTGATTTAGTGTTCAGTAATAAAATTCAAATCATCGCTGTGGCTTCTAGCCCCAGAGCCGGCCAAAATAAATAAAAAACAGTACTGAAAATGTATATGTAGTCATACTTTCTATGTCAATGTATAGTATGCAATATTTATTTCAATTAATTTTTAAGAGGAAAGCCGCCACAGGTCTAAAAACGCTACCTAAAGCGCTGTTGAATTTAGTCTTTTGCTGCTCTGAAATCAACTATATGTGTGCACTATTAATAAAAGTTATAAATTTTAAATGCTTTAGTTTTTCTTATTTAATTTTAAATTTTTTTAATACATTTATTTTATATTCTTCTGTACTAGTCATTGTTGTTTAAGTGCATTGTTGTTTATCATTACAACTCATGGTTCGTTATACTTCACTTTTATAATGCTTTTCTTATTTGTTCCTGTTGAGGTTCGAAATAATTATACCAATAAAAAATGATATTCCTAACAAAGCATGGAGCAACTGGCCGGCGAATTTTTAAAATGCAATGAGTTTATTGTTTTGCTCTTCTCTATTTATGCACGTATGTATGTACATATGTAAATGGTAGTTGGTTGAATCCGAAATATATGTTATATATTCGTTCTGTATACAGGGGACTCAATTAAGGAATAAATGGTATTACATGTCATAAATATGGATTTGTTATATTTTATGTTGAAAACTTTTTATAGCCGAAAAGATTTTTATTGCTTTCTTAAATAGATTGAAGTTAATTAATTTGCAACACTAGCCTACGAATAAAAAAAAAGAAAAATGGACATGGTAATATTTTGTATATTTTCTATTTTCAATGTCATAGTTAGTAATTTCTTAATTGTGGTGTTTGCTTCATATTTATGCATGAAATAATCACTCTTTATATCTTGGACCAGCACTCAGGAGATGACAATGCAATGCATTGTGCTGGAATTAGAGGAAATGGTTAGTAGGAGAAATAACAGGAGGTGAAGCTTCACTATCTTACACCTCTACTTTTGCACGTTCTCTGTTTCATAGCAGTGTTGTAGAGCCTCTGATGCCAAAGAGACTTATTAAATTTTTAGCCTTCGTTTTTTGTAGCCATTTTTAGTAATTATTTTTACTTGGCCGGTGCTACACAATACCGACGAAGGAGGGCGTTCTGATGTGGCTGTGGATTGGTTACAGCTGAGGCCGGTACTGTTCAGTGACTATTGAGTATGCCTTCGCCACTAAAACCTTCCAACAATAACTGACACTTAAACTTAGCAACGTGGCCAGTTTTTGCCAAATATTTGAAAGAACTGAAAACATTTTCTCCCTAAATAAATGAGAAGTTTGAGCAATATCATAGCTAAAACAATACCTCCATAATCAACACGTTTTCTCATTTTCTTACTTGCTATACCTATATACGCTGACTTTTTTTCAACTTTGTTTCAGCTCTGATATTGCTCAAAATTCTCTTTGATTTATTTAAAGGTTTAATATAATATCTATAGTTATTCTAAGAAAAATTTGGGTAAAGGTTCCCTGAATACTTGCATTAGCAACAGTAAAATGCGCATAAGAACATTTTAAAAATATTTTTCTGAATAAGTTAAATATTTTGGGAGAAGTAAAAGATCATTAATATGCATTTCTTATGTAATAAAAGTTTGAATTGTTTTATAAGTACTTATGAGTTTTCTGACTCTTTTCAATAAATATTCCTCCATTCTAGTTTGGCGTCTCTTGGTAGTATCATCTTGAAAATTTTAGTCAAACGATGAAAGTATATTCATAGCTTCAGTATCACTTTGGCATTTCACAAACGATATAAGATGCTGTGCTTTAGCCAACACCCCTTTATACGTTAATAAGTTGTTTCTTGCTTCTTGAAGATCTATATTCGCCAGTTTCCGTGTGATTGACCATATGGTAACATTTCATCACCTCCTCAACCATCATCTTCGATCATGTGTAGTACATCAGATGATCTAAGACCGAAACTGTATAATATAACTTGGGCTCAATGATCTTATAAGAGACCTCGAGTTAATAAAAAGAGAAGTCGGAGCTTTTAGCATACCGCTGAAGAGAGCAAGACATCTTATAAAATGACGTCAAGTCAACTACGTACCGGAACCCACATAAGCCATATGTGAATTTTTATAAATCAAAAAATAATATATGTTTTTGTGACGACATAAATGGCATTTTTGTGAAGCTCGGCCAAAAATTCGTCGCACGTGAGTGGCGGCAGTAGAGGTTGATAGTAGCAGAGAAAGACCTAAGGCAGTTTTACTACAGGGTGGCGCAGAATGAGCAATATGTTTGAATTCTTTATAACTTTTTTAATTATTATTTTTTCTTTGTTTTTTTTCAGCATTTTATGAAGAAGACTTGGGGAATTAATTATGAATCATTACACGATCGAACAACGTACAAAAATTATTGAATTTTATTTGTCAAACCAACAGTCTATTGTGTTGACACAGCGTGCATATCGTCGTCATTTTAATGTTCGCATTGCACCCACACCAGAATTAACAGCTCCTGACAGTTTTCTTTGAGGTCATTTGAAAGAAAGAGTTTACGTTAGCAAACCAAGAACCATACTCCAACTAAAAATCAACATTCAAATAGAAATCATGGCCATTACACCCGAAATTTTGCGAAAAGGAAAAATGGAAATGGAAAATATGCTAAAAAGAGCACTTATGTGCGAAGCAGAAAATGGACATCAATTACAGGATATCATAATAAGCAAAAAATTCCCCAATAATATACTGTATTTAAAAAAAAAATTACAATAATCGCATAAATAAAAAAGTTATAAAATAATTTAAACCGTATAGCTCATTCTGCGCCCCCCTGTATATATTGGCCACCCTGTGTATATGAAGGAAACATATGCAACTATGGCCACTTTATTAAGATATTTCAACTATTAAAAGCACAACTGGAAAGTGTGTTGCACACCAAACCGTCTTTACAAAATATTGCTGTTTCCTGCTCCTCTACGATATCCGAGATCGGAAAAGTTACTACATCACAAAAGATTGGAAAACAATATTCGAAAGCACGCTAGGCCTACATAATATAGAGTATCCCGCATTGATTAAAAAGGTCAATGTAATCTTACCACCACTAAATCTGGGATTAGTTAAAAATGTTGTTAAAGCACTACACAAAGAGAGAAGAGCGTTTGCTTATTTAAAAATAATATTGACGTCTCTTTTCACAACGTCCGATTAAAATTTATGTTAGTGCTAGTAAAAACACGATTTTCTGTCAAAAGTAAGTACTTTCGCTTAATCGGCAATAAAACACATATTTATCGATATTTTTTTATGATATTAAGTTTATTTTATTTGTATTACATTCAGCTTTAAAATTAAGTAGTAAAACTGGTAACTATTTGGTGCTTTCTATTCTTGAAGAATTTTTGGGATTCAAAAATTTAGTAATTATTCCAAAAAAAAAATTTTTTTTCGCATTTTCATCAACAACTTCAAAACTAAAGGCTAAATCAAAAAAGGGTTGGAACAAAACTTAAAGCTGGCATAATTTAAAATTTTTTTCTCATTTGTTGCATACTGTAATTTTTTAGATCAGCAGTTTTATTTATTTCAATATAACAAAGTTACTTGTTACTTTGCTCAGTTTCATTCATTATTTTCAATAATTTTGCACTACGACCACTGTGCATTTATCAATATTGTGTCTTGTCGCGTATTTTTACTCTTCTCTTCCCTTTTGTAACTTTTATTTTCTTTATGTATCTTTTGCAAAATAAAATTTGTCTTTAAGATCTTTATCTTAAATTAGGAAGGAGGAAGAAAATAGGCAAATGAATGAATAGGATGCCAAATAAAAAGTCGTCTCGGGCTGCAGTACTCGTACTATTAATTACATGCACTGGCAATTATATTTTTTCTTTCCTAATGATTTTTGTTGTTGTTGATGTTACAATTTTAGTTGTTGCCATGCTGCATTTCCTCATTTACCTAGCAGATGAGCGTTGACATGCGATTTGCGTTTTTGTTTTCTTCATTCATGTGACAAACGAAATGAAGCAAGTGGGCAGTCTGTTGTGAATCTTAATTATCCGGAAACGTGTGATAAATTAATTAGAATCTACTGACTGCTGACTACTATTGATGCTTAGAATGTTCGCCATGAAGATTAAGTGTTGTTGCTATATACAGCAAATGTCAACAACACTTGGAAAATAAGCTTTCAAATTCATTCATAAAAAAGTTAATTTAACTATGTACATACATAGTATGTATGTATGCCAGCGTTCCCAATTGATTGTTATTTATTTATGTTTGTGTGCGACAATATTATATTTTAAACAACCGCAAGCGATTCTATTTTGCATGCATTTTGCTTCTCGACGCACATGGAATGTAATGAAAATACAATTAAAAAAAAAATCCATTCCTATATATGGACAATTTCGATTGGTGTGATTTTTTTCTCGGAAAATATCTCACCCTTTTCAAATGTGCATGTTGAACTGTTCAAACGCAACTCATTATTTGTCGACAAAAGAACACAACTTGTTGTTTTAAGCAGTCTCCACCGACGTCTCAACACGTGGTATTTCTCTTAGGATGGCAAGTATGAATGCAGCGGTTTCTTTATTGTCATTTCTGCACATCATCTATGGTTAAAATTTGAAAGAAAAACAGGTAGTGCAATACATTATAATATTTGTCTAGAAAAGAAAACTCTAAATAATTTACTGAGTAGAAACACACATTTTTAAAAGATATCAAATGTATATGTATATGGTTTCAAGTCTAGACACCTATGGCAAATTTATGGCTTTCTATAAAAAAAATCTTCTTATTTTTTTTTTATCTTGGACCAGCAATCAGATGATGACCTCTACACATGCGGTGCTGAAATGATAGGAGGTGAAGCTTCACTATCTTAACACTGCTTTTTCTGCATGTTATTTGTTTTTATAGCAGTGTTGTAGCGCCTCTGATGTCACGGAAACGTCTTAAATTTTGAAGCAAATAGTATATGTAAATTGTGAATGAATGGATTTATCTCCTTTATTAAAATAACTTCTGTTTTGTATAAGATCAATTGAAAAAGAATCAAAAGAATTAGGAATTTTTACGAATTAAAACAAAAGTGCCATTTCACATTGAAGATGTACTTGCGTTGCAATGCGGTGCTCAAGTATGGCCAGATATTTGAATATATGCACTGATTATCAAAAGAATATACATGCTGAAATAAATGTTTGTGTAAATCGTTTCTCACGTCTGCAAAGGAGTGGAGGAAGGACTTTGTATTTACTCGTCACTGATAATACGTGTACGTATTGCGATGTGTGTCTAACTCACACTGTTGCAATTTTTATTTGCTTTCAGTAGAAAAGTATAAAATATTCATGTGCATGTGTATTTAGATGAACAAAAACAGGTGAAAATTCGTTTTTATTACAATAATAAAATAAGTAAGAAGATGTGGAAAATATCATGTATTTTTCTCACATCCCTGCCCAAATAACAGTGTTTTTATGTTTTTATGTTTTTATTTAAAACACATTATATTTAGTTGGGTTTAATACAAGTACAACATATGTATGTGTTGAGACTAGCATCGTGCTAAAAGTCCTGTTAACCTATTCGTATTTCATATACTTATGTGTATACTTGTGTAAGCGTGTGTACGTATACACACACGGCTTGTGTGCATAAACGCATGTAAAGAACTGTTCTTTAGTTTTCAAAATGTATAACTGTATAAAAAATGTATAAACTGTGAAAAAAATCACTAATTTCTATACTCAATGAATGAAGTGACATAAAAACACAGGTTTTGCCGCACAATTTTATTCAATTACAAATGCAAACTTTAGGTATTTACACAAAAATTATTTAATATAAGTTAAATAAACTCATCAACGATTTGTCGTATGTTTAAATTGGAAATAAAAAATACGTGCTGGCTCTAAATATTTCGTATGTTAGACCGCATCATCTTACAGGCAAAAAAAGTCATCCGTACACCCCCTAATTTAAAGTATTTTTGGACAGTATGTAGGGGTCGCCTTTTTAAACTGAGCTACAACTAAGTATGATGTAATGAAATCGAGCCGATTTGTATACGCTTCATGCTTCTCTATCCCGTTCGCTTCCAAACAAATACAAATGCTATTTACAATCACGCCAAATATTCATGTGAATGGCTTGATACTAAAGTGATCTATAATGATCAGTTTAAAATGAATTGCGATTCAACGAATTCGCCACGTTTTTCAATACGTCTATTTCTGAAGGACGGTCTTTCAACGAAAATAACGTGTACTTCTCCATCCACAAAATATTTTGTTATCAATTATAACAGACCATGATTTATTGGGGTTTCCTCAGACTTTGATCTGCGAAAAGTTTTACAAATTAAAGAGTTTCGTTTTGAAATTAACGGAGTACGAATTATCTCGGCTTGACTGCAATTTCGTTATTAGCCGAAAGGAAATAACACATAAAATCTCCACTGCTGGCTGTAAAGCACCAGATATGCACATATACTATATAAATACCCATGAGAAAATGTCAATAGTGATTCAGTACTGACAGTGTCGACAGTACTACTGACTTACTGTACCCTTTGCAATGTTCTGTGCTATAGACATTTAACACACGCGGTTTCTCTACCCACAACCTACAAAGTGTAAAAACAAACAACAAAAGTGGTGACTAGCAGATACTTCACCCCAGGCTTCCTTCAGCGTTCTTACACAATAAGTAGTGTAAATGCATCTATGAATCCACAGATAATTTGCACTCAAACTTTTTAGTGACTGACCATGATAATTGGACGAGAAAAATTCAGTAGATGTCCGGAGTTCTGATCCAAAAAAAAAAAAAAACAATGGAACGCGTCTTAATATGGTTGTTTCCAGCAACCATGAAAGGAGGGAATGTAAAATTTTTTTAACATTGTTTAATAATAAGAAACAATATAGCGGTCATAAAATGTACAAGTGGTCTAACCCGCTTGACCTGAGATTATA
This sequence comes from Dexiosoma caninum, assembly GCA_963924685.1. Taxonomy (NCBI): domain Eukaryota; kingdom Metazoa; phylum Arthropoda; class Insecta; order Diptera; family Tachinidae; genus Dexiosoma; species Dexiosoma caninum. The sequence goes on along the minus strand of OZ004725.1, from coordinate 129,482,940 downwards.
TTTCGCTAAAGCGAAGAATTCTCAATATAAAAATATTTGCTAAATTGTGGAAAACTTAAAAAAAAACAAAAAAATACAAACATTCGCGTAAACGAAGTATTATATTTAATATAGAAAAAGTGTTTATTAATACTGTAGTTTTACGTCCATTTGCTAAAAACAATTGTTCAAGTTAAAGTGTTTTTTAAAGCAGTAAGAATAGGATTCTCGAATGTTTTATCCGATAAATGTTTGCTAATTGTTTGATGGCGATATTTTATTCATAGCTGTGGTCAAGCGGTAATGTCACTTCTAGTACTTACATATGGCATATTTGTGTACATGAGCCTTTTAGATGTGGTTTAATACGCTCTTGTTCTGTAATTGTAAGCTGCCCTTACAATAGGAAAACACTTACATGCAGCCATTTAGGAAATATTTAAATATGTACATATATACTTTGAGTATGTGAACAAGTATGTATCTTAAATACACATATGTACATAACATACAAATACAAGCATACGTATGTATGTATGCTTAATACAATAATAAAGTAAATACATACATACATATATAAATTATTTATTTACGTAAATATGTATGTATGAAATTGTGGTTTGGTGGCATGTTTTAAATTTTAATTATTTTTGCTTTGTCGTTTGGAAATTTTAAATCCAAATGCTCATAATGGCACCATCTTTTGCATTTGTCGTTTTACAATTTTGATGATTCGCTTTTTAGTTCAGTAATGAGTTTATTTTTCTGATTAAATTTACAAAAGTGTGTGTGTGCAAGTGTCCGTGTGTGCGTGTGGCTATGCGTGGGTAAGCGGTTACATGTGTGTACGCATATACGAAATTTCGAATATATGTAATTCTGTAGCTTTTCGTTTTTATTAGTATTAAAATTAGTTGTTTAAAATGCTGTTTCATACAATCTGTTGTTTGTATCATTTCATTTCACAAATTCGTGGAGTTTTTTAAACTGATTCCCTGTTATTTTATCCTTTAAATTTAACTTTCAGAAATTTTAAATATAACAACAACAAAAATTTCTTTTAAAATTTTCCTTAAAACAACAACAGTTTTCTTAAAGTTTTTTTTACGTTTGGAGTAACAGAATTGTAAAAGTTTTGTTACTAAGTTTTTATTTCACTTGCCAGTGAGAGTATAACACATGCCCATCCATGCACACAGCTTACACGCACATATTTTTTTATTACATTCTCCATAGCAACTTGAAGACATTGAGTCTTTAGAAAATTTCATTGAACAGGATGCCAGTTCGAATTGAAAGACAATTTTAGTAAGTGAAAATTATGTAGAATGTATTGCACTTTTGATGTGCTTTTTTCATTTCATCTTTTTTATTCTAGAATATTCTACATGACAAAAGAAATGCTCTTAGTTTGCCAAAATGTACGATAATAAGCTTATGTTTCCCGTGAAATATCAACAACTGATTTAAAATTAAAATAACAGTCCTATGGATAGACCTTATAATACAATTATTCGGTATTTTAATTTTCATTTCATTTTTAAACAGTTTGAAGAAGTTGCAATTTATGTTCGTATAGACCCGAGTTCATTAAGAATGATGTGGCTGCAACAGTTTTGGCTTCATTGTCTGTTGCGACATTATGTTTTACAATTTACATATTACAAATACAAAAATGTACAGTTTACAAATGTAAACACAAAAATGTCAGTTTGTCGCCTGGATTTTCATTTCGTGCGACTTTGGGTACGCCTCACGCTCCTTACACCGCTCGTCAACAAACACGAGTCGCAGGGGCATCATCCGTAATGTAAACAGCCTTATACAATTACTGCCAAGGACTTTAAACAATTTGAAAAACGTTGTTTATAGATTTTTTGGTTTGTATGTTTGATATTCAATTCAATTCTCGTTTGATTAATTGAATTTTAAACATATAGATCTTGGGTTTGTATTCAAAAATTAAGAAAAATCCACTGATGAGCTGAGTAAGCATTAGCAAAATAGTACTATATGGATATGCTTTCCTCCTCAGTTATTGAGTTTGCTTTTGTAATAAAATGCTTTATGATATTTTTCATACTGTATGAGAATATCATAAGGTATGTAATAATAAATTTCACATACAATTTATAAGGGGAAAAGCGCAATTAGAATCATATATATAAATGAATATTCCCAAAATAAATTCAGTTAATATAAAATTTGAAAAACGTTTTTATATTTTAAAATTATATTTACATAATTCACAAAGTGTACTATTTGTAGGAAGGCGTAAAATATTATGACTGGCTTTGTAATAATATAATACTTCCACCACTACTTACTTGATTCAGTCATAGCTACATATCCAAAGTGTATTTCTGACATAAAAGCTTCTATAATTTAGATTTCTACAGCTTTGGTAGTTGTATTTCTTCAGTTATGAATTCTAATTTTTTTATATGAGAATACAACAGGCCGTTCACAATAGTGCTATTTGGTAATGCAGGTGATGCAGTATGTAGCAAATTAGTAGATATTAGTGAATATCATTATTAAAAAACTATCAAAAAACTACAACAATTTGAAGCTAAATAAAGTTAAAGTTGTATTGTAAATTTTAGCATTTTTTTACCACTTTGAAATTATTTCCAATGGCATTTTCTTAATTTGCGGCCAAATTACGGGTGACAATATCGCAAAAAATTCTTATAAATATATTTTAATAAAATTTTGTTTAAAATTTCGATTCGATTCGAACGCTGTAATTTGGCCTCAAATTCATCAGGGAACCTTTTTTACATCTAGATGCACTGAAAAACATACATCGGCCCATCTTTACATCAATATTTCTATAATCTAGAAATTACAAAAATTCATTAGTGCCACATACATTAAATCAGCTTAAATACTCATACAAGCACATTTCAATTTCAACAAAAAGCAAAGGCATATGAATGCACAAAGACGTTTTGTTCATTTGTATGTACAATGTCCCCACTGGAACTTTTTTTCTTTGTGTTCACTCTAGTTTATTGTATGTTATTTTAACCCAACTATCTTTCCTTGCACCCGTTGGGAACACGGCATTTCTGGCAATACATACGTGTATTCTACAAATGTGTGTAAAATGTTTGTTTTCTTTCTTTTATAAAATATTTGTGTAATTTGTTAGGAATTAGGCTTTTTTCAGCCCTACTAAGAATTTCTGTTGCCCTAATGAGATTTACAGACATTTTTTACTACAAAATTTTGTAAAAGTTACAACGTTCCATAACGGCAAAATATTACAACAATTCATTCCTTGAGGTAAGTTTTATTTTTATATAAAGTTTTATATATAAAAATATATATGATTGCTTAAATGCACATATACATTAACATACATGATTATGTACATTAGAGCGTGCCACATTACAGGCAAAAAAAATGTGCCGTGAACTTTAATTTTCTGGGATTAGGGTGGTAGGAAGAGTCTTGTGGTGGATAAATACCTGAATGGGATACTTGAAGTTAATGGCTATAATTGTAAAACGGGTGTCTTCTCGATAAAAAAAACCATTGACATATCATTATTTAAGATATGACTGCAAATGCCAAAGATATAAAGAAAAGTTTGAAAAGACGACCCGTAACTTGGTTAAAAAGAAAATCGTTTTATTTTTCGAAATTGCCCAACAAAAATTCTTTATATTAAAGGGTGTATGGGGAATTTTTTTTTAGGTACGGTCTAATGCACAAGTACTTGTATTAGTTATGAAAGGTGTTATGAAATTTATGTGAAATGTAAATGTTTCGAAATTTAAAAACCAAAAGGAAACAGTGAAATGACAGCAGAAATGTTAAAATATTGTGCTTGGTTTTTTTAAGTGTAATTCCTTATTTTTATTTTAATTTAGACTGTGTTTAAGTAATTAAGATGCATCTATAACACGTTTTATACTTTAAAGGGTGCTGCTGGACGATGAGATATCCATCTGGCTTTCATTTCTTCATCGGTATTGTACGCATTCAGTGTAGCTAATTTTTAGTATTTTTTTTTTATCTTGGACCAGCACTCAGGAGGTGACCCCTACATATGCGGTGCATTGCGTTGGAACTAGAGGAAAGTGATAGAAGGTGAAATGACAGTGTGTGAAGCTTCACTATCTTACAACACTGCTTATGTCACGTTATTTGTCTTTTTTTATAGCAGTGTTGTAGCGTCTCTGAAGTCAAGGAGACTTATTAATTTTAGTAATTTTTAGTAATTATTTTACTTCTCCGGTGCTACACAATACCGACGAAGGAGGGTGTTCTGATGTGCCTGTGGATTGGATACAGCTGAAGCCGTTACTGTTCAGTGACCAGTGACACAAAGACACATAAATGCACAACAGAAAAATGCGAGATGTTTTTATAAGTCTGCAACTGAGGTTCAACCCAGGAACATTTTTCGTTTTGTAGTCAACGTGCAGACTACTTCGACCATCGACCATCGACCATGAAATGATCTGATTTCTGTATATTATTTCAGTTTGAAAAAAAAAACACCCTTTTCCAAATTGTTTACCTTGATGAAGAACAAACGACATATCCTTGCCACAAAACTATTGTGAGTGCAGAAATATGTCTGCCAAAATGAATTTCACACATAGTTGACCAATCTGGAATGTTTCTGTTTCCTTGGAATGTATAAAGTTTTGCTAACTTTCCTGATCGCCTGAATCTACAAATATTATTTTTCTCTATGTCATTTGAACGCCCACGCAATTTGGTGCAACAAGGTCCCTTTAATAATGTAATTGGAATAATTTCAAAAGTTGCAGGATTTTTTTAGGAGATTTACTGATAAAATATTTAAGAATGTCGGAGGAAACGTTGATACTCATATTTTCATATTTAAAATCTTATCGATATCGTTGGTATACTGGGATCACACACTTAAATAGAAAGTAATGGTGTGGGGTAAAGAAAATATAAAAACGACATATTATGGATACTTGGAAATGCATATCAAAAAAAGTATGTACGTATGTGGGTATCTGTGAATACGAAAGTCCTTCGCAATGTTGGCAGAGCTTTAATGTTAAGGGTTACCGGTGTTTGAGTATTCACATTGCAAACAGCCCCAATTTCTAATATGAATATGCACAGCAATTGCGCAGGTGCAAAAAAAGTGTTTGCCCTACAAAATAGCAGTCATAATGATTTTCCCAATGCATTTGTAACACCTCAAGTGACTTGTTATGGAATTTCACGTTTGTATTGGAAAAATGTGTGCGTTAGAAATGATAAAAAAATTCACATTGTTAAATTTCTTAAGCAACTCTCCGTTTGCCAGTCGTTCCTTTACCTATTAAAGCGATGTTATAACAGTATGTGAAGACTCTTCTCCATCAATTGAAACAAAAGTTAATTGGCGCTTCATAAAAAGCAGAAACGCATAGTTGAGTAGTATCGCGCAAATCAAGAGTTGTAGATTTTGTGTTCACGTTTAACAAAACTGGTCGTCATAATTCAGTTAAGTCATAGATATCTTTTAATAACAATAATCATTCTGCGAAGCTCTTAGCTTGTCGGCAGGAATCGAACCGGCAACTTGCGGATAGATAGACTAAAGCGCATGCGCTAGCCTACATAGGGACGTGACTGAACTGAATAATTGTTACGTTGCACAAGTATCACTAAAATGAAATTCCTATATCGTAATTGTTTCTTGGCAGCAATATAGGGTTTTCCAAAATCGTATTTCACCGCACAAATTCCTTCTCATATACAATTTCTTACTTCTTCGGCTATTTACAACGTTCAATGAGAAAGTCTCTCATGTCTAGTATCATTATATTCTGTGCTCCTGATTAAAACCGACGTCGTGAGTTGACTGTTTTCCCATTAAAATAAAAAATTATTATTTTTGCTTAGTTTGTTTGATTTATAATAATAATATCTTGAACATTTTACCGTAGAAGAAAATAACTTTTTATCATTTTGTTGGACATTTTTATTACTCGAAGAAGAACACCTTCACCCACGCATCAAATACTTTATGCCACTTCTATTCTCACACGTAAAAAAATTAATGCTAAATTTCTAAACAGTTCAAATATTTTGAGCTGCTTTATTTATTTTCTAATCCTGAGTGAGTTTTGTTTAAAAATTTCTCAGCGAATATCTTTTTACTGGGCGAACAGGAATTACTGAATAATCAAGAAGACTCTTTCGTCTTTGCATACTTTTCCAATTCCATTCAAGAGCTTTTAATGCTCAGTTAATAATTCACTCACCACATGTTGCAGCATGTGTACATAAAATGTCAGTAGATTTAAGCCTCTCGTTTATGTTGCTCCCCTAGTCCTGTTCTTTACAAAAATGGAAATTTTTTAATATCACGTGCCGTGTACAATAAAACGCCGTTTTCTCTCTGCATTGTTGCTGCTTCTATTTTGTGTAAAAGTATCTAACCGCATATGAAAGAGAAATATATAGTTTTTAAACGATTTCTTTTTGTGTTTTGGTGACTGAATGCAACACCTTCTTGTGTGCTTTACTTGCAGTTCGCTGCTGTTGGCCTAGTAGAAAATATGAAACGATTGATGACTTGACATTTTAATGACGCTTTAATAGACTATTGTTATAATATATGTATGTATATAATAAATAGTAGCCAGAATAGGCTGTAAAAGTTTTATTTCTTTTTAACCAACAAATAGACGTAGTAGGAAGATATGCTATAATGTGTTGGTTATATGCTTTTCCGAAATACGAGTTCATACATATGTACACACAAAGTGAAGTTATTTTTCCCAGAAAATATTTATTTTTCAATCTAGTGCCTTAAGGAGCACGGAAAGTGCTGACGTTAAACGACATCGAAATGCTATTTTGCATGATGGCAAAGCTTCGTAGGGTTACATATGATAAGAAATGCCTCCGTTGTTGTAATTTAATGTGTAATTTAAACTGTATGAAAAAACATAAAGATAATATATAAATACACTGCGGAGTTTTGATAGAATTATCACTTCACCCCCAGTCTCTTCTCCACATCACCTTTCCAACCAGTACCACTATATGCAATACGCAGGGGAGATCTCCATAACACTGGTCGAAGGAAGGAAAAAAATTTATCTCCACCGATTGTCAGATTCCCAATTTTTTCAGTTATTTAGAATCCTTAGAGTCCATACTTTTAATGATTTATTAGAATATAATAAATTCTTCACATTGACATAGCGTAAGTCGACTTAAGCTATTCTTCCACATTGCCACAGACATTTGTAAACGGCAAGCAAAATACATACACGCCCGTAACACCAGTTTCTAAGGCCTACCTACCCGATACTAAAAACTTTTCTAGTTGTGCCGTACAACCACAGCCACAGATATTTTGTTAAAAAATAGCTGCTTGACAGCTCAGCCAACAGCTTTGTTTTGGTGCTTTTACCTAATGAACAGACCCAAAGTGTTCTAAAATTTTATTTTTTTTTTTTTTTTTTATCTGGGACCAGCACTCAGGATATGACTCCTATACATGCAAAGCATTGTGCTGGAACTGTAGGAAAGGGATAGTAGGAGAAACGACAGGTGGTGAAGCTTAATTAATTATTTTACAGCTCTGCTTTTGCACGTTCTTTGTTTATACTCGTAGCAGTGCTGAAGCTTCGGTTTAGTAGCCATTTTTATTATTATTTTAGTTCACCGGTGCTACACAATACCGACGAAGGAGGGCGTTCAGATGTGATTGTGAATTGGAATCAGCTGAAGCCGGTATTGTTTAGTGACCAGTGACTATGCCTTCGCCACTGAAACCTTCCGACAACAACTGACACACAAAGACACACTAATGCACCTCAGAAAAATGCGAGATTTTTTTTTTCTAATTTTAAATGGTTGCACAATAAATTTGAAAATTTTGAAACAAACGAAAGGCTTTTGAGTGAAACTTTGTAGTCGGAATTAAACAAAAATAAATATGATATGGAAAATATAAGAATAACAAAAACTGCAACAAATACATTGTTAAAAATTATTATATTCGGAAGTTGGATTCCCTTTACGGAACTAACGAATTTTCGTTTAACAGGTCACCATCAAATCTGGCAAGTGAAACCGGAAGTAAATTTATTAGTTTCGTCTTAAAAACAAAAGCAAAGCATTTCTGTTCAGGAAAAAAAAATAAAACCGTAAAAAACTACTGAAGTAAATATTTAAAGCACCAAAAGAGAACTACCGGAAATTAAGCGAAAAGCCAGCCAATCGATATTTGGGGTGGTGGTTGCAACAGCTTTTAATAAATATAGAATACAGACACAAAGGCATATATGCATCCATACATACGAGTATGTACATGATTGTGTAACTTACAAAAGTAAAAGCTTCAAATGCCATTTTATTCCTCCAAATTGCTGTCAGCCTAATGCAAAACTGTTTTGTATGTTGATGTCAAGTCATTTTGCTTTCAAATAATTTTCAAGCACTTTTATGTGCTGAAAAGGGAACTCGCATTTAAATTTTTGTTTTTGTTTATGTATTTTTTTTTCATTTATTTTTTTATTAAATTTGTTACACAAATCCATTTCTGTTTGGTTCTACTGGAATTTCTAACATTCATTTATTCCATTTAATTTTTTGTGGCTTCTGAGATTCTTAGAAGTTTGGTCTCTGTTGGAATGCCAACAATCTATAGTGGCTGCTCTTGCTTTCCTGTTGCCCTAATGTCGGTATTCTGCAAAAATTTTAACCGCTTTTTTTGACACAAAATTGAAGAAAGTCTATTTTATTGAAACGAATTTTTCTCCATAAGGGTTATTTTTAAGCTTGGTGCTCCAAAAGTTTTTAACCCCCTACTTTTAAGGGTTGCATGCACTTTTTTAAGTGAAAGAGTTGGTGTGAATTTCGAAACGTTCTAAGTATTCTATGCTCCCAACTGTTCGAATCAGTAGGGGTAACTTTTCTAAAAACTTCTTATTTTTGCAATTTTCCGAAAGTCAATTTATTGCTTGGTGGTGGTTTTTACGATACCTCAATTTTTCAGGTTCTGGAGGGAAAGATGGAAAAATTCATTAGGGGTTTAGTGTTCGGCAATTTATTTATTTTGCAAAGAAATATTCAAAATTTTACAATTTCTTTCGAAATGTTTTTAACGTGCCCTACCGGTAATCGATAGTGTAGGATCAAGTAAATCACTAACTAACTCTTCTTAAAAAAGTATCCTTTTCCTATTAATTTTTTGTCAGTTGTAAATTTTTAATTTTATTCGATTTTGTGAAAAATAAACTACGCGAGTGGGAATTTCTTCACGTGCAAAAAGTCAGCATTTTAAGAGATAAAACTTTTAGTGAAGGGGTCTATGAAACTAGAATAAATTGAGCTCCACTGTGGAAGCAACTATAGATCTTCCAGAAAAGTTGTTCAAATGGGTTTAAAAAAGAAGAACAGAGTTTGCATCTGATATTAATGGTATCGCATTCGATGCATTTTTCACATATTCTTTCATACATACATACATTCACATGTATGTTAAATTGTGAATTCTGTTTCGATAAATGAACATGTTTAAGATCCGTTAGTTAATTGTTGCCATAGTCAGAGTACATTTTTTTTCCAAAGTATACTGTTGCAAATAAATGAGAAGAATGATGTCCGACTCTGAAAGTATTCGGTTATTTGACACGCAACACATTTTTTAATATAAAATTTTTTTTGTAATTCTTATTTTTTATAAATTTAGAGAATTGCAGTTCTTTTGAAGATACATTTTTAAAAATTATTTTTTAAGGGGTGTATTTTTTTCAAAAGATTATTCTTTTAAAGTGGGCACCTTTTTTAAAAGGTATCTTTTTGATAGGTGAAATTTTTAAAAAGCAGTAATTTATTTAAAAGATATCTTTTTGGTACTTTTTAATAATCAATAAATAAAATATTTTCAAAATGTGTTAATCAAAATTTACCTTTCAAATGCAGTAGACAGTAAGTAGTATTGTATTGAATTTCTCAACTTGTCAAATATTTTAAACTTTTCTGAATAAATCAGATAGACCTTTGCGAATCATTCGGTCTTATTGGAGATTTCAGATTAACTCATAACTTTAAATGCATTCTAAAGTTTGTCATTTTGAAATCTGCTTGCAATATTTCCTGAAATAAAAGTTGTTGTAAATTGTATTTTACATAATTATACATGTGTAAAGAATTGTGGTTTTAAACGTTGGAATTGTAATTTCATGTAAAATCGTGTGATTTCTAACAGGAATGCACGTTGTTGCTGGAAGGTCGTTTACAACATTCCAAATTCATAATTTCGCACACAGACAGCACGGCGACCCAATGGAAAAAGTAAAAGTCACCCTTGTTTTTGAAAAAAAAAAGAAACTTGAGAAGTAAATTTATGTGGGTGGCAAATGCGCATGTGGTGCTCATCTGTTTGGACACATTTAACTTCATATAATTTTTTTATATATCCACAATTATTTCAAAGAATTTCTAATATTACGAAATGCCAACATTTGATTCTGATCGTCTGATACTTTCTAATAACAAAATTCCTAACACGGATTATGATTAGAAATTTATCAATTTATTTGTCATCAGAGAAAGTCAAAAACACATAAGAAAGTGTGAAGAAATATGGAATGAAATGAATATGTGCAAAATGGGAATACGTTTGTTGAAACATTTGGTTTGCTTATCGAGTGGAAAATTATATTTTATTCCTGGCATATTAGTCTTTCGCATTAATAGGGAATATGGTTTTCATGCACTGTAGGACTGATTTTAAAAAGCTGTGTTTTTCGGTTGCTGTTGCATATCCTGCTGTCCTATTCGATACAGGTAAATTATGCAATCTTTATCAAAATACCTTTATCTTATATTGACCACGACGCTAGGCCACCCAAAGTCATTTACGTTGAAATTCTCAGGTGTGATACTTAACCTGCGAACACCTACAAATGAACTTAATATCTGGAAGAGATAAGTATTGCAAAAGGTCTTCTTCGGTGCTACTTGCATACATTGATATAAATATAAACATGTAGTATGTGCCGGGTTACGTTTAAAAGTTCGTTTCAATCTCTGTGAAATTTTTTATTTATTTTTTCGCCCTTATAATTTTATGTTTGTAACAGGAGTTAAGCATGTCGATAGTTGTTTACAAATGATGACATGGTCAACAGAACTTTATGAAAGGCTTTTAATATGTAAAATCTTGCATTTATTTCTTCATATAAAGTATTTCTTTTATATATTTATGAAATTATTATGGAAATGGACATCATTCTTTCAGGATTATTTTGTGCATTTTTTTTATTAAAAATTAGTCACAATTTCCCCATCCACGCCACGGATGTTTTCTCGTTACAAGTTGTTTATATTTGATTGTTGATTGTTTTTGAAGAACGTTGAGCGATAAAGAAGTAAAAACGGCGTAAAAGTACGATATGTTTGTAATAGGAAATTAAATTGTGAATTCTACTGGCTGGCTGATCATGTTTTGAACCTCAGCGAAAAAATGCAATAACAAAAATTTTTATATGGAACAATGAAGTTTTTTGTAGTGTAAATCGAATCAAAATCGTTTCTTTTTTAGGCAAATAACAGAAGAGACATTTATTGAAATGATAGATAATATTAAAAAATGCAGCGAACAAACGGCAAAGATATAAGTCAAAGTGCATAGTATTCCGCTTAAGAATGCTTAAAAGGGTGGAGGGTGGCGATAGCTGCACTAGTCCGCACGTTGACTACAAAATCAAAAATTTTTCTGATGCGAATTTGTGTGGCTTTGTGTCAGTTGTTGTCGGAAGGTTTTAGTAGCGAAGGCAATGTTACTGGTCACTGAACATTAACGGCTTCAGCTGTAACCAATTAGAACGCCATCCTTCGTCGGTATTGTGTAGCACCGGTGAAGTAAAATAATTACTAAAAATGGCTACTAAAACGAAATTTCAAAAAATTTAGACACGAACAAAAGGATAGTTGTAAGATAGTGAAGCTTCACCTCCTGTCATTCTTTCCCTCTAGTTCCAGCACAATTCATCGCATGTGTAGCTGTCATCTCCTGAGTGCTGGTCCAAGATAAAAAAAAAAGTGAAAAGGCCATCGGATTTATGTAATTTAAATGACTTACATACAAAAACACAATCAACTACATACTCAAGAATCTCATCAACAAATTGCTATATGTTGTTAGCTAAACAGCTAAATTAAAAGTAGTAGATCTGGCGGGAATGAAACTATGCTCGAAAGTAGAAAAATATCTTTCAAATTAATAAATATTTTGTCATAAACGATGTGCATTTGAAATGGCAAACTTTTGCAATTGCAATTGCAATACCACTTCTAGCCGACTCTTTGCTCAGAAACTTCGTATGATTAGTCTTACCTATACTTCCTGAGCTTCTTGTAGCTTTAAAATTTTTGTTATTGATTTTTATTGCTTGCTGTCACTATGGAAATAAGTTTACAAACGTATAGTAAATATGATTTACTTTGCAGTTTACTTACACCACTGTAGTAAACGCATATCTGGTTATTTAGTTAGTGTATAGTAAACACTTACTTCACAACCAATGCAATGAGGCAGAACCATTTACACAAGATTATGAGCTAGAATAATATTTATTTTAACCGTGGGATTATTTTAGCATTTTGTAAACCATTTAAAACACTTTTATACCTCCCTTAACCTTTCATTTCATTACACAACTAATTCTGTTTCACCTTGACTCCACTCTCAACGCATCAAGATTGACTGTTGTCGTTGCTGGTACGAGTATTTCCTAAATAATCCTTGTTGCCGGTGAACAGAGACACTTCGGCTATCCGTTTGTCACTTTATTCATAAACTAAATAGAAATAGTTTTTTAAAACTAATATATTACCATAACTAAGTATTAGGCCATCAGAAATTTTAATACGTTTCGTGCAACTATCGAAAACTATCCAATGTTTTCTAGCACCGCCCAAACCCCCAAAGCAGCAACTATAAAAAGGTTACCTCACATACATGCATGTCTACTTAAATATACTTACATAAATTAACATATATATGTTTATACTACATATATAAATTTATGTATGTATATGCACATGTAACATACATATATATTTAGGTGCACAACAACTAGACACAAAATATTATCTAAGTATGTACTATATATGAATGTGATGGGGAATAGTAGACTTTTACTATTTTCTTTTTTTCATGTCTCCCTCGAACCTCCTACTAAAACACAACTTAATTCTTCGATGTGCTATACATACCTATGTATGTATGTATGTATGTATGTATGTATGTATATAAGAAAGTAATGATTTGAAAGTGAAAGTATTATGCGCGCGTCTAATTTGTTCTTTGGTGATTTTTATTTATTTTTTTATGCAGAGCACATGTAGGGCGACATTTTGAAGAGCGCGTTATTGGCGATACGAAATTGCTATATCGCTATGAACGATCTACAAACACATTTTCCACATAAATGTTCGTAAAATATCATTGAATGCGCACTAAAATGTAAAAACGAAGTACACAACAGTAGAGATACCAAACGTTTTGCGTCCCTTTTTAAAATACTAATAAGATTGATTCTGATCCTTCAAAGAATAGCTGCTCAATTATCGTGGGTACACATAGATATTTTATTATTTAACAGAATGCATGGGTCATGGCAACCACAGTACAAAATCATATTATTTCCTTTAAAATAAATCATTTTAATTTAGTTCATTTTTGAAAATTATAAAATTAATGGCGCATAACAATAGTCAACAATAAAGTCTATTTTAAAAATTCTGAACTATCCTTTTGTTAAAAGTCCACTTTAGCTCAACAGTGGACAAGTAAAACTATATTTTCCCGCAAAAGCCAACTTTAAGTTAAAGCTTAATTTAGCTTAACTTTTTTTTAATCAACCTAACAGCTGTCGAAATCAGTATTAAAACAAATTATTTTCACAAGTTTTTTTGTCGATTTCTATATGAACGGGTGAACTATTAATACTAAATAAAGTCAGTTAGTGCATAAACATATTTCTGTATGTATAAAAAAACAGTAACAGAGTCAAATATCAATTGTAAAAAAGTATTTGTTTGCTTGTGTTGTGTCTCATCTAATCAGAGATTTTCTACATTTGAGTCGTCAACCCTGTGAAAGTCGGTTTGAAAAGAAACATACTTATTTTTTGACTATGGAATCCAAATAATTAATAAGAGGTATTAAATTTATACTCATTTTTAAAAGGCACCGGCTTTACTTTGCAACTACTGTATTAATGATATATCTTTGTTATATGCTTTAGCTGGTCTTGAAAGAAGAAAAATCACGAAATATACAAACTTGTTATTATTCGATTTATATCTATTTAATTATTCTACACTTTTGAAAATTATTGTACCTTTGGTTGGCAATGATTGTATTTCAAAGGCAAAATGAAAAATTACATTTTTTTAATACAGTTAATAAAAAAATAATAATTAATGAAATTAATCTAAATATGTACGTAAATTATTATTAATTTTTGATTTAATTTGTAAATTACCTACCAACGTCTACTTTCCCTGAAAACTTACATATATTTAACGCTATATCCATGCAGAATAACCGTTTGTGTTGACACTACTTATATCCAGAACTTCATTCAACGAAATCTAAATTATATCACTGTTATTAGTTTGAATATTTTTTAACAGGAAAACATTCTTTCTAAAATGACAAATTGAAGAAATGCCTCTACAAATCGGAAGTTGATACTTAAAGTAAACTTAAAACAAATTTTAAAATATATTGAACTATGTATTTTGTAAATTAACCCAGAGGAATGACGAACTTAAGTGTGAATTCTCATTAAGAAAGACAAAATGCAACTGAGGTCTTTTTATTAACATTGTTGGCACAAAGCCCGCCACATACATATAAGGGCAGTAGGTATAAAATTCTTCCCAATTTTAATTATTGCAAATGAAAAGTGCTCCGAAAATTTAAGTTTTTAACAATTTTTACAGGGGAATGACGTGACCTTAAGGTACAAAACATATCATCCATTAAAATATTATCTGAGAAAAAATTAACTTCTTAGGAAATTTAGGAAAGTTGAATTGAAGGTAGTGTTGGGGGCAGCCAAGAGAATGACATTTGGACACATTGGTACGAAATTTTTTGATAAATAAAACAGTTTAAAGAAAAATAATTTTAATGACAAAGTCCGTATATAGCTTTAATCGACAGTAATTAATAAAGTGGAAAGTCAGGTGTGTCACAGAAATTTTTCGAAAGTGAAAATTTACATAATTTGTTTGGTTCGAAAAAAATTAAAACATTTTTTTTATTACTAAATATGATCTCTATTAAGTAGCGGCTTTGTAAATAACCGAAAAGTAAACAAAATGAAATGATTGCGGATATTTTAAAAAGAAGTCATAAAACTTACTTGAAATTCAATGTTATTCTTAAGAAATTGTTAAACATTAACACTTGGAGATTCAATAGTTGCACTTCTGGTAGAAAATAAGAGAAAATTGCAATGCTTTTTATTCTTTATTTTCACATTTTGTCTTGTAAATTTTGAAAACTTTATAAAATATATAAAATTAGCTATTAAAATAAATATTTTTTATATTTGTATTATTAATATATATATATATATATATTATATATTATATATATATATTATATATATATATGTAATATAATATGTATAATATAATAATATTTATATATAATATTAATAATAATTAATAATGAAATATTTTTTCAACGTTTCTTATATGTGAGTACTCTCAAACTATTTTAAAACGAATTTAAAACGAAAAATTCTGGCGTTTTACTTTTTCTGGAGAATGTAAACACGTTTACAGTTTGACTTTCGTACAAATTTGGTTTCTGTGGCACAACCGTGTATTTTATTTTTCCGTATTTAAATACAAGAGGGCATCAAATTATCCGGTAATCTCAGCATAAACGATGAGCAAGTTGAGAGATCTGCAGTTTGCTTATGTTGTGTACTCATTGGTAACTTTTTGTAACAAATAACATTTTATGAATTTAAACGGTGACATTAGCGAATTGCTCATCAGAGTAGCTGATTAGACCCTTTTTGCACCACGTTACTTCGAAAACAGAAGGGGTTCCCGGCAACTGTCAATATTTTCGTGGAATCTCTTTTGATAAACGGGTTATAGTTTGAGTTTTTGAAACATAATTGGTACGATAAGTGTATGTAAATTTCCAATATTCGCTTGACAAATTCAAAACTAAATAATCTCTTTTTTTATGAACCGTATATATTTTGCATGGAATTTTATTTAAACTAAGAGAACAACGATTCCTCAGCTAGCCTTAAAAAAATTATTTTAATTTTACAAAAAACATTTGACTGTTGACACATTGGGCGTACGTACCATATGACAGCTTGATTACTAGCAGATTTGGAAATTTGAATCAAATTAACAAATTTTAGAAATATTTTTAATGAATAGAAGAATGAATTTTTTTGCGAATAGCAACGGTTTCTGACAAAGGAACACACGATCGGTCGATAAAAAATGTGCGAACGAGCCTTTATTCTATTGTATCAATAACTTATAATCTTCTTTCAAACGAACGTAAGAAAACACCAAAACAGTTTTTAAGGTTTTTTCTTTTTTTACTTTTCTACTGATGGATGAAAGTGAAAAGAAGTATGTGTGTCGCTGGCAGACTTGTGTTTTTTATCTACTCGGAACGCATTACGGCACCCTTGAATAAATGATTGTTAAACATCTTGTGGTAACATCAGTTCGAGTGTCCTAGACAAAATAATAATAAAAAAAAAAGAGAGAAAACGACGCATAAAATATTTTCATTGTACAGAACAGAACGGCGCATGCCATAAGATGTTGAAAGTGAAAGGATCTTGTTCTTTCACTTTTTGGGATTCTCAATTCTTTTGTTTAACTTCATTTGACTAGATTTTTTTTATTTTATTGTTATTCATTGAGGTTTAACTTTTTATGCATGCATATGTTGATATTATCGCGTAAATATTTTTTTGTAATATATTGTTTAAAAACAAAATCGTGCCTCAATTTCATAAATGAGGGTGCCTTATTTTTTTGCGCATATGCATGTTTTTTTTAATTTTTCTTTTTTCTATAAGGACTTCCTTATTTTATGGTAAGATGTGCTGGCATGTGGTTTTCTTTATTTGATAATTTTTTTGTTAGCATTTGTCCCCCACGTTATGTTGTGGTTACCCTCAACGAAATAAGGCGGTCATGTTATTGGATTTTTTTCTATTCCATTCTTTTTATTTTTAAAAAACACAGCTTGTTTAATTTTTGATACCGGATGTTTGAAAAATTAATGTTTAATACTCGCATAAATACTTAATTAAATTTATTTAGAATACAAGTTATATGACTTTAGTTTATTTCATTTTAATAACAGCAGAGTTTCGAAGGAAGTGAATTGTCTAAAAGGACTTATGTTGGCGATACATTGAAAAGAATTTCTACTATACGTATATTGCGTAATTAGCAGAATTAAAAAGATAATAATTTTACGGTCAAAACAAAATAATGAAAGAGCATATTTTAAATAAAGAAATGTATATTTTGTATATAATAAAAAAAAATGGTTTAATAGAAAAAATCAACCGCTGCCGAAACCCGGGATTGAACCGGGGACCTTTAGATCTTCAGTCTAACGCTCTCCCAACTGAGCTATTTCGGCACATGAAGCACAATTGTGTTAATAATGTTTTATTAACTGTTGAATAAATTATTTCTAATAAAGGAATGACTGTATTCTATTAAAATAAAAAGCTATAAATGGTGTAAATTAATTTAAAAAATCGATCTGTTTTTATTGTTTTTCTGTTTGGTTTAGCGATGCCTGTCGTATTTATTTTCACGTTTTTTAATTTTGTTGTCAACATTATTACATATACAGTCAAATCCCGGCATAACGAACGATATAATGTCAGACCCATTTTTAATACCGAACAATTCGTTATATGGTGAATTTTTTTTAAGTTTTATTTTTATTATCGTATTTTAGATAAACGAAAAATTACTCAGTTCACACATACATATTATAAAAAATAATATTATTAACACGTTCGCCACTCAATGTCACATAAATGTGACATAGATGTGTCCAAAAAAAAATCATGTCACATATGTACATATATGTCACATTTTTGTTGAACTTTAATTTCCTTGTATGTTTGGCATACTATCATATACTGTTTTCAAAAATCGTTTTTAGGGGTATAACCCGAAATGTTGTTATGTGTTAATCTAATGAAAACTAACTTTAGAAGATCACAGTCATTAATCGAAATAAAATTATGCCAAATTTCATTCAAATCAATTCTGGAAATAGACCGGACACATCGTGACACGATGTATATATATATATATATATATATATACAGTACACTTGCGGTAGAGGGAACTAATTCGTGCAAGGTCTATTTCTTCAAACCAGACTGTCACCCTCAATCAAGATTAAAACTAAGAATATAGTATGTACATGTAATATATACAGTTAGTGTAGTTATGGATTTTAAAATATAAATATTATTTTAAGTAGTCCAACATAGTACGTTGTTTTTTCTTAGCTTCTAGTGATTTTTGTACACAATTATCTCTGATATTTTTGAGGACAATGATGTATTCGGGCGAGTAAGTGTTGTTTTCGGTCCAATCGATTGCTTCATCGAAAATTTGAATGGCCTTAATTGTATTTTTTGATGTTTGTTTCGTCATGCTCGTCCTCATCAAAATATGCAACAACCTGATCCGAGTGATCGATAATGTCCTCAACATCATAAGTCCAATCGTCATCTATATATCTTCATAGTTTTAGTTCATCAATAAATCATTTTATAGTGAATAATCAAAAGCATGCGTTATTATCTTCAACTTATTTCCACTCACGCATGTGAACTGAATTGCTCTTTTTTTTTTATCTTGGACCAGTGCTCAGGGGCTATCCCCTACATATGCAATGCATTGCACTGGAACTAGAGAGAAGAATAGGGAAGAAACAGACAGGTGGTGAAAGTGGTAGAAAGATAGAGCTTAATTCTTGCACAACTCTGCAGTTGCGTGTAAATTATAAAGCAAAGTTGCGGCGTCTCTGATGTTTTTTGACGCATTATTTTTAAGCTAATGGAGCCATTTTATTTATTATTTTACTTCGCCGACGTTTTATTGCTCAAATACCAACGAAGGACGTTGCTGTAGCACAGAAAACTCAGAAAAAACTATTTTCTGATTTGACCCGACTGGGAATCGAACCTGGGTCTTTCTGGTTGCAGTGCCAACACTCTGACTACTCGCCATCAGCACCCCCTTATTTTGTATCAAAAATAAAAAAAGGAGGCAATAGTAACATATTTCTTTTTCTGTAGAATAACTGCAATATTCGTACGCACATGAGCTTTGCTTTCATTTTGTACTTACTTTGCTTTATTATGTGCAAAATCATACAAAAACTGCGAAGTTCCCTCTGTACAGTACTCATCAGATAGAAGGTTCCCTCTATAGAGTACTCAATGAAAGAATATTTGCTGGCCCGTCGACTGATATTTCTTTCCATCCTGGGTTCATATTTATATACTGTTTTGCGAACCTACTTGTGAACAAATACACTCAACTAAATAAAGCAAAATGCCAAAATTCGAAAATTCCAAACGTAAACGAATATTAAGGTAAAAAGTTCCGTTATTGTACAAGAGCGTGCCCGTATTATCGAGATAGTACTGTACTGATATAAGAAAAGGCGGCAAACTAAAATGTCTTTAATGCACCAACTTCTCGAGTTATTAATATTTATAAATGTCTCCATTTCCTATTTTCTTCATACACAAGTCATGCCATATAAAAATTAACCAACAAGATCACAATACATTTTATAAATCCCCATATCGGCAAAGTATAAAAACGCCATAATTGAAGAAAAATCGTCACAACTGACAACCTAGGTACTAAGGGTGGAATCTACCCAGAGGAGGAGGAGGGAATTTTTTAGTGGCAACACCACTCGACGCAGAAGACGACGGTCTCTGTAAGTGCGAAGGCATTTTCAACCCTACCTCACACGCCAAAAAAAAAAAAAAATACTTCCGAGTTATATTTTTTAAGAAAGTTAAATTGTAAATTTAACTCCTAAAATACATAATAATACATAAAAATACAACACGATATAAAAATAGAAAAGTCTGTGAGCTACAAAATTAAATAAATCGCGAAATAAAATTGCAAGAAAAATTAGGACTGGTTAGCTTAGATGGCGGACCCTCCCCGAAGGAGAACGCCCCACTTATACCAAAACTTAGCTCCATTCCATTCATAAATAGCGATATTGCGTAAATTGTCACACGGGAGAGTTCAGTTAATGAAGACAAGAACTGTGAGGGTGAAAACCTCCGTCGGTTCATAGCAAGATCTTGGCACTGGCTCATGAAGTCAGCAACCGTCTCCTCCTCCTCCATAGACCCACAGCTTCTGCAATAATCGCGATAAGTAATCCCGAAGGAAAGAAAAATTAAGAAACACTACAAGAAAGAAAAACCATTCAGTAGTATTGTGCAACAAAATGAAAAGTATTGAGTAGTATTGAGTAAAGATAAGTAGTAGAATTTGCCAGCACTACATTAAATGCATAGTGTGTTACGCTGCAGCCGCACGTTCAATTTTTCCTCTCAAATTTTTTATACATATTGTTTGATAGCTGTGACGTAGGATGCCCGCAAGTTTTGAACAATTTAAAAACAATTTTATTTTCAAAATGTCGTCGTCATCACTATATTTATTATTTTTTTTACTTTATTAATAATATTTTTGGGCGATATATAAAATTATTTATAATAAAAGAAACAATAAACAGAAAAATTATGATGGCAGAATATTCGATACGAAAAAGGAAAAATTTGCTCTTAAAAATTAATATCAGCTGTTTTCTTGCCCACAGAATTTTAAAGCAAATTCTTATCAAATTTTAAAAGTATAAATGTTTAGTAAAAAAAAGAGTTTTTTTAAGATTTGTTTTTTTTTTTTTTTTATTTTTTTTAAGATTTGTTTTTAAGATTTTTTTTTATTTTTATTTATTATTATTTGTTTTAAGATTTGGAAAGGCAAAAATTTATCGTATAACCCCCAAGTTAACGATCGAAATACATTTTTTACAGTGGAATAATATGTATACACTAAAAAAAATAATCGCTTAATTTAAAAAAAATCTGCTGCCGAAACCCGGGATTGAACCGGGGACCTTTAGATCTTCAGTCTAACGCTCTCCCAACTGAGCTATTTCGGCTATATGACAGTGTGGGAATTATATTGTTCTACGATTTATAATTTAAGGTTATAAGAAAAACAAGTATAGACAGCCGATTTTGAACTATTAATTTACTAATTCATTCATCATGGAGTTTTTTGTCGCATTAAAACTAAAAATTCTGAAGTTGAATTTTTCCACTTTTTAATATAAAAAAATTTTAAATTTTTCCTTACTGTTTAAAAAAAAATCGCAATTATGACAACAAAGAATCGTGAGAATGAACCCACCACTCCTACACAACCACCTCGTATGTTCACAATGCACCCATTATTTTTTTTCCACTAATTTAATGATGTATTTGTATTTTTATATAGCTTAAAGTGATGTACATATATGCTTTAAAAGTATGTAAATAAGACGTGTACGTGTGAATTTAACGAAGTATCAATTTATTTTATGCAATTACCTTTCTCGAATATTTTGTTATCACTAGAGGATATAGAAATGTGTACGTTGACAGAAACAAAATATTTTATTATTTATAAAATTAAAATAAATATATTTTGCATTATAATAAGGGAAACAGGCTTTTTATATAGTCATTTAAATATGAAGAAATTAATTTATAGTTCTTTCAAAGTAACAACTACACCAATTATTAATGTCTCTTCTTTTATTAACAAAAATTACCCTTGCGTCTCTTATCTTTTTTGGCATTTGAGATGAAAGTAGATGTTAGATATTGTCAATGTAAGCAATGTTTCGTACTTGCAACATCTGCCATGCGTTTTACCGAAATTGTTGTCAGTGTAAAAAACACGGTAAGGAGATCAAATTCAATATCATATTTTCTTAATTATAATATTTTGCTTGCATCGTAGGTGGTGAAGTTAGCTCTAGAATCATAAGCATAAAACACGTTATGGTTAATCTATATATATATAAGCAGAAAGTGTAATTGTTTGTTTGTGTGTTTATACCTTATAAGAGCCCAAACCGCTGGACCGATCTTCCTGAAATTTTCACATCATACTATTGGGACTCTTAAATAAATTATAGGCTACTTTTTTTAATCACTCCCACATTTACGTCTTTTTAATTATGCTACTCTTTCCATATGGTTTTTAACAGATTTTATAATATAAACGAGCTTAACTTCGCCATTTGTGCACCAGTCGCGATGAAATTTGGTGCACTTAATCTGTGCAACTCCGGGATGGTATTACTTTTTTAAAACTAGGACCAGGAGGGCGATAGGAGGGAAATTTCTGCCCCTCCGAAACGTTCAAAACGATTTTAATGAAATTTAGAACATCTGCATCATAGGTAATGTACATTTTCAAAACCAGAACCAGGAGGGCGATAGGGGGAAAATTTCGGCCTTTCCAAAACTATATACATATCCGATTTTGATGAACTTTAAAACTTGGATGTATTTGAGTTTAAAAGACACATTGGCAATTCTGCAACTCCGGGAAGGTTATAGGGTATTAATTTTTTTTAAAACTAGGACCACGAGGCAATTCCACGCCAGCGAGACCATCTAATCGATTTTAATGAAATTGAAATGCATCTATGTTCCTGCGTCTAGAAGGGCACATATTCTTGATATATATTTTTTAAATAGAAGCAGGAGGTGACGTAGTGGTATGATATGCCTTTTTGAAACTGTATAACCGTTGGAGATAATAATGGGAGCGAAGCCGCGGGTAAAAGTTAGTTATATATAATTGCGAAATAGAACAAGCTTAGCGAAAGAAATAAATCAGTGTGATATGATTTGGTTCTCAGGTGTAGCGTAAAATCATTAAAATCACAAAAGAGAAACAAATATGAATAATTTTAAAAACAAAAATATGCAATCATAGATGCCGAAACCCGGGATTGAACCGGGGACCTTTAGATCTTCAGTCTAACGCTCTCCCAACTGAGCTATTTCGGCAGATGACGTTTCATTGAGTACATTTTGATTTCAAAATATGAATAATTAAAATTGGCGTTCGCGAAGTTAAGGAAAAATAGTTTAAAACAAATACAAAATAAATATTGTGTGGGAAATTTTGTAATATTTAATGCAAAACCAAGTATAGAACATCAGCTAGTTTGCAAATATCTTAAAATAAAAAAAAAATATACTTTTTGGAATATTAAGATACTTTTGTAGACTGAAACACAAAATTTCTATTAAAACATATGCTATTTTATTAATTAAAAAAAATGAGAAAGTTTGGTCACGTGTCAATGGCAAATCTAGTCAACTGTCAACTATAATATACTCATACTATTATCAATTGATGACATGCTGCACATGGCCAATATAACATACAAACAAATCGCCAGTGTGAAGAAAAAAAAAATACAAATATTTTTCAAAAATACAAAAGAAAGAATAAATTTCTATAGTTATAAAACCAAAAGAAAAGGTAAATGTATGCACATTAATCCATGCACATATTCGCAGATCGTGAATAAGTATGTTTGTTTCTCAATGCATGCTGAAATATTTTCATATTGCAAACAATTAAATTTGAAACAAATGACGCATGAAGTAATACTCACATTGAAGCGCATACAGAATATGTAGTCAATTCAAATGGCTACATCAATGCATTTACAGGCGACTGGTTGACAGACATTCAGTCAGACATACCTTTACCAGGTCTTCTTTCTTTGATTGCCTGCCCAGACATTTAGTCATGGACAGTAGAAATAAAAACACGTCGATTGATCAAATTCATGTGAAGACCATGAGACCGAATCGCTTAATCAAGCATTTATAAAAGTTACTATTGTTCAAACACGACAATTGTCCACTTTAATACCTTTATTGTTGTCATCTTATAACAATATTTATTAGTGAGTTACCATTTGTCCCATTGAACTATTTTTCTTTTATGCTCTTTACAGTTTTCTTGGACAGCGTATTATAATTTGCAATTAATGTAGCGAATGTCTTTAAATTATTATATACAAATCAAGGTGTATTCTGGTCATATGCTCACAAGCCATATCCTCCGTACTTTTGTTAAATTAAATATACGACATTGGTTTTGTACTAATAACAATCTACTAAAGGTGCTGAGGGATTATACGGTAGTCCTTTAAAATATTGTAGATGGTAGTTGTTGTCGATCAAGATGATGTTTGCAGCATTTTTGGCACGGTTTTTCTATGTGATTTATAATTAAAAAATAAATTGACTGACTGCCGAAACCCGGGATTGAACCGGGGACCTTTAGATCTTCAGTCTAACGCTCTCCCAACTGAGCTATTTCGGCTGATTGCTATGTTCTGAAATCAATCAAGTGAGACATTTCCCCAGTACATCTACCAACAATAGTTTTCCGGTTTAACGAACCAGTACTTTTCAGACTTGTTCGTTAAACTGAAAAGTTCCTCATACACAGTACTTATGTAGAATAGCCGTTTTAAGGATAAATGAATAATAATGAGAATTGCAATTTTTGACGTTTATTTTAGTTAAAATAATTTCTGACATCTGTATAATAAAACAAAAATTAAGGCAGGTAGCTGACATACAACGAAAAAATAATTTCAAATAAAAATTAGTATAAAATAATATATTAAATGAATTTACTTTGGAAATATCTTTATAATTTCAAAATTGTGCTTTTCCGCGAAAACATTCTCATAAAGTATTTTTTAAAAAAGAAACTCGATAAAATTATTGAGGAGGAAAGCATATATATATATATATATATACATATATATTTCTAATCAATAATCAATTTTATTGACTTTATTTTTTATTTTAATGATTTAAAGAATTTACAATTAAGTGATAAAAGAACAATAAAATTAGAAAAATAGATATAATTTTCTGTATAAAATATGGTATTTTACATTATTGCTCTTCTTAAAGGCAATACATACTGTAAATCACATTCATAAGGCAGAACACGTAAATACTGCTTCCAAAATTTAAATAATTTTTTTCTGGGATCCCACAATCATATCAATTCACACCTATCCAATATTACTGAACCTCCGATTCGGAAAGAAATTACGATATTTAAGTGGATTTTCTCATTTAAATGAAGAAACTATACTACAATAGTGCTCCTACTCAGTTACATCACTGAATATCAAAAAAGCTTATGTCTAATATTTGTCATCGTTGGAAAAAAAAGTTCATATGAAAAGTTTAAACATTATTATATAAAGAGATAAAGGAGTGTATGTATTTTAGTTAGAATATGTGTAAGAACTTAATTAAAATAAATTTATTGACGTCACCTAAAGTTTCAGTGCGTTTAAACATACGTATCCATTTAGAGACCAGCGACACTATGCCTACTAGCCTACTAATGCATGTATGGTAATGTTTGTACATCGCGACGTAGCAGGAGCAGTAGTTTTCCTAGTTCACCAGAGTATAATATCAGCGATACTATTATGGAAACAATAAAATTATTTTGCCGAAACCCGGGATTGAACCGGGGACCTTTAGATCTTCAGTCTAACGCTCTCCCAACTGAGCTATTTCGGCTATATGACAGTGTGGAAATTATATTGTTCTACGATTTATAATTTAAGGTTAAAAGAAAAACATGTATAGACAACCGATTTTGAACTATTAATTTACTAATTCATTATGGAGTTATTTTTCGCCTTAAAACTAAAAATTCTGAAGTTGAATTTTTCTACTTTTTAATGTAAAAAAATTTTAAATTTGTCCTTACTGTTTAAAAAAAAAATCGCAATTATGACAACAAAGAATTGTGAGAATGAACCCACCACTCCTACACAACCACCTCGTATGTTCACAATGCACCCCTTATTTTTTTCCACTAATTTAATTATGTATTTGTATTTTTATATAGCTTAAAGTGATGTATATGCCTTAAAAGTATGTAAATAAGACTATTGTCCCACCAAACAAACCCAACCCAGCCAAGCAACAACTTCAAATATACAATTTATTATAGATATATAATTAATTATATATGCAGCATTATTCCATTTACTTTTATCTAAAAAAAAAAGCATTTTGTCTGCCGAAACCCGGGATTGAACCGGGGACCTTTAGATCTTCAGTCTAACGCTCTCCCAAATGAGCTATTTCGGCCACCGTATACATCGCATATAATCTTTTCTAATTTATTTAATTAACAATTTTAAATTTTTATGCACCGAATAGTAAATGCTATAATATCCAATAATATCTGCTGTATTACAAATATTTAAATTTTTCGCATTCAAACCTAAAAATGGGAAATAATTAAACAAAAATAATTCATTTAAAATGTAATTTATAAAACGCCAACAATAGTTTTCACCTTCCGCTTTTTAGTCAACTTATTTATTGAATTGAAATACTGCCAGTCAGTATTGACAGTAAAGGTACAGAGGCAGTGAAAGAAATAAGACATGGTCTTACAATCGTTGTTATGAATGTGGTCAAAATCTCTTTGAAAATAGACAGACAGACAAGCAAAAAACCATCGAAACAAACAACTAGCAAACAGAAAATATTTGAATGCTCATGGAGAAAATTACAAATAAAATTAAATAGACAAAAGTACTCGTGATATAAAAGTTCCAACTAATCTCGAAGAAAAAGCTTGAAGTGAAACTTCAATACTCTTGATACAGTCCAGTTCGACTGTCTAATGGAGATGAGAAAGTTGGTCATCTTGGCGATTCTGGGTCTCGAAAATATCAAAATGACGACTATTTCTTAAAAATTACGATTTTTTCAATAATCTCAAATTCTGTGCCCCCACACATGGCTACATCGAAGAAAACAATCATTTTATAAACGAGTCAACGAGATATATTTTTGTAAAATCAAACATTACAAAAGTTGTGCTGTTAGACAAGAATTACTTCAATATACAAGTGGTTCCATTGAACAACTTCCAGCAGCAGTACTTATCAGCAGCAGTACTTATCAGCACTAGTGTTTTTTTTATAGAAATTCTAATCCCGTTTGCACTAGTGCTGTTATTCAGAACTGTACTAGAAGCTTTTAGAAATTGATCGCTTAATATCATGCAGGGTAATTACATTAAAATTATACATATATGCATACATATCGAACCAAAAAGACGTAAGTTTCAAATACCAAAATTTTTTTCTTTCAATCTCTACATACATAATCTGTATATCCGTGTAAATTGTTTTCGCTGTAAATTCGTAATGGCACGTGATATTTCGTGAAATGAAGAGGCTGATCGAGAACTGTCCACCCTTATAAAAAAAAATAAAATCGTTTACGTCTTTTTGGCAGTTGGCTCGATATGTTTACATATTTTCTCATATAACGCACCTGAGAAACCATAGTGTATTTTAACAGAATTTTTTATCGCATGTAATTCTCAATGCCTGTGTAAAGGTATCAATTATCAGTTTCAACCTATTGGAAGAATTTTTTTCGTTTTTAGGAAAAATCTATTATTATTTGTGGTTATTATCCTTTCATATTTTTTTTTTTATCTTGGACCAGTGCTCAGGGGTTATCCCCTACATATGCAATGCATTGCACTGGAACTAGAGAGAAGGATAGGGAAGAAACAGACAGGTGGTGAAAGTGGTAGAAAGATAGAGCTTAATTCTTGCACAACTTTGCAGTTGCATGTAAAATTATAAAGCAAAGTTGCGTCGTCTTTATTTAGTTTTTTGACGCATTATTTTTAAGCTAATGGAGAGCCAGCCATTTTATTTATTATTTTACTTCGCCGACGTTTTATTGCTCAAATACCGACGAAGGAGGGTGCTGTAGCACAGAAAACTCAGAAAAAACTTTTTTCTGATTTGACCCGGCTGGGAATCGAACCTGTCTCTTTCTGGTTGCAGAGCCAACACGCTGACTACTCGCCATCAGCACCCCCAACATTCAACGTAAGGCTTTCTAGTTTTACTAAAAACATTTAAATATATGTTGAGCTCTGTGTAAATTCGTATACTTCTTATTGATTGATATTGTGTTAATAAATCTAAAACGTGTTTACAATATGAATTTCTCGTTGTCCGATATCTTGACGATTTTCTAAAACTGATATGACTATATTTTTTATATTTTATCCGGATTTTGACGATTTTTAGAGAATTTTATCTGGCAGCCCTGGTGGTATCTGCTGCACGTAGCGTTTTAAATAGTTCTCTCCTTCTGATTGGTTTCTTGTTGGCTTCTTTGTTGTTTGATGTTCTTGAATTTGTCCCATTTATTGTCCTCCGTCAGTTTAATTAAATTATCTACTGCTTTTAATTGGAAGTCATTCTTGAGTATAATGTTTTGGTTTTTTTCTTTTTCTACCTGAAAAAAGTGTACAATTTAGTAAACTGAGTTCAATTCAAATCGGGAAGTATATAAAATATAACCCTCTTTAACTCTCTACAAAAATGGTGGATTTGTGGCATTTTATCGTTATAATCGTGGAATAAATGCAAACATTTACTGCATTGAGTAAGAATTGGTGAACATTAGTGTCACACAATTAATTCACTGCAAACGAAATTCCTTGGGGTAGAATAATTTAACGACATTGTGAAACAATTTAGCCAAACGGAAAGGTACGTTTTATTGTTGCATTAAGTACTCTTTGCAATTTACAATTTTCGCTTTACCTTCTCCACTGAATTAAACAGACCTGTATGACTGGAGGATCTATGTAAAATGATCTTCTCGTTTGTTTAGCAGCCAGTTGTAAGTAAACGAGCGATGAATCTGAGTTGTGGTAGTTAAGTTACATGCACAACAACAACAACAACAACAAGCACACAAATACGTTAAAAATCCAATGTTTGTTTGGCAAGACTACGATGTACAACAGTGATCACGGTTTGTGGCTTTGAAAAGCTGCTGCTTGTACGGCTTAGATAGACTAATTCCTCTGTCTCAGCTACTGTTGCTATTCCTACTGGAGCTGCTGTTGTACATATTATTGTTGATGATTATGTTGGTGCTATGCGGTCATTACCCTCTTGTGACGTCACCGGTTCAATGGCAAATTGTGACCCAGATTGTCTGCGCTGCACGATTCAGTGATTGCCGTTTTTTATATCTTTTTTAACAACAACCACATTAACGAAAGTAATTTAAAGAGAGACCTTTTTATTTAAGAGATTTTAAGAGTAGAATGGTAAACCATGGACCAAACCGGGTTAAATGCTCTTTAATTCTCATGTTTAGGTTTCATGTCTTGTTTATAAATATTCCTTGTGCACCATTCTGATGAAGGGAGTTAGTCAACAAAAGAGGAAAAAATTTAGCAATATACATATTTATATAAAGTCCCACTCTAATTGCCTGTTCATAGAAGCCGAGGTGTAAATAATCGTTCAAACATCGTTGAAAACAAAAACAATTTGAGTTGTTTTATTATTGTTTTCAAGACAACTACCGAACGATTATATTCATTCGGCTCCTATGAACAGGCAGTAAGTTATCAGTGTGGTTTCATTTATACAAATATTTTAAATGATGCGGCTTTTTTTCTTCAGTTCTTCTGCTGATTGGGCTAGGGAAACTTACGCTGTCCTCTCATCTTTATATAATTATTGTTACATTGTTGCCAAACCTGTTGAGGTGTTTTCTCAACTTACAATGGACCATTAGAATGCCAATAAGAACACGTAAGTTATTCCTAACCAAAGACATTAGAGCTTCGAAACGATACAGTTTGTACGTCCCAATAATCAGCTTCGACTGTTTCAGTCCGCGGAGATCGGGTTTTAGTTGTTTCCTGGCATTCCTGATCTCTATCCGCATATTTTCACGAATCCTATTCCGTTCAAGCCGAGAAAAAAATTCAGGCCTTAACATGTATATGCTGGTTTCCCTCCTGCCCAGGCCATCCCACTTGACTCAGCTACAGGTAAACTCAAATGAATTAAGTGCCTTAATGGCAGCCTTACTATCTCATAAGATGGCTATCTTCCTTCGGTAGCACCTACTAAGGCTAAGTTGAGCATACTGCTCGAAGTCATAAACCACAGATTGAAATACCGTGGGGGTAATTCCCCACGGACTCATAGTAGTACACGCGTGGACCCACTACACCCAGACGTTTACTGGCATTCTCGACCCATCCGTGTACCAGAATCCGTGTATCAGAATCGCCAAAGGCATTGTAACCATTTTATCTGGTTATTTTTATAAATTGTGTGGATAAAAAATTATCTGAAACTATTTTATGACGGTCAGCTATTTATGCCGTGATGTATGAAAAGCAGCAAAAGTAAGGAAATGATTTGAGAGAATCCAAAATGTATGGAAAGTTATTTAATTTGAACTTTATTTTGACCGATATCATGAAATTAATTAATTTCACTGGCCGCATACGGGTTGGTCATTTAATATTCAACAACGTGAAACTGGTGCGACATTTGGTACCAACAGCTGGAATAGCCTTTTCGGCGGTTTGATTTGGACGACCATAAAATGGGCGTAATTTAAGAAACACATTTCTCACACAGTACAAATTATGATGACATATCTTACTGAATATTTTTGGCATTGTCACATATCACAAATGTATTTTACACTGAAAAAGCAAATAGCAAAAAATCACGGGTTAAGTAATCGACTGAGAGAACTTTTAGCATTTTAAGAAATTTAGTTCAAGGTACACTGCTGCGTTGGTTTAAGCACCAACCAGCTTAACTGCTCGTTTTTATAAAACAAAGATAAAATTCGTTCGTGTATTTACATGGAAAAAAGCAAATTCCAAGAATTTTATTGTTGTTTACTGCAGTAAGTATATACGAGTATAAATAACAGTATAAATAATGAGAAAAAATATCATGTAAAAAATTGCAAAACCATGTAAAATTCATGATTGCATAAATTTTTGTTCACAAACATCTTTAGAAACTGATAATGTGATTTAAAATTTTTATATATTAAGGATCAGCATCAAAACTATGACTTTTAAATTTATTTTTCTTTACATCAGGTATTCTCAGCCATTGGTTATACGAGTATGTAAATTGATGTACGAAAAAAAAATAATAGTACTATCTTCCGCACATAGCTAACTATCGATACGCTGCATTATATGTGTGTATGTATGTAGTTATGAATGGCATAGATATTAAAGAACCAGGACCTCTTGATGTCCTTGGTATGAAAAATCAGTGTGACGTTCAAGTGGTAAAAGAAGCATTTACATACATATGTATGTGTCTCGGTTTTTTAAGATGCTATTGGAATTCATTTCAACTTGGAATTTATTTCAAATGTTCATTGTTAGTGTTATCTTTGTCTTCTAAAGATGAATATTAATTCGCTATAAATGTAATGAATGCAAAGTAAAATATTTATTCACTTTGTACGAAATTTCTAATTTTTGGAGAGAATATTGAGAAACTAATGACGGCACTCATGGTAATGAAAATTGTAAATGCATTGCGACCAGAGTTGCCTATACAAAATAGGCCTTACGACAATTACATGTTGCCGTAAATGGTACTCCTTATTCAATAAAATTCAAATTACTCATTTAAAGCCACAGAACCGACAATCATACGAGTACATACTAAAACCGAAAATATTTAAAAAATTCAATTCTATAATTTCCAATTCCTTCGATTTCAGTATTGGATGATACAATCATTTTATCATTTGTGCGGACAATTTGTTGCCTACATTTGTCCACTTAAAGTTTAAAATATAAAGCAGGAAGTAATATGAGTACACCAAATGAATATCATGAAACCATTTTAAAAACTAACAAAAAAAGTTAATCTTTTATCCAGCAATACTCATATGAGTAACAAAGAACAAAGAAACAAGGCAAAAAAAAAGCAAAACTGAAATACCTCAATACAGATCGTGTAACCAGTGTTGCATGTAATTTGTTATTTTATTTTATTGTTATTATACGAAATGCATGCGAGGCATAAAAGACATTATCTGTATTTTATTATATGGTGCATGACTTCTTCCCATGCTGCAAAAGTTCTAAAGAACAAAAACTGCAGCAGCAACAAAGAAAAGCATATTCTTACATACAAAAACAACAACAACTACAATAAAAAACAAAAAGAAATCATGACAAATTTTGTGAAATAAAAATTCTTGTTAAAGACCAAAATTTCATCGGCTCATGAATTTTTGAATTATTTATTTGTATTGTCTTGGTTATTTTGCTTGGTGTATGTTTATATGTATGTACATACATATGTATGTGCTGTAAAGTTACAAATATACATCTTTGATTCCAAGTGCCATGTTAAGTTACAATGTTTACGCTGAGCAAATTGTCAAGGAGTGACGTATAGTGGAGCCGAGCAGAGCAGACCAGATTATAGGAGTCACGTCAATATAATTTCAATTGTTATGAATTGTTCAACTGAAACTCTACACCCTTTAATTGATTATTGCTGATTACTTTTTTTGGTTTTTTTATGTTCATGTTAATTTTTTACCTACTGCTGCATCTTGGTTTCGTGGAACTTTATTGCGTTAAAAGCCGGTTAGTTGAATGAATGAATTTGCAAAACTGGCCATTAAGTTTGCGTTCCATTTTATTTATTTTTACATGTGCATATATGCATACATATATGAAAATTTTTCATTAATTTTTTTAGCAATTTAGCTGTCCAGTGAAAAATATTAAAAGTTATTCTTTAGGAAATACTTTTGATCTACTTCCAAAATATCAATAATTTTCAATTTCTCAGAAAGTTATGAAGGCCAACATCCAGAAAATTAGTATGAAAGTGATTTTATTCTACAAAATTCGTTTATGTTTGCTTATTTATATATTTGAACACAAATTAAATTAAATTATAATTTTTTTTATGAAATTCTTTGTGGATTGTTTGTGCCGACAAAAGTCTGGTTTGATTGGGCATTTGAACCGAGGGCTTCTGGACCCCCGATATTCATGAAATAATTCAGAACAGAAATAAAAAAGAACACAGCGAACAGTTCGCGACGTATCAATTAATTTCTTATCAACGGAATTATCCCTAATTTCTCACTGGAGCATTAAGGAAATGTGGATTTTTTACTCAATGGATGGAGCGGCAAAACAATTTAGTGTGTTTCTCACAGCTTAATGGCTACTTCATTGGCATAATGCGATCTACAGAATTGCACTATACTATAATAAAATAAGCTCCCTGCCAATTTCGATACAGGAAAGTCTATATCGACGTCTGTACTCTATTTACTTTCCATTCCTTTCTTAGTTCAGAAACAATGTTTTGGTAGAGTAGAGGTCATATGTAAATAGAGGCCAATGTCAACATACAAACGGTATAAAACAAAAGGGAATTGAATTAAAAAAAAGACATGTAGCTGGCTAAAACAAGTATAAGAAAAGATCTATAAGCGGTAAAATAATACGTGTCGTTTCGTTTCGCCCTAAAACAGCTCTTCTGATGTCTTGTGTAAATCGAAAAGAGCTCATTTGGTACCGCTGCTTGCATAATTACAGCTCAAACCTTGTTTTTTTCTTCGATTTAATCAGCTGTTTATTAATGTCTCATTCTCTTTAAATGAAATAAGTTATTTGAGCAAAAGCTAAAGCGATAAAAATAAGTAAATGTATCTTAAACAAGTTTGTCTGCTGAGTACGTGTATTTATTGCTCACACATTACAAAAAGAAATCACAAACTTATTTTCATTCTAAAATATTTTCTTGAACTCAGCTGTAGCCAGCGCGTACTCAAATCAGCTACGAACTACAAATGATGCCAACTAGCAACGGAAGAGACGACAAGCCAAGGAGAAAGCTTTGCTTTCGGTATTGTGACATGGTTGGTTAGTAGTTGTAGTGTCGATATGACCAAAGTCGAAGATACAACAATCATAAAAGCCAGCTACAATAAAGCAGCAGCAACAAAATCAACAACATCATGCAAAAACATGCTGTAGAGCATTGGAGTCTGCAAGAATAATGCGGAAGTGATATTGCATCCGTAATCATGTAACCAAACATGTGACTACTTTTTTTATTATTATTTTTCTCTCTGTTGTTGTAGTATTTCGATTACCACGTCGTTGTCGTTGTCGCCGTTGTGTTATTGTTGTTGCAGCCATTTGTTTGTGTGTTAATGTTTCTCTTCTTCTTTTTCGGTTTGTTTTTATTTTTGTTTTATTATTTCGACTGTGAGCGTGCGAGCTTAACAAAGTTCTCACACGTTCAGATTTAGAGTGACTAAACTGGTTCAAAATAAATGTTGTTGGTTATGAATATGTACGTTTGATCAATTCACATGCATGTACGAGGGGTGATTGGCTCAAGAGACACATTTCATATAAATAATTCCAACATTGTCTTCCAGTCACAATTATGCGTATCATCACTTACACAATTTGATTTTGCACGTAAATCTCAAATTGATCGATTATACTGAAACTATTGATTTGGTTACTCGTGTGTTCTCAAAACTCTGACTAAATACTTCTACAATTTTGTGTTTTAATTTTACAAGTATTTATGTAGCAAACAATTTTACACTGTGTAAACTACTGGTCACATGAATATTATTTGGAATTTGAAACCGGAGTCCATATAATATTTTCTTCTTCTTTATTGCCTATCCTATTTGAATATAAGCGATTACTTGCAACATTTTCTTTTAACTAACAACTAACTGCCGTATTCATAAAAAAATTTTGAATTTATAAAAGTTTTAAAAATTTAATTTTGTATGGAAATATGTTTATTCAAGCTTTTATAAATGAAAAATATTTTTTATAAATACAGCAGTAAAATCAGTTATTTATAATTAAAATACAAATCAATACAGATATGTATGTATGAATCTATTCTTCGCCGTATGGATAAGTTCACAAATGGTTCTCATACCAGTCAAGTTTCGATTATTTCTTAACCCCTGTAACGTTTTAGTGGATTTGAAAGAAAACACTTGAAATAGTGCAATTTTTTTCTTTGCAAACTTTCCAATTTTAGGAAATGTTAATTCCACCTTTTCCATTAAATTACCCTCGCAAATTTTTAGTATGTATATACTTGTGTGCGTGAATGTATCTGATTCGATTCGTTAAAGAAAACGATACCAATTTTCGTTTATGTATTTCTACATATGTTTAAACTTTAAAGAAAATTTAATATAATAAATCTTATTATAAACTATGTAATACATACATATGTACAAGTTTGTTTAAATCGGTTGGATCGAATCAATCGTCACGCTACATTCTAGCCGTGCATAGAACACTTCACAATAGTATTTTACAAGTAAGACAACAATAAGTCTTTTAATGATCTAAATATTTACTTTCACTCTTAAAACGTCTGAATATTTGCTTATCTCTATAAATTCCCCCCTCAAGAATGCTTTGAAACTCTATATTGAACGGAAAACGCTTGTGATAAGATTTGTTTTTATTTCTTTTTCTGCGTTTTATTCCTAAATAGTCTCAATATTGATCACAATTATTAACTACGATTTGCGATAAGAGACTTGAAGTTGGTCGCTCTAGATATTTCTAAGGCATTTGACAGAGTGCGGCATGGAGCACTTTTGTCTAATTTGATTGCTTTTGGCGTCGGTGATATCTTCTCTCGATTTATATCCAGCTTGCTCAGAAATCGCGCTGTAAAAGTTGCTGTAGACGGGATCTATAGACAGAAACTCTTGATGTTCTTTTAAAAATTCAGTGTGCTGTTCGATTAACTGAGAACATTTTTCAGGTCTCAAAGCAAGTGTAAGAATACTTCACCCCATTTGATCTCCTTACTATTTATACCACGGCATCCGACGGAAAATGGAATATAACTCTCATGTATGGTCCGTTGCTTCAAAAACAATTTTGAAATTAATCGACCGTGTACAGGAAAGACCGAAGAAACTCAATGGGAATGCTATGATAGTCAAATCTATTGACTGTCTTAACCATCGTCACTTCGTTGTTCTATAATGAGTTATGTATAACGAAAACAGGGAACTTGTTCCCGAAACCCGATGAGACACAACGCTTTCATCAGTAAAAGCGAACCCATTTGTGGTCGATTTAGCAGCGAATCGATACCCGCAGAGGTATTTCCTGTCACTTTTGATGTGGGAAGATTCAAATCGAAAGCCCATAAACACTACCTCCTTTAGCTCCTTTCCAAAATGTTATTTCCTAGTTGCAGCACAATGCATTTCATATTTAGGGGTCTTCGCCTGATTGTCAGTTCAAGACAAAATAAAAGTAACAAGAGGGATTTCCCCTGATCCCGGGTTTCAGATGAAAAAAGAACATTATGCGATTGTGCCATCATATTCATAAAACTGAAAAACAGTTTTATGAACTATTTCCATAAATTTAACGTTTGAACTTTTAAAAAATTTTTATAACATCTTCATAGCAAATAAATAGATTCAACAAACTTAATGCACCACTCAATAACTCCCGTGTCTAATAAAAAAATATACATATTTCTTCTGTAGTTATATTGATATCGAATCTCGAATAGTGCATTCATTGCTTTTCACTTTTTTTTAATTTATTTTAGTAATCGAATGTAATTTTAGCTAAAGAGAAAACACAATTATACGGCCAGGGAAACTAACCCAGGTAATATTTTTTGCCACTTTATTTTCATACATCGTGATTGTCTAAATATTTATATTTTAAGCGTGCCATTGTTATTTTTACACATTTGTTTATTTTTTAAAGAGCGGTGCAAAAGCAATTAATACATACATAAATAACATTGTTTTTTTGTAGTCAGCTGTTTTTGACAATCATTTTAGGATTTTACACAAACAAAACACGAAATTCCGGTTTTCTTTTTGTTTCCATTTGTCACTTTTCTAATATTTATCTATATTTATTTTTTAATGAATTTCCTTTTTCTCTTTTTATATAATCTTTTAAATATTGTGGTATGAAGAATTTTTTAAAATACTATAAATACATTTCGCAGCTATATCAAAATTCCAAAAAAAATTAAATTAAATTATTGAGATCAACATATGTATATCAATTTATGATTTATTATTGAAAATATGATTTTTTTTTATTTTTTTTGAGCATTATTTCTGGAGGGAAATTTATTCTACAATTTTACGTGTTCTAGAAACAGACATTAATGCATTTGACAGATTAAATAGCTGTGTAGAAACCATGAAGAAAACCACACGGTTTTTCCATTTCATTTTATTTTTGTATCTATCTTGAGAAATATTTTAATACGTCACTTATACAATGAAATTTGAGTTCAGTTATTAATTTACTTTTAATTAGGGGAAAGTTTGTAACATTTTATTTTAAGTCATGACTTTCTTATAGAGTACAATCCCGCGAATACGTAATTACAAAGCATCAGCCAGTTTTAATTAATTCATGATATTCCTCTTTTTTAAACGATCCATCCCTATTTGTATTAAATTATTCAGATGAACTTTTTTAGCCAGAAAAAAATAAGTGTATATTTTTCATAATAGTATAGTATTCGTCACAGCATAAATACTCGTAATTACATTTAAGATTTATAGCCATACGTATTCATATGAATACAAAAATGTGAAAGAAAATTAATCGTCATATAATCAATCAAATAGAAATAATCGAAACGGCTATTAAAGTAATTTAATTTTTACAAATGTGATTCAGTATTTTTCAAATAAATTTGATATATATTTGATGAGTTTGCAAACTCATTGGATCGGTTGTATTAAATATATATCATATGTTTCTGAGAATTTGTATTGGCACCCGTGCTAGTACAATATCAAAATAATGTGAATGCCAATTATAGAAAAAAATAATATTAAAGCCAACATAATATGTTCCTATTGGCAGTCGAAAAATTATTAGCAATATATATAAATGGAAGGTAACGTAAATGAAATATGGAAATAGAAAAACGACATTGATTTGCCGTTTTATAACTCATAAAATACCAAATACACTAGAACTTCACATCCAACGGGTATTTGAAAAATAAAAACGTTCGCGAAGTAAAATAATATTTCTCTTCTTCAGCTTAAAAATCACCACATGCCTCTTCTAAATGCTATCTCTATTCAACTTGTTACGGTGCAATGTATTGCATACATAGGGCACATCTCCTGAGTGCAGGTGGAAAAAAATGATTTTTGTAAAATAAGTCCAGCACAAAAATTTTAAGAGACTTACCAACTGCTTCATTTTCGTTTTGGTCAACGGAGTGCTTTTAAAATCATGCAAAAGAAACACGTGGAATGGATGTGCTTTTCTGGCAGTTTGCGTGCTAGAAGCAGTGGTGTCAATACCTCTAATTAAAGCATTCCGAGTAAGTTTTTCTTAAAACTTTATTTGCTCAGTAATTCTCTGATTATATATGAAAATTAAAATTTAGATTATCTCGATTTTTTTTCAACTTTAGAAAAATTCTTAATCTACCTTTACACCAATAGTTTGTTATATTCCTTGCTTTGATGTTAAAAACTGGTATCAACCAAATTTTATCAAAAAAGAATTACTACATTAAAATCTTCAACGATAAAAAAAACAACTATATGAAAGTTGCTGTGAGAATTTACATTTCCAAAAAGAAAGTAACCCGTGGTTATGGCTGTCCAAAAATACCAAATCCAAAAACGAATACTACAGTCGAGGAAGACATTCTTTTACTGTGAAATAAGAATATTTTTTTTTTTATAATCGTATTTGGGACTCAAGTGATTTACAAAGGTTCTTTAGGTGATTTGATGAATGATCATCATCAGTTCGGTGCTCATTACTTATGCACACAATGTAAGAATAACCAAAAGGAAAATAATTTTAACAAGGAACAGCAAATTAAACTGCTAATAAAGAAAAGAAAAGGAGAAAAATATAGTAAATGCAGTGGTCTGTTTTTTAGTTCATCCGTCAAGTTCGATAAAATTAGATTAAAATTAAATTTCTCTCAATGCGAGACAAAAGTTTTTAAAAATGCGGAAACACTAAAGACTATAAATTTTAGCTCAAAAAGCAAACAATGGTGTCAACAGTACTGCCTATTTACATAAAATATTGACGCAAATGTGCATATCGCCATATGAAATCCAAAAAGCCCTAAGTTACAAAAAATTAAAAATGTCGTTTTTGAACTGTCCCGTTAAATTTGCGCAATGTAACTGAATGCTGTTTTCACTTCATATGATATCGTACACATGTACTAAACATAAACTAAATAATAAAAACTAAAAATTTAAATATGTACACATATCCTTCCCATAATCTAATTCTCCAAAGGCTCTATTACGTCCTATTGTTCATATTCCTCATATAAGTTTTGCTAGATCATTATATGGCGAAATATGCAAAATTCCCATTTGAAGAAAATTATGGGTTAAGGGCTTTCTATATTAAAGTAACGATATGTAAATATATTCTATTAGGCATGCACAAGTGCAAGTGCAAGTGAGATGTGTTCAAGATTTACGTGGACACCTTATTACACGGTGCTCTCAACACCGAATGAAATAAAGACGATCACTACCGCCCCCATGCCACTCGGAGATACAAAATCCTGTATCACTACCAGTGCACACGGGTGGCAAATCAAATTATAGTTATCCCTGGTCTACAAATTGCACCTTGCTAAGGTGTTTCGAGCTGTCTAAACTCGGTGTCACATCAGAATGTTATTGAGTCAAGAACTCTTAAGCCAGTAATACTGTTTGTTTGAGACACACTCCGATGACTACTGTTGAATGGCAACAGCACCTAGTTAAGTAAAAGTCGTATCAGAATATATGTGTCAAGCTCACATAAATCCCGAGCAGACCAAAAAATTAACTTCCAGCGTAGTAACCACAGCCACTACGAATCCATTCCCAAACCAACACATAACTCCAACTTTTCAGCACTAGATTAGAATTGAACTGTATTTCTACAGTCACATGAAAATGCAAGCATAACCTCCTCAATCTCTAGTAAGATTTCGAAGAGTCGCGTCTTATGTCATTTTCAAACTCCAGGGGAGTTTAAGGTAATTCTAGAACTTTAGCTAGGTTCCGCGGGATTGCTAAAGTCCTGTAGGTCTGAAACTCTGTCCCAAACCCCCTTCGGGGAAGTGCAAGTGACGGTGGCGATAGTCGAAGTAGTCTGCACGTTAACTACAAAAACAAAAAATTTTTCCTGGGTTCAACTCCAGACCCAGAAAAACATCGCGCCTTTTTTCTGATGTCCATTTGTGTGGCTTTGTGTCAGTTGTTGCCGCAAAGTTTTAGTGGCGTAGGCTAAGTCACTGGTCACTGAACAGTAACGGCTTCAGCTGTATCGAATCCACAGGCATATCAGAACGCCCTCCTGCGTCGGTATTGTGTAACACCGGAGAAGTAAAATAATTGCTAAAAAAAATTGACATCAGATATACAACACTGCTATAAAAACAAATAACGTGTAAAAAGCAGTGTTGTAAGATAGTGAAGCTTCACCTATCATTTCTCCTACTACCCCTTTCCACTAGTTCCAGCACAATGCACCGCATGTGTAGGGGTCATCTCCTGAGTGCTGGTCCAAGATCAAAAACAAAAAGTGCAACCATAAAAACGCAATAATTATACTTAGACATGTTAATTAAAGGAAAACAGAGTAGTTACCAAATAAAATTAGTTAATATTAGAAGTTCCTACAAGCGTTTAAATCTACTCTAATACAATTTTGCAAGTTTATCGTTGTTGTGATTGCTTGCATATGTAACAGCTTTTTGCTTCTTTAATTGCGCAACTAGAGCGAAGAAAAAGTAAGGACTGTTTCGTTTGGTACCAGTGCTCGGGAGATATCCTCCTACGTATACAATGCTCGGAACGGAGCCAGCTTGAAAGGAATAGTGTATAGAGAGAAGGATAGAGAGCTTAATTCTAACATAACTCTGCGATTGCGTAATTTGTAAAGCAAAGTTGTTGCGGCTCTGAGTCATTTTATTTTTTTGCGACGATTGCAGAATCAACACGTTTACTTCTCAACCAACAGCACCCCAAACGTTTTGTTAATTTGTGAAGCAGAGTTACTGTGTCTCTGATGTTACTTTTTGAAGCCAAACTGGAATTGAAGGCACGACCTTCTTCGGTTGTAGAAAGAATGCACTAACTACTCGGCAAAGAGCCGTAATTTTAAATGAATTATGAAATACTACAACATTCGTAGACAATCAAACAGACTGAATACGTATTTTTTATAGGGAAATAAAGTTCGAAAAATGAAGTTCGCTGAAATGTCTGCAACAAAAATCTCCACTAAAATATATTTAACTTAACAATTACCCAAAAATAAGTCCACATAATTTATAATATAAATTTGTTATTTCAACACTACAACAGTGCTATACTTTCACCACAACTGTCTATTAAGCCAAGCTGAGAACTAAATTAAACATTACAGCGTTGCATGATGTCTGTGTGTATAAAAAATTTACTAAACAAGAAACAAAGCTTTGGCGTGATGAAGGGGTTACGTCAGGTTGATAGCTGGGAAAGATCTCTCAGTAAATTTGAAGAAATCAATGTTTCTCATAAATTGTCGTACGTTTTTTGGGAGGTTTTTTAAAGTTTTAGTAACAAATGTTATGGTTTGTGCAAAATTTCAAGATGCCGCAAACATTACGCCGATCACGCTTCATGCTGTAATGCCGTTAATAGTCGGTTTGCCTTTTTTATTATTATTTTTTATTTTCTTTCTTATTATTTCAACGGCTTTGTATACGCATTTGTATTTTAATGTAAAATGTTGCCTCCATTGAATGCTGCCTTTTCGAATATGGCTTCTGGATTCCTTTAATTTTTGTACCATAAAATGGTTCTCTACTTATGTTTGTACATACGAGTATTTCTATATACATATGTACATCCACACACACATATATATATATAGTATTTTCACATAAGCATTTTACACACATACAAGGTGGGCCAAATAAAGTCATCCGATGTTGTTTGGGTCTCATTTTTTTCTAAATGGAAAACTTCGATTCTGTTTTTTGATTATGTTTATCTGAACCTTTAGAATTTCATTGGTCAAGTCGAGAAGATGATATCGGCCAAATGGGCGCCGTCACAATTGATTGGTATACGGGCTCGTTTTATTGCATTTTTCATCACTTCGGCGAGAACTTCGGGCGACAGATTCTCGCACTCGTGTCGAATGTTGTCCTTGAGCGCTTACAGGGTCTCGGGCTTGTTCACGCAAACACGTAACTTCAAAAAACCCCACAAAAAAGGTCTGGAACGATTAAATCGGGCGATCTTGCGGGCCAGTGCAAATCGCCAAAAGGAGATATAAGGCGACTCGGTTATGGGTCGCGCAATGTGTGCCGTTGCTCCGTCCTGTTGGAACCACATGTCCTTTAGTCCTAATGCATTCAATTGCAACAGAAAAAACTCGGTTAACATGGCCCTATAGCTTGCACCGTCCACTGTTGTAGTTTGACCAGCGGCGTCCTCGAAAGAAAATAGTCCGATGACTCCTCCATCGTGAATAGCGCACCATGCAGTCACTTTGAGCGGGTGTAATGGCTCCTCGTTCATCACTCGTGGATTTTCGGTGCTCCAGAAGCGATAGTTTTGCTTGTTCAAGTACCCGCTGAGGTGGAAATGAGCCTCATCGCTCATTATGATTTTTGTCGCCAAATCGTCCACTTCGTTCATCGTTTGGCGGTCGACAGGCAGCTGATGCACGGACTGGACTTTGTACGGGAACATGCGCAGGTCTTTGATCAAAATTCGCCTTAGGGACGACCGGCTGATGGCTAATTGTGAGGCACGGCGTCTGGTCGATGTTTCTGGCGACAGCTCTACATCCTCGGCAACAGCGGCGATTTTCTCGGCAGAACGGACGCTCCGAAGGCGGCCACTTTAGGTAGCGTCTCGTGTGGTCCCATACTCTTCAAGATTGGTGGGTAAACGGCGCAGTGTTTGCGCAGTCGGTGTCGGACGACCGGGGAATCGGCGACGGAATTCGCGGTCCGCCAACACCACAGACGAATTGTTACGCAAAAAAATAGACACGGTTATTCCGCGTTCTTGGGGAGTGTATCGCTCCATGGCTTGTTCACTTGTATTCTACATCTGTCCAGTTCACAAATGCCAAAACAGATTTGACATTGGCCGCCATTTGCAAAAATAAGAGCATCTTCCAATAGGGTGATTTCTTTTGGCCCACAATTGGCGATTACAATATTCAGTACAATTGTGCTTTTTATAAAATTTTTTCGGAAGGTTATTGGCCCGTATAAACTGCATACTACACTGCATATTTGTAAGTTATTGAGGGAAATAAATATACATATATTTTTTTTAAGCGAACAACATCAATAAGTTTATATGTTTTTTTAATCACACTGTTATTCCATCATTGAAAATTTGGGATCAATCAATCGTATATTCGTTAAAAGA
The DNA here is from genome assembly GCA_963924685.1 of Dexiosoma caninum. Classification (NCBI taxonomy): domain Eukaryota; kingdom Metazoa; phylum Arthropoda; class Insecta; order Diptera; family Tachinidae; genus Dexiosoma; species Dexiosoma caninum. Next base: position 129,439,435 of record OZ004725.1, on the reverse strand, counting down.
TTTCAACTGGAAAGTGTAGGTCTGTCTCCTTGTTTCACATAATTTGGCAGCAGAAATAAATTAAATTTCTCTTAACAAGTTGCAAAGTAGAACTGAGATCATAAGTTTTTTTATTTTATTTATAGTAGTGCAAGTTTGGGCATTGCATTATTTTATACCGTTACGTTTCACTTGAATGGAAAAATATGTCATGTTGGCGAAAATTAAACATATACGATTACAGTTTCCGTACCACTCCAAGTCATTAACACTCCAATTTTTAGTTTTCCGCTTTTTCCGTCATTATGCCAAAAATTTAAAATTCTTAAAAAAAATATTTTCTATTACCTTTAATTACAAATGCAATAATAAAGAAAATAAAAACTCTATACACGAGTACAGCTTGTATAGGAGGCCATCTTCTCAGTCTATGCTTCGTTTCTGTTTCTTGTGAATATTTTCATTTCACTGAACAGTACAGGCTTCAGTTGATACCAATCCATCGGCACTTCAGAGCGACCTCCTTCATCGGTATTCTGTACCACCAGCGATATAAAATAATTTCTAAAAATTGCTACTAAAAACAAAGCTTCAAAAATTGAATACGTCTCATTGACATGAGAGGTGCTGCAATATTGCTACAAACAAGCAACGTCCTAAAGCCGAGTTGTGAGATAGTGAAGCTTTCCTCTATCTATCGCTTCACCATCGTCATCTCTTCACTATTCCTTTCCTCTATGTGAAGCACACTCCTTCACATATATGGTGGGGTGCTACCTTGAGTGCTGGTCCAAGGTAAAAAAAAATAATAACACGCAAAATGAAACAATTTTGGCAGCGTAAAAACTAAACTTTCAAAAAACATGAGAAGTTAAGTTTTCCTATTAACCACAATGAGTTTCACATATTTTCTACTCGACATTTTCTCACATTTTTGCTTCTGTTACAGAAACGAGGTGCTGTTTAAAAATTACCATATTGGCATATTATTCAACTTCATCATTTCAACGGACATCTTCAGCTGACGGTAAAGTCCGTTTATGGCACCTTCCACTTTGTATGAATTTTATTAATAAATTCTATGAAGAGTGTTTAATCCGATTCGTGTTCAGGTATTTTCGACGGGAGTATGTATGTATATTTGTTTTTTTTAATACATGTAAATTAAAAATCGTTTGAACATTATTAAATTTTTAAATATTATTGAATTTTTTTCCCAAAATATATCCGCTTAATGGGCCACTAGGCCCAATTATGTTTCACGTTAATAAATTATTTTCTATAAACTTGATTATATTTTATAATTATTTTTCTAATAATTTGTTAAGCCTTCGAAAAGCAAAGGTGCATACGAAATGAGTTTTGATACTTTATAATTTTTGAAACAGTGCCTTCCATAAGTTTTTGTTTATAAAGAAAACGCATAAAAAAATATTATTCACCACTATCGCGAACAAGAAGTAACATTTTTGTTCCCATGATTCTCTTCCAGTAATAAGTTCTCAGGGAGACGATTTTAAAAACATAAAAATAAATCAAAAATAAACACAATTAATGTTTAGCCTGTGTAGGTTGGTCTTGATTGACTTTCTTTTGTCCCTTGTAACCATGGATGCTTTCTCTTTCTGCCTGAAAACGTTACGAACTTTAGCCTGATTTGAATTTGAAATATACTAGAAACCAATTTAAGTTTAATACAGAAATAAGAAATTATGCATTTACATCTTTAAATATTAACAAAAATATATATTTAGGTTAGGTTAGGTCAGATGGCGGACCCTCGCCGAAAGAGAACGCCCCACTTGAGCCCATAAGCCGTTCACACCTGCGGATCACACATTCGTCACATGAAATCACACCGATTCCAATTCCTGAATGCCGGGTCTTTCGGAATGCCTTCCAATGAGGCAATGACCTGTGAGAACCGTGACAGTGCGATTGATGGCCATGCGTTCGATTCCCGGTCTGATTTTTCTTTACTAGAGCACCCACCTTCATCGTTATATAAGCAAAAAAAACGTCAGTTTCCCTTAGCTTAAAAACAATGCGTCACAATTAACAATAGAGGTACCGCATCTCTGCTTTATAATTAACTCCTCTTCTATAATTAAGCTTTATCCTCCTACCACTTTGAGCACCTATACATTCTCTACACTATCCTTCTCTCTATCTAGTTCCAGTGCAAGGCATTTCATATGTAGGGACTTTTCCCTCAGCTCTGTTCGACGGAAAAAAAGTGGAATTTTGGTTAGCATTCACATGATTTATGATTGCAATTTAGTGAAAAGGGAATATATTGCGAGGGAAAGAGTATTCACGATAGAGGTGATGAAGTAGTTTATCAGTTCAAAGGTTCACGATGTATGTTTTTTACAAAACAATCGTAACCTTTTGTGGAACACGTTACACTGCATTTTTGTCATCGTTTTATTTTTAATAGTTTAAAATTTTCATTTCGTCAGTTTCTAAAGAAAACACATTTACCTTTGATACCCATGAAAACTTTTGCAAGCCACTGTATGGCATAAGAAAATAAAATCATATTTACCAAAAATTCTTCTCACGTGTTCTAATGATATCGACTTGTGTCTTTCTGCTAAACAAGAAGAGGTAAGAAACAGTCGAAAGCACTAAATGACTAAGTGTAAAAAGCGTCCAAACATTTTTATGCATTCTTAGACAAGTGTCAATGATCTCGCGCGCCACCGACTACCAAGAACAGCAAACATAAACAGCAACAAATTTACAAGATCTAATAAGTACTGCCACAAAGACGAAAAAAAAAACGAAATTAAAATCAAAACTATGAGCACAAATCTCATTTGTAAATTTAGTCGAAAAAATAAAAAGAAGAACGAAGTTAAACGTATATGAGAGTTCAATAACCCTTTTTAATTTATTTTTATTCGTACGATATTTCATCATCAGATGTTCTTAAAAGCAGAACTCGTACCTGTTGAGCCAAAAGAGGTTAATGTAACTTTAACCCTTAAAGGACAATTGGGGTATTTTACACGAATGGCAAATTTTTGCTAGTGATTTTCGAACATTAAGGTCACTACAAATGCGTATGCCTATCTACTTTGAAAACTTTTAGTGAAAATTCATACTAAAGAAGACAATAAATTATTATTTTTTGGCTTCAGTATATGTAGTTATTCCAAAGAAATTTTCCTCCGTATTTACAGATTTACTTATTTCGATTTTTTTCATGTTTGTGAATAGACAAATTCAAAGCTTATGAAAAACTTTATTGAAAAAATATATTTTAATCTCACTTCTATTTTTATTTTGACCTTTATTAAATTTTGTAATTATATTTATTTTTGAGCGATGGTCTTTTTTAAGAAAAGTTTTTTCAATTATTTATTTTCAATATTTCGCTACCAAATAGGTAGCATCGTCAGGAAATAATAATTTAACAAAAATAATTAACAAAACTATTTTTTAAAAGAAAAAGAAAATATTTTTGAAAGGAAATGAATGTAATGTGTATGTAAAATAACATATTTCTACAATGTAATAATAACATACAACTATAACATAATTATTAAAAATTATTTAATAAATGATCTATGACTATATATTATTAACTCTATTTTTTGCATAAAAATATATATATAATACATAATCTAAATCTAAATTGTATTAACTAAATATCTACAATTTTGTGCTAAATTATCTACATCTGATTTATAGTTTATGCTATTGTCCGCAGGTATTTTAATTATCTGTAACCTTTCTAACAAAAAACCTCGTTTATAATTAGTTGCTTTCTCTAATATAGTTGTGTCTTCAAATTTTGGATAATGATGTAATGATGCACAATGTGTAGTTACTGCTGTTTTTTGTGTATTTATATATGTATCAGTATTTTTAATCTGACTTATGTCCTGCTAATCTAGTTTTAAGTTTGTTTTTTGTTATATCTACATATACTTTGGTACAACTTTCTAAATTATTTCCTCCATAAGGTATCCTGTATACTAAATTAGATAATTCTGTGTTTTTAACTCTATCTTTCTTTTCAATTGGTAACGCATGTTTATTTCCAAATGAAAGAATCCGTTTCATATCTTCTGGTATATCTTATAATCTTATCCGATTTATTGACAAACCATTTATTATTAAATTTTATTCCTAACTTTCTTCTGTGTTCATTTAAAAGACTATCATATTTCTTTTTATGAATTATTTTAACTTTCTGATCAAAAGATTCAATAAACTTATCTTCGTGTGCTAAAAATATTTATATTTCATAAATTGTTAAATATCCCTCTAAAATATATATCAACATCTCTATTTCCTTTTTATAATATTTTAGCAGAAGATTAATAATGAAATTGTAGACGAAATGCTTTTCATAAAAAAGACCATTGCTCAAAAATAAATATAATTAAAAAATATATTATTAGTTAATATGGTCAGCATGAATTTGGCTTTCATTTGGTTCCCACTTGGTTTTTTTTTTCTTTTGTTTTTTCTCTTTTGAAGTTCACTTAATGTTGCTGGCAAACTTTCACGCAATTGGTACATTCAACTCAAACTTTATTTTAAACTTAAAACAAACGAAAAAACTAAAAGAAAAAAATCAGGTATCTATGCGATATTTGACGACTATTAAAAAGATACAAACAGTAGCTAAGAATGTATACTGGCAGATTTTTAATAGGTATAAACGGACCTAGTGATGCCCTACCTACTCGTATAATCATTTAGCAATGTGGTCAACACGCACAATGCATAAATTAAAAATTCATTTCGAAATCCAAAATCTGTTGGATTCATGCATACAGGGTGCTCCATATATTTCTATAACAACATTTATTAACCAATTGTTTTTAACTGTCAATTCAGTGGTATTTGAATCATGTATTGAGTCTTTGAGGCATGAAATTTCATGAGTTGCTAGTTGTTAGCAGCTATTCAGTCACTGCATAAAAAAACATAACATGTTTCATATGCTTGCGAAAAAAATTAAATTTATTTGTACTGCAAATAAAAATATTATTAATATTTAACAAACCGCTTCTTGTAACGAGTACAGTCGAGCTTCTCTATAGCGAACTTCTCTATAACGAAATCTTCTCTATAACAAATAAAATTCGTCAACACAACATTTTTGTGAGTATTTTCATACATTTTGATCTCCCTATAACGAACTTCCCTATAGCGAAGTTCTCTCTGTAATGAACATTTTTTTAAGACCTAAATAGAATTTTTCACACTAAATAATCTCTCTACTGCGAAGTTTTTAGAATCGATTTTTTGCATCAAATGTATGTATGTATTCATAAAAAAAAATAATGTATTCATGTAAAAACAATTTTTTTTGTCTTAATAAATATATTTTCTACATAAAAAAAATGTAGTCAAAATTTTCTGCAGTTTCTCTATAACGAATTTTCTCTATAACGTAGAAATTTGACGGTCCCCAATTGCTACGTTATAGAGAAGTTCGACTGTATTACCATATTGCATATTGTAGGATAATTGAGCCAAATTGGTGTTTTAAGATTAAATCAACAGCTGATTTATAGTTTTGCCAACAAAAAAAGGGTTCAACTACCTCTAATACAAACATAGAGATAAAGCAATAATGTCTTTTAAAGCTTAAAACACATTCAATACATAAATTAAAATAAAAAAATACAAATATGTTGAATAAATAATAATCACGTATGTATGAGTTTCTGAATGTTTAATTAGAGGTTTAAATTTGTTGATTTTTGTTTTATTTTGTGCATAAATTAATTAATAATTAACAAAAACAATAAAATATATCTATTTATTTCTAAAAATAATTTTATAAAAATCCAAATAGAAGAATAAGAAAAAACTTCTCGTCGATGCATTATACGAGTTTATCAGCTGATTCTCTTTTAAATTCTGTAACTTCAACATTTTATTTGGTCGAAGATTCCTACAAGTACAGAGACAATTAAAAAAATCAAACTAAGTAACAAAATAATTTTTAACTAAACTAATTAACAGTGCTGCATCTGTCAAGCTTCCATTGTGTGAAAATATTGTACTTGAAAACAGTAATTTTCAATTTAAATTTGTGGTCCTCTTCACTATACTTTGATAGCAAAGATATTAAGTTATACTAAAATTTAGATAAACTTCATTATATATTTATGTTTTATTTATATTTTTATAATTTTATTATTCATTCCCATACTTATCTCTTGATAACCAAATTTAGATCTTCTCAGTTGGGATTGACAACTGAAATTCTACTTAATCGAGAACGATTAAAAATAAAGCATTTAAGTAAACAAATGGTTCTTACATTTCCACTATATGAAATAATATTATTGACTATGTTGCTAATAGCTTTTCAAACTTATATGTACACCAAATAAATGGAACAAACAATAGCTTTGAGGAGTTACTGGAGCCGGTAATTGTTACGTAATGTTAATGGAGCGTACAGTTAATGGAACCGAACCAATCACTTTTTCTGAAGATCGCTACCATCCCATAATTGAATAATCATATAATATCCAAATCGTGAAAAAAGTGACATAAAAATAGATAAAGTGTATTATTTCAATAAGACAAACTACACCTTTTTCTTTAACCTCTTGTCCAACACCAAAAAGATTCGACGCCTAATGTCTCAGCAGATTCCATATACAATGTGATTAATATCTTTTATAAAACTATAAAACAGTATATGTATGAATGGCTTCTTAAATTAAGTTATGCGCAAATTCTGGTCCGCCTTAAAACTTAAAATACGAAACAACTATCCGCGCTAAAAAAAAAAACCTAAAAATATATGATGCAAAAAGTAAAGAAAATTTGCCACTCATCATTTTACGTCAGATACTCTGCTTTTCGTCTAACTAGCTGAGTATTATAGCCTGTCCCACGATATCGATTGGTCGCTTAATTACATTCAAAACGAAAATAAAATTTTAAATATTTCATATATCTTTCCTCAAGTGTATAAATGCCAACACTATTTACGACTTGAAATAATGTCCCTGATTGCTCGTCACTAATAAATTGTTCACTGTTCGGTTAAACATAAGGCATCACATTTATTTCTTACTTGTGCTTAACACACGAGGGAGTGAAATGCACTGGATTATAGAAAAACTAATTTTTAATAAAATATCTAGATGTACTACTTGTTGCGATAGGTGGCAGGTGAAAAATAGTTTCTTTTGAGTTTCAAAAGTCGCAGAGATTCAATTGCAAAATTTGTAACAATTAGGTATTTCAAAATGTTTTACAGATATGATATTCTTACAAAATGCATATTTAAATTTATACATATTCACATTTAAATTTAGCGTTTAAATACATGGTCGGCCAAAAGTAACTATGGAGCTTACAAATTTAATAACTTTTTCGTTTATATATTTTTTTTATTTTTTTTTATCAGATTATACATAAGTATGTATAAATAACACCTTAAGAATAAATAATGGAGAGATTGACAAATGAACAAAGAACCAGAATAATAGAATTTTCTTTTTTAAATCATCGATCAATTATTTTAACGCAATGAGTATATCGTCGGCATTTTAATATTAGAATTTTGCGTTCTGAAGCAACAATATGTTGCTTATTTTATTGTCACCACCAATATGGCATATTAAGAGATATTCCTCTAACCGATTTACACACAAAGGCACACTAATGCACATCAGAAAAATGCGACATGTTTTTTTTTATAATTTTAGTCTGAAACTTTGGTTGAACCCAGGTCTGTTTTGATTTTGTAGTCAACGTGCAGGCTGATTCAGTCATCGCCTTGTCACAAGTATAACATGAAATTTTTCTTTTCACAATTGAATAAGTGTTGCATACCTAATGGTAATAAAAACGAAGATTTTCTACTGATCGTGGCTAATTACCAAATTTTTCAAGTTATAGAAGTAAAGTTGTTAAAAATTTTCGCAAATTCGAAAAGGGTACTTTAATCATGCATTCGCACCTTGCTTCTGGACAGTGTAATAGTTATTCTACATAAGCATGCTTTTCTTCGGAGTTTGTGCAAGTTTAAAAGTCATTAAGATACTAAAATTTTATATACATACATATGTAATTTACATTGCTGCGACCAAATTAAAATCAAACCTGTGTGGCAGAGACTCCAGCTAATACATATGTATTAAGAAATTTATTTGGCTTAAATTATTTCTCTTTAAAAATAAATACATATGTATGCCGTAGAAATTATATGCATTAAATATATGTACATACATGTGTATGTGTGTGTAAAAATTATAATTGGATCAAGGCATAAATATTGAGTACTCTTATGCTCTTTGTTTTCAATCAAAAGAGTCTATTTATAAACTTTAAAACTCTATTATTTTGTTCAGAAACCCACAAAAAATACTTATAAAATTAAAACGAAAATAACCACAAATCCACAAATCCATAAACACGGAAATACATTATAATGCACGCTCACTGATTCACTAGAAAAAAAACTGAATACAATTTCTGAAAGAAAATACTACAAGAAAAAAGCACACACACTAGAGTGTCATCACTGCTGTAGCGCACTGAGTCTTAAAGTTAAAAGAGGAAAAGAACACCAAGTTTTCCCAGCAATGTATCACATGCAATAAAGATGATCCTCTACTTGATACTTAAAGAACGAATAAAGACGACAACCCAAAAAGAATGGCAGGCAAAAAGTCATTGAGGCAGTCAGACGGCCAAACAAGAAGGCATCCATCCTAAGGCGGCATAAAATTACAGTGTACTCAATATGTACTCGAACCTATGTACATACATACATACAAACATGTATGTATATGACATCTACCTATATGTATATAAAAACAATTTACTTGCCTAACCATTCCAGAAGGCTGACGGACGAATTGTCTAACTGACTGTAAGTTGCTTATGTTGACTGGTTGACTGGCTCAATACCTGGTTTGGTTGGTTGTTCATACGCTCGCTCGATTACCGGGCGATGGCTGCTTTCTTTAACACAACTAGGCATACAATTCATTTTGTACATACATACATACATACGCACATACATACGTACGTACGTATTAGTGAAAAAGAATAAACAGAAACTGAAGAACTCCATCGATTATATTTCATGCTACCAACCCAAAAGCAGCACTGATTTTTCCTGTTCTCGGCATTACAACGAAAAATCCAATTTACAGCAAACAAGCACACACACACACACACACATATTTGACATCCATTCTTGAAAAGAAGAAGTAGCAATAACAATATGTTTACGATACTGTGGATCATCATAATCATGATTATCGTCGTAGTTGTCGTTGTCGTCGTCATTACCATGACTTTTCCTCTTACATTTTCTCATCTTTTAACTCTTCCATTAAATCTTCTTCTCCTTCTTGTCAGTCTCTTGCGTTGCTGTTGCCGTAGACTCAGTTCCAGTCGTGTGCTGGTGGTAGTTTTGTATATATTTAGAAACAACCAATTCAACCATACTAAACTTAACGAACAAGCGGTCAATGACCGCACAAACAGTGACCCACTAACATCCGCGAGTGCGTTCACCTTAAAAAAATTCATGTGATATACGTCACATGAAATATGTACGTACGTTCGAATCTTTTGGTTGGATGGATTTGGATGTTTGTTGGTATGATCATAAGCGCGTACGAACATATTGCACATACCTGCCAACTATGTAACCAGCCAACCAGTTAACAAAACAAGCAACCTTCAGCACCACAATATATGATCTCTTTTGGGGCGCTATAACACGTAAATATGCCGTACTCTCTATATCAAACTCTGTCTCTCTTAAATTAGTTGAAAAGATCTTCCGGGGAGGCTTGGTTTTGTACTTCGTTTGGTTCGTTCATAATCGTTCTTTAAGCTTTTTTATCAGTGTTGCTAACCTTCCGAAAGCGTAATGAAATTAGAAGAGTTTTATTTCAAAAGCCAAAATTTCTTGCTCTTTTTAATTTCAGGCGATTATGTTCTTATTTTGCATTCCGAGATTGTAAAAATCAATCGCATAATACAATTGTGTATTAATACATCACTGTGTGGTTCACTGTGCCGTGCAGTGCCATCATAAAAGAAGCACTTATAAAATACAATCAGCGAAAATAGGCTTCATACTGATATATTTAAGATAAATCAAACGCTGTTGTACGTTTGCTAGAAATTGTAAACGTACAAACAGACATTTTGTCCGACATTATTATTTCCAATATTACATTCATACGTATGTATCTGCTTCAAAAAGAAAAAGGTAATAAATAATGTACACAAGATATTAGCATCACTGACGACATTGTTGCAGTTTTAAGAGCGTTTTAAGAGCATAATTTTTGTTTTAGGCTGAGTATCCCAAAGGTGGAGGAAGATTTGATAGCATTCAATTGGTGTTTTGCTGGAATGGTATTTTTATGAACAATTTTTAAGTAATTACTTGCTTATAAAACACGTAAAATAAATTTGAATCGATAATTTATATTCAAAATAAATAAAACATAAAAATTTGAAATCTAAATTTATGAACGACAGTTGTTTAACGTTTTCTATAAACATGCAATAAGCTTCTCATAAATTAAGTAATATTGATTATGAATACTTTAAAAGATTTTTGGTTACGTATCGTATCATTTATCATTTAAATCATTTGTTATATATAGATGAGGGTGGCGATGGCACGATGGATGGTAGTCTGCACGTTGACTACACAACCAAAAAAAAAAAGACCTGGGTTCAACCCCAGTTTCAGACAAAAAATAAACATCTCGCATTTTTCTGATGTGCATTAGTGTGTCATTGTGTGTCAGTTGTTGTTGGAAGCTTTCAGTGGCGAAGGCATAGTCACTGGTCACTGAACAAAACGGCTTCAGCTGATAGCAATCCACAATCACATCAGAACGCCCTCCTTCGTCGGTATTGTGTAGCACCGGCGAAGTAAAATAATAATAAAAATGGCTACTAAACCGAAGCTTCAGCACTGCTCCGAGTATAAACAAAGAACGTGCGAAAGCAGAGCTGCAAAAATAATTAATTAAGCTTCACTCCTGTCGTTTCTCGTACTATCCCTTTCCTATAGTTCCCAGCACAATGCTTCGCATGTGTAGGAGTCATCTGGTCCTAGATAAAAAAAAAAAAAAAAGGAACATTGTATGGATGAGGATTCTTATTGTAATACATATATTCAGTTCGATGTCATGTTTCTTGAACACTCACCCATTGTGCATTGTGATGAAACTTGAAAATGGGGTTTTCGAAGGGTCTATAAGGAGTAGTGTTTATGGACATTCGACTTGAATTCCACTCTATACACATACTTTCCTTTCCTTTTTCAGACGGTGTAATAGGTACGGTCTGATCCCTTAACTATTCACGTACATATATCACTTATTGACATATCACGAAGCTTCAAAATTTACACGTTTCCTTGACATCAGAGATGCTACAACACTGCTATAAAAACAAATAATGTGAGAAAAGCAGTGTTATAAGATAGTGAATCTCCACCTCCTATCATTTCTCCTAATATTCCTTTATTCTAGTTCAAGCACAATTCACCCCATGCGTAAGGGTAATTTCCTGAGTGTTGATCCCAGAAAAAGAAAGAAGAAATGTATTTCTGATCCACAATATAATACAACTCTCATGTATGGGACGGTGCTTCAAAGTATATGTTGTAGCACTACTTCAACGAAAGATATCAGGAACATCAAACCAAATGCTCAGAAACACTACTCCGTCTATCCTCTTTGCAAAACCGTTTTTCCGATTTCAAATGCAATGAATGCTCTGATCACTGGGCCAATACTATTTTATATACTATAATAATATTTTATATAATAAATACTATTTATAGGTAGCTTACCTGTACCTGTTATAATAGTTATAATTGAAATCGGTTAGTTAGTTTCTCCTACCATCCGTCGTGGTCTTGTCTTTGAAAAAATATATATAGTATATATATATATATAGTATAGTATAGTGTCCTCCCAGATGCAGACTTATCCATGTTTTACCTCCCTTCCCTAACTTCCCAGTTCTCACCCATATACCCAATTTCAGCTGAAATATTTTTTTTTGTCTTGGACCGGCACTCAGGGGATGACCCCTAAACATGCGATGCATTGTGCTGGAACTAGGAAATTAGGTTATGGGAAGGAGGATAGAGGGAGTAGTGTTTATTGACATTTGATTTAAATTTTCCCAAGCTAAAAGTGACAGGAAACACCTCTGCGGGTAGTCTATTCCACATACGTGCCGTTCGGCCAAAAAACGAATTTTCCCTGTAATGCGTACTGCGAGTCGCCGTAAAATCGACCACAAATGGATGCGCTCTTAATGATGATCGCGTCGTGTGCGCGAATGACCGGGTTTCGGGAACAAATTCCCTGATTTCATTAGAACACCTCCCATTATAGTAACGATAGAACAACGAAGCGCACCCCACGTTGCGACGATGCTCAAGAGAGTCAATAGAGTTGGCTACCCTACTGTCTCCTATGAGTTTCTTCGCCCTTTCTTGTACGCGGTCGAGTAACTTCAAAATAGTCTTTGAAGCACCGGCCCATACATGAGAGTTGTATTCCATTTTCAGTCGGATGTAGGCGGTATAAATAGTGAGGAGATCAGATGGGGTGAAGTATTGGTTACACCGCCTTAAAAAGCCTAGGCACTTGAATGCTTCCTTTGAGACCTGAAAAATGTGCTCAGTCCATCGGACATCACACTGAATTTTCATGCCAAGAACATCAAGAGCTTCTGATTCCTCAATGTTTATGCCACCCATTATTACAGATGAGGCAGCGTGATCGTGCATACGGCGGTGGGTTAGCATGCAGCATTGGGTCTTTTGGGAATTGAAATCGACCCTGTTCGCGTGACCCCATTCCGAAATTCTCGTGAGGTCACCTGTTAGCGAATCATTCATATTCTGCCGCGTCGCCGCGATCATAGTTGATGTCGGCCTACGATCAAATGAATATGAATGGCAGATACTGCTGTCATCTGCGAAAGAGTGGATAGGGTTTGAAGTATGACATAGGAGGTCATTAAGAAAAAAAAGAAATAGGGTGGGAGAAAGAATGGAGCCTTGTGGTACCCCTGAATTGATCTTGAACTCGTTAGATGAGATCCCGTCTATAACAACTCTTATAGCGCGATCCCTGAGAAAGCTCGATATAAATCGAGAGAAGATATAGCGGACACCAAAAGCAATAAGTTTGGACAAGAGTGCTCCATGCCACACTCTGTCAAATGCTTTTGAAATATCTAGAGCCACTACCTTACTTTCGCCAAAATGGTGGATGGATCGACACCACTTTTCCGAGAGGAAGGCTAATAAATCTCCCGTGGAACGTCCTCCACGGAAGCCATATTGCCGGTCGTTAAGTAAGCTATTAAACTCCAGATATTTCATAAGATGGAAATTTAGCACACTTTAGAAATGGTAGAGCATATTGCGATAATTTTTAGCGTTGCTTGCCTCTCCCTTCTTGGGGATCGGCGTAACATTTGCAACTTTCCAGCACGACGGAAATTCGCCTGCATGATATAGAGTGCTGAAAAGGTTTGCCAGAGGACGCGATAACGTCGAAGAGCACTGCTTCAAGACCAGTGCCGGAATTCCATCCGGGCCAGGAGACTTATTTATGTTAGGGTCCGATAAAACCCTTTTAACTGCACGAGCCCGAAAGTATATCTTTAGCATAGTTACGGATACACGCTCGGATGTGGGCAGTGGTTGATTGCTTTCCGGCAGGTGAGAATTACCTGCAAAAATTTCAGCAAGAAGGTTAGCCTTTTCAACCGTGTCAGTGAATATTTGATCAGCCTTTAAAAGAGACGGAATAGAAGAACTAGCATTTTCCTTAACTTTTTTAAAGAATGACCAAAAGCTTTTACTTCCCCGTGGGGCAGTAAGAACTTTAGCGCAAAGACCCTGCTCCTACAAAGCTTTTGCACGTCTTAGCACTTTGGCACACGAAGATCTCGCCCTTTTGCGAATCATATCAGTATCTGCGTTTTTATCATTCCGCCAGACACTAAATGCTTCCTCTCTGGATCTAACTCCAAGTCTGCACGTCTGATTAAACCAAGACTTTGGTCTAGGCCTAATCGAAATTTGCTTCGATGGTATAAACGTAAGCAAAAATTTGTGACCATTTTAGCCATGGCATTGACATCATTGTCGAGGAAGCAGATCCTCCAATTGAAATGCCGAAAGAAATCGTAGAGCTCAGCCCAACGTGCCTTTTCGTAAATATATTTCGAACGTTTCGTAGCTGGCGGTGAAACGCCTCGAAAAGGAGGCAGAAATGGTGCAATGATCCGAATTACCGAGAGGTGCGCTAATGTTCATTTCATACTTTTCAGGGTGTGAAGTGAGAAATAGGTCGAGGGTGTTGTGTTTGTGCCCGTCAACACATGAAATATGTGTTGGTTCATTCACTAATTGCGCAACGTGATTGTGCGCTGCGAATAGCTCAGCATATTGGCCTTCTGGAGTTGTATTGCTCGAATGGCGGAGCCACGATAAATTATGGACATTGAAATCACCAGCAATAACGATTTTACTGTTCGGGTAATTTTCGAGGATCCCCGATATAATGTCGGAAAGGGCATCGAAGTTTTGTATAGTTTTCTCTCTTTCCGTGTTTGGGCTTCTGTAAAGAAACCCGAAATGCAGAAGATGTGCCCTGATTTTGAATTTAACCCAAAGACAGCTAAATTCGGGATCATGCGTGTCAAAAGATTGCTGGCACTGGTACACAACTTCATTGCGTATATAAATTGCAAGGCCCCTGTGTAGATAGAAAAGAGATAGGAGGTGATACCCAGGTATGTGAAAATCCTGTGGGTCAGCATCTTCAGACACCTGGGTTTCACTTAAGGCGAAAACATCCAGCCGATGGAGACATCGAGCATAGACAGAGAAGAAGTTTGCCCTTGGAGCACGTATGTTGCAGAAGTCAATTCTGAATCGGGCTGTCATGATTAACGCGAGAAAAGTCAAATAAAATGTCTATCTTTTGTATTGGCCACTGAGCTAATCGCTGCTTGAACGACTGCCGGTGATCAGTGTTACTCCTTCATCACCAAACAGTCTAGCAGTAACCAACACAATGGCACCAACAATGCGAAAGATTTAGTCGGGTATGGTAAAGGGAATTAGCACAATGACACGAAAAAAGGCCATAAAAGACCTCATCCGGTCACCGTGATCCGAAGTGACAGCACTGGTTGGTGGTGTCAACACTAATTAATTCCGTGGCACAAGCAAAAAAACGATCAGCATAGTCCCCCTGATAAGCATTGCCAGTTTTCATATTTTTCCCAATATTTGCTCTCCCTTTATACCAAATTTAAGCGTTCTCAAGATATACAAAAAACAATATTAACTTTGTATGGAAAGACCATGCTCAC
This sequence comes from Dexiosoma caninum, assembly GCA_963924685.1. Lineage (NCBI taxonomy): Eukaryota > Metazoa > Arthropoda > Insecta > Diptera > Tachinidae > Dexiosoma > Dexiosoma caninum. The sequence goes on along the minus strand of OZ004725.1, from coordinate 129,424,066 downwards.
TTATGTAATTCCGCCCATTGACTGATGATTTGTACTGACCAAACCCGCAGCGGGGTTTGGAATCTAGTTTCTAAACATACTGGTGTTTAGCAAGCCCGCGGTACCTAGCTGAAGGTATAGCATTACCTTAAACTACCTGGGAGTTTGAATGATGACAGAAGAGGCGACTCTTTGAAATCTTTCTAGAGATTGAGGAGTTTATGCTTGCATTTCCGTGTGACTGTAGAAATACAGTTCTATTCTAATCTAGTGATACGGGGCCAGCGAAGCCCCACAGCTCTAACGCTCAGTAATGACTGATGTACTTCGTGTCCACCCCGAAAAGTTGGAGTTAGTGTGCTGGTTTGGGAAATTATTCGTAGTGGCTGTGGTTGCTACCAAAAGATAAGCTGGGAGATAAGTTTTTGGTCTGTTCTGGATATATGTGGGTAAGGTACATAAATTCTGATACGACTTTTACTTAACTAGGTGCTGTTGTCATTCAACAGTAGTCACCGGAATGTGTCTCGAACGAACAGTATTACTGGCTTAAGTGTTCCGTAGTCACCGGAATGTGTCTCGGACAAACAGTATTACTGGCTTAAGCGTTCTTGACTCAAATACATTCTGATGTGGCACAGCGTTTGGAAAGCTCGAAACACCTCAGTAAGGTGTAATTTATAGACCACTGATAACTATGAATTAGGATTGCAACCTGTGTGTACTTGTAGTAGTACAGGATGTTCTATTTCCGAGTGCCCATGGGGGCGGTATGATCGTCTTTATTTTACTCAGTGTTGAGAGCACCGTGGAATTAGACGCTATGCGTAGGTGTCCACGTAAATCTTGAACACATCTGTACTGACCATTAAGTTATTCAGACCAAATACAGAAACTTCAACCATCCTCAAGATATAATGAAATCAATATTTAGTTTGTATGGGAGATACCATGTTCACTTGTCCAATCCCTCCCAGTTTTTGACTGATGATTTGTTTTAATTACAAAGTAATTTGGGCCATATTCAGAAAGTTTTACTTTAACCGTTCTCAAGATATACAAAAATAAATATTTTCTTCGTATGGGCGTGGCAACGTTCTTTTGCAATTTTTGAAATATAGAGGGATACTGTGAAAATTTCAAGAAAATCGGTTCAGCCATTTAGCTGCCCATAAGTCACACACACACATACATACATACAAACATGTCATTTTTGTATATAAGATTTGTATATAAATCCATTAAAATACGGGCCTGTAAAAATAAAGTTAATCAATAGAATATTTTTAGTCAAAAACACATCTCTAGTTTATTTTATTTTTTGGAATAATGTCTTTCAATTAGCTGTTCTTTGAATGTATTAGGTAGTAGGTATTTTGGTATTTAGCTACAGGTTTACCCATAATTAAGCGCAAACTTTTAGTGATGAAGGTAACAACCTGTGAATAACTTAAATAGACTCAAAAATACCTCATATCCCCATAAAGGTTTGAATAGAAAATTTAAATATGTATATTTAATTATTTTAGTAACCTAAATTGATTTAATTTCTCATGTAAAACATTAGTAGTCATCATATTGACATACATACATATTCTTTTTTGTTTTGAAGAAAGCACTTAGTAAGACCTTTTCTACACACAGCCGTGCACAGCAATATACTATATATATATGTACATACACATGTATGTATGCATATTATTGCACTTAGGATCGATTATATCAAACAGCAAGTATCGTACAAGTAATGATGGCAGCAGCAGCTATATCAGATAAAAAATCTATTACCTTTTAGCGGCAACATATTATCGTCAACAGCAATGTTTGCAAAAATGAAAATATCAACAAGAACAACAATGTAGAAATAAACACTCATGTGGTACTATAAAGAATTACTCACAAAACTGAAGAAGAATCTCAAATAAGTTGCAAAAGGTTTTTGAAGACAATATTCTCTTTCTGTTACATGTTGAATTTTTATTTTCTCAAGAAGTAACTTTCATTGCGACAAAATAATGGAGAACTCTGAAGAAGTTCACTGCTAAGATCTCCTATTGCATCCGGTTTATATCTGTTATTCGTATGTTTTTAAACAGGTTAATTCAGAGTTGATAGAAAATTGATAGTTTGAAAAGCGCTTTTTGTTAATAAGTTGCTAGACGAGCTGAAGGTGTTCGTTGCAAATTAAAAAAAAAACCCGAAATAAAATAAATAAACTTTATCAACATTTAAAAATTTCTCTACACAATATGTAATTTTGCTAGTGCTATCTATATGTTAACAAATTTTATAAAAAATTACTTACTGAAATTTCTCGTAAGCACACACCTCAATTTACAACTTAAATCTTTCCTTCAATACACTGGCCACAGCAGAGAACTACAACATGTACCGAACTTGTGGGTATATCCGATCATATTCTCCAAATTTTTAGGATGCCGTAATTATTGTTTTCATGAAATATAAATTTTTTTTTCTTGGACCGGCACTCAGAGGATGACCCCTATACATGCGGTGCATTGCGCCGGAACTAGGAAATAAGGTTTGGGAGAATAGGTAGAGGCTGTAGTATTTATTGACATTCGATTTGAATTTTCCCACGTTAAAAGTGACAGGAAAGACCTCTGCGGGTAGTCCATTCCACATACGTTCGGCTAAAAAACCAATTTTCTCTGTAATGCGTAGTGCGAGTCGCCGTCAAATCGACCACAAATGGATGCGATCTTAATGATGAGATCGTAGTAAGTTTTTTTAAATTTTCAAAGTTATTTATATTAAAAATGCATAAAAAAAACAAAAACATAACATTTTTTCACTTAAAAACATAAATAAAACATAAAACATAAATAAAATTCAGCACTGGTTTCTTACAACTATTTTAACAGTTATTTATAAAAAAAAATTAGTCAGACTCACCAACAGGTTGTAATGTTCTGCATCCAGCGCAGAACATGAAAACATGTTGCTGACAAATAAATTTCGCACATTTATTACATTTGGTTGAAACTTACTTTTTTTTTTTTTTATCTGGGACCAGCACTCAGGAGATGACTCCTACACATGCGAAGCATTGTGCTGGAACTATATGAAAGGGATAGTTAAAGAAACGACAGGAGCTGAAGATTAATTAATTATTTTACAGCTCTGCTTTTGCACGTTCTTTGTTTATACTCGGAGCAGTGCTGAAGATTCGGTTTAGTAGCCATATTTATTATTATTTTACTTCGTCGGTGCTACACAATACCGACGAAGGAGGGCGTTCTGATGTGATTGTGGATTGCTATCAGCTGAAGCCGGTATTGTTTCGTGACCAGTGACTATGCCTTCGCCACTGAAACCTTCCGACAACAACTGACACACTAATGCACATCAGAAAAATGCGAGCTGTTTATTTTTATTTTAAAATTTTAGTCTGAAGCTGGGGTTGAACCCAGGTCTGTTTTTGGTTTTGTAGTCAACGTGCAGACTACCATCCATCGTGACATCGCCACCTGGACTTATTAAGACTTAGCACGATCAAAAAAGTTATACTATTAATCGCATGGGGTCAACACGTATTAGTAAAGCGACACGTATGTACGCTTTAACGATCCAATCGCAACTAATTTATGTTCTCCTTTCAAATGTAGGAAGCTATAGAAAAAAACAAGTTCGCTCCGAACATTTTAACGTATCAATTTTTCAATTTTAATTTCTCCTGACCCCATGCGCCTAATTAAAGGCTAAAGATGAAATTATTTCAAGATACTTGGGGTATTCACACGGCATGCGATCGTGTCATAATGATCTAATATTTTAAAAATTTTCCTGTTATGGTTCAAACAAAAAAATCTTACATATATATACCAAGAAAATTATGTAGAATATCGTTTTTTGCCATTTTTAAAGCATATATTCCATTTTTATAGCATATGCTCATAAAACTTCAAATAGAGTATATATTTTTCATGCAAAGGAAAATAAAATTCAATATTTCCGCATTCGGAGTGAATGACTGGAGGAGGGAAAGAAAAAAACGGCAGCAGCAAAAAATTACTTGCGATGAGTATGTACGTATTTCTATTATTGTTACTATTTGTTTGTTATTTGACTTCGATTTCATTTTATGTGTTTCTTCATTGCAACTTATTACGATAAAATAAGGAAAAAATATAAAATAAAACAGCATTTGAGATCCATCCTCTTGATGCTGCTTCTCCATGTACTAGTGTTTGCTATATCAGCAGCCGTCATTATATTTTCAAACCGAATCAACATAAATCCACATGTATCATTTACTTAATTGAATAAAAAAAATTATGTAAAACATAAAACAAAAGCGCAACATGCACTTTAAAACTGATTATCTGTTTTTATTCTGTTTTTGTTTTTGTGCTACATTAATTTCAGTCAATCAGGAACATCAACGGAACTCTTTGCCCAGTGATTTTTCATAAAAGAAAATAATATAAGAGTTTCGGTAGCAATTCCCTGATATCAGTAGAGCGCTTTCCTTAGAAGTAGCGATGAAAGGCGAGACATTAAGTAAATTTTCTAAATCTCATTCAAATCTCACTGACTACCCTTTTCATTTTCTGCAATTTGGTTTGCTGACTGACACGTTTAACCAAAAATGAGTCGCAACACTCAACAGGATTTTCCGTCTACCATTAGTCCAACGGAGCTCTGATTTTTTAAATAAATTTTCACAATTTAGAAACGTTTAAGTATTTCTACGAATGCAGTTTATATTAAAGAAAATAATTTAAAATTAATTTTTATATGCTTTTTTGGGAATTTTTCTCTCGAGTAGAAAATCTCCACTTCTGATAGATTCACAGATATAATTTCAATATTTTTGTTTTCAATTTCATTATCACTTTTATTTTTCTTTGAAATCATAAAATATAATTTTGATGCGATAAAATTAAAAACAAAATTTTTAGCTAAATATTAAATCACACGTTGTGATTGCGTTATCTATATGCGAAAGGACTATCTTAAATATAAAAGCAAAAAAAAAAACTATGAAACTAATAAAACACATTAACGTATGACACAGTATGATTTTTTCGACGATAACGATTGTGTGGTCATACATGGGAGTATCATGAGTAAGTATTCTCTTCTTTTGACGTGGCCTGCACTCAAAAAGGTGTCATAACAATTATGATACTTATTGGGAAACTACAAAGACTGATAAGTATTGAAACGTTTTTGGGTGACCTTTATTATCTGATTTTAGAAACACTTCAAGTAGATGCACTTACTCTTACAAGGGTATTAGCACTCAGAAATTACCTATATACAAAAAAGTTACAGTAATGATAAAAATATGGACCACCTTTAAAGCTTAAAGGATGACTAGAAAAGAAAATCAAAGAATACAACACACAAACCGCCGGCAAATGTCGTAGAAAATCGTTCCTTCTTAGCGTGTGGGCATGAGGAGATTACGAGAGTCTCTTATTGAAACAGCAATAACAACATCAAATTAAGATACGATAGCAATAACCTTTAAAATAACCAGGCTCTATTTTTTCTTTCCCAACTACAGCCTCATTGTTTGTGTGCGAGTATGGCGCTGGTTTTTAAAGAATGCAGTCTTCTTGAAGGTTAATTGCTTGGCTTGTGCATTTTACCAGGTAGTCGCAATATTTTAACTAATTTTGAATTGTTAACAAATTACTATCGAATTGAAGAATCAAATAATAAATATGAAATAAGGACTAAATAAAATGTATTTTTTTTGGCATGCATAATTTTAAGTTCGCATCAATGCTGTTTTTATTTACAATCAATTCAACATCTGACATTTGCTTTGCATGCCTGAGTGTGCACCAGGGTACGGATTTGCGAGTGAATTTGCAGCACATGCGCCGTATATGAGTGCGCCAATCCGTGCCCTGGTATGCACCAACGTCGAATAAACAGATCAGAGCGATTTTCCTTCTCGAGTACATACACATACATACTCTTTGACAAAATAACAACCGTTGTATTTCGTATTGCTGTATAATTATAATTATACCAATGTGTGTGTATGTGTCGTATCTTCTAGCGATTAGGCATTTGAAATTTGAATGATTTTTCATAAAGAGCAATCAATAATGAGTGTGACTATTGCTATTCGAGAATTGCGAAACCGAAAATCTTTCATCTGCGGAGGTCTTATTTGGTATTCCCGGAGAAGTTATTTTTTAGGCATAGCGGGCCAAAAATATTTGGGCGATGTGGATAATAACATAGTACGTAAGATTGCCTGAGATAGTAAAATGAAAAAAAGTTTTTGGGCTATTCTTCATTCGCATTTGGTGTACTTTTTCATAATGATTAATCGTCCACCACTTTGGACCATTTTTCATTTTGCACTTTGGGTTTATTGGATGTTTCTTTTCACTGTGATGGTTCGTTCACCCAACAATTTTGGGCGATTTTTCATTTCTGTTTTTTGGGCGAAGGAGTGTCTTTAAAATAGGACATTTGTGTATTATGACAAAAATCCAATTGCTAAATCGCGCAAAATTCTGAACAACAATTTTTAGGCGATTCTTCTTTCTACTTTTTGGGCGATTATTCGTACAGTCACCATTTTTTAGAACAAACTTAGTTCAAGGCTATGTCAAGTAATAAGTTTTTTAAACAACTAACAAATATGAGTGATTTAAGCGCTTGATTAAATACCAACTAAATTAGGGCCGTTGGCAGCGTAGTTAAGGCGTTTAGTCTACAACAAGAAATTGTGGAGTTAATCCACCGTGAGGCCAAAAATTCTTCTGAAGCATCTATGCTAACAACGTCGTCCTTCATCGGTACCTGGGCAATACAACATTGCTACTGAAGTAAGACACAGCACACAGTGTGAGGGAATGTCCACCTTAAGTTGTCAATGGACTCTGATAATTGGAGCGAACTGACAGACACATTTTTGTTGTAGGGGGACGGGGTACTCATAAAGAAAATACTGACACGAGTACTAAGAAATCAGTAATGAGAATGAAAGTCCGTAAATTCCAGACTTTCAAATGAATATCAAAAGTTGATGATATTCCTTGTTATGTGATTGTTATCGGGTATCCGTGGCAGTGGAGGTTATATTTACTGTGCAGAATTTAAGATTCCTTTCTTTCCAGACACTGCAATACAAAAAGCAAACTAAATATTTATAAAATCCAGTTAAAATTGTACACATAAAATAAGTATGTATTTATTTGTGTATGTACTTATTTTATACATACGCATACAGACAACTACTTAATTTTTGCCATTTAAAGAGAAATAAATGAATAGCAGGGAAATAAAAATGCTCTGTGGATTATTTTCGAAGGTATCACGTGGTGAAAGTAAAAATCCATAATTTTCATATTTCTTAAAACAGCCATGAAAATGGCAAACTAAATTTTTAGCTGCGAGTAAGTACAGTGGCCATTATAAACTGCACGAACACAATAAATTTGTTGGGTACTTTGGCTTGAACATTGGATTTTTGCTAACGGTGTCAGGGTGTATAAATAACGCTGTACATATGCATGTAAGTATGTGTGTTTTTCTTTTATATATGTGTATATAATAATTTTGTGAGCGAGGTTAATGTCAAAAACGGTCGTGCCACGGCAGATGCAGCGCGAGTGGGTTTTTGACATCTTTTGTTTTGGGTACTGCATTTTTCATAAAAAGCTAACAGAAAAATTGATTTGCCATAAGGAAAAAAATAGGAAAGAGTTAGCGATAGTTATTTGAACATTTGCCTTTTCTTAACAAATTTAAAAATTAAACTTGAACTTAAGTAAAAACTAAACAAGTTTCGCAAGTGCTCTATGACATCTAAAAGATTTGTGTGTAAATAAAAAGGTTTGCAGAGAAAGAAATTGTAAAACGAATGCCCTAGAAAATCACTATAGATGCGAGGAAGTATTTTTTTAGATTGTTGTGTAACATTCCTCAGTTAGTGTCAGTTAGAAATGTCAATAAAACCCATGAGTGAATGGGAATATGCACAATAACTTACTACAATAAGTAAATATCCTATACGTACATATGTAACTCGAACGCCATCTTCGGGCGCCCGCCATATTAAATTCATAACATATTCTTCTAATTAATTACACTAATTATTTAAGCTGCAGGTCCTTTTCATATATGTAATATTTATGGCTTTGTGCCAGTTGTTGTTGGAATGTTTCAGTGGCGAAGGCATGATCACTGGTTACTGGACAGTACCAGATTCAGCTGCAACCAATCCACAGGCACATCAGAGCGCCCTCCTTCGTCGCAACTATGTAGCACCAGCGAAGTAAAATAATAACTAACAAAGACTACTAAAAACAAAGCTTCAATATTAAATACGTATCCTTGACATCACAGCTGCAGCACTGCTATAAATAAAAAATGTGCAAAAGAACGAGTTGTATGATAGTGAAGCCTCACCACCTGTTATCTCTCTCACTGGCCGTCCAGTTCGTGTGCGGTCCGGGCTTCGTCTGAAAGCACGACTCCCATAATTAAGCCAGAAACCAGCGCGAACTCCTAATGAATCTGCCAATGGTCAAAGATCGATAGGTTCGTTAAACTATCGATAAAGGGTGAACCTAACAAGAGTCTACGTCGAGCCAGTGACGGATACTGGCACATAAATTAGACGACGCTCTCCTCCTGCTTTTCCGATCTACATCAAGGACAGAAATCATTCGCAGGTAAGCGCAGCATCTCGGCATGCCTATCCATGATACAATAACCCATGAGAAAAGACACAGTAACGGATATGTGCCCACACTCAACCCTAATGAGTTAGTTGGTGTGCCTACTATCCAACTTGGGCCAGGTGAGTCTCGCAGTGAATCAAGATTCTTCCTCAGCAGCCAGCACATACTTCCCCTTAATGTACAATGCAATGGATGTAAAAAGTATAAATACCACAGCACGTGGATGCATATCCTGTACAAGTGTCCGTGACTTTAGATTAGATTTATTTATTTTTACAATAGAAATTTTCTATAATTTTTTAACAAAAGAAAATAAAGAAATTTTTTCTAAATTTAGGTGAGTATCAACCAATTTCAAATTTATAAACTAATTTGGAAAGAAGAGACTTTTAGACCTTTCGAACAATATACATATATTTTATGTAAGTAAACTTTAGATCTATTTACATATATGCGTAAGGCTTAGACATAATCGTACTAACAAACAAAAATAAGAAGACAAGTTGTTGAATTTTTTAATCGTTCAATAGCGAGAGTCTTCCAATGGTAAGTTTTTTTTATAACAACGAGGGGAAAAAATAAAAGCCAACTACGAGTAACATATACGTTTATATAGCCGTTTATATAGAACAAAAAAAACAAAAATTTTGCAAAACTTAGAAATACTCTTCTGATATTCTATTATATTTATTTTCCATTTTCTTTTGTGTTTGTAAGAGGGTTCCAAAGACGAGGCAAATTAATTTAAAGGTATTAAAAGTTCTTTATTCAAATTAATCCGTTGATTTTCTCTTTTCGATTCGAAAACCTTTCACATGCGTTAAAGTCTGTCGCTTGACTGCCCTAACAAAATGTTGGTTGAAATTCTATTAATTTGGTCCAATAGTCTTCATCATTATTCATTTAAGTGTAAAGACCATCCGCCACAATTACTTTCAGTTTAATTTTGGTTTTAGTGAAAATTTTACCTAGTAAATCCATACTAAATGAGAAACAAATGAATTGTATTATTTTGTTGTTGTTGTTGTATTCTCCCACAGGTATAAAAATTTAATGCTCAAGCCCACAGCAAAGTCATTTATGTATAGTAAATGCAATTTCTATTATTTGACATTATTCCATTATTAGTTTAAATGAAAACATCTATCCATTCATAGCTATGCACACATAAAAATTACACTCGCTTTGTAAATGGTAAGAAAGAACAACAATATTTTTAATTTATGGCTTGTCAAATCATAAATGTATTTGCTAAAATAACGTGAGCTGCATTGTTTGTGACACAAATTCATTATTATGAACAAATTTCTCTGCAATTCAATTCAAGACATCAAAAGAAAGGCATTCAGGATTTGTTTTTTTTATGTTCATGATCATGAGGAAAATTAAAAGGTGAAAGTGTTTGTAAGTAATGACATTGACAATGACAATGACCATGAGCACAACCATTAGATAGTCATAAAAAATTATTGTTGTCGCTGTTGAGTCGAGGTCAATAGGCGCCTAATTGACCACGATCTGCTCGTTTCCTTTTATTTAATTTATAATATTTATCAATTTATGTCGAATTTCAAGTACATACATATGTAGTATGTATGGATCTGTATCTACTTAGGTGTTCTGTTTTTACCGGTATGCTTTATTATATCTTGAAATAGCATAATCTTCGTTGCTGCACAAAACTTTCCCATGCTGCTGTGTGGGCATTTTTATGTGTACGATCCAGTGATGTTAACTTTTTTATATCGATTACAGTACAGCCATTAAAAAATTGCCGTTTTTAGGTGAAATTACAGCACGCAATACAACAATAATATTTTCCAATTTTTTCTAATTTATAATTCAATATAGATATTTATTTAAAAGCTCAACAACAAATATGTGCTTTCAGTAAAATCATTTTTGTATGCAATTTTGTAATATTTAAAGCTTATATAATACTTAGCAAATAATTATCATAATTTAAAAGCACGAAAAACTTTCGGAAGCAATGTGAAATATGTATATGTGTGGACACATTATGAACAAAAAACTTTTGGTGTTTAATACTTGAAAATTTTTTTAAATTACCGTATAAATATTGAAATTATAAATTAGAATTACGATCTGTTCTTTTTTCTTTTGGCTTTGTTTATGAATGAATTCATATTTAATTTTTTATGAAACATTATCCTCGGTTTAAATTTATGCTACTTCCAACAACTGGAAAAATTTTGAACTTTATTGTGAAAACTTATCAAAGAATTTGTTCAAGTACATTCGAATTTGACGTTCCAAAGACACAAAAATGCTAAACTATAGAAATAGTATAACTTAAACAAATGAAATACTACGAACAGTCAATTAAAGAATGAAATTATACATACTAGCAAAAAAATCGGTAAATTGGTAAGAATTAAATTGATTCAACAATTAACAATTAGACATAAAGAAATGGCCAGCACAGAACTTTGTCATTTTTTATCTCTAAAAGAAGTTGTTTTCTTTTCTAAAACAAAGTGTGATTTGGCAACATTGTTAAATGTTGACCTGATTTTTAAGAAGTGTTGCATATTTTATGTTTACAAAAGAATAAATATTTCGGCATAAAACAATAAAGTACAACTATTCCGTAACAATCAATGTAAAATACAAATACTATATAATTATCACGAGTGGCGCACTAAACAAAAATTTGTTTTTACAGAAATAATAACAAAACCAAGATTTTAATATAGTACTGCACTCGTGCCACTTTAATTAAAATGGGAACACCATCACACATATTTTTCAGAAAAGAACTTAAATAAATCAGATATATATATATATATATATATATATATATATATATATATATATATATATGTAGACATATATTTTTAACGAAAATCCCTTCACCCACACACAAGTGTTAAGAAATCCTTGACTTTAACACTTCATTTTCCAGTTCATAAAATCCTGTCAATCAAAAAAATGTGTCATCAGAACATATGGCACAGCTACCCAAAACTAAGAGGAAAAAATTTATATCTATTGACCTCCCAAAATAAAAGTTTCAACAATTGACTGCACAATTTAATCATATGCTGCATATAAGTATGTATGTATATACAAACAAACAGGCACTCATATGCAGCATCTTTAACCAAGCGATGATAAAATTGCCAAAAAATATCTTGTCAACAGTAGAATATCAAGTAACGAACTGTTTAACTGCACACAGAACTTAAGGCAGGTGTTTTAAATAATATTCTTGCTGGAACTCATTCAGAAAACAAAGAGTACGATTAAAAAATTAAACTTTTTTAGTTTGACGCATATACACATTTCAATACCAACGTACTACTTAGAAGACAATATAATTTAATAAATATACGTCAGACTAAAATTTTTATATTCACACGCTTCTCAATACCAAAAATAAAAATTACATGCACGACCAAACATTCACCAACAAAATTAATAAATTTAAAAACATCTTTTGCTACGGTGTGTTGTTAATAGAATGAGTAACAAACCACAAATTTTAAAAATAGAATTTGTTCTTTTCTCCAATAGTTTCAAGTCACAAAACATCAAACGGTGGGCAAGGGTAGCGTGGCCGAGCGGTCTAAGGCGCTGGTTTAAGGCACCAGTCTCCTCGGAGGCGTGGGTTCGAATCCCACCGCTGCCAGACATTTTTGTTTTTAATAAAGATTTTTTGTCCGTAAAATTATGTACATATATATATTTATTTTATAAATTCATAAGAGACAAAAAAAATAAAATATAAATATAAAAAAAAAAAAATTTCCTGAAGATGTTAATGAAGAAGGTTAACGAAATATCGAGATTATATAAAAATAAAAAAAAATAAAAAAAATAAAAAAACCTTAAAGCTTAATTAAATAGATTGTTCAAATAAAAAAATATTTTTTAATAATAATAAAACACTCTCAATGGTCGAAGAATAATTTCATAGAAACATGAAATTGCTGGAAATAAATTTTGCACTAACTAATAGCATTATGCTATAATTAAGCTTCTATCCTCCTCTGTCTCTTCTCTACACTATCCCTTTCCAACTAGTGCAATCCCGTGCAATCCGGCTTCATCCGACACAGTTTGGCATGCGCTGGATACTCGCAGACCAAGCAGTCTATTAACTAAACCAACTTCTGAATGTATGGGATGTACAAAAGTAATATTTTTTTCATCTCCCAATAATGGCTAAATGTGGGCAAAAAATGGCTAAGAGACATCGAATGCAAAAATCACGAGTATTAAACAAAAATAAGAATAATTCATATTTTATTTTTCACAGCAAATCGGGAAGATTTTATAAAATAAATAAAAATAATAAATTTATGTAATAAATACGAGTACAATAATTTTTCTTCAGGCAATCAAGAAACAAACAAAAAACACTCTCCATACATACATACGTATGTATGTACTTTTTTATTTAAAAAATAAGATCATCATCATCCACATAATTGTTGTTTTTATCATAGCTGTCGCTTGTTTAAGTTGAATTTTTGAAGGACGCTGTTAACTAGCAGCAACTATATATTCTGATGCACTACTATCTAGCTCTTCAATGGTACTGAATCAATACCCAAAAAAGTGGAAACAATTTTACTCTTGTTTTTGCTAAAATATATTACTGCCAATCCTAAAGAGTCAATAGAAATCATTATTTTAACAAATAGCAATTGAATACAATATTTTTACAATATACTTGTCTAAAATTTTTGTTAAAGCAACGTCACTAGATTCGTCAATCAATATACTAAAATATCCATTACCAATATCTTAACATAATTCTTTATTGAAATAGGGGAAAGAACATTTTTGATTATGTTGGCGCATTTTGTGCTATGCATTTCTAACGACGTGCAGTCAAATTTATTTTTACACAATTCTACTAAATGATCAATTGTTGCTATTGAACTATGGACAGCTAGAAACATACACAATGATGCCTGCTGTTGCTGCATCTTCGTACTTACTTTTTATCTTGGATCAGTACTCAGGGTATGACCCCTCCATATGCGGTGCATTGTGCTGGAATTTGAGGAAAGGGATAGATAGTAGGAGAAATGATAAGAGATGAAGCTTCACTATCTTACAACACTGCTTTTTTGCATGTTATTTCTTTTCATAGCAGTCTTGTAGCGTCTCCGATGTCACGGAGACGTATTAAATTTTTGAAGCTTCGTTTTGGTAGCTATTTTTAGTAATTATTTTACTTCGCCGGTGCTACACAATACCGATGAAGGAGGGTGTTCTGATGTGCCTGTGGATTGAATACAGTTGAAGCCGTTACTGTTCAGTGAACAGTGACTATGCCTTCGCCACAGAAAGCTTGCGACAACAACTGCCACAAAGACGCACATTGCACTTCAGAAAAAATGCGAAATGTTTTTATTAGTCTGAAACTGGGGTTGAACCCAGGAAAATTTTTCTTTTTGTAGTCAAAGTGCAGACTACTTCGACCATCGCCATCGGAATTTGGTATTGGGGTTTTAATTTTGCTTATTGCAGATTCGTACCCTCAGCAGATCTTGGAGCATAATCGAATAATTGTATATTTGTAATTTTATTTTATTAATCGGAAAAATTAGAGTTCATCAGACTTCTTACGACGACTTATTAATATGGAAATGAATAAATAAATATTTTTTTAAAAACGAATGGGGAGCTGAAAAAATTACACTTTTGCTAATTAAGGTATTGTACTATTAACAGAGGATGTCAGATTTACATGCATATGTATATGAGTCAGGCAAAATGCCGCCCATGGGCGCTTTGTTATTCTCTTATTTACACGTAGGTAAACACACATATTGTAGAGAATTAAACAACTTTACTCATTCTGGCTTGAGCATTCAAACTAGCGGGATGTTTTTTCGCTTTTTGCATAAAATCAGTGTTGGCACAAAAAAATTTCTCTCAGCAAAAATTTTGGTTCTCTTATATAAATAAACTGCAAGAAAATATGTTTAATGGGCAATATGAGCTAAACTTATTTTCAGATACTAATTATTTGGCAAACTAAAATATTTGGTTTCTTAACACGTATGAAAAATATAACATGAAAAGCCATTCCACGCACATTCAATTTCTATTATTTAATTACAACTGTCGTTTCATGACTGTAAAAAAATATGAAGTTTTATCTAAATGCATAAGAAGCCTTGTTCCGTGACATTGCGCATTAAAATCATGAAGTGGTTGAAAAATTTCCTGAGTTCAACCCCAGTTTCAGACTCATAAAAACATCTCGCATTTTTTCTGATTTGCATATGTGTGTTGGTTTCTGTCTGTTGTTGCCGAACGGTTTAGTGGCGAAGGCATAGCGACTGGTCATTGAACAGTACCAGCTTTAGCTTATTCCAATACATAGGCACAACAGAACGCCCTACTTCGTCGGTATTATGTAGCACTGGCGAAGTAAAATAATTACTAAAAATGGCTACTAAAAACGAAGCTTCAATATTTAATACGTCTCCTTGACATCAGAGGCGCTACAATACTGCTATAAAATCAAATAACGTGCAAAAAGCAGAGTAGCAAGATAGTGAAGCTTCACCTCCTGTCATTTCTCCTACTATCCCTTTCCTCTAGTTCCAGCATAATGCATCGCATTTGTAGGGGTCATCGCCTGAGTGCTGAGATAAAAAAAATGGGGTAAGGTCTACCTTGCTAGTGAAATAGGGATTTGCCTTTTGAATTAAGTGTATGAGACACAATTCTACTCTGGCAATACCAAATCTTGTTCAGAAAGATTATATATTTTTTTTTATCTTGGACCAGTGCTCAGGGGCTATCCCCTACATATGCAATGCATTGCTCTGAAAGTAGAGAGAAGGATAGGCTAGAGAAT
This sequence comes from Dexiosoma caninum, assembly GCA_963924685.1. Classification (NCBI taxonomy): domain Eukaryota; kingdom Metazoa; phylum Arthropoda; class Insecta; order Diptera; family Tachinidae; genus Dexiosoma; species Dexiosoma caninum. The sequence continues at coordinate 129,408,559 of OZ004725.1, read as the reverse complement.
AGACAGGTGGTGAAAGTGGTAGGAAGATAGAGCTTAATTCTTGCACAGCTCTGCAGTTGCGTGTAAATTATAAAGCAAAGTTGCGGCGTCTCTGATGTTTTTTGACGCATTATTTTTAAGCTAATGGAGCCATTTTATTTATTATTTTACTTCGCCGACGTTTTATTGCTCAAATACCAACGAAGGAGGGTGCTGTAGCACAGAAAACTCAGAAAAAACTTTTTTCTGATTTGACCCGGCTGGGAATCGAACCTGTCTCTTTCTGGTTGCAGAGCCAACACGCTGACTACTCGCCATCAGCACCCCCAATATGTCAAACATCCAACAGAAAAACATAATTGTATAGGTTTGCCCATCTCTGATATATATAGAATATCTCTATCTCTCTCTCGTCATCGATATCTGGAACACCTCTTTTTCGGCGGAAATGTATTAAATGTAGTTTTCGACGCTTATTACGGTGTATGTCGAAAGGCGGCTTTAGCCTATGTAAATCCTATTTTAATATTAATATTGAATAAAATCATAAAATTGAGTTAAGGAATCGTCCACATGATTTCCTTTAATTAAATTAAAAATAACTTAATTTAATTGATTAAATGTGACAACATTAAAATTAAATATTTTAATAAATAAATTTAATTTATAAATGTACTCGCGTTAAATATTGAAGAGTACCATTTTTGCTCTTTTTTTCTAGATACTGGATCAATAAAATTAAAATACGATCAATATATAAATTGGTTGTTGCAAAGATTTCACTTGAATTTGCAGTTGTTTTTAGTTTTTTTTTATAAATCTTGACTGGTTGTCTAATTTCTTGTTGTCGTTGTCGTGGACTGAATTGCAGCAACAACTGCAACAGAAGTTGTTGGCAGTAATGCAGCATGTGCATCAATTACATTTGGTCATTGGAGTTACAATTTCGCTGCCTGCTGTACACGCTGCCGTCATAGCGAACGTTATTGTTTTTGTATTCACTTTACAGAAACAACAAAAGTTGTTTATAAAAATACAAAAAGAGTAAAACACCGAAATAATAAACTAAGAAATAAACCTGGTTACGAAACCCTGAAGAAAAAAACTTCCGCATTCATTTAAGATCATTTCTGTCGTTTGTTGCAATTGAAGTTGCTCTTACAGCAACTACCACTGCAAGAGTTGCAGGTTCTGCTGTTGTTGTTTTTCTTGTGTGCTTTTTCTGTTTTAAAGTCTTTACTGCCTGCTGATATTTCTATATGTTTATCTGTCTGACAAAATGACTGCCACATTTATTTTTCAACTTTACTTTTTTGTTTTATATCTTTTCTTTCACAAAAAATAAGAAAATTTCAAAAATAGCGATGCGAGCATGACTACTATTTCACATGCGATCATGCACGTTTGCGCGTGAAATAAATTTGTTTACACATTACGGTAACTCATCGGACTAAACCAAAAACTACTTCATGTAGCTACTTCATGGAGCACAGGAGAGAGTAATTTTAATGCAACGGAGTAATCGTAAATACGACGAAAAGCACGAACTTCTGTCGTACACCTACAAGTTGCTGTTTTCAATGACATGGTCCAGGGGTGCATTACATAGTAACATGTTTGTAAACAGTCCCTTTCCCCTACATCGAACAACGCAGTCCACTATTACTTGCTGGGAAATGTTGACAATTTCTAAAAACGTATGTTATGTGTATGCGTGTGTGTTTATAGTCATTCAGAGTAATACGGTTTCGAAGTAGTTACTTAGCTTGTTAAAAATTTTATTTTCAGAAAAATTCGGAAATTTTATATAAAAATCAAAAAAACGCAACCCTTAGCGCAGATTTATTTGAAGGTTGTTGAATCATCTTCATATAATCCAATATTGTGCATTTTTTACACGGTGTTCCTTGGAACGTGTGTACCATGTAAAAATAGGATTGGTTATGTATACTTACGTGGAGCGTTAGAACTTTTTGGCGAATTTCAGTTCGGAATATGACTGAAACGTTTTATTCTCAGGCATATGGAAAAAATTTTGTGAACTACTGTTAGACTGATCAAATCGATCAATTTATAGAACATCAGCGAAGCATCTGCGAAATAGTACTATATGGGTATGCTTTCTCCTCAATTATTGAGTTTGCTTTTATAAAAAATACTTTATGAGAATATCATAAAGTATGTAATAATACATTTCACATATTTTTGCGTGAAAAAGCCCATCTTTGAAATTAGATGATATATATTTTCAAAAATTTATAATTGACTTAGAATTTTAAAGATTTCTTCAATTATTTTATTCAACCGAGAAACATTTTTTTTTGTTTTTGGAAAACGTATATGACGATTCCGATTCTCAAAAAGTGCATAGCACTCTACCCCTTTTTTTAAAAATTAGTTTAGCTTTGTTAGACTTTGAATTTAAGTGCATAAGATGTACGAGTATGTATGTACAGGGTAGGCCAAAAGTAATCACCCGATGTTATTTTGCTGTAATTTTCTTTTTAAGACAATTTTTAGCACTGCTTATGATATGGGCTAAGTGACCGCCGCCAGAGTTGATGACCATACATGCAGATCCAAAGGTTTTTATTAAATAAAATTACAGCAAAAAGACATCGGGTGATTACTTATGCCCCGGATGAATACTTTTGGCCCAACGCCCATTTTTATCACAATCTTTATATCTGCACCTTAACGTTTTCATTTTTAAATTATTTTCTTAACAAAAAAATATAAAATTCCCTGCACAGCAGTTCTGATTTAACTTCAAAACTGCAAAAACTTCCTTTTCGAAAAATATCAATCGCGTGACCGTTTACCATCGCTAGGAAAATAAAAAAAATTATGTCGCCTCAATACGAATATGAAAGAAACATTGTTATTTTAACTAAAACTACTTGGTCAAAAGATTTGTCAAAAATAGCCAATAGAATAACAAAAAGAAAAAAAAAAACATGGAGAGAGTTCTATCTATCAGTGACGGGCAAGTTGATAAGATTGTACTTTTTTGTTACTATTTTCTCAAAATTGGCGCAGTATTACGGTTGTAAAAGGGATTACAAAAACGTGTTTGCTTAATATATTGATAAGTATTACCGTATTTCGCATTTCGAACATGTATAAACGATCATGTAGACTTGCTGCTCAGAACAGCAAATAAAGAGAATGCGAAAGCTACATAATAATGCAATGCAGTCCATACTGAAATATAGCCGTTTTACACCCATAACTTTTATGGTGAATGCTCTTAAATGGCTAAATATGAAACAGAGAAGAATTCAACACAATAAATTTCATACAAAACATGCTGAAATGAGATGCACCAGAGTATTTAATTGAATGAGTAAGATATGTGGGAGATGTCCAACCATATAATTTACGGTATGCAAGCAATTTAAGACTGCAAAGGGTTGGCGCAAAGCAAAGTGTCTAAAAATTGACTATTAAATATTTTTTTACCGTTTGTGGAGCAATTTCAAAAATTCATTGTGCATATGGAAAAGGATCACTAAAATTTTTTTTAAAGGGGGTGGGGGCTAAGTGACCGCCTTTATTTATTTATTTCCATATTTAGATCCAGTAAGAACGGATTTTTGGATATTCTAATGTTAAGGGGTTAAAAAAAAATTAAAAACGGATAAATTCGATATCAGAATATCTCAGAAACTAAGACAGATAGAACAAAAATAACAAAAGATTATAAATGCTCAAAAATAAACGGACATGTATTTGACACTCTTTCCACATATGTAAGTATGTACTTTTGTTGGTTAAAATTCAAACAAAATTATAATTAATAAAATTTTGGCATCTCTCTTTGCAACCATATACGTACATATGTATCACCAAATGTATTGCATACAGAACGAAGCTTTTTTCCGTAATCTTTTCTTCTAGAAACAATCTCGAGTGTGTTTTCTTACTTTTTCGAAATTCGTTAATATATGGAGAAAAATTGTATTTGTGTACTTTCATCCCATTTAAAGAGTGCTTATGATGTACATTTTTTGCTAGTTTTAATCAGCCCCATGATATGATCTAGTTAAAGGTTTTTTTTTAAGGGAGTATGAAATATAATGGTATCTCTGCAAACACAATATGGTGGATGGCTATTTTTTACCCACTTCCGTGATATGGGCTTGATACCCATTTTTTTTAAATGCAATTTTTAAAGTATTGTAAATACTACCCATTTCTAATACAGATACCATATGTGTACATGGCCATATGTGTACATGGGGAATATGTAGTATATAAAATAATAGATCAGAATATGTAGTATATAATAGTAACACCATACCATATATGCCGTTCGCAGTCAAACATGTTGCCGCACTTCCTTTAAATCGTGAATTTAATCACGTCTTACACGCACATTGGAGCTGCCTTAGAACATAGCATAACATGGCAGTATTATACTCATTACCAAATTTTAATTTGTTCCTCTGCGGAGTATAGAGTACTAAAAAAGTATTCTCATACGGGAGCGAAAAAACCCATTTCTCATCACTGATATGGATGTGTGTACATTCATTGTATACACATATTTACGTTGATAATAAATACAATAACGTTGAAAAGTCCAAGGCAAATTCATTGCCAGGTAAACCCACTAGCTAATTCACCCGTCAGCTGATTCAACGAATTGTTACGTATTTTAACGCCAAACGTCAAAGATTGTTTACTATTGTGAAGAAGTTACGAAAAGTGGTTGTAAATAACACTATGCAACACGAAAAAATTGCTTTGATAACCACTATTTTTTTTAGTCCATTGTGTTCACCTAACTACAAAAATCAACATTATGTCAAATTCTATGGTATGGTTTGTGTAAAAAATATTTTTTCTAAAATTTGGGTTTTTTGAAGAGACTGCTCCCCACATCTGATCGTAATTTTGGAAAGTCTTATTCAATCTTGTTATGCAATACGTCCAAAAATTTTGAATTACGCCAGTTTTAAGTTTTGTTGTTATAATTTTTTGATTTAGCCATTATTTTTGGAGTTATTGATTAAAAAAGAGAAAAAAGAAATTTTTTTTTTGGAAAATTTACTAAATTTTTTAATTCAAAAAAATTCATAAAAAAAATAGATAGCGCCAAATAGTTACCAGTTTTACTACTGTAATATGTAATGTAATAGAAATAAATGTAATAGAAATAAAATAAACTTTATGACATGAAAATCCATAGATAAATGCGCGTTTTATTGCCGATTACGTGAAAATACCTAGTTTTGATTTTTTTACTGGCGCTATCATAAATTTAAAGAACAGTTAATTTTTTTGACACTTAATAGATATTTTTTAACGAACAAAGTTAACAACTGCTTACATTTTAATCAAAAATTATCTAAAAATATTTTCGACTTTTGTTTAGTCTCTTATGATTTTGAGAATTTGATTCTCTAATAAGGAACCAAATAAAATCTCCCATCATATTTTGATGAAATCGTTCACCATGCTCGTCGCTTACGGCATCCAGACTTTCCGGAAAAAGGTCCAAGTGCAAATGCAAGAAATGTATCTTTAGTGACATTTTTACACCTAAAATTATAAATTTGAAAAAATAAGCAAACATGAATAAAAAATTAATTTAATTATTATTTACCAATTTTTGAATAGTTTTCAATCAAATCACAAACGAAATCCTTGTAATTTGGACTTCTGAAGTTTCCTAAAAAGTTAGAAAAAATTTTTCGAAATGAATTCCAGGCACTCTGTCATCTGGTGATAATAACTCTTCAAAAGTAGGGTTTGAAGCAGTTTTCGAATTTGAGGACCGTCGAACACTCCTTCACAAATCTTTGCAAATGAAAGATCTCTAAATATTGTTTTTAAATAAGCAAAGGCTATATTCTCTTCATCTAGTGCTTTGGTAAGAAATTGAGAAATAAAACGATTTATTTGTGTTGACTAAAATGTGGTAATGAGTCTCAGTTTCCAATATGGTCCCACAATAACTACTATTAAATGACAAAATATATTTTTAAGAGCACACACATGTTAAATGCAGCCATGGACCATGCCATTTAAAACAACAGTTTATAGTTATAAGCCAAGTGTTCGTGCTTTTTTCTCCTCATAACGAGTACTCCGTCGCATTAAAACTAACCCTCTGAGGTTCAATGGAATAGTTTTTGGGTTAGCCCGATTGTCCACCCCTTGGACATTGTGATGTTAAATATACCTAGGGCTGCCATCCGTCCTCTTTTTCTCGGACAGTTCCCACTTTTTTCGGGTGTCCGGGAGAGTCCTAATTTTTGCACTTTACTCCATAAAACCTATTTCTGTGTAATCATATCTTAAACGTTTGCATGTTTTGTGGTTACTGTTTTAAACGACTTCGCATTACTTGATTGAATTACAATATTTAAAAGCAACAAAAACTGATCATCATCATGATAAGGTTATCTGATGATAATTTTCTAGGCTGAAAGCCACCACACAATCCCAATGTTGAAAGTATATTTTTTTTTGTTTAAGGCGCAGCAGACGTCAAAAACGAACAGTTTAAGCTCAGAAACTTTATCTGACCTTATTATAGTAAAGTATAATTTTAATAAGAATTGTCACGAGTTTTCCGAATATTTAAAAAAAAATTCGCGATAATAATGTGTTAACTCAAATTGGCAGCAGTGAAAAATATTTATAAAGCATTTGACGATTCATGTAACAAATTATTTTGTTAATTTTTTCTTCTTTTTTAAATTTTTGTACGTCACATAGATAAAGGTGCGTATCTACGGAAACAATTAAAAAAAATCAATTCGATTTATTTATTTTGAATTAAAACCCGAAGTATTACAATTTTAATTTGTGAACAGCGTACGTATGTTCAACATTGAGCATATACTGCTTAATCCAAGATCTCTTATTGTTATTTTTATTTTATATATGGATATAATATATGTATGTATATGAAATAAATTTACTAATTTTCAAATACGTGTTAAGATTTTTTTGGTTATTTTGAATAAAGACTGTTATTTTATATAACTAAGTATGCATTTTTTATTGCGTTTCTGTTTCTAAATATATATTTTATAAAGCGTCCTCTTTTTGCGTCAAACGTCTTCTTTTCTTTGCACTTTTGTCCTCCTTTTCTCAATGAAAATGAAATGCCAGCCCTAACTATACCACGTTCTCTCCATATATTTTGGTGAGTCGCGGATGATTCTTAGTCCTCTATGGACTAGACTTTACAAGCATGTATGGACTAGTCACGTTATCTGCAGGGTAAGCATACCAAACAAAGGCATGTATGAATATATTTATTTATGTACGACTGTACGTGCAAATAAATCAACAATAAAATACGAACACGAACAAATACAGATCACACATGCTATTAATAGGCCAAAACATGTTGGTAACTGAAACGATATTAAAAATATCCGCACAAGAACGTGAATGATTTTATGTTTTAAAATTCTTAATAAATTTAATGCAAATTGCATAATTATAGTGACTATCCTTAATGACAACAACAACAACGTGTTGTAAACTAATCATTCGTTCACAACAACAACAACAAACTGGGAATGGGCGAAGTTTGCACATACTACATATTTTGCTCTAAGCACCACACCAAACTACATACATACATATGTATGTACACGAATACATATGGAGATATGTGAGTATGTTCCTATGCGCATAAAACACCCAATCAAAACCTTTTTTATTTCGAACATACATATGTATATACAAGGCACATATGCGCATATGTATGTACATAAGTACATCTTTAATTGAAAGCCTCTGGAACTCTTTCGTTAACCGTTTTATAGATTGTTGTTTTTTAATATCTAATGCAAAAACTACAAGAAGTACAGAAACAGAAATAACAGCAAATAACAAGAACGTCGTCTATTGCAATAAAAATTTTAAAAATGTTCTTTAGCCACACTGAACCAACGAGCAAACTAATTGAAAACCGACTCTCCAACCAAGCAACAAACCAACCGATGGCGATGGCGATGGCGATGGTAATACAAATGGCCCTGTTTACCGTTACGTTTAAGTTTAAAAAACTCGGTCAAGAGTGTCTCATTCCTGCTGTGATTGAATAATATTCCGTTGATTATTGTTTTTTTTTCCTATTTTTCATATTGTTGCTGTTATATTGCTGTATTGCCCGTTGTTAGTTGCTGTTAGTGAAATGATTCTTGTTGTCGCAGTAATCATTGCTGTTGCTGTTATGTTTGCTGTTCTGGTAGCTGTTTCTATTCTGTTAGTTGAATTATTGTTATTATTTTTGTTACGGTTTTCAGTTGTGTATGTATGTGTGTGAAACTTTTGAAGATTAAAAGTTTATCTATTTCGGCTTTAAAAACACAACTACAAATATAATATGCAATAGTCCCAAAAGTATGTAACATGGAATTATTGCTATAACAGAAAAATCAGTAAAAATTAAATATCTTTTATGTGTTTCTGCTATTTTTAGTACCAAATAATCAACATTCGTAAAAACGTCTACTTTTTGTTTTGTTTTATCACGGTTGAATTTTGGAATAAATAATTAAATTAAATCATAAGAATATTTTTTTTTTGCAATTATAACATTATGTCTATTATTATTATATATGATTCTAATTTTAAAATTGTGATTTTTCCCGAAAAAATATGTGAATGTATTATTACATCCTTTTTGGTATTCTAATAAAGTATTTTTTTTATATAAAAGTAAACTCAAAAATTGAGGAGGAAGGCGTATCCATATAGTACTATTTCGCTAATGCTTACTTAGCTCAGCAGCGGACTTTCCCCAATTTTTGACTACAAATTCAAGATACTTATGTTCAAAATTCAACTAATCAATCGAGAATTAATGTTGAATACCGAACAAAATACCAAAAATTTATAAACAAAAACATAACAATCCATTAGTTTACTTTTTTTTATAACACATACATACATATTTCTATTTTTAGATTTTTCTTCTCTCTATATATATCTATATATGCTTTCCTCCTCAGTTGTTGAGTATGCTTTTAGAAAAAAATACTTTATGAGAATATCATAAAGAAATATTAAATATGTAGGCAACAAATAAGCTAGAAATAATGTTTTTGAAAAAATAATAGTTATAATATTATTATAGCGCTACTATATAAATTGGAAGTTATATTGCGCATGAATTTGACTATATATATTCAGAATCTAGATCAGTTCAATTGCGAGAAATGCTTATCAACAAGTGAACTACGTGTAAGATGGAATCCTCTAAATTTACCCAAAAGCATGCCAGCAATTATGAACATTTTTTGTACAATTTTGATGCAAATGTTTTTGTTATGCACGAGGAACAGACCTATTTTGTGGTAAATTTTATGGTTAATTGCGTTTCCTTACTTTTGTACATTTTGGTCTATTATTGAGATAAATTATAGTTTACTCTCATTTTACCGAACTTTACCAGAAAAGTAAACGAACACACCTAATATGGTTTGCTCTAAAAATTTTGTATGGTAAACCATGTAGTTTCACTCATGGTTGTGGCACGAACCACGAATGAGAGTGCAAACCTCGAATATTGCTGTCCGTGTGAACGTGGTATGAGAAAACATTCTAACTAACATCGCTTGCAAAATATTGCGAGCAATAACTAAATATGTACTTACATATATTCGACTGACATTTTTTGCTAAAAAAAAAGGATTAAAATTCATTACGAACTGATAGCGAATAATCGCTACTCCTTTGGGAAGATGCCTCAGGAATAGGATATTTAAATATTTTTTATATTAAATATTCGAATAAAATCCTCTGCAATCGCTTAACTTTTGTTCTAATGACTAAATTTTATGTGTCATAAACATGACTAAAATGCCGGAAGAAATCTATTGAGATTACCAAACATCGAAATTACCAAAAAGAGACAAGTTTTATCACATTATCGTAAATACACATAAAATATGATCAAAATGAGACATGGTTAAGTAGTAAACAAAACAATTTAGTCGGCAGATCAAATGTGGATCGTATAGCAATTCTCGTGATTTACAATGGAATGGTTATGTTTCTAGGTGCTCTCAAAATTGAATCGGGTAACGGAAAAAACATCGCTGAAGCTGTTCATAATGCATTAACAGAATAGGAAATTTCTGATAAAGTTGTTGTGGCCTCTTCTAGATCAACTTCTGGGGCGAAAATTAATCAATTTTGCATAAGTGCGGTAAAAGTAGTACACCGGAAACACTAATTTTCAACCGATTCGCTGAATCATAAAACAACATGAAACGAGATGAATTCACAAGTGGCCTCGTTGATCCAATTGGTAAATCGAAAATTAATGTGAAGAAATCAAACACTTTGGCGAAGCAAGATCAAACAGACTTAGATACGTGGCGATTATGAAGAACTCTTGGAGCTCACAATCACATTCCTTGATGATAATGGTGGTGTTTTTCGCAAATGTTGTGCAACTTATTATGCAAGGCCATTTACTGCCTCTAAATTTTTTTGTTTCGTTTTGAATTCAAGTTGACTGCAAGAGACCTGAATTGTGTTCGAAATATTGCAAATTTTCGCCGCCAAACTTTATATTAAAGTCTGGTACGGATGCACAAATTCTATTGAATGACCTAATCAAGATATGAATTTTTTGCGTGCTGCTTTCGAGTTTTAAAAAATCGATGAATGCGGTAATTGAAAAGTTCAAGTGTTATTTGTGGTATTTATCGCCTGAAACAGTAGGACTAGCATTTTTCGATCCGATCGTTGCCTCCAAATCAAACAAAAAATGGTGAATCGTTTGACAGCGAAGTCTTCTGCTGTAAATTTGTCAAATACCGTACATATTCACAATGGTAGCACCTGTTGACATGTGATTTATCTGATTTTGTATCGTATAAAACAAAGAGCCTCTTCATCAATTTCGAACTTCAAACTGACTTCTTCGACTTAGATCCAGCATCGTGGAAAGACAAACTGCTTCAGAATTCCTTTAATATTTATTTGTCGTTAATAACGCTGCAGAGCATGGAGTTAAATTTATGAAAGATTATATCCGCATTTTAACACGCGATGAGGAAGAAGTTTAGAAGTTGCCGACTAATCCGCACTTGAATTAAAACATTACGTTTACAATTATCTAATAATATTACCGTATTTGTGTATTTAAATTAAAAAAAAAACTCAAAATAAAATGTCTACAAATAATTTTATATTAAAACCTCTTCTGCTAAACATTTTTATTTATCTTGGACCAGCACTCAGCAGATGACCCCTGCACATGCGAAGAATTGTGTTGGAACTAGAGGAAAGGGATTATTGTAAGAGAAATGACATGAGGTGTAAGCTTAACTACAGGGTGGCGCAGAATGAGCTATATGGTTTGAATTCTTTATAACTTTTTTAATAATTATTTTTTCTGTTTTTTTTCAGCATTTTGTGAAGACTTGGGGAATTAATTATGAATCATTACACGATCCAACACAGCACATACTGCAGGTGCCTCAATGGCTTTGTTAAGGGACATATTTACCCTTATCGTGTTTGGCGTATACGTATTTCGACTACTGTCGTATTTGTAGTCGCATGTGTTGTATATATTAGCGTTTTCGCCAACTACGATACAATTTGTTAAATACGCCGCGTTTTCGAAACGAATACGCCAATCACGATAAAGGGATTAGGCGAACGCATTATTTTGCGCACAAGGGATTTTAAGTGGCCTCCACTTTCACCAGATTTAACAGCTCCTGACAGTTTTCTTTGGGCATATTTGAAAGAAAGAGTGTACGTTAACAAACCAAGAGCCATACTCCAACTAAAAACTAACATTCGAAATGAAATCATGGCAATTACACCCGAAATTTTGCGATTACAGCCGAAATGTTGCGAAAAGTTATGGAAAATATGCTAAAAAGAGCACGTATGTGCGAAGCAGAAAATGGACATCACTTACAGGATATAATTTGTCAAAGCTAATTACAAAAAATTCCCCAATAATATACTGTATTTAAAAAAAAATTATAATAATCGCATAAATAAAAGTTACAAACCATTTAAACCATATAGCTCCTTCTGCGCCACCCTGTATATTATTCACTATATGTATTTACGATAATGTGATAACTTTGTCACTTTTTGGTAATTTCGATGTTTGGTAATCTTTTACTTTTTATTTCTAAATCAAAAATTCAGTTTTTTCATCACAATTTGTTCTATAGCTCCTAAAATGTTGATTATATTGAGAAATAGTATAGCACTCGGGTAATAATGACATCCACATGAACTTGTCTAAGAAATTTCATAATTTTGACTTATCAAACTTAAACCAATTTTTGGGTCCGTCAATAGTTCATAGATTAGCTTCAAACTTTTTAGATTTTGTTTTTAGATAAAAAAGAAACTTTTTTTTGTCCGATGCTCATTGATATCATGTGATGTTGCAAAAATGGCCACTATAGTGTACATACATACATATGTACAAGAAAAATATTTAATAACTAACAATTTATACAATTTAATTGGTCGCAAAGAGAATATGTTATTATAAATGCTGATGTATATGTATGTACTTATAAAAAATAATCATAAAAATAACATTTAACAAAAGTGTAGAGTAAAAATTCCATTCTGTAATGTTAATCAATCATGTTGCAATTGGCTTTTTTAAGACAAATGAACTTTAGCTAAAGCGACGATTGGGGCAGCAGTGGGCATTTTTGGGTATTCTCCAGCGCTAGCAGCAATATCTAAGTGACTGTATTTCAAAGGTTTTGCCGACCTTAAACCGTGCTTTTCTAATCCAGCTGCTATAATGTGAAAAGCAACGGGCACTTGATGACCCCTCGGTGTAATTGACGAGGCTTTATTATTACACTGAACAATTTCTTCACCAATAACTTGACCATTATTGAAATTAAAATCATCTTGACGTAAAACTGAAACTTCAAAAGGTTCACCAAAGGATGTGCCAATTTCTTGTAACCTTCGGGCATGATCAGCGGCGCGGGCAACACTATTATCTACAACAATTGAGTAACCTTCACCAGCTGCGATGCAGGCGTGACCGGTTAAAGTAGCTACAGTAAAAAGGTGAGGATCTGGTAAATTTTCGGAGACAGCGATTTCCTTCATACGACACAATGCATCGGCCATACACATTCGCCCTTCAGCATCAGTGTTGCCAACACGAATACGGGTACCAGCACGTGACGTTATAATTTCATCAGCCACATAAGATTCCTCTCCCACTGAATTACGGACTAAACACAAAGCAGCAATAACATTAACGTCCAAGGGTCTCTTTGCATTTACAACCTTGAAGAAAAGTAAACGAATTATTTTAAAGCTGTTTAACAATTTTAAATTATGATAATAGTACCTGCATGAAACCAGCAACAGCAGCAGCTCCGCACTTGTCTCGCGACATTCCAGCCATAACACCTCCAGCTTTAATGTCAGCACCGCCAGTATCATAAGTTACACCTTTACCTACCAACATCAGAGTTTTCTTCGCTGGTTGAGGTGGCTTGTATTCCAGGAAAATAATGCGCCCTTGATGACGCTTTACCTGGCTGGCGGCACGATTCACGGCCGCAAACAGAGGATACTCTCTAGCAAGAACATCTTCATCACTAACGACTGTTACTTTAATGTCGTCGAATAATTGTGAAACATATTCTTCGATACGTGGTGCTGCCATACGTTCGGGATCTCCAACACCTAAATATGAAAGAAAAATTGTAGCATGATTTTAGGTGTTCATTTTATATTTAACTGCAGATTGACTTAACTTAAAACTTCTCAGTATTCAAACAAATTTCAAACGATTTACAAAAAGTACATTATTATGCTTTATATAATATAATTTCATACACACATACATATGTATAATTAAATACATTGGCAAAAATTTTTACCTGAAAAATTTATAACGCTTTTTGCAAAGGAAGAAACATGAATTGTAATTTGTGATAAACCCATTGAAATTCAGAAATTAATTTTACAAAACAAAACATTTCAAAAAATTTTAAATTTTTATGAATATTGAGAAATTACTTGTATATTTAATTTCTTTCATACAAACTTCGGTCTACAAAATGCGTTTGTCCAATTGTATTTTTCTCAAAAATTTGTCATCTTGATTATAAACATTCTCTATTTCTTAAATTGTTATTTCAGAACTTACCAATGTCACGAGCTACAAATCTTCCAGACTCTAAAATCAAAGCCTCTTTAAAGATTTCTTCAGCCTTTGGATTTGTTATCATTACAGACAAATTGGCAACAAGTTGACGTTTTTCCGGTACATCTTCCCGTAATTGGATGGGCTGGAGAAAATGAAAATTAGCTGTGTTTTCTTTCCAACAAAAAGTGCGTTGCATTTCTGGTACCATTATTTCTTGTCTTACTTAATTTAAAACATTTGCACTTTCTAATGCCAAATATTTTTAATAAATAAAGTGCAAACTGCAATGCACTTTTCGAGAACCAAAGTCACTATAAGTTCGACGACTATGAGTTAAGAAACTAATTTAACTTACAACATAAAGTTCCTCTAAAGCACCCAATACAGTACATAATTCACCATTTTGGAATTGATTATTTTGGGGAATAAACAACAGAGGAGCTTTGAAACCAGCCTTTATAGCTCTTTGTAAAGATTTAGCAGCGGCTTCTTTATAACATCTAACATCATAGTAATCGCCCAATTCGGGTATAGGTGAATATACAACAGGCAAATCTAATTGTTTCGATTTGAAGCATGATACTACCGAATCGAAAGCTTTATCGAATGAACGAAATTCATTGAATTGTTCCACCAGTTCAGACGGTATTTCACGATCAATAATACATAAAACATCACAACTTGTTTTTTGTATCATTTTCACCAAATTGACGCTACACGGTATTAATCTAAAAATATAAAAAATTTTATATATGAAAAAAAAAAATCTAACAATACGGAGAAATCTTTCTAATGTGAATTTTAAAAAATTGTATGGCGACAATTTATATATAAAACAAAGTCGTGTTTGTTCAAACACATCTAACCCTATAACGACTGTACCGATTTTCACATATATTAGCACAGATATGTAAGTTTGTTCAACTTAACATATAGGATATATTGATTTCAAAAATTCTATTGTTGGTGTTGGTGCTATTGGTCTGAGACCCCAAACTGTCCGGCGATGGCAGGACAGGTGGACCGCGGACACGGTCGGCAGGTGGACGGCAAGGCTCATTCCCTGCGTGGAAGTATGGATTCGGAGGAAATTAGGGGAAGTTAACTACTTCCTGACACAATTCCTCTCGGGCCACGGATACTTCCGAAAGTACCTGTACCGGATGGGCAGGGCAGATGGTCCCGACTGCATTTACTGTAGTATTACGGATGATGATGCAGAACACACTTTCTTCGACTGCACCAGGTGGCATGCTGAGAGAGGTGCAATGGCGCAGCGGGTTGGCGGGTCGCTTCTGTCACTGTGATAGGGAGGATGCTCGATTGTGAAGACAATTGGGACGCTGTGGCACAGTACGTGGGATACGTTCTGCGGAGGAAGAAGAGGGACCTCGATGCGCTGCTGCATAGCGGGGCCCCCTCTGACGGGGACCAGGCGATACGGGCCGGGGCCATGGCGCCGGCTGCAAACTTGGCGGACCCAGACGTGGGTGATTGAGAGTGGTCCTGTTTGGGACGTGGCTCTGGGCCTTCCCGAAGTAATGCGGAAAGCGGTTCCGGGGAGGAATCTACCCAGAGGAGGAGGAGGGAATTTTTTAGTGGCAACACCACTCGACGCAGAAGACGACGGTCTCTGTAAGTGCGAAGGCATTTTCAACCCTACCTCACACGCCAAAAAAAAAAAAAAAAAAAAAAAATAAAAAAATAAAAAGCACAGATACGTAAGTTTGTTCAACTTAACATATAGGATATATTGATTTCAAAAATTCTCAATGGAAAATGTCACGCCCATACAAAATAAATATATATTAGCTTATATCTCAAAAACGGTAACAGTAAACTTCTCTAAATTTGGTCCAAATTGCTTAAAAGCTAATATAAATCATCGGTCAAAAAGATGGTGGAATAGGATAAGCGGGCATGGTACCTGCCATACAAAATATATATTAATTTTTGTATATCTTGAAAATGGTTAAAGCTAAAGTTTTTGAATTTGGTCCAAATGACTTCGTACTCGATACAAATCAGCAGTCGAAAAGCCGGCGCGATGGGACAACTGGCCATGGTGCCTCCCATATAAAGTAAATGTTAATTTTTGATATTTTGATAAGGGTTAAAGCTAAATTTTCTAAATTTGGCCTGAATTACTTCAAAGTCAATAAAAATCATCAGTAAAAAAGTAGGTGGTGTTGGACAAGTGGGCATGGTGCCTCCAATATAAAGTAAATATAGATTTTTTATATCTTGAGAACGGTTCAAGTTAGTTTTTAAATTAGGTCTGAATGACTTCAAAGTCAATACAAATTGTCAGCCAAAAAGTAGGCGGGGTTGCACAAGTGGTCATGGTGAGTCCCATAAAAAGTAAATGTGGATTCTTTATATCGAACGGGTCTGAATGACTTGATAGTAAATGTTTTTGTTCCGGGTACTTTCATTACAGCTACAGAGGTAAAATTCGGTAGACGGAAGAGTGAATAATCGGAAAAATATTAAAACTGGCAATTTTTAGCAGGGCGCTAGGTTGACCCTTTTTTTTATGCGAAACTACCTTTTGATATACGGGTGCGAATTCTTCTTAGAGCCTGAGCGTTGAAATTGGGTGTACTTTAATGAAGATAATCAAACCGATTGCATCCGCGATTGATATACAGGCCTGTTCTGCAAACCACTTTTTGTCAAAGTGATTTGAAATTACGGAAATGGTGTTCTGCACACAAAAATTTTATATAATCTCGTAATTTATAATCAGCAATTTAGCTGACGATTTGAAATCACTTGCTTATTTTTTCTATGTATTTCGTTTAGAATTTAATAAAAATGCTATAATATATTTCATGTGATTTGTTTTATATTTATTTTTATAATAAAATTGGGTTTGCTACATATAAAAACTTAAATATGAGCAAATTTGTAAAAACACTGCTTTTTTCTAAATTTTTTTTTTCTTTTTTTTTTTTTTGTCTTGGACCGGCACTCAGGGGATGACCCCTACACATGCGATGCATTGTGCTGGAACTAGGAAATTAGGTTATGGGAAGGAGGATAGAGGGAGTAGTGTTTATTGACATTTGATTTAAATCTTCCCAAGCTAAAAGTGACAGGAAACACCTCTGCGGGTAGTCTATTCCACATTGGTGCCGTTCGGCCAAAAAACGAATTTTCCCTGTAATGCGTAGTGCGAGTCGCCGTCAAATCGACCGCAAATGGAAGCGCTCTTAATGATGATCGCGTCGTGCGCGCGAATACCCGGGTTTTGGGAACAAGTTCCCTGATTTCATTAGAACACCTCCCATTATAGTAACGATAGAACAACGAAACGCACCCCACGTTGCGACGATGCTCAAGAGAGTCAATAGAGTTGGCTACCCTACTGTCTCCTATCAGTTTCTTCGCCCTTTCTTGTACACGGTCGAGTAACTTCAAAATAGTCTTTGAAGCACCGGCCCACACATGAGAGTTGTATTCCATTTTCGGTCGGATGTAGGCGGTAATTTAGCATACTCTCCATTACTTTAGAAATGGTAGAGCATATTGCGATTGGGCGATAATTTTCAGGGTTGCTTGCCTCTCCCTTCTTGGGGATCGGCGTAACATTTGCAACTTTCCAGCACGACGGAAATTCGCCTGCATGATATAGGGTGCTGAAAAGGATTGCCACAGGACGCGATAACGTCGAAGAGCACTGCTTCAAGACCAGTGCCGGAATTCCATCCGGGCCAGGAGACTTATTTATGTTAAGGTCCGATAAAACCCTTTTTACTGCACGAGCCCGAAAGTATATCTTTGGCATAGTTACGGATACACGCTCGGATGCGGGCAGTGGTTGATTGCTTTCCGGCAGGTGAGAATTACCTGCAAACATTTCAGCAAGGAGGTTAGCCTTTTAAACCGGGTCAGTAAATATTTGGTCAGCCTTTAAAAGAGACGGAATAGAAGAACTAGCATTTCCCCTAACTCTTTTAACGAATGACCAAAAGCTTTTACCTCCCCGTGGGGCAGTAAGAACTTTAGCGCGAAGACTCTGCTCGTACAAAGCTTTTGCACGTCTTAGCACTTTGGCACACGAAGATCTCGCCTTTTTGCGCATCATATCAGTATCTGCGTTTTTATTATTCCGCCAGACACTAAATGCTTCCTCTCTGGATCTGACTGCAAGTCTGCACGTCTGATTAAACCAAGACTTTGGTCTAGGCCTAATCGAAATTTGCTTCGATGGTTTGAACGTTTTCATACCAAGCAATATTATGTTTTGGACCATTTTAGCCTAGTCTAGGAAGCAGAGCCTCCAATTGAAATGCCGAAAGAAATCATTGAGCTCTGCCCAACGTGCCTTTTCGTAAATATATTTCGAATTTCTGCGCTTATAACAAACGTCACTTTCTTCAAACCGAAAGGACACAAATACAAGAAAGGTCCAAATAAAGTGTTCAAATTATGTTTAACTTTATAATATATTTTTAAGGAAAGCGTTAAGATGTATGTTTGTATTGGCTTTTGGTTACGATTTTCGCACAAAAAAATAACAAATTATTATTGCTTAAAAGGAAATTTTTGTAACTTGTTTGATAAATCTAAGGCAGTATACAGTATCCCGACGGAAGGATATACGGTACGCCGTATTGTCATAGTTAATTCGGTTTACATAACACTTTAAAATTATTAGTGAGTACTACGCGCTCCTTGTCACATACACATCCCAATACTTGACTCACTGACCACGTCTTCAACCGTACCAACAAGGTGAATGGACATTAATTTCTGAGAAGAGGAACTTCAGTTAATATTATTATTTTTTTTTTTTTTTATCTGGGACCATCACTCAGGAGATGACTCCTACACATACGAAGCATTGTGCTGGAACTTTAGGAAAGGGATAGTAGGAGAAACGACAGGAGGTGAAGCTTACTTATTTTTGCAGCTCTGCTTTCGCACGTTCTTTGTTTATACTTTTAGCAGTGCTGAAGCTTCGGTTCAGTAGGCATTTTTATTATTGTTTTACTTCGCCGGTGCTACACAATACCGACGAAGGAGGGCGTTCTGATGCGATTGTGGATTGCTATCAGCTGAAGCCGGTATTCAGTGACCAGTGACTATGCCTTCGCCACTGAAACCTTCCGACAACAACTGACACACAAAGACACACTAATGCACATCAGAAAAATGCGAGATGTTTATTTTTATTTTAAAATTTTTGTCTGAAACTGGGGTTGAACCCAGGTCTGTTTTTGGATTCGTAGTCAACGTGCAGACTACCATCCATCGTGCCATCGCCACCCTCTTTATTTCATATTAACTGAATTTATTTTGGGAATAGCTCTTTATATATGATTCTAATTGTGCTTTTTCCCTTAAAAAATATATGTGAAATTTATTATTACATAGTATCTTTATATTTACAAAGTATTTTTTTACAAAAGCAAACTCAATAACTGAGGAGGAAAGCATATCCATATAGTACTATTTCGCTAATGCTTACTTAGCTCATCAGTGGATTTTGCCTAATTTTTTAATACAAACCCAAGATCTATTTATTTAAAATTCAAGTAATCAATCGAGAATTGAAGTTGAATATCAAACACAAAAACCAAAAAAAAATGTGAGTCCGATCACAGGGGAGGTGTGAAAACATCTAGTAATGAAATCTTTTTAAAAGTTATTAAAATTAAACGTTTTTGTATTCATTTTATATATTTGTTTTAATTTGCCTACGATAACATAATGTACGACAATTAGTGAAAATTAGTAGCTACTACTACTACTATTGCGCACTAGATGGTGTTAGTGTATTTCTATGCAGCTGTTAAGTTTATCTGTACTTTATGTTGTTCGTATGATTACACTAATCCACTCATACACAGCTCACACCGCGTTATTGCAATCTTACTCAAAATTTGTGATTGTATTGTGAAAAAGATTTTTACCCCCTAGCGTATAGATGTTTAAACATCAAAAATTTATAAACAAAAACATAACAATCCATGAGTTTACTTTTAAAGTAAAATACTTTATGAGAATATCATAAAGTATGTAATAATAAAGTTCACATACATATATTTTTTAAGGGAAAAAGCAGAATTAGATACATATATTAATATTATTTCTTTAGAAGCCCCATTATGCACTATATTCTTCATTGGAATATAGATATTTGGTGAACTGATAAATCGTTTTTGTAGTGAGTACGGGCATTAGTTGTTATGCTAAAAATTTAAATTTAAAACTGTGTCACAAAATATGAAGCATTTATTTTTCTGTAGTGCTGTCAGTCACTTTGATAAATAAAAATTAATTTAGTTTTATTAAGTTTAATACATTGTATTGCAATTCAGTAAAAAAAAATCGTGTGTACAAATACGATGTTTGCATATCACATTTCCGTGTACAATGTCAAGGCCGTTCTTGTTTACTCTCATGACAAAAGGCAAACAAAAACATTAATACAATTACTTATTAAATTGCTGTACAAAATGAATGCACAAACTATTATTTGAGCTCAGCGGTTTGTAAGAAATTTATTAAGCTCGTACATAATTAATTTGCAGAACAGCAGCAAAGATGTACATACTTTTACGTGTCATTAACCTTTTCTACATGAAACACAAAGGTATTATCAGCAGCATTTAATTCATTTAAAGAAAGTCTAGAGTAGAAGGCATTGATTTTAATATTATACAACATTTAATTCATTACTTATAAAAATTTTCGATTTTTCTTTTTGATTTTTCAAATGTTCATTGAAATTCGCGAAATGACAATATAAAAAAATATATCCATTATTTAGAAGCTTATTTTGTAAAATAAAACATTTCAGAAAGCCTTAGAATTTGGGAGATAATTTGGTTGCAAGAAAGATTCGGAATGCAATGACAATTAAAATATGTACTTCGTATTCGACTCATCATCGTAAAGTGTATTCGAAGTTACACTTTATTTATTAATAAAAATTACTCTTTATTGCTCACTTTTAAAGACCTGTAAAATGGCTTCATAGTGGAACAATAAAGTGTAAATGCAAAATTGGGCAAGAAATGCAATGCACTTTTGGTTGAAAAGAAAACACCATAAGAAAACACTTGATTAAATATTGAAAACATAACATTTAATCAACGTTAGTCAAAATTCATTTCGATTATTTATCTATGTTTGTTATATGGTTTATATGCGGCATTTTATTTCGCGCTAATACCAAAATCTTCAGTAGACCTTTAACCAAATTCTTGAAACAAGCTAAGAAATTTCACATGTTTATACAAGAACTCCCAAAAAATATGAAATTACATTTAATTTTTAAGTAAATTTTCACTTATGGACACTATATTCGACACTACATAACATTCGGCACAGCCGGAAATAGTTCTTTTGTTTTATTATTAGATATTACCATTAAAGTAAATTTACTTTAATTTTTATCGTTTGTAATTATAAATAAATGGTTGTAATTGGACATTTCTACGTACATACATGTATCTAACTTTTCAATTATTTTTTTATGGAAAAGTAATCTTAAAGCATTCTATAATTGTGATTATAGTTTATGAATGCAATATTTTATGTTCATTTATTGAAATTTCACTGAATACTGTTGAATTGGTTACAAGCTTCAAAATCGAATGAGGTTTCTACCAATTATAAGAAATACATATGATTCTAATTGTGCTTTTTCCCTTATAAACTATATGTGAAATTTATTATTACATACCTTATGATATTCTCATACAGTATGAAAAATATCATAAAGCATTTTATTACAAAAGTAACTCAAAAATTGAGGAGGAAAGCATATCCATATAGTACTATTTCGCTAACGCTTACTTAGCTCATCAGTGGATTTTTCCCAACGTCTGAATATAAACCCAAGATCTATATGTTTAAAATTCAATTAATCAAACGAGAATTGTTTGAACATTAAACATACAAACCAAAAAATCTATAAACAAAAACATAACAATACATGAGTTTACTTTTATAACATACTCACATTTCTATTTTTAGTTTTTTAGAATCATATGTATAAATAAATATTCCCAAAATAAATTCAGTTAATATAAAATTATAAGAAATACTTAGTACAGACGTTTACTTATTATTTTTCTTTACATTGACGGTTTTAATAACTTCAAAAGTGCAAGTGTCTAGCAGTCTGTACCATCTCTAAAACTAGGTATCAGTTTTAGGAAAAACCGGCGTTGCAAATTTTACCACTGTCAGAAATGTTTTATAAGAAAATCCAAATAACATAGGTACATACATATGTACATATGTATGTAATTTGAATGGCTATACCATTCTCAAACACGGTGTATTTAGTAATACATATGTAGATGATTTCTACAGAAACGTAATTATACGTGAACACCACATTTAAAATAAAACTGGCAAACTCTAGCAATTAGTATTGTGTACATCACCGTTTGTTCACAAGCGCACTTTTATGTAATTTTAATCAAAGTACACATGCATACTCCTACATTCATGTACATATACATACATACATATGGATGTATTTCAGATAACAAAAGTATTTAAAAAAATTAATTTTACTACTTACTTCTCGAGTCCCATTTTTATTTCTCCAAAACAAATCTTATTCAGAAAATGTTGTTCTCCTCAACTTTAGATACGAATTATTACGCTGATTTGCTTTTGTTCAACAGCTGATGAAGGTTTCAATGAAAGCAATTACCAACACTCAAGATTTTGGAAGAGTAGCGATGAAAATCTAATCGGTACAAAGTCTCATAAACAACTGAAAAAAAATATTTAAAAAATACAACTTTTTAACTTGAGTGCCACAACCATTATATCAAATGTTAGCCGAGCAAATAACAAATAAGACTACGAAAATCTGTACATGCATACATACATATATATATATTTACAATCGCACACATGCAGTAAGTCAATTGACTCACTCTCTGCGAATACTTAGTCAATTCAGTGATGTGAACTTTTTTTCCAAATGCAAATAAAATTGTTCCAAACAACTATTCTCCATTTTTATCTCCATTTGGTATGGTGGTTACAATTATAATTACTGGTTGCGCTGTTGGCACAATACTTCTATATGGAGGCCTATGCCATGGCAATGGATTACAAGTTTTCTCTAACCTACAACGAATATAATACCGCCGGGGTAATCGTAATATCGTGCATAATCATCGGTCACTTGTGATATTGAGGAAAATAAATTAGATATATGTACATATACATAGTATATGTATGGAAAGGTTTTTACAGTTAATATCACTGCGTCGAAGGCTCATAAAGCACGCTATATACATACGTATAAAATATAGATTATATACAATTTGCTATTACTAACAAAATATCAACAAAAAATATGTGGAAATTATGAATAATTTTTTTGTTATCATATTATATGAATAATATCTTTGTTATGAAGTATGTACTTACATTCAGATTATGTCAAATATATTTTTTTTCTCCAAAAATCGAGGCAAGTTACTATCTGTACAGAAAACACGCGTCACACGGTAATAGAAAAAATAACATCTTCAACCAATTACAGTTGCTCGACAGTGTTGCCGATTTCCATATAATTACAAGAGATTTGGGAAATGTACATACATAACTTTGTCTGTTCAGCGGTTTCACTATGCCTGTCAAACGTTTGTTGTACAGTTTAGCCTATGGTGTGTTGTCTAACCGGATAGAGAAGAAAAAGCAATTGCCAAGTAGATACGAAATGAATTTTCATAATTGTTTTACGTACATAGTTCTTTTTACACTAACAAGTGGCAGCATATTTGAGCATTTCTAATTCACCAATGTACATACATACATATATGTATATGGGTACTCCACACCAAAACAATTTCTAATCTTTGAGTGCACCAATTGTCTCTACTCCACACTATTGCTTTCCATTGAACAAGGTAATACTTAATGCCATTATTGTCGGTAGGCATGTTAATTCCCTGAGTATTACTTGTCAACAAACAAACAAACATTCCTGAAATATCGCACATACCAAGCCATGATCAGTGAGCTAATAGAGCTCACAATTTAAAAGAAGCATGGCTGATTGACAGCGGACTGAATACATGGTATGTTTTTGCGATATATTTCTACTATTAGCATTGTATTCCATTTCAGATATAAAATGAAGTTTTGTTTTAGTAACTCGTGATTCCACGCATCAAGTTTACCTGATCAGTTTTTGTTAAATTTTCTTTTGAACCTGCATTTATGTTCATACACGAAAACATTTTGCCGTCAAGTTTCGTTTGTTTTACAATACTACGGTTAAGAAAAGAAGAGAAAGAAACAAACTTGACGAGTACCGTCAAGTATGTACCCCTTTCCATTCTCTCTTCCCCGTTCATCCAAATACTCTAGACTTGACGAGCAAATTTGATGTGTGTGAATCATGAGTAAGAGTGAAGGTAGTACGATCAAAGGCTGTCCTCGATGTCCATATTTATTTAATTGCGTAAAATCACTAATATTCGACCAGATGTTGATAAGTTATAAGAAAGTCTTGCAACATTAAAAAGCAGATATTCATTGAAAGAGATGTTAGTTTTGTCTAGTGTGTACCATAAAATGCAAAAGCCACAAATAAAAAAAAATTATGAAAAGGATTAGCAACAAATCTTAAGATCATAATTATTAAAATCAGTAATAATAAACCTTGTTACAGATTGAGAATTCTCTTTTTTATTTTCGGCTGGCTTATCTTGCGATAACAGAAATCATGTGGCTGAAAACGAAGGGGAAATAAATTTTGGGTGAGCTACACAAGTGTTTGTTTTGATGATTTATCTCATTTTCGACGATTTTTTTTTATCTATTATATTTGATCGATTTTGAAGAAAAAATAAATAAAATTCATATTTTATATTATATATTTACTAATTTATCAATATTAAAAAGATGCAATTGAATGTAATAAAAGTTCGATAACATACAAAACTGAATAATGCTATATTTAAATAAATACACTTATGTACATATATACATATGTAATGTAGTTTTTTTTGTGTTCAAATATCCATACAAATATATTTTGCTTTATTTCTTTGTCCGCTAGTGGCCACTAATGTACTTTTTAATATCAAAAATTAACTGGGGAAAAATCTTAGCATCAAACAGTAAAATTTTTCTACATGGTGTTAAAGTAGCATCTCCTTCTAACCAATTACCTGACATACCCATATCACATTCATCGGCTACGGAATATTCAAATGAACTAACGGCTTTCTCAACCAACAACTCTTCCTCAGCGTTCGTATATGTATCTTCCTTAGGTTTTTCCTTCTTCGCCTCCATACGATAAAACTTTATTATCACAAGGAAATACGCAAAATCATAAGGCATTCCTTTATTACGAGCGATGGTAATTTCTTTGTATAGGTTTTCAAGTAAAGGTACTGATATTTGGGCAGGTATATTAATGAAACGTTCATTAATTAAATATCCAACGTGTGTGCCCTCATTGCCCAAAACTTTACGGAAGTGTTTCAAAGCAGCATCCGTTGCATGTTTTTCTGCTTTTTGAATAACAAAGGAAAGAAATTGGTCAATGCAAGGTATATTTTTTTTTACGGTAATGTTCAACACTGTAGTTATTCCAAAAATTGTCCAATCTTCACAGATGTCTTCATCGGTATCACTTTCGCTGCCTTCCGGTTCATATTGATATACTACACTGCCAACGAAATTTTGAGCTAGTGGGGAAATGGATATTAATACATGCATACATATGTATTATAATGATCACATATATATTTTACCAATGATCAAGTCTGCCACTTGCATGCAGTTAATATGGGCTTTTAGAAATACTCTTTCTAAAAGTTGGCAAATTCCATAACAATCTGGATCGATTGGAGGACGTCCCCCAAAGTCTACAATAACTTCCTAATTTATCCAAAAAATATATTTTACAAATGTTGACGTCTTTCGAAAGCGAGTTGAATTCACTTACTTCATTACCACTATATGCATCTGGGTGTGGATTATCATCGCCATTATCACTAGAGCTCTCTGAATCGGAATCATTAGGATCCTCTTCCATAGCAATTAAATTTTTACACTTCTTAGCTGACATTTTTTGTTTAAAGACCATGAACAAAGTTTATTAACAACATTTGCCTTGACTAAGAAAATAAATTACGAATTAAATTCTTCCTAGCACGTTTTGTTTGTAAACAGCTGGAAGCAGTATTACCAAATGTGAAGATTTATCTTAGAGCTGATTCACACTTATCAAATTTACCCCATCAGTTTTTGTCAAGGCACATAAAATACCATGTAAACTCATTAGCAAATTCGCCCGTCAACTGATAGAAGAATTTGTAACGTATTTTTGTGCCGAACGTCAAAGTATGTTTACTTTTGTGAGAAAGTTAACAAAAGTTGTTGTAAATAATTTAATAATTATAATAATATATGAACTAATTGTGCTTTTTTCCCTTGAAAAATATATGTGAAATTTATCATTACATACTTTATGATATTCTCATAAAGTATTTTCTTTTTTTACAAAAGCAAACTCAATAATTGAGAAGGAAAGCATATATATATATATATATTTATGAGACTATCATAAAGTATGTAATGTAAAATTTCCATATATTTTTTAAGGGAAAAAGCACAATTAGAATTACATATAAAGAGATATTCCCAAAATAAATTCAGTTAATAATTATAATAATATAATACTGTAATAATGAGAATGCAAAATATATTCCTTTTTGTAATAATTAATTTAATTTGAACTCATATTACACTAATTACACACGTTCTTTTTAGGTTACGTTATATTTAACAAAGCACAATATACATAAAATTTGACGTTTGGATGAAAAGCGAATTGACGAATTCGCCTTGCGACAACTTTGTATTAATAAAGCTTGGTTTTTGTTAAATTTTCTTTTGAACCTGCATTTACGTTCATACACGAAAACATTTTTGCGTCAAGTTTCACTTGTTTTACAATTCTACGGTTAAGAAAAGGTGAGAGAGAGAGATACAAAAAAAGGAAAGAAAGAAACAAACTTGATACCGTCAAGTCTCTACTTCATTTCATTCTCAATTCAAATACTAAAGACTTGACGAGTCAAACATAATGTGTTTCAATCATGAGTTATTTTCAAAATTTTTTGCGATGTGAAAAATATTAAGAGTATTTCTATGTCCTTTAGTCAAAAAGGATGTTTTAAATAAACTAATTATATTTTTTTATTGGCTAAATTAATGTTAACTACAGACTGTGAATACGTTAACTAAACCTGTTGATAAAAGTATTTCCCTATTAGCGAAATACTTTCCAATTGTCATTGTTTCAAATATTCAACAATTCGTTCAACAAAAAAGTTCAACAATTCATTTATCCAAATTGGTTAGTTGTTCAAAGAATAGGTAGCAGCTATTTTCTTGCCCATAATTTGAAACAAAAGGTGCCCAGGAAATTTTAAAGAAAAAAAACGAGAGGATTTTAAAATTTTAAATGCAAAAATTGAACGTATAACCTCCATGTCACCTATATATTTCTACTGTTACCGTTTTATATAATAATTACATAATTTGAGTTTTTATTAATAATTTGAGAATTTTGTAATATAGCGTTTGTCAAGTCGATATTATATAACTTTATAATACCAATTATTACAAGTTCGCATTACTAACTGCAGTTTTATTTATATCAATAATAATTAGTAATGTCACTGTAAACGCGTAGACGATAGGTAAGCTTCTTCGTCAATTTATTCAATACAGATTTATGTTATTTTTTTTTAGATGTGGCGAAAAACCACAAGCAAATTCATAATATTAAATTTAAAAGTATGTAATAGTAAAAAAGGGAGAGAATTTTAAAATTTGAAAAGCAAAATTTGAACATGTAACCGCCTTGTAAAATTAATTACTATTTATGAAGTATGAATATTTTTTTTAATCTGGCAACTTTAACAACTATTTTTAGCTCTTATCTTCCTCTTTTTTACTTATCTCTTTTACTTGACATTTATCAGCATTACATCTGGCTCTGGCAAAAGTCTTTTATCAAGGCGAATTCACACCGTTGATTTATTTTACTCTTCACAAGGTATATTAAGTCCCCGTCCATATTGTGAAACATTTGCTGCAAAACTTTTTTGAATTCTCTTTTGAAGCTTCAGCAGTGTCCATACATGAAACTTTTGCTTCATGTTTAGTATTTTTTATTCCTCCCTTCTATCTTCTTTCTTTAATTTTTTTTGACATTTCTCAATACCGAATGTAAATATAATATAACTACCCTGTGATGGAAGGTGTGAATATTTTTTTTTGGATACACATTTGAAGCACAAGGTATAATTTGAAGCAAAATGGACGCTAAGAAGAAAAATTATATAATAATTTTTATATAATTTTATATTTTTTTTTTAAATTTTTGATTATATTTCACAAAAAATTAACAATAAAACAGGGTAGCTATTATTATGATAGAAGTTAACAGTATACCAAACGAAAAGAAATAAAATGAAACGTCAAATACACCTCATCTCAAAAGATGTAAATAAGAAATTCAACAAAAGCTGCATGTACATGAAACAGCGTACATACTTCCACTCATAGGCTAACCTCTGTGCTTCCACTCCTCTTCCCCTTCTCGTCTACAAACTCAAAAGTTTTGCAGCAAATGTTTCACAATATGGACGGGGACTAATAAAATGAATGTAATTAATTTGCCTTGGACTCATCATTGCTCGCCGAAGAGATGTGTTTAATTTTTAATTAATTTGTTGATAGCTGTACATATTAATTTAGTTTCTATATATGTACACTAAATTGCGTTCATAATTCTATAGACATATGTGTATGAATATATATTTAATATATAATAAGGAATTTTATGGTATTTGTCGCGAACAGGTAAATAGTATAGTTACAGTAAGTCAACACATCATATAACAATAATGTTTATTTACAGTATAAATTGCAAAATTTGCACGACTTTTTAGTTTTATCCATAGTCTATGGGGTTTTCGATAAGGTTTCAGTGTATAAAACAATAACGCATTGAGTGTGCAACAGAAACAGTCACAGGCATTCGAAAGTCAAGCTGGACTAAAGAGACGGTAAATTAGAACAACTAATTAAAATGCATATAGAACCCTTAGCTGAGTTCTACTTCCAACCGGAGCCACAGATAATATGTGGTCAAGAAGTTAAATCTATAACTGACGAGTATATAGAAAATTTTCCGTCTGTTGTTGATCGTTTTTTCACTCGTTACTATTACATTAAGAAAGGCGCAGAACAAGCCCCTTACAAAGTGCTATTCCACTCGAACCGTGTTTGTTTAATATGCTTGGCTTTGGAGCATCCAGCTCTGCAAAGCGGTATAGAAAGCATTAATTTTGACATTGGGCAAATGGATCGCAGTAAAAATACAGTTAAAGGAAAAGGCAAAAAAGGTGGTATGATTTTACAGTCTGATTCAACACTGGCTTTATTAACAACGAAAACTGGTGAGGTTTATAAAATACCCAGCTGTGTCAGGAGCAAATTGGTAGAAGTAAACATAAATCTTTCGGAACATCCAGAGTTGTTAACAAATTTACCAGAAGGTGAAGGTTTTTTTGCTATTGTTCTTCCGAAACCGGAACATTGTGATGAAATAAAAGCAAGCTTAATGACACAAGAGCAATATAATGATTACAAATTGAAATCTAATAAAGAATAATAATTGATATTTCGAGTGTATAAAATTTCTCTGTTTTTGCTATAACTGGACTAAATTAGAATATCTATTCAAAAGTTTACAATGGGTAAATCACTTTCTAATGTTGTAAAGTTGCTAAAATCTAGTTGAATAACTTTCTTCCTGTTTTACTTGTTAAGGGTGGCGATGTCACGATGGATGGTAGTCTGCACGTTGAGTACGAAACCAAAAACAGACCTGGGTTCAACACTAGTTTCAGACTAAACTTTTAAAATAAATATAAACATCTCGCATTTTTCTGATTTGCATTATTGTGTCTTTGTGTGTCAGTTGTTGTCGGAAGGTTTCAGTGGCGAAGGCATAGTCACTGATCACTGAACAATACCGGCTTCAGCTGAAAGCAATCCCCAATCGCATCAGAATGCCCTCCTTCGACGGTATTGTGTAGCACCGGCGAAGTAAAACAATAATAAAAATGGCTACTAAACCGAAGCTTCAGCACTGCTACGAGTATAAACAAAGAACGTGCGAAAGCAGAGCTGTAAAAATAATTAATTAAGCTTCACCTCCTGTTGTTTCCCCTATAGTTCCAGCACAATGCTTCGCATGTGTAGGAGTCATCTCCTCAGTCCTGGTCCCAGATAAAAAAAAAAAAAATATGGTAATCGGACAACATCTTTCAAACCATTTTATAGATTTTTGTCAACTTTGCGGCATCCGATACATTTTTCAACATTAATTCTCGATTGATTAGTTGAATTTTGTATATAAGAATCTTGAATTTGTAGTTAGAAATTAGGAAAAATCCACTGGTCAGCTAAGTAAGCATTAGCGAAATAGTACTATATGGATATGCTTTCCTCAATTTTTGAGTTTCCTTTTATAAAAAATACTTTATGAGAATATCACAAAGTATATAATAATACATTTCATATATTTTTTTTCGGGAAAAAACACAATTTTGAATTTAGAGTCATATATGTATGTATATAAAAGTCAATAATGTTTTTCGACGATATATTTCACAATGTTCTTCTGTTTTAAAAAGAAAAGAATATAAAGAAACACGAGTAAAGAAAATTATCCTAGCTGCTTTTCAAAGCACGCAAAAAGTTGAGAATTGACTAACTTTTCGCTTTAAGTTGCGTTAAAAGTGCGTTATGTGGCATGTTTCATATATGTAAGTATATGATATCTTAGATGTCAAAGGAAACGCTAAGAAAAAGTTTTATCTGACATGGCATTTAGAGTAAAAAACAGATCTAATAAAGCGCAACTTTCTTACAACAGAAAGTAAACATAACCTATTGTACATTTTGGACAACAGAGAATGACAAAAATCACTTTTATTCCCAACGTTGAATAAAATCAGAATCATAAATATACATATGTGAACGCTTTATTTATGTAATGTGAATTTATGTAAATGTGTAATGTGTAAGTCGTTTATGAAAAGCGGTCGCACGCTTTTTTAATGACTTTTAGTTAATAAAAACATTACAAAACAAAAAACAAAAAAAAAATATTTGCAAAAATCATTTTATACATATGCACATACACATATATTTTCCTATTTACACTAAAAAAGCGAAAAAATAGTTTGTTTTGAAAATTTTGCCAAAATCTGTGCAGTCCACAAGTCTTTATCTCTTATTGCTTTCGCGATATTATGAATGCGTTTTATTGTATATCCACTTTCGATTAAAATTTAACGCGTAATAATATGATAAGTAACATTATTGTAGATATATCTACGATAAAAAGTATATGAAATTTTTTACAGAAAAAAAAGTATTTTATAAAAATAAATGATAAGTTATCTTCACGTACGTACATGTGAG
The DNA here is from genome assembly GCA_963924685.1 of Dexiosoma caninum. NCBI lineage: Eukaryota > Metazoa > Arthropoda > Insecta > Diptera > Tachinidae > Dexiosoma > Dexiosoma caninum. The sequence continues at coordinate 129,376,917 of OZ004725.1, read as the reverse complement.
AAAAATTCCAAGTTAAAAAAATTATTAAAACGCAAAATGAGTGCAAAATGTTTAGTTTGTTTACTGTAGTTAATGTGCGTGTACGCAAGTAAAAAGTTGCTCACAATCTCATTATACAAGGTGGTCCAAAAGAAATCACCCTATTGGAAGATGCTCTTATTTTTGCAAATGGCCGCCAATGTCAATTCTGTTTTGACATTTGTGAACTAGACAGATGTAGAATACAAGAGAACAAGCGCGTAACCTACGCCCAAGCCATCCTCAATCTCGAGGAAGAAGTGGACGTATTTTCGACAAAAATCATAATGAGCGATGAGGCTCAATTCCACCTCAGCGGGTACGTGAACAAGCAAAACTATCGCTTCTGGGCACCGAAAATTCACGAGTGATGCACGATGAGCCATTACACCCGCTCAAAGTTACTGCATGGTGCGCTGTTCACGCTGGAGGAGTCATCGGGCCCTTTTTTTTGATGACGCCGCTGGTCAAACGACAACAGTAGACGGTGCGCGCTATAGGGCCATGTAAAACGAGTTTTTTCTGCCGCAATTGAACGAATTAGGACTGGAGGCCATATGGTTCCAACAGGATGGAGCAACGGCACATACTGCGCGAGCCACAACCGATATTCTGAAGGCGGCGTTCCCGGGTCGCCTCATCTCTCATTTTTGCGATTTGCACTGGCCCGCAAGATCGCTCGATTTAACCGTTCCAGACTTTTTTTGTAGGGTTTTTTGAAGTCCCGTGTTTACGTGAACAAGCCCGAGACCCTGGAAGTACTCAAGAACATTCGACACGAGTGCGAGAATCTGTCGCCCGAAGTTCTCGCCGAAGTGCTGAAAAATGCAATAAAACGAGCCCGTATACCAATCAATTGTGACGGCGCCCATTTGGCCGATATCATCTTCTCGACTTGACCAATAAAATTCTAAAGGTTCAGATAAACATAATCAAAAAACAGAATCGAAGATTTTCATTTAGAAAAAAATGAGACTTCTTCGGATGACTTCTTTTGGCCCACCTTGTAGTTCTTACGAAGTATAGTGCATATACGTGAAAATAATTTTGGAGATGAACTAGTACCGTTTTTATTAGTATATTATCATGTACATATGTACTGCAAATTATAAAATATTTCCAAAAAAGTGGCATATACAATAAAATGTTGGAAGTGAAAATGGTTATAACTTAAAATCTTTTCTCTATGACTTTAGAAATTTTTACAGAAATCGATAAAGAACTCCACACTTCATCAGCCGTATTCCAGTTGTCGACGTCGACAACAAAACTTAGCCTCTCTAATCGATATGTAATACCTTTCAGTTAAAATCTTAATTGAAATTTACTGAAAATGTAGATTTTTCTTAAATACCAATTTAATTTTGGTACAAAAGACGAAGCATTTCGACGTAATAGTGGTTAAGGTGTCGATGTCGACGTCGACAACTGGAATGAGGGCGAATATCTAACAAAAATATTAGACTCAATTTCGCAACAACAAATTTATTGGAGATGCGTGAAAATAAGGACGACATGTATTCTATTTTTGACAGCTTGTAATCGGTGGTATTGCTGCCTTGAGTGTGGTTCATGCAGAACCATAATTTTTTTTTATCTTGGACCAGCACTCAGGAGATGACCCCTACACATGCGATGCATTGTGCTGGAACTAGAGGAAAGGGAAAATTGGAGAAATGGAAGGAGGTGAAGCTTCACTATCTTACAACTCTGCTTTTGCACGTTCTTTGTTTTTTTTATAGCAGTGTTGTAGTGTCTCTGATGTCAAGGAAACGTATTAAATTTTGAAGCTTCGTTTTTAGTATCCATTTTTAGTAACTATTTTACTTCGTCGGTGCTACACAATACCGACGAAGGAGGGCGTTCTGATGTGCCTGTGGATTGGTTACAGCTAAAGCCGTTACTGTCAGTGACCAGTGACTATGCCTTCGCCACTGAAACTTTTCGACAACAACTGCTAAAGTACTTTTAGGAGACATAGCAGGTAGAAACACATTTTTGGTACCTTTTTATGCATCTGCTAAAACTTTACACATAGAAGAAAGATTTTTTTTATTTTTATTTTCTTCTAGAAAAAAAACTCGAACGTATTTTCTTATATTTTCAAAATTCGAACATATAGGGGTAAATTTGTACATCGGTACTTTAATGCCATTTAAATAGTGCTTGCATACGTAAATTATTTACTATTTTTATCCATCCCTCTGATATGAGTATCGAGTTAAAGGTATTTGCAGAAAAGAGCATAAAATATAATGAATTCTTTGCGAACACAATACCGAGAACGTCCCCAAACGACAAACCACTATTTTATATACACCGCGTAATATGAGTAACAGATGATAGGGATTTTTGAGAAGAAAAACGACTTTATTTATACGAGTTTATAACTTTTTTTAAAAGGTATTTTCTGGTGAACTGTAACAGCAAAAGTAACCATATTGGTGCAGATGGCTTGATTATCGCTGGTAGCGAAGCGCACCGGATTGATCTATTAATTCATATTTTTTACTTATAAAGAAAAAATATTCAACTGCATTAAGAGAAAAAAAGAAAATAAGCAATTGCAAAAATTTTTCTAACGTATTTACAAGATTTTGATTCTTGTGTGTCTGACTTTAGCCATTTATCACAATATTCTATTGCAAATATTGTAATTCATTTCAGCAAACATTTACACAATTGCAAATGCTATTCTCATCCAAATAATTCAAAAACAAATGCTACATTTGTTCCGTTGCAATAGAATTAATGAAATTAATTTCATAACAGTTCGCTGTACTGGAATATTCAACACGTGTTTTTAGAAGAAAAGAATCTTTTCTCATAAAATTTATATCGAATTCCATTTTTTGTAATAAATAATGATGAAAAAATATACATTTTTATGTACATTATTTAGCAGCATCTTTATTTGAAATCAAGTTTATTTTAATAATAAAAAATTCCATTAACCCATGAATGGAAATGTTTCAAACGAATCAAATCAAACTAAAATTTATTTATAATAACAAAATTAACTAATTATTTAAGTATATGTAGCGCAATATGTACAGTGTTCTCAAAATCATTGAATTATGGCATGCATGTAAGTACCCCTCCCATTCATTCAAACTTTAGTTAATTAGTTGATATTATGACAGCTCGATTATTATCGGACGAATTATAATGAATTATAATAATCAATAACCTTATTAATGAATGTCAAAAGAACGCTGCTGATAATTCGCAATTTGTTTTTCCGCAAAAGCATTTTATTAATTTTATTTTGCGAAAAAAAAGCCAATGACTTGCCAAAAATGGGTTAACTTAAAAAAAAGAGCAGAAAAAAACTCAAACCCGTCACTTAAGACTGGATGAGAGATGAAAAACTTTGAGATTTTTATTTAAGTCAAAACAGACATAAATTTTAAATAAGTTTAGTTAACAAAACGCAATTAACGGGAACGAACGCTAAATTACTACACACGTTAATAAAAGGAATTGCGGTGGAAAAATAATATTTAATTGAACGAAGTAAAATTCAAAATGAACAAATATTTAGTTATGGTAATTTTTCAAAATAATTGTAGAAACTAAGCGCGTAAATTGCTGGAAAAGGAAAAGTTGGGAAAACCCAGTGTAAAACAAAAGAGTTGAAACGCAAACACGGTTTCAACGGAAAATTACTCATGTTTCGCACAGAACTCATTTAAATTTTTTATCGAAAAATATATGTTTGTTCTAAGTTAATATTTTTCTTCTTTTTTCTTCCTATTTTTCTTATAATTTTTTATTTCAGTTAACTTTTTGTGTTGCGACACAAAGAATTTCCAGTAAACCTTTATTCGATTACAAGTAAGATATAATCAATTTAAATCCCTTTGTCTTTGAATACTGAAAACGTATTTTGTTTTATACTAACAAATTAATAAAATGTTTTCTCATGACATTTATGAAAGGAAATATGTACAGACATATTTATGTATGTATATACATATGTATATACTCGTACTGTGAAAGCTTAACTAATATCAACATGTACATACTTATATATGTATGTATGTAGCATTGTAGTACAATAAATGTGTATTTTTTGTTCAAACGGGAAACATTTTTAAAGTTTAGAATGAATTGAATAACAAAAGAATCACAGTTCTTTTTAGTCGGCTGGCTGCATTTACACTGAAATAGAATATGTATGTATGTATGTATATAAGGAAATGTGGTGAAGGATATATGTAGTATATACGAATATCAATTCCTAAATTACAAAATAAAATGAAATTTTAAAGTTTAGAATACTATATGTATGTATGTATGTAGGTATCAGTTAATTATTCACAGCAGAATGCTTAGTAGTATAGAAACGCTTCAAATTTATAAAAATACCTTCGTATCTTCAAATCGAGTTTTTTCCATATTTCGACATATGCCTCCGAATGGGCATTGTTTCTAATTTTAATTTTAGTGCGTTTTGCAAATCCACTAAATATTATTATTGGTATCAAAATATTATGCAAAACCCCGATTTGAAAACAAATATGAGTTACGGCCTTTCTATATCAAGGTAACGAAAACCCCCATTATTAGGAATTTTGATAGTAATTAGGGATATAAATAAGTCTCTCAACATCTGCCATTTTCGTAAAAGTACATATTTATGATTTCCATAGGGGCTAAAAAATAAATGTTGCCCGGAAATTTGTTTAAGAAACCTTTTGCAAAGCAAAAACATTTTTTATGAATACGGTAGTACGGCACCATTATTAGTAGGTACATTAATTGCATTATGGTTACGTCTCAGTAGAAATTAAATTACTGAAGGGCAAATTATAACCTCCATCTAGAATGACAAGACAGAGGGATCGACACAGTTATTGACTAACGAGATATTTATTTAACGAAATTACACCCAAAAAAATACTACAGTGTAAATCCCGAATATGATCTGGTTGCTCAAGAATCTCGTAGCAGTTCAAATCCTTGGCCAAGTTCTGAATTTTTCATATCACCTCACTTGCGTTACAGACATCAAGCGAGAAGTAGAGGACATGGAAGAGTTGATGGGCTAAGAAAAAACTACCTGCCACCACAGGCGGACGATTATGGTTTTGCCGATTCAAACGAAGATTATAGTGGTGAAATATATCACTCACACCCTTTCCACCATTACCCGCATGGCGTTCCGCCAGGGCAAGCAAAAAAACATGGCCATCACAATGTTCCTCACTACGGTAAATAAACATATTTTATTGAATAAAACATACAATACATACTACGAGTATGTACACAATAAATATGTAAATGTATATACATAATAAATATTGAATATAATAAACATTTTCAGTAATTCCTCCTCGTTTTCCACCGCCACCTGTCTATAATAAAAATTTTATGAATCCCTGGATGTTATCCCCAACTACACCTAAAGGATTTAATGTTCAACAACCTCCAATAAGTACACCTCAACTACCAATAGGGGTTCCTGTTGTGACAACCACTCCCGTGCCACCTTCCTCAACAACGGCTGATGATCAATTAATGTACGATATTGATGTGCGTTTTGGTCGTGAATAATTAATTACACATATGCGCGTATTAAAGATTGATTGTTTTTAACTGCATAAATATAATTATTTAATTGGTTTGTAGAATATACAGTGTAGCGTCTAAATAACGAATATCAAGTGGATAAAAATATGTATGTATATGTATTTGGTAAACGTATGATTCATTTTAAACACATATTACCCGTGAAACCTTGGTGCAGTTAAATTTGAAGAAGTACAAAACAAATATAATTTATTTTAATTAAAAAATTTTTTTATACGAAAATACTAATAATAATTTGCTATTTTATAAAATTAAAAAAAAAAACATCATTATTTTTAGCTGATTTCACAAGTTTCGGTCGAATGCAACCATCAAAATTTTCTCGACAGAATATGTATTGCCGTGTAGAATAAATGTTTGGCGTATTTTGAAAATTATTTCAGCTTATTTTGCGGTTAAAACAGTTTCATAATGATATCGGCATCCGTAAGGGTGCCTTACCCTCATAGAAATAGAAATTCACAAAATTATCAAAATTTTCTATAAAATTAGTCAGGCATGCTTCGCTGTCTTTTTGGTTAACTTTAATTTTGCTGTATTCTGAATTCGAATGAATACTTCGTAACACGGATCATTGATAGCTCTTCGATATAAGAATATGACAAATTTTGACAAAAGTTCGATATGTCGAGCTCCTGGTTGTAAAGAGGTTCGTGATACCGAAGTTTCACTCTATTATTGTATTAATAAGTTTATTCGCCCTTCATGTAACTGTGAAAGCAATATCGAAACGTTCAAAGTAATAATTATTTAATAAAATGTCGGAACAAAAGTTAAAATTTCCTTTTCGTTATTTCCAAATAGAAATACAAGTTTTTAATACAGAAGGAATTCTGGTATCAATTGGAATTATTTGCATGCACCTATAATTTATTAACTCATTTTTATTATTAATTTTTATAAATATAATTCCGAATTACAAACAGAGGGCTTTCAATATCGACTAATCTTTTTAATAGTATGTTGAAGGAGGGCTTTCTGATGTGCCTGTGTATTGGATACACCTTAAGCCTATTACAGATTAGGAACATTAGGCATTGTCAGAAATTTTTTGTATGCGTTTAGGAAATCTATGCATTGCACTTGCGTTTAGTAAATCGCCCAATTGTCCAAACTGCAAAAACTTTGCAGGAAAAATAAACTTAAATTTCTAAGAAGTTTTTTCGTTTCCCTGTATGGAAAAACGAACATTAGTCAAGACGTTTCTATATAAAGGTAGCGCGATATGTAGGGCGGAATGCACTATGTTCCCAAAACAGAAATAAACGAAGTCCCCAAATTTAAAAATTAACTGGGACACCAAAAAATCTTTGTTGTCACTCCCTATTTAAATATTTGGGTGTTTGGTTAATTACTTTTTTTTTTGGGTCTTTGTTGATAAAATATATATACCTACCGCCTAGACCAGGCATACTCAAGCTGCGGCCCTCAAATCTTTGGTTAGTGGTCCGCCTCTCATACTAATCAAACTATGCACTACTTTAAATTTTGGGCAGAGCAAGAGAAACATTAAGATATATTTTCTGTTTCCAAAAAGTTAAACTGCCATTTACAAGTGAATTTGATGATTATTAAGATTAAGATTAAGTTTTGCAGATTGTTTAACATAAAAATGTTTTAAATTGATGTGCTCATTAGGCACTTAATAAAAATCGACGCTAAGGGCGGAGTTTTGACCGATTGCTATTTTAATTTCGTGGTTGATTTTGTAATTTCTAAAGAATGCCATGACTGTCTTCAAGTTTTAAAAGAAAAATTTGTGATGCAAATCGGGTGTTTTAAAAGACCTCGGAAAGAGAAAATTTTGTTGTGCCTAACAAAAACAATGCAGCAACTTGTTTAATATACCGTGTATGTGTTATATTAAAGAAATATGTATAATATTTCTCGTCATTTTACTATAAAACACAAACCCTTTGACGAAACTTTTCCTCCTCAATCACTCTTGAGAAGTGAAAATTTTACTTCTTTGAAAAGATCATTGTAGCAAGAACAAATTATTATGTCCGTGTCTTTCACAAGACTGGCTGCAACTAAAGCAAATTTGTTACATTCTTTGTAAGCACATGAAACCGTGCGGCCCATAGCGTCTTTGTCGCCCTTATAAAAAAAGTTTGAGTATGACTGGCCTAGACGAACAAAGTTTGGAGACTTCCTTCATAATAAATTCTACATAAATTTAAGTCTCAAAGAAGGAACTGAGCCCCCAAAAAGTTTTCATCAAACAGTTTCAGTTTAGGGACTTAATTCATTAAAGACTTAATTCGTACGGCATCCAGATGGTAAGAATTAAGGCCCTAATAAACTTTGGCCGCAATCAGAAATGATATGAATAAAGGTGAAATCAACCGAAAGTGAAATAAGTTCCCAAAAATTACTGTTGTTGTCCTCTATATAAAAATTTGGGAATTTAAAGTTAAACTCTCGATCATTCTACCACTTTAGCACCTATGGAAGTATAAATTTTCGACACATCTTTTCCAGTATTTAAAGTAGCGATTAAGTTTTTAATATCTGTAAAGATATGTCTAAGAAATAATGTATGAAATCTATGATACATTTAATTAGTTCAAGAACTTAGAACTGTCGACAAAATGGATTTCACGTTTGTATACAATTAAAATGAAAGAAAAAGAGAAACTGAGTGTATACGCCTCAGAGATATTCCCATCCAATCTTGATGAAAAGTCAAATCATCAGAACTTTTTATCCAAAATGCGTTACAACTGCTTCTTATCTTCTTCATAATTTTTATATTTTATATTTTAATTTATGCTTTCCAGTTCTGGATTTACTGTTTCTTGAATTTTTAAATTATTATGAAGGCCAGAATAAGAAATATTGCAGTCGTTAAAAATGTTTAATTTCTACTTTCATAGGAATAGTGTCAAAAAAACATACTAAGTAAATACTTTGTTTATTTGGAATAAAATAATATAAAATTTAACGCTAAAGTTTATTTTTATATGGCAAATATTTGAACATATTAAAAGTAAATTTAAAATATACAGTACGGTTGAAGATTTTTGAAGAGGTTTGTTGAGTAGCACTTAACGAATAGACTTTTTGGAAAATGATATATTCATGTATTGTCACTAGGATGTTTGTTTGGTTCGTCGTTGGAAAGACAAATTTAAGCACTCGTATACATAAAATTTAAACCTCAAGATGGCGTTTATTAAAGTAAAAAGTGTGTACATAAAATAAAATAGATCATTTCGCCAGAGAATTGAACAAATTAGAATCAAATGTTGAAACACGTTATCGTTTTCCTTAGACAAATTTATTTTGCTATTAAAGGTATTCAGCATAGGTATCTTAAAATTGTAATATGGCGACACTGTACTATTTTAAAATTTTAGTTGTGAGTCACGAAGTTCTTTATAATTAAAGAACTATTCTTTTAAAATAAATCTGAATAGACGTATTCACAAACTCCAAAGTATTCTTATGAACATTCGATTAGAATCTTCTCACGTTAAAAGTGACAGGAGAGACTTCTGCACGTAGTTTATTCCACATAGGCGCTGTTCGTCGAAAAATGGGTACTCTCTGTAATCCCAAATCAACTACAAATGCATGCGCTGTGAACGATGAACGAGTGAAGTCGACGGGTGAAGTCTATGAGTTTTTTTGTCGTTTCACTGGCAAAACGCTTCTCGAATGTTTTATGCGAGACACGTTTGCTAATTGTTTGATGACGATGTTACTTTCTATTGCAATTGTGAGCAGTCTTATTGTATACATTTAGAGTTTTTCACAAACTTTAACGAATCGAAAACACAAAATAAATGATTAAAGTAATAGTTTGCTGAAGTGTTAGCATGTTGACTTTATAGCAATAAATTCGCGTGTTCAAACTCGTCTCCAGTCATGAAACATTTTCATGATGTGCTTGTCGGCGAAGTAACATAACAACTAAACAAATGACTAAAAATTAATGCGCCTAATTAACACCTCAGGGACGCTGCAAATCCAATACTTCAGCACATGTCTCTTCTGTAGGAATAAGAAAGTGGTAACAAAGCAAGTCATTGCAAAGCTCTGAGTGTTACTTCCCTTAAAAATGTGCACATACTTCATATCTCTAATTAAGTTTTTGTTGTAGGGTGCCGATGGTCGAAGTAGTCTGCACGTTGACTAAAAAAAACAAAAATTTCCTCGTTTCAACCCCAGTTTCAGACTCATAAAAATATCTCGCATTTTTCCCGATGTGCATTTGTGTGGTTTTGTGTCAGCTGTAGTCGAAAGTTTTCAGTGGCGAAGGCATAGTAACTGAACAGTAACAGTTTCAGCTGTATCGAATCCACAGGCACATCAGAATGCCATTCTTCGTCAGTATTGTGTAGCACCGGCGAAGTAAAATAATTAATAAAAATGGCTACTAAAACCGAAGTTTCAAAATTTAATACGTCTCATTGACATCACAGGCGCTTCAACACTGCTATAAAAGAAAGAACATGCTAAAGCAGAGATGTAAGATAGTGAAGCTTTACCTCCTGTCATTTCTCCTACTATCCCTTTCCTCTAGTTGTAACATAATGCACCGCATGTGTAGGGGTCACCTCCTGCACATCGAAAAGAAACTTTCTTCGAAATATCAATTGTGTAAATACAAAATATAGAAATAAAAACAAACAATAGAAAGAAAATCATATTTGACACAATAAATAAAGGAACTTGTATAAATATCGACGACAACAGATATTTAAAGAATTTATTCTTTTGCATTTGCTTCTGTATGTCACTTCAACAGAATATAAATTCTCTCTTTATTTTTAAATCCGTTTCCAAGATCTAATTCTGTCCTTAAATACATATTTTATTTACGAGTATACAGGTATTGCCTAAGTTTTTCATAAATATGGTGCAGAGTTTATTCTTTTGGAGGGGGTAGGTTCCAAAAAGTTTCTGTTTCGTGTTAGACATACTAAATTCAGAGAAAATTTCGCTTTAAGTCGAATGAAATATACTAAAAGGAAGTGTGTGAAGATTTAGTAAAGCTTGGAAAAGCTTAACAGCTGACAATTAATCGTACTTCCTTGTTAACGTATGTATGTAGTAATTTCTTGTTGTTTGATTTATTTATTTTTTATTTTCATCAGTTTAAGTTGGTAACTATTAAACTTGCTTAAGTCAGCTGCCATTCATTAGCATGTAAAATTATATAAAACTTATACATGTTAAGAATAATTGTTATGAATTGCGAAATAAAATCTGCTAATAAAATATAAAATATCGTGTAGATTAGTAATTGCATTGGCTATAAAGTCTGTACTGGACTGATTAAGCTGGAATATATTTCCTAGTCGAGTTGTCGTGACGGTTACCAATAACAGACACAAAACGTTTTATTTTCAAACTATCTGTATCGAGTACAATGAAACTTTAATTCCCATTGACAACGAATTGCAATATTTATCTGGGGTCACTAATTGTCACATCCATTTCCATTAATTTAAATTTCTTTTGCTATTCTAACTACCTGTTACCCAATTGCCAATGAAAGTAACTGCAATTTATATCACCGTGATTTTAATTTCAATTATGAATATACATATTTATATATACATATATTACCAATTGTTATACGTACATAGTAATCTTAATTACCATTTGAAGTAATTGTAATCATATGTACAAGTACATAATTTAAATTGGCATTTTCACAGTAAAGAAATGTTTAAAATTAAGCCATTCGAATTTTTAGAAATTTCAGCTTGCATTTCGCAATAGGCTTTTGTAAAATTTTTACCATTATTTTCGAATCACTTGCAGGTAATCTGTTATCTACAATGCTGCCAATTGCATAAACTAACAAAAGGGGTAAGCGTTGTTTAGCTGTCTCATGCAGTGATGTTAACCGCACGGTAATCACCGTATTTTACGGCAATTTAGACCTCCAAACGGTAGGCAGGTAATTTCTATATTTTTGTACGGTAATTTTAAAAACTTCAGACTTCTAACTGCCAAAAGTATTTTGTTCATAACGTGTCTACACATGATATACATAGATGTTACTCAGAAAAAGAAATCACAAAAAGTACGGTTTCATTACAACTATGCAAAATAAAGCCAATTGCAATTAAATTATCTAAAATTTTAAATACTTTATTTTATTATTACTACATGCTTGTTTCTTTATGTTTTTTAAATAAATATATAGAATCATAAATAGGTATAAACCTATTTTAATAAAAAAAACATTATTATTTTTGTACTAGACTTTACATACGGTAATTTCACCTTTAAAACGGTAATTTTCTAGGGACTGTACGGAGATTCAAATAAAAAAGGAAACATCACTGGTCTCATGCCACTACAACACTGGGCGGTTTGAAAATCCGAATCCGATTGGACGCATACCGCAACGCTTAACACTGTTTATTTGTTTATGTGTTAGCTACACGATAACATAATCACACGCATAATTGCTTACCGTATTTAACTCTAATTACTTGAGTAATTAATCGTATTTTGAAGATAACAGAATGCCGGCTATGTAAGAAATGGTTCTCAGCAGGTGAACCAAATTCGCGGTCATTGAATAAAAATGTGTTTTTGTTGTTAGCTTTAGCATTATAAAAATAGAAAAAGTATGCCAAGGAGAAGGTAGATGCCCTTGAGCAACTTTACTTAGTATTTTATCGAAATAGTAGCATAGAATGTTATACATATATGAAATTTCTTTGATTTAAGCTGTTACTAATGCTGTATCCAATAAAAACTATTGCGGAAAAGAAATTTTACGCTACTGCAAACTCGAAGCATGTAAGCTTAACAAATTTATTAGTTTTGAAAAAGAAAGTTATAATTTAAATCCATTATTAGCCCCTTTATGAATTAATTCTTTCTAGAACTGTCAATCACATAATAATTATAAACACAGTGACAATAATAAAGAATCATTTAATAAACATACAAAATGTGTTACGTAGCACGCACCTACATACCAGTACATACTTTGCTTCAGTTTTTTACTTTACTTTTTTTTATATTAACGGCGGTATAAAAGGCGGTGCTTTCTGAATAACTTAACTCAATCGAAACCAAGTTTTCAGTGAAAGAAGATCGTTTAAAGTCGTCATGGGTAAGAAAATCTAAAATAAAATAAAACTACCGTTTTTAGGGAAATAATGGTTTAACTTTATGTAAACAAAAGTGCATCACCAAATTATACATGCAAGTGCCTAAAAGAAATAACACAACGAGATATTGCTTTTACTCTTCGAGTAAAATGTTTCGTCCAAGAAAGAAAAAAAAATTTAAATTAAAGTTGTTGCTTGAGACAAGTCAATGTTAATCAGTGCTTTTATATTCTAGTAACGTATTTCTCTTCGGTTGTATTACGTTTTCTTTACTTTTTATACGGACCCTTTTTGGCAACTTCAAAGCCACTTACATACTCGTACTTATTGACATATGTTGTATACACGCTTGCATACGATAATTAGCTGCACGCACTATGGGGTTTATGAACTTTTAATATAAAAAATCAAAGTGTTTATAATTTGTACTCATATGAGGTATAAAGGCGGAAAAGACATAAACACCAAAACATAATTTTACAAGCAAACGTTTTTTCTTTCAATCTTCACATAAATAATCTATACCTACCCACTTGTGCGTCTATACTGTTTTCGCTGTCGATTTCGATAAAAAAGAAAGAAAAGTGATAATCGTGGGGCTTACGGGTTTTTAGCAGTTATCGCGCGACATATCAAATGCGATTATTAAATACAACTTTTCAACAAATTAAATGACAAGTCACAAGAAACACAAAAAGACACAAGTTACTAAAATTTAAAATCGAAAAAATTGATTCATTATGATACACCGTACGTGCAAAATTTAATCCTCCAACAATTGAAAGCAACGTTCTTATTAATAAAATTATGGAATTATAAATCGGAGAAGAATAAATTAGTTAGAAAACCTTTTTCTTCCCATGTAAAATTTTTTTAAGTAACCTAAGGCCTTTTTGATTTCATATGACTATAGGTTGTAAATGAATGTGTTGCAATGTTTTTATTGGAAAATGGTGCAAAAGTAGAAGTGGAAGGTATGAAAAAATTATGAATAGAATGTGGCTTAAACTAGAAAATTAAATGAAATTTTTTACATGAAAGTGAAAAAAACAAACTTTGAGAAAGAAAAAAAATTTTAAAAAATAATAGTCAAAAATATAAGTAGATATATGTATGTATATATATGTATGGGATGCGGAGTGAATTTGGAGGAATTTACTTATTAATTATTACTAATAATTTAATGAAGTTTTGAAGTAAAAGGATTGCCTATTTGGACATCAAATCTCTAAAACCGACAGAAAAGCTTCCTAAAAACTTTAAAAAGGTGAATTCCAAATTTACATACAAATTTAAATGCATGTGTGATATACGTTACATTAAAATAGGAAGGCTCTAAGCTTTTTTTAGTTGATTGCATGTTTAGATTCTAATAAAGGTTTTATGAAGAATATTTGTGTGCTCCATTGCTGAGAAAAACTGCTTTAAAAATAATTGATTTATATAGAGCTTTTACAGGGATCGCGCAGAAAGAGTTGTTATCCACTCTTTTGCAGAAGACAGCAGCATTTCACATTCATACTCTTTTGATCGTATGCCGACATCGACGATGATGGCGGCTATGAGGCAAAAGATGAATCATTCCCTAAATGGCGACCTCACAAGAATATCACGCGAACTGGGTAGATTTCAATGCTCAAAATACCCATTGCTGCATGCTTACACATCGAGGGTGGCGATGGTTGTGGTAGTTAGCACGTTGACTACCAAACCAAAAGTCCTGGGTTCAACCTCAGTTTCAGACTGAATTATAAAACCACTTCGCATTTTTCTGATGTGCAGTAGTGGGGCTTTGTGTGGGTTGTTGTCGAACTGTTTTCGTGGCGAAGGCATAGTCACTGGTCACTGAACAGTACCGGCTTCAGCTGACACTAATCCACGAGTAGCATCAGAGCGCCCTCGTTCTTCGGTATTGTGTAGCATCAGCGAAGTAAAATAATTACTATAAATGGCTACTAAAACAAAGCTTCAATAGTGAATACGTCTCGTTGACAGAGGCGCTGCTGTCAACTCTGTCAGTATCCCTTTCCTCCAGTTCCAGCACAATGCATTGCATGTTAAGGGGTCATCTCCTGTGTGCTGATCCAAGATATTAAAAGGCAATAAAAAAATTAGTATGTTCATAGAATTTATTAAGTCCGACAATTATTTTCTTTACAAAAACTCACATGCGCATCTTTTAGTAACGTTATTTTATTCGGGTATCGCATGCAGTAGCAACAATAATTCCTGATACGTTACGTAACAATACGCTGTTTCGTGAGTTTCAAGCACAGGTTCTTTTCACTCATTTTAGCAACAAAAAATATTAAAAAGATTTTTTTACAATTTCTTTGAAACTATTTTGTTCTAGTCCATATTCATTAAAAAAGATTTGTAATGCACTTGTGTAACATAAACTTGTTGATATTAACATTTCAATTATTTTCATAGAAAAAGTTGTAAACGGCCTGATGCCTCTGCTGTTGGGCATAGTCTTAATAACTGTGACAACAGAAGCCTCTGTTCAAAAACCACGCACTGTATGTTACTTCAGTAACTGGGCTGTTTATCGTCCAGATATCGGAAGCTATGGTATTGAGCACATACCAGCAGATTTGTGTACGCATATTATTTATTCATTTATTGGTGTCAATGACAATACGTGGGAAGTACTAGTTCTTGATCCAGAATTAGATGAAGAAAATAATGGATTCCGGAATTTTACAAAATTGCGGAAGAAGCATCCGCATGTGAAACTACAAATAGCGGTAGGAGGTTGGGGAGAAGGCGGTCTCAAGTACTCACAAATGGTGGCGGAGCAATCACATCGCCTCACTTTTATAAGCAGTGTTGTGAAGTTTATGAAGAAATATGAATTCGATGGTTTTGATTTGGACTGGGAATATCCAGGAGCCACCGATCGCCAAGGTACTTTCGCCGACAAGAATAACTTCTTCTTCTTTGTCGAAGAGTTAAGACGTGCTTTTATAAGAGAGGATATGGATTGGGAGATAACAATGGCCGTGCCAGTGGCAAAATTCCGTTTACAAGAGGGTTATCATGTTCCAGAACTGTGCGAGTAAGTTGTAAAGGATTTTTGGCAAAAGAAAAAATGTTTTAAATGTGGAAAATTTTACCCAGACTTTTAGATGCCATACATGCAATGACTTATGATTTACGTGGCAATTGGGCAGGTTTCGCTGATGTACATAGTCCTTTATACAAACGTAAACATGATCAGTACGCTTATGAAAAATTAAATGTTAACGACGGATTGGCTTTGTGGGAAGAAATGGGTTGTCCAGCTAATAAAATTGTTGTTGGTATACCACTCTATGGCAGAACTTTTACTTTGAGTAGCTCAAATAAGAATTATAATATGGGCACTTACATTAACAAAGAAGCAGGCGGTGGTACTCCTGGAGTATATACGCAGGAAGCGGGATTTTTGGCCTACTATGAGATTTGTACAGAACTTATGAATAAATCGAAAGGTTGGACTGTAGAGTGGGATAAGGAAGGCATGGTACCATATGCCTATCGTGATACACAATGGGTCGGCTATGAAGACCCCACATCTGTGCAAATTAAAATGGATTACATCAAGAAGATGGGATATGCTGGCGCCATGATCTGGGCCATTGATATGGATGATTTTCATGGTTTATGTGGTCGCGAAAACAATCTAATGCACATTATTAACGATGGCATGAAAAATTATATTGTTCCTGAACCAACAAGACAAAGTACTCCTACAGTAAGTTGTTGTTCATTTACGCGTGACTATGTGTGTATAAATTGATTTCACGTATTTCTTAAATTATGTACATCTTTATTGATGCTTTCCCTAATTATTAGAGTTTAGATATTATTTAACATTCAATTTATATTTTTTCACTCATCAGCCTGATTGGGCCAAACCTCCAACAACAACACCAAATCCTAATGAAGGCGATCTGGTCATCTTACCGACAATTAAACCAGGAGTAACAACGCAGGTAAACTTACCATTGATTTCGTTTTTTGCTTATGGCAGATATATGGATTGATTAATTAATGAACATGCGCATGGAAAAAATGATTCAGAAAACTATGTTTTGTAATTCATATATGTACATGCATGAAGAGCTGAAACGAGAATTGGGAAAGTGAAAACGATTTATGAAGATCTCAGAAAAACAAAAAAAAAACAAAAACAAAATATTTAAAAATCTTTTGCAATTGTTATCCTGCCTTAAAACTCTTTGATCTGTTTAGAATTGTTATTTAAATATCAAACTTTTTGTAGTTACCTTTTCCAAGTTGTTTAATGAATTAGACATTTAAAATTTCAGACAATTGTTTGGGATCCTTTATTTTTACTAATTTATGTACATATGTTTATTTTAGAAACCAAATAAGCCAACTACCGAAACCCCATTTACACTGGAGGGTGATGAACTCACGGAAAAAGATTGTATTAACAGAGATTTTCTAGCGCATAAAGATTGCAAAAAGGTATAAGAATAATCATAATATGTTCTTGTGTCCATTTTTGAGATACGGATTTTAATATTTCTATTTTCAGTACTATCGCTGCGTGTATGGCAAACCAGTTGAGTACCAGTGCCAGGACGGTTTAGCTTTTAATACACACCTGAATATATGTGATTGGATTCAGAATAATGACCGTTACTATTGCAGCAAGTTGGGCAAGAAACAATTGGAGACTAATAAGGTTTAGTTTTCATTTAAAGAAAATCTAAAAATGTAAATAATTCCTAGAAATTGATTATATGAATAAAAAAATATAAATATGTTTATATACGTGAAATTGCTTTACATAATTTAAATATGCATATCGGATTAGATATGCATGCTCATGATAGAAATATTAAATGAAAGATTTAAATGGCAAAAAATATCTTTTCGCGAATTCTTCGTCTATATGCTGAATCAATATTTAAGAATTTTACTTCTTTGTATTTCAGCAAAGTGTGACGTTTTTTTTTACTTCTATACAAGAGGAAGAAAAAACATTTTAATATCATATACGTATTTCGTATTTTTTATTACAAAAATCTAAAAATTTTTCTGATATGCTCATAATTAATCGAAATATTAATTTCGAAATTTTTGGTAGTTATGTGTTTTTCCATTTCAGCTAACGATATGTAGTGTTTCATAACATCGTAGAACTTAAAAATGTACAATGCAAACATTTTATAATATATTAGAAACGCACCAAAAAATTACTAAGCAGCGTATCGGTTTCACACCAGTGATTGAAAATGTAGCGCCCCATTGTTAAATTTTTGGTACTATTTCTTATAATGTACCACCATGGCACCCTTTTCATTTTTTGTTCCCTTTTTACCATTATAAATTCTTTTTAATAAAATTTTTAAATTTTCATATTTACTCGATATATAATTTCGGTATTTCGGTTACAAATTTTGTGACTATATATATATTTATATATATATATTTTTTGTGGCTATTTTCAATAATGACCATGATAGTATGTTGTTCTAATTGGCAGAAAAATAATCAGATATAAAACAAATTTTTGACTTAGCAACAAACAATACTTTTCCGTTATGATTGATGAAAGTAAGGGCTGCACAATATCGAGAAATTCTGCAATATTTTTTAGAGCTTTAACAAAAATTACTGAGATTAAATTTTTCATGCCATTACAAATGCTTTTAAAGACAACAATATGCCCGATAATATTTACTTGGTTTTGAAACTGATAACTAACTGTTCGGTAATAATGGGAAAAAATTATGGTGATCAAGCATTATTGAAAACAGTTCAGCCAATGTTATTTGTGAGTGATTGTATATGCTATTACTTCACGTTGGCTTTCCAACACGCAGCTGAATATTTACCTAAGGAAGGCGATTACCTATTACACCGAATAAATTAAATTTGTAACAACAGCTCATGTCGGGACAAGATTTTGTAAAATATTATAATTATTTCAATGCAGAAGTTCATGTAGTTCTAAAATATGCGGCTACACGCTAATTTGTTACGACAAATTGTAATAGGCAGAACAACCGAACAGTTATTCACAAATTGTTGAAATTTTTAGTCTAAAAACTATAGTAAATTACCTGGTGTAAGTTGTAGTTGAGTAAATCATTTTTAAATTTTGTTCATTTTGAATACACTCTCAAAGTTTGATTCAGCACTTTACGGACCAAAATATTTTATAAATAAACATTTTTCAACGGGTTTAGGAAGAAGTCTACATAATTAAGATTTGTAGATTAATGTTTCTTCGGTTAAAATTTATTAATGTTAAAATTTTTCCAGTAAAAAATTTAAAAATTTTGTTTTTCATATTTCTGATATTTTTTTTAAATTGGAAATTTATTTAAAAATGATATTGTAACGTTAAAAACTTTTAACAGATTCTTACAAACATAAATCAAAAATTTTAACTATTTTAATTTTCGAAATTTTGTATGTATGTACAAACAATAGCAAAAATAAAAAATAAAATATTTTAAAATTACATAATACACTTGGTTTAATAAAAAAAATGACACGAACTATTAATGGCGTATTATAATAAATCTAAAGTATAATTTAAAAGTTAAATTCGGTAAATGTGAAACGGATAACTTTTTTGTGTAACATAAAGTTTTGCCACTATTTAAGCTTCAGAATCCCATCACTGTTTCAAAGTTGATGTTTACATATTATATATATATATATAATTCTAATTATATTGATTATAATCCTCAAGTTCTTAGTCCAACAGTTCCTCAGTTGTGATATTATTGTTTGTTACATTTTTTTGTGTTATAAGTTTTAAAATATGTTTATCATAACAATTACTAGAATTAGATTTCATTAAATCTTTCGATTAAAGATGACACAGTATTTACATGAAGGCGATTTCTTATATTATATTATATTATATTATTTCTTATTTAATCATATTTTGGGAAGAAAAAATTCTTTCTACACATGCTGAGGAGTGCGGAATAGAAAGAATTACTTGAACAATTCTATATAAATTCGTATACAAAGGTTCATCTAAACAATTTTTAATTGTAGAAATCTTTTTACAAATTTGACTTATACTTAAATCTTTAAACTTTTTAAATTCTGGATTTTCCGATAGTGCCCTATATTCATTATTTATTTGTTCAATTTTGTCTGTTTCGTCTGGGAAAAGTTTAATAACAAGCGGTACAATACTATTGGTTTCCCCACTTAAAACATGATCTGGAGCAAATTTCGGAAACCAGTTTAAATAAAAATCTCCAAAATCATATTTTTTTCTTATATATTCCAAAAATGTTTTATAAAATAGCATAACGTTATATTTGAAACTTAACAGTTTATGATCTGGTATACACTTTGAACTGATGAATATTTCTACTGGTGCTCCACAATAAATTTCCATGGTGGGTAGATGACTGATGTTTAAATCAACATTTTTTAAGCAAACGTCATCGCTTTTTTTCCAAAAATTTCTAGCCAATTGGCAGAACAAAACAGATAGTCTGTTCATTATAACATGTACTCGTGTCTCCTGGCTTTGCATTTCGATGTTTATATCATTTATTTCTTTAATGTACATGACAAAAATAAAAAGTACAACTTTATTGTGTTGTCTTGTAATAAAAACGTCGTTTGTTTTTTATCTTTTGACTCGAAGTTAGTCAATGTAAAAAAATATGTCAAAGGATCCCATTGCTCTAGTATTCTATCAACTGCATATTTTAATATTGCATGTTCATCTGAATTAAAATATTTTTGAAATTCGGTAAGATCATCTTTACGTGTAGAGCTGTTACAAAAATAACTCTTAATACTTCGTATGAAATCATCAATTCTGTTGGTTATGCTGCGCAGCGTGCCATGCAACCAAATTCAAATTATGGCAAATACAGCCACTAACATACAATGTTGGCTTAACTTCCTTCAACAACGCTTGAACACCATTGTATCTTCCCATCATTGTTGCACAATTGTCGGCTCCAAATCCTACCAAGTTGCTGATTGGTATATAATTTTCCTTTAAAACGATCGTTATTGCATTGAAAATTGATTGTGCTGTCCCATCGGAAACATAAATTAAAGTTAAAAAACGATCAACACAAGCACCATCATATATACGAATCAAAATAGCTAAATTTTTAGACAACGACCGATCAGATACACCGATAGAGTAATATTGATGTTGGCATAAACTGATAACTTGTTTGTAATTGGAAGGCCCAATGCAGTCCTTCACTATCTTTGTGCCTTTATTTCGATTTATGACCAACTTTTTTACAATATTAGAATCAGCAATTCCATTTTTCAATACGTATTGTAGATGGTCTAATATTGCAAATGGCAAATTATGTTCGGCCACAAACAGTGTAAGCATTATTTCTAAGTCTTTGGCTTTGTTACTTACAGAATCTACAGATCTTGTCTTTGAAATTAAGTTATCAATTTTGGGATGGCTCTTTTTTTTTTTTTTTTTTTTTTTTATCTAGGACCAGCACTCAGGAGATGACTCCTACACATGCGAAGCATTGTGCTGGAACTATAGAAAAGGGATAGTAGGAGAAACGACAGGAGGTGAAGATTAATTAATTATTTTTGCAGCCCTGCTTTCGCACGTTCTTTGTTTATACTCGTAGCAGTGCTGAAGCTTCGGTTTAGTAGCCATTTTTATTATTATTTTACTTCGCCGGTGGTACACAATACCGACGAAGGAGGGCGTTCTGATGTGATTGTGGATTGCTATCAGCTGAAGCCGGTATTGTTCAGTGACCAGTGACTATGCCTTCGCCACTGAAACCTTCCGACAACAACTGACACACAAAGACACACTAATGCAACATCAGAAAAATGCGAGATGTTTATTTTTATTTTAAAATTTTTGGTCTGAAACTGGGGTTGAACCCAGGTCTGTTTTTGGATTCGTAGGCTCTTAGCACCGTTTTCAGTTTTTTGGTGCCCCTCAGACTCTGCATGTCTTTGTATGTGATACTGACTTCCAGAAATGCTTATATCACAAAATATAAATTTTTCAGCATTTTCCAATTCTTTAAGCCATGATCCAATCTGTTTTAAATTTTCTATTATATTTTCTTTTCAAAGATAGCGTTGGATCACATTGATCGGAACATGTATTGTATAAAAGTATGTATATACATATACATATATGTATGTATGTATATGTATTTAAAGTTTAAATTTTAATCTCACCTGTTTAAAAACTTGTCCATTTTTGTTTTATTTAAATAGTACATACTTTATGTTTCACATTAAACATTACTCAAAAGGAACAGGAAACTTTATTTTTCAATACCAAATATTATTTATTAAGAATTTTTACCAAAGTGGAAGATAAAAGTAAATGCTTCTAAGTGCGTCCACATCACGTTTACTCTGAGAAGGGACAATTGTCCTCCCATCACGATAAACTGTGTTATAATACCTGAGGGCTACCACGTAAAATATCTTGGTATTCATCTCGATAGACGTCTTACGTGGACTAGTCACATAGCGGCCAAAATCACTCAACTGAAGTTGAAAACTGCTCAGCTCTACTGGCTTATAGGACGACACTCTGCACTAGGCCTAGATATGAAGGTGCTGTTGTATAAGGCGATTTTAAAGCCCATATGGCTATATGGCGTTCAGCTGTGGGGAACTGCTTCCGCATCAAATGTTACAAAATTACAAAGAAGACAGTCGAAAATTTTACGAATAATCACAGGTGCTCCATGGTACATGAAAAATGCAAATATCCACAGGGACCTAAAAATTCCATCCATTAAAGATGAAATCAAAAAAGTCTGTACCCAGTCTGCCCAGGTCCACCCTGGGCTTCAATTACTGCTTGAAGACGACGAACTTTCCATACGTGCTGCTCGATCGGGTTCAAATCTGGTGATTGTGGTAGAGAATTCAGATGCCTTAGAGCATAATACAAAAGCCAGTCTCGAACAACGGGAGCGGTATGCTTCGGATCGTTGTCTTGTTGGAAAACCAACTGATAGCCCAGGCCTAAACTATCAACGGATGACTTTAGATTTTGTTCCAATATATTTTATATTGATAGCGATCCATATTGCCTTCGACAAACACCATCCGACCCACTCCAGATGATGCCATAGGCCCCCAAACCATAACACTGCCACCACCATGTTTCACTGTAGGTATAATATTTTTTGGATCAAGAGCAGTGTTAGGTTTTCTCCAAACCTTGGGTCGACCATCATTTCCAAAAATGTTGTATTTACTTTCATCAGTAAATATAACGCGTTTCCAAAAATCGATATCCTTGTTTAGATGTGCCTTAGCAAACTCAAGTCGAAGTTTACGGTTTTTTGCTGAAAGTAATGGCTTTTTTCGTGCTACTCTGCTTTTAAAGCTGTTCTGGGGTAAAGCGTTTATAACTGGTCGTGGTGTAACAATAATGTTAGAACATTTTTCAATGTGTTCCGCCAATTTTGGGGCACTGAACTTTGGATCCCGATTGACTTCTTTTAGAATGCTGCTAACATCGCATCTCGAAAGCTTTCTTGGTCTACCAGTTCGTGGTCTATTTTCAGTACTATTTGTCATTTTATAATTTCGGATAATGTTTTTATTTATTTTTGAAATTTCTCCAAGAGATTTACCTTCTTTCCGCAAATTAACCACTACATTTCTAACTGAAATCTCTATTTTTTTTTCTTTTTTCCATTTTCTACGATTAAAGTTTAAATATTGTCTTCTTAAGATATCACTTTCTCAATTAAAATGAATATAGTGCTTGTAAAAGCAATTAAAACAAAAAATAACGGTTGTTTTCCTGCTTTTGTTCTTAATTTTCCATTTACTACGTGGAGTTACCACACTGTATGTAGACTTTTTTCCTACGATTTTTTAACGTTTTTGTTATTACTGTGTTTACAGTATTTATGAATTTCATTTTTATTTTATAAATAAACTTACTTATTGGTGCCGTAAATATTGTCATACATGTTTTTTACATTTTCTTTACAAACTTCCTAAAACTCAAAAATTAGGACGTGTATTTAGACTTTTTTCTTAGACTGTATACCAAGTCAACGTCGGCATGAATTTTTCCCACTGCAATAGAACGACCATGCTCATAACCAATACTAGTAATACATTGACAGTTTCACATAACAAAAAGTGAGCATGCATAACATTTCATATACTATATGCTCACTTATAATGACAAAAAAAAACCGTTAATTCTCATATATGAATGCTCATTATAGCAATTAAAATTTCTCCAATGCTCTGAGTTAGAAAGAAACCTGTTTCAACTTAATTCCACTGTCAGTATACAATTTGCACATACTGTACATGGGTAAATGCATACATTCCTTTCGAAATTGATGCAACAATTTTATATGAGTAGTAAAAATATAATAAAATTTTTTGACAATAATAAGCAAAAAACATTCTTAAGATTTATTCGAGCAAGAAGCAAATGTCAGATATCAAGTATTTTTATGAAATGAAATTAGAAATTCACGATTGTTCATAAACATACGATCAGATTTAATTAAAAAAAAAATTATATTTATTTCTGCTGTATGCCATTAATAATGTATTTAATTGTACATCGAAACAATAAAAGTTCTTTTAACACTATTTGATTGTAAATAATCGTCAGGCATTTTCCTAAAAAAAAATCATTTTCAATATTTTAGAATTTTGCAAATATTGTTGTTGCCATGCATCAAGCTCTATGGCAACAACATATTGAATGATGCTTTCTCACTTAACAAATTTTGCACAGTGGCAGCGGCTAGAATGTGAAATTTTAGCTAGGAATTAAAATAATATGTTGAAAAAAACATGATTTATCTTAGGGCTGCCAGAAGTCTGAACCCATCGACAAGAAGCTTTATTCTGTAACTCGCTCGAGCTAAATCTCCATCGCTCAAAATCTAAAAAGTCGATTTTTAGATTTTTTGCAGTAGAAATCTGTAACATTCATTCATGGAACATTCAGTGTTACCGTATGTGAAGAGTTTTCTTATTTTGGAAGTTTTTTGACATGTCAAGAAGAATAAAATAGTTTTTTAGCTTAAAAAAAATTGTTGAAAATATGATATTTAGTGCTTTTAGACTATTAATTGAAGTTCCTGTTCATTAAACCTGCTGACAAAACTAATTCTCAATCAGCGAAGTTCTTTCAAATATCATTGATCCGAATAATATTCAACAAATTGATGACGAATGGCGACAATTTTAAAGAATACAATTTATTAAGTGAAGAAAATATTGAAATATTTTGGGATGTCATTTTGAATGCAAATCGTTTCGATTGATTCTGAAGATTTTCGTAGTTTGAAAAATAGTTTATGCAATATGGTAATAGCAACAGCAGGGTTTGGTTTGGGGGGCGAACCCGCACAGAAGAAAAACGCCGCACTTAGGCCAGATGTTCGGGCGACTGTGATAGCAACAGCTAACGTTGAAAAACATTTTTTTTTATTAAGAACAGACTAATGAGATACACCAGCACCATCTGATCTGATCGTAGATGCAGAAATTTTGAACAATCACAAGAAATTAATAAAAAATTTAATAAACAAATGTATAATGTTATTCGAATGTAAACAATTTACAAAAGTGATGTACTATGTAAATATATATTTTAAGTGAATTTTATTTTAAAAATGTAATATTTCATATATTTCGATACGAAGATTTTTGAAAAAAAAAATTTGGTAACACTGCTATCTGTCATTTTCTTAAGGGCAATATCATGATCTAAATATATAAGGTCTGCTTGACAGTTCAAATTATTTTTACTGTGACGTCACCGTCGAGATTTGTTTTTAATATGTATGGGGTTTGTTTTTTTGTTGAAATATTTTGCAATTTTAAAGGTAAAATAAATAAAAGAAATTAAATTGTTATGTTATAGTCTTTTTTTCTTGTATTAATATTTTGTTTAAATTTCTTATTCTAAAATATAAACGACTTAACTAAAAAAATAACGATTTTACATTTTCAGGCACATCTATGTTATCACATTTAATGTTATGTTATTTTAAATAATTATTTCGAAAACTTAAAGTATTATTATTAATTTCCTTAAATATATTTTCTAATTTTAATATGTTTCCCATAAATTCTTGGCAGGGTTTATAGAGCCCTCTGTTTGAACTGCAACTGACTTATTTGGATTTTCATTTTCAATATTTTCAATACTTTCTTCTTGTAATTTCTGCAGACTATAAATAATTGTAAATATTATTTCATTAAAAAAAGTGGATTTTAAAAAAATTGTATTTACTTTAAATCACATTCACCAATTGCTTCCTTTACAATTTGTTTTTTTGCTCTTTTTACGTATCGTTTCGATCTTTCGACTGGTAAAATGCTGTTTACATGGATATTTAAAGATGGGACAGCCTTCGCATCTAACAATCTTTTTCTTATTGGCGTGTTCAATAATATATCTTTTAAACGCCAATCATTATTCGTAAAATGTCTAGAACAAATTGTTCCAGATTTCCAATTAACATTTTTTTTACCGCATGCATTGATCCACTTTCTTTTTTTCTGGATCTTTTGGAAACGTAAAATATTTTAGATTTTTATCATCCTGCTTCGAGCTTTTACAATCTTTTACCACACAGTATTTCATTGTCCAAATAAATTTTATCACTTTCTACACAAATTGTTTATTAAAAACTCCTTTTTTTTTGCTCTAACTCAGTTCACATTTATTTTTAATTAATTGTCAATAAAATAATCCTTTAATTTTCTTAATAAATATGTAATAATAATAATTTTAACCACTAGCTTTTAAATTTCCATTTAACCACAACAAAACATTTCCCGACGATGACGTCAAATTAAAAAAAAATGGCAGCTGCCATTCAATATCAAGCAGACCTTATATATTTAGATCATGGGGCAATATGAGAAAAATTACCGAAACTTCTCTGTAAATGTGATTTTGCATCCTTCTCTAACTTATGAATTTTGTCGTCCATCGAATGTATATCTGAACTGCTCACTCTAATATTGTTTACTAGTCAGCGTTGATGGATATATCATATATAATTCCTTATGTTGATTTTATCTCAATATTCAAATATATATGTATATCAAAAAGAAATATAATATAATATGAAATAGAAATATCCATCTGAACCTTGGAGTGCGACATCATCTGTGGACTAAGACAGTCATATGCTTACACTAGCCTCGATCGCCTCCATGCTGGCAAGTTGCGCCTGTTATAATTCAATGGTAGCCTGCCCCAGGCTCTACGTCGACTGGCATAGCTCGACGCGGATGGTTTCTTCCTCTGGCCGAGAAGCTGCTGCAGAAGTACCAGAATACATAAAACGAAAAAACGAAAGCTGACGAAAAAAATTGCTGCTGTCGGCAATCAAAAAGCATATTTTATAATTTATTTTCGGATATGTATAACATAATTATGTTACTCCGTAAGTACTAAAAATGCTTCAAAACAAACAAAGCTTCAAAATTTAATACATATGTACGTCTCCTTGACTTCAGAGGCTCTGCAAAACTGCTATAAACAAAAATCGTGCAAAAGCAGAGTTGTAAAAATAACGAAGGTTTCCTCCACCAGTCATGTGTATCAATTTTAATACTTTTAAAATTAACTCGAAATAATTAAATGTCTATCAATTAATAATACATCAAATTTTATACATGATTCGTCTATAGCATGCATTGATTCAGTCTTTTTCAAATAACAAAACCAAACCTGTGAGCCAATTTGTGAGCCCTATGCGCCTTAGCGAGAATAAACTTTAAATTGAAACACGCTTGATTTGCACAATTTATATGGATTTGTTATACATATTTCTGATAGTATTCCAAGAACACGGGTGTACAAAAGCAACATCACACCACCGCCCTCATGACTCAATAATGAAAACAAACAGACCTGTGCATTTGTTTGAGCGCAACATGTGTAAGTTATCATATACTCCTTTTGCTCCAACCTCAACATGTATTTTAATTAGAAGTGCTGGAATTAGTCTATAAATTTCACCTAATATGTAAACTCAATTTTGAAAAAAACAAATCAACTTGAGCCCACGTGCCCACTTAAGCCCCTCATATCATATGTGGACATATCGAAAATATTTTGTTCTGTAACACTGTGCAAGCCCTAAAATTGCTTGCTAAGACTTCTTATTTTATTTTCGTTTCCTTTTATTTCATTATTTTTGTTCTCTACCGTATTGTGAAACACCAATGTGTTATTTGCCAAAAATTTATCATAAGTATTGTATAGAAATGAATTCATGTACTTTTTCAATATTTTTTTATGATTTCATGTGACGTTTCATATGCAAATACATGAAATTATTTATGGCATAAAACAAATCGCTTAAACCTGTAGTTTTGAAATTTTGTACGTTTACTGTTTTGTTTTTTAATTAAGAAAGATTAATTTTCTTGGTTTTTGGATGTCATTTTATTAAGAGGGTGGCGATGGTCGAAGTAGTCTGTACGTTGGCTACAAAACGAAAAGTTTTCCAGGGTTCAACCCCAGTTTTAGACTCATAAAAACATCTCTCATTTTTTCTGATGTGCATTTGTGTGGCTTTGTGTCAGTTGTTGTCGGAAGGTTTCAGTCACTGGTTACTGAACAGTGACGGCTTCATCTGTATCCAATCCACAGACACATCAGAACGCCCTCCTTCGTCGGTATTGTGTAGCACCGGCGAAGTAAAATAATTATTAAAAATGGCTACTAAAAACGAAGCTTCAAAATTTAATACGTGTTGTTCACATCAGAGACGCTACAACACTGCTGTAAGAACAAATAACGTGCAAAAAGCAGTGTTGTAAGATAGTGAAGCTTCACCTCCTATCATTTCTCCTACTGTCCCTTTCCTATAGTTCCAGCACAATGCATCGCATGTGTAGGGGTCATCTCCTGAGTGCTGGTCCAAGATAAAAAAAAAGAAATTTCAATTAGAAGAAAAACTAAAATATTAGGCAGCACGTACAACTGTATTTGTTTTTATTATCTCTGATAAACCCTGCAGATAATATTGGATTACGTGGCCTTACGTAATGCAGCCATGGACCATGTCATTGAAGACAACAATTTAAAGTTATATGGCAAGTGTTCGTGCTTTTCTTCGTATGAAAATTACTATCTGAGGTGATCCATGGAGTAGTTTTTGCGTTAGTTCGATGTGAAGTGCTTTATATGGTTCACTGCTAGAACAACGTAATGTTAAATAGACCCTGTTTTCTCCACATATATTGATTAGTCGTAGACTAGTCATAGTCCTTTACATGCATGTATGGACCAATCACGTTATCTGCAGGGGAATAATATGGCCAGCATTTGGCAATAGTCATCATAATAGTCGCAGTCGTGGACGAAATAAAAGGAAATTGAGTGGCCTCTTCTGCTTTAAAATAGTCGCTGTTTATTTATTTCTTTTTTCTTAGTGGGCAATACGTTTCGCTGAATCTACAAAAACTAGATGAAAGTCAAGCAAATTTTTATAATATAATTTTCTAAATTTAAAATTTGAGCATTGAGAGAAGAACGACGACAACAATATCTGTGGAAGATGTGTTAGCAAAAATTGAAAGAACTTGTTGTTTGTAGGTTGTTGTTGAATTAAATGAGTTTACCTTAAGATGAAGGTCTTCATCACGCGTTCAAAACTTGTTCCCATTCTAAGCATTTGTCGAAAAAGTTGTATCTCTGTAGTTGTATGTTGCAATTTGCAAGGCCCCAAAATTGCGTGATGTCTTGGTACGTAAAATGCAAAAGTTTTTATTTCTATGTATTTTTTATAACAAAAAAGTTTTGAAAAGAAAAAGTAAGAAGAAAAAATAAAGAATATTTCCAAGAATAAAATTCATTACATTGAATTATTTACTGTAATACTCTCGAGAGAATTCTAGCGTCACTAACGGGAGAATAAAATATTATCTGCACCCAAACTCATTTCTATATTTTATTTTATATTAAATTTTCACTTTTAATTTTTTTTTAAATTTTATTTCTTTCATTGAACACATTTCCACCACATCTTGAAATGCTGAAAGCTTAATGATTCTTATTTAAATTCAAACAAAATTTTGCTTATACGAGAATTTCTCTGGGTTTGCATAGATGAAATTTGTACCATAAGTTTTTGTCAATCCCTGTGAGGTTTTTTTTTTGGTTTCGCCATAGTGCAAAAATATTTGTCTTATCAATCTGGAGGTGCGGGTTCGATTGCCGCCTAGACCCTGCATATTTCTTGTGGTATCGCAATGGGCCTAAACTATGGGGTCGTTCTTCTTCGTAGAGGGTCCACCACCTAACATAAAGTTTCACATAGTTTAGGCTGCTGTTGTAATATGACTTACAAGGTACACGTTCATCCTGCATATAATCACAGACGCATGGTCAATTGCACTGAGAATCTTCTTCCCCTACATCTGTGGCTCACTCAAGTGGTCTAATACATGCATCAATCCAAACACCTCTGCATGGTATACAGACACGTACTTCCCTGGGCGTAGCACACAAAAGAGTGATATCTCATCAGAGAAAAGGGTGGTGATGGCTGAAGAATAAAGTTCTAGGTGTGAACCCTGTTTCAGACTAAAGCTTAAAAACATCTCGAATTTTTTCTGATGTGCATTAGTGTACTTTATGTCAGTTGTTTTCGTAAGATTTAAGTGGCGAAGGTATAGTCACTGGTCACTGAACAGTAACGGCTTCAGCAGATAGAAATCCACCGGCAGATCAGAGCGCCCTGCTTCGTCGGTAATGTGTAGCACCCGCGAAGTTAAATAGTTACTAAAAATGGCTACTAAAACAAAACTTCAAAATTGAATACGTCTCTTTGAAATGAGAAGCGCTGCAACACTGCTATAAACAAAAAACTTGCAAAAGCAGCGTTGAAAGTTAGTGAAGCTGCACCTCCTGTCATTTCTTCCTTAAAAATTACGATTTTTTCAGTAGTATAAACTATAATTTAGTAAAACAAATTAAATGCAGAAGCAATTTATCTGCAAACGCATTTTTCGAGTATTTACGATTGCTTGTACGACTTGAAACTTTTTTTTGTCAAGTTTATAGATACATTGCAAATGTACACATGCACATATGTACATATTTTTTTAAATATTGCACTCGTGAAACAATATAGTATATTGAATTACTTGTTTTAATCTTTTTGGAAAATTGGTACATTTAGTATTCTGTACTGGAACTAAGAAATTAGGTTATGAGAAGGGGGATAGAGGGAGTAGTGTTTCTGGACATTTGATTTATATTTTCCTACGTCAAAAGTGACAGGAGAAACCTCTACAGGGAGTTTATTCCGTATACGCCTATACGCTTTGTACTAACATTTCTTTATTATCTGAAATTTAAAATTAAAGTGTTTTTTTATTTTTACATTAACAACTTGTCAAATTCGAGTTAATGCTTTTTTGCTGCTCCTAAATTGTGTGTATATATTGATATCTGCGTTAATGAATGCACTAGTATATATGTATGTATGTGTGGAAATGAATTGGTATGTTATTTTTTAATTGCTTCTTAATAAATACAAAAATATGCATACATATGTACATATGTATATTTGAAATATACATTTTCAATTGTCAGATTTGTTAGTCGATTTTTCAAAGCTAAAATAACGGGTTTTTATGTGTGTAGGGGTTATTTCCTGAGTGCTGATCGAAGATTAAAAAAAACAGTCGCTCCCGCCCCACTATCCATCAGTTACCCATCACTGAAAATACTAATGCCATACTCCATGCTCCCGAAATCTATGTCACCATCCGTAGTGAGAGTCCGATGTGATCTTTCGATCATATTCCGCCTATCTATTCTTCCCATGGCCACATGTGACTTCGTTAACCTTTCCCGCACGAGCTCCATGATACCCATATGTCCCACATTGATCACACTCTGCCGGCCTTCTGTGACTTCTTTGTAAGAAGTATTCATAGAGTTCTCTGGTAGGGAAGTGGTAGGATATGACTTACTATGTGCTACAGCTTTCTCATAATGAAAAAGAAAATTGTTTTTATAAAATTTTAGATAAAAAAAAATACTATTTCATTCCTACAATCGAATAGAATTTGACAAATTTCATGCCATCACTTTTAGGGTATGTGTGTGCGCCTACAGACGTAGTTATACATGCATATGTACATATGTTTATTAATGTGTATGATAATTTTTGAGTACGATATACTCTCTAGTAAACGAAAAACGCACTCAAAAGCAAAGCAAAATTGTATTGAACTAAAAAAGAAAATTATTTTTATGTGAAAATTATTTCGACGTTTCGGTATTAAAAAAATTAAATCTTTTTCGCGGTCACAAGGTATATTTGTGAGATCTCCTTGCTGTGTTTCGAATTGGTTTTGGACCGGGAGAGATCGACTCGTATAGTTGTACTCGTTCACAATTTATTTTAGGAAAATATTAAAATACTAGTGCTGCTTTAAAAATATTTTTAATTTTTTTAAATAAAAAGTTACTAATAATATAAAATATTGAATTTTGAAGAGCCAATATGTACATCTATTAATGTACAATAAAATATAACAATAAATACAAAAGAAAAATATAATTTTGAAATAATATAATGAAATGGCCTTTTATTAAAAATTAAAGTTTTGGTACCAACAGTCGTAGAAAAGGGACACCAAAGGATTACCCAAGAAAACGACTGTTGAGCTAAAATTGAAAATTTGAAATCCTACGAATTAAAAAAAATTTGAAAAAAATAATAAACGGAATAATAAACGAAGTGTAAAATTTATTAAATATCAATTGTCCATAAGAAAAGAAATAAAAATATTTTTAGTGGTCTTTACTTAAGAAAAGATAAATTTTTCATTTAAAATAATTTTGTAATAATTTGATAATGCTAAATTATTAATAAAATCTTCTTTATGTGTTGGCATAAAAAACGTGTTTTTGTTGTCCAAACAACTTTGGACAATACAAATATATATTTTTAATACGCATAAGCATATTTAATATTGATATTTTAAGTGTTATTTTATGTTAAAAAAAATTTTTTTTCTCAAAATTCAGAATACGAAAGCGTGATAAATAATTCTTAATACATTTTTTTTACAAAACAATTAAATAATTTATGAAGTGATTTAAAGAAATAGCATTTAATTCAACTACAACTGATTGCTAGGATACCGGAATTTACGCTGTAAATTGATATGGGGCGGATTACGTTTTGGTTCCTACTGGGCCTAACATTATTCGCCGTCTCTTCTACTGGTATGTGCGCAAAAAATTTCTAATAATAAATAGTAAGGATCCCTTTTTTATTATAATTATTATATAATAAAAAAAAAATTATGATGCCTATTAGCAAACTCAAGATACTTTTTTAAATGCGAACGAGTTAAGTATGTACATGATACAAAAGCTATTGAAACCCATGTGTGTCTGTCGTACTTTATAAAAGTTTTAAAAGAATATTTTCCTCCTGAAAGTCAAAATATATTATGCAATATTTATTTGATTTCATATTTTTTTTCAACATTATTTTAAGAATAACACAAACAAATCTGTTTAAAATTATATTCGAATAATTAATATTTAAAAATACATACATATGTATGTATATGCTGCATGGGTTGGTGTTTTTACTACGCTTCTTGCCATGCACGATCACTGTCAAATGCGTCTGTGTGTGTTAAAATGTTCAATAATATGAATTTCTATTTGAGAACATTGAAAAATCCCATCTTCTCTCAATGCGCAAAAAGACCAAATCAACACAAATAGCTTTGCGAAAATATTGGGAAAAGCCAAAGAATAATAAAATTCGTAACAAGAAGGGAACCTCAACGACCAATTCCCCAGTAAAAATATTCATAAAAATTAAGCAGAAAAGAAAGAATGAAAAAAGATAAATAACACATATGTGTGCAAAATATTAGTACTTATATGTTCACAACAAAATATTTCAGCTGTGAGATAAGTAATAGTGTGAGAGGTCCTATTTAATCAAGTGACAACCTTGAGTTGTTTTTTACACAGAATACGCATCCAATGGAGCGAAAACAAATTTCTGTTGCTTGCCCTATTCAATAAAAGTTCAAAACAACTAACTGGATTTATCTAATCTTATTTATAGTTTGTATATATAAAAATTACATGTTTGTATTTAGGTATTTGGTTTTGTGCCTTACGGACAGATAAACGGCTGAACCGATTTTCTTCAAACTTTCGCAGTATCTCTCTGTATATCTGGAAGGTACTATAGACTCTATAAATTTCAAAAATTCTAACTGGGCGTTGCGACTCCCGTACAAAACAAATATTTATTTTTGTATATCTTGAGAACGGTTGACGTAAAAGTTTCCAAATGACTTTGTAGTTAAAACAAATCGTCAGTCAAAAACAGGGTGGGATTGAATACTGGACTGGTACCTCCTATACAAATTAAATATTGGTGTCATTATATCTTGAGAACGGTTAAAGTTAATGTTCTGTATTTGGTCTGAGTAACTTAATGGACAGAATTGGACAAATGAGCATGGTACCTCTCCTACAAACTAAATATAGATTTCTGTATATCCTGAGAACGGTTAAAGCTAAAATTTCTCATTTTGGTCTGAATGACATGATAGTAAATTTTTTTTCGTTCGGACACTTTCATTATAGCTACAGAGCCGTCTACAGAACGGTATATGGGAAAAATATCTAAACTGACAATTTTAATCGGGGGGACTAGACTGATTTTTTTTGCATGTGGTACTCCCATTCGATGTACGGGTGTGCACTCTTCTTAGAACCAGAGAGCTGAAATTGGGTGTAGGAGTGGGCAGATGTGTTCAAGATTTGCGTGGATACCTATGCATAGCGTCTTATTCCACGGTGCTCTCGACACTGAGTGAAATCAAGACGATCACTACCGCCCCCATGGCACTCGGAGATACATAATCGTGTACCACTACCTCTAGTAAGATTTCGAAGAGTCGCCTCTTCTGTCATTTTCAAAATTCAGGGGAGTTTAAGGTAATGCTAGACGTTTAGCTAGGTACCGCGGGCTTGCTAAACAGCCGTAAGTTTGAAACTTGTTCCAAACCCCTCTGCGGAAGT
Organism: Dexiosoma caninum; assembly: GCA_963924685.1. Lineage (NCBI taxonomy): Eukaryota > Metazoa > Arthropoda > Insecta > Diptera > Tachinidae > Dexiosoma > Dexiosoma caninum. Next base: position 129,342,150 of record OZ004725.1, on the reverse strand, counting down.
AGGAGTGGGCAGTAGGAAGGTAGGTAGGAGAGGTAAAACATAGATAGGTCTGCATCTAGATGGAAACATGGACTATATATTTTTTCAAAGATAAAGCCACGACGGGTGGTTGCGCGCAACTTCCGTGTCTCTGAAACTAACTTACCAATTTTAATAAGGGACACATATAGTTTTTAAATGAAACCAGCTTGTTTTAAATAAAATTGAATGTACAAGCAGTATAATCCTAAATTATTTAAATAAAATTTTTCTTATTCGTTTGGTCCGCTTTATTTGTTAAAACCCGATTATGGATGGCAATCGAACTTCAGATGCGTTGCCAGGCGGCAACCAAAAATGCACTAAAAAGCAATTGAAATTGGTAATTCTCAGTCGCGAGTTGCCTTCCGTAATATCATATTTGGCAACTGGCAGCTCAACTAAAGTTCGGTTGCCATCCATAATCGAGCCATAATACAAAATAGAGGACGAGTAAATATGACAGATCCATGACAAAATTTCCTTATCGTTATTGAGGCAAAGCTATTAGAAGTTTTCAGTTAATCTTCACATACATAACCTGTATACACATGAGACCAATTTCTTTTCGCTGTAAAATTGTAACGGTTCATTTCACAGTTATGCTATTTTGTAAGATGAGGCGGCTGATCGGGACCTATTGATTTACGTTCTTGGTGGTGGTTAAGGCTCGATATGCCCTCAGAACAAATTCTGTAATGCAGAAGGCGAAGTAGTTATCATGAAAGGAGGAAAGAAGTAAACTAAATTGCTCTTTAATCGCGACAATTCTTTTTATATAATTTTTAGTACAAATATTTTAATTTTAGCAAATCAAGAGAGGTTTTTCATAGTGGGATGCAGAATTTGCTATTAAAACAAATTTTGTATTTTTTTTTTTCAATTATGAGTGTATTAGGAAAAAAGTGAGAGTGCATTTAAACGTGAACGTGAAACCCCAAATTAATGAAAATTTTATTTACAAACTTTAAATAAATTACTCGTATTTTTAATAAATTTGTCAGTAAAGGGTTGAAATAATTTAGTTGCAGTTCCTATAATTATTAGCATATCTGTAAATGAGACAAACCAAATCGTTTTGTGCTGTCAATTTTATATTGTTAAAATTAGAACAAGATATAATAAATTATTTCTTAAAATTCATGCGGAGGTACCGAAGTATTTATTTATATTTCTTAAATTTATTTTCGACATAAATTCGGGAATTTGTTTTCAGAGGTTTTTTAAAAAAGAAACGTAGTTGTTTTTTAATATGTATATTTTTGGCAATGCACGGTAAAAAATAAAGTGTTTGAATTACCAAACTAAAGACATTTTCTATTGCAGCAGTATTGCCGCAGTATTGCCGCATCGTATTCAGTATTTATTGAAATTTTAGTAGCCATTATTTTTTTCATTTCTTGTTTTGAAATCTTTCAAATAAAAATATTTGCTCTTATTATTTAATTTAAAAGAAGCCCATATTATATTTATGATATTTGTATTTTTATTTTTTTCTTTAAAACAATTTCACATTACTTTCACAGGAATAAAATCCATGAAATTAAACCAGGTATGGAAATTTCAATTTGATACGGCTTAGTTTTTAAGTTTTTCACTATGAGCAATATTGATTCAAATAGTTTAACAATTGAATTGAATTAAATATATTTTATTATTATGAAAAATTTAATTTTTTGTCTTGTTATTACATATTTGAAATATTATTACAAAATTGAGCAAACAAATTTAATATTGCCAGACCTGACCTCAATACAACTATTTGAACTTGGTCAAGCTATAAAGTATATTCTTAGTCGGCAAAATAAAATAATAAATAAAATGGCTTCCCTAACCTTGAAAATAATGCGTCAAAATTAACATCAGAGACGCTGTATCATCCTGCCAAATTCCACCGAAATCAGTTCAACTGTTTAGGAGAATCGGTTTTTGATACGATCCTACGGACCACATTTTGAGTCCAAATTGGTTCTCTATGTGTATATCTGAGCATATGTACTAAATTTTGTAAAAATCGGTAGAGGCGTTTTGAAAACACGAATTTTGCTTATAAAATGACAGCAGCGACACATAGCGTTTCGAAATGATAGTTAAAGTAAGCAGACTACATATTTAAATAGAGGGACTAAATTTCACCAAAATCGATCCAGCCGTTGCGACTTTACGCAACGAAATTATAGTAACGAATTGTTCATAAATGCGCGCACTTATTTTGAAAAATTCAAAGAAGAAAACACAAACTTTAAATTAAACACAACGATACTTTATTATCAAAAGCAACACCGAAATGAAGGACCTGATCAACAAATTACAATTTAAGATTAAAAGTGATATGTCAGCATTTCGTCAGATTAAAGGGGATGCCATTTAATTGACATCAGAGAACAACTCTATTAATATCTTCCAGTTAATTTTTAAAATCTTGAATACAACGAATTGTTTTGAAAATCTTCAAAGTCATACATAAGATCATAAGATCATTTTTTTAATTATTTAAATGTCTAAATGATTAATTCTTGCTTTAAATTTATCAAAATTAAAATAAGACCGATGGGCTCCAAAAAGCATCGAACTGGTGCTCCTTTAATTATTCATTGAATTTATTCAATAGTGACTTCTATTCTCTACAAATGACTTGAAAAATTGTGCAAGAAATGCAATCCACTTTTGGATGAAACGAAAACACCATAAAAGTACAAAGTTGTAATGCAAGCAAATAAATAATTTCAAAAGAGATTTAAACATTTTTAAATAAAAAAAAAATACGTGAGAAAAGTGTACATGTCAACCACAAAGTGTTGAGGGAGGCCATTATGTAAATGGCAATGGCTAAAAACGCTGAAAACACTCAGTTAATTTTCTGGGCCAAAAACACTCAAAGAGAATATATGTATATGAATGTAAAACATGCAACTGCCAAGCAATAATCAAGCATTTCTCCACCATCTTTCGATGGCAATAACAATGTAAATATTTTAAATATTTTTAGTCAAAAACATGCTACTAATTGTGAACAAATTGTGTAAACAATTACTAAATTATTATTTTTCTAGTTAGTTAAAAACTATAAGTTTCATATTAAATTTATCATATTTTAATAATGACGTAATATAAATAAGGATAACAATATAATTTTTAAAATATTAACAAGTTCTTTGAACAGCAGCCATGAAAATCAAAAATAATAATAAGTGACCTCAACGAATATTTCTGTACCATTTTCACACAATAAATGGATTGAGAATAGAAAAAGAATTAAAAGTCTATGAATAAGAAAAACATTGACAAATCGAAGAATGTGTGGGATTTAAAGATGGCATTCAGCCAATGCAAAATAAATTTTTTGTTAGTGAAAGTTGGAAAACTAATTTTGACATATACAAAATACTGTTTGGCCGAAAACAAACAAATATTATAAATGAATATGTAGCAAAATAAAACTATTTCAACATGACAATAAATTCAAACTCTCAGTACAAAATATTGTACTTCAAAACAAGTAAATTGGATTTATTTGTTTAACTGGTTCTTGTATTATTTTGTTGTAGACTTTTTTTATCCCGATCATAAATTCGGTTTTAGCAAGTATAATTCTATAAATATAAATACATTGCGAATGACAATGCTAATGAGTTAACAACGTCATAAAATTTCACCTGTTGTCCCAGGTGATGTTTTTCAAATTTAAATATATCTCAGGTGATGTTTTTAAATAAATCGGAAACTGTGCATTCGTCCAGATAGTTTAATGTAATTTTGACTGCCTGTATGTTATCGATCCTTAGCCTATTTAAAATTGAAAAATGTTAACTAATTACATAAATTGAGTTTTGAAATAAGGCACTTCATATTTAACAATTCTTATAATTTAAATTACCTTGTCTATACAGGTTTAATTAATAATTATTTAAATATTGTTGTTCCGAAAAGAATGTAAAATCATTGAGTAGGTGAGATGCAAAACTCGCTCGTTATATGTGATCCGAATTTAAGGAAAATGCGAAAAACATTTTGGATCAATCCAGTTTTGTTACTGGCTACAATTTTAGGTCATATCAAAAGATAGCCAAGGACATGCATCGATGCAATCTGTATATTTCTTCTAATAAAGCGCCAAAAGAACTTTCGTAATTAATTGTTACCTCGAGTTTTTCAATTGTTGTGACGAACGAGTTTGGCATCTCAACTAATCAATTGCATATGTGGTAATGTAATTTTTTGGTTGCTGCCATTAAAAACTATTTGTTGACAAATTTTCGCCTTTCTCTTTGAAATTCAAAAACAGATAAGTGTTGTGATTGCTTCTGTTAAATAATATTCCGTGTCTTATCACTATAAGCTCAATAGCCATATTATAAATGAAATAAAAATTTTGGTAAATACTGTGCGAAATATAAAATATGTTATATTAAATGATTTTACTTTGACATATAAAATATGTCTACGATTGAGTTCTCACTCATTCACGGTTCACTATGGTCTACTAACAATGGGAACATTGTGTGTGCTAGATACTTTGAAACGTCTTCTTATGCCTTCTTCAGGTCCAGTCAGTGAAAACGTACCGTACCGGATCAGCTGGCAAAATCTGTATCATAAATAAATATCGTTCTGTTTTCTAAGAACATATCGTTATATAGAAATTCTGTAGAAATTTCATTTATTTGTTGCCTTAGTGCGCCATAGAATGATTTTCTATGTGATCTTGGAGTCCGGAAATGTATTTGCTAAAAACGGTGTAATTGAATCCGCAAGAGAAAAGGAACGATTGTGTTGGGGCAAAAAATGTACATATTTAATTTCGGCTCTCGTCATTACAATTAGTTCTTCTATAGACTTATATTTGTTATGTATATATGCTTATTTAAAATCATATTCTTATGTATAATTTATTTACCAGTGCTACATCACACACTTTAGGGAATGCCCACTAAACTAGAGTTTAAACTTTAACTGATTTATTGGCCCTAAGCAAAAAAAATTGAATTCATCTGAATCCATACATACGAGAACATTCCTGCCATGAACAAAAACAATTTCCAACCAATATTTCCAAAAAAAAGTTACCAAATGAGCAAAAGAATAACAAAATTATTAAATTTTAAACTATAAATATTAATTTAGAAATGCAATTAAAACACCAAAATTAAATTCATCTTACATATTCAAAAAGCAATAAAAAGGAAAACCAAATTTTTGAAAGAGCTATATTGAAGAATTGGAAATATGTATACGGAGAAGCAGAAAAAAATTAGTACCCTTTGCAAAATTTTATACACACCAATTAATTTGATTTAAATCTATTTAATTAAAGTTCATATTTTTTTATAAAATAATTTATACAATAACAAAAAAATGCAATCCTCTAATATATCCGAGGAACAAAAAACAACGAAATATAAAATGTAATTATATTAAGATAATCAAGCTTAAAGCCAGTTTTTTTAAAGAAAATTTAAATATCTATTCTTGTTTATATCAATATTTCGCCAATATCAGTGATTGGCTTCTTCAGGAAATTAAAATTTTTTCTTTCTACAAAGAAAATATCTTAATAGAAGTAATAAAAAAAGAGTGGAATAAAATTCAAAAATAATTTTAGAAAATGTAATTTTATTACATTCGGAGCACAGACTTTTGCTGTTTTGAAAAATATTTTTGGCAGACCATACATGTTTCGTTTGCAATGTTTCGTTTTTTGCACTATTCTTTTCTTGGTTTTTACTTGTGCTGTGAAAGCATTCTTTCGGCAGCAGTTTAACTACTGTGAGGGCAGCGAAGCCCACTAATTTAATCTAGTATTAATTAACGAATCAAGTATGTACTTTTTGCAATTTATTACTTTATTGTATGCCATGTGCCAAAAGTTACGAAAATTTTGCCAAAATAACAAAATTTTCATGTTCCGTAGAGAGTTAAAAAGTAATGTAAAAATGTAACAAATGTAACCAAACGGCATCATTGGTTGGGCGGTGCGTTTTTACATGATCGTCAGTTAAATAAGAATTTCAAAACAGCATACATTGACACATGCAAAACTAATAACACTCAATAATCTAATGCTTTTTTCTTCTCATGACTACAAATAAAATTGACTTATAATTCACTTTTACAATCTAACAAGTTAGCTACAGTGCAGTATAGAACTTTCCGAAATGAACTTTTCTGCAGATATTTTATTTTATTTTGGTTAATTTTTGTGTGTTGTGTGGCCGTTAGAAAAGTTCCTCCGCGTTTTGTACTCAAAATTCACTATTGCAAAAAAAAGTGCAACATTCTTTCCAAAAAAAATTTCTGAAAACGAAACTGTAAGAAGTAAACTGTTTTCTTTCACTGGCCACCTGGTGCACTCTCTGAATTTTGGTTGTATGCTTAATGTACATACGTATGTACCTAATTAATTCAATTACAAATACGCAATGAAGTTTAATTTCTTTCTCTTTAAGCCTAATTTTTATTTTTATATGCAAACAATAAATATTTGTTTAATATAGTTTTTATTTGCAAAATAGATTTTATAAATTTTTTGCTAATAGTTGCCTGAATAAACTAATTATACATTAACTTTTAGCTAAAAAAAACAACTTTGAATGGACTAAAAGATTACTATTTAGTAGTTAACTTATAAACGACCACTTATTACAAACTGATACACATTTAACTTCTGGGTAGTTATTTATAAATTAATGCCTTTTTTTAAAAAATGAAATTTTTTATCTTGCACCAGCACCAGGAGATGACCCCTACATATGCATTGCAATGTGCTGGAACTAGATGAAAGGAATAGTAGGAGAAATGACAGGAGGTGAAGCTTCACTATTTCACAACCCTGTTTCTGCACGTTATTTGTTTGTATAGCAGTGTTGTAACGTTTCTGATGTCATGGAGACGTATTAAATTTTTAAGCTTCATTTTAGTAGCCATTTTTAGTAATTATTTTACTTTGCTACACAATACCGACGAAGCAGGGCGTTCTGATGTGCCAGTGCATTGATTACAGCTGAAGCCGTTACTGTTCAGTGACAGTGACAGTTTTTGTCAACGTACAGACTACTTCAGCCATCGCCACCCTCCACCATTATAGGCTAACTTTAGGTTAGTTGAAAAGTCGGACAATTGACTACATCGCAGTGTTAAAATAGGTGGTTCACTTCATCTAAAATAATCCAAGTGATACCACCAGTTGTAAAAGAAATATCTTAAAATTTATTGCAAGTTAACTGAGTTGCCGGCAGGGTGTTTATAATTTTGAATTACATTATCAGAATCTGCCTTAAATTTAATCACATTTATTATCTCTAATATTATATAGTTTTACGTCTAAATAAAAAAGAAATATTTGTTGTATAAAATAATTTTTTAAAAAGCAACTCAGGTTTTTGGAAGTTTTTATATAAACATGTGAGATTCTTTTATCTTTTTCATCTTTTTCACCTTATCCAAAACATAAGTATATATAAATAATGGAAGTTAGTGATTGTACCCCAATTGGCGAAAATCGAGTTCTCATCATATTTCGACGCATATTTTGCATTAGATGTGTTGAGAAAATGAAGCGATTCGGTTCCGTAAATTACGAAATTTTTCGAACATAAAATTTTTGTTAATTTATTTATTCTACTTCTAGAATACACTTACGTATGTATTTAGAAACGCGATATGAATTTTTAAGAATTAATATTTATTGCGACACTTGAAAATGTGTCAACAGGTTGCTGCGCGACATAACCAGAAAAACTAATAACTTATACAGCTGATGGGCAAAAAACACAGAAAAAGTTAAAATTTTTTGATTTCTAAACAAACCGTAATCTGGGAGATCAAACCAACGCACAGCGCAGTGACACATATCGCATAAAAGGAATGAAGTGAAAATTGTCACTGGAAAAAAGCAAAAAAAATTTTCAAGTTAAATTTTTTTAATATGTGTGTGTATGTAAAATTTAAAATGTTTCAGTGATACTTTAAACTTAATAAATCAATTTCTGTATAAATTTGTATATAACCAGATGTTTTTCCACGTGTTTCATTAGATGTGTATGCTAGCTCAGACGTTGGACCCACAGAAAGCGAGTGTCGACCTTATATTGAAAAAGCTATAAACGAATTGAAAACAGGTGATGAAAAAGGTAAAATGTGGTGAAAAATCAGTACTTTTCTAATTGAAAAATAATACAGTGTTACAAGTTCAAATATCCAATAAATATATGTAAATATTTGTACATATCGTTACAGAAAATGCAAAAAGCACATTTTGAACATTTTAACGGAGAAGCAAAGAAGTTGTTTAAATGTAAAATATATTGATATTTACCACACAAAAATTGGCAATATAAGCAAAAATGGAGCTAAAAAAAATTTTTATTTTTAAAATTTAAAAGTTAGTTACGCCTTTCTGTCACTCGTTTCTGTAACTTGTAAGAAGTTTTCGCATTCAGAAAAATAAAACAATTATAATAATGATTTTCTAAAATAGTCGATTCGAAATTTTATAACTTACGTTACAGAAGCCAGCTGCTGCTTTGTTATATTAAAAAATTGTTATATTACAAAAAGCTGTGTCGGCATTGATGATGTTCTAAAAAAAAGAAAACAACCAATATTTTCCGGAATGCAACCAAATTTATTTCTTTTTTCAAATTTAAAAATTAATGGAAAAGAATGGAGATAGAGAAAGAAATAATGGAAATTCCATTTTCGTATGTCATATTATCATAAAAGTAATGGAAAGCTGAAGGCATCAATTAGTTCAGATGATGTAGATGTGTCCACTTTTTTTTCAAAATCTAAAGATTTAATTTGGGATGGTATACAAATGCAAATACCTTACCTGTGGGATGTACACTAACTCACGAATCATGTTTACTGTGCTATCTCCAACTTTTCTCGCTAAAATTATAAAAAAGGAGGTAAATTCGCAAATGAGCTTGAAACAAATTATCGTATACTGCCACCCTTGCCAGTGTTAGTTAGAGCTTTTTGCATTTAATAATAATCGAATTTGTAGATAGGGAGTTTTCGTTATGTTGATAACATCGTTGTGGACTGCCGAAAAAACTTGCAAATTTGGGACCTAGCAGACCGCAACAAATAAAAAAGGCAGTTTAAAATTTTTTTGTTAAATAGATCGTTTTGCATTTGCTGCCACGATATGTACATTATACATACATACATATATTTTTTATCTAAAGTATCTAAGTGTATATGAATGCTTAAAGTTTATGTTATTTAAAAATTTAAAATTTTATAATTATATTTATTTTTGAGCGATGGTCTTTTTTATGAAAAGTTTTATAATAATTATTTATTTTTCAATATTTCAAATTTGTATAAAAATTATTGTTTCCTGACGATGCTACCTATTTGAAGCGAAATATTGAAAAATAAATAATTATTAAAAAACTTTTCATAAAAAAGGCCATCGCTCAAAAATAAACATAATTAAAAAATTTTAATAAAGGTCAAAATAAAAATAGAAGTGAGACTAATATTAAAAATTTTATTTAATCCGTAGAAGAATTAGTTCCTAGTCCAGATACGACTTCCGGGGAAGAAAATACGATAAATGATGCCGATAAACATGACGAAGAGATGCTGGGAGACCAACCTATTCCTGAAGACAATGAAACTGCTGAAATAAGCGATGTAGATTCTACTGAACATAAGTTAGTTGATGTAGACGGAGATGGAATCCCCAATGAAAAAGACATCGATATTGATGGAGATGTAATACCAAACGAGGAAGACGACGATTTGGATGGTGATGGTGTTCCAAACACGGTCGATGCGGATTTGGATGGTGACGGAGTAGCCAATATTGTCGACGCTGATATTGATGGCGATGGCATCAGTAATGTTACCGATAACGACTTAGATGGTGATGGAATTCCTAATAGTGAGGATGATGATATGGATGGTGATGGCATCCCCAATGATCAAGATGATGATATTGACGGAGATGGTATTCCCAACGACCAAGATGATGATATTGATGGAGATGGTATCATAAATAGTGAAGATGACGATATTGATGGTGATGGCATTCCCAATATTGAAGATGATGACATTGATGGTGACGGAATTCCCAATGTTGATGATGATGATATTGACGGTGATGGTATTCCCAATGCAGAGGATGATGATATCGATGGTGATGGTATTCCTAATACCGAAGACAACGATATTGATGGTGATGGCATTCCTAATGATCAGGACAATGATATTGATGGTGATGGCATTCCTAACGATGAAGATAATGACATTGATGGTGATGGTATTCCTAATAACGAAGATAGTGATATCGATGGTGATGGCATTCTCAATAATGAAGATGACGATATGGATGGCGATGGTATTCCCAACGAAAAGGATACTGATGTCGACGGTGACGGCATGCCCAATGAGGATGAGCCCAAAAGTTTCGATGTAGATAAAGATGGCATAACGAATGATGATGATAGCGATATAGATGGCGATGTTTTACCAAATGAGGTGGACTCAGATATGGACGGTGATGGAGTGCCTAATACTTATGATAAGGATATCGACGGTGATGGTGTTCCAAATCTTCATGATGATGATGAACATGAAGCATCTGATATTCAACCCGGAGCAGCACCAATTGAAGAAAAAGATATAGTGAAACGCTCAAAACGATCTTTGGAAGCAGTTGATGACATGGACAATGACGGTATTCCTGATGATATAGACACAGATATAGATGGTGATGGGATTCCTAATGAAAAAGATGACGATATTATGGGTGACGGCATTCTAAATGAACACGATGACAATAATAAAAATGAAACTGAAGCCGGTGAAGATGACATCAAGCCCGAAGACGAATTGCTATGGGTAAGAAATAATTTTTTTTAATTACTTCTAAAAATTTTTGAATGGAAGATAATTGGTTTTTTCGTAAAAAAGAATCGCAGTATTTAGAAAGCTTTAAAGCTTGTTTATTTATCTAAGAAGCTGTACATAAATGATAAAGTATTCTACAGGCGGTTTGTATAAAAATAATAAATGTTAATGTGACTAATATCTATCATATTGAGTTACATAATATTCTAAATAGCTAATTAGCTATAAGCTTATATTTAAATATTTGCTTATAAAGAGAGAAAATTAGTTTTGTTAATATTCTTAATGGGAGGAATTAATAATCGAAAAGTCGCTGAAAATTAAACTTTTACCGAAGTGTAAGGTGCAATTCCGATAATATTGGTTTATTAGGCTTTACCAAAGCATCTCGATCTAGATGGCGATGGCATTCCAAACGAACAAGACGGTGACATTGATGGTGATTCTACACCAAACTCACAAGATGAGGATATGGATGGAGATGGAATACTTAATATTCACGATGATGATATTGATGGAGATGTAATTCCAAATGAAAAAGACCATGATATCGATGGCGACGGTGTACCAAATATACAGGATACCGATTTGGATGGCGACGGTATAGAAAATAGCCTTGATGATGATTTAGATGGTGATGGCGTAAAAAATATTCACGACATCGATATCGATGGTGATGGTGTGCACAATATACATGATGATGATTTAGATGGCGATGGCGTTCATAATGAACATGATGATGATATCGATGGCGATGGAATTCCAAATCACAAGGACACAGACATAGACAGTGATGGTATAAGAAATCATGAAGATAATGACATTGATGGTGATGGTATTCTAAATGAAAATGACCGTGATCATCATAAATTTGAGGTATTTTATACAATAAAAGTATTCAGATATTTTGGATATTTATAAGAATGAAAATAAAACTTGAACTCATGACTCGTGACTCTGGAAAAAATCAAAAATATCTGATCTTTTTGTTTAAAACGCTCAAAAAATGTGTCCGTTATATAAAATGATCCAAATTTTTATGTAATAAACTTTATCAGGCGATGCCAAAAATCGTTGATTTAGATGGCGATGGCATTCCAAATGAAGAAGATGAAGATATCGATGGCGATACCAAACTTAACGAAGAAGATGAAGACATGGACGGCGATGGCATTTTAAATATTAATGACGATGACATTGATGGCGACATTATACCAAATACAAAGGACTCAGATATGGATGGCGACGGTGTTTTAAATATTCATGATTCTGATATAGACGGCGATGGAATAGCAAATAATCTCGACGATGACATTGATGGAGACGGAGTTAAGAATATTCATGATGAAGATATCGATGGTGATGGGGTCCATAACATTCACGACAACGACTTCGATGGGGATGGTATCTCAAATGATGCTGATGATGATATGGATGGTGATGGTATTCCGAACCATAAAGATTCGGATATAGATAGCGATGGAATATCAAATCATGAAGATGCAGATGTTGACGGTGATGGAGTTCCTAATAACAAAGATCAGAATGAATCAAAATCTAAGGTATTTTAATCAGAAAAGTTCCTCAGAGTCTGAAGATTTTTCTAATCTAGTGAAATGAAGAGCACAATATTTTGCAATTCAGAATCTAATGACAAGCAATAACAAGAATCTAATGAATCTGAGGTACTTTCTGCTTAAAATTTTTTATGTTTCCATAAAATTCCCTTATTAGGCAAAGCCTAAAACAATTGATCTGGATGGCGATGGAATTCCTAACGAAGATGATGAAGATATCGACGGAGATGTTATTCCTAATGATCAAGATGATGATATGGATGGTGATGGCATTTTAAATGTGCATGATGATGATATTGATGGTGACGTAATTCCAAATGAAGAAGATTCTGACATGGATGGTGACGGTATATTAAATATCTACGATACTGACTTAGATGGTGATGGAGTAGAAAATAGAATGGATGAAGATATCGACGGAGATGGAATTAAAAATATTCATGACAACGACATCGATGGTGATGGAGTGCATAATGTTAATGATGCTGATTTAGATGGTGATGGAATTTCAAATGAAAATGATGATGACATTGATGGTGATGGGGTGATAAACTCAAAGGATACAGATATAGATAGCGATGGAATTTCTAATGTAAAAGATCACGATGTAGATGGTGATGGTATTCCTAATGATAAAGACGATGATAAACACAAGGTGGAGGTATTTTATTCAGAAAACTTCCTCAGACTCTTCGGATTTTCTATAATAAAAAAAGGTATGCAAACCGTAAGTTTGAATATATGTCATATTGACTTAAATGAAGAAAATCCTTAGAAGCTGGGGCATTTTCTGTTTAAAAAATCATAATGTTTTTTGATAAATGCGGTTGATGTTTCCCTAATGTTAATTTATTAGGCCTTGCCTAAGGAAATTGATTTGGATGGAGATGGAACTCCAAATGAACAAGATACCGATATCGATGGCGATGTTATTCCCAATGACCAAGATGATGACATAGACGGTGATGGAATTCTTAATATTGACGACGATGATATTGATGGTGATATAATACCGAATGAACACGACGATGATATGGATGGCGATGGTATCCTAAATATCCATGATGCAGATTTAGATGGAGATGGTTTAGCTAATGTCATTGATGATGATATAGATGGTGATGGAGTTAAAAATGTAGACGATTCTGATATTGATGGCGATGGTGTACATAACGTTCACGATAATGATTTTGATGGAGACGGTGTTCCAAATGATCAAGATAATGATATCGATGGTGATGGTACACCCAATAACGAAGATGATGATGCAGATGGAGATGGTATTTCCAATATCGAAGATAGCGATATTGACGGTGACGGTATTCCTAATAACAGAGAGGACTTTAGGTCCCAATGGGAGGTATTTGAATTGGGAAAAGTCTCCTGAATCTTTGGAATTTCTCCTTGAAGTCACGAAAAAATTACCCGCTTTCGTTTTTTCACTAAATCTCAAAGAATCGGGAGTCTTTTCCATGAAAAATAGTTCTGACGGTTCTCAATTTGTTGGGTAAAAATAGTTCACATTTCCATAATATTAATTTAATAGGCATTGCCTAAGGTAATTGACTTGGATGGTGATGGAATTCCTAACGAGCAGGATGAAGATATTGACGGTGACATGAAACCTAATGAACAAGATGAAGATATTGATGGTGACGGAATTCCAAATATTCATGATGATGACATTGATGGTGATGTCATACCAAACGAAAAGGACAAGGATATGGATGGTGATGGCATTTTAAATATCCATGATTCCGACTTAGATGGAGATGGAGTAACAAATATGCAAGACGATGATTTAGATGGTGATGGTATAAAAAATATTCACGATATAGACATTGATGGTGATGGTGTGGAAAATATAAAAGATACTGATTTGGATGGTGATGGTATTGTTAATGATCAAGATTCCGATATTGATGGCGATGGTATCACTAATGAAAAAGATAGCGATATTGATAGTGACAATATTGCGAATAATGATGATGATGATATCGATGGTGATGGTATTCCAAATATTCAAGATAATATAAAACAAATGTCTGAGGTATTTTAGATTTGAAAGGTCCTTAAAATCTTTGAATTTTCTCGGTACAAATGTGTACACAGTGTGTAGTCTTCCCTATAAAAAAAGATATAGAATTAGAAGTTCTTTTTTTATAGCAAATAGACTTTTGTGTAGAAAAACAAAGAATCTAGGGTCTTTTCGGTTCAAAAGTTTCGTGAATCCTATGTTATGGATGTTATGAATTCAAAATTTAAAATTTTGTATTAGACACCACCTAAATATGTGGATCTGGATGGAGATGGTATTCCAAATGAACAAGATGAAGATATCGACGGCGACATAATACCAAATGAACAAGATGAAGACATTGATGGGGATGGTATTTTAAATATCCACGACGATGACATTGATGGAGACGTGATACCGAACGTGAAAGATGTTGACATGGATGGTGATGGTGTCTTAAATATTCATGACAGTGATTTAGATGGTGACGGTATAGCAAATATAATCGACGACGATATTGACGGCGATGGTGTTAAAAATATCCACGATACCGATATTGATGGGGATGGCGTGCACAATATACACGACAACGATCTAGACGGTGATGGCATTCCAAATGATCGCGATGATGATATTGATGGTGACGGTACTGCCAATCATGAAGACAGTGATGTCGATGGTGATGGTATCCTTAATCATGAAGATGAAGATAAGCACGAATCTGAGGTAGTTTAGTTTTTGAATAACCTCATATTCTATCGAGCAAATTGTTTTTTTACTTTTAGTAGTAAAAATATAATTCTGTGACAAAGAATTTGAGGATTTTCATAAAAAAACCTCAAGATTCGTTAGTTTTAGTAATATGTAGTAACTCATGTTTCCATAATGTTGCTTTAACAGAGAGTGCCAAAAATTGTAGATGTGGACGGTGATGGCATTCCAAATGAGGAAGATGAGGATATTGATGGCGATACAATACCCAATGAGTTAGACAAAGATATGGATGGTGATGGTATTTTAAATGTCGACGATAATGATATGGATGGTGATATTATACCAAATGAAAGAGATGCAGATATGGATGGTGATGGAATATTAAATGTGCATGATAGTGATTTGGATGGTGATGGAGTCTTAAATATTGATGATAATGACATCGATGGAGATGGGGTGCCTAATACAGAAGACCATGACATCGATGGTGACGGAGTTCATAACATCCATGATAACGATTTAGACGGCGATGGTATTCCCAATGATAGAGACGATGATATTGATGGTGATGGTATTCCAAATTCCAAAGATCAGGACATCGACGGTGATGGTATTCCTAACGATAAGGATCAAGATATTGACGGTGACGGCATTTCTAATCATTCGGACAACGATATTGATGGCGATGGCATTCCAAATCATCAGGATGATGATAGCCATTGGGAGGTATTTTAAAGTAGAAAAGTCCTCAGTAACTTTGCGCACGTTACTTTTAAAGATTTTAAAAATTTTCATGTCACATTTTCGGGAAAAAATTCCAAATAATCTGAGGACTTTTCTGCTTGAAAAATGCTCACGATTCGAAAGTGGCTGTAAAAGAAGTTCATAGTTATGTAATATTACTTTAATAGAGATTGCATCAACTCATCGATTTAGATGGTGATGGCATACCTAATGAGCAGGACAGTGATATTGATGGTGATGTCATTCCAAATGAAGACGACGAAGATATGGATGGCGATGGTATTTTAAATATCCATGATGATGACATTGATGGCGATGTCATACCAAATGAGAATGATCCTGATATGGATGGTGATGGTGTACTAAATATACACGATGCCGATTTAGATGGCGATGGTGTTGCAAATGTTATAGACGATGATTTAGATGGTGACGGCGTTCCTAATGTAATTGATACCGATATCGATGGTGACGGTGTGCATAATATAAACGACAGCGATTTAGATGGTGATGGTGTATTGAATATTGATGATGCCGATTTGGATGGAGATGGTGTGCCAAATGTTGTCGATACGGATCTCGATGGTGATGGCGTATTGAATGTTGCTGATGCTGATTTAGATGGCGATGGATTGCTTAATGTAGCCGATACTGATATCGATGGTGATGGCGTTCATAATGTTAATGATAATGATTTAGATGGGGATGGCGTTCCGAATGAAGAAGATGATGATATCGATGGTGATGGCAGAACGAATGAAGAAGATGATGATATCGATGGCGACGGAATACCAAATGCTGAAGATGACATCATCAATATCTACGAATATGAGGTATTTTCTTCTGGAAAAGCCCCTCCTCAATTAATATTTTGGAAATTGTTAAGATTTTATTATCATTTAATTAATTCTCTCATAATCTGTTAATTTCAGGATCTCATAAACTAAGTTATTTTTTATAGCAAATAGCCATATCAATAGAGTTCTTTTATTTTCGTTTTTTTTTCTTAATTTTTCATGTTTCGAAATCTTTCCTCATGCAGAAACAAAATATATAGAATCGAATCTATACTAACCTAGGACATATCTACGGCACTATATTATTACCCGATAAAATCGAATTATATTGGTAATATTTCAGTTGATCCTCTCTCATTTCCTACAAATCCAAATTTCGTTTTCTTGTTTTAGTTACTTGTTCCGTTACTACACTGAAATTTATATGTAACAAATTAAAAATGATTCGTAATTCAGTTATCTTAATATTCTAGGAGGGTGAAATACCCGAAAATCGAAGAAGTCGTAATCACATCTACGAATTGTTGCAACTTGATGATGAATCAAATGCTCGTGAACAGGCCGTTGATAATGTGGCTGAAATAATTTTGCGTGACATTAAGCGGACATATGAAAATGCCATCAAACCTTTAGAATCATTTTATAAATATCGCGATTTAAGCAATCGCCACTTTGGTGATCCTGAGATTTTTGCAAAGCCTTTGATATTATTTATGGGCCCATATTCTGGTGGTAAATCTTCTATAATTAATTATCTCACTGATAATGAATACACGTCCAGTTCCCTGAGGACCGGTAAGTGGTTTTAATTTGAATTGTAGCTTACAGTCTGTGATAACTATGCAATAGGTGCGGAACCGTCTCCTGCCTATTTTAATATTTTGATGTGGGGCAATGAGACTGAAGTATTGGATGGAACACAATTGGCAGCCGATTATACTTTTTCTGGATTACAGAAATTCGGGCAAGGATTAGAGGATCGTCTGCGTGGTTTGAAAATGCCAAATAAACTTCTGGAGAAGGTAGTGAATTTGTAAAATATTCTGAGTTACTTTGATTACATTTTTTTCATTATTTAAGGTCAACATTGTAGAGATTCCGGGCATTTTGGAAGTGCGAAAACAGGTTTCTCGTTTGTTCCCCTTCAATGATGCTTGCCAATGGTTCATCGATCGCGCCGATATTATCTTCTTGGTGTATGATCCAGCTAAACTGGATGCTGGACCAGAGACTGAGGCCATTTTAGATCAATTGAAGGGCCGTGAATATCAAACACGCATTATTTTGAACAAAGCCGATACAGTGAAGCCTGAAGAGTTATTACGCGTGCAAAGTGCCTTAATTTGGAATATATCTCCATTGATGTCTTCAGCCCAACCACCACTAGTCTACACGACCTCTCTGTGGTCGAATCCATATCAAGAGGGATCTCCAGCACGTCTCTTATTGGCTCAAGAAAGAGCATTCTTGAGAGATTTGCGTACCGCAGTCGATAAAAGGATCGAAAATAAAATAGCCAGTGCGCGGCGTTTTGCTGTAAGTTTAAAATAAAAGAATATAATTCAAGTTATAAAAAACAAACCACCCCCTAATATCCTTCAACAGGTTCGCGTCCGTAATCATGCGAAAATGGTTGACTGCTACCTTAACACCTTTTACAATCACAAGACTCTATTCGGCAACAAAAAACGCATTGCTGACAATATTATTGAAAATCCACAGAACTATCACATTTACGAAGGTTTGTCAACTTTAACAAATATATCACGGTATGACCTTCCAGATCCTGAGGTTTACCGTGACTTCTTTCGTTTGAATACGTTGTTTGATTTCAAGAAATTGGTTGAAACATGTTCATACTTCCGCGGTTGTCCCATTGCCAAACTAGATGTAGCTATTTCTTATGATTTACCTGATCTCTCTGGCAAATACAAGAAAATGGTTGAATCTGCTTTGAATAAAATTGAAAATAAAGAACCTTCTTCAGGTCACGATGATGCAAAAAGGAAGAATAAAAGCTGAGTTAGACAAATTATAATGCTACCAACCACCAATTGTCCAAAACTATAAACCCGCGCTCTTTAGCAAAATATTGTGGATCCAAAAACAAACTTTGTTTAGTCAACTGAATATAAATAAGAAACAAGAGCGCCATTGAATTAAATCCTTTTACCATAAGAGAATGAGAGAGTTTATTAGACACAAACGATAATATAATTAATATACATATGTAAATGTCTACGTATGTATATGCGTATATATATTTATGTATATGCACAATTTTTTCTTTTTTGAAAATTTTTAAAGATTATATGACATTTAGCAAAAGAGAGAAAGAGAGCAGATGCCCAACTTCGGCAAATAGGTAAACTGTTTCTCTGAACTAGTACTTATTAAAATTAACTATTAGTTTTTTAAAAGAGCAAAAAGTAATAATAAATATTTAAGGGAGTATACCGTGGTCTAATTCTGGAAGCACGCTGCGTTCTCATTTTCAAATTCCATGTACGAGAGTTTGACAATCAGACTGACAGCATCTCCCGTTGAATTTGCCGATTGTTGTACTTTATTCACCATAAACACTTTTACAATTTTCAAAATATTGTCAACACAATAAGAATAAATTTTTAAGGAAAGGAGAAAGTACTAAAACTAATTGGCACTAACCCATATTCAAAAATCTAGAGATTCATATTCTAAATTCTACTAAGAGCACTCATTTCAAAAAATATGCCCGGCTTAAAAGTGTTATCTACTCCCCAACTTCAGCGATAACCACTTGAACACTAATTAACATAAATGCCTTGCAATAATAAAAAAAAGCATTTTCGATCTAACGATTACATTGGATTTTCAATAACTAACTCCAACTACAATTTTATATTTATTTTGAAGCATTTAATTTACTTGTAAATTTCTGTTGTCCACCTCTGTGTACACTTCTGCAATTGGCCGATTTAAATTCGTTCCTTTCAAATGTTAAAATTATGTACATTAAGTTCATGTTTATGTTCGCAAATAAATGTCCACTTTCGCACGAGCCGTATCCTTTATAAATTTTTTTGTCTCATAATTTTCCTTAATAGTTTTAAGCTGTAATTGTATATTAAATTCAAAAACAGTGAAGACGTCCTAAAAGGATTAGAAAATCTATTTTAAAATTTTAATTTAGTATATAAAAATTTTTAGGTAGTTTTTTTCGTGTGTAGAAAATGAGAGTCAAATATTTTCTAGATAAAACAAAGTAAATAAATATTTAAGAATTTGTAATTAATACAAATTTTAAAAATAAATTAAATTAAAACCTATGAAAAACAAACTAGTCAATCAGAAAGTATTTACTAAAGGTAAGTTAAATTTATTACAAACGAAACGCAACTAAGAATTCTAATAAAATTTAAATCTAAGACAACGCCTTTGATTGGCTAAAAGTACATCACGCATATTCATTCAAAGAACTCATTTATATTTTGCATTCTTTATGCCGATGTAGCATTAACGTCCATACCCAATTCTATTAGTATGTTAAATTTCAATTTATGAAGTAGTGAGCCACCATTTACATTACAAATATTTTGAATTCTATTTTGAACTGTACTAAAGCTTTTACATTTCGGGCATTAGCCAGACAGACCTAAATATTTATTGTACACATGCGCAGTAATGAGTTCAATTGAACATAATTATCATCTTGATTTTCGCAAAAAAAAAAATTTTGTGCACAGCCAAACTTGTTTTCTGGTAGCAGGGACCCGGAACGTGAGTAATAGCAGGAAGAATTTTTAAATTTTTTTACGAAAAATTTCGTGGAATACTACTTTATGGGTTGTCGAAATATTTGAGTCAGTCGCTTGTGCAAAAATCGCAGGAGGTGACTAAAATTCGAATCAGTCTTAAAGAATGCTACTTTTCTATTAAATATTTTACTTAAAAATTCCCAAATATTTTTTGGCAACCTTCTTTTGCTGATTCTGTTTTCCTAGTATATGAACAATTCTTTCCCCATTGCAAGCAAAACCAGTGAAAGAAAATAATGTGAGCGAGAGCATAAATATGAAAATAAAATAATAAAGAATTCCCAATTTTATCCCGATTAAATGTAATAAATGCAATCAATCACTCTTCAGTTTTAACTGTATTTTATTTTAATAACATTTGCTGCCTACATTTTGTAGTGATAACTCAAAATGAATAAGTTAAATTTTTCAACATATTTGCGACCCTATTTGATATTATTTCCAATGTACAATTCAAGTAATAAATATATTTAATTTTCATAAAATGTTATAATTATTTTTTAATGATTCTTCAGGTTAATAATTAACAATATGTATATAATTTTTTCTTTTATTTCTGTGAGTGTTTTTTATACATATATAATATTGATTTAGTTTACATTAAAATTAAATTATCTTTATATGCAATTAACTCATACATACAAATATGTATATTTATGCAGTATTTTAAATAAAACTTATTTCTAACAATAAAAAATAAGGCAAATGGAAATATGACATGTGAAGTGTTTCAGCAAAAAAAAAACATGTGTAACGTTGGTCACGACTTTTTAATAATAATTTTATTAATAATAAAACAATTATTTCTATACTAAAAATTTTGGAAAATAAATACATGTGTGGAGATAATAAAACTCGGGTTATATAGCACCGTCTTGCAAAACAGAAATTAAAAAATAATTGAAAATAAAACACAATTTCTTAAAATTAAAAATTACCATTAAAAATAATTTTACATTTGTACATGTACTTTGCAACTATATTTATTATTAAAACTAATAAAATTTTTTTTACCATAATCATGAAGTTAAATATTCGTCTTTTGGTCGTTGTTTTTCACTTCCTATCGAAAAATTAAAGTAAACCGAAATTCACAGGTATAACATTTGTTTTTAATTGCAGACCTAATTGACTTAATTTTATTTTATTAATTTTTTTTTGTGGTATTTTAGTAGTTATTAATTATATATGATATATTTTTTATGCCGTTGCATACATAAATTCATATTTTATGTTCCATTTTAACTTTCGCTTTATCAATCGAAATATTTTTGTAAAATTTATTATGCAATACGTGATAGGTACATGGAAATTGCTATTGTGTATCTCTTCCTTTTGATAAATGACTAATATATTTTCAGTCCATTATGTTTATTTGAACTTTTCCTCTACAAAGCTTTTATTATATGTACTCGTACATGTGTATAGTAAAGTTTGTTCATCATAACATATTAGCGGAGTTCACGGTTCGTAGCAGTGATGGAGAAAAGAATAATTGAAATGGTACTACGATACTGCTATAAAAACAAATAACGTGCAAAAAGCAGTGTTGTAAGATAGTGAAGCATCGCCTCCTGTCATTTTCTCCTACTATCCTTTTCCTCTAATTCCAGCACAATGCAACGCATACGTAGGGGTCATCTCCTGAGTGCAAGTCCAAGATAAAAAAATTCTTTCATTTGATACTAAATTTCAGCTCCATCGCTTGAAGATATCCGCTTCAAACTTTACTGCTGACCCACGCTGTCATTCTATACACAAACAAAATTTGAAATGTTGCTTTTGGTTTGAATTTAATTAAGCGAGCGATCGGTATCGCGTGACATCGTGGGCCAGGCCGTTAGTGGCAAGATTCTACCCGAACAAACAAACATATATACATTACAAGTTAAATAAAAGCTTTTAGAAATAACAGAGCAAAATTTCTTTGGTGAAAAAAATAAAAATAAGTACTCTGAATGAATGAATATTTTACTTTTTTTTCGCATTAAAGCAATGATTTTCGACAATTTTTAAAATTATATTAATTACACTAATTATTTAAGTTGCAGGTCCGTTTGATTTATGTAAAATTTATTTTTTTCCGATCTTTCGCTACTCCTTTGTGTAACTTCTTCCGGAAAATTGGTTTTTGTTTATAATGATAAAATATTTTTCTAAAATTCACAATAAAGAACAAATTTTTGTCAATGAAAATTCAAACAATTCTACAAATTCAAAATAAAAATATTAACAGCCATAATCATAAAAATATATTCTGCATTTGAAATACATAAATATAAAGATTCGATTTTGTATTGAAACTTGGTCTTGAACCAAATCCAAAATATCTTTTTACGAATATGTTACAACATAATAAAATATTTAAAAAAACAATAATTACAATAATAATAATAATACAAATAATAATAAAAATCTTTTTTATATCTCTTTTTAAATAATTAACTATGTGTTTATAATTCTAACAATTTTTGTTCCTCCTCTAAATGTAATTCTATATATAGAAGAATAAAAAACTACAAATACAATTATAATATATTCAATCTCTTATTAACTAAATGTCTATAATTGTGAACAACATTTGCTGTAAAAAGGTATTTTGGATTTGGTTCAAGACCAAGTTTCAATACAAAATCGAATCTTAATACTTATTTCAAATCCAGAATATATTTTTATGAATATGGCTGTTAATATTTTTATTTTGAAATTGTAGAATATATTTGAATTTTCATTGACAAAAACTTTTTCTTAATTGTGAATTTTAAAAAAAATATTTTTTCATTATAAACAAAAACCAATTTTCCAGAAGAAGCTTATATAATTAGTGTAATTAATATAAAAAGAGGTGAAAAAACTAGAAGAATTATTAAAATTATATTTTAAAATTTTTCAACAAAAAAGATTTAAAATTACGTATTCTTTTCAAACCATATGGACGACCATAGAAAAGGAATGTTAAAAATTATGAATCGCATTTCATATATTTAATCTAACTTTTCCTACGTTCTAATTCTAATGAAATAATCAGTATGTTGGTTTATTTTTACATTGAATACCGACATGATTGATTGCTTGTTAATTAATTATTTTTAATTTTTGTTCCTTTATGAAGTTTGAGTAAAGTCGTTATATTTTTTAACCATCGAAGAATATCGTTTAATAATTTCTTATCTCTACAGGAAATTGTTTCCTTGATAATTTATTGCATGTATATGAATATAATGATATGTTGAAGTTTAATTTCTTTTTTATATGCTGTAATGCGTTTTTTTACATACATATATATACATATATCTGTATGTATGTATATGCACTATGTTCTCATTTATCTTAATAATATTTTAATATTTATACCAAAGTATATTTATCTAGTAAAATCTACTCATCAGGTGACTTTTTTTGCTCGTTTGTGTTTTACATGCCGTATATGTACAAATTTGTTTACATTTATGCGCGCCAATATTATTTTCACTCATTTGTTTAATTTAAGAGAGCGCGCAATTACCAATTTTATTAATTTCTTTATTTTGCGAGAGGATTACAAAGCAATTAAAGCATACATGAATGAAATTACTGTTTTTCTTGCTATTGTAGTGTGTGTGTGTGTTTTCTTTTCGGAAAGCAATAAAAAACAAGTTTGACATATTTGGCGCTAGTTTTACACAAACAAAATGCCTGTTGTTTTTTGTAGAGATGTGGCTACTTGATAAATATACTTTTATACTGTGTTTAAAGTTGCAACATGTTCGAAAATTATTTTTCGTTTCATAGATTAAAAAAAAAATTAAAAGCTGGGGAAAAATTATGGCATTCTATTAAAATGTGTAGGAATTTCGTTCGATATCCAATGCCGTAATTTGAGCGCAGACTTTGCATCAAAAGAGTCTTTTTTTTAGTGGATGTAATATTTCAGTCAATTAAGCCGTTTCATACCATTTTTAAAAAATAACATTCGGTTATAAGTGTTTTTTATCTACATACTATGTATATGTATAGCGTTAAATTTTTTTTTGTTACTACAAATTTAGGAAGTCGTTAAGTCCACGTAGTTGTGTAATATTTAATATGTTTGTTTATATTCTTATATGTATATTTTTTTACATTTCACTTTAGTTTTCAGTAATTCGCATAATAATTTGTTGCTATGCATGTGGAACATACGATTACCCAAGATAAATGCATTTTTGTAATTTTTGTTCATATAAAATAAAGTGTTGCGTTTTCGTTTGACATTAAAATATTTGACTATTTTCTGTTAATCTCGTTGGGGAAAATGTTAAAATTTATGAATAATAATTATTACGTTGCTGATATATCGGCAGTGGTTGGCTTGGTGATTCAGATTTTCGGTCATCAGTGTCATCGCCAATTGGTGAATTGTTGACGTCATCTTCATTGCTGTCGCCATCATGTTCGTTCCCATTACTAACCTTAGACATTGCTTTTTCTGTTTAGATAAAATTTATAAAACAAAAGAATATTTAATATTATTTAGCTAAACTATATTTATGTACATACATATATCTTAAGAGGGCATTTCATGACAAATATTGATTTCCTTAACCACTGTTTCGTATTAAAAAAGATATTTGTATTTTCTAAATTTATGTACTTACACCTTATTATTGATTCTGTTGTGTTCGGGATGACTGTTAGATTGTGAAAATGAAGACCTACTAACGTGTATGGTGCAAGGGTTCAAAATTATGATAATATAAAAAAAAAGATATAGATATACATAAGTATATTAAAATATTGTTTTACTTATATTACCGGTTAATTGTCTATTATGCCTCAAGTTAAACGATTGAAGTTCGGTATGCAACCATTAATTTTCTACAAACGTTCTTATACTCCTATATTGTTAGTAAGCTCCAAATATATATTTTTTTAAATATAAAAAAACGTTGCATTGTGCTAGCAACAAAAGTGGGACGAACGACGAGTTCCTCCAAAGCCGACGAATTCATAGGTGAAAGTTAGCTGTGTAAATGCGTCGTAAGAAGCATAACGACGATGAAAGTATAATAGCTTTTATAATATTATTAATTTAATAATTATAAATATGAATGTTTGTATGTTTAGATGTTTGGATGTTAGTTCCACAATACCGCCTAAACCGCTGCACAGATTTTTATGCAATTTGGCAGACGGATAGTTTGTGATACAACTTAAAATATAGTGCACTTTTCATGGGTTAAATTGGATCAAAACAAATTTTTACTAGAGGTTGAGAAACTAACTATTTGGTATGTCATGTAGTAAGACCTAGCGTGGACAACTACTTAATTGAGTGTGGTGGTAACGAAGCGCACCGGGTTAATCTTGTAATTAATAACATTTCTTATTTTTTATATAAAGAAAGAAACAAAAGTACGCTGAGACCTCGATTATCCGTAATGGTCCGGACCGGGAGCATTCTGGATAATCAATGTTCCCGTTTTATTGAGTACCAATTTTGAAAATTTTTTAATAATTAGTAAATGATTATTGGTATTTGCACACGGTGGGCCTAAAATAATCACCCGAGGCCAAAGTAATCACCCGATGTCTTTTTGCTGTAATTTTATTTAATAAAAACCTTTGGATCTGCATGTATGGTCATCAACTCTGCCGGCGGTCACTTAGCCCATATCATAAGCAGTGTCAAAATTTGTCTTAAAAAAAAATTACAGCAAAAGAACATCGGGTGATTACTTCTGCGCCGGGTGATTACTTTTGGCCCATCCTGTACATACAGCCTTATATAATACAAAATATGGGAATCGGTTGTTTTTACAGGTCATCCCTGAAACTTCCCACTAAGTTTAATCCATTCAAAGTAAATTTGCAACATTCGACACAATTTTTAAGTCAATAAAAATTAATTCGTATCGTAATAAATTTGAAAAGAAATTTCGGAATAATGAAAATCAATATCTTTTGAACCACTTTAAAGATTTTTGTGATTTTTGTGGCATTTTTTAGGTCTATAAAAATCGCTGAATATCTAAAATTTGAGGAAAACATTCGAATTCGAGGGCACCGAATCGGTTCAT
Organism: Dexiosoma caninum; assembly: GCA_963924685.1. Lineage (NCBI taxonomy): Eukaryota > Metazoa > Arthropoda > Insecta > Diptera > Tachinidae > Dexiosoma > Dexiosoma caninum. The sequence goes on along the minus strand of OZ004725.1, from coordinate 129,315,585 downwards.
CATCTCGCGTTGTCTAAATGAGCTCAATACCTTACGAATGCAGCAAAATGTCAAAATATAATGAAAAATAGATTTTCGAAAATTGGAGTAAAATCAGTAAAAAAAAATGATTGTAAGATTTTATAAACATGTTGCAATAATATAAGAAAAATAATAATTTATATAAAAAGAAGTGAACAGTTCATAAGGAATTTGCCTACCTTTTTTATATAAAGAAAAGTAACACTCGGCTAATAATTGCGTACTAATGTGTGATAACTTCAGGAGAAGGATAGTGATAGAATAATAGGTGGTCAATCTTCATTTTTACAAGTCTACTTTTGCATGTGTTTTTCTTTTTTTATAGCGGTATGAAGCAGTATTTGGTAGCCATTTCGGAGATGATGCTACACAATACCGACGACAGGATACACATTTACCTATTTCACGTTCACACCCATCGTGTTTAACATCTCAATAGAGTTTAACTGCTAAACAAGTCGATTTTGAGATTTGCGTCGACTTGTTTCCTTAAACACTTCAAAATGACATGTTTTATTATTATACATCTCGTCAAAAATAAAAAATTGGTAAATAAGAAGTGGAAAAAGGGGTTTGAAGTGAAAATCGATTATTAATGCTCTTCATTTTTATTTACTTTTAGGAATATTAAATGTATTAGTTTTTCCGTGTCACAATACTTCAACTAATGAAATGTCTACTTAAAAATTTCAAATGTAATGTGAACGGCTATGTTTTAAATTTTTAAATATTTTGGTTAAACGCGTTTAAAACCATTAGGCAGCCGTATTATTTGAACTTAAAATTTATTTCACTTTAAAACCACAATATTGTCTACAATTTTTCTTTATTTTGCTAAAATTAAAAACGGCAAACTGTGCATAGACATACATTATTTGCAAAGGTGCCCACAATAAATTACTATTTAAGTGCATTTAAAATAACCTAGAATTAAATTTCCAAATCTTATGCCGGTTTTTTGTGAGAAAAATAGTAAAAATTAAGTGATATAATAGGTCTGTTCGTTTACTTTTCTGGTAAAGTTCGGTAAAATGAGAGTAAGCTATAATTTATCTCAATAAGAGAGCTAAATGTACAAAAGTAAGAAAACGGAAAAACCATAATATTTAGCACATAATAGGTCTGTTCAACGTGCATAACAAAAACCTTAGCATCGTTGGCAACTTCTGTAAAATGTGGACAAAAATAAATTGAAAAAAAAGTAAAAGCCTTTTTTTATTAAACAAAGTGATAACTATGCACAAATATATGTACTTACATTTTGAAATTTATTTAAAAAATCTACATTTTTAAATTAAAAACTTTTGTCGTTTCTTTGCAAATTTTCTGATTAATTTCTTAGTATCATATATAAATAAAAAACAGCCGATAATTTAATTCTAGACCGAACTTACCGAAAGAAAAAGATCGTGCAACTTTGTACAGAAAATTAAAAATTTTACTCTCAAATTTTATTTCAAAATTGTACAAAAATTGTTGGCATTCCAGAGGATTCCATCTTACACGTAGTTCACTTGTTGATAAGCATTTCTCGCAATTGAACTGATCTAGATTCTGAATATATATAGTCAAATTCATGCGCAATATAACTTCCAATTTATATAGTAGCGCTCTAATAATATTATAACTATTATTTTTTCATAAACATTATTTCTAGCTTATTTGTTGCCTACATATTTAATAATTCTTATGTCACACTTGTAGTCCACCAACTATATATGGTCCTATGGGCTCGGTTGGTTATTGTTATAAATAAATAAAATAGAATATCTCTTTTTATATGATTCTAATTTATAAATTGTGCTTTTCCCGAAAAAAAATATGTGGAATATATTACACACCTTCTTTATGATATTTTCATAAAGTATTTTTTTCTAAAAGCAAACTCAACAACTGAGGAGGAAAGCATATATATATATAGATATGTATATATAGAGAGAAGAAAAATCTAAAAATATAAATATGTATGTGTTATAAAAAAAAGTAAACTAATGGATTGTTATGTTTTTGTTTATAAATTTTTGGTTTTTTGTTCGGTATTCAACTTCAATTCTCGATTGATTAGTTGAATTTTGAACATAAGAATATTGAAATTATAGTCAAAAATTGGGAAAAGTCCACCGCTGAGCTAAGTAGGCATTAGCGAAATAGTACTATATTGAATGCTTTCCTTCTCAATTTTTGAGTTTGCTTTTATATAAAAAAATACTTTATGAGAATACCATAAAGTAAGTAATAATACATTCATATATTTTTTCGGGAAAAAGCACAATTTTAAAATTAGAATCATATACATATAAATAAAATAATTTGTGCGAGTTCGGTAAATTTTGTTATGTACCTAGAACAGACCTAATATATATGACCATGTACAATTACAAATCTTCACACATGCATACATCCATAAAAACACAATAATTTGGCTTATACATGTTATTTAAAGAAAATCATGAAATAAAATTAACTATTCTTTGTTCATTGCATTTTTGGGAAACTTTTAATTTTACTTCCTTTGTTATTTCCAATGTTTATTATAAACCAGCTGATTGCTTGCTCTTCACGCCCAAAATAGCCCGAAGAAAAAATACGGTCGATCTCATGCGAGAAGAACAAGAACATTACTCTCTCAAAATCTCTCTCATTTACCCAATTTTTACGTAAGAAAACGCTTTTGGGTAAGATTGGGCGCCCGCGGTTAGAGTAAACGAACAAACCTAATTTTGGTGATATACGTTTTGCATTACCTTCAGAAATACTACATTGCAAAAACGAAACTACACTTGGCACCAGGGTACGGATTTGCGAGTGAGCTGCTGTGTGGAAAAAGCTGTCTGTCTGTTTGTATGTGTGTTACTAAGTAGTATGCAAATTTCAGGTATTAATATTGTTTTAATAAAATGTTATTCTGATCAATATTTCGATAAATTTATTTATAGCAAATTGTGTTAGGCGAACAATTAAACAATTAAACATTCATATAAGAACAATTTAAGCAAACAAATAATAACATTTATGGACACTAAGAAAAAAGTAACAATTTAATTATACAAACCTGGTACAATTTTAGCGAGCTGTTAAAAACCCTTGACAGTTCTGTGTTTGTTTTGTTTATCAAACCAAAATTTCTGCTTTGTATGCAGTTGTACATTATAAGTTGGAAGTGGTATAGAATTTTTAATATTGATTTTGAAGATAGATAGTTGGGTATAATACTAGTAGTAGTAGTAGTAGTAGAACAAATAGTAGTTGGTAATAGTGGTAGAGTAATTAGTTCATAATATTTGTAAATACATACATATGTATTTTTATGTAAATGTCAATATGAATTTATATTCATTTGTCTGTTTTTTCTGTTTTTTTTTTTACTTTTTTATTTCTTGGTGAACATGCTTTTGCGTGTCAATTGTACATCATGGTGTATGTCGTAGCAGAATTAAGGTTATTATTGACTTTTGGCTGTATTATTTTATATTTGCAATATTTTAAGGCAATAAGTTGTTACTTAACAAATTTCTTGGTTTTTGGAAATTAAACAACACGTTTTGTTAATGTAAATGTTATACATATATGTAAATGGAACAAGAACGATAAGTTAACAATAATAAAAATAATTGTGCAAAACGCCCAGACTCGAATTATTTTATGAAAAATATGATGTCAGGAATACCGATATTGTTCATACAACGCACAAATGAAACAAGTCAGTGTGTATTATTAAACTCAACACAAAACCAAAGTATAATAAACATGAAAATTAAATTTTTCTTCTAATACTTTTATGCAAAACTGTTGAATTTAAAATATTTTTTTGCAGATGTGTTAATTCAAACAAATAATTATTATTATTTGGAATTAGTGTGACTATGAGGGTTACCTAAAAAACAAAAAATAAAACAAAATGAAATATGTATGCGATAAAGTAAAAATAATAAACATAAAATATAATTGAAAATAAATAAAATAACACACAAGCACTTTTCAATAATTAAATTTAAATTAATGAAATAGAATACAAACAAAAATATCTATACAAATTAATAAGCTAACTGAACTAAGTTTTAGCATAGAGCTGTACACAACACATACATATGTATGTATGTAATGAATTGAAATGTGAATGATATCAGCACAATGAAAACTCTTGAGTGTATTCACTGCAGCTAATTAAAAGTCAATTGAGCCAGTATTTTAGAATTTATCTGGAATAAAATATTTTTGAGTGAGTTACATAGTTTCTTAAAAAATCTTTTGAATTAAAATTTACAGCGGTACAATTAAAGGAAAAGGAGTTTTAAGTAATTTTCATTAAAAATTGGCAAAAAATTATATTTTATATGTAGTATTTTTTTAAGTCAATAGCTAATTACATAATTATTTACAAGAGTTACTCAAACGGATTTTATAAAAATTGTAATTCAACTATTTTTGTTTTTTCTTTGCTAAATTGATGACGCAAAATTTACTAATCCATATCGGATTATGTTTTTTTTTAGACAGCAACTTTTATTTAAATGATAATCAAATGGATTCAAAATAATTATCAGATACAATATACATACATACATACATATATATGTACATACTTACATATATAAAAAATGTGAAATTTTTGTCTACATATTTGCTCGATTTCGATGATGTACATACATAGTATATAATTTTAAATTTTGATAAAGCAATGTAAAATTTTATTGTTGAAATAATACGAAATTTAATTTTGATTTTTATACTCGTACAGCTAAACTGTGAAATTAATCCTCCTATTTCTAAGATCATATCTTTGTGGCAGCAAAGAAAAGCGGCAAATTTTTGTTACAACTTCTCTGTTGAATTACTAACCATCCAGATTTTTAAAATTCCCCCTGATTTATCCATAAAAGCTTTTCCAAATGCGATTTGGTCTTAGGTTTCAAGTCTGATACACGACTATTAAATAGAATAGCTTCAGAATAAATTTCACAAATATATGTAAATAAGAAAAATTAAGAAACAATATTTGCAATATTTGTAAAATAAAACAAACTTTGTAGCCTTTTTTTTTATACGAAAATATAATTTATATTAGAATTTTTTCAGATGTTTAAAAACGTTTACAACTTAAAAACTTCATAATCGATCATAATAACTGAATGCAAATGATGATGATGATGATGTTGTGCACGTATGAAATTTTGAAATATACAAAGTAGTTGAAATTACTTTTTTATTATAATTACGGTGCAATAGGAAAATTTCTATATAATCTCTGATGGTGGTGGTAGTTGTGAATGTTATTAACTGATGATGACTTTTACAAATGATGCCAAACTGATGATTAGTGAATTTGTACGTGATTTACTTATTTGTTGTTGTTGTTGTTGTTGTACGAAATAATTATAACTGATCGAAATTTTTTTTTTTGTAATTTTAAGACATAAGACACATTTTTGCTTTTTTTGTTATTATTCTTAAGAGAAAACATTTGCTTTTATTAATTTAATCATCTAGAAAATTAGACACGAAAAGAAAATAGTATTTGTTTTAGTTCAGAAATAGCAAATAGTTTATAATATGTATACGTGAAACAAATGGAAATTAAGGAAAAAGAATTGAAGTAACAACTTAAAATTTTATAAACACCGATTTGAAAATAATAGAAACGGTAAAATATACATACATACATACATATATTTCATAAGTTTTTAGTTATAAAAGAACATTCATAATATAAAAATTTTAATAATACTTTGATAACACAAAAATCGTAAACTATGCGAAAATAAAGTACATTTTAATAAAGAAATAAAAAGAAACAAACTGAAATACATACATATGTAGATTTTTATGTATATTTTTTTTTATCAAAATATTTAAAGTGCTTTCGTGTTTTTTTAAACGTTTCGATTAATTAAGCATGACATGCTTTATAAAAGTTTTGTTTTAAATTCACTTACCAGCTACAATTTTACTCATTTGCATAACTTGTTGCGCCAAAATCTGATTCAATTGTAAAAGATGTTCTCTCTGCTTCTTTTCTTCATTTATTTTGCTGGGTGGTAAAATGGTAGTTGTCTCCTACATTTAATTTAAAAATAATATTCAATGTAATTTCAAAATAATTCTTCAAGGTTTGAGTTTACTACAGTTGACCACGTTTAAATACCTCATCAAAAAATTGATAAATTTGGACAATTATATGGGGAAAGCATGTACAGGTTGTATATTTAATTACCACAAATAAGTAATTATAGGAACAGATGCCCTATTGTAAACATTTTTTAACGTGTTTGAGTAAAAAAAGGAATAATTTTCTCAACATCAGCATAATTAGATTTCGGCAACGGTTAAATGCGACGTTATTGTTTGATTCTATTGTTTAACGACATTTGTTTTTAATTTCATGTGGCATGTACGAGTAGTATGATACAAATAAATGAAAAAGTTTCAGAAAATCGTACGAACTCTCAAAAAAAGATAATTTTTGCAGTTTATGAGAATATTTCAAAGAAATTAATGAAAATTTACTGTCGTGTTCAATATCACAGTTAATTTATCACAATATTGTGAAGGAATTACATTTTCGATTAGAATAAAGGAAAAAAGAACAATCAATATCCAACACCAGTTGAGTATAACACGTATTTTCTATGCACGTCATCAGTACTCTTTGTGTCAACAAGGAGGTAGTTGTAAAGTCATTAATATCATATATTTAACCCGTCAGAGCTTAGGAAAATGCATACGAGAATAATAGTTACTGTCTACGTACTGTATTGTAATAAATTGAATGTGAACTTCAACACGACAGGACATTTTCATTAATTTGTAATAACTGTAGTTTGATTAAATTTTATTCTGAATATTTCAAAGAAAAACATGGTCAAAATATTTTCTAATGGAATTGAAAATTGTAACGAAAATTTAAACATTTCGAGTTAATACCATCCTGTTGATCAAGTGCGATATATATATTTAATATACATTGTGCACATATACAATTTATCTCATTTATTGGTAGCACACCTTTTTTGAGAGCAATATCAAATAAAAAGCCCTTTTCGCGAAATGGCGACGAAACTATGCCACGAAAAGTTCGCGCTGTATTTATCTTAAGATTTCTATATGTATATATGTACGAGTACGTGTAAAGGATTCTGGGTTTACTAATGAGGATAAAAATAAAAACATTTAAATTTACTCGTAACTTACGTTTGCTGCACTTATTGGGGCTTCGGCCAACATCTTTTTTATTGATTCAACTTTTTCTTGACGCCTCTTTTTCTCCTCCGGTGATAATTCTGGTGTCTAGTGTTGGTTAAATTGATTTTCAGAATAAATTTTGATAAGTTAGAATTTTGTAAGTCTAAAATTTTTTGAATCAAATTACCGTTTCGGGTATGTAACGTTCGGGTATAACAATTTTGTTAGGAGCCAATAACAAATTATCAATTGTATTTTCAGATATTTTTTCACCATTTTTTAAAGCAGAGCGTACGACATCAGGAGCGTTCATGCGCGGACGTAAAGCGACTTCCATATCTAAGTCATCACGAGCGCGCCAATTGGTATTCTAGAAATAGATATAGATATATAATGAGGATTCCTGGATAGATAAGTTTGTTCTCAAGTTATCGGTTTGATTTTTTTTTGTTTATGGCTTTTAGGCGCACAAATCTAAAATAATTCGAAATGAAGCGTGCCGTGTAAATCAGTGCTGTAAAACACTGCAGTCTATTGATTGAATGATTTAAGATTTCAAATTGAATTCGAGACTTTGTGAATACCCCAAACATGTATATGCACGAGTTTATAGAAAATATTGTAAAGAAAACCTAACATTGATGGCAATTAAAGAATGGCCATCAAATCGACTTCGAATTGAAATCATAAAATCAATTTACAATTTTGAATGTAATCAGAAAATTAATGTGAAATCATGTGATTGCAATCGTTTACAGCTCCATTGTAAATGAATGTGTTTGATTATCGTAACTTTAACTCCTACTTACATTTCTATTCATATCGTTTTCGGTTTGACCGCTTTCTGCAGCCTTCAGTGGCACTACATTATTGGGCGCTGTATAATGCCTTCTCTTTTCTTTGGGTACTGCTCTTCTGTGTTTATGCTGTGATGGCACTTTTTCCTGTGTTTTCTCAGTATCTTCTGATGCTGATCCTGCAGACATTTCATTCATTATTTGCCTAGCCGCTTCACTTTGAAATGAGGGCGTCAAATCGTTTAGACTTTTGTTTAGACTTTGAACCGATTCAGTTTTATGGCGCAAAAGACTCTGAGAGGAATGACGCGAATGAGATGAACTATTATTTTGATGGATATGATGAGTATGGGAATTGTCTTGCTTTTGCTTTTGCATTTGTTTTGCAAAGTAAGCATTGGCTAGTGGATTTAAATGTTCACGAGGAAGCTGAGAATTACTATGACCAATTGTTAGTTGTTGTTGATGGTTATGCTGTGGATGCTGTTGTTGCTGTTGATAATGATGTGGAGAATAATTACTATTTTTATCATGAATTCTAGAAACACCATTGTGGTCATAATAGTCATTATAATTAGCAGTGCCAGAAGTTGCGGATGTACTTGTGCTGTTGTAATGATTACTACCATGTTTATGTCTGTGATTATGTCTAGATGATGGTTTCGGTGGTTCACTGTTGTATGTTCTTGGTAATGATTTTGACTTTTCATTTGTTTGATATTCTTTGGCGTGATAATTACCACTGGCACCATTAATGAGATTATATTGTTCTTCCTCTGCCACCTGATCGAGATTTTGTATTGAATTACTTAGAACAGATCGTTCGCTGCGATCTCGATGTCTTCTTTCCGATTCTCTTTTTACAATACGCACTGTTTTAATTTCTTGCTTCTCCTGCTGCGTCAAATTGGCAAAAGGGTTGGTTTCTAAAAATCCATCACTGTCCACACCACTTGTTTCTAAATTATCGCTGGAGTCATTATAACGGTATAACGGCTGAGCCATTTTCTTCTGAGCTTCATTTGTTATGCCATCTCCCGTATTGTAGTTGCTTAATTTGCTTGATGCTGCAGAACAATTTAATAAATTGCCACTAGTATTGTTGGAACTTGTGTCCACATACAAAGGTTGAGAGAGATTCATTGTCGAATCGCTGACCGTACGATTAGCACACATCATGGTATCCAAATCTGTTTCTATCCAACAACCAGAATTGGTCCTCTTCTTAATGCTGTTAGTTTCGGTATTTCCTAAACTGCCATTCTCCTTGTTGCCTATTTCTTGATACAATCTATTTGAATTTTCCGTCAATTGCTTAACAGCTGAACTCAGCTCCTGTCGCTGTCTTTGCATATCGCCTACCAGAGCTTGTACTCTTTTAAGTTCCGACTCAAGCATCGCTGTAGTGTTGCTGGTATATGTATCGGATATTTGCAGTGCACTTTGACTTCCTCTCGACGCTTGTAACTTCTGGCGTAATACCAGAAGTTCTTGTTCTAAGCGAGCGTTACCAGCCACAGTTTGCTCAAGTTTCTATATGTCGATAAAGGAAGTATTTGAAAGATTAATTTATTTTTCACTTATTAAGTTACAGATAGAGATGCCGAAGAATTAATGAAAAGCACATGTCCTACAAAATTTATGAGTAGTCCGAATGCCGTCTATTTTTTTTAATATTTTACTTTATAAGACCTTGCATTTTTTTTAAAAAAATGGCAAACACAATTATAATGCAAATCATTTTCAGGAATAAATTCAAGTACTCGTAGTTTTCAAAAACGAACTTATTAAAACTATATTTAATGGATAATTCGAGAATTCAGCTTCCAATTTTTCCTTTTCTTTAAGAAAATGTTTTTCATTTTCAGTTCATAAATATAAAATTAAAAATACGTACATAGATAGAGTGGTGGTCTTACAATTAGAAACGACTTTGTAGAATAAATGTACATATATTTTTTTAATACTTGTTTTTAACCTTTTTTATTATAATAACAATCTATATATTTAAGCTCAAAGGTTTTTATTTTTTATTTTTCTATCTATATGTCTTATAGGAGCCCAAACCGCTGGACCGATCTTCCTGAAATTTTCACACCATATAATTGGGACTCTTGAATGAATTATAGGTTACTTGTATTTTAATCACGCCCACCTTTACGCCTATTTTTTTAATTATGCTACTCCTTCCACATGGTTTTAACCAGATTTTTATAATATAAACGAGCTTAACTTCCCCATTTGTGGACTTAGTCTGTGCAACTCTGGGAAGGTTATAGAGTATTACTTTTTTATAACTAGGACCAGGAGGGCGATAAGGGGGAAATTTCTGCCCCTCCGAAACATTCAAACCGATTTTAATGAAATTTATAACATGGATAGATCTGCATCTGAAAATACTCATAGGTAATGTACATTTTCAAAACTTGGACCAGGAGGGCGATAGGGGAAAATTTCGCCCTCTCCAAAACTACATAGCCGATTTTGATGAACTTTAAAACTTGGGTGCATTTGGACACATTGGCAATTAATTGTGCAACTCCGGGAAGTTTATAGGTTATTACGTTTTTTAAAACTAGGACGACGAGTGAAGGTAGGGGCAATTTCTACGCCAATATTTATGTTTTTGCGTCCAGAAGGGCACATATGCTACATATATATTTTTTAAGTAGAAGCAGAAGCGACGAAACTGTATAACCGATGGAGATAATAACGGGAGCGAAGCCGCCGGTAAAAGCTAGTATTTAAATAAAACTTAAATATAACTTTGTAAATGGAAAAAGTTCTTTATGTTTTGTTGGATATCTCTTATTTTTGATAACATTCGCCAGTCACAAGTTTTCTATAAGATTGAGATCAGGACCTTGCTGTGGGTAGTCTAAACCATCAATATTTTGATCCGAAAGCAAACACTTCACTAACTTTGAGGTGTTTTTATATTATTATATTATATAATTTCCTATATTCGCACAACCAGCCGAACACCGCGCCCAGGAAAGTTACCGCAGACCATAAGAGAAACGCCACCGTGTTGCACCGTTTTAACTGTACACATGGGGTCATAGGCTTTGTTTGAAGGATGTCTAACATAGGCATTTCAATCAGACTGAAACTAGTTATTCCAGTAACTCGGATCTTTTTTGAGCATTTCTCATGCAAACAGCAACCACTTCTGAGTATATTTTTTGAGACATGTGGCTTTTCTGAGCAATATACCCACGAAGTCTCGCCTCCTTCTCGCACCTTCTTATTGTGTATTGCAAAGACTTCTACTTTTATTTGCTGTCTGATTTCATCTTTAATTTCACGAGTAGATAAGAATGGGTCTTTTTTCTTCGTCTTACAAATAATTCTATCTTCTGCTGTAGTGGTCTAGGAAGATTGTCAGCGGTTTCAAAATTATTTGTCCGCTTGACCAACTGAATTGCTCCAAACACCAGTTTTTTGAGGCCGTCAAACTTCTGTGCGATAGCCGACATTAACAGGTCTTTTTTCAGATAATACTGGACAATAACTCCCTCATTTTTGGAGTACATGACTTCTTTTTTTCCATCTTAGAAACCAAACTATATGTTTTTAAACTATTGGTTTTTAGAGTAGCTTTTTATTAAACTTTGTTGCTAACAATAATATATATATAAATAAACAATAAAAATAATTAAGCGTTTCTAATTACGTGTCCAGCCACAAAAAACTACTAGAGAAATAATCTTTATTTTTTTTAAGCAAACTCTGAGAGCTCCGCGTGCGGGCTTGTCTTACAACAATGTTGGTTGCTTACTTTATAAATAACAGTACTTATAACAGTGCATGTTTTACAAAAAGTTACATAGTGATTTTAATTTATTAACACATCGTTTCTAATAATGAGACCACCACTATGAAAATACGCAAATATTATATTGCACAGAGGTCAGTAAAAATGTATACGAATACTCGTTATGAGTTTTAATGAGAAAAGCTTTAAATAAATCATGCTGTTTAGAATATTAAAAATAAATTTATCTTCATAGGCGCATATATAATGTACTACTTAAAGAACTAAATTTAAGAAAAAAAAAATAGACGACGAACTTCTACTAGGCACCTCGTCTACCTTGGAATTTTCGGCCAACAATTGATGTACTCTGGACAGTTCACGCTCCAACACGATTTGCTGTTTCTTGGCAGCTTCTAAAGCCAAAGGAGGGCCACTGGTATCTTGTATGCGTGCTTTTAAGCCACCTAAAGCTCTTTCAAGATCTTCTTTATCGCGTTGCAAGTTCTGTAACGTGCCCGATTCTTCTTGTAATAATTGATCTAAATGATACAATTGACGAACTTTTGACTGTAAAGAGCAATAGGTACCAAAGATATTAATACACTTATTTCGTTTCTCTATTGAAAATATGAAATACCTGCAATTCACTGTGATCTGAATTTAAGGTATCCCATTGTTTTTGCTCTTCCTGCAGTAGACGTTGCTCTTGTATTCTCTGATTAAATTCTAAACGGTCTAATGTTACTGCCTCTGGCTTTTGTGTTCTGCCACTGATATCGTTACGATAAAGAGAACCAAGCTTCACCATATTATCTACCAAATTGACCAATGGTTTGCTCTTTTCATATTGACGCTCCAGATCGAGCAAATGCTGTTTTAAATAATCTAAACGTTGTATACTTTCCGCACGAGTTAGACCTTCGGATGTACGCAAACGATTCTATAATTTTTATAGAATTTTATTTAATAAACTGTGATTTCGGTGTGTTTTAACATACAAAAGGCACACAAAGTTATAAAAGCCCTTAAGCCCATTTAAGACTCATTTACCAAAGCGTAACGTTGATGTAGTTTCATCAAACCAAGACGTTAGATGTACGAAAACATATTGAAATGCTTACAAATGTCACGTACTTAACGTCGAACTACAGATTGAAGACGTTACAGCTACGTGGAATTTCGCTTAGACAAGCACTTCCATGGGTTTTCATACATCAAACATCATGTTTGAGGTATTATTTATTTTTATTCGTATTTTTAATTACGAGTATTTAATTTAAAAGAGAAGAACAATGGCGGACAAGAAAACTGAAAAGAATTAGACAAATTTCAAAAGTTCATATCAAATTCGAAATGATCACTGCAGTTATCGCCCGCAAATTTCCATAAACCAATATTGTGACTGTATAAAATTGCACAAACATTACTTGATTTCTTGGCTCGGGCGCTTTTAAACATTTAAAAGTTGATAACGTTAGTTATAACCACAAAAAACAGTCAAAATCGCTTTTTTAGAGCAGGGAGTTTCCGATAACGTCAATTCTATATTCTTTTTGGAAAAACGAACAAAATTTAATAAATAAATAAAAATTGAGCCGACAATGGCACTTGGCCCTAAATTACATTTGGCAGCCAATTTCCTTCATAACCTCACATTTGTCATCAATGTCCTTTAAAATTTTATATTTTCCATTCAAAATACGTTCTCTATCTGTTCGCCATTGTAATTAAATCAAATTGAATTAAATTTACTAAACTAAACGAAACTAAACCATTTTTGAAGCTTCCCATATTCAGTAAACGCATTAGTACCATTAGTAACTTAACATAATTTTAACGTTAACTACCATCACCAAAAAGTATTTAATATTCATTTATGGGATTTTAAATCCCGTAAAGGACGGTTTTAACATAAATCAATGACAACCTGAACATCGTGTATATCACTACAACACTGCTCAATGGATCGAGCTGTATTGCTATTTTGTCGCCTCAACTGGATCAACAACAAAACCAATTCTTCATGAGTTCGACTTAGTAAATCACCAGCTGAAACATCTAAATTCTGTATGCAAAAAACAAATTTAAAACAAAATGAAACATAAATATTTTTGATTTGTAAAAGGTTTAATGGAAATTGGCTGAATAAATCTTTTCTAAACAAAAAAAATTTTAATAAATATGCAAGCAGAAATTTAAATTGTCAATTACATGAACGGATAAATATTCCTATATTTTACCCAATACATTCAAAAAATATAAACATTTTTAAAAGTATTTCTATATTTGTTTATATTTCTTGTTTTTTCTCTTTTTTCGATATTTCGTCAACCATCGTTAACATCTTTTTAATATTTAAAATTTCCTGAAGATGTTACCGATTGGCTGACGAAATATCGAAATAATAAGAAATATAAACAATATAATACAAACTGAATATGGAAATATTTATTATAAGAACCTTCGAATAAATCCATAAAATCCATAAAATCCATAAAAATCCATTTTTAAAAGTAATTTTTTCTTTTAGTAACTTACGCGTATTTGGGAGCTAGTTTCTCGTTCCAAAATGTCAATTTCAGCACGACTGCCAACACGTCTAATAGGATGTGATAAACACTGTTGCTGGTGCAAATGTTGTAAATGTTGTTGTTGTTGATATCTCTTGTGCATATCGTACATGTTATAACTGCTTGTGCCACAATGGTCCTGGTACAAAATAGCGCCACTGAAAGTATTATTGGAACGATTTAAATGTGCACCTCCTGCCATTGATGCTGGATTCATTGCTGCATTGTTAAGAGCATTTGTGTTACGATCTGTTAAGAGAGTATTTTTTGCATATTTCATATCATGCGCCGTGGCATAGTAGGAGTTTTCTAATTTTTGCATTTCTTCGTAATTGTACTTGTGTTGCTGTAGCTGTCGTTCTTTTTGTAATTGGGCATCCGACGGATCTGGTTTAACAGTCAAATTGCCCTTAGGCAAGTTACGAACATTTCGCACAGATATGGATGCTGTAGAAGTAATTGCAACAGGGATGAGAAAGAAAAAAAAATATTCAAAATGTTTTTCTAGTTCTTGAAAAAATAAAAAATTTAAATAAAAGTGCAAGAAGCATTTCGAGTATTCTAAAACTATTTGAATTTTAGAGATTAGAAAATTATTAATATAAAAAAAATTAAAGCAAAAAATGAAGAGGAAATTGAGACGAATTAATTTATGTACATGCCAATTACGGGCATTGGATATTGAGCGCAATTTTAATGAAAATTGTACCAAATTACAATTGCGATTTTATTCTTTCTTCTGGTTTTAATTTTAGTTGGTACAAGGCCGAAGTGTACCATTGGCTATATGTATTAGTGATGCTATGAACACAAATTTTTAATATTCACGGATTAAAATACAAATATCAGCGTCAATAACAGACATGCCGATTGCTGAATTTGAGGTCATTAAACTCGCACCTGAATGCCACTGCTCCTACTCATCGTTTAATACGAAAAACCATCGAGGAATATTTAGCGGAAAAATGAGTGGCAAATGACCTGCAGCCAGGCAATATTTAGTGGCACAACCAACCAGTGTTCCAGGCGGGCGAATATTTTGTGGTACGGGCTTATTTGCACCCGTTTCGCCATAGGCTTAAGAGAGAAAAGCCTTCAAAACGCCTATTTTTATCATTTTAATTTTAGCTTTGAAATATATTTTATTTGTTTTTTTACTTTATAAAAAGAAACGTTTTTTGCGATTATTTATGCACATGTATGTATGTATATGTTTGTTGTATGGTTAGCCCTGTCATGCACCAAACTTCGTTGGGGCAGCTATATTTTTTTTCAAACTTTGTTTTAGAATGTATTAGGGCAAAGAAAGATAAAAATAGAAGAAACGAATATTTGTTATCGCTATCTACATACATATATGTATGTATGTACGAGTATATAAGAAAATGTTGTACACATACAACATGGTGCAAAAATGTACAATGAGAAACACAAAAATCGTTCACTTCTGTTCAAGTACAAAGCAAAACTAAAGTAAATGACCACAAAATTAATAGTGAAATTTTGTTTTGTAAAAATTTAACGATAGAAATGATAAATGTGTTTCCTAAAATTATTGTTGTACACATTCATGAAATGCATGAAACTTTATGTATATTTCGTTGCAAAGAACATTTTACCGACAAAATAAACAGCACAGAAATTACACTGAGATACAAAAATTATGCAGGGGTTCTCATGTAACAATTCTGTTCTGTTGCAGTTCATAGACAGCGAAAATTCCTTTAGTTTTTTGGGTCACTTCCAAAAGTGTTTTATAACGGTAAATGTAGTGAAAAATGTGTTTTTTAGAATTTAAAATTAAAAGAGTCATAACTTTCTTGTTTCCCAACCGATTTCTATCTTTTTTTCCTCAGGCTCTACTACGCTTATGAGATACCAAACAATATATATATATATTTGTTATTCTGAAAGAAGAACACTAAACTAGCTTTCCAATTACAATTAAACCGGTTAAATAATAAATGATTTATGCAATTTTTTCCAAACACATTTTTTTTTGTTTTTGGAAAAACCTCAAAATTTCCTTAAAACCCTCCAACTTTTTAGAACTAATTTATTACAAATTACCTAGATTTTTTAACTGACTTATTTTATAAATTTAATATGTAGAAACATAATCCCAAAATTAAATTTAGGCTACTAAAAAATGTATCCCAATTTAGCAGGTAAAGCGCAAAAAAAGTTATAATTGTAGCCTAAAGAAACGAATCAAAATGTTACCTAATGAGTTGTCGTCTATCCTAAGTAAACTGTCATAAACAGATTACTGATAGGAGTGAGTTTGGACGAGGAAAAATTTGGAAGGGAAACTTTTAGTTTGGCAGCATATTACGATAAAAGATGATCTCTTATCTTTTTGGGTTCGGAAGAAAAAAATGTTGTTTTTAAAAATGTGTTTTTTTTACACTTCAACCACTATATCTTAGCCATTTATTAACAAATTTACAAAAGTATGCATTGTTAATAAATAATATCAGATCCTTCAAACAGAAGAAAACAAGATAGAAATCGGTTGGGAAACAACGAAGTTATGACTCTTTCAATTTGAAACTTTTTAGCGTTTGAAGTGACCTAAAAAACTAAAGGTATTTTTTTTTCTTTATGGACTCCAACAAAATAGAATTGGTACATGAGATCCCCTGCATAATTTTACTGTAGCACAGTGTTATTGCAAATTCGATAAAATTTCGTTAAACCTGTTTTAACGATACGATTCTTGTAATAAAAGTTAGTGAATCGCACTACAGGTAAACCGAATTTTATTGAAAACGGAGGCGGACTAGAAAATTAATGATCGATTTGGCTTGTAATTACCCAAAAAGAATATTAGGTCGGTGAAATATAAGACGGAAAAAAGTTCGTTGTCGAAGGTACATAGGAAAATTAAAGTTGAATATTATTATTATAGTCGAAGAAATAAGATTCTTGATATACGTATAACAACCAACAAAAGGCATCCAAAATGAAGACAGAAAGAAACTGAAAACAAATTCAAACTTAAACTCCCGCAATACTTCAAACGAAATAATGTTTCATATTTGAACATATTTCACTTTTCTATAAAATGTCATAATGTCAAATGTCAAATAATAAAATTATGAAGTACACATACATACATATAGCATAAACATACACATCCATACAAAAATTGTACATCCATACATACTATTTAAATATGTAAATTATACACTTTTATACAATTAAATTACAAGCCTAAAAATATGTCTTACCATTATTTGTAGCGGAAATGAACAAAAACCAACAAAAATTCAACAACAATAGCAATTTTACAAGCAAAAACGCCACTGACAACAACAATATGTTTACAAAAAATTCAATCAAACGGAAGGCAACTTCAACAACAACAACAACAACAACAACAACAACAACGATAGCAAAATTAATATGAGTGGTTGATTGCATGAAAAGTACATATGTACATATGTATGTATATGTGATCGAGTGAGTGAGTGACTGAATGCGTGAAAGAATGCAAGAATGAGTGGATAAGTGTTAAAACTATTACAAGGATAAATGCATAATTGTTTAGGAAAATGTTTGTAACAGTATTTGTGTACTTCTGAGGTCGTAAGATGTCCTTTCTATTTGTTTTTTTTAATATTCTTCATTTCGGAAGTGGTGAGAGAAGCTGACTGGCACACACACACACACACACACGCATAAACTCGCACACAAAATACAAAGACGGAATATAATAGTGAACTGAATAGAAAATAATGGAAGTTTGATCAGCAAACGGATTTTATATACTGAAAATTTTAATTATTAATAGTGTAGCAAAAATATATTACAAAAAGTGTATTAATTACCGTATGCAAAAAAAAAATTAAATACAACAAAAAAACATATATTTTTAATTCAATATGATTTTGATGTCAAATGCATTTATACAAATTATTTACATACTGTATTTGCTGATGTCGCAATGCTCAAAACAAAAAAAAAATGATTGCTCTGAATTTTGATATACATAAATTTAATCTCTATCCGACTATTTATGTCTAATGTGATTTTAATAAAGTAGCTGATACAAAAAATACTGGAATCACAGGAGTTTAATGGGAATCAAACTATTTAAACCCTTAAGATAAAGGAAACACTTAAAATTTTCATTATTATTCAAGACAGTATAGAGGGGTTTTAGAGCAGATCTCGTTATTTGCACATCGGAAAAAGTCGATACACGTCTTCTTACATAAGTTTTCGTTGAGATGTTTCTACTCTGTTCTCTCGACATTCTACAGTCTCCTCTATATTTCTTCATTTGTTATCAGTATTCGTAGTGAGTTTGTCATCGTTATCGCAACTTGACTGTAGTTGTTGTATTATAGATTTCACATCGCTGCTGGTAGTTGGACTTTGATCCACACCGGAGAGAGGTATATAATTTTTCATCAGACCACTAGACATTGAATCCCATTGACGTATTGTTTCACGATCAATCTCAATAGATTTGTTGGAAGATATGTTAGAAGATGTTTCCTCTCTTAATACTTCATAGAGATCGGAAGTAAGATCGTTTCGTGAGAGAACACTTTCGGTGAGTTCTACGTAAACATCATGATCGTTAGTTATATTTTGAGATATTTCAGCTACGGTTTGTTCAACAGACACTTCATCGTAAGTGTTGTGAATGTTTGAGTCAATGCGTCGCGATTTAAAACTTGATCGCAGGTGCTGTGAAACGTTATCATTGACATAAGTTACATCGCGAGACAGACGAGGTTTCCTATTTACTTTCGTAGCATGCATCTGAGATCGATTTGATGTTGATATTCTGGCTGGGACAACGGTAATGCGATCCAAATCGTCAAGTGAGCGCGCATGTCTCTGTGAGACTCTTCTTAAGCTCTCACGCCATAAACTGTCTTCTTCCCAAAGTAACTCGCCACTTGCAGGTGCACCTAGAACTGTAGATTTATCAGAATTATTTGAAGTTTGTGATTTCTCAGCCGCTGCATCAGCTAAAGTATTTTGTGTCACCAAATCATTGCTACTTTTAACATTATTATCTGCCTTGCCACAAACCGCAGTATATCTTTTGTGTGAAATAGTAGAAGTAGAATTGCATGGTGGTGGGTTAGATGCTGCGGAAATGATGGGCAAAGCTTGTGTTATAGAATATGAATTTAATGCTTGGTGATGTCTCAAACTTATTTTATAATTATTCATTTTCAAAGCTGGATTTTGTATTTGTTGTATGTGAAATTGTTGTACTGCGCATGATAAAGTAGATGGATGTGAAGTGTTGGAGTGAAAGGCTTCTCCAGTTTTTAAATTTTTACCCGAACTATAGCTTAATTTTTCTACATTTGTTTTCATTTTATACAAATTTTTACTATCTATAGCTTGGTCTTTGTCGGCTAATATTTCCATATTGATGCTATGCGCTCTTTCAATGGGATTATGAATGTGATCTATATTGGAACCTTGAGCATGTATATCTCGTTGATTATTTAAAGTGATGGGAGTAGATAATAATTCTTTGCTGCTGTTTAACTCTGAGTAGTAGTAGGGCGCTGATTGTTCTGATATATTACTATTGTTACGGCTATGCAGAGGGGTTGTATATCTGGTGGGAGTTATGCAGGTGGCTCCTAAAACGTCATTGGGTGCTTCCACTTTTTGCAGTGAATCCGTTGATGATGCGAAGTGAATATTACCATAAAAATGTTCATTATCTTGATTGCGGAATATTTTTGGAGGTTTTATAAGATTTGTTACAATACTAGAACCTTGCGCAGTTGCCGCATCTGGAAATATGGAAGTAGTGGTCGAGTCAAATTTAGTGTTTTGGTAGAGATATAAATCACTGTTTTGTAGATCGTTAAGATAACTATCCAGGTCAGCTGTCTCTAAGGCATCTTCATATTTTTCACTTAAAGATTCAATTTCGCTAATAGATTCCTCTGAAAGAGGTCTTCGAGATCTCTGCCTTTCTAGCTCAGAGTCAGAACCCTGCCTATGTCTAAGCTCCACTGCATCTGTTTCGCTGTTATTGCCAGTGCCTGGTAAAGAGGACTTTTGTTGATTTAAAGTCAATGATAAATTCGATTGATAACGAATTGGAGTGGAAATATAAGAAGGAGAGTTCTTCTTCAATTTATTATAGAGATCAAAATCTGAAGAATTATTTGAACTATTGTCCGTCTGGAAACTATAATTCGAATCGGACAATGTCCTCTCATGCTGTTTCAACGATAGCAAATGGGGTGGCGTTTTAAACCTTTTAACTTTTTTAAACTGATCAGGCAGCGAAAGTCGACTAGATTTTAGAGCAGCTTCATTTTTAGGAAAATTGAGAGATGAATTACTGGCGTGCATTTTCGGCAATTGTTCGTAAGATATATTGAATTTACTGCAGGTAGAGCTATCTCTACGTTTTACTGTATCGTAATTTTCTGCCGAAAATATTTCCTCCGTTTTCAGTTCTTCCATCGGTGGTGGTGAGTTGGGTATGGGTGGCGGCGATACTATTTCACTGTCAGAACTTTCCATACAATTATTAAGTGGTGTAGACGCACCTAAATAGTAAGAAGCTGGTCTGAAAGTATCTGATAAACTGAATCTAGTACGGGATCTCATTTTTTTTGAATCCATATATTTAGAGGATTCATCGTCAGCATCGGAGCTGTCTGAGTTCAACACCATTGAGTTTTGTGGAGGCTTTAAAATGTCAGGCAAATCTTTGCGTTTATGTTGATTGCGATCTTGTTGAGATTTTTTTGACTTCTTTTTAAAGGTATCGTTTGATTTCTTCGATTTTTTTAATGTTGTGGTTTTGTTCGAAGCTAACGGAGTTTCGTTTTTTACTTTCAAATGTACTTGGGTTGGATTAGTTCCCTGTAGTTCCATGTACAAAGGTTCAATTGTGGCTTTCCATTGTTTTGCCTTACTGCAGGCTTCCTCATTGTTATTTGTCGAATTGCTGATGCACATAATTTCATAATTACTTCTAGAATCTTCATCATGTAATTGTTTTGTCATTTCCACGTAGTAATTTTCCCCTTCTTCATTAGTAGTATCAATCATAGAAACTAGAGAAAGAGTTTTTTCAGCGATTGCGGACGGGTCTGTTTCTATTTTCTTGGGAGTCATCGGCAAGTAATGAGACTCGTCAAAATGTTGCTTGTGTTCCTGTGGTGTCATTGGTTCATTTTGGTATATCTGTGCAGTTTCCTTGTCATCAGCTATAACACTTTGATTTTGCGTTATATGCATAATTCCATTTCCTTCGACATCGGCCTCCTGGGCTAGTGCCTCATCCAAGTCATCATCAGTGTATTCACATGTTGTATCCTCATCATCGTCTGTGTTATGCTCATCCGCATCTGGTTGATTTATATTTTCTTGTGGGATTATAATGCTATCTTGAGTAGGAGTAACTACGTTTTCTTCATCGATAGGTGTTTCCTCTAACTGTAATTGTAGCTTTAGACGCTTTTCTTCATTTTCCTTAAAACGTTTCAGACCCATTAGCATGGGTGTAGCCTCGTCGTCTCGTATAGCTTCCGCGTCTGCGTTCTCTGCGTTCTCTTCATTATTTTCAATTTCATTGACTAAAATATCTGCATCACTATTACTAATCTCAGTATTGCTTAAAATAGCCTCCTCATGTTTTGTACAAGGTTGTGGATTTTTGGTTTGTGCTATTTCAAAGTTCTCATTATTATGGGAAAGTTTGCCAGTTTTTGTTGGCACTACGGTCTTAGTGTTATAAACTGGCACGTAAGAGGATATATGCGGTAAGGGGGCATCATTAATGGGCTGTTCGTCTAGAGACATTGCCACTAAACTTGGGATTTTGGAAAGTGGATTTTTGGGAAAATAACTATCTAAATTATCGTCTTTACTTGATTGTAAAAACGGGGTTGCAGATGAAACTGTAGCTGTTGCCGGCTTAACATTAATTATTTTAGTTTTTAAAATTGGTTTTAAGACTTTTTGTATTGTTTGTGGTTGTGTTACTGAAGACGTAGGCGTCAAGTCGGAGGAATGTGTTAAAAAGGCCGTATATGTATATTCTGCTATACCTTGTTGTTGTTGTTGTAGTTGTTGATTTATGTCATTAATTGTAAAAGTTTTCTTTGGTCTTGTTATTGTTGTACTGTGATTTTGCAAATTGCTTGTTGCCTGACCACCAGATGCCTTTAGGGTCATAATTGGTTGTTTTTGGGTGGTATTGGTGCTATTTTTAGTGATGGCGGAGGTGGTTATGTTAGAAGAGGTTGTGATGATAGTTAGGCCAGAACTAGTGTTGTGGACGGTTTTAGTGATATTGGCACATAGAGGGGACCTTCCTGCCGGCGGTTTTATAAACATTCCAGATGTGTATTTTTTTTTTTTTTTCGTAAAATATGTGTATTTAGTTTAACACAAAGTCATTTTTCCAAATTTTAATGCAAAATTAAAAATAATAAAAAGAAAAAAATTATAATTTTATTAAAAAAAACTAATAAAAACATATTTTTGTGTTATATGTTCTGAACATTTATTAAACAATGATGGGATGGTATTAGTGCGAAAACCAACGACAAAATTAAATATGAAAAATTGTAGAAAAAGAAACCGTACAGCCCAAGTATTTTTAATTATTTTATTTTTTGAAACAAACAATTAACTACAGGAAACAAAGTGTAAACGGCATGAATTTTTAAAAACCATACACCCCAAAGAAAATTTCATTTGGAAAAATAATATTAATGAGTTTTACAATTAAATTTTAAGTAAATATAATCCAGCTCCACAATCTAAACATTTATTCTAAAACATTACATTACCAAGTACTGACAAAATTACACATAAATTCAGTTCATATTTTATACTTTACACTGATAATTTATACATAAGTCAGGTATTTCCAATATCTCTATAATTTCTCTTTCAATTGTAAAATGAATTCGTTTATTTGCTGTGAAAGTCGTCGTTATAGTTTAACATTTCAGCTGCCTATAGTTGCCTATTAATTGTCGAATTCTGATGTAAATAACAACTCTCTGAATACGTTTAATGCATATTAACATACAACCCAACAAACGGGAAGGCTTGTTTTCAAATTGAAAATTATTTGGAATCAATCCGTTTGTCAAACGACAAACGTTTGCAAATGACTTTTAATAATTCGAAAAAAATATAACGTTCTCAACAAAAAGGGAAATTATTTTCAAGTCGAGAAATTCATTTATTATCGCTTTCAAACGTTATTCTCAAACGATTTTCAAATGTGGATTGTAATTAACTGTGGTTCCATTTCATTTTTATAATTTACAAAAGTCCTGTTATTTACAGAACAGCACAAGATACAAGTGTGATTTTAAAACAGCATGAGATTTGAAATCACGTGATTTTCAGAAAAGGCCTGTACGACAACTATTTTTCTATAACTCCGGTCGTTAGCATATCATATGATAACGGTGTGGAACACTATTTGTACAAATTATCGTGGTTATCAATTGCAATAAGAATAGATTAAAAAAATTTAATAATATGGAAAAATTTTTATATTATGTACCGTGAACAACGCCACTGGTTGTTTCATAATTCTACGACTTGGTGAACAAGCTTTGTTGAAAGCAGCTCTTGTTTCTGTCATATGCCTGTTCAGATGACGCTGGCAGAACTAATTAATCGATTAACGATATCTTTGTCTCAAAGTTTTAAATAAAATAGTAAAGTCAGACAACCAGTGTTTAGGGAATGTCGCTACGTATGCAATAAATAGCACCGCAATTAGTTGGAAAGGTATACTGTATAGAAGAGACGTATCTGGTGTTATGAAGGGCGCTGTTAGCACAGACAAAATTTAAAAAATTGTGGTCTGAACGGGTCTTCATAGTCAACACGCTTACTACTCAGCCAACAGCAGTCTCTAATCAGAGGAACATTTTTAAATGATTGCTCTTATTTCATCAAACGAATCTATGGATCCCGAAGAATCCTGTATCCAACTTATTTTTAAAGAAATATGGGAAAACATTTTATATTCTGCAACAAACATTATTATAAATAAATAACGAAAATATTATTTGTATTCCTAATTCTAAGACCAAACTTTTCTTGGTCGCATCTAATTTCAATGAATTTCAATACGAATACGAATATTTAAATATACTAGAATATAAAAGTGCATTGTTATTTTCGTTGGTTATGATTTTTATTTAATTTTTCATTAAGTATCTAAGTATATACAAAGTACACAATTCGGTTGCAAATTCCATTATTTTAATTATTTGTTAATTTTTGTGTTTTATTAGTACGCACGGCAGGAGGGTCTATTGTTGTTGAATTTAGCGTTTTTTCTTTTGTGTAAAATAATAGTGCTTGAGAAATAATCTCAGTAAATGTAAAAAAAAATATTTAAAAAAAGACAAACAAAGGAAAATAATAGAAACATATTTGGCGATAGGAAGTGTTTTAAGCAATTAAAATACAATAAATAAATAAATAAAGATCTACATATTTGAAAATCTCTAACCTTAAAGGATGCTAAAATAATAATACTACTACAATAGTAAGAAGAGGACTCAATTATTTAGAACTTATTATTTTATGGTGGAATCATTGCAAACTAATTAAGTAGAACACGTCAGTTTGTAAAATATACCGATGAAAATAACTCAAAGAGATGGGAATTATTTAATTTTCTTGAGTATCATTTAATTTTCCCAGCAAAATATGTATAATCGAAATTAGTAAAACAATTTACAGTCGTGTGAAAATGAAGCAAAATTGCAATTGCAACCCTGTTGTATAGAAGCGCTGTCACTATGGCTGACAGGAAACGTTCGATTTACGCTGTTTCGATTTGCATCTCTTAATTCGATTGAGGTAGTCATTCGATTTACATTGCATAAATCCAGTGAACAAAACTATTAAGTGAAATACATATGTACATATCTTGGACCAGCTTCACTATCTTACAACACTGCTTTTTTGCACGTTGTTTTTATATCAGTGTTGTAGAGTCTCTGATGTCAAGGTGACTTATTAAATTTTGTAGCTTCGTTTTCGTAGCCATTTTCAGTAATTATTTTACTACTTTGCCGGTGCTACAC
The DNA here is from genome assembly GCA_963924685.1 of Dexiosoma caninum. Classification (NCBI taxonomy): domain Eukaryota; kingdom Metazoa; phylum Arthropoda; class Insecta; order Diptera; family Tachinidae; genus Dexiosoma; species Dexiosoma caninum. The sequence continues at coordinate 129,290,180 of OZ004725.1, read as the reverse complement.
AATACCGCCGAAGGAGGACGTTCTGATGTGCGGTGGATTGGTTAGAGCTGTAGCCGGTGCTGTTCACTGACCAGTGACTATGCCCTCGCCACTAAAACCATCCGACAACAACTGACACAAAGCCACACAAATGCACAACAGAAAAATGCGAGATGTTTTTATGAGTTTGAAACTGGAGTTCAACCGAGGAAGATTCTTCGTTTTGTAGTCAACGTGCAGACTACTTCGACCATCGCCACCTACATTTCTGAAATATTATTTCCGACAAAGTTATAATAACATTATTGATGAGAATTAATTCTTTTAACGGCTTGTGAGAATAGAAGGGCTGTTTGATAACTCTGTGACTATTTAAATAAAAATGTTTTTTCCGCGTAAAAGTTTTATGCTTCAACATAATCTCATTTTAGATCGATACATTTAGTGCAGCGTTTTTCCAGCTTTTTTATTCCTTCCAAATAAGAGGTGCTCTTAAGGTCCTCAAAATAGACGTTTGATTCTGTTATGACTTCTTTATGCGACCGAAATTGCTTACTACCCAGTCATTTCTTCAGGTTTGGAAAAGAAAATAGTCGCAAGGGATAAATCCGGAGAATATGGTGGATGAGAAAGCAGTTTATAGCCCAATTTATGGATTTTTGCCATACTGACTACACATGCGTGCAGGCAGGAACAGCACTTTTTTCCCCAAATGTGGTTTGATTATTCCTTGGCCACTGGGGTATTGTGATGGATCCATATTTCATCTACGGTTATATAACGGAGTAAAAACTCGTCCGGATTGCGGTTGAACATCACACAGGAAATCACTTTTTTCGATTTTTGTTAAATTTCACTAGGTTGTCTGCTTTTAATATATGTCAAACATAAACGAAATGATGCACCTTGCTCAAAATTTAACTATTAATAGTCTATTAATAGATGCTGGTCGACGCCAGTAATGTTGCATTTAAAGTTACTGCGAGTGAAAAACAAAAACTCACGGAGTTATCAAACAGACCTCGTAACTATACAATTTGAAGATGATTGTAGTCGTTTCGGTTTACGTAGTCATAAGTGAAATTTATAAGCGTTTTTGAACTGTCATGTAATCTTTTTCGAACGTCAAAGTTGCAATGCTCATTTAATTCTGCGGCTATTATAAGGATAAATAGAAAAATTCTAAACCAGTTTATTCAATGACTGATTCTTAAATATGTATATCGAAATAGCGAACCGTACGTATTAAAATCAAAAAATGTTTAATCTTCCCATAAAAAACATTCACGTCATACCTTTTTACGTTAAACTTTCATTATATGTACAAAAAAATAGTAATACTACGCATATTTGTGTTACATTTGAGTTAAAAATAATGAGTGAAGCAAATGTGTGTGAAAGATTAATTTATGCATATAAAAATTAACAAGCAAATAACATACTCATAGAAAACATATGTAAGTATATAATTAAGATTTAAAATCACAAAAAGTGGCAGGATGATGGAGATGCGGAATTAAAGAAATTGTAGAACGTTAAAGCATGATAGGTATGCATATACAAACGACAAGGAAGCTAAAAAAGATTAAAAGTACAGAAAAATACGCAAACAAATTAAATGCAATCGAAAATTAATCCTTTTTCAAAGGATTGCATGTATTTTCAATTTAAGCCAAAAGTATACAAATAATTTACACGTTAAATATCTGGAAATGGTATGCAGAGCGACTATTTTAAAGCAAGAAGTTCAAATACAGGAAAAGACACAGAAAATACAGGTGAATAGAGAGGGAGAAAAGGAAAAAAATAGAAAGAGCTTAAATATCTACTGATAAGAACAGGGAGATATCATAGGCAGTATAGAAATGTGTAGCGAACAATATCTAAACAAGTTGTTTATTAACAATAAATTAATAAATTACAATTATACGTCTAAGAATAAGAAAAAATAGTTTTTGGATAATCTTTTTCGCATTGAATTAGTCGCCTAATTTGCAATATGTTTCATAAGCCTAAATTGTTTTTTTTATTTGAGAATCAATAATAACTTACCTTCATCGTCTGAAGAATATGAATTATAATCGGCAGAAGAACCTGTGTTAGTATGAGTCTCAGAACGGCTGCGTTGTATACCACCAGTTTTATTTGTTGATGAAGCATTACCTGTCTTAATTCCAGCAGTTACGGAATTGGGGTAGTGGGCTCCACTGGCAACAGCTGTTGAAGCTAATAAAATGTTGGGATTGCTACCCAGTTTCGACATGGCTGCTATATTACCGGTGTTTGTGACGCTTTGGCCACTTTGTGTGCCTGCCAATGTAGAATGTTGGGCACTTTTACGTGTTAGTGGTGATTGTAGCATGCGCTGCTTCCATTCCAATAAACGTTTCATAGATTCTTCGCGCTTACGTTCGCCATCCAAATGAGAAGTAGGTGTAGTTTGCGCTAGAGTAGCAGTTCCACCAGTTGATGTTGGAGGTGATATTGAGCCTATGGGTGGAGAAGTAACTGTTGTATTAGTGGTAGGAGTAGCAGTCGACGAGGGTTGATCGTCAAATGTCGACGAACGTTTAGGTAAGCGAGCACTAGCTGAACGTAGGAACAGTTCATTTTGTTCAATAATTTGTTGGGTAGTGAGACCTGATGGTAGTAATGGCGATTGTGACGTTCGTTTTTGTTGATATGCCGGCGATTGATTTAATTGCAACTGCTCTTGTTGTTCGTGTTGCTGAGATGGTGGTGATTGTGTGTTATGAGGATGAGTGGAGGATGAGCTAATTTGTGAACCATTACCCATTGTTTGTGAACGACTCATACGTGGTATGCTAGTATGACCTGCTTGATTACCTAAAGTATCTTGTAACAATTCATTACGTTTATATATTCTTTCATATGGATTCTCATAACCGATTGTATTCATACCACTCGCTACGGGACTAAGAAAATCTGTAGATACACCGGCTGTACGATATGAGCCAGCCTGCTGCGGCTGAGCCTGTGGATTTTGTAAATACAATGCGCTTTTCCGCATTTTTTCAGCATAATTTTCTTCCGAATAATAAAAGCTGTCTGGTGTACGATTGATGTCTAGACTGGACTTTGGCCGTGGTGCTCTTACTGGATCTGGTTCTATCATTGAGGCAGTGGCAGCAATAGCAGCAGCGTCTGCTGCTGCTTCAGTTCTAGCTTCATATTCTAAAAAGTCTGCCGAATGTGGACGAACAATGGCAGCTGCAGGTCTGGCCCTCAGATTCATATTGTTGGTAGTTGCATTACGTCCAGTTGGTGACTGTAATTAAATGAAATAGAAATAATTCTAACTTAATTTCATCGCAGTTACTAAACATTTTTTAAATTGATTTGCTTTGTTTTTTTTTTGCTTTGCCAAAAGTATGATTGACATTACTTTCGTGCCCTTAACCTATTTTCCGTGACTTCGTTGTGATACAGCCCTTCCTTCCAAGAAACACACAGAGATATAAATGCGACGTCCTTAAATCCTTAAAGGAAAACTTTGTCTTGTAGAAATTATTCTTTGAGAAAAAAAAAGTCAACTTCAAAGAAACATGTATGAATATGTAACCACGCATATGAACCATATGCATTCATGAACGCGTGGCGTAACTAATTTAAGTTTTGTGTGTTGAAAAAGTTAAAAAAGGCAACTTTCTAATATATAAATCCATATGTATCCAATGAAAAAAAAATTATATCATTTTTAGGAAATACTTTTGAACAGCTTCCGAAGGAAGGAAAATTAGGACATAATAATTTCAACAGCGAGATTATTCTCCGGAATTAGAATTCACTTGTAACTCTTCCCATGTTTCTTTATTAATTAAGTAAATAAAATAAAATGCATGATTTACAACATTTTTATTTGTAAAAAATATAAATATTCTTTTACTTATTAATAGCATTAAAGTAACTTAAAGAATCTCATTATCATTCATTCAAGATAAAGAAAAAAGTGGCTTTACTTAGCAGCACGAACATTATTTCGGATTCAATTAATCGGCGCATGAACAAAGAGAACTCTGTTATTCTTTTTATCTTGGACCAGCACTCAGGGGATGACAGGAGGAAAGGAATAGTGAGAGATATGACAGATACTGTTCAGCTGCCGTGTCAACAACAACACTAATTCACCTGGGGTGGTACGCAGGACTTTTCAACGTGCAGACTACTTCAGCCATCGCCACCCTTATCGGTGATAAGCTGGCTCACAACAAATTCGATTTCAGAAATTCGGAAAGAATTACTAACACCAACACAAAGAAATTTCAAACATCTATGTATAATATTTCAGATGAAAGCTTTCGCCGATTCAAAAATAAATTCTTTCTCCCTAGCATTCCTATACTTAAAATTTAATTCATTTAATTTATGCATTGAAATCTATAAAGAAATTTAACTAAGAAAATCCAACTTTATTAACTAGAATGTATCCAAAAGTACCAAAACTGAGAGTACAGAACTTTATTTCGAAGTTTTTTTTTTTTATTAATCTTTCGTCATAATTAAATCTTTATTATAATTAGTAAAATTATAGTGTATCGCTTTCTTATCGTGTACGTCTTGTCACGTTCGTATTTGGACTCTACCCAATTTAAAGGAAAAAAACTTTTAAGAAAATTTTCATATCGCATATATCGACCCATAAAATTTGTGATTTGTATTTCTTCGTGTTTCTTACTTCTGGTTTTACCTGCCTTCTGGTTTTGTTCTATTTTAAATAACTTGCCGTCACATTGTTTCAGTTTAATTTTTTTAACCAAAGTGGGCAATGTCACGCCCATTAAAATTAAATATTATTCGAATATACACCGTCAGTTAACTTTTAAACCGAAATTCATTTAACAACTGAAAAATTTACATGTGTCATGCCATGTGTTAAAGGCAAAAGAATCGAAAGAACCTTTCGGGAGTATGAAAAGGTTTCAATATGAGAAAAAGTACAAACAAATATACGTGATCTAAATTTACACATACGTATGTTTGCGAAAATATATTTGCATGCAGTTAACCGACTTATATATTAAGCGGAGGATAACAGAAATCAAAAAGCATTATTACAGAAAACAAAAAGAAAAAATTTAATTTTTAATAGAAACAGCTTTACATCGAATTGAAATTGAAACTGATTGCCAACTTTTTAATTTATCCTGGAAATTTAAGTTTGTTTGGATCTAAAACAACACTTTCATTTCATTTTGATTTTGGGTATCACTTTGTTCCAATGTGATCTATTTTTCTGTTCGAATGTTATGACAGCTTCTATATATCCTGGAATTTGTTTCTGCTTTTGAAATTTTTGCACTAATTTCATAAAATTGGATGGATACACGTACATTTTGAATTTGTAAAAATGAATTAAGTAAAAACATACCGAAAGTGAGATAGAAAACTTTGTATGCTAAGTTGTGTTAATTGAGGTTTTGTGTTTCCAGAAGTTGCGTTAACAGATTCACTAATGTTAACAATTTGTTGCGATTATGGAGGAGTTTAGTTTATCAGCTGTGCTCTCAATTTTACCTGTTATGAATTCGACTTGTCTCTAACGAAGTCCTCTGGCCACTAATTGGTGTGGACGGTTAAACAAGTACTTTTAAGAAGATTTAAGTAACTGAAGATGATTTCATATTAGTAATAAAGTTCTTTCATGTATTTATGATGTGATTTAGAAAATCTGACGTCTGTATGACAATAAAAAGATTGCAGAAAATTTGTTCTTTTTTAATTAAAAGTACTTGTTTAATTTTGCCAGACGCTGTACCTACATACAACTGTATACGAAATTTAAATTTAGCAATCTGAACTAGTAGTAGCCTGCAGCAGCAACACAATTGTGTATAGTATTGCATGCAGATTCTTTTTCTCTGCTGAAAATGTAGGTTGCACTTTATATTCAACTTGCGTTTCAAGTGTAAGGGGGGGGGGGGGCGTTTGGGTTTGTAGCGTTTAATTTTTATGTAAGGGAGTGAGTGTGCTTGTGTTATTTAGTATTTCGTATAATGTCATACCTGTTTGCAACAACGATTTCTTTATTATTTTTGTTGTTCTATTTTCTTCGTTCCACTGTTTGTGTTGTTGGATTAAGAATGCATGCAAATTGTTCCTTAAAGCCTTTGTTACTACTGACACACTAAAAAGACTAATTAAGAGTTCCACTCGTGTCTGAAAAAGTCATTTAAACAAATAATCAACAACAGAAACAAAGATATCAGTGACTAGAAAGGGTCTTTACAGAAAGAAAATGAAAACTGTTCTATAATATCTGAGGAAAAAGATTAGAGGCCTTGTAATAAGAAATGCATGACATTTCTGCTCTAGTTCAATAGATCTTATATTCATTTATGAAGCAAAAATCTTGGAAAAAAGTAAAAATAACAGCCTACAGTCAAACTTCCGTATAACGAATTTGTAAATCATATTTCTCCAATTAATTCATTACCTGAAATTACTTGAATGCGTTACAGCCCATTTACCTTCGAGAATAGAAGAAAGAGGTAATAAAAAAAGAGTAGAAAGAATGAAAAACAATAGAGTGGCAGAAGAATAAAAGAATAAGTAGTGGCTCTAGATATTTCAAAAGCATTTGACAGAGTGTGGCATGGAGCACTCTTGTCCAAACTTATTGCTTTTGGTGTCGGTGATATCTTCTCTCGATTTATATCGAGCTTTTTCAGGGATCGCGCTATAAGAGTTGTTATAGACGGGATCTCATCTAACGAGTTCATGATCAATTCAGGGGTACCACAAGGCTCCATTCTTTCTCCTACCCTATTTCTTATTTTTCTTAATGACCTTCTATGTCAAACTTCCAATCGTATCCACTCTTTCGCAGATGACAGCAGTATCTGCTATTTATATTCATTTAATCGTAGGCCTACGTCGAATATGATCGCAGTGACGAGGCAGAATATGAATAATTCGCTAAATGGTGACCTCACGAGAATATCGGAATGAACTGAGCACATTTTTCGGGTAGAGATACAATACAATCCCTCTTTCTGCATCTGCACGCGCTAATTGAATTCTCTGTAGTCTTCTATGTTCATAAATTTTGAATATTTCAACTCAAATAAGTGAATAAAATGCCGATTTCAAGTCAAGTCTAATGAATTCGCTACTTAACTAAAGGTCTGACAGCATTGACAGACCGGAGGTTTTGAAACCACTAAAAAGGGTTCTCTCTCTCATCTTTTGTTTTTGGTTTTCTTTGCTAGTACGAGTAAATTCTTCTTTGTAAATATTTTTTTTTCTGCTTTAAAAAACACCCAGGATCTCGTCAGGTGTGAATCGGCCATGCAACCTACAGATTCACAGTGTAATGCTAACGCACCAGTAGCATTCGCACTTTTGTGTACCATTCGCGTTTTCAAAATTTTCTACAATTTAGCGAATGCTTATTTCCGAGAGTGCATCGCAAATAGTTCGTTTTTGCGAAAGTTCTCACAATTTAGCGAATATTTTTATATCCAGAATTCTGCGGCAATTCAGCGGGTATAGATTCAAACATTTTACAAATAGTTCAGTTCGTGACCTTATTTCTTTTTTTTTTTAGTTGCTAAGCAGCATTAAAATAAATATGTACTAACTACATAGATGTCTACATATGTACATGTATTAAGACATACTCTAAATTTAGTGGTATTGTTTTTAACCAAAGATTCAGGATGTTCTTGCAGGCAAGCAGCTTCCGCTTGCACGTTCACTTCTTAACACGGCACGTGAATAAAAAAATACTCATATATCCTTAAACCATTCCTAACTCAACGATTTAGAATATAATGTGCAAATACAGAAATCAAACATTGTAAATTTAAAATGTGTTCAAGGAAAAATCGTCACAGAAAATGCAAAAAGCCCAGCTAAGATTTTCTAAATGGAAAATTAACATATTAATTCCGGTCTGTTAAGTCCTCAAATAATTTAGTTGATCCTTTTTTACTTATATTGCAAAATTTTGTGGTAATTATCAATATATTTTTTTATTTAAAGAAGTTTTTTCGGTGCTCCTGCTCTTGTATTTTCTGTTACGATTTGAGAGTTCTCCTACAAAGAAAAATATCGAATCTGTCTATGGCACAAACAGAAACTACGAAATTATTTATACAATTTTTATGCCAATGTCAATCTTTTTAACAGAAATTAGTTTATAAATTATTTTTATCACATCGTCTGTTTATGCGAAAAAGAAAATAAAACAATATTTTTGCATTGAATTTTGATTAAGTCGTTCTATCGTAAAAGTATGTCAAATATATGTAGCGGCACTGTATATTCAGCTATACAAATATTTAAAAGCACTGGCCACATTTTTTAATCAAAAATATTTCAACAAAAATAGTATAAGAAACTTTTTGCAAACGCTTGATCAAAAATAGAAGCAACGATACGTTTATATGGCAAAATGAAAATAACAACAATAAGTGGGCACATGGCATGAGGAATTTGCAAAATGATTCCATTTATTTATTTATTAATAAGTTTATTTTCTTAAATAATCAAGAAGATACTTGTAGTTTTTACGAGTATTTACCTCATCAAGTCCAATAACAAAAAGTTCAAAGTTATATCAATGGTATATCTTGGATATTATTTTTGGAAATTTACATCGTTTTTTTTTTATATTGGACCAGTACTAAGGAGATGACCCCTACACATGCGGTGCATTGAGCTGGAACTAGAGGAAAGTTATAGTAGGAGAAATGATATGAGGCGAAGCTTCACAATCTTACAACACTGTTCTTTGCACGTTATTTGTTTTTCTTGCAGTGTTCTAACATCTCTGATGTCAAGGAGACGTATTATTTTACTTCGCCGATGCTACACAATACCAACGAAGGAGGGCGTTCTGATATGCCTGTGAATTCGATACAGCTGAAGCCGTTACTGTTCAGTGACTATGCCTTCGCCACTGAAACCTTCCGACAACAACTGACACAAAGACACACAAATCCACAACAGAAAAATGCGAGATGTTTTTATTAGTCTGAAACTGGGGTTGAACCCAGGAAACATTTTTCGTTTTGTAGTCAACGTGCAGACTACTTCGACCATCGCCACCCTCGTTTTGGCAGCGCGTATTTGACACAACCTGCAGGTATAGTGTACACTGCACATTAGATGACGGCAATATAAAGTCTTGTATGAAATATTTATACAACTTTCACTTTTCTTCTAATTTTGTACAATGTTATGGAAATTTCAATTTGATACGAATTGGTGTTTAAGTTTTTCACGATTAGCAATTTTGAAAATTGAATTGAAATGAATTAAATATGGATTTATTTATCATTAAGAAGAATTCAATTTCTCCTATTAATTATTGCTGTATAATAATTAATTATGTGTAACACTAGGTTAGTGCATCAGTGTGTCTTTGTGTGTCAGTTGTTGTCGGAAGGTTTCAGTGGCGAAGGCATAGTCACTGGTCACTGAACAATACCGGCTTCAGCTGATAGCAATCCACAATCACATCAGAACGCCCTCCTTCGTCGGTATTGTGTAGCACCGGCGATGTAAAACAATAATAAAAAAAAATTCTACTAAACCGAAGCTTCAGCACTGCTACGAGTAGAAACAAAGAACGTGCGAAAGCAGAGCTGCAAAAATAATTAATTCAGCTTCACCTCCTGTCGTTTCTCCTACTATCCCTTTCATATAGTTCCAGCACAATGCCTCGCATGTATAGGAGTCATCTCCTGAGTGCTGGTCCCAGATAAAAAAAAAATATAGAGAAAGTAAAACGTATTGCACACTAAATGCATACAAGTCTTGTACAAGGAATACTGCTACGCAAAAAAAAAATACTTAACTGACTCACCTCCAAAGTATCTGGTGTATAATGTGCGGTCATCGAAGGTACATGTTTGTTGCTTTCGTAACTAGGCGGAGATAGGGGGCGACGATATGTGACAGCTTCATGTATTAAAGCTTCCTCGGCTGATGTATTTCCTGCACCAACAGCTAAATTATAAATATCCTCATAGTCGGAAAATACGCGATTTTTTGAACGACCGTAAGCATCGGGTGTACGACGTTCAGACGATGAAACGTAAGCCGACATGTGAGGTGGATAGCGCTTCTGTATAAGACGCTGCATATACAATTCACGCTCCCCGTAAATGTCATCAACGGCAACTCGTTGTTGTTGTAGTTGCATTATTTGTTGTTCTATTTGAGCGTCCATGTATTGTGTTGAAGGGGATTGAGGATAATCGTCGGGACTGAGGGTTAGTTGTTGTTGATATTGTGTTTCCAAAGCGTCTATAGCGTAATTTGATTGTGGTTGTGGTATTCTCACGGCTGAGGAGACATTACCAGTGCGAGCATCGTATATGGCATGATGTTGGGATCTGGATTGTTGGTGTTGCTGCTGCTGGTATAGTTGCATTTGCTGCAATGTCGGAGACATTATACCTGAACTGCGACTAGTTTGTTGTTGTTGTTGATGCTGCTGTATTTGATGTTGTCTCATGGCTTCATTGTCAATAGAATTTTCAGGACTGGGAGAGGAATAGCCACCATCTGTTATACGTCGCGGCTTGGGGGGAGCGTTGGCATAAAGTGGCTGACCATTTCCACCCCCACTACTACTACCAGATGTTGTGACGCCTCCATTATCGGAGGCGGGCGTAACTTGTCCTTGACCCGACATCTTACTTTGTTGTGATTGCAGCGTATGAATACCCGAATCGGAGTTCTCCCCACTGTGATTGAGAGAAGAAGCACCACTGAGGTGTTCAGAAGATTCACCAGCGCTACTGGGGGCTTGCATCATAGTGGCCGCAGTTAAACGTCTCACCCAATGCGCCATGGATTCGGTATTTTCAGCAGCCAGCCAATAAGTTCTCATATTCTGATGTTCGCACTTGAAGGCATATTTGCGGTAGATTTTATCTTCTGGCAAACATGCCGACACTTTATATGAGGGCAATAGTATGGATCCCAGTAACTTTTCTTCCTCCGGTCCCTTATAGTAGTAGAGACAATATTCTGCTAATACAAACCACCTTTTGCGCCATACTTTAAGACCATCTGAACCTTGCTTGTAGAGCCAACCAGATATGGTAACCGCAGAGTTGCTTGGCCGTTTCGTAATGGGTGATTTAAGAGCTTGAGAATTTGTTATTGAGCCACCACCCGATTTTTTACGGTCCAGAGGCGCGTGTGAAGGACTTTTAGCTGAGGCCGATGAAGATTCCTCGGAACTTGGCGTTTTGGTCATTTGCGGAGGATTACTTGATGTTTTTGCTACGGTTGAGATTTGTGTTTGCACTGCTTGATTGACTACATGACCGGGATGATTTTGCTGTATATAAATAGGGCTTTGATCGCTGTTCTGCGGTGTCTGTAAATCAGATTTGGATCGTTGCTGCATAGCATGATGATGCTGATGCAGCTGCTGTTGATGATGTAACTGCATTTGTAACTGTTGATGCTGATGTTGGCCATATATTTGCTCTTGTTGGTGTTGCTGTTGCTTGTGATAATGTTGAGCTGATTTGTGGGAATTTTGTTGACTAACTTTCGATGGTCCAGTAGATGGCTGGAACTGATTTATTAAATTCAGTGAAGACGGAGGTGCTCTCTGTTGCTGTTTTTGTGTCAACGTAGACATAATGCTTGATGATTGACTGATATGATAATGACCCTGTGGCACGGGAGGATTTATCATTTGTCGTAGGGCAAATTGCCTTTGTTGATTTTGAGCTGCCTCATTTTGTGTTGCCAATTGTACTTGTAATTTCGCCTGTTGCAGCTGTTGATATTGCAACTGTAAATTTGTAGATTGATTGTGTGCTGAATTTACACGTCCAGTAGCTGCTAAATATGTCCGTTCTGTTGGCGATTGATATAATTGCTCTGTACCAGCAGTGCCACCCGTACTGCTTGTGGGATAGCCCGATGAGGTCGAGGGTTGGTGATATGGTGAACTATGGGCAGAACTACCACCACTCCCTGAGCTTTGTAATTGATGTTTTAATAGTAATTTGTTGGCATGTGGTTGTATATCAATTGGCGTAAGGGGCCCCGATGACGATGTTGTCGTTGGGCTTTGTTGATATTGCGGATGAACGCCGGTTACATGTGCCAGATGGTAGTTCCCATGCTGCTTTTGGAAGACAGGCGAATGTGTGGTTGTACGGTAGTCTGCTATGTTCGTGTGATAGGCTAATGGTATTTGCTTTTGTAAATGCTGTGCTTGCTGTAACTGCTGTAGCTTTTTTGCATCCATTGTGGCCGCATTAAATAGCGGTGGCGCTTCTAACCTTTAATTAGAACGAACAAATTAACGATAAAAATACCAGAATTTAGAATCCGAAAATTTAAAAGTTATTTAATCCATTTGTACCTCGTACACAGTGAATTGCAATCCCTTACTCTTTCAAATTTAAAACTATCTGTGTCTTATGTTTTGCAGCCTTGTAGTTGTACGCAGCTAAAAATCTAATTACTCACAAAATTTGTCAAACACTTAAACGTTTGCATTTGAACATAAACTTTTCGAAATTAATTACCCAATAAACAGAAATTCCAACATTTGAAATAATCAGCTGCTACCACCACTTTATTTTCGAGCATGAAAGAAATGTATAAAATTTTTCACAGTAGTCCACGAATTTATAAAAGTTATTTGGATTGAACAGTAATTTATGTATGTATGCATTGGGGGTAAAATTTACATTGTAAAACGTTTCATTTACAAAACCAATAGTTATAGATCTGCGGAGGTTTGATAAAAGAACTTATGTTTTATTTTAAAGTTTTTTAGGGGCGCAAACACTAGTGCAAAAATGCCGAAGAAAACTTTTTGTGTATATAATTCAAAGTATTTAAACCCAGTAGTAAAATGTAAATCCGCTAAGTGTTTCTCTTACATGGTGACAACATACAGATTACACCAAAAGAGAATTTTGATTTATGATCAAAAATATGGAAAATTTTTGTAAATTGACTTCACTTCTCTTGTCTATGGTCTACTGAAATAATAAAAAAACAAAACAAAAATAGTTTTGAAAGAAGGCCTTGTTTGAGCAAGATTTGTAGTTTTAATAAGAAATCTTTCATTTGTAAAATTATGTATTACGATCATCTGTGCATGCTTGTTATATGTTTTAGAAGGTCTAATTACGAAATATAGAAACAAAAAATATAGAAAAATTAAATAGATTTACATAAATCAAATAATAAAGAAAATTTTTAAAGAAGCTATGTACTTCATTTTGTTTGTACAATTCGTTCGCATTTAAAAAATCGTAGACTTTTCACAGAAATTTAATGAGAAGTCGTGGGAAATTCTGATGTATTCGCCGACATTCTTATTTCTTTCTGTCAAAAATGTCAAATACAATTCTAATCAACTAATCGTACGGATTTCATATTTCGTATGTACATATAATAGCACAGAACTATGCGCAAAAATTTTCTCTTTTGCATTTGCGACGAGATCGTCGAGACCGCAGCTTTCTATTCTTGAAATATTCACCAAAGCATATAAAACGTCTATGTTATATATAGTATATATACTACATACATACATATATGCATGTCTGTTATAATTTTCCTTAATATGTAATATGTGATTTTTTTTCATTCGTCGTTGTTTTTCATTTGGCATTAAAGAAATATTTCAATTATGTATAACAAATTAGACACATCATACAGAAATCTATAAGCCACAGCTGTGTATACAAAAAATAAAACTTCTCCGACATATCCATATGAATAGATCAGAAAATAGCCAGATATCGTATACTTAATGTCTGACATAAATTTGTCCGATGTTCGATATTTGTCCAAATTGCCTGAATCACGCAACGTTGGACTATTTTACTGGCTGGGTTCAACTAGACATATATGCTTTTAATTAATTAAATACTAACAAAAACTATTTACGAGCCAGAAAACGGATAGAGGGCATGAAAATTACCCTTTTTTAGTTTTTAGTGAATTAAAAATTTTGCATGGTCAGCATTTATGTATTCACGAACATATGAAAAGAACATAAACGTACTCATATGTCTATAAAAAAATGCACAAGTCGTCACACAGAGAAAAAAAAATTATTCTGAAGCCACATTGTGCTCTTTTGTTTGCATCGTTTTGTACAAATTTTAGGTTTTTAAACAGAATCTGAGTGATTGTTGCTTTACACTAATTTAGCTTTAATGTTGTTCAATTTAATTCGTAATAGAATTAAATTTCATTATTTACGTAGAAATTCGTAAAATTACGGAAACGGCTTTTAAAAAAATTGCAAAAAAAATTCAGCAGATTGTAAAGATCTTGAGATACAATTACATATGCATATCGAGTGGATTATTTCATGATTTTTGTTAAATATTTGTCAAAATGTTGCTATACGTTCTTTTCTCATCCAAAAACTTAGACGAGATTACTAAACCGAACCACGAACATACCAGTAATCATATCGATTAGCAAAATTTGTTCACACGAATTTGATGTGGAGTGTTCATTGTGCTCAATCATATAAATATACAGTAAAAGCGTAAAGTAAAAGTTGAAAATATAAAAAATAATTTTGTAAAATGCATATGGAAACAAAACATATTTATCTATCACTTTTTGTTTAAGGAAACGGAAAATACGATCCCAGCTAGAAATACTTTTTTGGATGTAGTATCAAATTACGTTGTCCTTTGAGAGTAACCGTTGTAATTGTAAATTCGCAAAGTTGTCAAAGAAGAATTTTTCGAAATTTCTATTTAATAAATACTCTAAAATTATTATAATGGATCTAAATTGTAATTAGCTGATTGTTATACATTTGAAAGAGTAGTTTAATAGGTAGTTTGTTGCTTGTGTTCTGAACAGTACTGCAGATATACGTATGCACATACATATATATACATACATACATACATAGAATTAAATTCGCCCGAATTTTATGAAACTCGATATTCAATAAGTTAGCATGGAATTCGTGAAAAATTATCTTTTACTACTGCCACATCCCGTGTACTCCAAGTGCAATGACAAGTTTATTAGTGGATTTATTTTTACTTAACGGAAAGCTCTCATTTGCAACATTTATTGTTATTTTCATCAATTAAACCAAGCATGTTGCAAAAGTATATTAAAATTTATTGTATAGAGTCGGCAAGAGCCAACATATTAAATGCTGACTTTTTTTTAATGCATTTAAGGCATTTAACTTACCAATCCCATAACTGATAGATGCAGCCCAACATGATGAATGACTGATTAACGTAGTGTCCCCTTAACAAAACCAATCAGATGACGGTATTAAATTATGATGGATGGCTGCATCTTTTATTTAATTTATAATGTTTTTGATTTTTAAATTTGCTACAGTGGAATTTTAAAGTCTTTAATTGTTTTTATAAATCTTTTAATTTTTCAATAATTTTTATTTATAATTTTATTTAATAAAATTTCTTATGTTTTAACGATTGTTGTTTTAGCGATATGGTTTCACTAGAAATGCAAAGCCGAAGTAGAAGAAAAAAATATATACCGTCATTTATAATCGAATAAATATTTATCGTGTGCAGTTAAATTTATTTTATTAAGATGTCGTGGTTAAATTTTCGTTTATTTTATCGGCAATATCTGGCAAGTTATTATTCATATTTGTATAAATTTAAGTAAAACACTGTGTATGTAAATATTTTTAGTGGCTGCGTTTTCTATGTTAATTTTTTGTTTCTTCTTTTCTATATTTCGAACATGACATTTTGGCTCTAATCCAAGAAATACATTTGTCGGTATCTTAAATAAGTGAAGATATTTACACATATCCCCATGCATTCACAAAAAAAAATTAAAATAAAATTTCAATGAAACATATTTAACAATTACATGAGCACAATCATACAATTGAAAGATACAGAATTGTTGTTGTGTGTTGTGCTTTCTTAACAATTGCCAAAAAATTTCGATTGTATTTACATATTTGTATTCTTTTTTTCGTTTCATATTCTTTTTTCTCCACGCCATGCAATATGTAAAGGAACATCAGTAACTAAAATAGGGATCAAACTGTGGCCTCTTTTTTTTCTGATTGTTCAATGATGCTGCAGCCATGCATGGTTACTATTGGGTGAGTCGTTGTAGCAGCGCCTTAACTCTACTACTATACTCTTTTCTATTTGTTCGTCTTTCGTTTCATTTGGTTATGGAGAAATTTATTATGGAAAAATATTGATAGTTGATACTGCTTTAACTTTCTGTGCAGTGAGAGATTTTCAATAAATCTGTAGAAAGAAATTTTTAAGCAAATACACTCTAAACAACTTTAGCTGAAAATTAGGTTCATAATAGTAGGCAACGCTTTACCGAATATTATCAACCTAAAATTGAGTATTTTATTTTTTTTAAGCATTTTGTTGATTTTTTAACAGAATATACATATTTATTAATGTTAATATTGTATTGCCTCCATAAGATTCATTGAAATAAAATACTTTATTTTACGTTGATCTACATATATATTTCGAACCATAAGGTTCATCGTCAGGATCTATAAATAAATTTTTATTTAATAATAATTATAATAAAATTTTTAACAATTTATGTTACCAAAATTGACTGAATTATTTGAAAAATATATACATATATTTGATTAACAAAAAATAACATACACTGCGTTTCACATGAATAGGTGAGTGTTTTAGCAACCAATTAGAGCTTGCTGCTCTCAGGATAATTCATGCAGAGAATTATGTTGCACTTTTTATTAAAGGTTTAACAATTGAGAAAAAGAGTATACACAAAGAAGACTTGAAAAAGTTCCGTTAAAAATAATATGTACTTCTTTTTATAATTTGCGAAGAAAATTGTGAACTATTTTTGCGTCAGTTGAATAGGTGCAGTGATTAAAATGTGTTTGTATGGTCATTTGTGTCAAATTTAATTACAAAATAGTTCAGCAATTTTTAAAAACAAAACACAAAAATAATTTTTAATCGATTTTAATTGAAAATGGGCCGTGGTAAATCTTTAACGTTGGAAGAGAAGGCAAAAATTGATGCCTATGATGATCAAGGTCTGTCCGGCCGAGAAAATGCTTTAAAAATTAGTAAAAGCGCTAACGTTGTGTGGAATTATTTAAGAAATAGAGAAAACTATGGCAAAAACATGAAGGGACGGCAAACAATGGCCACAACAGCTACAGAAGGCGAAATATTCTAAGAATTGCCTCCAATTCTAGTGACTCTGCTGCAAAAATCAAAGCAAAAAGTGGTTCCAGTGCTGGCCTTTCCACAGTTAGAAGGATACTAAATACAGCAGAACACTTAAAACGTATTAAGTTGCAGAAAAAACCACCATTGAACCAGCAACGTAAAGAATTACGGTTGAATTTTTGCAAAGAACACATGACTTGGAAGAGTGAGTGGAATAAAGTAGTTTTCTCAGACGAAAAAAGTTCAATTTTGATGGACCCGATGGTTACAACTACTATTTCCATGATTTGAGAAAGGAAGAACGATTTTTAGCCCGTCGCCATATTCGAGTAGGTGGTGTTATGGTCTGGGGTGCAATATCGTACTATTAAGTCATAGACTTGGAATTTAAAACCACCAAAATGACAGCAAATTTCTATCAATCTATTCTGCAGACAGCATTTCCAAAATTTCAAGATTTGTTTGGACCCATCCCATGGACTTTCCAACAGGATAATGCTCCTATTCACACGGCAAGGCTTATTAAAACCTGGATTAGCGCACAAAATGTTGAATTGCTGCCATGGCCACCATACTCCCCGGTTTTAAACATAATGGAAAACGTATGGGGATGGGTGTCTCGGAAAGTGAACGAGTTTGGGCGGCAATTTGATGACCGAGAATCTCTAATTGTTGCAATAAAATCGGCATGGTCGCAGATTTCCTTACAATATTTATCGCAACTGTATAACTCCCTTCCAAATAGAATTTATGAGGTAATTTTATCGAAAGGAGGAAGTACACATTATTAAAAATGAATAAAAAATTAAATTAATAAACAAAACTTAATTGTTTTCGTGCTTTTTTTTATAATTTTTTATTGTTTTATAATATGAACCTATTTAACTGACGCAAAAATAGTTCACAATTTTCTTCGCAAATTATAAAAAGAAGTACATATTATTTTTAACGGAACTTTTTCAAGTCTTCTTTGTGTATACTCTTTTTCTCAATTGTTAAACCTTTAATAAAAAGTGCAACATAATTCTCTGCATGAATTATCCTGAGAGCAGCAAGCTCTAATTGATTGCTAAAACACTGCACCTATTCATGTGAAACGCAGTGTATGTTGTATATGTTGTATATGTATCATGTATTTATTTGTAACTTCAATTTATATATTTAATTTTTAAGAACAGCCCGACTATAAATTTTCATTTGCACCAGAATGGTACCCTATTGGGTTCCTCACGTTTGATGTAACGCAAAAAGTAAGTTGGGAACTGACGAAGCAATACCGTTATAATTCCCAACGCTGTTATTTGCTTAAGATTGCAATTAGATAATCGTCTTTGATTTTACGTTGTAAAATCCCTACAAGGCCAACAATTAAATATTATTTTTGGAAAATTTTGTTTTATTTATGAAAACCAAAAACATTTACAATTAAATTTATAATAAAATAAACATATACATTTTTTTTGCATAAATTATTTCATAAATTTGTAATTTTTTCTATTTGTGTTTGAATATGCCAAGAATATCTTTATTGGTCCCCACCTGGAATGATAGATGCAGTAAACTCCCAACCAGATCTCTAGTAGGATAAACCATGATAAACAATTCCCAAATTGTTCCCAGTATGTGTATTGGGAGAATTTCTAGTCGGGAGGTGCCTAATGCTTTTAAACAAATTATGTCTAATATACCCGGTTAGATTTATATATACATATATGAAGTTACGAAACATATTGTATATAGATCAAGCGAACGAAACCATGAAAATATGCAATGGATAATAATGAAATATTTAAAATGAGCTCGTAAACAGATGCGGCCAAACACTGTCGAATATTCGGTGTAAAAAAGACGTTATGCCTGGCTGAAGTTGTTAGCACGTTGACTTCTAAACCAAAAGTCTTGGGTGCGACCCCAGGGTCGGAATAAGTATTACAAACATTTCGCATTTTTTCTGATATTCTTTAGTGCATAAATACCCAGCATTTTGAAAGACAGCTTAAATCATTTCCCATTCTTTTCCACTCATTTTTCTCCCTGTTGACTTGCCAATTGCCAAATATGTTATACGAGTGCATGATCAGCGCCACCATTTTTTGTTTTTATTTTTTTTTTTTAGAAAAAACTTGCAAAAGGAGAAAAAAAATTTTTTTTTAATTATTTTTTTTTTATTTTACAAAAAATAATGTTTAATACATTTCGTTTCATTTATTTATTGAAACTAAAAACAAGAAGAAAATTGATCTTAATTCAAACGCCATTTTTATATATGTAATTTAAAAACTACATACACATGTAAAGTAAAAATGGGCTAATGATCGTCACACACAAACGTTTATAGGAAGAGTCAGAAAGCTTGTGAAAAAATATTTCCTTTTTTTTGCAAACATTAGTTTGCATTACGAATGACAAGTGCTTTTTTTAACAATTACGACTTTGCTCAGACTTCCAATTTGTGGAAAATACCAATTAAGGAAGAGATCCAAATGCTTGGAATTGTTATGAATTGAGGGCTTTTCCACAAGTGACCAGCCTTCCTTTTCAAATTTTTGACGTTTTCGAATTAACGGGTCATGTGATGCTTTTAGAGTGACAGCTTCATATTTAACGATATTCCATTTCATGTAGTTCGTGCCGATCCCAATAAAAATATAATTCTATTTGATTTCAAACTATCGTTTCGTATTCGTAATTGTATTTAAAATAACTTTCCAACCAGAACAAATATAAAAAAACTAAACAGGAGCAACTTGAACTATACAATAAACCAATTGCAACAACAGAGCTTAACAAAACGAAATCCTTTTAAAACAGTATAAAAGCGTTGTTGTTCACATGCATTTAGAAGTGATATTTGTATGTGAATTCGATTTGTTGGTAAAAGTATCAGAGATGGTTAATTTTTCCTAAGCAAGAATACGAATTTTAGCAAGGAGTTTCAGTCATTTATCATATGTAGGGATGATAACGGCTTTCCCAAGTGATTTGCAGATTTGTAATAAAATATCAAATCAAAACGGTACAACTCCACATCGCTACACTTATACTTGAAACCACAGCATAATGCTGTTTTGTACACGCATACATGCATACATATGTTTTTTTTTTTTTTTTTCTAAATCCCATAAAGTATTGATATTTAGCGAAAGCAGGATGTATTTTTGTGTTGTTCTAGTTAAAACTAAAATACATAGTCAGAGAAAACAAAGCAACAATTGCAACAAAAGCATTTTAAAAGTTGCTACAATTTATATAAAAACAGAAAATGCTTGTGAAAATTTTATTCTACTTTTATGGTTCACCAAAAACATGAAAAACATAACACGCACACCAGTACCTTCTGCAAGTATGCATGTGTATAAATTTTCACAACAATTCGTTTATTTTCCGATATTGTAATAGAAAACGTATAAATGTTAACGAAAAAAAATGCAAGGAAGTAATAAAATCTGGTTTTAGAAAAGGACTGAAACGAAAAATCAAAAGAGCTCAGAACTGACGGGTTTACTTGACCACAATTGTATTGGGGAAGGGAAACTGGTCGCATTACCTAGTCTCACACAAGTTCTATAGAGCAACCATGGAAATAGGGGACAGTCTATATTACCAACATTATTAGTCACCTTAACAATTACATTGCGCATGTGCAACTTAAGGTTGCAACCTTTGGCATGTCTGTGTTTATGTAAACAAACAACAAGCAACTGATTATATGAAACCATTTGCTCTTTCCATTCCTTCCTATCACTTCACCTCCATTCTCTAAATTATCCCTTTGAAACTAGTTCCGGGGCAATGTATTGAATAGCAGAGCCCCACTGTTCCCAGAAAAAAAATAATCTCTACGTTTTACAAACATGACTTTTTTTTGGTGAAAAATGTAAATATTAAAAAGTTTTTCAAAAATGACAAAATAAACCGAAAGAAGTATGTTTGCTAAAGATTTTCTGTTAAATTACGAAAGAAATTAAAATTAGGCCTATTTATCTTTATTTTTTTAGTAAAAATTATCTTTCAATAATGCACAATAAAAGAAAGTTTATGCCATCATTGCATCCCATTACATCGTAAGAATAGATACAAAGTGTCACAATGCCAATTTCATTTCATAAAAGAATAAATAATATTTTGTAAAAAAAAATGATTTCTTTGATGGCAACAAACTGGAAACGAAAAATAGAAAGGCTTAACTTTACAAATATTTATTCTTTAGTGTCTTTAAAGCTTATTCAAGAATTATATTGTGGAATTATTATCTGTAGGAACTTCTTCTAACAATTTCAGGAACAAAGAGAATAAGGAAAATAGAAAAACCCATTGACAAATTGGTCTGGTATATTAAACACTCGTACATACATATCGAAAGTAAATACTAGCAAGAATACTTTGCTTTTGCGTAGCAATAAATTCATATTTATTCCAATAACTATTTTTTAAAGTTTTGCATCCTTTTTATTTTTATTAAACAAAAAGATTAAAAAAAATTTGTACATACACATGTACGAGTAGAACTTCTCTCAATTGTCAATACAGATTCCACTTTTCTTAACCAGCATATGTTTTGTATTTGTACAATACTTTGTGTTAATACGAGCCATTTTTATTTAAATAAATATTAAAATATTCCAACAATGTGGTACAATAATAAAAGCTTTGCAGGCATTCAACTTCGTTCCGGGCCTCTTTTGTTTTTTTATTATTGGCCGTTCTCTACATTTCGCATCCTTTTATGCCGTCAGGCATTGTTAGGAATTTTATTATCCGTGCTGTTAGTCACCGCTAGAAGGGATTGGTATTAAATTTCGCAAGCTTCGGTCAAATGAAGCAAATATTTGGCACTTTCGCTTTGAACGAAATATTGTAAATCTAAATATTTTTTTTTCTAGAACCGGCGCTCAGGGGATGACCCCAACACATGCGGTGCATTCTGCCGGAACCAGGGTTTTGGGAGAAAGGGTAGAGGGAGTAATGTTTATTGATATTCGATTAAAATTCAAATCGTCTAAAGTGACAGGAAATACCTCTGCGGGTAGTACAGGGTGTCTGGTGGCAAATTTATATTTTTAAATGCAATTATTTCAAAAAGTAATAAACGTTGTGGAGGGAGGGTGGTGCCGTTGGAATTATCGATTGTGCAGATTTGTCACTCACGATGTCGCAGTGGTTGAGTGAGCATCGCGCGTTCGCTGTGGAGACATTTTTTAGGTAATTGCTCGTCGACAGTTTTGTTCATTCGGCGAATAAGTGATGTACCGAATGTAAATTTAATTGGTTCGTGGGTGCAGAGATTCCGCGCAACTGCTTCGGCTATGAATGCCCCACGGCCAGGGCCCAGACGATCTTCAAGGACTCCCGAAACATTGAACTGGTTGAAAGCAGTTTACGTGAAAATCCGCGACTTTCAATACGGAAAAGAGCAGCCTCACTGGGACTTCCAAGAGCGATTATTCATGAAACTTTAAAAATGGATCTGAAGGATATGGATGACATACTCTATAAAAAATAAAATCCGCATTTCCATTCCATCGTCCCAAATCGACCGCAAATGTATGTGCTACTAATGATTATCGCGTTATGCGCGCGAATGCGCTGGTTTCCGGAACAAGTTTCCTGATTTCTTTAGAACACATCGCTTTATAGTAACGATAGAACAACGAAACGAACCCCACGTTGCGACGATGCTCAAGAGAGTCAATAGAGGTGTCTACCCTACTATCTTCAATGAGGTTCTTCGCGCTTTCCTGTACACGGTCGAGTAACTTCTAAATAGTCTTTGCAGCACCGGCCCAAACATGACAGTTGTATTCCATTTTCGGTCGGATGTAGGCGGTATAAATAGTGAGGAGATCAGATGGGGTGAAGTATGTCTTACACCGTCTTAAAAAGCCGAGGCACTTGAATTCTTCCTTTGAGACCTGAAAAATATGCTCAGTTCATCGGACATCACACTGGATTTTCATGCCAAGAACATCAAGAGCTTCTGATTCCTCAATGGTTATACCGCCCATAATTACAGATGAGGCAGCGTGATCGTGCATACGGCGGTGGGGTAGCATGCAGCATTGGGTCTTTTGGGCATTGAAATCGACCCTGTTCGCGTGACCCCATTCCGATATTATCGTGAGGTCACCATTTAGCGAATTATTCATATTCTGCCTTGTTGCCGCGATCATTGTCGATGTCGGCCTACGATAAAAAGAATATGAATGGCAGATACTGCTGTCATCTGCAAAAGAGTGGATAGGGTTGGAAGTTGGACATAGAAGGTCATCTAAATATTAAATTTTAGATAACTGGGGATAATTTTAAACATTTATACGTGTAGAAGAGCCTACTGATTTCCTTCTTTTTATTAGAATAATTATGATTTTATACTATATGGCCCGGAAATGATTTATAGAACTTCTCTTTATCAATTCATTAAATATTTACCACATCTGACCAAAATAAATATTGCCATTGATATCCTGAGGGATAAGAAGCGTATTAGTAGAAACAAAACTGCTACAATAATGTTTCATAAAATACAAAACGCCTTAAGAATTATAGGGGACGAATATAAATAATAACGAAGAAGAAATTTTATAAAAAATAAATATAAAATTTTAATAATTTTTTGTTAAGTAACTCTTAAGGTTACAATTCTGTGGACTTTCGACAAAAGATCACAAGTGGAGATACGAAAATTTCTTAGTATTTGAATTGTAAAGGAAACTTCACAAACTTCACTTTACACCATTCAGCGCCTTTATATGAATTTTAGTTTTTGGAATATCACACAAAAAAAAAATCAACTTACCTGAACTTGTTGATTTCATTTTTAAGTTTGATTTCAATAAGGATTTTAGTAGGAAGTAAACTTATAGAAATGTTAGCTCAGTTATACTAAATTTATACATTTTTAAAAAGGCAAACAATAAAGAAAAAATACGACACAAAACCGATTACTTAAATAGTTTTTTCACTCTCCTCAGTTTAATTAGAACTTGATAGTACATTGACAGTGGACAAAATAGGGTTTCTTTTAGCCGACTTCAAAAAATTAAAAAATTTTCTATTCGATTCAATGACTACGATTTTTCTATAAAAAATTGTCAACTATATATAACAATCATGCAAACCTTCATCTCAATGACAGCATTTGCAGCACCCATGATATCATAATCTTCTGAATGCATAGAGAAATAATACAATACATTTAAACAAATAATAAAATCAATACTATGAAGCAAATGAAATAAATATGTTTGATGTCATTAAACAATAAAGGTTTCAAATACCAAAAGCTACTACAACTATGCCGCAGAGAAGCAAAAAAAAATTTTTAGGTGCGAGAATTGTTTTCCAAATGTGAAAATTTATTAAAAAAAAAAAAAATAAACTCAATATAAAAGCAAAAAAAAAAAGATTATGACACACTGCTACTAACCTTACAAGGTCAATGCTTCACAAGAAAGTGCATAAACTAGAGCAATGAATGACGATAACGAGGATTAAACTGATGACGGGTTGGGAGGATAATGACAAATAAAATAAAAAAGGGCTAAAAAAATAGCCAAAAAATATGTGTACCTTAAAAAGTGTAAAAACTGTATACGTAGATATTATGAAGTGTAATTTTACTTGCCCAGGAACGTAATGAACAACATGCAGTGACTAAAAAGCAAGCTTCACTATATTCAAGACGCGTGTCTTTTCAAGCAATATTACAAATTGTTCTTAAGCCTCAAATTTTAACATATCGAAATGTTTCCTTCTTTAAGGAAAAATTTTTCTTCGTGGTTTTATTGATTGTTCAACAATCATAATTATTTTCTTTTCCTTTAGTTCTATTTTACTCTTCCTTGTGGTCATGCAGTAAATAATTTTTTGTTAATGTTAAGGGGCCTAAGTCTAGATATGAATGGGCCAAGTGCTTTGGATTTACTCTTTTGTCTCTCTTAGAAATTTATATTCTCATTTGTTGTTTTCTTTAGTACCTGTTTCACTTAATACGAGTATATGTATATTTTCTTTCTTTCTTTGCCTATAATTTCTGCAACTTTTATTTCTTAATTTGGATTTTATTTTCAGTACAGGCAGCATTTATTAAATAAATAGTCTGCGATAATAATTAAGTTTCCAGGATATTTCTTATATTTCATGTTATTTATTTGCCTCGCCTCAAAAAAAAATAAAAATTAAATAGTGATTGGCGAATATGTTTACCAAAATAATAAATCCGATAACAAAAAGAAGTGTGGCTATTTAGCGCTCCAATATAATTATTATATTTTAAATTATTGAATTAATATTTAGTCGTGTTTAATTAAGGTCATAGTTAATTTATCACAATAAGGTGAAAATTACTTTTTACTAGAATAATGGAAGAAAACAACGCCAGTTGAGTAGAACACGTGTACTAGCTCTATGTTGACACAAAGAGACGTGTGCAGTGACGTAGGAAATATCTATAGGATGGGCCAATAGTCATCATGTTTAAATATTTAATGACTTTTTCGTTATACGCATATACACATTTTTTTCAGATTATATAAATAACAGCAGGAGCATAAATAATGGAGATATTCAAAACTGAAGAAAGAACAAAAATAATGCGCTTACAGTGTAGTGTTATATTAAATCTGAAAATATCATTGGGTTTTACTTCTTCGCCAGATTTGTCAGCACCTGACTACGAGTATTTTCTTTGGGGTAATTCGAACGAGGGAGATTATGTGAACAAGCCCGAGACAATCCTTGAACTCAAGGCCAACATTGTTGTGGAAATTCGACCGCAACAGCCACAAATTTTGAAAGATGTTATGGAAAATGTTTTAATACGAGCCCATAATTGCGAAGCTGAAAACAGTGGTTATTTATTGTTCTTTATTCCTTCATTTTGATAACAAGTAATTTTCACATTATTGTGATAAATTAACTATGAACTTAAACATGACTAAATATTCATTCACTCATTTTTAATAATTGTAGTTCAAATAAAAATCACTAATTCTAAAGATTATTATATTTCTTCAACAAATCCATATTTCAGTGTTAAAAAAGTTTTAAAAATTTTATTTATTTTTTTGTTCCTTAGTTTAGTTTTATATTCAGGAAATAAATTTGCTTACTCAACGAGAATGGATGGGAGAATGATGAGGGAGGAACACGAATGCCACACTATGAAAACGTAGAACACGCGTGTTACTGGCGTTCACTAAGGATCGGATTTGAATACTAGTGGCTGTGCAAGCGGCGAACTATAGAAGCTGTAATGTTGTAGAGGAGGAGAAAGATACTGTGTTGGATGAGGGTGTTCAGATTTCTAAGAGAATGTGGATGCCTTAGTAATGCAACGGGGCGTATTGATTCTTTTTCGGTTTTGACTGCTCCCATGGTATCAAAAAGGTACCGAACGAACAGACCCAAGTAGGCCACTTCCATGAAAGAACGGTCAGACCTAATAAATCATAATGAAATTTTGGTGTCAGTATAATAATTCAAATAATTACTTTTAAAGTTGTTGGAAAACAATTTTATTTAGCGATACACGAGCATATCAGCCATCAATTTAGTCTGTTCTATAAATGTATTTTAAATGGACCACTTTTATATAATCGATGTTTAAATTAAAAACGGCTTCGTGTACAATTTATCACGTAGCAGTTAGCAAATCCTTTTTATACTTCTTCTACTCTTTAAAAGTTAAAACTCTCGAAATCTCTTTTATTTTTACAATATTGATTTTTCTGTGCTAAATTTAAAAAACAAGAAGAAAAGAAAATAATATTGTCCGCGAATTCTGTAAAGTAGGCTTCAAAGCAAATGCATCTTTTTTTTGTTTTATTTGTATTCGATTCTTTATTTTACGCAAGGCAACCAACAAAATTCTAAATGTAGGCTACAAGAATTTAAGTAAATGCTTTTAAAGTGATTAATTTATTCTGTTGTTGTAGTTGTTGACGCTATTGCCGTTTTGTTCAGCAATTACGACTACAACTAGTGCTGGTATTAAACACACAATTTTAATGTTTTTTTTACTGATGACAGAAGGAAATGTAAATTCTACTTTTAATTACATAAATATATAGAGAAAAGGAATGTAAAATTAAATTGTTTACTGAATTTTTATTCTCCTTGATATGTACAGTTAATTTACGTAGACAATATCAGCTTTACCTGCCTTTTCAGTTCGGTAATAATTAATATTTTAATTGATTCGCCAAGAAAACACAAGAAAAAAGAAAACGTATGCATGAAATGAAATGTTACGGAATGTTTACATTCGATTTACTGCTGTAACTGCTTCAAGCACTACAATGTCCTACTTGTAGGACAATTTCGTATGTAAAACACAATATTTTCATTTCGTATACTTTTCGCTGTCGAGTTCGTTTGGCTAACAGAATTGCAAACAGTGAAAATTAAAGTTTATGATTTTTTAAATAACAACATGTTCTTCGCACGAGCCAAAGTGTAATAAGTAGCAATGATCACACACATCTAAAGCGGGTTTCACACTATAATACCGAGTAATATGACTTGTGAAAATGCCAAATCTAATGACAGTCGTATGGCTCCTTCAATTATTCGAAAAAAATTTTTTCGTTTATACTTTTCATTGGATCAAGGTTGTATTTTTATGTAATCGAAAATTAAAAAAAATAACAAAATCAGCAGCGGAGTTATTTGCAGCCATAATAAATTACGAAAAAATATAAAAAAAATTTGGAAAATTGGTATCAAGAGTGATAGTGTAGAAGCAAAATCTAGTGAGATGGTTCCATATATGATTTAGTTGATAGTCATACAAGTTATCATTTGACTCCGGCGTCACTAAATCTAATGACACTCTTAACACTTCTACTATACATACTGTGAAACGGCCTTAAGTATTAAACAAAAGTATTCCCATAAAATATCGCAGTTAGAAATGTTTTGAAACTACATAGACACTCAAGTTACTTTTAAATACAATAATAATATTAATTACAATAATATGTAATAATAATAAATATAATAATAATAAGAAAAAGTAAAACAGTTCGATATATAAGATGTTATAAGTTAATGTTTTATTTCTTTTCCAATAGAAAAATAACCTTTTCCCATTGTTGTGCCACAACAAACATTGCAAGATATTCCCTGTAAAACGTACTCTTTGAGAGTTCCGAGTTTGAAAAAATCGGCGGATACTTTCCATCTCATTTTTCCCACTCTTCTTCGGAGTTTAGACGAGTGAACATTTGCAACGGAAACATTTAGTGAGGTAGAGAGCATCGTTTTTGTGTTCGATTGTTTTTAAACTAAATATAATCTTTATAGTAATGTAATATTTATTTCGAACATTTTTCTTATCTTATCTGATTTAAAAATAGCAATCACAAATTAATATTGCGAAACATACTTCCTTTAGAAAATTAATGCAAACTTCTGCGTCTTTCTGGCATTCATATGTTATTTCAATGTTACGTCTTCAACCTAAACCAGAGCCAGGTTTTTATTGTTAACCGAATTTCAATATAAATTTATTGTTGTAATTTTTCAGTAAATAATAATACTTTTTCAAAGACAGTTGCACCACATGTGTAGGGGTCCAAGATAAAAAAAAAGAAAATTTATTTGAAATTGTTAAATCTTTAAATTGGTTACAAAATTTATAGAACTTCTTTTATGGCGGAAATGAGAAACCTTTCAAATATAATTAATTTTAACGGACGTTATTATATATTATATGTCTGTATTCAATTGATTAATGAATAAAAATGAAAGAACGTTATTTCCAATCTACTCAAGAAGATTTTTTTTTTATAAATTGTTTGTAGTTGAAGGAATTACGGACTGAAAAACTTTTTTCAACGAGTTAAAGGAAAACAAAAACATAAAACAAAGAAAAAAGAAAAAACTACTATAAACTATAGTGAATAAATTTCCCCCCAACCTCACATTCACATTTTCAAGATGTGTCGAGTAGTGTTGTTTGTGTTTTAAACATTGTAAATATTTATTAACATTTAGCAGTGGGTATTTGTGCACATTGTCTTATCACATAATGAGATTACATACTGAATTTGCTGCTGATGGGGTTGTTCTTATTGCCATTATAGTTTTAAGATTTTTTCAATCACACTTCATAATATATGAATGCAGTAAACTAGGATATATTCGTACATATGTAAATATACCTTCAAATGTACATACGAGTACATAGTGCGCTAGTGATACCGTTGTGGTCATGCATGACGTATTTTAATTCAATAACAATGACAGGCATACTAAGCCAACGAAGACTTGATACGAGTTTAATACTATGTTCACAACTATCGTGTTTAACATCTCAATCGTGTTTAAGGATTAAACACATCGATTTTGAGATGTTTTACCATACATTGACGCGTTTTGTTAAACATCTCAAATGAAATGTTTTTGATTTAAACACTTCGTTAAACGCGTAAATGGCAGGGTTGCATTTAATTTTGGGATATGTTCAGTGTGTTTTTGACGAATGTGTCACTTTTTTATGGCTATTAAACACATATTAAAATAGCGATGTTTTTTTTAATACATCTTTATTTCACCTTTAAATAGTTCATCAATGTTAACAATTCCATCATTAACAAAACTCAAATATGCAGCTGATAATTTCACAATTGTACTTTTTTCCATTTTAATATATTTTTAATTTTCTCAAACTTGTATACAATTGTTTACGAAACCATAAGCAGCTGATAAAACGTCATTCTTAAACATTTCAAATATAGTGTGAACGGTTCTGTTTAGTTATTAAAACACTTTGCTTAAACGCGTTTAAAAACATAAGTGTGAACGTGGTATAACACAATGCATGAAATGAACGAAATAATGAAAATATTGTAAAAAGTTTCACTATTATTTGATCATAAAAATTTTTATTATGTTTTTCTTAATTGGCATTATTCCAATCGAAATTTAGATGTATGTATGTATGTAAGTATAAATGTAAGCTTCAGTCGCAGCATTAGTAAGCATCCGGAGAGTTTTGAGTTTTGAGAGCAAAATTTCAGACACTGTATATTGAAACCTCCAACACCGCTCAACACTTGGCTTTTTTGTGGTGCTTAAAATGTTGAACACAATTCGCCAGACATGCCTTAAAATTGTCTCTATTGAAATATGTGTTACTAAATTAAGGAACAAATTGCAAAATTTCAAAATAAATAAGTTTTCTTACTCCTTAAAGAGAAAATTAACATGCTTCTTCAAGGATAAAATGCCATTGGAAAATTTTGTATTACTTGAGCATAACATTTGTTAATATTTTTATTTTACAGTGATATTTATAATTTCAATAATGTACACAAGGCGCGAAGGATGATCTTATTTTTCCAATATGTATTATTTTATGTATGCCTACATACATTATATATGTAATGCGTTATCTGTAGCAGTATCCAGTAACTACTAAAATTTTAATGCAGTTACTTCTTTACTTATGTTATATTAAAAAATTTATTATTAATTTAAATTAAATTAAAAACTTTTACAACAAATACTTTTTCATGTTATTTATTGATACTTCGATGCTATTCCGCCCATCAGAATGTAGTATGTCGTCATAGCAGGGAGCGAATGTATGTGTTACTGAAATACACATCATTGATATTTAAGTAAAACAGAACGTAGGTATATGTACTTTTATACCAATAGCAAAATTAATTTAGCTTAACGTTATGACGTTTGGCATTAAAAGATTATCAACTGTTGCGACAATAGCATAAAGTTCGCGTACGATAAAGTTAACACAAAAGATTGTCTAAATAGTAATTTGTATACTTTGAGGTTTATTAAAAAGCTAATGCAATAATACAATATATTTTTAGGAAAATAGTTAAAAATATTATATTTTTACATTAAAATGTTAAAATGTTTTAAGACCAGAGCTCAATTATTTACCTTGTATATCATTAATTACTGACAAAATTAATATTATTTAAATATCAGCATCATAACACCTTCCTCATAAAGATGTGGGCGAAGTAAAACAATAAAAATAAGCAAAATGAATCTCCTTCAGCTTCAAATCAATGTCGCTTTACAAATTTACAGAGCGCGCAGCAACAGCTTTTTGAAGAATTAATCACTAATCTAACTCTTTTCCACCTCAATGTGGAAATGTGAATGCCACCATTGTTCGTAGACATTTTAATTGCAGGACAAGTAATACTGGCTTCAAAAATAAAACCAAAAGTGAAAAAATTAAAAGGTTATGATGATAAAAGTCACAACACATTAACGTAATAAAAAACCGAAAACTTTTTGCAAATTAAATATATGAAATAAACGTTTTTAGGTTATCCATCTTTAAAGTAGAACAAACAAAATGGATGGGAAAAAAGATAACGAATAATAAAAGATTTTCGATTAAAAATAAGGAACTCTATTGTACGGAAAAGAAATTACAAAATGTACCAAAACTGACAGCATTTCATTTAATTTAAAGGACCAAGAACTTTATAATAAAATAAAAGAGTTAAAGAGTTTTTTGTTTTCACTATTTAATTCACTCTTCTGTTCTTTAATTATAAAACAAATTTCTTTTAAATTTTTCAACATTTAATAAAAAAAAAACTTGGAAAAAGACTGTCTATACAATATGTATTGGCTGAATTTTGAACAATTTTAAGGTTGAAGAAGACGATTTCCGATATCTGTATGAAATAATTTGGCCATAATTTGACAAAATAGTGGCTTTTCTTATTCGGGAATTAAACTGCACAACAACTTCTTTACTCAAGTAAGCAAAAAAAAAGAAGAGCTCGATATTCAAAATATGTATTGACCAAAAAAAAATGTGATGGACCAGTTCCCGCCAATTTAGCAATCTTGAGCACAAATCGAATATTGCAAATTTTAAAAGTGAACTGTCAGAGTGACTTGAAGAGGAACCTGTTGCTCAATTGACACCATTCATATGATGACAAACGATCACTCATAGCATAGGTCTGCAATATTAAAAATAATAATTATTTGAGATGGGTACTTCATTCTTATACTCAATTTTTATTCATTTGTATCTTTCTTTTACAGAATTATTACTGCTTCATTGATGATTTAGCAGATGACGTGTGTTTGTAGTCTTCTTCTTATTTTTTAAGAACTGGCTCGGTACTTAATTAGTGATTAAAGGAAGAGGAATTAAAATTGATTTATATGTATATGAAAAAAAAATTTACTATTAATGTTCGTTGATAAGTTGCTTCTCCCATAAATTACACAAGAAGTTTCTTAATATTTGTTACCAATTCCATTGCCCTCAGAATTACTGTGCGAGATACTCAAAAAAGGCAAGAAAAATACAAAATGTGCAAAAATACGTGCCAAAGGAAACAACTACCGAACTTCAAAATAATGTATAAATAAACTAAAGTACCAAAGGAAAATTTCAGACAAGATACAACAACACACTTATAATGTTATACATACTCGTGTGTACATTTTTCACCCACTTCTTCAAAACAAGGCAAATGGTAGAGTAAATAAGAAAGATGTGTGTATGTGCACGCTAGTACAAACAATTCTGCATACGTTTGACAACAATAGGAAATAATGACACAAATGACACCAGGAGGTTTTTTGACAACATAAAAAAAATGAAAACAGAGACATCAAGCAAGTAGTGTGTACACACTCGTACATTTTGTACACCAACACAAAAGAGCTCAGAAATAGATATTCATTTTCAAATAGCAGAAAAAGAGGCTCACACACAGAATGCAGCACTACATCACATAACCAGGTCATTTAAAGCTGAAAAAAGAAGCAATGGAATGAATAAAGAACAGTGAACAGAAGCAAAAGCAAAAGCAAAAGTAAACGCAGAGAACCGTCAGTCTTTATTATGTTGTTGTAGATTGAAGATGATGATGACGATATTGTTGCTGTTGCTGTTGTTATTGTTGTTGTTGTTGTTGTTGTTGTTGTCACTGCTGTTACGAGTACTTGTTACATTTACTCGTGATGATGATGTGTATTTTTCTGATAATATTTACATTTGTATGCAAGAGTTATACAAACTACTATTCCTACAGCAAACCATACTAAAATAAATTCACTTCCTAAGAAATCATCTGCAGTCGAGTACGTATGGTATGTATGCGTATGTATCTTGTAGGTAGGCATATGGACGTAAGCATTGCTACTGTTCTAAAGAGTTTGTATAAGTTTTGTTTTTCATCCTTTTGTATTATTATCCTATCTCTTTGGAAACATTTCAAACGAATCTCAAGTCATTCGCAAAAATACCTGTTAAAAATTAAAACTGCATTCACTTTTATTAAAATAAGCCACTAAATATTCAGACTATCGAAAAATGCACCCACAATGTTACGCTAATATATTCTAAATGATGGTGGATCATGTCGCTTTATTAACACAATCTTACTAAAAATCCAATTTAAAGAAGTGTAAAATGGTTTACTTTTTAAATTAATTCTCGTAACGATTTCGTAACAGTTGAGCTTAAGACGTCAGTTGATTGTTTCCTTGGGATGTTATAATTTCTTTACACTTTCTTCCTTGGTACTTCTGACGATTTTTATGCCCTCAAAATAGGAACTTTGGTTTATTCTCCCTTTACCAATCTCAACGCATACAGCACAGGAACGGATTTAATGTTATCAATTTTTATTTTGGCATGTGATGCTTATTTTGTTCCAAAAATGCCTCTTGCTGTCCTTTAGATGTTCGAGTACTTGTTGTCGGGACGACTATAAGTGACATGGAGTTGCTTTGAGAACTACTTGATTTGCAGTTGAAAAATATTTTCGAAAAACTAAAATACATTTGGGTTTTTGGAAGCTCTTATCTACAAATATTTTTAGTGCTCTAATATGTACATACATACATACATGCATGCATAAATATGTTTTTTAAAATTAAAATTTATTCTCCTGAAAAAGTGAAGTTTGGTACACGCCGGATCAGCGAACTTGTATATAAATAAAGACCTTGAAAGCATAACTTTAAAGACATTTCTATGTGACAAGGCATGACAATCACTGATATGTACGTTATCCTGACATAATTATGAGAAGCACCAGAATTGAAAGCATTAGCTTGTTGTTTCCAATCTGAACGTCTCGCAATTATAACTGGGATACTGTTATCGCAATGATTACCTTATTTCAATAATGAGAAGATTTCCACGGATTCGATTTAAAGACTCTTAAAATGGCTCGAGTTTGTTCCAACAGTTTTCACTTTCTTTAAATTTA
Organism: Dexiosoma caninum; assembly: GCA_963924685.1. NCBI lineage: Eukaryota > Metazoa > Arthropoda > Insecta > Diptera > Tachinidae > Dexiosoma > Dexiosoma caninum. The sequence goes on along the minus strand of OZ004725.1, from coordinate 129,255,790 downwards.
GATCACATTTTATGTTTACCTCTCTCTCCTAAAAGCCTTAAAGTGGAATTATTAAAACAACAAATACATCACCACCATCCAGTCACACAAGTTCTTGATTGTTATGTAAATAAATGCAAAGAACTTCCATTTCAAGTCTTCAATAAAGTCCTTATTGTTCGTGCGTACTCGTATGTACGTAGTTTTGTAGTTTGTCTATGGCAGTTTGCATGATGACTTTGTTTGATAGTGCATGCTTTTATCGGAAAAATAGGGAGCAACATTAAACACTTTATTATACACCCACACACACATACACAAATATACACCTCTGTTTAGTTATAGGGAAAACATCAAGTATCACGAGTGTTGAACACAACGATGATAAGAAGTGCAAGAAAGAAACTATCACTTGAACAGTATAAAAATTGTGGGAAATAAATTTTGAAAGAGCCGTAACTTCGACTGAACAATAGAGCATGTATACCTATGGTGGAGCTGAGTGCAAGTTAAATAGAAAAAAAATAGTTAATTGTTCTTTTAAGACTCAATTAAGAGTCATATGTATTTACTAACACATTATGCTCTGTGAAGACTTACTGGCCTTTTTACAAATTTTATCCTTCAAGAACTCATGTGTTCACTTCATAGTTCCAGCACAATGCATCGCATGTGTAGGGGTCATCTCCTGAGTGCTAGTCCAAGATGAAAAAGATGAAATGATGAGACGACACCACTGTCCAATAGCTTAGTCACTTTTTATGGAAATATACCAACTTTATTCTCTATACTCGTATTTTAAAGACTCTGAGTAACTTAAAACAGCATAAAATTGCTGTCATAATCATGCTGATTTCAATACAGAAATTTTACTGCAGTGATGTACGTAATTGACTAGTTCGTGGCAGAAATATAATTACGTGTGTGGTTCGACTCGTGTCGTATTGAGCAAACGAACAAGAAAACACGCGATGAAAATAATTCAAAAAATTAAATTAGGAAAAAGTTATGTTCATAATGAAACTTCCTTGCAAGAAAAAAGTGAATGCGTTCACTATGAATTGATATTTTCATAACTTCGTAAGCACTTCTTTATCTGAATTAATTTTTAAAATCATCTTAAATGTTGACAAGATTATCACTTTGGAATTCATGGACACATTCAACTCTGCTGATTAATTCATATGAACAACTGCGCACTTGTAATTCCATCTTAAGTAAATTTTTAAATGTGTTACAGAAACTCATTAACCCATGATGAAACGTAACCAAATCATGGAACACTCTTGGGTTCTAGGCACTCTTTTAAATAACGAGCAGTTTTGTTAATTGTGAACACGCGCTCGCCAATGATAAGCTAAGTTGAACCAGTTTATTTGTAATAGAATCCATGCATTAACTATTTCTTTTGCATGTCTCTTTATCTGCGTATGTCTTTGAATATAAAAAAAAAATATTTTTTGTTATTGAGTTTGATTTCGTACGTATTGTGTATAATCGTGCCTTTGGGAAAAATTGTTCGCGTGCGCGTAACGTACGCGTTGGACATTCTGATATTCTTGCTTGGGTTGTGTCGTGTTTTAAAAATTCGACACGAGCCTATCACCAGTACGAATAATTAAATTCGTTGCGAATTTCTTTTCGCATGTGCAATTGTGTGATAAAATCCATCCGCGTTCTGTGTGTTTCCTTATGTATTTTCCCTCGTTACGCATGCTTCAATTTATATTTAATCAAAAAATAAACTAGAAGTATTTGTGCAAATATTCTTCCTTTCGTGCTACTATGCTCAAATAAAACTTAGTATTATGAGCACATACACATCCTATTGAATTTCCTAGTATTTCATGTTTCTATTTGAAAGAATAGGAATGATTGCCACTATAGATGTATCTATGTACACACGACTGTATATGTATGTATGTACATATATGTTAAAAAGGAACGAATAATTGGTTAGTAGCAAAGATGCCGTCGCTATTTGAGGAATGAAAAAAGATGGCGAAATCAAATAATAAACAAAATGGCCCTCCTTTAGCTTAAAAATTAATGCGTCAATTTAAAACCAGAGATGCTGAAGGCATTCTTTATAAACTGACAAATCGCGCAACAGCAGGGTTATCGAGGAATTAACGATCTACTCTCTACACTGTTCTGAAGAGCAATGTGGTGCAAAGCATTGCAGCATTGCATAGCATTGGAGATATCGCCTAAGCAACAAGAACAAAAAACATTTCTTATTTGAAATTATTTATATATCAGCCAAAAAGAAAAACACAAGAAAATACAAATGCGCAACTATAGCAAATGTATGTTTTTACATCTGGCAGCCCTGTGCAATTTTCATTTAATATTGATAAGGGAAAATAAAGAGAATGTTAGAATAGCAACTAAATCTCTTAGATGGATGTACATTTTTTAAAAATCAGCATGTCGCATTAAGGTATGTTGAGAATATGTTGTGAATGTTGTAAGTATTTCGAATGCCGCACATACCCGTTTCTTCTGTTTGGTTTGGTAGGAGTTTTATTGTAGAATTCTTACATGATTTAGAAGTTTGACAGCAATCAATTTCAGAATAATATTACAGTTTGTCTATCAAAGCTTTTTGCACTTTTTCTCGTTTAAGAGAAGTATAACTCAGGCAATTAGGATGTCTGCCAACAAAGGTGTAACATTGTATGTGAACTTCTATCTGGAAAGGTATATGGTAGAGAAGAACAAGGTGGTCAAGTGATAGAAGGATAGGCAACTTGATTCTTCCACAACTCTGCAGTTGAGCGTTTTTTTGAGATTTTGTAATGTAGCAACTGCTGCACCTTTTTCGTGTTATCTTGACCGACGCGGACGTTTTACTGCTCAAATACCGACAAAGAAGGGCAAAAATTTGGCAACCAGAAACTATAATTTTGTTTTTTCAAAAAACGTGTGAAGTAAATGAGTCGCACACGTGCTGAAATCAGCAAAATTTTTTCAAGTCTCATATTTTATGGCACAAAGCACAATAGAACATTATACGGGGCACAAAATTAGAAGGCAGCTGTGTGACCGAATGTAATGCGACAACTTTAACGGCAGAAAAATTCCTAAAAAAATAAACTACAAAAACTAGCGATAAAATGTTGAAAAATATACATACATACATACATACATTGCAGAATAAAAACTTTATAAAGAACAAATACATATGTATGTATGTGTGCTTTTTAGTTTTCATAGGAAAATTCATAAAAACATAGTTGGAAACGGTTCTAATTGATAATGACAAGAGATTTTGAAGTATAACAAAAAGCAAAAAAAAGGATGACAATTTATTTTTTGGTTTTCATACACCATTAAATTATTTGAAAAGTATTCAAACATGATGAAAACTTTTCTGTTGAATTTAAAGTGGCTCCCAAATATTATTCATAGAAACTCAAGATTTTCAAAACGAAACTCACAACTTCCGATTTGGTATGCTTTTAATATTGCAATTCGAAAATATTTTTTAAAAATAATTTTTTAAGCAGTCCCTCTGTACAGAGGAAATTAAAATTAAACAATCCAAATTATGAAAATGTAATTTTTTTTATTTTGTGTGATTTTCTGCAAAAGAATCTTTATTCGCTTTGAGCACGAGTAGGAAAATTATAGCCTTCAGAATAATAGCATTAAATTTATAAAAATCAACGTTTTATAAAGTTTGAAAGGGCGCATTTGACAACCGAGCGACATAGATTTAAGATTCTCTTCCATATTGCCACAAATACATCAGCAAAGAAATATTTACGGCTTATTTAGTGGAATTCAAACGAAAATTTCTTCTAAATTTTTACATTTCCGTTCACGTGAGTGACTATCCTCCAAAGTCATACTTACGAAAATAGCAACAAAATGTATGATTGTGTGCCACACTCTCATACAAATAAGATGGCAAATTTTCTGTTCATTTGTTTCACGAAAAGCAACTCTGATCGCATAGATAATATTATTTTATGCAAATTTTCCAAAAAACAAACAAATTTGACAGATCTGTCAGCAAATCTGAAACAGTCTTGTGGGGCAGAACAATTACCACTATAGAGCGACAACAGGCTTTTTATTGGTATAAAATACTGCTTAGAGTCCAAACATTTTTTTTTTTTTTTTTTTTTATCTAGGACCAGCACTCAGGAGATGACTCCTACACATGCGAAGCATTGTGCTGGGAACTATAGGAAAGGGATAGTAGAAGAAACGACAGGAGGTGAAGCTTAATTAATTATTTTGCAGCTCTGCTTTCGCACGTTCTTTTGTTTTTATACTCGTAGCAGTGCTGAAGCTTTGGTTTATAATTATTTTACTTCGCCGGTGCTACACAATACCGACGGGTTTGGGTAAGACTATTGGTGTCCTGTGATGAAGCCTTCTTGAACCAATCTTGTGTACGTTGTTTTTACGGTCGTTTTACTAAATAAAATAATACAAGTTTCTTATGCATGGCGAGGACGTGAAAATATTTACGTTTACCTTGCGCATAGTACCAAGCAACTGTTCTGTTCTCTTCTCAATTTATAAAAAGGTTTTTTTTAGTTCTCGTTGAAGTGAAGTAAACAGCACTGAATTAAACTTTTTTCATAGTATCTGGTGACATAGTTTTGTCGTGGAATTTATTTCGACAATATAAATAAAGAATTTTGTTTCATAATAGTAAAGGGACATGAAAAATAACTAACATAGTTCCAGCACAATGCTTCGCATGTGTAGGAGTCATCTCCTGAGTGCTGGTCCCAAATAACAAAAAAAACAATTAAGTAAGTACTAAATTAAGACAAGAAAATTTTATGGAATAGAAAAGTTAATAAAAAAAACTGTATATTTCGCTGTGTCCGAAACAAATTTGATGTGCTTTTGGCTGAGTGCTTAGCTTGTTGACTCCGCAAGCAGAAGATCCGTAGTTTTATGAAACATAGCAACTCTCCTTCGCCTGCAAAGTTGAACTGGAATTGATCTCGCTATCCTTCTATCTCTTTACCACTTTGCCACCTGTCTCTGCAATACACTCTCCCTTTCCAAGTAGTTCCGGTGCAAGCATTGCATAGATAGCGTCACTGCTACATGTTCAATATATAATGACCGCGACCCATTATCGTGATATTTATTGAACGTGCAGAATGCAATATTGATGGATTACGATCCATATCGCAGCATGGCATAATTTTCTGAAATCCAGATCGCAGATCACGAATAACGCGATAAATATTAAACGTGACAAGAAATCAAAAGAAAACAAATTAAATTAAGTAATTGAAAAACTTCAACATTTTATTGAATTCTTGTGTAGTTCTGTTGACTTTCATTCCTGTCATCTTTTAAGCAACGATCTGCACACCACAAAATAATTAAAATACTGGCGCGATAAATGCAATACATTAATATATTAAAATGGATCGCTAGCCAAATATCACAATATGTGTGGAACGTATAGGGCACTGCATCTATTTGGAGAGGGATCCTATAGAGACATGGTGAAGTAATAGGAATAGAGTTTAATTGATTTGTAAATCAGTGTTGGTGAGTCTTTGGTGACATGACGAAGATATAATTTTTAAGCGAAAAAAATAACCATTTTTTCGTTGATATTTAATCAATGAATCAAGCTACAGAAAATACTGAATTAACGTTTTCAAAAGTATTGATACTAATTGATATTTCAGACCATTGGCGGTGCAAAGCTATTGTGTTAAAAATAAAAAAACAATAAAAAATATGCATGTGTGTTCGAATACTTGCATTACTCACAAAGCACCATGTCCAGGCCAGTGCGTGGAACATCGTGGAGCAATGCAAAATAATGTAATATTTATTCATTATTAATTTTGTTTGAGAAAAAGATGTTAAAGCATTCTCTTGCTAAATATGATTTGTGAGAAAGTGAATAGGCAAGCGAATGAGTAACTGCAGTTAATTACAAATTCAAGAAATACTTATACGCCCCGTTGGGAAAACAATAAAACATAAAACATGACTTAATGAAGAATGCACAATGGGCGTAAGTACAAGTATATGCGAGTAAATGCATTTGTATACATACTTACATATACACATTCATAGTTATGCACAAACATGTTCCCAGCAAACACTAAGTCAAACCATTGAAATAAGATGACTTTATCATTTGAATATAATTTCCCCTTTTTATGTTTTTTAAAATTATTTACAAATCATTTTCAAACGTTCGTCGTTTGACAAAATCATTATCAATTTGAAATCAAGCCTTCGTGTTTATTGCGTTTAAGCTCCTATTTTGCTCGCGTTATAAATTTTGTTCCAACAACATTTATGGATTTTAAATTAAAACATTAAAAATGGGTTTATACCTTCTTAACATATGGAAATATGAAGGAGTTCTAGAAGAAGTACACTCAGAAAAAACATGACAAATTTAATATTTCGATTCTATAACGATGAAGCAGCCAGTATTCTAATAAACTTTTTATTTTTTTTAAGCTTTGATGTGTGGGTGCTCCATTGTTGGATGCTTTTATAAGAAATTAGTAGCCCAACTCACAATCTTGTGCATATGGTGTTGCATCATTGCATTTGCAAATGTATTGTGCATTGCTGTGTATTTTGTTACTGTAGAGCAAAAATATGCTATACCTTTTTGCAAATGCAATGATGCAACACCATATGCACAAGATTGTGAGTTCGGCTAGTATTTTTGCATATTGCAATATATTTGCAATACATGCCACATAATATTTCTGCCTGCGTGAAGAACTAAAATTTCAAGTTTTTCACTAGAGATACATTTTAAAAGTCACCTTCTCGATAAGCAATTTATTTATTTATTTTTTTTTTAAGACAATACAAACTCTACGATGCTCTTAAAGCGTGTCTGTTGAAACACCCAGGGTCTAAGTGGGAATCGAACTCGCACCTCCATATTAATAAGACTAATGTTCATGCACTAGACTACGGAGGCACTAGGCACGGAGGCATATAGAAAGAAAACGTTAAAACGCTATTGAGATGAATAGCCTGATTAGAAGCTCTTTTTTTTGGTTGTAATAAAAGTGATAATAAAGCTTGATACTCAATAAAATATTAACAGTAAAATTGGACACGTTTTCTGCACGTTTCACGTTTTAGTACATTGTGTTGGAACTAGAGAAAAGGGATAGTAGGAAAAATTATAGGATGTGAAGCTCCATTATCTTAATTTTGAAGCTTTGTAATTATTTTTTAGTAATTATTTTACTTCGCCGGTGCTACACAATACCGACGAATGAGGCCGCTCTAATGTGCCTGTGGATTCAGCTGAAGCCGTTACTGTTCACTTAATTATTACTTTACTTCCAAAAAAGTACGATTCAATGAAGTGTCCAGATCAGAAATCGTATCAAATTTAAAAAAAAAATAAAAAAGGGAACTTTTTTTATTAAAACCTCAAAAACCAAAAAAAACTTTAAACACTTAAACTCCAATTTAAGAACAAAAATGAGTTAGGGCTTTTCTATATTAAGGTAACGATATGCAAATAACCATGTTCAATTGCGGCTAAGGATGTAGTTGCGACTAGTTTTATTTATATACTTGGACAACAGTAAACAGTCTTACTAACAAGATACTAACCTGTTACCATAAATACAAAAGAAAATAATAGAAATAAGGGAATAAAATTAAAAAAATGACTCTTCATACATATCGACAGTTAAAAACTTACACACACATTGACAATTATAGACACCAACCCACCTTTCCTAAATTACATTTTCATCCCTTTCAGTGCGTTACAACAGTTGTTTCATTGAAGAGAACAAGAAAGTTAGATGGTCGTGGTGGTTTTCAACGGATTTTATTTTTTAGGAAAAAAAAATAAATAAGTATAAATGGATACATATACGAATGTGCGAAAATGTACGTACTATTCTTTTCATTTTGTATTGGCCTTTTCTTCAGTTTTTTTTCACTTGTTTCGAGTTTGTTTCATAGTTTGTTTTATTTTCCTAGGCAACATTCAGAACAGCTGAGTACAAAGAACATGGAAGAAAAGCTCATGTGAAATTCATAAAAAAATTAACACTCACACATTCTCAAATTCTCACATTTAGTCGTACGTATATATGCCGACAAACTTTCTTTATAAAATCAAGACTAGAAAAACCTATACAGGTAGACTTCATTGAACACGGTTGCATTGTTTCGCAAAATGTGCTGTTAAACAAAATCGTGTTTAGCGATGGAGGAAGCAAGTGGCACTATCGCCACATAAGACATTCTCATCCTTATAATTATATTACAATTATTTTTAAAAAATATATAATGATTTAATTCAACAGAAGTTCGCAATCTGCATTAAAAGAAGTATATGTGCAAGTGGAAACCTGATTTTAGAAAACATTTCCTTTCGTATAGAAAGGGCCTAACTAATTTTTCATTTTAAAAAGGCTATTTTTTATTTTCATATAGATAACATTTTAAAGTAAAATTGTTAAAAAAAAAAAAGTTGAAGAATTTAATAAGAAACTGATTTTCAAAAATAATCGCGACTACAATACTTGAATTTTTATTAAAATGTTCTCTATTTTTCTAAAGTAAATTATTAGTTACGGCCTTTATATATTAAGGTAACAGTATAGAACTCTACAAAAACAAAAATACGACGTGTATTTTGTTTGTGTAATAATATATCGAAACTCTCAAAGTTTGCAAAGAGCAGAACATTTTTGTATTTTTAAAGTGAAACAAAGTAAATTTATAGGACATTATAAAAATAAAATAAAAATATATATGTAGCTTTAATTTTAAATATTATGTGCAAATACTTTCTTTCATTTAAAAATTTAAATGAAACTTTTTAATTGCAAAATCTTTAGAATTATAAAATAAAGCAGAAAAGAAAATGGCCTACAAAAAATGTTAACAACTTTTGACAGTTTGGGAAGAAAATAATATTCAATCACATGTGGACCAGCATATACTACTTAAGTAATAGACTTTGATTTATTTCACATGAAAAATTTTACATCCAAAAATGTTTTTTTAAATATACGAGTACATTGTCAAACTCAACTGGAAATGAATACAGTCGAACATTCCTACACATAAATAAATAAATAAATAAAAGTACATAAAATATAATTCTTGTATAATGAAGTTGTTTTCTCATCTAAAGATTTTGCAATTGCAAAGTTTCATTTAAATTTTTAAATGAAAGAAAGTATTATTTAAATATATCAGGCGTCAAATTACGACACTCGATTCGAATCGGAATTTCAACCAAGATTTAATTAAAATGTATAGGATTTGCTCCCGACAGTCCTCTCGAGTTGTTTCAATTTGAGTTCAGATGTATAAGTTTGGATTTCATTCTCTCTTTTTTCATACGCAACAAAACCTGTAAATTCTTTTAGGGAATTAAATACATTATTCGGCGCCCTACTCTTCATCACCACAAAGTCACCAAGTATGTACGTTAATTGACGAAGATACGCTACTTAATAATAATTCACATATGTCAATTTTCACGTTTTCGGTCGTTTTTCATCGCTTTCGGTATCTTTTAATATAGAAGTTTGGAAGGATTGAATTATGTATGTGTGTATGGTGTCATCTTCCTTACGCTGTTTAGTAAACTTAACAGAAAAATATTTTAAATAATTCATGAATGTGTTCATATTTATACTTTTAAAATTCATTTACTGTAATGAAAAATTTTTTGCATGAAAATAAAAAATATATACAATAAAAGTGGAAAGAAAAAGATGTGATTTTAAATCACTTCATAATTGGGAGTGCTTCATTATGGAGAAGTTCGACTATAATATATTTATTGTCAAAGTTTTCATATAAAACAACTATAGTTTACGTCAATTCAACCTTTTAAATGTATGTTGCTAGAAACTTTGGTATGTTTATTACAAATTTATTTCACAAAAGTTTCACAGCACTAAGTCAGAACATATTACAAAATGTGAATCGTGTTAAGACAAGCACGTGGTAAACGAGCTCTACCTGATCACATTTTCTATTGCGAAAGGAAGACTAAAACTTCCGTTGATAAGAATGGATGTCCCTACATCATTCATTTATATAATTTCAAACGTTTGTTTTTTTTTTGTTGTGTTGTTCATTTATGGACAACCCGACATACATACATATAATGAGTAATTTTTGGATCAAACAAAATATATCAGTACGTCGACCAATTGCGTATAGAGGAATATGAGAAACAGATCTTTCAGTTATGCATTTCCTAGTCATCTGATTGCAGCTGAATATCTATCTAATTAACATCATTTGGTCTCAGCACAATAAAAATTACACCCTGCAAATTACAACTTTTCCTTTTCGAATTTTCTCCCATTGAGAAATCCCTTACAAACATAATTTTTAATTCCTATTTAAATACCCATTTAAAATGCAAAACGACATTCTAAAGACCACAGTGCACTGCCTTAAAATATAAAAGAAAAGAAGTACAAGATCCCAAAAAAAAAAAAAAAGAAACCAACGAAAAGGTCCTCTCGTTTTGTGCTTTTTCGTTTTAGAGAAATTTGTAATAATAAAAACCGCCTTCTTTGCAAGATAAATAAAAATGTGTGTATATGTGTGTGTGTGTGTGTGTGTGTGTGTGTGGGTATGTGAATGGGAATGTAATTCAAGCTTTTGTTTGGCAGTCATAAAAATAATTCGTACGCATACGTATACATGTGGCTGTGTGGGTTCTTTACGTGTAGTTGATGAGGAGGACTTCCCTTCAGCAACCAACTTATTTTATAAAAGAATTTATATTGTACATATGTATATTCAATATGTACACATGTTGTAGGTTAAATATATATACATATTTGTGTTAACTATACATATAATTTTCGTTGCATTTTTCAAGAATGGTTTGGTATACACAAAAATATTTCACTTATTTTTTTGTTTATGTTGCTTTTTACCCAACATGTATTAAATTTAATTATAACCCACTTTCTACAAATACTCTTCGAAGAAGTTATTTCATTTATTTTTCCAATTATGTTACATTTTGCAATAATTTTATATATTAAAAATAACTATTTAATTATTAATTCAACATGTTTAATATGATTTTTATACATAATTAAAAATTTAATTATTTTTTTTATTTGCATGTGCATGTGTGTGTTTTCTCAATACAACAACACAAATCACACTAAAATTTATGCTTAGACACACATATACAGAGATAAAAGAAAATTAAGAATTGTATTTCATCACACGAAGCGCGATAAAACGCGCATTAATGCGCTTTTAGGAACCGTTTTTATTGAATGTTGTGTGTCAACTAAATTTCTATTCATGCGCTACTTTATATTCACTTTATGTTTTCAACAAATTCTCCAAATAGATTTTTACTTTTGTAAAACCACCATTATGATTTCGCGTTCTGTGTGCTTTGCATGTGTGTATTTGAGAAAATTTATTTTTATTTAAAATTAAAGGACATGTGTGTATGTGTTAAGGAATTTCTTCTTTACAAAAAGAGAGTAAAAGTTTGTTTCGCCTATCTTCCTGAAGTGAGTACAAGCTTTTTATTTCATTTGGTGAGTAAACGGACTGCATAAATAAAATGGGGAGAAGCTTTTTTTTATAAAAGTTTACAGTGGGCAGTAGGTAAAGTGGGACCATGCGAATAGGGTTGATTTTAACGCCCGGAATACCCAATGTTGCAAATTTTTCAGATCTCGAAAGAATCATTCAAGAACCTCAGCTTTTGAAGACGGTGTAAGACATAGTTTAGTGTAACTGAACTTCTCACTATTAATACCACTCACTATCAATACTTACTTACTTTGAAGCTACTTGACCGCGTACAGGAAAGGGCGTAGAGGCTTATCGGTGACAGAGTAGCCAACTATATTGACTCGCTGGAGCATCGTCTCAATGTGGGGTGTGTCTCGCTGTTCTATATCCACTTCAATGAAATGTGCTAAAATTATATCAGCGAAGTCTTTTCCGAAACTTTGGCATTTATACGTACGACAAAATTGTCCTCGAGAACGCTTCCATTAGTGGTCAAATAGTCAGCGATTCGCACTACGCATTACGGAGGTAATTCGTTTTTTATCCGAACCATCCGTCGGGACTTCCTGCGAAATTCTTCCCTGCCAACTTCGATGTTGTCAAGTTACAGTGTAATGTCCACAAACACTACTCCGTCTATACTCCTCCCTTAAACATATTTTCGTAGTTAGGGGACTTCCCTTGCATATTGATCCGATCCAAAACAAAAATGGACTGTTATTTATGCAAGTATGAACTATTTCAAACGAATTTTTGAAGTTTATAAAAAGTCGATATATAATATAAAATCACGAACTATTGTAACGTCTATGTGCATGCCCTTGAAAAGTTGATCATAACCGCTTATTTGAACCTGTACGGCATGTTCGGAGCAACAGAGCCGTCTGTTACAATTTTCTGCGAGGAGTGGCAGACATCAATGCCAACAATTAACAGTGAAGGGTGAACTTATGTAAGTAATCACGTCTGTTCTATATGTTTCAAATCATAGATTAATTTTTTATTTTTGATCTATGGATTCCGCATTACGGAGATGCAAAGTTGATAATATAAATCAATTATAAGCATTACATTTGCATTACTATTGAGCTCGTTATTGATTTCTGTACTTTTGTCAAAAGTAGCCCACAGTCCAGAACCCGATTTCACCCTAAAGCAAAAAAGTACGAATATTAAACAATATACTCGTATGTGCGATAGAATTTCCTCTAAATAAAGCTTTGCTAAACATTAAACTTTAAAGCTTAAAAGAATCACACTCCAAACTAAAGTCAATCAACCAAATGAAAACTTCTCAAATAAAAGAGACAATTCAAACTTTCATATTCTCTGCTACAAAATTCATTTAAATCGTTCAGGTAACATAATTTCTCTAAGCTTCATGTACAAATTATTTATTTATTGTTTTTTATTTGCCTTACAGTAGACTCTCGACACAGTTAAGCACTTTTCAGTCAACACACGGGACTTTAGAAAGTTAAGTGCTTCTTTACTTTTAGCGTAATTTTTGTTTCTATTTTATTTTTCTATATCGAACACCATTTGACTTCTATAGATAAAAACTTAAGATTGCCGATATTTATATATACGGTGCTATTTCTAATTAAAACACCACCCTAATATTTGGAGGTGAAGCTTCGCGATGCTACAGAATACCGACGAAGGATGGCGTTCTGATGTGCTTGTGAATTGGATACAGCTGAAGCCGTTACTGTTCAGTGACTATGACTTGGCGAATGAAACCTTCCCGCAACAACTGACACAAAGACTCACAAATGCACAACAGAAAAATGCGAGATGTTTTTATGAGTCTGAAACTGGGGTTGAACGCAGGAAAAATTTTTCGTTTTGTAGTCACGCTTCAGTTGCTTGTTTAAGAGAACAGTCGTATTTGTTTTCTTTTGATCGCAACAATGTCGGCAGCACTGTCATTGTCGACAGCAAAATTGCATTCGGATAAAAGGCTTCATCTTAATAAAGTTAATGATTACGTCACCGTCACAAACCCTGTATAAAAGTAACATGTTGTAATGTGTTTATTCTAATTATTTTTGCTCCATACATACATATGTGAGTAATAAAATTTACTTGATAACACATATATGTACATACATTTACATACATATATACAATACTATATCAATAACATTCAATATGTTAGGTTAGGTCGGCAGGTTGCTGGATGTAAAGATAAAGGTAAAGATAGGACCCAGCCCACATGGGTTCAATTTATTACGGTCCCATTGTGATACTTGTTGTGAAAAAAGTTTCACGTGTGGTAGTGATACTGATCAGAGTATCTGCTAAACATCGAACCTAGAACCTCCAACTGATAAACTAGCACACTACTCACTAAACTACCGGGGCACCCAATATGTTATATCCAAAAAATAAAAAAAAGTACCCCTTCCAAAAGGCAGTTTTGCCACAAAGTACCCATTTCACTCTATTTTTGGTTTTCTTCTCAAACATTTCTTTCCATTGTTATCTTTATTATGGAAGTGGGTAAAAAATAGTCGTGCGCCATATTGTGCCAGCAGAGATATCATTATATTTTATACTCTCATATCACTATTTAAATGTGATAAACGTACAAAGGTACTTGTTCACTCCATTTTCAAAAAAGTAAGAAAACAGAAAGAGTCCCAAACACGTGCCCGCTTATTTTTCAGCAACATATATATGCTTTTGCAATTTTTATTCTACCTGTTTTCGTTTCTGAGATATTAGGTTATCGATTTTAACCGTTTTTGAAATTTTTGATAAATGACCGCAATAGAGGTTGAGTATCGAGATTTACGTTACGCACAGAAACATAAATGGTCGAAAGTTAGAATTTCTGACAGAGAGCACGGAATCTAATGAAGTACCAAATAACTAGAAAAATAAAACCTCAAACAATTTAAATTTAAAAAAAAAATTTAATATTAAAAATTATATTTATTATTATAAACAAGAACAAATTTCCTGAAGAAGCCACACAAAGAAGTGGCGAAATAAAAATTATAAGAACTTTACTGACCTTAAGCTTGAAAAATGTTATAATTTAATTTAAAATAAAAAACGGTCAAATAAATAGCAAGAAAGTGAAAGTAAATGTTTGCCAACAGTGAAAAAAATGGAACTTTGTATTATAAAATATTTAAAAACTTCCGATGAATAAACAATTTCAGAATTTAGTTAAAAAGTTTTTGGTTGTTCTTTACTTGACATGTATAAGTAAAATTATACGTCTATTTACATATGTACGTGTGGATTTGTGCATATTTGCGTTACTCGAACATGGTCGAACATTGAGATAAATTATAATTTAGTCTTAATTTACCAAACACACCTAATATGTGATATTTCTGACATTACTGGTGAGGGTTAATAACACTGAGTGCTACTGAAAATATATATATATATTGAAGTGACTTAGATTAGATTGTAGGAGGCATTAAGGAGATATTTTTTTCATTTTTGGACATTGTGGACAAAAAATGCTTAACTAAGTTATTTTTCAACAGATTTTGAAGGTTTAAAGAGTGTTCTATAGAGGACCACTTCGGCTTTATTGGTACATTTACACAATTAAAACTAAACTTTTTTATAATTTTTTTTTTTTAGTTTTTTCTGGAAACACGTTGTTAGACATCCAATTTTTTAAATTCTTTTAAAAATCTAGTTTATCAACGAGTAAAATAAGACTAGTTTGGTTAAAATCGACGAGGTATTTTTGAATATATCACTCCCACTGGTTCCTCTAAAGAGAATCAACTCAAATTTTTCATTTTTCACTTTTTGCAAGAAAATCATATATACTGGCCATATTTACCTACTCTAAAAATCTCCTATGATTTTCTATGCTGTTTCGTCAAAAAAAAGGGGATTCACTCACAAAATTTGTTATTTTTCGATAATCACCAAAAATAATTTTAAATACAACAGCGGTTGTCTACTTCTTATTCTTATTTCACTGCAATGACATATTTTTTTTTTGTTGTATTTTTATTATAAATATTACAAAAAAAAAAGAGTTTTGGCTCTGCTGAAAATTTTTACATTTTGTATTCGCTCCCTTGACTCGAGATAAGAAAATTTCTTAGTATTTTCACCGTACATGCGTATCAATACGCTTTGTTTACACTACTCAACGCCTTTCTATGAATTTTAATACGTACGAATTTTAATAAATAGGATTTATAGATTTTTTTATTCAGAATAGAATTTCTATAATAATTTTGTTTCCAATTCCAATAATTAGACCGTTCGTTATGTCACCAAATAAGGACCAACATGCAACAAATTTCATAAAAAAAGTATAGAATAAATTCAGTCATGTTGTTTCACATTTTTAATTATTTTTTAGGGTGGTGTCGGTTGAAATAGTTACCGCATTGGAGGTATTAATTACATCTCTTAAAAATATATTTATATTTTTATTTATTTTTTATCCAAATCTAAGTTTTAAGTATTTAAGGATACTAAGGAAACAATTTTTCTTCGCAATGGAAGGCACACAGCTATTTGTTTACACCATCTCATGATTCCCATTACACTTCAACATAGAATTACTTAATTAACAAAAATCACAACATTTAGACGGTAGAGTATGCACTAGAAAGAATTAATAATTATTATAATTCGAATTGCAGTTTAACAATAGGAAATCCGTGTGAAATTAGCACAAATGACAATTACAATATTCCGAACAAACTGTAAAGAAAAAGGCTTTTGCTACTTTTGCTTCTGGCAAAACTTTTTTCAGTTCTATATTGTAATGAAATGTAAAGAGAGTGCAATTGTGCTGCTGTTTTCTATCGTTTTGCCACACTTTAATTCCCATAGATGTATTATATTCATACAAATGTACATACAATGTATGTATGTATATAATTTTAACGTAATAAATACTAAAACTTACCCTATTTTAAAGTAGGGAATACGGATTTATGTTTTTCAATCGTTTCCGTCAATGTTAATTCAAGAAATCTGCAAAAGGAAATACGAGTATATAAATAAAGACTAAAATAAACTTTGTTTTAAATTTTATTTTCTATTTGGAAATTGCATGACAATTTAAAAGAGTGTAAAGATAATACGTTGTTGTCTGTCTAATATAACGGAAAAAGAAAAAAGTTTAATTGAAAAGAATTAAAAGACCCACAAGCAATGCGGCATTTGAATTAAATTTCGACTTTATAGCAAAAGAATCCAATATAAAGTACACTAAGCCATATACATATGTACATACACACATACATACATACATACATACATACATACATACATACATACATACATACATGCATACACACATATATGAAAGTATAAACAGCCAAGCCCATACACACATGCTCTAAGCATAAAAAGGGATTTACTTTTTTTGCTGAAGTTTGGAAAACGATGTGTGCCCAGCAAACATTTCAGCTAAAAATGTGATAGCCACGTGATATATTTGACGATAGTGTGGGTTCAAGCACCCGTCCGGCCAAACATTTTTCCGATGTATCTATGCTAATAGCTTCCGCCTTCATCGGTGTTAGCGAAATAAATAATAAATAAATAGGCGTTCTTTTAACTTCAAACTTCATGCGTCAACATAACGCCAGATGCGCAGCAACTCTGCAATGCATTGCACTCGCAGGAGACATCACGCGAACACTGCTCCAGAACAAATGCTATTCTGGCCAATATTTATCAGAGCAAGGCTCAAAATAGTACCCGCAATATTTAAAGAAAAGCAATGAATCGTTCTTATATGTATATTGGGCAATCAATTTTAGAGTGGACTATTATGACATAAAAACTCTCCGCAATTGGATCGGTTTTAATAAACACATACAAGTTTTCACAAAAGTGTACGTAGTTTTCTTTTCATCATGTAACGACGGCATCATGCTAAGAATGTGTATCGTCACCTAATGTGAATGTGTTCGTACAATCTGATCCAATTGTGGAAGCAGATATAGATCCTTGAAATTTGCAAGCGACTAGAGCCTTAAGTATCTCTAACTCCAGGACCCTTGAACTTCACAGTAGATCAACTATACACTACTCCGCCGCACTTGCACTATTTTTCAGACATTGCAACAATGATTCTGCCTTAATCGGTTGTTCATTTCGCTACAGATACACAAGCAAACACCACAAATTTGTTCAGCCTGTAAACAAAAAACACTCTCACAGAAGGTGGTGCTGATGGCGATTAGCCAGCGTGTTGGCTCTGCAACCAGAAGGACCCAGGTTCGATTCCCAGCCAGGTCAAATCAGAAAAAAGTTTTTTTCTGAGTTTTCTGTGCTACAGCACTCTCCTTCGTCGGTATTTGAGCAATAAAACGTCGGCGAAGTAAAATAATAAATAAAATGCCTCCATTAGCTTAAAACTAATGCGTCAAAAAAACATCAGAGACGCCGCAAGTTTGCTTTATAATTTACACGCAACTGCAGAGTTGTGCAAGAATTAAGCTCTATCTTCCTACCACTTTCACCACCTGTCTATTCTCTACCCTATCCCTCTCTCTAGTTCCAGTGCAATGCAGTGCATATGTAGGGGAAAGGCCCTTTAGCACTGGTTCAGATAAAAAAAAGCGTCAACTACGTTTTGCTTTACTTTGCCTTCCACATTTCATGTGGATTGAATAAAAGTAAATAGTTCACATAACTACAAAGAAGACTTCCATCACATGCAGCCAAAATTCTGAAGGGATTGACATTCGCTAATCAGACGTCCTCCACAAGCAGCTTAAATTCCGAATAATTCTTTTGCACTTTTATTTTCTGCACATCCAAAACAATAATCAATATCTGGAGAATTGGATCACGCAGCCATTGCAGCTGGCTGCAATAATGGATCACGCCAATTTTAAAATTCTAATTAATCAGTTATAAATTTTTTTTCAATAAATTCGCAAGTTGCGATTACGTCGCAACTATAAAATAAACCATAACAGAAATGAGAAAAAGAAATAGTAGATTTCTTTCTTTTTTTTTGTTAAGAGATTTTAAGTAGGAAAACGCTTTTAAATTCTTTTTAAGGCAATACAGGTCTGATGTACGGGTATTTTTTTTTTAACTGCAAAATAACTTAAAATGATAATACAAAACAAAAATATTGTTGGAATGAATTTTTATTATAATCTGGTAGAAAATTTCATGGCATTTATTTTCAAAATTTGATTTCCGGCATATGTCGGCAGCGGCTACGAGTTCATTCGATCAGTGGAATTTTTTACTACTATTTCAATGGCGGCTTGAATATTGGTTTCCAATGATATAAGAGTTCCTGCTTTGTCCAACAAATGACACAGCATAGTCCCATAAAAAGTAATCCAGAGGCGTTAAAGGGCATGAACGGAGAGGGACAGTGAGCAGGACCACTTCTGGAAATAAAGTCGTCACCGTATTGATTTTACAATAAATAGATATTTAAGCACGCAGAATGGCACCTTGCGCCGTCTTGTTAGAACCAAATATCGTTGATGTTTAGCTGATTTGGTAACAAATTTATGGAAATAAAAATTCAGTCAGCATCGCTCGATAGCGCTCGCTATTCACCGTAACGCCTGCTCCTTCCTCATTTCGAAAAAAATAAGGAGCGATGACGCCGCCAGCATGTAAACCTCAGCAAACAGCCAATTTTAATGGATGTAATACTGACTAGTGAATTTTTGTTCCAAATACGACAATTTTGCTTATAGACGTAGCCATTTAACCAGAAATGAGCTTCTTCACTAGACAAACCAAGATCCTTACGTAAAAATTTTCCCCGTAGTCCAACAAGTTGAGAACGATGACGAATCGTGCAGCAGCAATAATGTATGCGGTACGCTCATTTCTTTGTCCTGTTGATCGTTTTGAATCGAGACAAGAAAATTAGTGTGCAAACCATCAATAAGTGCTTGCTCACTAGACACAGAATCTTTGGAGTACCATAAAAGAAATTGGTTACCAAAATCGCCAAACGGAGTACTACAGTCGCACCTATACTGTTCAGTACATGTCTTTCCCAAAAAAGTCTTCACACAAGTCAAGTCACAATGTTATTAAATGAAAATCTTGGAATTTTTTGGTAATTACATGTAGGTCCGACAATTCTCGCTAGCTGCTCGTTATACGTAGTGTGCAAAATATGGTTAAACTTTAGTTAAATGTTGACAAAAGAAATTTTTTCTTGAAGACCAATCCAAAATCGTTCATTTATTGACCATAAACGGTGGCAATTGTTCTCTTGGTATGCGTTTAAAGTATTTGATAAAGTACGTATGGGGAGCGTACTCGTATGTGTGTAGTAGCATTGGTTTGTGTTGGTTCTTGTGGTTGCTTATTGTCATTGCTTGCAATACTTCTCTTTTAGTGTTTGTGCCAGCATACTGTTTGTTGTCTGAAGACACACATTCCGCGACACACACTCACAATATGACAATAGAATATCACAGGCCTTTTAGTTTATTGTTATTGGCGAGGTGGATGGATCGGTTTGCGGTTGCTTGTTGGGGTCAGAGGGATATTTTATTGTTGTTTTACCATTTATATGTACTTTTAACTGACGTTGAACTTTGTTCGCTTTCATACAGGTAGGAAGGCTGTTAAAGGGCTATTTTTGGCACTGGCAACAACAACAGAATTAGCTTAGACGCTTTCTACAGATTTATGTTGTATTGTTTTCTTTCTTTTTTTTGTAAGTTTCTATTCAGCATTTAACTGCTGTTTTGATTTTTCCGACTAGTCTACATTATTTTTTGTTGACAGTTTGCACTTTTTAGAACTAAAAATACAATTAAATTTGCCAGAGCTTAGACGAGGAAACATTTGGAAGGGAAACATACAGTTTGTTGGCATATTACGGCTGGTGAAGAGAGTATCGTTTTGTGTTCGGTATTCGGCGACACGGTTTGTTCTCATTTTTGTTGCTTTCAAAAATAACAACAATGGAACAATATTAACAATAATAATGGAATATTTTCGTCTGTGTGATGGCGAATAAAAAAATAAAATGAGAATTACAGATGTTTTTCTTCCAAATGTTTTCTCGTCTAAACTCAGTCTTCAGAACCAAACAAACATATTTTCTTTCGTAACAAGTCAATGATGAGTTATAAACCGAATGTTATGTGTTCAAGAGAAATTGTTTTTTATCGCACTCTAAAAAAGACAACAATCAATAAATTGCATTTGTAGTTGTGTAAATACATACATATATACGAGTATAATTGTTAGAAATGTTGGCAACTTTGTTATGAATTGTTAACAAAGCAAAATACAAAATAAAAGAACTTTACAACGAAAAAAGCACAGCACGCTGAGTTACAATGTGAAAAACATGGAAAGAACATTGTTGTTGCTGTTCTTGTTGTTATTTGAATGCAGACATGAAGGCAAAAATAAAACTTGGCAAATATTCATCCTCTGTTGCCTGTTTTCGAAAAATTTTTTCTAATAAAGTCGTTAAAATTAAGAGCATATTGTATCGCTATGACAAAATTTTGTGTCTGGTTGTGACTTTATTGTGGAAAAACACTAACAGCTCGATATGTGCAATTTGATTTTTTGTAATTATTGAAAAATTGGAATGAATTAGTATCAGATTTATCATGGCTTCTATTACATCTTGAAGAGAAATCAAAATTTATTATAAAATTACTAGCGGGCCCCTGCACTTGTCACTGTGCAGAATAAAAAAAAATAACACAAAACAGTTTGAATTCATATTAGCCCAACTCCCAACCTTCAGGAAATATTGTTGTATCAGTTCCATTGCAAAGTTGTGTAGTAAATTTTTACTCTACACTAAGCAAATAAACAGATAAGCATTTGATAAACTGGTAGAAATAAACTACAATGAAAATAATAGTGTTTCTTTGCTATACGTTTGGAATGGGCAAGGGAAAAGTCCTACCCTACTTGGATCCAATTCTTTACGGTTCCGTTGTGATACCTGTCGTGAACGCACATTCCTTTTTGTAGAGAAACAGACCAGAATCCCTTCCAGAAATCGAACCTCGAACAACCCAACTGATACACTACCGCACTACTCAATAGACAATCGTGCACCGAATATGTGAGAAAGTGTATTTAAAAATTGGCTCGATATTAAAATGGGAATGAAAGCATATACAACATATTAAGGCAGTTATCGTTCAAATGTGCACAGCAGCTTTAAACTATTTCAGATTTATGTATGATGAAGTATGATTAAAAGTATTTATCCATGGCGACTTCTTGGTTTGTATCTACGGCCTGAGAGAACTCTATAATAAATATAATTTTCTGTGTGTCAAAGACTGTCGAAATATCCCTCACGGATCAGCAGACCAGACAGTAAACAAAAGTGTTATGTTGTTGGGTCAAATGGATTTTGCACTTTTGACTTGTTACTTTAAGCTCTATCCACGAATGTACCTGCAAACTGATTTAGAGACACAGCGTCTAGTGTAGAATATGAACAGGCAACGCATCAACTTTAGATCTAAAAAACCTTAAGGAGTTTTAACAATAAAACTTTTATATTTGTGGAGTTAGAATCTTGTCATGTTGATTTTTTATTGGCGAAACAACTTGTGCATCCTTAAAAATTTATTGTCGAAATTTGGAAAATTTGGGAAATGCAAAGTGCCCGCCCACCCATCATCATCGGTTGAAATTCGGTATATAGGCTCCTCTTTCCATTAGGTTCACTAAGAGTACAAAGAGGTAAAAACAGGTAAAATCGAGAACCTAATATCAGAAACTAAGACAGATAGAATAAAAATTAAAAATAAAATAAAAAATAAATTAAAAGCTGTTGAAAAGTAAGCTGACATGTGTTCGATACTCTTTTAGTCGGAAAAACTCAAAAAAAAAATTAATTTTGGGTCCTCTCTTTGCAAGCATATATTTCCAAAAGTATTCCACATAGAACAAAGTTTTTTTTCGTAATCTTTTATTCTAGAAAAGATCTCGAGTGTATTTTTTTTTTGAAATTCGAAAATATATGGAGTAAAATTGTACCTTTGTACTTTTATCCCATTTAAATAGTGAATTTTTTACTATTTTTATACAGCTCCATAATATGGGTATTAAATTAAAGGGATTTTAAACAGAGGCCTAAAATATAATGACATCTCTGCATCTCTGTGGGTGGCGATGGCACGATGGATGGTAATCTGCCCTTTTCAGTGTCGAAAGCATAGTCACTGGTTACTGAACGATACCGGCTGCAGCTGATAGCAATCCACAATCACATCAGAACGCCCTCCTTCGTCGGTATTGTGTAGCACCGGCGAAGTAAAATAATAATAAAAAATGGCTACTAAACCGAAGCTTCAGCACTGCTAAGAGTATAAACAAAGAACGTGCGAAAGCAGAGCTGTAAAATAATTAATCAAGCTTCACCTCCGGTCGTTTCTCCTACTATCCCTTTCCTATAGTTCCAGCACAATGCTTCGCATGTGTAAGAGTCATCTCCTGAGTGCTAGTCTCAGATAAAAAAAAAGCCAATAAAGCGGACGACTATTTTGTACCCACTTCCATGGCATGGGTATCAAATTAAAAAATTTTTGAGCAGAAAACCAAAAATAAAGTGAAACACTGCGTTTTAAAACGAGTACCTTTTTTATTGGGGCTGTTGATATAACAATAAATGTATCCAAATGTGATGCAGATGGCTGACCGTAACAATATATTCAAAAGCAGGCGGGATTAGATAAAAAAAATCGTACGACTTCACAAAGAAAATTGTCACCAAATGCATTTTTACTCCCCACTACCTTACTTTTTTAACACACAAGTCACATTTGGCAGAACCTGCAATTGTGTACATAATTATTTTTTTAGTAAAAAAAGGCATGCCTTTCGCCAATTCGCTTATTGCTAAAATGCATTCTGCAGCACCCATAAAATACAAATGGTAAACAGACATACCCGCAACTCTTTATGCACTGCTCAATTACCGCAACTTTCATCAGCATAGACAGCAACATTAATATATCCGTATATTTCTCGTGCTAATACAAACAACCAGCCAAAACTATCCTTTCGATATTCAAATTCATAAAACCACATTAATTGTTTCTTAAACGCAAACAATATTGAGTCATTTGAGCGCAGCGAACAAAGAGTGCAAGGACTCGTATTTTCCACCCATAACATCAGTCCTTGTTGTTTGCTTCTCATTACACATTCTCATTGCGTAAAAAGAACACAAGAGTTGAATAGAACGAAAAATTGCGAAAAATCCACTCAAGCAAAAAGACAAAATAATATTCATTCAAGCTCTACTATAGCAGGCTTTTGCCAAATGTTGGGAAGAAAAAAATAACGAAATGCAATGAATTGGCATACAGAGCAATTGACGCCGTGCTGGGTAATCACTAGATATAGTATTCTCAATGTTAAGTGAGAATTAAATCCACATTACTTCCATAGACAGCTACTTATAGTGGAAAAATGATATAGAGCATTAAAGTGGCATATCCTGACGTAAAGAAATAGTTCGCAGGATAGAACTGGTGTTGCGTACAACCAACATAAATTTTATAATAAAAACACAAAGAAGACATGTAAAGAATACACAAGAAGGAATTATATTTAAACAAGAATGTACAGGGGTTGCAACTTGAATTAAAGATACTGCAATTTCTCAATTAAAATTTTTTTATTTCGAAATTTCATCACATCATAAAAACATTTAAAATTTTATGTAACAACCTTTGCATGGAGTAGGGAGTTTTCACGAGAATGTAGACACATCCACCACCCATTTCCTGTGAGGCATGAGCCTATTTTGTGGTCCATTTATTCAACCTTTCGTTTTCTTTACGAATTATCGTTAAAGTGGGACTAATAAAAGAGAGAGAGATAGTCGCTTTTAAATACGAGAAAGTTTGGAAAGAATTTTTTTTAAAATTACGAAAAATGATTCGTCTGTCGCATGTAGTTGAATTGACACGTCGAATTGAGAAATCTTCCAACAAGAATCCGGTGTGGTGATTGTCATAGCACAGACCGAATGGGATAACCGCAAAATAAATATGATTTTAACACTATATGCTGTTTTGCAATCTTCGAAATGAATGATTACTATTTCAGTTGGCGCCCATATGAAGATGTTCCTGACTGCCTGGCGCCTATAAATAATTCCAAATTTCAAGTTGTTGATTCCCCACCCATGCAAAGGATGTGCATATTATTGTTATTGTTACCTTGACGACATTAATATGAGAAGTACGTATACATTTTTCTTAAGAGAAGTAACACTTAGGCATTGATTGCCTACTACTGTCTGTTATCTTTTACAGGAAAGGGATACTGAAAGAGATGACAAATGGTGAAGGGACATAGGAAAGCTTCATTAGTTTTACTACTCTGCTTTTACTATTTTCTATTTAAGTGCATTAAATTAAATTTTTTTTCAATTAAAATTTAAAAATCTAAAAAAAATTCTTATTCCATGTAAAAAAAATATCGACATCAAAGTTTTAAAAGATTAAATTATGTGTAGAGTGCTCGACTGCACTTTGTTCAAATGCATTTAAAGCTGTCTGACTAACTTTAAGCAAGTAATCTGTGACACTAATGCACATCTCACATCGCTCCTTTCTTCCCCGGCATGATATTAAATATTGATTTATATTCTATGTACAAGAGAAGAATGCAACAAAAAAAGAACTGAAAAAATAATGATGCACAGAAAGTAATAAATAACAGCAAGTCGTGAAATAATTTCACTGTTGTCGCTTTGGATATTTTTAAATAAAACGTTCTGCCTCCTGGACATTATTTTTATTATTTTGGTTTGATCGGGTATTCGAACTGCGGATCTTCTGCTTGCTGAATCAACACGCTCACTACTCAGCCAACAGCATTATTTTTAATGAATTTAATTGACATAGGAAAGAGTCATACCTTACTATATACCGAGCTTTGATGGTATTTACAAATTGTTACACTATATATCACGAATTCCACAGAAAAGTCATCCGTATGGTTAGAAACTGAAAGAAGAAAAATTAAGTAAAATATAATCTGTCGATTTACAATAACATTGTTTTAAAGTTAATTTGTAATAATAAAAAAATATAAGGTATACAAAAACGAACAAGCTAAACAAGTTCAAAGAATTTTATTTCATTTCATTTAATGAGCTGTAAATTTAGTATCGGCGATGTCTACTCAACACAGCTTCAAAATTGCAAATATCGTGCAATAGCGGAGTTGTTCTGTATATTCCTCCATCAGCTGTCATCACTATCACTAGTAGCAGGTGGCGATGGCACGATGGATGGTAATCTGTACGTTGACTACAAAACCAAAAACAGACCTGGGTTCAACCCCAGTTTCAGACTAAAAATTATAAAATAAAAAGAAACACCTCGCATTTCTCTGATGTGCATTTGTGTGTCTTTGTGTGTCAGTTATTGTCGGAAGGTTTCAGTGGCGAAGGCATATTCACTGGTCACTGAACAATACCGGCTTCAGTTGACAGCAATCCACAATCACATCAGAACGCCCTCCTTCGTCGGTATTGTGTAGCACCGGCGAAGTAAAATAATAATAAAAAAAATGGCTACTAAACCGAAGCTTCAGCACTGCTAAGAGTATAAACAAAGAACGTGCAAAAGCAGAGTTGTAAATTAATTAATTAAGCTTTACCTCCTGTCGTTTCTCCTACTATACCTTTCCTATAGTTCCAATGCTTCGCATGTGTAGGAGTCATCTCCTGAGTGCTGGTCCCAGATAAAAAAAAAAAGCCTTGCAACCAAATCACTGTAGAGTTGTACTAAGACTAATATTATTATTTTATGAATATCTATACTGTTCTACGAATAAAAAATTATTTACAAATATATGTTTCTTGCTATTTATTTGACCGTTTTTTATTTTAAATTAAATTATAATATTTTTCAAGCTCAATTTCAGTAATGTTCATTTAATTTTTATTTCTTCAATATTTCATCACTTCTTTGTGTGGCTTCTTGAGGAAATTGGTTCTTGTTTAAAGTTAATATTCACAATAAATAAATAAATAAATTTGGGAGATTTTTCTTTCATTGAAAACATTACATTTTTTTAATTTGTGGCAGCACTGGTTTGTTAAAAATATATATTGCATAAGTTTGAATGTTATGACTTCCTATTGCATACTTTAAGGAGCTTAAGAACTGCAAAGCAACCAAATCATGTACACACACACACGCTTAAAATATCATTTGAAAATAAGTATGTATGTATAATATAATGAGCATTTATTGCAACTGCAAATAGATTAAAGCATATAAAATGTATTTGCAATAACATTGCATATTATTGTACGTTCGTGTTTTAGTATGTAATTAATGTTTGAACAGTATGCATAAAAGCCTCATGGTTTGTTTACAAAATGACAAAAACTCAAGGCTAAATTGGAAATCCTATTTTTCCTTTAAAAAATAATAACAATAATGCATGTACTCGTGCATTGTATATTGTACAAGACATGTGTAAAATATGTAAAATGATTATGAAATATCGCATATTATTGTCAATGGGTGGTTTTGCTTAGCACATTAACAGAAGTCGTGGCCGGGTTTTTATTAGTTCACTCAGCAGTAGGATTAGCAGTTAATTATCTCATAGTCAGTCCAGGCAAATATGTATGTCCAAATCTATTTGCTAATTGCAAATAAATGTAAACAAGTATTTTGACATATTATCCAATAGGTGAAATACATTTACAAGAATTATGCATAATTAGAAAACAATATAAAATAACAAATTTACTGGAATGATATAAAACATTCAACAACACAATCATATTCATTGTGTACTGTCACCATGAGGCTGCTAATTGCAGTTACTTTGTTTGTAATGACTGAACAAGGATACTGGTGTTGTATGACAAGCGTGCGTTTTGTATTGCGGCCTAGAAATGAACTGTTTTTAGAATATGTACACTGATTTATCTACTGTGCAGTGAAGCTTCACCATCTTACATCTCTGCCTTTGTACGTTTTTTGTTCATAGCAGTGTTGCAGCGCCTCTGAAGTCAAGGAGACGTATTAAATTTTTTACGCTTTGCTTTAGTAGCCATTTTAACTAATTATTTTACTTCGCTGGTGCTAGATAATACCGACGCTGGTCCAAGATAAAATAAATCAATAATGACTCACAATGATTTGATTAAATTTAAATTCAAATGTTGTAATAAATTTCTTCTGCAAAAAATACGTTCTTACTTTCTTTTAAATGAAAATCCCCTTCATATATTTTGCTTCTGACAACAGCGATATTAACAACTATGTTGTCTATGTAAACAGGAAACAATGGACAAAAGCCAGACAGACTACAAGCATACAGATTTATTGTGATGTTTTTATATGGGAGTATGTGTGCGAATAAATATAAATTGCAACAATAACAAAATACACTCACTATAAGGACATAAAAACAGCGGACTTTTAGGAATGTTAAAAAAAGGGACTTCCGCAAAGGGATATTGTACACAACACAATTGCAATGATGCAACAACACACCAGAATTTAATGATAGACTCTAGTGCGGGGAATAAATAGCTAATAGCGAATAAAGAGTATTTGCCCTTTTTGTGGTTATTTTACTCGTTACTTCTAAATAACCACACTAAATACATAAATAAAAACATAAATAAAATAAACCAAGAAAAATATACATAAAAATATTCAGTGGAAGAGAATTTGAGTGAAATATGAATACCTGCTCCAGTTTGACATAGACATGGCCAGTCTATAGCAGACAGAGGACCGACAACTTTATATTATACGAATGAACAATGAACAACATTTTCCGCGA
Source organism: Dexiosoma caninum (assembly GCA_963924685.1). Taxonomy (NCBI): domain Eukaryota; kingdom Metazoa; phylum Arthropoda; class Insecta; order Diptera; family Tachinidae; genus Dexiosoma; species Dexiosoma caninum. Next base: position 129,227,521 of record OZ004725.1, on the reverse strand, counting down.
TGTGGCAATTTGTACTAGACGTTCCAAAAGTTACGTCATGCATTTATGTAAGCGATTCACACTACAAGTATCAAATAAGATTTCTACATTTTGGTCGAGAGAGGGGAATAGAAAGGAATAGACAATATACTTTAATCGAACTCGGTTAGTTTGTATATTTCAATTCCATGAGCTTTAGCATTCATTTGTGTCTAAACTGAAACCGGATAGTGGAGTTCGATACATAAAAGTTCCAGCACAATGCATCGCATGTGTAAAGGTCATCCTCTGAATGCTGGTCTAAGATAGAAAAAATATAGATTTCAGCACTAAGACTTGCGCTTTGTAACAGTTCAGAGAAAAAACTGCAATCACGCAAATATAAGTAGTTGTGCTTATAATGTTGCCAGAAGAAGACATATTAAAAGTACTGAATCGGCCAAACAAACAGCTAAAAATAATGTTAGTTTTTGTAAAATTCCTTTTTTTATATAATTAAAAGAATTATGTAACAATTTTTTCATTTATTCAAAGTGAGTCAACCATATGTCGTCCAGTTAATGCCACAAGAACTCCTTTATCATGTTCCTGTAGCGAATGCCGTTCACTGTCACTGCAATTTCAGCCAAAAAAGTAACGCCCAATAGTGCCGACTGACCAAAATATCCAACTGACAGTTGCTCGTTCTAAAGCAAATTTTTGTGTATTCACGAAGCCATTCATATCGAAATGCACTTCATCGGAGAAGATGACTTTTTTCGAAAAATTTTTGTAAAGTTTTCACAATTATAACGGGCTGTTCTTTCGTAAACAGCTGAATTCTTAATGATCGGAATAAACAAATTTAAGAGTTGACATTTGCACAAAAAAAATTACACCACATTTGAAGAGTGCATTCTTACTGAGACACCCTTTATAATCAAAAATTACTTTTATTTTAAAAACTTTTTTATATAAAATCCATTTTGTTTAGAGGTTTTTACACGGTTCTCTCTTCATTATAGTTTTGAGTTTGCATTTAATTAGGCCCAATTAACTGAATAAACGCTCTACTTCTGTGTTTGAAAAAGGCAAAACTAAAAGACAGAACTGAAAGCTGGACAACTACTCCAAGGAGTTTTCATTAATGGAATTTTTATATTTGTAAACTTGAATCCAGAATTCAATTCAAAAAATTTTAATTTTTTCATATCCCATATCTGTTCACTTTGAAAATGTTGAAATTTTCGTGAAAATATTTTTGGGAAGACGAGATTTTAATTCACTGATCAACAGAAAAGGTAGCATATATGCATTTTTAGACATTATAATTACATCATTTCTTAAAGTAATTTTATGAACTAAAAAAAAAATTATTATAAAGTGCTAAACTGGCATTTGGAAATGGAAATCTTAACGCTAAATCTAGAACTAAAATGACAAGACTGCCTATAACGTAAATTGGGACGACGAGAGATCTGTGAGAACTGCCCAACTATGGGTTACACGCGATCAATAACAAATTATTGTAAGATGTGCCCAGTTAATTCACACACAAGATTTTAAAGGAATAGTAATGCTTTTCTTTGATAGAGATGAGAACGACATTGTTGAAATTAAAAAAAATAATTTTCTTTCTTTGTAAATTTGTAAATATTTCTATAATCGTAAAGGCAGTGAAATTGCTTTCACTCTTAGACAAAAAGAAAAAAAGAAAATGCATTTTGATATTTCCAAATTTCCGTCGAAATGAAAAGCACTGCTTAGTATCAAGTACGAGTAAATAAAATAATTACGACTAATGAAGACACAGCCTCGATGGTGACTTCCCACTCACTCATCAGCCGGCACGTATAAAGTTATATGAACTGAATTTCTAATTGCAGATAAACTTAATATATAGGAAACGTAGACTTAAAACAAATATTAATTCTGATGTTGAAAATGCGCAAATTATTATTATTTACAAAACAATAAATTTATCTTATTCATGCAGTTATTAAATATGTACATATATTTATGTTTCCATGGAAGAAATATAATATTTAAATGTTCACATGGTTGAGAGTCTAAAAAATCATTACGATTTTGAAGTAATTCATAATGATAATAATTTTTCAAACTTATTCTTCAATTGTATAATGGAATTATTGAATAAAATTTAATGGAGAGATGATATCGTAGGAAAAAAATACCTCATCCACCATCAGGTTCACTTCTGTTCGTTACCGCTCAAGAAGTGAAATTGTTATAGTAGGACTTGTCCAAAAATGTTTGTTTTCCACACAAAACTAAAATTTCATCGTATGCATTTTATTAGAAAAGTACTACTTCAAATACAACTCTGAAAGTCTATTTCGGAAGTACTTTATCGTGTACAGGAGCCAGCGAAGAGTATAATTGGTGACAGTAGAGTGGTCAAATCTATTGCCTCCCTGTAGCATCGTCGCAATGTTGTCAGTGTCAGTGTCGCTGTTCTATCGCTCTAATGATATCAGGTAAATGTTTGATACGCCTTACAGGGGAGATTCTTATGTTATACGGCGTTCAGACATGCTTTTTTAGTGAGCCAATCTTCAGTTTATTGACACCAGAATTTTAGTGTTCAGACATGCAAAATTTAGCTAATTCAATAAACATTTGAAAGCCGGAAAGTAAAATTGTTTTTATTTTGCTTTGTTTTGCTTGATTTTATCGACATTTGTCAACGTCGTTACCATTTGTAGATAATTTTGCTTACTAAACCCACTTGTGACAGTATTGTCTTTGAAGTTTTACTCAATATTTAAGACATTTTCGTACTCATTGCTCAATAACTTAATTAATATTTTGTATGGAATATTGAGCTTATATTAAATAGTGGCATTTATTGCTTAAATCTCTATGAAGGTGCATGTCTGGACACCGTATTAGCCGAACTATTTGCATGTGGACTATGCTTAATGCATAAATCGTCCATGTCAATTGCGACGTTGGAAAGTTCAAGTCTAATGTTAACGAACACTATTCCCTCTATTAAAAAGTATATTATTCCATAACTTCAGCTGCACTCCAGAAACTGCAAACATAAATTATTGCTGAAAAAATTTAAAATTTGTATGAAAGCTCAAATAAATTCGTTTAATTTTGCATTAGGCAACCGCGATTTTGTATTGCAGTTGAGATGTAAACACTTCATAGATACACCTAAAGCCTTGTAGCATGTATACATGTACACGCGTTTGGCTTTATTTATGTGCAAATGCATCTGGGCGCCTCGCAGTCAAACAACAATTGTTAATTTTTCCATTATTATCTCTTTCATATTCGCATTTGAGTTACAAAATTTCCATTTTTGCGGCAATTTCGCGCTCAAAACTATACAAAAGCACAAGAAGAATAAAGAAATTTTAACAAAGTTTATATTGCCGATGTTGATGTAATTTTTAATGTTGTTAACACTTTACAATTTTATTTTCAATAATAATTTGTGTGTGCATGTGTTTGTTTTTATTTATATTTTAAATGTATAAAAGCATTTATTGGTCTTCTTTATAAGATTCCACACCTTGTGATGAGTAAAACATATATGCTATTATATTTTAAATACTCGTAGAATGGACGTTTGTCTTGTGCTCTGCTAAAGAAAATAACTAAAGGCGGTTGAGATAGTTTTTATAATGATCAAAATTTGAGGCAAAGTTATGGTTACGGTTCAAGAAATTTTTAAAAGGAATTGCTGCATGAACCTGTCATCCAAATTCATTACAAACAAAATAATAATAACGTTTGAAACATGCATTTCTGATTGTTTTTCTTTAACAAAACTTGATGGTATTATGGCAGAAAATTGGTTTAACAACAGCGGCTTACGAATTTGTTGGATTTACGGTGGAACAACGTTGGGTAATTTATTAGCCGAGTAACTGCCGTACATTGGCCACAATTTACTTTTAAATTTTAAACTCATAATTAAAGCGGAACGAAATAATTTAAATCTGAACGATTTAGGAAGTTAACGAGATATGCAAATGAGTAATTAAAAGATTTCCAGTAAAAAAAGCCACTTTCAAACAAATGAAGCAGGTTTAATATTGTGATCGGGAAGCAGTGCAAATGTGGAGCACTTCCAATGAATGCTATATATGTTGATATGCTTGTTCTTCTGAGATGTTCTCTCTTTTGGCGCTCATTCAGTGAATCGGAAGCAGTGTTGAGTGTGTCAAAACGTTCGATTCTTATGAAGCTCCCTTTAGTAGTTTCGTTGCTTCCGTGAAAGAAATAAAAATAGTAAAATGAATTTTATTTATTTCTTATTAAATAAATTTTTTGTCTTGTTGATTTTTTATTTAATTTTTCTTTTTTCATATTTTCCAGTTTTCTAGGGTGCTTTTCTGAACTCGAATTAAGCTAAAGCTTTAACTCTTCTTAAAAATATATAGATTGTTAAGCCTTTCTCCATTGAGCCTCTTGACTTCCATTTTTCTCTCGGAAGGATTTTCGTTGTCTACTATGCCAATTTAAACACAACTCGCATTAGCCAAATTGTTTTCCAGAAAAGCTTTTTTCAATTGATATTTTCGAAAAGTTTCCCTTTTCTCCTTCTCCTCTTTTCCGTCCACCTCTTTTCTATTCTGACAACAAAAGCACATCATTCACGTGAGCATGCCGACTGACAATTCATTACACGAATAGCAGTTGCTCGTACGAATACGTACGTATGTAATAATCATGCATTTAATATACGCCCTGAATTGTTTGTATTGTTTTATTTTTATTTCTGTATTGCAGAAATAATTTATGGTGGGCTGTTACTGTGTGTTGGCTTACGTTGCGTTAAGTTTAGCTTTTGAATTTGTTTTCAAGATCAAGTTCATGTTTTGTTTTTACTTACATCCATAATTAGAAATTATTTAAAAAAAAATCTGAAAAGATAGCAACAATGCGAGTGGGTAGTCGCTAGTAATACTCGTACTATTCAGTAGAGGCATGTTTAAATTGCATGCAACAATAATTACATGTAAGACAATGTTTTTTTTTTTTAAATGTGTTATTGTTTTTGGTTTGTTTTGCTTAAACGGCTTGTTAGCAATTATATACAATTTAAGGAATAATAAATCAAAATAACAGATTTAAATACTGACATATTCATAAAAATATTTTTGTTGTACAAAAGGTTTAAAAATGTAATTTGGTATGGAAGTTTGTTTAATAAAGCTTCTATAAGTACAAAATATTTTATAGAGAATACGGCAGTTAAACTTTAAATAGAAATACCGCAAACAAAGAAACATTTTGTATTTATTAATTTTTTTTTAAACTTTGCTTGCTAATAAAAATTTTAATATTTGTATATTAAAAAATATAAGTAGGTATCTTTAAGCTATTTACTAGCTAACTATTTAGCACAATAGCGACCACTCAGCTTTTTTCAACTTAATTGGATAAATTATATTTTATAGCCATTATTCATATGTTATATATTATTATATTAATTATTATTATATATGATTTTAATTGTGCTTTTTTCCCTTATAAACTATATGTGAAATTTATTATTACATACCTTATGATATTCTCATACAGTATGAAAAACATAATAAAGCAGTTCATTACAAAAGCAACTCAATAATTGAGGAGGAAAGCATATCCATATAGTACTATTATATTAATTATTATTATTCAATATATTATATTGAAGACATAAAATATAATATTACTTATCATTTGTGCTGTTGAAGAACAGAAAACAAATTCTTTCTGGCAAGAAAATAGAATTGTGTAAATTTGTGCCTTTTTATTATCCTGTCGTTTCATTTTGTTAATAGTTGAGGTACATAGGGATACACGAGGAGTCCATTCCGCCACACAAATAAGAAACGTATGATTTAAATTGCCCTGCTCAATAAAACTTGATAGTGTGACCGTACTGCTCCGATTATCGTCACAATTTTGTTTTGACCGATATGAGCCGAAAAATATTGTACCAATATGCGACAATAATGGAAGTGCCCAAAAAGAAATAGCTTAATGCTTTTAATATCGTAGCTTTAAGGTATACAAAGTTAATATACAAAGTGATCGGAAATGAATGTATAACGTGACATACTATTAGCAACTGTCATAAACTCAGCTGTTAAAAAATACGGGAATCGTTTGACCTGAAACTTCCCGCTGGACAGTGGTCGGGCGCTCAATAGTAATTTAAATGTAAATACATACTCATGTGCATATATGGAAAGCAAACATTAACTGATATTTTTTTAAAAAGAGTCGGCAAAACTGCAGTAAATTTTTACATTGATATAAATACTAAATGTTAAGTTTTCCTAAAAAGTCAAAATAAAAAAATGTCGAGTTAATACACTATTGTAGCAGAATTGCGATATGTAATATTTTTTTAAATTTTATATGTATTTCCCTTTTTTAATTTTTAACTTCAATAGGAATCAATAAGTACTATAGTTATCGACTGAAACTCTATATAATACTACCATCAGAGAAAGAATTAATACCGGGGAGTTTAAAGTAGTTGATTTCAATTGAAAAAGCAAGATTTGGGAGATATTTCACAAAATACAAGACGAATACGCAAACAGTGTTCCTGATATGGTATCATGCAAAATATGCAAAAATATTTATAAATATAACAAAAACAATACCTCGAACCTAGTGAAACACAAGTGCTATGCTATAAAGAAATTATGAACCGATTTTAAGGATGCACCAATGGAAGCAGACGCCGGCGACAATATGGGGAGTGCTCGATTATTTACTAAATGGACTGTGCAAAATTGTCGTCCGTTTAAAATAGTTGAAGACACTGGACTTCAAAATATTATCAAATTTTTTATAAATGTTGGCGCAAAATTCGGCGAGGGTATACATTTAAAAAGTTTGTTGCCCTTCGCACAACTTTTAATTTGAATTAAAATTGCGTTAAAAAAATAATTTTTTTTTCTTTTTATTAAGTGCTTGTGAAATGATGTATAGTGCACTATGAAGTTTACAGTATTTTCATTGTACACTTGACAATACTGTCTATTCAACTGTTGTACTATGGTTTTTTGTGCATAGCTGTTTCTTTTTTCTCTATGTTTGCTTTACACTCCATTACCAATACTACTACAATCAATATTCGCTCTTGAAAAATATGCAATACTGTATAGTTTTAAGCGTCTTGCGCACACGTTTAGTTCACACGCTCTCTTTTTTGGAGCTGTTCTTCAACAGTAAAGTTCGAACGAAACAAAAAGAAACCTTGTTTTTATAAGAAATAGTGATACCACATTTGGTGACAAACTAGTGACTTTGATTTTGACCAATGGGTTCGACCATAGTGCGCTGTCGACATTAATATCTTTCGAACAAGTTTGCAGATTTCTGCCAAATTTTCGACATTCGAAACTTTTTTAAGTCCATAAAAATCGGGGAATATATAAGCTTCAGTTATTAAAAATAATTATTTTTTCGAAAATTTTCGTCAACAATTATTAGATTTTTAACTTTATCGTCTTAAGCTTAGGCTATTAGGCTTATTTCGAAAAATTATTCGAATCGATTCAATTTCCCACCCCATCTAAGTGAACTCAATATTTTTCGAATGCGACATAGTTCGTTTCGATCCGCTGCCACGCCTTAAGTTATGAGATGTAAACACATGCATACATACAGACACATTTACACAACCATATGCACACTCCATATATCCATACTCCAATTAACACGAAAATAGTCAGAATCGACTGCCAGGACCGCAACACATCCAAATATAATAAAAACACGATTTTCGAATATTGAAATAAAATCAGTAACTCATAACGGGAAGTTAAAAAATAAATAAACAAAATAAAACGACAAAAAAATGGTAGCGCCTTAAGGAATTCAAAATTAAGTTATTGACCAACATAATATTCTCCGCCCTCAAAAGAATCACTCTGTATAAATAGCAAATTTTTCTCATTAATGTATCAGTTGCATTACAAACGCTTGTTTTAATAATTAATGAAGTGTCTAATTTATGTGGAAAATAAATAAATTAAAAATTTTAAGAAAACAAAAATATATTTTTGTGGAGTTTCCTTCAACAAAATGATTTCAGTAATTCGCATGTCTACAGTTAAGTTCAAATTATAAATGCATTTATTTTGTTTCTGTTTAATATTTCTAACAAATTAAACATCAAAAAGTTATGATAAACGTGTGCCTACCTTCACACCGACTTTTAGGAAACAGCGTTTTTAACAGGCAGCCCTATCTCTCTGTCACATGAATAAATTTAGAGAGTCAGAGTTTGCCGTTCAGCACATTATCTCTACAAATATGAGGAATTTAAGCATTTTGAGGAGCATTTTTCCTTTTTTATGATTTAAATAATGAAGACTGCCCATGTCATTCATTCGTGCTTGCCTGCAAGCACGCTTGCATGCCATCATGCTAATTTAAAATTTTGTTTTTATTTGCTGGTACGTATTTTATAGATAAAACGTGGGTGGGTGCTAAAATATTATGAAATGTTAATCAAACCAATATCATCACAAATTTTGTGGCAAGAGTTTGCAAGATACGAGTACAGACATATGAATGCACACACGTATTTTAATCTCAAAGAATTTTTTTTAAATACGAGTACATTGTTAAATTAGAGAGTGGAATGCAAACTGAGACAGTTATTATTTCATTGTTTCCCACTTCTAAATGAATAAATAATTTATTAAGAACTAATGAGCTGTAATGTTTGTTGCACTATTATAAAGTTATTTACGTTTATAAATACATCAAATGAAAAACGTATGTTTATAAAATATATTTTTTAGGGCATGTATTTGAAATTCGTCAACTTTCTATATGTATGTAAGTACTATAACCACATTTAACAAAACTATAGCAAAAATAAAAAAATGCTTTTGTGTCACTATTGTTATACTGAATACAAGCTATCGCATAAACCAACTCCATGCTACAGACTCTCTGCACTCTCAGCGCATGTTTTCTGTTTCAACTTGAAAACAGGAGTCCAAAATTTCCAGGAATGCAACAATCATATTACAATGTTGATCACCGAGAACCACTTAGCCGATTTACAAAACAAAATTTGCGTTTGAAAGGTCTACCTTTCACTGATGGTTTATATGTATAAAGATTGATTTTGATCTAAATCTTAAATATGATTACATCTGAGTATAAAAAGACATATAGACTAAAAGCAGATAACCAGCGTGTGTTACTAAGGTAAAAAGATGTGGTGGGTAGCGAAGCGCACCGGGTTACTCTAGTAAAATACAAAATAAATAAACTAATAATATATTTACATGCTTTAAAGTGTACTTTCGAGACAATAATTCACATAATTATGCAATACAAGAAGCAGCATTGCTTGCTATAGCATATTATTGCTTTATTTTTAATTAAAATCTTCTGTATTTAATTTAAAGAAGCGACTACTTTTATTTTCATTAATATTTTGTAGAAGAAAACCAGACACGAACAATAGCAACGACCTGCAAAAAGAAAACGAAACATAACATTGTTCACTTAGCGAGTAATAACTATATTTATAAGCATGTACGTATGTATGTATGAAATGTGCTTAATAGATTAACTTTAACGCTCCAAAGACCACCTTAAATTAAAGCGTCAACGTAATGCCATGAATAACGATGTTAACTTAACGTGGGCAATAAAAATATAAAAACTAAATAGAAATAGAAAATAATTAAAAATTAAAAAGATTAATCGCTATATTGACCTGAAAACAACTAAATTATCATTACTTTTCAATGGCAACAATGGCAGTTTTTCTTGCACCGTCTTAAGCGTTGTCAAAATCGGATTTTCCAATTGAAAAGGGTTGACGCCGCGCTATTTGGGTATGCTTCAGAAATTATGTATGAACATGTGAATTTTTGACAGATAGACAACATATTCGTTCACATAGTAGGGAGAGCAGGGGACGTTTAAGGGTCTTGTGTGACTATCTATTTATCAACTCTATATACTATCAGACAGTAAAGCGGCTCTAGAGCCCTTCAGTCCACCATGATAACCTTAAGAATGGTATGCGAGAGACTTTAACGCCGTTACATGGGACTGCGTTCCTGGATATGAGGGTTATAAGCTTAATGAAATGACGGACTATCTGGCTCCGAGCCATTCCGTGGATTTATAAAAAGCCGCAGAAATGAAATTCTTAGAAACTGGGAGAAAGGACATTCGATGCTCACTGGCATAGTTGTGTCGGACAGGGTCAGACCAAACGCTTCCTGACCCCCAACAGAGCAATATGAAATAAGTTGTTCTCGCTGAATAGAGCCTTTCGATTGGGTGCTTCATAGGTCATTGTGGCTTGAAGTACCGCGTGAACAAAATTATCGATATGCCACTGAGATGGATGATGGAGAAACCTCCATCTGCCGCCACAACAGTTGTGGAACACCAGACGAAGAACGTGAAGTACGAAGAACGTGTAAATATAGTTAAAAGTAACTGCAAATTTGGTGGTGAAAATTTGGCCACTTTTCGAGCATTACTGAGTAATTATGATCGTCTTATCGACCTACTGGTACAGATCTACGGCTGTATGATAACAGACTTTTTTGATTGACGGTTATAAACTGTACGATATGTGGTTTCAACAAGACGGTTCCACACAAAACGACTGATTTTAGTTTTATTGGATGAAATGTTTCCAGAATGCGCAATTTAATATTTTGCTTTTAGGATTTTTTTTGTTGGGCTACGACGACAACTGTATCTACGTTGACAACGTTACACGGAGAAAAATTAATAATTTTGTAATATCAATTAAAAAATTAATTATATTTTCATCTGCAAAGAAATTAATAGTTTCAATTAAATTATTATTGGTATTAATTTCTATCGTGTTGCATCGTAGGTTAGGCAGAAATAGTGTTGCATATATGAAATAAAACAATCAGCTGACAAGCATTTTAATAGAAATAATCCGTTATTTTGTTTATTTCATTGCAAAAAAAACGTTAACTTTGTTGCACTCGATAATAAGCTCCACTAAATCACATTAACGGCAGAAATATGGTACTCATTATGTCTTACACTAAGGCCACGTGCTATTCCCTTTTTTTAATGCAAAACCACTACTACTAATATATATACTACTACCGTCGTCGATACTCGTACTACCCGTGGTAGACACTCAGAATTTGTTTTTAAGATTATGGGAATTTCAGAATTGTTCCAATTACTTGGCCGTCATCTTACTTCAAAAAGTTTTTTCCTGTTTTTTTAGCACTACAAAAATATTACGGAACATTCTAAATGTTACCCAGTACAATTACATAATACGTACGTAAATGCCGAATATTTTGCATACATATGTATGAACATACTAAAAATTTACTTTTGTTTATTTGGGTATTTGTTAGTGTTGACATCACGATATGAGAAAACGCATGCAAATTCGAACTTCGAGCTATTTGAACTTATATATATATATATATATATGTAAATATATATTTAATACCGTTTCTCCATTATAATTATCTCATGCAATGACCAATAATGACCATTGTGTTATACAAAGACTAACGATATTATACTAAGCGCACTTTCTCATGGTAAGCAATATTACCGTTTTATACTAACATTAAGTTTTTCGAAGACGAATACTCATCCAGGAAAGAAAGTATACATTTTCACGAGGATATTCTCCATGTACGATTTGGACACATCTGTCGTCGAGTTCGATTTAAAATGTGTACGCAGCATCGCGATTTTTCAAATCCAAGTTTGTATATTGCATTTTCGAATCAACAAATACATTACAATTTAAATGTAGAGGGTTTCCCAATTATGCTCTATCTACTTTTGTCGGTTTATATCGTCTAAGTTGTTTTATGTCAAATTCCAATAGGAACCACATTATCCAACACAATAAAAGTAAATTATCTGAATCGCATATACATATATAATGGATTAATTCATACATTACGAAGCCGTGACTAAGAAAATAGACTTTCGTAAGATGTACTAATCATGCATCTATTTTCAAGCCTAGATTGTTCGGCATAGACAATCTTCAACTAGAATATCAATATTGGCGGCGATCATGAATTTGAAATCATATGGTGGGAATTCAAAATCATAAAGTTAAATTCTGTTGTTTTTCGGCGAGAGTGCATTAAAATTCTACTCTCTCCCGGCTTCCAATAGGTTTTGCTATGCAAGTTCATAATAACTCTGTTCCTACTATTTCTGATAGTGTATAATATCTACAAATGTACAATACAACAAAATATTTTCCACATTCCTTCATTATCTTTGGAAAAGAAAGCTCATATTATTAAAAAGAAAAAAAAAAAAAGCGAAAGCATAAATCAGGGCACATAATACTCGTACATATGTACATACATACATATAAATTCTTGTACATAAAATTATTTTTTGCATAAATTGTTGTTGTGGAATCCATAATGCGCTTTTGTAAATGTGGGAATGCAAATGTACGAACAAATCATAGCAAATCAATCTACGGAGAGTGATGCACTTAAGCTGCAGCAATACTTATTATCAGGGGATTCGGATGATTGAAATTGAACCCACATTGAACAAGTTTTACTTTATTAAAATTTCTTAATAATTTTCTTTTCCTTCTTCAAGAAGATTTAAATGCATAACAAAACATTTTCAGAATGCTTTCGCTTTCAAATATGTAATGCGAGTTCTTTTTTTTTTGTTTTTCTTTTTTCACTCATAAACACAAAATTTAATTTCAAGGTACAAGGAAATAAGAATTGTGAAATTTCATTCCAAGTGAATTTGTTTGGGTTTCCTTTAAATTTTTTAAACCTTTTGCCAGAAAAACTGAGTATTTTTTTATTACTTTTTTAAATAGTTCTGCTATCTAAAGAAGGTGTCAAAAATTTGGGCAACATTTCTATATATTGCACATGCATGAAAATGCCAAAGATATAACGAACAGTTAAAAAAAGTTTAAACCGATTTCGTCTGTTTTCTCGAAATAATTTTTTTTATTTTCGTTTTATTTTTAGCAATGCTGTTGTTTTAAGAATATTGACTCTACATCTTAAAAATCGTGGGTTCAATTTTCTTTCCAAAAAATGGAAAAATGTTCATAAAAATTTAAGTTTTGCAGTCGGTTACTATTGCTGCAGTGGTTACTTTTAAAAGCAGATGTAGTGATATGTTAATAATGTGATAGTTAATATGATGTAGCGAATCGTAATCAAGTAAGAAATCATTTTTTATTTTTTTTATTTTAGATTTTAAATGACGATACTCGTATGTATACTTAAATATAAATTTTTTTGTCAATAGACAATTCATGTTATTAAATGAATTTTTTCATCTGTAAATCCACTCAAAGGTCACCTGGTCATTAAAAAAATTGCTGTTTGTTTTTTATTTGTGATAGGAGGGGAAAGGGGGGGTTGTGATTTTAATTCAATTCCATTTAAATTCATTTGTACACCCGTGTTTCATTATTTCAATGAAATTAATTTCGGAAAAGCCGTAAACGCAGGAATTGTAGTGTGATAAATGGTTTTTATTTGATTTCATTCTATAGACGGATTTATTTATCAACCTCTAATTATACTGTTGGTTATATTGTGTTTCACCATTTGTATTTGTATTTCTTTTTTTTTTTTTTGTTCCATTTTGACTTTTAAACAAACCATGTAATTAATTGAATTGATTATTTTTTATAAACGCCGGAAGCTGTTTTACTGGCTTCACTGTTGAACTTTAGTTTCTTTTTTGATTTTATCCACTATTTTGCAGTCATCTTTTTGGTTTTGGTAGTCTAGACCAATAAAATTTGTTGGTTATTGAAATGTGCTTTTATAGTGTTGCTTGTTAAGTATTTTGTTTTTCCAATGCAAACAACATATTGTCTGATTCATTGGTTTTTTAATTATCGATATTTATGAAATATCGATAATTGATTATAAGTCTTTTAATAAATTTTTTGTTTATGCGTAGGCAAGTCTACTTAATGAATTAGCTTTTCTATGCCCGTTACAAAGGGAATTGAAAATTCGCATATATTCAAGTAAATTTCAACATTCTCTCTATACATATTAAGAAATTAATAAAATATGTAACGGTCGACCGGATAGAACAAAGTCATTAAGTGAAAAATATTGCGATTCGTATCGCTTACCGAAATATGCAAAATTGAATGCTTCTAATACACCTGAGTGCCTCTGTTCAGTGAATTGCTTCATTGACTTGATGACAGCATTAATAAAAAAAATTAAAACAAAAACTACAACAACAACATTGCAAAGGTATAGAAAACGTGAACACGAATTTCAGCCAAAAGGAAAAAGTTTCGAATTAAACACAAGCGACAAATGCTTTTGATTTATTCGAATACGAGTACTACCTTCAGCTAAAAAATTGGCTTCAATTCGATACAACATTTATTTAGTTTTTCTCATTTCATATTTGTTTTTTTTTTTTTGCTTTTTGTTCTGCTTTTCAATTTTGCCATTCAATATCGATAAATAAACTAAGAAAAGTTAAGTAAAATAATCTAAAACTGGAAATTGTAAATCATGTAACAGAAATAATAAAATACTTGTTTAGCTGCAGACTAAAGTGTAACAATCACAATGGTATTATTTACTTTTTTTATTTTTATTTCTATTTAATTTTTTTTGTTTATTTTATATTCATTCATTTCGTATCTTTGCGTATTTATAAATAGAAAGCACATACGTACATATTTTAAAATAGTAGAAGAAACCATCTAAATCGATTGATTGAAATTGAAATTAAATACTTGAAAGATTGTCGTCAGCTTTGTGATTGTTTCCCAAACAGGCACACCGATATCACGACTCTTTGTTTCGATGTCAACGGAAAACTGGCAGATGACTTGTTAGCTTTACTTCACACTTAGTACTTTTAGAAATAAATACAAGGTGCTGTTTAGAAATGAAATGTATGTGTATGTATGTATGCATGTATGTATGTAAATAAGAAATTTTTTGAAGGATATTGAGTTTGATTATCGGAAAGTTCATTGCCTTCGTCACTTTAATTATTAAAAACAATTGCGCTTTATTGTGCAACAAAAAGCTGCAAATGGAATGCAATTCTAGCATTATGGTCATTATTACAACTTTTGTTTATTGCAAGTTCAATTTAACTATCAAGAACTTTAACGGCAAGTTGTAATAATGGCCCGAAATGAATCATTTTAAATTTTAATAATAATTAGAAATACTTTAATAAACTTTGCATGTACTCGTATAGCAATATTAATCATACATATGCATATACAGTATTGGGCAGAACATGAGCAGCAGTAATTATATTGAAATTTGTTTTTGCTTACTTCGCGTTTAGGGGAATAACCCGTAAATTAATTTATAAAAACAATTGAATTTTTTCAATACAAATATTTTATACAATAACCAAAATATAATTGTTCGAGTCGGTATTGTGTAGCACCGGCGAAGTAAAATAATAATAAAAATGGCTACTAAACCGAAGCTTCAGCTCTGCTACGAGTATAAAAAACAAAGAACGTGCGAAAGCAGAGCTGCAAAAAATAAATAATTAAGCTTCACCTCCTGTCGTTTCTCCTACTATCCCTTTCCTATAGTTCCAGCACAATGCTTCGCATGTGTAAGAGTCATCTCCTGAGTGCTGGTCCCAGATAAAAAAAAAAATCAAAAATGCAACTCTACAAAAAGAAATTTCGAAATGTATTTTGTTTGTATAATAAAATCTCCGAGCTTATGTTGAAATACTTTTTTCATTTAAAAATTTAAGTAAAGCTTTTGAGTTACAAAATATGTCTATTTTTTCAATGCTATTATTATGGACATTAAAGCATGAATCCCATCCATTTTCCTTTGATATTGTAAACGAACAATTTTACATTAACAATATTAGGTGACTGATTATTTAGATTATTCACGGACATAAAATGTTATTTGTAGTGTGGTGCACATTTTCTTGGTTATATTTTGTACAGCCCTGTATTGTTTTTACTTTTAATTTTTCGTGCGGATTTAATAGATCGTCGTTCAGTATGGTAAATCACTTTTAAATGACAGCAATTAGTATAATATATACATTTTGCTCCTAACAGAATAAAAATTAAATTTGATTTACGCAACTCCAGTGTTTGCACAAATAATGCTTATAAAGCGAAAATAAGGCAATATTTTACTTGAAATACTAATTTAAAAATATATCTATATACATATATACATACATATATGTACACGTATTTAAAATTTCACAGCTTTTAACATAAATCACTCTGGAAATGTGATAAATGTCAAGTCGAACTAAATGTTTTTTTTTAATTTTATTGCACATAAAAAATTGTAAGCAAGAATATAAAAGAAGAAGAAATGAACAGCAATGAAATGTCAGTCAAACATGATCAATATTGCAAAAATATACAAAAACTCTCTCCGCACTTAAGCAAGCAGATACAGATACACGCATCACAGTTGCAAACATACAAACACACCCCATAGCAAATGAAAACAGAAAAGTGCAGAATCTATATACAGTAACTCATTGTTGGTATACATGCAATGCACGGTGGGCTTGAAAATTTATTCGATCTCAGTTGTTCTTAAATCAATATCGGCTTCGGCTTATTTGAAATACGGATTCGGAATTTAATATAGGTATGTTTCTGAATTAGCACTTAAAGAATCCGTACTTGAATTAAGCATTCTGTGCAAATTAATTTAAAATTGTTGATAATTTTAAATCAGTTTCGTATAAAAAAATAACATGGCTTACGATCATATTAAGATTTAATTTATAGTTGATTCATTTTGTGGTGCAATGTGCAGCGAACTCAAAAGTAAAGTATATTAGGAGTAATTCTGCTTTATATCACAGGAGTTGTTAACTGACTTACCAACATTGCTACATTGGTTTTCCTTTAGTTAGTTTCAAAACATTAATACGTTAACATAACATCAGAGACGCCACAATTCACTCTGCCTTACAAATTCACCAAAAAAAAAGGATGACAGCAGAATTAAATTTATCTACCACATCTCTACACTATGCTTTCCCAACTAGCTTTGCACACGTAGGAGCATCCCCTGACCAGTGTTGTTTTTCTCAAAAAAATGGGTAAAGGGAAAAAAGCACAGATGTTTTTAAATTCTCTAAATGTGGGGAATTTTTAATAGAAACAAAATAAATAAAAAAATAAATATAAAAGTTCCCTCTAATTAAAATCCCAAAGAAAATTTCATGCCAGAGTTTTCTTAGTTATTATGGCAGTATTGTTTTAAAAGCATTAGAATGGCAACATTGCTATGCGAGTAGTCATGTGAATCAGTATTATGCAATTATTCCTCATGAATTTAGACATTTTTCTCTTTTGAAGTAAGTCTGTATTAGCACTCCAATATGGTGATTACGAATTCCAAAGACATACAAAATTGCTTTTTTTTATCTGGGACCAGCACTCAGGATATGACCAATCAACATGCAATGCATTGTGCTGGAACTAAAGGAAAAGGATAGTAGGAGCAATGATAGGAGGCGAAGCTTCACAATCTTACAACAATGCTTTTTGCACGTTATTTGTTTTTACAGCAGTGTTGTAGCGTCTCTAATCTCAAGCAGACATTAAATTCTGAAGCTTCGTTTTTAGTAGCAATTTTTAGTAATTATTTTTTACTTCGACGGTGCTACACAATACCGACGAACGAGGGCGTTCGATGTGATTGTGGATTGCTATCAGCTGAAGCCGGTATTATTCAGTGACCAGTGACTATGCCTTCGCCAAACACAGTGTTTCACCAAAATCAAATTAGTACAAAGTACTTGTATTCTTTTTAAACACATATGGATATGTATAGTAACTGAGCCTTAGAAAACGAACTAAATGCAATTTTTATGATGTCAGTTGTAAAACGCCACTTTTATATGTTATGTAATGAATTGTAAATGCTAAATACTATTCAAACCTATAATTACTGGTCTTTTTATTGAATTTTTCTTTATGTTTTTATTAGAAATACAAATGTATAAGTATATTAATATAGTGCATTAAATACACTTTCTATATACACAGATGTAGATAAGGTGTCACAAATGCACCTAAACCAAAAACTTTAACACATCGGGCACCGCGAAAACATGCTAACGAATTGTTTTTCGAAATCACTTAAAAAAACAGATAGAAAATTGTACTGCATTGATTACACTACAATTATAAAAGAAACAATCAAAAAAACAACACTCGCCTGTAAAATCAGCTTTTTGTAATGGCTCGATATAATTGGATTTGTAGGGAATTTTGTAGAGAAATATTTTTGGGTGCGTAAGGAAAATACAGGAAAAATATGGATGTATTTCTTTTTGGCGCTGTAGAGATTTAAAAAGAATTGTTTAACAACACTGCCCCTGACGCCTAGTCCAAGAATAAAAGCAATTATTTTCAAATAATGACAAATATTTTTTTTAATCTTAATTAATTGTTAAAGTTATTTCTATATGTATGTTTATTTCCAACCAATCCTACCGTGCTGCATGTTGTTATTTCAAAATCACAACAAACAATCATCAGTTGCATAAATTTGATATGCAACAAATTTACTTGCTCGGCATGTTTTGTTTCTACTGATTTTACATGGGTTTCATTGGGCGGAGATGAGTGAGTGAAACCATAAAAATGAAGAGCCACTAATGGGGCAAAATATAACGCAACATTTTTTACTTAAAAAAACTTAAAAGAACTTTTTAAAAATCTAATTGCTTCGTTTTTTTGGTGCTTCCCCACGATAAAAGTTGCTCTCATTTCTAAATGGAAATTTCATTCTATATAGAGTTTCGGCTATTGCTGACTATAACTTTTGCAATGTAGTACATTTACATATGTACGAGTTTATATGTTTTATAAGATTGTCAATAATTATTATTCTGGCAGTAGTTTCAGAAATATATAAATACAGAATTCCAGCGCAAGTATGTTAATTGCAATTCAATAGCATAGTTTTAAATGTGTTACTTAACGATGTATTTTATTATCTAGCCTACTCAAATTAATTTACTGCTAATACAGGGTGAGCCAAAAGTCACCATTCGGTTTAAAATTTCAATAGGTTACGCTAGATTAGCACCGCAGACGCCCTTTTTTAATACAAAATATATATAAGCGAAAACGTGTCCCCCCTGTACATGCTTGCAATCACTGAATGAATGAATGAATCAATTTATATAAAATAATTTACAATAAGTGCAAAATATACAAGAATAATTATTTCTTACATTATATGTCAAAGTATCAACATTCACATTCATGACTATAACAATAAATATAGATAAACATTACATTACAAGCACTACAAAATAGATGCATTTTTTTATATTACTCCAATTCAATCGGAATTTATTAGGAATCAATCAAAGTAGGTACTAGAGTAACCACTCGATTAATCGTTGTTCGATTATTCGAGAAATTTTTTTGCCACTATTTGCTCGAATAATGAAAATAGCCAATTACGATTAATGAATAACTCCAACCATTTGTGCCTATTTATCGAGCAAATTTTATTTCCTCTTCAATTCTTCTTTCTCATTACAAAACTTTAATCTATTTTTATTACACATAATTTTGAATATATATTTTAGTCCATTTTCAAATGTCTGCATAAGAGTATGTGAGAAATTATATGAACCATGATAAACGTCAAAAACTGTACGTTAAAAATTGGCTACTGAAATAGTTGTCGGAAGGTTTCAGTGTCGAAAGCATAGTCACTGGTCACTGAACAATACCGGCTTCAGCTGATAGCAATCCGCAATCGCATCAGAACGCCCTCCTTCGTCGGTATTGTGTAGCACCGTCGAAGTAAAAACAATAATAAAAATGGCTACTAAACCGAAGCTTCAACACTGCTACGACTATAAATAAAGAACGTGCAAAAGCAGAGATGTAAAATAATTAATTAAGCTGCACCTCCTGTCGTTTCTCCTACTATTCCTTTTCCTGCACAATGCTTCGCATGTGTAGGAGTCATCTCCTGCGTGCTGGTCCCAGATAAAAAAAAAATATTTAAATATGTACATACATATACTCGTATTTAGTTTGAAATGCTTATAAAATTAATTAACTTTTTTAGTTCCATTACACATTTTTAAGACCAACGAGATTTTCATTGATGGCAAAAAGAAATAGTCGTATGTGTATGTAAATTAAATAAAATTGAGCGAACATATTTAGTAAAGAAGGGACAATATTGTCGATGAAGAAACTAAACATTATTAAACATACCCCCTAACGGTGCTAGAGAAGCACGTAAAGTAGGTAACAAATTACAAGACCAATGGTCTCATAAAGATGCGGTTGCAGTTCTGGAACCTATTTTGCATAGAATGCGGAGTATATTTATATATGTTTATCTAAAGGAGTCGAATATGGCAAGTTCTTCCCTAAGTCAATAAAAGAAACATTGGTTTCTTGAATTAACCAATATACACGACAATATCAGAGTTATCTAACTCAGCGCAGGCAGCAAACAAACTTTTATTGCGCAATCAATTTGCAATAAAACAATAAACCGGTTGGGTATTTTGGACAGAAGATGTTTCTCACATAATTTTTACTTGTTGTAAATACAACCAACATATAACTAATTTCCCCGACATTATTAAATTTTCTGAAGTGTGAAGGGATTAAGAAGATTACTCATATCATTAAATTTATTAAATCTATTGAGACATTATTGTTTAACAAACGAGCTAAAGGAATATTACTCAATCCTGATCATTTAAAGTTAAATTATGTGAAAATTAAGAAGAAAATTTGATTCCTATTGAATTCCAGAATTAGTAATACTAATTATAATATAACAATAAAATTCTTTTAATTATTCGAGTTATTCGAATAAATTTATAACGTTAGTAGATTACTCGATTAGTCGAACAAAAGCCAAAGTCGAATAATTGGGTACTCTAGCAGGTACTCATATTTTTCTGCAGGAGTTCATAGGCACGAAATAAAACAGAAAGATTCTCGTCTAAAGAACACACACATCTACATACATACTGTATATTTTATATTTTTTTATTTTTTTTGTCTGGGACCAGCACTCAGGAGATGACTCCTACTATAGGAAAGGGATAGTAAGAGAAACGACAAGAGATGAAGATTAATTAACTATTTTACAGCTCAGCTTTCGGACGTTCTTTGTTTATACTCGTTGCAGTGCTGAAGCTTCGGTTTAGTAGCCATTTTTAGTATTATTTTACTTCGCCGGTGCTACACAATACCGACGAAGGAGGCCGTTCTGATGCGATTGCGGATTGCTATCAGCTGAAGCCGGTATTGTTCAGTGACCAGTGACTATGCTTTCGACACTGAAACCTTCCGACAACAACTGACACACAAAGGCACACTAATGCGCATCAGAAAAATGCGAGATGTTTTTTATTTTTTTTTTTATAATTTTAGTCTGAAACTGCAGTTGAACCCAGGTTTGTTTTTGGTTTCGTAGTGCAGACTACTATCCATCGTGCCATCGCCACATTGCAGTTTACGTCGAAAAACATGCAATCGTAACCAGCATATAAATAGACATAAAATTTTTCCTTCCATCATGGTTGCAATAATAAAGATGCCCTGCGGACGTTTTAATGTGGCGCAGCCAAAGCACTTGACATAAAATGTTCATAGTAAATTGTTTCCAACATTGAAACAAACAATTTAAAGAAAGAATTAAAAAAAAAGCAGGCATATGAAACGAATTGAATTGTAAAAATGTTTGGAAAATCGCAATGATTTTCTTTCCTTCATTAAACAATTGACCGCAAATGTTGTGGAAAAGAATAAAAACTATTTTAATCTCTCTCACAAACATAAAATGTGCAAAGAATACGAATAAATAGTTTTAAAATAACATTTCAACAGAATTACTATTAATATGGCATCCTAATGTTGTTCTTCTTTATTGCAATGTAATCATATCTAAAAAAATATACCAGGAATAAATAAAGTTAACGCATGCAGAAGGTTCACTATTGCTTAAGTAACATTGAACATTTTAATTTTCTGAGACCTGATTACGTTGCAATGGAAGTGTCACATGTATTTATTTAGCGAAAAATAGCCTAAGAAAATGCAGTTATAATTTAGAACACTTGCGATATTTCGTTCGCTAAAAATCGCGGAATCAACCATTATTGTTATTCTTAATTTTTTTATTTTACAAAACAAATTATTTATATGCATATACTCGTATGTAAATATAAATAATGAAGGTGTTCAGTGTTTTGTGTGTTTTAAATGGTAAAATTTTATAAAAAGTAAGAAAAATTGTAAACGAGTTTCGTTATACAGAATTATTGGCAACCACATTAAATTTAAATTTGTATTGAATGCGAATATATTGAAAATAATAAAAACGAATCGAAAGTAATCCAGATTCTTTTTAGATTTTGTGTAATCGTAGTCAATTACTAATCAGAAATGTTATACAAGAGAACTACTATATAATTATTACGATTCTTTCTGAAAAGCAATGCAATTGATTACTAATCGTAATCGATGTTGCACACATACATTTGCATATGTATATCACTGCGTACATATTATTCAAATGCAAATTAATTATTAGATTTGTATGGCATATATTTCCGTTTTAAAAGCATCATGATTAAGGGCGCATCCATGTGTGGTCGACTTGGCAGCGAATCGCACTTCACATTACAGCAAAAAATGGTTTTTTGGCTGCACAGCATGTATGTGGAATGGACTACGCACAGAGAGGTCTTTCCAGCCACTTTTGACGTGACGAATGTCAATAAACACTACTCCCCCAACCATATTTCCTAGTTTTGGCACAATGCACAGCAGGGTCATCCCCTGAGTGCCGGTTCAAGAAAAAAAACATTATTGACACGTAAACTCAATTTCCAGTTGCATGGAATTACAATAGCGATTAAGAGTCTTACAAAATTATACATTTTCATCATTCTAATTGCGAAATTACAAATGCTACAAACATATGATTATATTTTTATTTTATTTTTATTACGAGTACGTCACACGTACAAATAATGTACGCCACGCATTCCCTGCAGAAAACTGGGGGAATATTGCGATTGCGAAAGTCTATAAAAGTACCATTTTACGTTTAGGTATTCAAAAAATATGTTTGATTATCTAAAAGGAAAATTATAGAAAGTGTAGACTGGATTTACTTAACCGTAACGTACTAGTAACTCTATGTTCCTAATGTCTACATATGGACCCACAACGTCAGCAGTAGGTTTCCCATTAAACACGCAGATGTTAAATGTCTATAGTAAATTAGATTATCTAGTGTATAATAAGTCACTAATACTGGTGACCACGTCAATAGCTTTACTAAAGACATTTCTTGCAAGGTTGGTACAAACAAATATTTGCCTGCATAATTTGTAAGCATGTACGGAAAATTGACATGAATATAAAAGAAGAGAAGTGGATAAATGAATAAAAAATTAAAATTTCTTCCAAAGAAAATTAAAAATAATAAGTAACAATTACGTGCGTTTAATATTTATAAACTAAAAAAAGCCTCAAAAGAAAGCAAAACAAAGAAAAAGTTGCTGTTTATATATTTTTACTTCATTTACAATTTAAAAATCTTTAAAATGTATGAAAGCCAATGGTGTTTGCTGCCTCAATTTTTAAAAGTAAATTTTGTAGAAAATCATAAAAAAGATAACGTAAAGTGAAAGTAAACGTTTACACAATCACAAGGTTCAAATCCATTTATACTACGAGTATTATTTCGTTACAATGAATTTAAATTGTTTATTTAAATTGTTAAATTGGGGTATTTAAAAATATTCAGATATACAACTGGGATTTTTTGTACGAGAAAATACATACTCGTATTTTATGGTGGGTACCGTTGACAAACAAAGTGTTAGTGAATATGGAACTTGGACTTGTAAATGTTATGCGTTTCTCACAACCTTTTTGTGGAATACTGAAAGACGTAATTGAGGCAATTTTACTACATACATATTTAGATTTCATAAAATCTTCATAAATTAAAAAATTGTAAATAGGTGATGAACTTTTTTACATACAAGAAAATACATGGCTACAGAAAGCGTTTTTATTTATTTATTTTGTTAAGTACCACTCGCGCAATTAATTAGTTAACTTGACGCAACAATTCTTAAAGTAGTAGTGAGCCATTCTGTTGACTATTTGTCTTTACCGACATTTTAGTTGTTGCTCAAATACCGACGAAGGAGTACATTACGCATAGGCACGAAGCCACAGCAGAAAGATTTTTGATAACTGGAGCAACGTTTTGAACCCACGATTAGAGGGCTGTCGAGTAAACGCGCTAACTGCTTCAGCCAACAATTATTCGTACAGCCTCACACAAATTGCAAATGAATAATCGCCAAAAATTTTATTCTTTGGTGATGTTCTATGGCATTAAATTTACAAATTTGTTCATTATGAACAAAAACCGAAATTTCTCCAAATGTAAAATCAGCGAAAGTCGGTAAACAATCACGCAATTCTTTTTACAACAATTTTTCGGCGTATCATATTTTTTATGTTATGTTGGCTGACTATTCGTACAGCCAATTTTCAAATCTAAAACTATTCACCACTTTAACGAAAGCGTAATTAACGGAAGTCAGCAACTGGTTGCAGTTTGGTAACCCATGACAGCTACCTCTGCCGTAACGAAGAAGAAGGAAATGGAATGTCCCGTATACTCGTACATTCATTAAAGTATGTACCTCATTGACGTTAACATGGCTGAAGTGCACCTTGAACCACTAACGAGTTGAAGTCACAAAGCAGCATGGGGAGCGGACCAATAAACTATTACACTGGTACCACCATGCCAACACTGTCCCATCTAGTTGACGAACTTCGCTTCTACATACCATGAAAAGTTGGTTACTTCGTGACCAGTTTTTGATGGCCTCTCTTCTAATATTGACAAAGTAGCTTAGGTTGCTGCATAAAATAACGCAACATAACCTTGATGTACTATTGCATTGCGATAGAAAACCAATTTATGTCGAAAGTTCAAGTTGAATAACTAACTCAGTAGTAGTTTGAGAGAAGGCATTCATGACAGGACTACAACGAGTTTCATTATTTTAATTTGTTCTGCAAAGTACGGTACTTTACTAACTAATCGTACTAATCGTAGATGGGAAAATAAGTTAAATAAGTCATACGTATTTCACATAAATGAATATCTTTCTGCTGACGCACAAAAGTGGCTCATTTAAGAAAAGTTTTGTACATGTTAAACTTGATCCTATCGACTTACTGTTGGGTACCGCCTAAAATGACAAATCGCTCGTAGTGTTATTATTGGGCCCGCAGCACCGCTTTTTGGCGACCCTAATGAGTCGAACTTTCTCGTTCTGAGTTACTGGGCTATGAACAGAGAGGTGAGGAATTCATCCTCCTCTTCTGCGGTGATGTTGAAGGCTTTATCGGGCCGTAAGTCCACAGCAATCTCCATTTTCGCTAGTTTGCAGGCCACTTGTGAGGATGTTGTTTTTCGTGAGGCACTGCTGCCTGCTTTAATATTTTTACTTACTTTTCCTTTCCATAAAGGAAGTAAAGTAAATTGGTCGAGACGCGACAGTGCCCCTGTGTCATGGTAAGGGTGATTACAACCAGAGGGTGCCCAGTATCTGGCGGTCGCCGTTAGAAGACACAGGAGTGGCGAGAACCACAATGGTCCGTCTTTAGACGGTTGGCGATTACTGCCAATTGCATCTGTATCTTCTGTCTCTACACGGAGGCACCACGATACTTAACCCCCAGTACTGGAACAACTCAAACGCCTACAATAGTGACTAGAGAATTATTAAGAGAGAAAAGAAAAGAAATTTCGAAGCTCCATTGACATAAAATATATTCGTTCGATATTGTTTTCAAATTTGTCTTCTTTTGTTAACTTTTTTCCCTTACCGATCAATTTAATGATGCGGACAGCGCATATTTATTTATTTTCTTCGTTGGAATACAGACGTACATACTCCTCCGACTAACGTCATCTTTGTGATACAATGGTGATCTTGATTGGTGGTCAATGTTGATGATCATTTGGATATTTGACTTGAATGAAATTTCTCCTTATTTGCGCAAATGTATTGAACGCACGTTTAACACTTGTGACCCATATTTGACTAAAAGGCATCTCCAATCCAACGCAATCCTGTTTTCCTTCATTATATATTTTTCTTCTTTTGTTTTTTGAACTTCCTATACTGTATTCGGCTTTACATTTACAGTTGCGGTTGCATGTTTTCATATGCAACTTAACTTAAATTTTATGGAGTTTTAATGCGTATGATTTGTTTTCCTTTTTCATTTTTACTCGCTGTTTACAATTAATTTTGGTGTCAAAACACACGCCCCAAATAAAAGATCTTTAATCAAGTTAAAAATTTCTCTACACAAAAAAAGAGTTTACTTTTCATTATAAAGGGGTATTCACAATTTTATTATTATTTTTTTTTATGAGCAGCGCACAGAAGAGTATTTGACCCAAAAAGTTGGCCAAAAATTATTAAACGTGTTTTACGGGGTAGCTTAGCTTATTTGAATTTTGGAATAAAACAGTCACAAAATTACTAAGGGATCAATCTCGCATACAAACATACCAACACATATAAATTTTTACATATGTACTTATATCAGTCTTAAAGCAACCATGGGCTGAACAATATCTCTCGCGTCATTGTCATTATTTTTTAAGTGCGGCCAGGCTTGAGTATGTTGTTTGGGATCCGGGAGTGTTACGTCTCACTCGCACTGGTTACTTGATTTGACACAACTAACTGTATAGTTTGCGGTTCTTTGTGAATTCTCGTTAGACTGTGTTCACACGATTCATGTTTTACTGACATGATTGCTACTTTATAGGCGAGAAAAAGTAAGAATCATGTCATTAAAACATGAATCGTGTGAACTCAGACTTATTAACGACGTTACTATTTCCTATGCGAAGGCATAGGTCGATTTAAGACAGTCCCAACACAATTTTGAATTGCTGTTAATAACATATTGAGCATATGGTATAGTTACCCCGCCCATTTTGATGCAGTTATATTTTGCAAAGTTTCAAATCAATAATAATAATAATATATTAATATAAATTTATCTTATTTAATACTTAGCACATGAAAAAAAGGGAAACGAATTGAAAAAGTCGAAATCATTGTCATGTCATCATGTACTTCATCATAAGCGGTTTTTTCTTCCTTTCGTATTTTTTGGGCAGTGCAGCTTAAGAAAGGGTCACCACTTAAAAATGTCGTATGTAGGACATCTGGAGAGTGGTGCATACTTTTCGTACATATTCTTCAAATTTTTTACAATTAATGCTGTGTAGTCCAGTTATTGCTTCCAATATTATATTCGGCCGTTTGATTTATAGCAGTGATTTTCGATACAGCTGCTGCCAGCGTTGTCAACTCGGTGTTTTTCGCAGCGTTTTTGGTGCTTTTTTGACGTGAAAAATTCTTGAGAAAGTGCCCCGTGCTTTTAATTTTTAGTGCTTTTCTATATTTTCGATGGCACCAAGTGCAATTTTATCACAAACGTTTTGTATACAAATATTTTAACAGGTTCTTTCTATTGATAAATCGCCAGAAAAATCTCATCACATTTTAGAAATTATATTATGCCATAAGATACACTTGTGCCTTATATTAGATTATAGCAAGACTGTAATATGTTTTGTTATTAGTTTTCTTTTAATAAAATGTTTTTATCAGGGACCGTTGTTTTTTTTTCAACAGAAAAAGTTACGCAAAAATGGCATTTGTCTGCTTTATGGCAATTTTAACCATTATCGTAAGAAATATTTCATTTTTATTAACTTAACCAATATATAAACGAGAAAAGAATATTATAAATTAAATTTCCAATGAAACTAAATATGTACATATTTTAAATTTAGCGTTTTTTTTTTTTCTAAAAATATGCGTTCTTTTGTTTTTTTTCTCGATTTTGGTGCGTTTTAAAATTTAAAAGTTGAAAACGCTGGGTCCGAAAAAAAATCTCATTGATGGCATCGTTAGTGTGCCAGTATCCTGCTTTTGGAACATCTAAAGGTAAACTTTTTTTCTTTCTTTTTTTTACTTTCTTTAACAAGATAGAGCATCATCGGTGCTCGTTGCCGCTTTTGAATTGTCACTTTAAATGAAAGATGTTACCTCTCGATTTTACAAAACGGTTATGATAAACATTTTGTGCAATAACCGATATATACGTATGTATGTATTTTTATACGTATCTTTTATATGTTAGTCAAATTTCCAAAAAATAATGAAACTTTTTTCTAGATTCTAGAAGAAGCGATTTAAAATATTATTATAGCATATAACAATGTTTGTACAGTCGCCAGCTTCACATCTAAAAACCTTCTTCATATTTTATATCACAAAATAAAATTTATAAAAAAATTTTATGCGAATTGTTTCTTAAATAAATATTTAATATAATTTTCTTTTTTTTAATATTGCAAATAGCTGTCGGTCAAGTCCTTCAGCGTTCGTTAAGCCACAAAAAATTATTATAAAAACATCTTGAAAAGGAAAAATTTTGATTTTCTTGATTGATTTTCTTCACTCTCCTGACTACAAATCTCAACTTAGTATTGACAATTCACAATTCTTGTACTTAAGATTCTTAATATTTCTTTAAATTCATTTTTGCGTTTTGAGTCAAATACTCCTCTGTGCAGCGTGCCTTTTTTCAGGTTTAAAGTGAATTATTTTTTCTTTGGATTTCTGAGAATTTTTTAATGAAAACAAGAATTGAGCCACTTACAGATCGAAACAAAAATTTGTTTCCTTTAATTCTTGTTGATTTAGTTTAGGTTTTCACATGACACCGCAAACTCTTGAATTTTTTTTATTTCTAGCTAACGCAGCTAATGACTTTGTTATAAAAATAGAAATATAAATGGCTTTTTAAATTAAATGAAATTAAATGGCTTTAATTACACTTCATTTGATTTTCTACTTGAGTCTTGATACTAAAAGAAATTTTCTTGGTTTTTCTTCAACACTTAAAATAAAAGTCTGTTATTTGTTATTTTCTTTTTCCTTTTTCTCATCAAAAGATTTTTCTTCTCGACGACAAGCAACTAAAATAAATGTCTTGTCGGCAGGTTCACATTTTGACACTAAAAGCAATAACTCATTCATTCAAATAGTCAACTCAAGCAAATCCAACTCAAGCCAAGTCATTTGAGTTACCTTCTGTTCTCACTTAAAAGGAATGAATGAGTACAACTGGGTTTGCATATAATTGTAGTTCGTAGGTTGAAGTGGGTACTTTTCGCACCATATTTCTTCTGCAATCTTATTTTCATTTGATCATTCGGCCTACATTTGTGGTGGAGGTAAAGCAGAAGGTAGTTAGCATGCATTTTGTGGACTTTGTCTTTTTATTTTATTATGTCCTATTAGTTGTAACAGTTGGTGGCTCTTTGAATCAAATCTTTGGAAAATTTAGACAATTTTCGCAAATTAGCAGAGACAGTGGAATTTTTAACTTAATTTGTGGGCAATTATTGGCGTAGTTGAACTTCCTTGAAAATGTTTTAATTTGACAAATTACAGGTGCAAATGTTTATAGAGCGAAATGTATTACAAAAATTTAAATAAAATGCTTGGAACTGATTACTTGTAGTCAAAAAGAACAAATAAAAATAAGTACAAACTTACCGTTGACTTTAGATAGATTAGAATTGTACATTCTGCAATTATAAGAAAAGAAAAATGTTATTAGTTTTTGTGTGTTAAAACGCAATGAAATATTCTTGAACTATTGAAACTGACTTCGAAATGATTTAGCGTTCGTAAATGCAATAACAATGGAACGAGAGAATTTAAAAAAAAAAATTCCGCGAAGGTAAAATCTGAAAAACTAAAACTTTATACTTCAAATTTTAACCAGGATAATAATAATCAGTTATGTGGCTTCGAAAGCCGGCATGTACTCACACAATGGATTGTGATTTGAAAGACCGCCGTACCATTAAGTGGACAAAAGAGGAAATTGCGGCAAAAATATTTCCAAGTGTAGAGGTGTCTGTTGCCAAACTCAGCATTTTAAAAAACGTTCACAATAACGCCGTCCATCTCCAATTTTTTATAAAATTGGTATAAATTTTTATTTTCATGTCTCTTTCCACAAATAGCATTTCTGAAAACGATAGAAAGATCACGCCTCACGTTTTCGTGGCGGCTTCTATATAAGAACATTTTTGGTAAGCTTCTGCTCATAGCAATCCACAATCACATTAGAACGCCCTCCTTCGTCGGTATTGTGTAGCACCTATGGCTACTAAACCGAAGCTTTAACGCTGCTATAAACAAAGAATGTGCAAAAGCAGAACTGTAAAATAATTAATTAAGCTTCACCTCCTGTCGTTTCTCTAACTATTACTTTGCTATAGTTCCAGCACAATGCATCGCCTGTGCGGGGGTCATCTCCTGAGTGCTGGGCTCAGATAAAAAAAGCAATTTTGTATGTCTTTGGAATTCGTAATCAGCATATTGGAAACCGCTATAACTTTTGCAGATGGCGCAAAATGTCAATTCGGTTTTGACATTTGTGAAGTAAACAAAAGCAGAATGCTTCCATTTTTTTGCCTGTTTGCCTTGCAAACGACTGGGACAACACGAGTTGTTCCCAAAGCTGGCGGGGCGCAGAGCAGCCGTTTTGCTGAGAATATAGCTGTTGTTAACCAATGTCGAAGGGGAGCCCAGAACATCGACCAGACGACGTACCAACCAAATGGGCATTAGCCCTACGCAGAATTTTGGTGAAAATGTTGAAGATGTTCCCGTACAGAGTGCAGCAAAAGAACATCGGGTGATTACTTTTTTTTATGTATTGTGGATTGCTATCAGTTGAAGTCGGTATTGTTCAGTGAAAAGTGACTATGCCTTCGCCACTGAAACCTTCCGACAACAACTGACACACAAAGACACACTAATGCACATCAGAAAAATGAGAGATGTTTTTTCTTTTTATATATAATTTTAGTCTGAAACTAACTACACATATAGCGCACTTGATCAACAAGAGGGTATTAACTCTAAATTTTTAAATTTCCACTTTTTAGAAGTAACTAACTAACGGAGTCGCCAACTCGCACAAATTTTTGGCATTTGAGTCGTCGAAAAAATTCAAATAGAACAAATAGGGCGGATGTTTAAACAAGAAGCACGTGATATCATGCTGGTACGTTTGGCTTTTTCGTTAACCAACAAGCAGACTTTTGAGAAGAAAAACTGTTTTGAAAAAGGCACTGTTATTTTCAAAAAAAAACAAAAAAAAATATCTTTTCAAAAAGATGTACAAAAACATTAAGAAGAAATGTGCCCTACCTTCTTCTGATTCTTAAATATTTATACTCGTAGCAACATTGGGTCTTTTGAGTATTGAAATCGACCCTGTTTGCGACATCATGCCGATATTGTTTTAATGAAATACAGTTGAACCTCGATTATGCCGGCGCGAGTTTAGCTCGAATAATAGAATTTATAAAACAAAACCAGCAGTATACCGGTTAATAGAGGCCCGGATATTCGATGTTTGACGGTAGTTTTTTTATCGAAACAGGTACTTTTTTGAAAAATGGTCTTAAGAAAATATATTTTGAATAGAAAAATTTCAGGAAAATTCCTTTCTTAGAGAAATGTTTTATGAAAACTTACTTTTTGAAAAAGCTACTCTCTAAAAGTAAATTTGTTTTTAATGTAGCTTTTTTGAAGTTAATAGCTTGCTCATTCATAGAATTTAATTAGAATTCATACCACATTTGTTAAGTTTGGTAAATATTTCGTTACAGTTTTAGTCTAGAAAATATGTTCTCCACTAACAAAGTAGCTGGGAATAATAGACGACAAAAACAATGAAGATGAAAAATCAAAATCAAAATCTTTTGCCTTCCATAAGATTTAGTTTTCCGGAGGATGGAGGGAGCAATGAAAGCGTGTAATTGTGTCAGATATGAAAAAATTTTTTAAAATATGGGAAAAGACATCGGTTTTCATCTCTGCGGTTTTGTAAACTGATTATATATATATTTCTATTCATTATTCATGTAGCAGTCTGTGAAGTAAGAGCAATAATCGATCGTTCACGATTATGAGTGAAATATGTATTTACGATTTCATCTCTAATTTCAGTTCGTTCAAGTAAGCGTTCTTTGCTGAGTGCATTTTCATATTCATAGATTATTCGGCAACTTAGTTTTACTACGATTAGATAATCTGGACATAACAGAAACTGCAAATTTTCTGCCTTCAATTTACATATGTTTGCAAATATAAGAAACAAAAAAAAACATTTTTAACTTAATTAACGCATATCTTTTGCAGTAATGGAACTATTTATTAAGAAATTAGGAAACTCATTGACAAGACTTTTGTACAAATGACACATTTAATTGCGGAATTTCCGTTTTAATGCATTTTAAATTGATGCACTTTAATGTATCTGCGGCAACAACTGAATGATTACAGTAAAGAAAACTAAAAAAATATGTACAAGCAATTTAAAATAAAATATGCAATATACTCGTACATGCATACGTATACATTTTCTAATTTTTTCATAAACGCATTATTATCATCATCATACAGCAGCAGTTTTGTAGTTTTAGTTATTGACCTATTTACCTCATAGTCTACATTTCATTACACATACATACATGCAGCTAAAAGGGGTATAGATGTGTGTACACGTGTGCAAGATTTTATAAATGTGTAATGAAGGATTTTTCTTTGTTTTTCCTTTCATGCTTTTGCTAATGTGTGTTAATGCATTATTTCGTGTCATCATCCGTGATTTAGAAAGAAAGAAATTTATTCTACTGCCACGTCCGTTTTCCATCATCGAGTTTTCCTTTTTTATTTTTTCCAAGTCTACTACATGCTGCTGGCAATGGAAAAGAATTGAAGAAAACTTACTTTTAAAGAAATACGAGTACAAAAATTTTTCCCATTGTCACTTTCAATAAGACAAGGAAGAAGACTTTAATAGCAAAACTGTGCAAAAGTTGCATGCAACATTATAACAATAACAAATACAAATAGGAAATCCATCTAAGAATGTTACAAAATAAATGAAAAGAAAAGAATTTCCTCTTTCGGAAATGCGTTCCTTCAACAGCGAACGTAATGCGCTTAATACTCGCATTGCAGTCAGTTAGAAGAACAGCGACGCTAGAGCGAGTTTTTAAAAAGCGTGTATTGAAAATCGTGTAAGTAAATTGTCTTCATGAATTTTTACTGGGAAGTATAGTACGAGTATTTATTTATTTATTTATTGCATTTTAAAATGAATCAAGTTTGCCACTTGATCACGCGTGCTGCAAACAACAAAAGAATTACACAAAAAGATATATCTGGGCTTTTGTTTTAAACTCGTTTTTCTCTTTACTTCTATTTCTTTTTTGTTTTTACCTCATTGTAAACGTACGAGTATCTCTGCGCTTGTTGATGCAATGCAAAATGTTCATGTAGTTCAAAACTCTTAAACAAAATGTAGAAATCAAGCAACTGGGAAACCAATGGAAAGTAAAATTCTATTATGCTGGTATGACATGAAAATGTAGATGATGACGAAAGTGGGAACAACATTTATTAATTTCAATAAGCTTCCACTTTTACTTTTACTCTTAAAAACAATATGGGAACACTGTCACAAGGTTTTTTTTTTTTTAAGTGTACAAATAATATACTGTCATTTGAATGGGGGTGCTGTTGAGTCAGCCTGTTGGATCTACAACCAGAAGACCGCTGTTCAAATCGCAGGTCAGAGTAAAAAAATAAAAATCATAAAATTCTTTCAATTACGTCTGTGCTCACAACACCCGCCTTCAACGGTCGGTGAAGTAAACTATTAAAGAAAATGGCTCCCCATAAGCTTAAATATTAGTGTGTCAACACAAGGAAGCACGCAACTGCAGGGTTGTGCTAGAATTAAAGTTTCTATACTTCTGTTTGTTCATCACCTCTACACTATCACTTTCCAACTAGCTACCAACATGCAGCGGCATTGCATACCTGGTCCAAGAAAAAAAAATATTTTGACAAAGAAAAATACTTGGCTTGGGAAATGTTGCATTATTCGATTTCGTGCATATTCCGCCGGTTTGTTCATAATCAGATAAATTTGCTAAATGCTTTAACTCCCCCTACATTTTTTTAAACGGGAATCGAACCCGCACCTCCATATTGATAAGACTAATGATCATGCACTAAAATACGGAGGCATCTTGTAGTAATTTACGGGAATGGCACCTATGCAAAGGGTGTATCTCAGCAAATCGATTGTTTTAGACGCTTTATAATACTGAAAGTGTTGAAAATAGTTTTGACTATTTCTCATCCCAGTCCTACAGCACGATACTCTTAATACTGAATGCACTTTTGCTGTTGAATTGCAGTTTAACCATTCATGGATTCGCCAGGTGCTATACCTATTATAACGTTCAATTACTTTAATTTAATTACTTTAATAAACGTATGCACCGGTGCAGAGATCGAGTCTGTAAAACACAGACCCGTTCATTGAATACTTCTTTGACTACTGACTACATCTGAGAGTTACTTGAAGTTATATCAACTACCAAACTGATAGCAATATCATTATTGCGAACATTTGCAAACATGAAATTGCATTTTGCAAGTTTAAGTTTTAGATGGCAGCCATTAGCATGTTGCAATAAATATTTGCGAAATATTTGTTAAAAGAAATCGAATAATTTTTATAGATTCAATTGTTGCGTCAGTAAAAGTCTGACTTGGAAAGTAATTTTTTCACACATTTAGTGACGAAACAACAAATATAAAATTCAACTCTTGATATGAACAATTAGATGAGAATATTGAATATTAAATGACACATTAAAACTACAACTCGTTTCAACATTAATATGAATGAGACTATAACAAAATTATATACTTATATTAATATTGTTATAGTGAAAGTTGAACAAACTTTTTGATTTCTTTCATTTTCTCACGAGTTTCGCAGGTAAATAATTATTGTCATTTTTCTTTTCTACGTGTTTCCTCAGTTTAGTCATCCTACTGACACAAAACAAAATACATCAACAACAAGTGGCTGACTGAAGAAGTTTACTTACTGACCATCAAAAAGAAGACAAAGATTTTAATATTTTCTGCATAAATTAATACAAAAATGTATGTTTTATACAAAAGAAAACGAAAAAATAATAATAAAAAATAAAATTTGGTCTGCTTGTTATTCCAGCTGAGAAACCAACAAATTTAAATATTTGTCCGACCCATATCGAATTTTGAACGTGCAAAATTATAATGATATGGGATGATATGATAATAACAAACATATCGAGTTTTATTGAAATCGGACGCAGACAAGAAAAAAATTTCGTATTTTTCATTTATTTCATTTGGAATGACCATATACAAGGAACATTTATAAAAGAAAAAATTATTATTAAATGTTATTAGTTAGCGAAGACCAAACCAATTACATCATGCGGGAGAAAATGGTTAATCGCGGCCGGATACCGTCTATGCAAAGAAGCGTTAGTTAGCTAAGCCCGGTTTGGGGTTTAGTCCGGCTTTACTTCTCCGCGGATGAAAAATTTTGGGCTTCTCATATGTCGAGTAGCGTCTTCATTGACGAATCACAGCCTAGCGGCAATGCTCTTTGTGAAATATCACTCAAATTTCAAATGACTAATCGCCAAAAACATTTTTGGCGCGATCATTCATACTTTTAAAATTGGGCATTTCTGCATTGCGAATAAAAAGCCAAATACATATTTCAAAATGTTAAATCACCAAACGCCAATGAACAAGATTTTACAGCAATTTTTGCGCTTTTTGGGCGATTATTCGTACAGATTTTTCATAGCGACTAATCGCCCATAATTTTGGACCATTATTCATATTGCACTGTGGGCGATTTTGTAATGTTTTTTTTTTGGCGTTTCTTCAGTTCTGCTTTTTGGGCGATGGGGTTCTTGTCGATTATTCGTACAGCCTAGGGAGGCTGTATGTCTGCATTACCAAACTTGCAAGTCAGATTTGCACCATGTAGACACTTTTTCATTATTTTACTTTGCCGACGATTCATGGCTCATACATCAGGTAAGGTACATAGTTTTTGTTGGAAAATTTTTGTCGACAATGGCTGTTGCAAAATTAATGCACTATTGTAACTCTTCACATAGATTCCAATGATTTGTCAGATTAATTTTTCTTAAGGCTGGGAAAGAGTAGTGCAAATTGAATTCTTACGGTACTGTTGACAGGAAAAGCAGAAAAAGAGATATTAATTAATTTACGATTTGGTAAAACCACGATCACAAGCTTATATAATCTGTGCACAAAAATTTCATTTTGTGGAATGCTTCACGTACGCAAAAATGTTCGCAGTTGCACATATTTTAATGACAAATTACGACGAAATAAATAAATAATTCTTTTGCGATTGCGATTCCTGTGCTGTTTAAAATCTCTATGTATGTATATATGTATATAATTGTGACTATTTACGAACGTCGTTCAAGTGACCAAAAGGCGAACTCAATTCTAATCGTATTTCTGACATACTAACCCACTATCGTTGTTCAAATTTTAAACAGCCTCCAGCAAAACGGCTGCTCTTTTAATTAAAAAAAAAAAACACACATTTTGCACAATAATGATGAATTCAACGAAAAGTCGAAAAGCAAAAGAGAATAGAAAATAAAGTATGTAGACGAAAAAAAGCGACGAATCGCGCGAACAAAAAACAATTTAAAAATCTAATTAAAAAATAAATTATGAGAAATGACCGTGTGAATTTAGAAACAAATAATTAAAAGTGAAAAAGAAAATTATGTCATATTTTTTTTTAATTTACTATTTTAAAACAAAATTTTAAAACACTATTCTCTATTTGCCTCGGAAAATAAATAAAACTGATTATAAAACGTGCAGCAGAGGAAATTTACAATTTCCTTTCATTGTCTGCATTTGCGTTGCATTCGTGTGATGTTTGTGGTATCAAATTACTATTTGGGTGTTGTTGTTGTTGTGCTAATGATGACGTTGTTCAGTTGTTCAGATGTTCAAATTAGCATTTGTTACAAATCCAAGCCATGACTTAAGGGCTTTTGTAATGCTTTACTGGTTTTTTTTTTTCCAAAACCATAGAGAAAAAGGAATGCTTTATTGAATTGTTGTCTGGAATAAAAAAGTTAATTGGTAAAGACGGAAGGTGCAATAGTTGCTGACTTTAATTTTTTTATTTATCTACATTTTGTGGCTCAGTTGTTGTGTATTATTTTGTTATTCAATGCATGAAAATGTATTTTGGTTGAATATATAAAGGGAGGGGAGAGGTGAACACAATTCAAACAGTTTTATTGTTTTGCGCTATTTCTTCACACAATTTCATCTTATAACTCGTTGAGAAAAAAACTAATTGCAGTGGGCACCACTGCCTTAATTTGATTTAATCAAGTGTTGCAATAATAAGAAAAGTAAAAATTTCATTACAATTTGTTTTATCTGTTTCAAAAGCTCTGATAAAAATTGTAATAATTAAGAAAAATGTACAGTGCCAGCTCGCTAATCCGAAGGTGTGTAATCCGAATTGTCCAGTAATCCGAATTGAATTTATGACGTATTACATACTCTATAGTCCGCATTGGGTGCAAGCTTGCTAAACCGAATTTTTATTTATTTTTATTCTCTGTTTTTTTATTAGTGTGTATGATTTTTTACAACTAACAGGAAATCATTGAGATGCAGCGCCTTCTATGATTGATATTGTACATACATACATACATACATGTATAATATTTATAAGTACATAAGTATGTTTTATGTTTTGTTGCAAATAGTTTAGTTATTGAATGGTATTAGTCGCATATTCATTCTCAGAGGAGGCCTCCAGAGGATAACATCCCACTATCATTGGTACAACAAGAATTGCCTGAGAATGATTGTGTTGGAAATCTTCATTTATATGTTTTTTTTAAATATTTAATATACCTGTTTTATGTTCAACAAAAACTATCTAGTTACCCTTGCTTTATAAATTTTCATTCTGAAAAATATAAAAATTATTTTTTGTAGATTGTCAAATAAAGGGATTGATAAATATACTTTTGAACATTGAAGAACGACTTTTATTTTTATTAAGAAAGAAAATAACGTTTTTGGCCTTTTAATTGTGTTGAAGAAACAGCAGAATTTCGCACAATAACCAATTTATTTCACAGCAATAATGACGTGCGAATTTCTGAAGATGGATTATTAACTCTGACAATACTTCGTATAGTAGTTCAGAATCAGACACAGAAAATGTAGAATCAGGGTCTTTAATTATGAAACACATTAAAAATCGTGCAGCTGTGCAGGCCTTAAATACTTCAATAGATTAGGCAAAGGGGAACGAGGTATTCAAACAGATTACATATTGCTGCTGAAGGAATTGCACTGAAGAGCAGCAAAACTACATCACAAATTATGTTAAAAAATCA
This sequence comes from Dexiosoma caninum, assembly GCA_963924685.1. Lineage (NCBI taxonomy): Eukaryota > Metazoa > Arthropoda > Insecta > Diptera > Tachinidae > Dexiosoma > Dexiosoma caninum. Next base: position 129,189,044 of record OZ004725.1, on the reverse strand, counting down.
TAATAATTAAAAAAAGCTTTAATTTTTCATTCTTGTTTAATAAAAATAAAATAAATATGTTTTGAAACCCTGGCTTGTCTTGTATTTGTGAATATAGTGAATTATATTACATAATAACAGCACATCCAGTAATCCGAATATCTCGTTAATCCGAATCACAGTCTGCAATCATTAATTCGGATTAGCGAGCTGGCACTGTACTGGTATTTCACATAAAAAATGCAATGCATTGTGCATAGGTTATGGGAAGAGGGGTAGCTGGAGTAGTGACATTTGATTTGAATTTTCACACATTAAAAGTGACAGAAAAGACCTCAGCAGGCGCTGTTCGTACGAAAAACGAGTTCTCTGTGTAATACTTAGTGTGATTCACTCCCAAATCATCTACAAATGAATGCGCTTTTAATGATGAACGCGCTGTGCGTATGAATGAGCGGGTTTCGGGAACAAGTTCCATCTTATTATAGTAATGATAGAGCAACGAAACGCACCCCTCTGTATATATGTACATGTCTGCAAAATATTGAATTCCTTAATTTTTTCCTCAAATGGTCTTGTGATACGTGGTCAGTAATAGTTTTAACATCTAAAAATTATACATAATTTAATATATACACCCTTGTTCACACAGTGTCATAAAGTCTTAGTTTCAATCATAATAAGAAGAAGAATATAATATAGGATCTCAAGTTCACTGAAATTAACTATAATTGAACAAGAAAAAATGTCGAAGAATTTTAAATAATATAAAATAAACAAAAGATGTAAAAACACAGCGGGCTAAAAGTTTTTAAATTTTGATTTCCTAGCTGGCGTACCAAAGCAGACCAAATTTTATTGAAATCGGAGGCAGGCAAGAAAATTCATGATTGATTTGACTTCGAATTACATTGTATATATTAATTAGGGCCACTTTTTGTTTGTAAACCAATAACAATGCTTTAATGCTATTGTAAAATTATAGAATGTTATGAAATGAGAGCATATTTTGTGAGTGCCCTAATTGTTTGTTCGCTTTTATGTTTGTTTGAAATTTCTTTTGTGGCAAGTACAAATTTTTTTTGTCGCTTCATGTGAACTTTCTTTCTCTAGTAACTGCGTATTAAAACGTTTATTTAAAGTCAATGTTTATGTTATAATGTTTTCACCTAGTTTTACGAGCAGTTCGGTGCATAATATGAAATTGCTTTCAACAGAATTTGTAAACGTGTCTTCGTAAAAAATTTAATAACCTCGTTTAAGTTATTTTCTGTCAATGATTTCATTACAAGTCTACGAATGTGAACTTTAAACCACATAAACCTTTCAAACTATTAAAATATTTGTCTGTTTTTCCATTTTTTTACATTTGCGTTATAAAATGAAAAACAATTTAGGATTGTGTTATTTTCCGCTTAAATCCATAACTAAATTGTTTCGAATTTCTTAGTCTTGGCGTGCAGACATTAAAAAGTAGTGAAACACAACTTTTCAACACGTTTTTTTAAGGGTTTTTAGAAAGTGGATTTTGGGTTGGGTTACGTTTATATAATGTATTGAATTTCATGCTTGATTTATGGTTGATGTTTGAAAGCTCTTGATTCTTCACTGTATGAACGTGTTCTTCGTGTATTTTCTTTGCGCGTAACATTTTCTAATAATAATTAAGGTGAAATCTGTGGTGGTTTGAAAGCACATCACAAAAACATACATCAATTTTGAAGGGAATTTAACCAACTCAGTCAATTTAGAAGCCAACAATGTGGGACATTGTCTGTTATCTCTTTTTCTGGAAAAGGACAGCGTAGAGAATGGGTAGGTGGTAAAGTGAAAGAGTAGGGCTTAACTCTTACGATACTCTGCTGTTGCGTGTTTTGTTAATTTGTCAAGCACAGTTTCTGCGTCTCTGTTGTAAAGTAGACGCATTAATTTCTAAACTAAATGAGAAGCCAGTTTGATTATTATTTTACTTCGTCGACAGTTTTATTGTACATTAGCATTTGTAATATCTTATAATACAAACATACAACACATATAATCGGTTTTTTTTTGGCTATTTGGATTTTCAGTGTACATTTTTTCAGGGTAGAAAAAGATTCGTGACATGTGAAAATATTAAAAATGATCAGAGTAGTTTTTGCCATGAATAGACTAAAGCTATTTGCACACGATTGTCAGATTGTACAATATTGTAGGATACGGCAACATGGTGGCAATGCACTCACAATGAAAAATTTTTACCATCTGGAAGCTTGTCTGTTCACACTATTGAAAGAAAACCATACAATTTCATTGGCAAACAGTTCTGCGACAATAAATTTTTCTGCCAATAATAATTCTCTGTTCACACGGTTGGCAGATTATTTTATGGCAAACGTTGCCAGATCCGACTTTTAACATTGTATCTAAATATTTATGGGCAGCATTGCCAACAGAAATATTTATCTACCAATGGTGTTATTGTACGGTGCACTAAATGAAGCACATGCGACAATAACAAACGACTGTAAATTGTGTGTCAATGGAAATGAAGGGTGTTCTCACGATTGTCAGAATTGTGACAATATTATTGCACCGACAATACATTTTGTGACGATGTTGCCTCGTGTACCGGAACATCAGGGACAAGTCAGCCACAATTGCAGATCTCGATGACAACATTACAGCTGCCATTGGTGCGATACCGTCCGAAATGCTGGAAAAAGTATACCAAAATTGGAGGTCACGGATGTACCACCCACGGCATATCCGTGGGCAAAATTTATATGACATAATTTCTAAAAAAGAATATAAATGAATACCAAATAATTCACTTTTGCATATTTTCTAGTTTTTTAAATTTTTTAAACTCACACGGTTAACAAATCGCCATTTATATCAATTGCTTTCTAATTCGATACAAGTTCTTGCATCTTTTAACTTTTCAATTAAATATTGTTCCTTATTATCGGCCACAATGTTAAAAAATTACTTCGAACAACATACCAAATAGTAATTCTATCACATTTTTGTTTTTAACCCAAATAAAAAATATGATATTAACACCCACATACAAATTGAAGCCGAAAAAAAGATTTCCAATAAAATTAGCATAAAACTTAAATAAATCACAATTTTAGTCGTGAACATTGCCAGTAATACGCATGCGTAGCGAAATAGTATTCAGTCTGCCTTTCTAACAAATAATTTTTATTTTCAAGTCAAAGTTGTCTCCTGTGTACAACGTTAATTTACACAATTAAATTACACAATTTACCAAGCCCACGAATATATTTTTTGAAAGACAGCAAAACGACGATCATGAACAATTGAAAAGGACTGTCTGCAAACCTTTTTACAACACTTTAAATACCATACCATACATGTATTGCTCATCGTTAACAACAGCTGCATTAAAATTCAAGGAAAAGCGCCTGGAAAAAAAAATCCGAAACCAACCTAAACACGCACGTGTCATGTGTTCAAAATTACATATGGAATATTTACAAGTCAAGGGATATTTTATACATTTCAGTCGACCGCTCCCCAAATCAGAAACGAACTTAAAAACTCAACCTACAATTACATGGCGCATTTATTTTCGTCTACATACATATTTACATGTGTATACATTTTTATAGTTTTAATACGTTTTTCTTTACAACAAATATGTCAACGGCAATTTTTTGTCAACTAAATCTCTTTCTGAGGGTGAACACTGGTATTTAGGAAACAATGAAATTTAAAATATTTAAAAACTCATCATATAATGTACTTAGGTATACAGATACATAGTCAAAAGATGTTAAACTAATTTAAATTATTAATGTAACAACACATTCACTGAACCCCAGCTGTGGGCATGAAGTTTTGAAAAAAAAAAAACAAATGTTTCCGGCCACTTTTGGATTTTGTTTACATTTTTTTAAATCTCTTGATGTAGAACGAACAGTTTGTAAAAGCAAATATATATATTGGAAAAACTAAACAAACAAATAAATATGTAATTAAAACAAAAATTTATAAATGGAGCAGGTCAAAATTTGCAGAAAAAATGTCGATGGCTGAAGTATTCTGCACGTTGACTAGAAAACCAAAAAAAAAATTGCCTGGCTTCGACCACAGATGCAGACTAAATGATAAAACGATCTCGCATTTTTTCTGATGTGCATTAGTGTTTCTTTGTGTCACTTGTTGTCGCAAGGTTTCAGTAGCGAAGGCATTGTCACTGGTCACTAAACAGCATTGGCCACAACTGTAACCAATCCACCGCACATCAGAACGTCCTCCTTCGTCGATATTGTGCAGCACCGGTAAAGTAAAATAATTAATGAAAATGGCTACTAAAACGAAGCTTCATAATTTAATACGTCTCCTTGACATCAGAGGCGCTTCAACACGGCTATAAAGCAAAGAACGTGCAAATGCAGAGTTGTAAGGTAGTGAAGCTTCACATCCTGTCATTTCTCCTACTATCCCTTTCCGCTAGTTCCAGCACAATGCATCGCATGTGCAGGGGTCATCTCCTGAGTGCTGGTCCGAGAGTAAAAACAATGAATTAGTAGCATTAAAGAAATAAAATCATACATAACTCCAACGAATAACTGATAGATGACTGAAATTATTGTTCAGAAAACCTTGGAAATGTATTGCAATTACCAAACGACATTATTTTCCGTAATATATCTACTACATACCGTCTGCATGAGTGGGAAATAGTCAAGTAATGACTAAAATAATATCGAATAGATATGTAACTACTGAAGCTTTTTTTTTTTGGAGGGGTGCTCTAGAGATGTCGCTGACGTAGGCAAGGGATTACCGCACAGGAAAAAGTAAAATCAAGGTTCAATTAAAAACTACGAATATACACTTCAAATAATAATTATATTTCAAGCCATCACGAAAAACACAGCATCTATTAGCAGTTTTAATTGAAAAAAATTTTAAAATGTGAGCATTTTGATTGCACTTTGTTGAGAGAGCAGCAAAAACAATTAAAATAAAAGTGGATTCAATTAAATTATTAACTCTGAAAACAAAATTTTATTGAGCAAATTGGGAAAAATTTCATTATTATTTTTTCTGTGCGGATAGTGGATAGTGCAGAGAAGACACTGGAGATAAGGTGAAGTGATAGGAAAGTGATACGCTTAACTCTTAAAGAACTCTGCAGTTGCGTGTTTTTGAAAATTTTTAAAAAAGAGCTGCTGTGTCTCAGAGGGAGCCAAATTATTTTACTTTACTCAAATAGGAAGGTGCAGACACAATTGGAAAATTTTTGGTCTGACCGAGGATTTCAACTCCGGACCGTATTTGCAAAAAATACTCCAATGACAACTGCAGGAAATATATTGACAGAATATATAATATCGTTGGAAGAATATGTAATACAAAAATAGTGTCCTTAACGCTCAGAACGTTTTTATTACGCTTGTTATTTTCAATGAATATCCTTTTATTGTTTAAATAACAAATTATATTCCAAAAATCTATCTATATGTACGAATATAGTATGTACTAAAAACAAACTTGTTAAAACATATGAAACATACGGCGCCTTATCGATAAAGGCTTTCTTAGTAAATATCTATTCTAATACATACGAGAGGAATAAATACAGGGTGTCTGGTAGCAGATTTATATTTGCAAACTTAAATAAAAAACATAATAATTAATTAAGAGCATTGAACGATAGAATGGAAATGCGGATTTTATTTTTTGAAATAATCGTAATTAAATATATAAATTTCCCACCAGACACCCTGTATTTATTCCTACGTTTCGGTGTTCACATTTTGAGGTGTTCTTATTATCGCGAGTGCACTGTATTTCTATGCGAGAGTGATGCTGCCTCCAATTGTTTAAAACGCCATATTAGAAATAGTAAAATTTATTTATTAATATATATGATTCTAATTGTGCTTTTTCCCTTATAAACTATATGTGAAGTTTATTATTACATACCTTATGATATTCTCATACAGTATGAAAAATATCATAAAGCATTTTATTACAAAAGCAACTCAATAATTGAGGAGGAAAGCATATCCATATAGTACTATTTCGCTAACGCTTACTTAGCTCATCAGTGGATTTTCCTAATTTCTGAATACAAACCCAAGATCTATATGTTTAAAAGTCAATTAATCAAACGAGAATTGTTTGAATATTAAACATACAAACCAAAAAATCTATAAACAAAAACATAACAACCCATGAGTTTACTTTTATAACACACACACATTTCTATTTTTAGTTTTTTTTTATTCTCATCTACACTAGGCTTGCCATCGGCCAGCATAACTAATGTATTTTGAATCAAAAAAAAAAAAAAAAAACACAATTAGAATCATATATATAAATGAATATTCCCAAAATAAATTCAGTTTATTTATTAATATTTTGACCCATTTCATTACGTGTGCCTCCGTTCGATACGCACCTAGACCCTTGTTTAAAAAAGATTTTTTTGTTGGCTCATAATTTACATGCAAATTGGCAATTTATTTCCCAAATTTCCTATAATATACCCCATCGCTTTTCCTCGTTTTCCTGAAAAACTTTCAACTTTATCTTTATGTCTGTTTTTGTAGTGCAATCGAAACGTATGTGTATACATTTAGAGGTCAGTGTTATATTTCAAAATATTTATTAGAAAAATAATTCGAGAACATTGTCATTAACTGCAAACAAATAATCGTTTGCTACTCTTTTATAGCGAATGCACTCATGTAGAAAGTTTTAATGTTGTTTACTTAACTTTTTTATTTCAATTTAAAATTTTCGTTTCAATAGTTTTTATATAAAAAAAATACACACACACACACATACACATGGATTGAAGATCATTATGTTTCTATTGTATAGAAAAAAATTCACCAAAATGTTTTGTGTTCACAGTTTTTTATTGAAAATAATACAAAAACTACAATTGGCTCAGGTGGGCTATTTTTTGTACTATGTATTAAATTTTCTTGTAAAAATGAAAAATTTATTGAAAACATCGCTTTAGTAAATGTTTTAGTCTATTGAATTGAATAGAAACTATTTCAGCAGCAGCAGCAAGTTTAATTCGCTAAAATCAGCAGGTGTGCCTGCTTTATTAATCGAATGGTTATTTTTGTTTTATTTTCCTGTGCTGCCAAATAAAGTGAAAAGTGTTGAGAATAATTTGAACAAAATTAAAAGAACGCAAATGTGCCGAACGTACAGGGTGGGCCAAAAGTCACGCCTGCGTTTAAAAATTGAATAATTTTTTTGTTTATTATGATTTTTTATTGTTTTTTTTTAACGACCGAGCAACGTACCAAAGTGGCAGAATTTTACTTTTTCAATTTTTGAAGACCGAGTTATCTCAAGAAATTCAGATAGAAATTCACCAGACTTAACTGGGTCTGATTATTTTCAATGGGGTTCAATGAGTGTATGTTAACACGCCCCAAACTATAGAGCAACTAAAGCACAACATTGAAGCTGAGATCAGGGCAATAGAGCCTGTAACTTTGCGTGCAGTTATGCAAAACGCCCGTTTAAGAGCCCAATTGTGCATCGATAAAAATGGTGGTCATCTCTCTGATATTATTTTTCACAATTAAAACTTAGATCGTACAAAACTAATATTATATTTAAAAAAAAATAAAACTAAAAAATAATAATAAACAAAAAAGTTATTAAATTTTTACATACAACCATGACTTTTGGTCCACCCTGTATGAATAAATGCATTAAAATGCAGAAAGTCAATTATAATTATTATAATTTATTAGGGCCGCTACATAAAAAAAACGTTTAATTCATAAAACCAGTTCATTAAGAATGAAAGTAATACTCAAGATCTTCTTAAAAAATTATGGAAAAAATTAATACTTTATTCTACTCATTAGTTTTCCATTGTCTCCAAATGCTGATGACGAGTAGTTTTTGTTTATCTTAGACCAGCACTCAGTTGCAGACACCTACACATGCCATGCATTGTGCTGGAACTAGAAGAAAAGGACAGTAGGAGAAATGGCAGGAGGTGAAGCGTCACTGTCTTACAACTCTCCTTTTTCCACGTTCTTTGTTTTTATAGCAGTGGCGTCTCTGATGTCAACGAGACGTATTAAATTTTGAAGTTTCGTTTTTAGTAGCCATTTTTAGTAATTATTTTATTTCGCTGGTGTTACACAATACCGACAAAATAGGACTGAAACCTTCAGACAACAACTGATACAAACTGATGATGAAAAATGCGAGATGTTTTTCTGATTCTAAAACTGGGGTTGAACTCAGGAAATTTTTGATTTTGTAGTCAACGTACAGGCTACTTCAGCCATCGCCACCCCAGTTAGCGGGTTGGCAACTCGGACCCGGATTCGATTCCCAGCCCGGTCGAGTCAATAAAAAGTTTTTTATGAGTTTTCTATGCTACAGCAATAAAACGTCGCCCAAGTAAAATAATAAATAACTAAAATGGCTGCTCTGAGGTTAAAAAATAATGCGTCAAAATGAACATACATATATTATGTGTGTATTAAAATTCGGTGCACAACTATGTTCTCCCCCTTTCTTTTGTGTGTGTTCGCCTTTATGCATTTTTTTTACTTTACATTGTCGATGAATGGCGTTTTCTGCAGGTGCTGTTAGCTGTTTGTTTGTTTGTTTGTTAGAGCAAAATGCACACACATTTACATAAATCTACCATGCATGTCATACTTCTTAAACGCAGCCACCAAGGCGGAAGTGTCAGAATGCAATTAGAAACCAAAACCTTCGAATCTAAACGAACATTTGAAATCAACATACATATGTATATAGTAGTAGTATAGGTAACACAAACTGAAATGTGAACATGTACATATGTATGTACATAGTATGTACACACATCCATACATACAATTGCACAATTCACCGCACTTGGCAGGTTTTCTAATTGTTATCCATCTCGTGAAGAACAGAAATGAAGAAGATGTTATTAAAAAATAATAAAACGTTGCTTGGATTAATATCGCAAAGAAGTTCTTAACCAAATTTTCTTAAATTAAAAATAAATTATTTCATTGTGGCCAAAACGCTACTTTTATTTTCTTTATTTAAATTCACATTTACCCACGGTATGCACATTTAATGCATAAAAGTTAATTAAAATGTGGTGTTGTATAAAATAATCACTCATATAAATAAGTAGATTGACACTCAATCCCATTCCTCTATCACCATCTACTCATTCGAATGTGCTTTTCAAATGCCTGGATTACTTTGTGGGACTGGAGCTAAAACAAGGAAAAAAAACTATGTATTTATGCAGCCGTAGAGCCTGTGAATAAATTTCAAAATGTTTGATGCCAGTGTGTGACATGCTTTCGTCTGGATGATGGCATTGTAATGAAATACCTGCTATACTGAGAGTTAGAAGTACTCTATAAAATTCTTTTATTTTAATTATTTTAAAATATTGTGTGTATGCGGATGAGATCACTCATAATTCGAAACCAACAACATAAACAACAGCAACAATATTCTAAGGTGCTCGTGTGCATTGAATAAATACGAGGGCAAGCAACAAAAAAAAAACGCATAAATGCAAAACAGAGTAGACGGTTAAGGAGGAGGAGGAGGAGGAGTGGAAACGCTTTTAAAGTTTAAACAATATTCCTGCGGTTCTGAAAACTGTTCTCCACTAACAGTTCTATTCTAAATAAATTGATTTTCCAACGCAAACTATTTGCCAGGAGTACGAAATATTTCTCAACTCTTTTGAAGAATTTCATGAATTAAAAATAATACCGAAATCCAAAGAAGAAAGTGGCTGAGAATATAAAATATACGAGTATTTTGAATAACTTTTTTTTCATTTTTGGCAATTTCTCAAAAGTTTCTTTTTTAACGAAACAGAATAAGAATTCAGCGATTTGTTAAAGCAAAAGAGAAAAGAGAAAAAAATATGATTGCAACATTTGAACTGGCCATTTTATAATTTTTACATAATAAAGCAACCATCAGGTAATAATGTTAAAAGGTTTTTGGCCAAAAACTCACGAACAAGTATTGATGTGTGAGGTGATGTATTATCGTGATGCAGAATCCATGATTTTTTCCACAAATCCGATCGTTTGAGGCGTATTGCTTCAGCAAACGTTGCACAACTTCCTTGTAGTATTCCTTATTAACCGTACGACCTGTTGGCAAGCACTCATAATACACCACGCCATTGCATTCGAAGAAAACAGTGATCAAACTTGGCGTGCTTTTTTCGGTCTTGGCTCATCTGGCCGGTTCCATTGGGATGATTGGGCCTTTGTTTCGACGTCATAACCATATACCCACGTTTCGCCACCAGATATTACCCTTTTGAGCAAACCTAGAGCACCGTTGACGTCATTCAACAACTTCTAAGCCATACTAATGCGACGTTGCTTTTGCTCAAAATTTAGCAATTTTAGAACACGTTTCATGGCCGAAACATTCGAGAAAATTGCATGGCATGAGCCGATTGATATGCCAACATCCGCTGCAACGTCCCTAATAGTGATTACACGATTTTCCAATACAATTTTTTTCACTGTTTCAATGTTTTCTTGTCTTGTTGACGTGGTGGCAACTCCAGGACCCTCATCGTCATCAACATCTTCTCGGCCTTCTGTAAAGCGCTTGTACCACTTATAAACACCTTTTTGACCCAAAGTAAACTCGCCGAATGCCACAAAACATTTAAACATTTCAAGTGCCTTGGAGCACTTTATTCCATATTTAACGCAAAATTTAATACTTATTCTATGATCTATTTTTTTCAAAAGCCAAAAATCGAAGAACACACACAAACGTGACTAACCTATATATTAACGACGATATTTATCGCTACATACAAAACTATAAAAAAGTTACAAACTATCAGAACTGCTGGAAAAATATTTAAAGGGATGTGAGTGTAGCGGCGTGTTTTGCACAAATTTGAAATAACAACACATGTAGAAAAGTTCGTGCTGCACGCTCTTTTGCATTCCATATAAAAGTTTTATATTTCAAGAAATCTAATATCCCCTACACACATACATACGTCGAAAGGCAGCCTTAAACTAGTAGAGAAATGCTACCAACAAGCGATAACTTGAATAGAAATCAGTTTTTTTTTATGTAAAGATTGGACTTCCTACTGTACTTATGCTGGATAAGTTTTCAAATTACTTGCAAATGTTGCAAAGTCGTTGGAAAATTAAAACAGAAAAGCCAAAGACAAAAGGAAGTAATTTAACACAGTTTTAGTTTATCCAAATGAATAATGCTTGACCATAATCTGAAAAGTTGAATCTGATGAGAAATAGTGTCATTCAAAGCACATTGTTTGGTAAAACAATTCAATTGACAAATAAGACTTTATGAAAATTACAACTACATATTTGCTTCCCACGTAATTCGTTTGATGTGACGAAGATGACGAGTATTATAAGGTGAAAGTAATATTCGTATCTTATAGTGATTTCGATTCTCAAAAAGTACATTGCTTTTTGATTAATTTATTCAAAATATTTTCACTTAATTGTTATCTTTTCGAGCGCTGACAAGTTACTTTATAGCGGTTGAAGAAACTGCAAATATTTTAAGTAAATAGGCAAAACCGGTCAAGAAATGCTGTGCTCTTTTGGTTGAGAAGAAAACACCATTAGTTCCTACATATATTAGAAGACAGACTTCCCTTACAATTGCATCCGAGGAGAAAACTGAAAAAATGTTATAGTTTTAAAGTTGCGGTTTACATTTTTTTTGCTTCTAAACAAAATTCAACCTTTAATTTCGTTGTCTCTGCTTTTTGAACGCTACGTTTTCATGAATAGGACATGGTTTTTGTACGAGATGAGCCGGCGAAAAGCAAGCACTTCTCATTTCGAAAAGTACTAATGACTCGCAGAAACAATAATTGTATAATATTTACGCTGCCTTACATTTAGAAATTTTACTAATCGGACTATTTTACTAAAATGACTTCAAATATTTATTTATTTTTCTGGATTAGGATGTCGTTAAATATCATAATACAACTCGACATATCGAATGCAACTAAAAATTTCCAAAAATCTTGTCCCTTTTCATTGGTTTTTGTAGAGATAAACTAGAATAATAATCAAAATCATTAAACATTCCGGACTGTTAAATAATTAGGTTACGGTTATATTTTAATAACATGTTTAGCAGTTCAAATGTTTAAAAAAAAACACTATACTAGTAATGCCCACACAGTTTTTTGAATTGTTAGAAAGACAATTTCTTGACTATAATTTTTTTTACTATACTCGTATTTAAATGGTATATAATTTGTAATTCTATTTTGTTTTAACCTGAATAATATGAACAAAATTTGAAAAAATTATGCAAATTTTATATCTACTTTGTGCCTGCCAGAGATGGAAATTGACGTTTTGTTAATACAGTAGTAACACACAAAAAACCAAGTGTTGTCTACGTAGAACTATTTCTTTTACCTACAATAATATATCCATATAATATAAACATATCACTAAAGGCCCGTTCACACTATAATGCAAGAAGTCTTACGACTTTCATAATAATTTGTGAGAGAGAAATCTAATGAGATTTGGTGCGACTACCAAAAAATATAAAGTAATATTTGTTGTTTTGTTAATTTCTTTGTTTGCTTTTGTACTACTACAAGCCTGATAAAATGAAAAATCTTCTCGTTTTGAAAAATGTTCAAAAATGAGAAAAAGTGTTATGGGATGTTAAATGTATTACCGTATTATATGTTACTTTCATAACACATTGCATTCACACTATCGCACTTGCACGTAATATTTGAATTTTTAACATGTCTTAATACAAAATATTATAGTCTGAAAGGGCTTTAAGACTCTTTCAGTCAAACTTTGCTACGAAACAAATTGCGATGTGTGTGCGTTGCGAAAACAAAATTCATATTTTAATGAATTTCTTGTCCCAAAGATCAATTTCAATTTTAAAATATAACAAAAAAAATAGCAACAATTGAGTACTAATATGGCAATTAAAAGCTGCAATTCTATTTTCATTGTGTTTTCCATCCATGATTAATAAAAGTACGTACGTACGTACGTACGTACATAAGTGTGCGTAGCATATCTTCGTATTGTTGTTTGAATTTGGTGCATTTTTATTTCGCTTTCTCACTCAACTCATTCTTTGTGGGCGTGTAATATTAATTGTATATTTCGAATTTATGGTTTTGTCTGGCTGCTTGTATTTTTTGAACTGGTATAAATTCCGTAAAAGGTGTTAATTAAAATGATAAAAAAACGTTTATTTTTATAAACAGCGGTACTTATTTTTAATTAATGCTTATGAATCTGTATTGAAAAATTTTCTTGAAAAATTTGATTAAAGTGCATTTGTGGGTGTTAAAAATATATATCTATATTTATGTGGAAATGAATGAAATATTTATTTTAACTTAAATGATTTGGGGCTAAAAAATACAAAATAAATATTTTTAACAAACATATCACATTATTATATTTATTACACTGACAGTTTGTTGTTTGTTGTCCAATAATAATTTCAATGCATTATTTACGATTATAGTATTTGCGATATGTTATAAATTTAAATATGTACAAAAATATTTGAAACAATTAAGTAAAAGGGCCCAAAAGCACTTAGAAATATGTCAATACGCTAAAGACATAAACTAAATAACACAGTACAACATTTTTCAGCTCATTGATTTGGGACTCAATCAATAAGAACTCAATAAGACTCAAAAATAAGAACTTCTGCATCATTCTGCATTGTTTTGACAAGTTGGCTGCATTAGTAACGAATTTTTTTGCTCAAGGTGGATTTTTATTTTAAAATTAAAAACAAATTTATTAAATTTAATCTTCAATACAAAAATTGATTTAAATTTGTTATTGATTTTATATAAAAAAAAGAAAAGCAACCCTTGAAAAAATAAAGGCGAAAAAAGTTTTAAAATGATACAAATTTTTGGGGACTTATTCATTCTTGATTGAGGAGGAGTTCTTAATAAATTCTACATAAATTAATTACTCAAAGAAGGAACAAAGTCAATCAAAAATTTGTCCGGCATATAAAACTATTGGGGACTTAGGACCCCCAAAATCACTGTTGCTCTTGCCATCTCTAACAAAATTTTGAGGTGTTAGCATTTGAAATGCTTTTATTCAATTAAGAGAAAAATAGAAAATACAAATTTAATTGACTTAAGAAATGAATGGGACTTCCATGAAAATATGAAGCAATTGTAGCGGTAAAAGCGTGTTAAAAATTTACGACTATATTTGACCTTGCCGTATTTGAATAAGATGTGAGAAAAATTGTATATACTCGTAATGCACTCTCGCAAAGTATGCATTTTTCCCAACTGTTTTTTAAGATTCATTTGTTATTTTCCAATTCATCTAAGATGATAAATATAGAAAATATTTGTGAGCTTAAACACAAACAGGTATTATTTTTTTTGTATTTGAAGAAAAAAATATGAGGGAATAACACTGAGAATAAACTATTTAAAAGTAGCGTATTTAATTGTTTGTGAAGATAAATATGTTTCGACGTAATTACATACGTTGCCGCATATTTGAGAGTGAAAAGTGGTCAAATGGACAGTTTGCAGCAATTGCACTATATAGAAAATGATTAGTAGACCAGTCACTATTAGAATCTCTGAATGTAATCTTACTAATTTTATATTAACTGAATTTATTTTGGGAATATTCATTTAAATATATGATTCTAATTGTGCTTTTTCCCTTATAAACTATATGTGAAATTTATTATTACATACCTTATGATATTCTCATACAGTATGAAAAATATCATAAAGCATTTTATTACAAAAGCAACTCAATAATTGAGGAGGAAATCATAAGGAGAATATCATAATAATATAATAATAATAATATCATGAACTTTATTACGATATAACATATGTATTTGCACACTCATTGTATCTACTAGAAATTTATTTAAGAATACCAAATATCTTCAATATTAATAATATTCATTTACTTCTGGCAAATATAATCTCTCTAAGGCTTAAGACTTTCAAAAATTTTTCTTCAAGTGTAATATTCCACACCAATCACTTTTATGATCACTACTTGTAAATAATGTGTGTATGTATTTCGGTTTAAAATTTTATTGCTTAAGAAATGAGGTACAAGTTGAATTGGAAAATACGAAACAGAAAATTTAATGCATATGATAACAACAGCAACAAAAAGTAAACTTCAGGAATGTGTTTTGTTGTTGAACAAACAAGTGTGTCTTTTGAATACAATTTAGTTTGAGTATTTTTTTTTTCTCTTGCCAACAGACAAGTTCTGCCAATATTTTAACTCATATACAACAATTTAGCACGTTATGAAATTTAAAACCGACTAAAATAAAATAAACAAAGACTTGTTTGTTGGTCACAGTAATTGAAATTTTTTGCATTTAGTGTGTTGCAGCAACACAGTAGTTATTTGGTCAACTCTAAACCAGATTATAAAACCTTTTGTTTGGATTAGTAACGTGGACATGTATTAGTAAAGTGGGGGTTACGCGGGTACCAAATTTCTTATATGGTATCCAAATATCGTAGTGTGTACAAAGTAATTAGTGCCAGAAGGTTAATACAATTTTCAGAATAGATGGAAAATTAGTAGGCAGAAAGAGAAGAAGTTCACGGGGCGAGTAGAGAGGCCAAAGAGGAAATACCGACATTTTTAGGCATTTATTTTTATGAATTCCGAGGTTCTTCGGGATTTTCATTTTACTAATTTTCAAATTTTCGGCATTCATTAAGTTCGTTTTATACTAAAATCAATAATACTTATCTGCCGTATTCATAAAAAAAATTAATTATAACTTGAAATGTGTTTATGGAAACCGTTGAATGAAAATTTTGTTCTTAAATGCATTTTCCAAGAAGCGCCGAGATTTTTAGAAATCTATTCCGATTTTTGTTTGTTGTTAATTACTGGCCGTTAATAATGTCTGGGGTTTTTCTTGCTTTTGTTAGTATGCTGCGTACTTCTGGGTCGCTTGGTATCACATAATTTTCGCATAATGGGACCAAATAGTCCATTCGACTTCAGACAAAACTAAATTTATCAAAGCGCTGTATAATTGGCGGCGTTTTCCAATAGCAGAATAAAGAATATGAAATTTATGATTATTTTAATTTCAAATAAATAAATAAATATTTGCAAAGTTTTGTTATTATTATTACGTTATTTAGCTTTTTTTAATTTCACCTTCAAAAATCTTAAACAATAATTAAGGCCAAGCCACACAATTTTCGAAACAATCTTTCAGTAAATAGAAAAATATAAAAGTCATGAATAAATAAATTCATTGTCATTTTATTAAACGAATTTACAGAAGTTTTTAGGGCTTGGCAAGTTTAAAAAATAAACTTTTATAACAAAATATTTTTTTGCTATTTTTTGCTTTTTTCCTACAATTAAAAATAGGTCAAGTGAATTGCAATTAATTAATTTGGAGAAAATGACAAGAATAATTTTATACTTTTAAAATGCGTTAATTGTACCCAATTTATTTAATAGAAGCACTTCACCCTGATTGTGTAAGACGTTGGCGTAACACGACAGCATGCATAGTCGATGACGTTTTTATATTTTCACGTTATGCTAGAAACACAATTTAGACAAACGACGATTCGTCGGTAACAATTCGGTGCGTAAATTCGCAGTGTGGTCCACAATTGCAACGAAAAAAATTACAGCTGTCGTAATCAGCAAAGTTCTTTGGTGTCTGTGTTAGCGTATAAAAAAAATATTACTTGAAACAATTAAACGTTAACAAAAAGCAATTAAAAACCAATTTTATGATAAATCATTTTGTATATTTAACTTAAATGATGTATGTTGAATATTAAACAATTATTAAAGAAAAATTAACTATATTTGCTAATATATTAGAAAACAAAAATGAAAAATGTTCGTCGTTCGACGGCATATGAAATAGAAATAAATCTATGGGAGAGTTCGTCACGCACGACGAATTCCGTCGACGGCGGTGTTGTGTTAATTTACATATGCACAAATGTGTTTTATTTCTGATGATCAAAGTTATTAATTATTTTAGGCTTAATAAGGAAGTTTTTAAGTAGATCCTTGACATATTTGATCTAAAAGTTAAAAAAGTAAAAAAGTCGACTGGCGTTCCTAATGTGTTCAAAGTTGCAACAACAATGAGAATACTCTCAGAGGGAAGTTGTCAGAAGGGTGCTGGCAACGATTTCAATGTTAATTTTTGTCAAACATCAGCAAGCAAACATTTCAAAGAGTGCATAGATTTCAGGTGCAAAGACATTTGTTCAAAATGGATTTCCATGAAAATGAATTTAGTGGAGAAAAATTAAATAAAGGAATACTTTTATGGATGTATTGATGGCACCCACATCAAAATTTCAGCCCCTACTTCTTGTTTTACATTTTTTTCGTCGTGATGAAAAGTACTAACGACAGTTTTACACAAATTTCAATGGCGATTACGCCCGAAACGGTATGAAAAATGTAGTAGATTTATATGCAGAGTTGCATTTTTGTCATTATTGCCACAGACTCTATCTATAGCATAAAGCGACAAGTTTTTCATACGCCAACAAAGTCCAAAAATTAACTTTAAAAATTTTTCCAAATATTATTTCAAAATTTATTAAGTTTCTCGATATGCCGTGTGTCAAAATACTGATCCGAATGCGAGAGCTGGCTGTGTCAAAGTGAATGTTATTAGAATACACTTTTGCTGATAAATTTTTATTCTACACATTTATTTATTTCTTTTTGTTGGTTTGCTAAACGCATTGAGTGTAATCTTTAAATTGTGAAAAACAAAAATTGAAAGACTTTCACAATCATACACGAAAATAAAACAATATAAAAATTTACCACAAAGTTGAAACGACATAGAAATGTGTTAAAGAACGTTTTCTATAACATTGTGAAAGAGCAGCCAAGTTGCATAAAATAAGTAAATAAAACTAATAAATGAAAACTAAAATCATTCAATAGAAAGTTGTTAAACCGTTTGCGGAAAAGCAACGAAGAAAATTGAAAAATTATGTTAATGTGCCAACATAGCGCGAGTCTACCACACCGCCACCATCTTTAAATTGTATTCAAGCAAGAAAATATTTTTCTTATTTTCTTGTATATTATCTTTCATTTAGTTGTCTCTCTCCTTATTATTCTCATGTTAAACCTCTTATTTGCTTGGAAAAATTATCTATTTAAAATTTTCTAATTAACACCAGGCAAGTGAATATTTATAATGCTGTTCATATTCACGAGAACTGGACACATGTATAAATTAGACAAGGGGCTTAAAGGAATGAAATTATGAAATAATAATATTTTTCCTAACAGAAAGCAATAAATATTTAAAACGGAAAAGCGCACTTTAAATATTGAGCTATCGTTGATGTTGCTTTTCAGTAACTTTTGATAAATCACAGTCCGTTCCATGTTATGGAAATTTATCTTAAAAACCAGCGATCTGTTCGATGTTAAAATTGGCAATCTTTTTTTATAACAAGAGGGTGGCGATGGCACGATGGATGGTAGTCTGCACGTTGACTACACAACCAAAAAACAGACCTGGGTTCAACCCCAGTTTCAGACAAAAAAAAAATTTTTAAATAAAAATAAACATCTCGCATTTTTCTGATGTGCATTAGTGTGTCTTTGTGTGTGAGTTGTTGTCGGAAGGTTTCAGTGGCGAAGGCATAGTCACTGGTCACTGAACAATATCGGCTTCAGCTGATAGCAATCCACAATCACATCAGAACGCCCTCCTTCGTCGGTATTGTGTAGCACCGGCGAAGTAAAATAATTATAAACCGAAGCTTCAGCACTGCTACGAGTATAAAAACAAAAGAACGTGCGAAAGCAGAGCTGCAAAATAATTAATTAAGCTTCACCTCCTGTCGTTTCTTCTACTATCCCTTTCCTATAGTTCGCAGCACAATGCTTCGCATGTGTAGGAGTCATCTCCTGAGTGCTGGTCCTACATAAAAAAAAAAAAAAGTAACACTCAGGCAATGAAAGCCTACTTCTATGTGTTACCTTCAGGAAGGGAATATTGATAGTGATGACAGGTGGTGAAGGGATGGACACAAGAAAATTTCACTATTTTTCCAGCTCTGTTTTGTATGTTTTTTTTATTTTTTTATTATTATAGCAGGGTTGGAGCGCCTCTGATGTCAAGCAAAGGCATTCAGAATTAACCAGTTTTTTGTAGCAATATTTATTATGGCCCTTTCCGACAACAATTGACACAAAAGCACAATAATGCACAGCAGAAAGCAGAAAAATGCGAAATATTTTTATAGATTAGTCGGATACTGGGCTCGAAACCAGGACCGTTTTGTGTTGTAGCCAACGTCTTCACTACCTCAGCCATCGCCGCCCCTTGGAAATAGGATGGTATAGAGAAGATACAGATGGTAAGGCGATGCA
Source organism: Dexiosoma caninum (assembly GCA_963924685.1). Classification (NCBI taxonomy): domain Eukaryota; kingdom Metazoa; phylum Arthropoda; class Insecta; order Diptera; family Tachinidae; genus Dexiosoma; species Dexiosoma caninum. Next base: position 129,169,626 of record OZ004725.1, on the reverse strand, counting down.
TTAATGCTTCATTATTGCAAGGGTGATCAGACAGGTTTTTTCAGTGCTATGGTTGTAGCGATTTTTAAATATTAATTTCTCGAATGTCGAATAGTCCGATTATTTCCAGTCGAATTTTTTCCGATTTGTTTATTTCGACCAAAAAAAAAAATATTTTTATTTAAAATTTTATGTTAAACGTGGATAAATATTTCTCTCTTTCTCACATTTAAAATTTAACCGTGAAAATAAAATTAAAAACCTAAAATCTTTAAAGAAAATTTTAAAACGCTTAACTTCAAAACTTTAAAGTTGAACTTTGCGACATTATGAATGTTTTGTATGAAAAACATATGTGTAAACCCAACAAACACGAAGTGAAACCTTTCAAATAAGATAGGTTTATGATTTGATATCAAATCCAATTCAATTTAACATTTGAATTCCAGTTGATAATGATTTGAATATAAACAGTTAAAAATCGGTGTTTTTATTAAGTTGTTATCAGTTTGATGTCAAATGTTATTCTCGTGGCAGCATTATTTAAAGCGAAAAATTATTTTTAAACGTTGCATTTATTACAACTGGAACGTGAACAAAAAATAAAAACATATACAAAGAGAAAGTTTTATTTCATTTGTATTCCAATCCACATTTAAAAAACAGTTTGAGAAAATAATTTTGTCATTTGAGAAAACGCAAAATTACCGCATGTGCGCTTAAAACAATCCAAGATAATTGAGTGCGATACTACTGCATCTATTATAATATACATTTACTGTTGGATACGATGTGTCCGCCAAGGGCAACGAGAGACACATCAACAAATTGTGGTTTGTACAGGATGCTGCTACGTTCCACGTACGAAATTAAAAATATATTGGAACTTCATTTACCTCATAAAATGGTTCTATTTCTAAGCCTCTTGACCATTTTCTGTAGGAATATATTGAGTTCATATGTTATGCTGATAATCCAACAACTTTTGACCGATTTGTAGTCAATAAACTCACGCCATTATTGTCATAACATAAGTTATTGGAAATCTGAAAATCAGTTGATATGGCCAATTAAATACATTAGAGAAATATTTTTCTTTTCTAACAAGTTGAAGAAAATTCAAAAAGATATAGAAAAGTATTAATCGTTTGAAAAATTACATTGAACAGAAATCTCTTCATGTAACGTTTACTATACGGAGGGAAGCGCTTCTATTCGTCGAGGTCCCCTGGCACGTAACGTAAGAAATACACATCATGCAGCTCTCACCCACACTCAATAGTCATGAGATACGAAAAGTAAATTTCAATACTTTATCACTTATTGTCAATTAAATTTAAATTTATGAAGCAATAATTAAAATTAAGTGGACATAAGTATGTGTAACTAAGAATCATTATCTGGCGATTTAACACCTTTCGTTCTCGTAAATGAAAAATTGCTCACAATACCATCTCTATCGCAGAGAAAAAAAGAGACAATGCTAGAATCTTCTCGTTTTAATCCAACTCAAGCATGTCATCCACACTTTCATTTGCACGTCAGTGCATTTCGTTCACAAAAGCAAAACGCTTCCTCTTCATATCATAATTATTCCTATTCATACTACTGTCACTAGCAACTGCATGCAACCGAAATAGCAAACATTGACAATGATTGGTGTAATTACAGCTGTAGCAGTTGATGATGGCGCTGCTGCTGTGCTGCTGCTGCTGTTCTGCAGCTACATTTATCTGCATTAACTTATGCTGGTTTATAGTAACAAAATTGCTGGTCAGTCCAACAAACCGACAGTCAGCAGGTTGTCAAACGAACGATTTCAACTGCGGAGTGTCAATATGTAAAATCTATAGAAATTTCTATTAAAATCTTTTTTGCTTTATCATGTGCTGGCAAAAACAAACTCAAACATTTATTTACTTTTATTTTGTGCTGAAATTGTTTGTTAAGAAAAAAAAATGCTCGCATATACATAACTTTCCTATGAAAGTACATTTGAACAGTTTAGCTTTTTTGCTTTTAGAGTTGCATTTTTTACAATTTGATTTCTGTCATCTTAAAAATTACGCTGGCATCAGCAGTTTTAATTACTCAAACACGATTGAGAATAAAAAAAGAAGCAGAGCGCAAAAAAAAATCGCGAAATCTTTTGATTTGCAATTTTATTATGAAATTATTTGATCAAAGTTTTTCTTCTTTTTTATTGTTTAGGAATTATTTGTTCGTTAAGCTAAAGATGTAATAATAAATGAAAACTGAATAAAAAATATCTGTTGAATAAAGAAGTCACGGTAATGATCGGAAGCAAGTTAAAACAAGTGCACCAGATAAATACTGCTTATATTAAAGTATTATTATTAAAGTACTGAAAAGGCGAGCAAAAAATAGGTTTCGTTGAGGTTGCTGAAAAGTAAAGCGCTCTTCGTGAACACTTGTATGTCAGATGGGTTTGTGAATTTCGTTACTTCTATAGGAAAGGTTCATGAGGATAGATTATTAAAATTAAAATCAGTAAAATTGAATGGAATATGGGCCAGTATAAACTGAAACACCCGCAATTGTAAAGGTTCCTACGTATGTACATGCATATTGATCTGAATTCACAAACTTTCGAATTATATTATGATCCGCTGTTAACGCACGAGCTGTGCTTTACAAATTCTCAAATTTTAGAATTTTGTAAAGCAGAGCTGCTGCGCCTCTGGTATTATATTGATGCATTAATTTTTAAGCAAAATTAGATCCATTTCTTTTACTATTTTACATTGCCGACATTTTTGTTATACAAATGCCGATGAAGGAGGGCGCTGTTACCGCGGACACAACTGAAAAATTGTTTGCTTTAATCGGGGATTTGAACCGACTAACTACTCCACGATTAACACATAATTTTTTAATTACAAAGAAACACTTTGGATTTATTTTTTACTCTTTTTAACATTGTTTTTTAGATCTGGTCACATTGGTGGTGTGAATAAAACAGTTTAAGTAATTCGTATATATGTATGTATTGTACATATGTATGTATGTCTGAAATGGCTGAAGTTGATTGTCAGTCTCTTGTTATGCATGCAAGAATTTTTTTTTTTAATTTGTGTTTTCATTTTTTTATCGCACGGTGTTAAAAACTCGTTTTCAATAGAATTTGCGTTAAGCTAAATTTTTATTTATTTTTTCTTGGTAATTTAGAAGGTTTATTGGCGTTTTCATTTACATACAACATACACAAGTACACTGCAATTCCATGTATTTTGGGTGCGGAATACTTTTGCATGCTGTTGCTCTCTGTTACCAACAAAAGCAAATGAAATACCAAGAATTCTTTAAAATCAGAAAGTTATTTTCAAAGAATTTATAGGTATTTAGTTGTTAAATGATGTATAAATATTATATGTATTTGAAAAAGTAAAATATGATATTCAAAAACATAAATGCAATTGCAAAAGCAGTGAGCTGTTTAGGATATTTATTTGATTGATTTTAAAGCCATAAAAGCAAATGGAAGACCAACGTTATATCCATAGTATATTTATCATGTAGTTGAGTCTCCTCAGGAGGTGACTCAGGTGTTTTACAAAAACAAAATGTCTGTTGTTTTTTGGTATTGTTGTTTTGTTGTAGAGTTTCGACTACTGGATAAATATACTTTGGTTATAACCAAGACTATAAAAATATAAAGATGTTGGGTGCACTAAGACTGCTTTTAGATTGGCTAATGTTTTCTAAAAATTGCGGATTGTTTAGACACAGACAGTCTGCTCTGGCAATTTTCAAAAATATTCCATGGATCCAACAATAACTTAAAGAACGAGAAGTAACTAACAAAAGAAAATTTAAATAACTTTTTGGTACAAGCAATTCCGTACCCATCGTCTTTCTTCTTTCACCGCTCGTCTACAGACTCAGACTTGCTTCAAGAAAAATTTCCCAATGTAAAAGCAGTCTTCCATTTGTATTTTTAAAAATTCTTTGTACTTCTTTGCGAAGAGGATGGGAAGTAAAAGGGAAAGCACAAATTTCGTGCTCACACGTCAACTCGAAGAGTTATTGTGAGGTATAAGTAACATATATTAAAACGTACACATGTAAATTGTACATGTTAAACAATTTTTTGTTGTTTCTGTTTGTTTTTTTTTAACTTATTCAACAAAATTAATAACAAATATCTGAAAGATCAGGCCATCTCGTATAATTTATAAGCTCATAAGCTACCTTAAGGTAATGTGACTGATTGTTTTATCGCAGGATAAAAATATGTGCTGTTGCATTGTTGTACAATTGAAACTCATGTCGCGCCGAATTACAATAGCATTATTTCTTAGAAACTTCAATTGCATACAGGGATGGTATTGTATTGATAAGTTTAATGACTAAAAATTTTATTTTTTCAGTGCAAGCAAATGTCTGGATAACGAATCTAAATTTAGCAAATGATTAAACAAATGCGAAATAAGAATTTATGACGAATTACAATTCATAAATATGTATGTAGTAGAAACTTACCATTGACAGTAGAAATATTCAATTCTGAAAATATAAGAAGACGAACATTTTATTAGTCACTGAAACATGTGTAGTGTGCACGGACACTGTCACAATGTACCCTAAACATAAGAACTTAAACGAAACGTTTAAATGGTTTCGATAATTTGTTACAATTAAAGCAAGAATACCAAGTTTATTAGGACTTACCGTATTAAGGATATTGTACATATTTATTGGATGAAGAAATAGTAAATATTGTTAAAAATAGCTCGAGACCAAAAAAACAAGCAACAGACCAACCAACTAACCACTATGACAAAGGAAAGATGGAAAAATCAAAAGGCAGCCATAACCGGATTGCTCATGTAGACAAATCAGAAAAAGGAAAGAGTGGCAGTAAACAGCTGCATTTTCCCTACACCGATATTGAAAAACAAAAAGAAAACCTTTTGAAGATGCTGTCACTGTTGCTGCTGCTATTCAGCAGCGCTGTAGTAGGAGATTCTAGTTGAGGAAAAATAAAGTTTTAATGCTTGTAAAGCTACGAAACCAACAACTACTTTATTTTAGACGAGTTGAAACCATTAATTGTATTGACTTGTTCAAAACTAAATGCCATAAAAACCTTTTCAAAAAAACTTCTAGCACACACATACTATATGTATGTATGAATATATGTAGGTATATACAACACAAAGATACCTCACCCATACTCTATCACACGACATAACTATGGCTTGTGAGCAACTTGTATTCTTGTATGACAAATACTAACTCGTATCTTCCTGGTTGCCAAGTTTTCCTCAGGCCACATGAGGAACTGCTGCTGTTTGCAAGTAAAAAGCATTAGACTTCAATAAAACCAAAATTAAAATTTCTTTTCATATAAAAAGAAAGAGAAATACGAAAGTATGTACACATACTATATTCGTATAATGGAAAAGAAACCAGTTAGTCAAAGTTTCTTGAAAAGAATTTGGAAATTCTCAGTTTGAGAAAAACGCTTCCAAGAGGATGTGGAAATAGAATTTTGAAGGCAGGGTCAAAGCATTTACACATGCGAAATTCGCTTCACATATGTGGGATTCTTTCACCAGCTCCATAAAGATTGGGAGATGTGTGAAGAGTTCAGCCTGCGATTGTATGTAATTTTTAAGAGCATATCGACCCCTGTGCGCGAAATTATCGTATGTTACATTTTTTTCTAAATGGACTTTTTTATGCAAATTAGTTCTAAATCCATTAATTCATCTACTGATAAAGTATTGTGCGATAATTATTACAGTTATTGGGACAGCAATATGTACATTTTATCGTATGGGACAGTCAATGCCGTCAGAAAAGTATAAAAAAAGGAATTAAACGCTCTTCTATAAAATTTAGTTTGTGTAACATACGATAATTTCGCGCACGGGGGTCGATATCATTACCGATTTTTTTCTAAATTGAAAATAAAAAAAAAAAATTTTTATTTTAATGTCAAACATTCAGTAAACATCACGAGCGTCCGTGTAATTCTTATCATTATTTCTTTAAAAAAAAATCTCAAACACATCCAAAAATGAAGAAGAAGAAATAAGATTCTTTACAACAAATAAAAATAATAGTAAATAAAAGTTCTAATTTTTTAACAAAATCTGGGTAAATACCACATCGAAAAAAAAGCAGAAACACATTTACAAATACATTTCATTTTAATAACTTGATTAGTTGGTTTTACTGCGTTTCTAAAACAGACTATAGAAGAATAATTTGTTTGTAATGAAACAATGAAATATCACTGAGTAATTGAGCTGCATTGAGATGCTTTGTATTTAACAGTGGGTTTGTAGGTTGCAGATATCATCATTCTCATATTGCGCATATCTGTTAAAAATTACGATTTACAGATGGTTTATAATTATTGCTTTCACACTTGCGTTTTTAGTTCATCTGACATAATCACATATAATAGTTCAAAACATTTACATTATAAAATAAAATTAATCCAATACATTCAAGCAAAAGCTGAATGTATTGGTTAGTTGGTATTTAGTTGCAGCTTTACCGATAATTAAGTGGAAACGAGTAGTGCTGAAAGTAATCAACTGTGAATAACTTAAATAGGTAAAAAATTAGTATTTATGATTAATTTCTGAATATGCACCGTAGTGTCCTAAAAGCAGCTTTAATGAATTTCAGATAGAGTACAATAGTTTAATGTCCCAGGAAATAACTGAGAGTAGATAACACATAGTGTGCATGAAGTTATCTGGGTAGGGTTTCAAGTTGAGTAATATTTATTCGATTAAAAGACTAATACTTCGCAGATTTTTATTATTATTATTTTTTTACTACTACTACCGTCATTATTATTCTCTATCCTAGCATATCATCTACTCTACGCTACCCCCTTCTCTTTTTCTTCACCGGTATCACAATGGGGCCATGATGAATTGGACCCAAGTGTGTTGGGCTCTTTAATACCATCACCGGCGACTTGCCTACCTAACTTAATCTCACCTACTGTCATTATTACAACGGAGAGGCTTATTGCCAAGGTAATTGTGTTAAAAAATATATAATAAAAAAAAGAAGTCTTTCATGAAATTGTACGCTAAAACCCTTAAAGAAATACTACTATCATCATCGATCAGCAAGACCCACATACAGGGCTTATGATGCTACTGCAAAAATAAATCAAATTGATTTAGAAACTGTATGTGTAAAATTTTATGTATTTGCATTTAAGTAAATTATTACACTAGTTACCATTCTAAGAAAACTAACTTGTTAAATAATTTTTCTGTAGATGGTATGAGAAATCGTTGAAATATGTATGTATTTTACAGCGGAACGAACGCTGAATATGAAGGTGTAGCAGCCTTTGAAAACAGCATGTTCTTTCGTTCAGCTAGGATTTGTCAGTGTGACATACAATTTTTGTCTTTGACTTAGTTTGTTTCTTAGTAACTGTCACATTTAATTTATACTGCCTGTATGTTATCGATCACAGCCTATTTAAAATTGAAAAATTTTAACTAAAAAGACAATGAAAGCAAAATTATAAAAAAGCCGAATTTATCGGTATAACAAATTGCTATGACATTATAGCATTACCGGGATTTGCACCGTTAAAAAATCTAAATAAGAATATTATTTGAGGAATAAATAAAAAACAAAGAATAAAGTTTTACTAGATCGAACAAACAATTTGACAGCCTTAATTTGATGGAAGTAGATTAATCGAATAATAAATTCCAATTGAATGCCCTACAAAAAACATGGTAGCAATCCAAAAAAAAGAATATAAAAAGTCCCTTGACATAGAAACATGCGTTTGTAAGAGTGTGCCTGAAAGAAACCTTACGAAATAAAATATAAAAAACAAATATTAAACAGCAAGAAAGAGGTTGGTTGCTCATCATTCAGCTTCTTTCGAAGAAAATAGAAATGAAATGATAAGAACTGGAATCCGGTTTTAAGACCGCAAAAAGTTTAATTTCATTTTTTTTACCGCAATATTTTTTTTTAACGGAACATTATAATGAACAATTAAAAATAAAAAAAGAAGAGGAAAACAAATAGAGCCGACTCTATAAATGTGTTTCAAAAGGAAAATTACAGTACCTTATTTTTAAAAAATGCTTTTGATGGGGAAGAATATAAAACTATATCTTTAAACCTTTTACCTACTTACTATGTATCAGTGAAAAATATTTTTATGAATATGAACATGACAGAATTAATTTTATAAGAATGAAACAATCTCCTCTCCAACGATCGTAAAACACGTTAAAAGTTGTTTTTGTTATTGCCACATAATTTAATTTCCAAAGACATAAATTGAATTTCGAATGATTTTCCACATATTAATCCTTTTTAACTGATGGCCAATATAGATACTGACTGGTCTATAATTAAATTAATCTTAGAGTTAAGGCATATCAGAACGCCCTCCTTACTCGGTATTGTGTAGCACCGGCGAAGTAAAATAATTACTAAAAATGGTTACTAAAAATTAAGCTTCAAAATTTAATACGTCTCCTTGACATCAGAGACGCTACAACACTGCTATACAAAAGAAAAACACAAAAAACGTGCAAAAAGCAGACTTGTAAGATAGTAAAGCTTTAAAGCAATTTACCTCGAAACTCATGTTCCTTTTTTAATTTAATATCTATGTATGTTATAAGAAACTGAAAGACTGAATTGCAAGAATTTGCAATATGTTATATTTTTTCATGTTTCATTATTAACTGTTTACAAAACCATGCCTATTAAAGGAAAGCTATGAAATGTTAATTTTTCGTTAGAGATTAAAAAATATATAAAAGATTATCTTGAAATATTAATAAAAAAAAAATACTAAATATAAATAAAAATCTATTTTGCTACATATTTTTGCTCGTGGCGTGTTTTATAGTCAGTTAAATTATGTCGTAGTCAAAATGACGAAGGATGACGTTACTGTACAAAAAATAAGGATGACGGTCTAGGGTTAATTAACAATGTAATAAAAAAACATATCCATACATATATGTATGTATATACAATGTATACATATACATGTGTCTATTCAATACATTTAAGAAATCTACAGCCGTATTCATTAACATTTTTTATGCAATTCTAAAAGGTATAATAATTAAATTTTGTACGGAAATTTGTTCATTTTAATTGTTAGGCGTTTTATAAACTTTTTAGATTACGGCAGTTGGGCTTTTACTTAATTTGAATATTTAAAACTTTCTGGTTGCTGGATTTACCTTCCACAATCACTGTTTAATATTCTGAACTTTTTTCGGTTCAAATTTTTAGTAAATATTTGGTTTTTCTATTTCTATTGTTTCTACAACTTGTATTTTTCTACGAATTTTGAATGATTTTACGATATTTCAACTATAATGCGAAAGAAATATTGCCTCAGACAAACATACATATGTACACATGTATGTATATTGAAAACAATAACAAAAGACAAGAATTTGTTTTGAATACAATTCGAAAGAAATTTTCGTTGGTAAGAAATTTGTTTTCTCATACAATAAAAAAAAAGTCTTTTCATATTTTTCACGTGAAATTGGAACTTTCAAAATTGCTATGGCAATTGTTATCATAAATATTTGTTTATAAGAACAGAGTCGTGACCATTTCGAATGTTTTGATTGCTGCTGAATGCCACCGAGTAATGGTCTTTTCTTTTTTGAGAAAAAATTCCTAATTTTATGTTAGAAGTGCAGTTGGGTGTTTGTTTCTTACAAATGTTTTGCTCTTCAAAGGATTGTATGTTTATTCTAAAATATTATTCTTTAATAATACAAATGTCCTGCTGATAATGAATGCCCTGTGTAACATGTGCTTTTGTTTATTCATTCGGCTACCACACAAGGATTAAAAGTAAATCGAGAGAGTACAAAAGTTGAATTGTTAGTGTTATTTTCCATACTTTTTCATTGAATTAACATAAAAAGCTATTATATTTGGGGGTTTCAAATAATAGTTAGAAAGTCATATCGCCCATTTTAAAATAATAATACAAAAAAAAATTAAGTACTGCTATGAACTCCCCGTCATAATTTAGTGTCATATAAATGCTAAAAACCAGTGAAAAAAATTTAAATAATTCGGCGTTTTAATATATTAAATACGATGTTACAGGTATATCTTGTAATATGTCCATTTTTAATTAAAATTATAAAATTATTCTTTTGGCACACGAAATTCTTGAAACAAATATATTTGAAAACAGCTGTCGGGTATGCAAAGTATAGATGAAATATGCGGTTTACTTATACCGGTCTCTGCCGTTACAGGTATATCTTGTAATATGTCCATTTTTAATTAAAATTATAAAATTATTCTTTTGGCACACGAAATTCTTGAAACAAATATATTTGAAAACAGCTGTCGGGTATGCAAAGTATAGATGAAATATGCGGTTTACTTATACCGGTCTCTGCCGTACATATATTGTATTAACTAGATTCAGGGAAAAATAATAATACAATAGTTAGTTCTATTATGCATTCGCATATAAAGAATTAACAAAGCATTCGTTTATAAAAAGATGCATACTTTAATTGATCGGGTTTTCTTTAAAATATCTTTAACTTATCGCTTAGAAAAACTAGCTTATAATTGTGTATGAAAAAAGAAAACAACAACGTACCCAAATGCAATAAAAATCTGTTAGGTTCAGGAATATTTACATACGACCATCAAAATATATTAACGAAAGATATGTAAATATATATGTACGTACACATGTATGTATGTATACATGTATGTTACTGCCTTTTGAATGTGCTCCAAAAACAAGACAATGTTGGCATCCAATATGTTATAATTGTGTTTAAAAGCAATTGCGTTTTCGTTAGAAAAAAAATTAATAAAAATATATTAACGAGTAATCCACATAAATGAGCTGAAGCTGTGCTTTGATAAGAAATTATGTAGGTATATATTTAAAATCAATTTGTGGCATTAGTTTTATTTTATTTTATTTTTTAAAATGGTGACTTCATCTGCCATTTTTTTTTTAATTTTTTATTTTTCGTACTATTTAAAGAGCTTTAAATCTTCTTCATTACCTCAATGGCTTTACTATATTTTATTTACACATGTAATTTTATGTTATAGTACGTTTACACTAGCCACGTTAATTTTACATATATTGAATTTAAAGTCACATTGATTAGCGTAACAGAAAGAACTTGGTTAAAATGCCTTTACAAACTTGTTTAGATACACTAACACTATTGCGCTCTTCGCCACAACCATCATACATATGTATGTGCATACATACATACATACATACATACTACATCCATAGTATGTGGTGAAAAAAACATTTATTTGGAAACAATTTCACTTGAAATTTTTTGGAATATGAATTACATATTCGATAACAAATTGTAAAGCATTGAAAAATAATTTAATTTTTTATAATTCTTCGGTATTTTATTGCACTTTATTTTAGTTTCCGTTAAAATATTATATTGGGAAACTTGTTATTGAATAATTTTGAAAATATATCTTGCGAAACCAGTATTGGCAGTTAGATTTTTCAGTTTTTCCAAAAATTTTAAAATTCCATTGCGTTTGTGTGAATGTTGGATTATTGTACATAAAATAACAAACAAACAAAGCCAGAAACAGACTATAAACTAAAATTAAATCGTCCGCTCAACGTTGTAATTTCGAAAATACACAACCACTGACGACGATGCCTTGTACAAAACTACTTTGAAAAAAACTTGTTTGTTTGCTGTGCATGTTGCCAATAGAGAGTTAACAACGTTCATGTGCACGTTTACGTTAGCGTTTCTCTTTATTAAGACTAGTTTTTTTTTGCTGGCTGACAACAAGTCTGTCTGGTTCGGCAGGTCGGTTGCTTGGCTGGTTTGTTTGTATTTCTTTTGTAGTAAACAGAAATGAATACCTAAGAAAGAAAAACCTGAAGTAAAGGCATGATAAAGCGCGCTAGAAAAACAATTTCCTCTTCGTTTTAGTTCTGCCACCATCACTATGGTTTTGTTTTGAAAAACACATTCGTAAATGCATCTGAAAGTGCATAACAACATTTACAACGCACAATTCAAATCATGCTGTCTAAGCAGTGTGCTTGTAATCAACTTAAGAAACAAATGTTTTTATTAAATTTTTTAAATATTATAATAGTTTAATAACTTACATAAGTAAATATTGTTGAAACTAGCTATGTATAGCATAGCGATCATGCTGGTCATTTACAATATGTTAGCGAGCAATAAATTAATTTTAAGAGACGCAGAAATTCGTTGCTGCTTTTTTTTTACTCGGGTAAACGTTCATATACATACTTATGTACATAGTTTAATAATTTCTTTTAAAAACTTCCAATTACACCTGTATGTATGTATGTATGTGAATATATAAAAAGTCTTTAGAGCATGCGAGCTGGCTACACACACGCCATACATACATATGTATGTATGTATTTCCTTTACTATACTAGTGAATCGTTCGACACATGCCTGCGGTTAATATCCGCCTAACACACATACATAAGTACATACTTAATTTTAATTCGTTTAATTAATATTTTTTAAGGAGGTGTTTCTCTATGACAAGTAATACTTGTCTATGCAAAACTTATATGAAAAGCACGAACAATTTTCATATAAATTTTGCACAGATAAGTACATAATACTTATGTTAGAGAAGCAGCATCTAAGTAACTTAATATAAACAGCAATAAAGAAATGTGCTAGTACTATTTTCCAATAATACTCAAACGTTTGAATTTGAGCAAGTGTTTAGTTTGTAATTGAAATCAACCCACCGTACAATTGTTTACTGGGGAAATTGAATGGCGGCCGTAACACACATGCAATGTGCATAAAAACACAGCAACGTTCATGAAATACAAACTTATAAAGTTGCGATTCATGTTCCTACTATTTGTATATCAACATTTTTACCGGTTGATGTTTATATTGTTACTTTATAGATGGTAGCAACAACCACTTTTCTTTTTTTTAACTCATTTTCAGTATAGATTTTTCTTCTTTTCTGTTGTATTTTTCGTCTGAACATAACGTATTTGTAAATTTTGTCCTTTTATGTGCAATTTGTATTGTACGAATCAACGAACAAAACATTACATAACTGAAACAAAAAAAGTTGGTTATGTTTAAAAAAACGTGTTTTACGAAGCAAAGAGCTATTATGTGCATACTAAGCTATTTTACGGGGATTTCCCGTTAGTGGTTTAAAATTATTCTCTTTAAGTTCTTATTGTATGCATACATTAACTTGACAATTAACCGATTTATTTATTATTATTTTGTAAGCCAAAATAAAAAAATATTATACGTAATCTCAATACTTAAGCATTAATATATGCGATAAAAATATTTATATCTATCGTATATTTGTACATAGGAGTCATGTTGATCCGGGGACCCAGTACATTCACAAAACTAAAAATAAAACTCAAAAAAACAATGAAAATATTAAAAAAAAAAAAGAGTTGCTTATTTGTAAAACGTTAAACATCAACACTGCAATATTGCCGCCTTAAAGTATGCAAAATTTAGTAGACGGCATTTTGTAATGATATTACAGTACTTGGCAGTCAGCGTTGCCAGCAGCTATCAGAAGAAAATCATCATATGCAGAAGAAAAACCATATTTGTAAAAAAAAATCAACAAAATTTTTTTAATCCAAAATTTTATTTGGAAGACAAAAAAGTAAAAACAATATACATGCAAATGTACAGATTTTGGGCGATTTTTTAACTTTTTTATTATTAATTTTAAAAAGCACAGAACATTTGCAAACGTGAAGGAAATATTAATTTCGATAAATAATTCTTAAAATTTAATATAACTCACATAAATGTTAGCCGCGACTTTGCCGTAGGTAAAGTTTCAATTTTGGAAGCAGTAAACTATTATTTAACTCAATGAAACACCAAAATTTACAATAGTACGGGAACGTACAAAACATTAACACAAAAAGAAACCCCAATGCATGTGGCCTGTACGTATAATACAAATCTACACATCTCCGTACATGCATATGCAAATGTATGTAGAATTGGCATACATACATATGTAAAAAACAATAATTTGACTTATACAACATATATTCATTTATTCTAGAAAAATTCAAGAAAAACCAAAGAGTTTTTACTAAATAATAAAATTATTTATGTTTGTTTCTTTTATGGTTCAGCTGGTCTATATGTACATTTCATTTGGTGCTAATATAAAAATCGTTAATAGACCTTTAACCAAATTCTTAAAAAAAAAGCTAAGAAATTCCACATGTTTATACAAGAACTCACAAAAATAAAAGACCTTATAACAAACAGACAAATAATGGTAATTATTTAAGTAATTATTTGGTAAGATTGGGATCTGCGGGTGCCCATTTGACACTAAATAAACACGCCTATTGTGACCAAGAGAAAATGCTAACAACGCAAAGTGCGTACAGTACCTAATCATCTGATGACTGACATACAATCAATACAATGCTGAACTAGATGCAGTCATTCCAAAAATGTATACAAATTTTTATTGCTTTTTAATTTTTAATATTTTAAAGTTACAAATTAACCATTTTTTACTTACAGGAACATTTGTAATGGCGAACGAAGCTGAGAATAAATGTGCACAAAATTAGTGGTTTATTGCAATGTAGCGAAAAAATGCTTCCGACAGCAGTTGTTCTAATTTTGCTTTTAGGCGGTTTTGGTTTGCATGAAAACAACATGAATATATTAAGGTCTAAGTTTAATTCCTTTTTAATTAATTACAGAAGAACCGATTAAAATTTTCTACAAACAATATAAAAGTGCTTGTAAGGCTCTACAAAAAAAGGAAATACCTTCGATGTTATACAATGTTTCTAAAATTTCCAACGTACGTTCAGATTTTAGTTTGTTTTTATATAACCGATAAGAAATATATCAAATTAGTAAAAACTTTAAAAAAAGCGCGACACAATTTAAATATTTTGTATTCTTTATGCTTTCGTTGTGTCATTATACTATTATTCTGAAAACACTTAAGAGAAAATGTCAAAACTGCTGTATAATCTTATAAACAGAACTGTAGTGTAAAATGATTGAACAGCTGTGATTGTTTGCTATTTTTGATTAAAAATCTATTATTTAATTTTTGAACTATGAAAATTAAAAAAATCGAAAAAGTTAAAAATCCAATGCAATTCTAATATATTTATCGTTGCGACATATGTACATGTATGTAGGTAGTTAGTTTACAGAGGTTCAGAGTTCTGAAACCATAAGATTCTGTGAATATCAGAATATTACATGTTATTAGCTCGCCAACTAGTAATTGCGGCTAATGTTAATTTATATATTATTTATATATCTGTATGGTTAAGCTGTATGTACATACATACACATATATATAGTATATACATACATGTTACTCATTAAAAACGAAATAAGTAGGTGTCAGGGAAAAAAGTACAAATTGCCTTTATTAAACAATGTTTATTTCACAATTTTTCTCAATTGTATTGCTATATCGGAGTGCAATAAGATCCTTTATAATATGAATTATAAAAGAGTGAATTCTAAATTAAATAAATACAAGAGTAATACAACAGTGTTATACACAACAAGATATTTTAGTTAAATATTATTTATAATTATTCACAGAAAGCACCTTGCAAGAAAGCTTTCACATGGTTAAGAAAATTTTAATGGTTTGTTTAGGTAAGTTTTCAGATTTCCTTTCGTAAAATGTATATTGAAAACTTTTCTCTTTTAAGGAAATACTTGCCGTTCCCCAATTGCTGAAGCTGTTATGATTGCTACAATTAAGAAATATCATGTCTATGAAGACTGGAAAGTTGACAGTGCAGCTATTGCTAATTGGCATGTTGGTAAAGAGCCTAATATTCGATCTGTTAAAATCATGAAAAAGTATAAATTACCCTACAACAACAAGGCGCGTCAAATAAAAGTGTCAGACTTTTACGAATTCGACTACATTTTCGGTATGGATTTTTATAATATGGGAGAATTAAATGCTTGTACACCGCAAGGTTCCAAAGCCAAACTTTTATTATTAGGTGATTTCGGTTTGCCGGAAGCCCAGAGAATTATAGAGGATCCATACTGTGTAAGTACACTACTGCGTTTATTAATATTCGTACAAGTTATTTTTTAAATGTTTAAAAATATTTATGTATGTATATTTAATATTTTATTTAAAAAATAATATTTTACAGTCACGCTCCGATGCTGCTTTTGAAAAGGTATATCAACAATGTGTTGTGGCGTGTGAAGACTTTTTAAAAAAGGCTCTAAATGACGAAATTTAAACTAAAGAGCATATAGATATTAATTAATTAATACGTAATTTAAAAATAAGTTTAAGATAATGCAAATTGTAATTATTTTTCATAACTTATTTGACAAAGGTCCAGTTTTTCAAAACTAGTGGTTGCTTATTTACAAGTAAAACTGTTGTTCACTTATAAATTTGTAACTTACATTTTTGGGAAACATGGCCAAATGTTGCCATTATTTTCTCCGTCACAATTTGTTGCATAACTGCAATTAGTTTTTGTTTTGAAAGAAATGGATGGAACGTTAAAGTAGTATATACATATGTACATTATTTGTGAACTTTTCAAATATAATTTCTTAATATAAATATTTCCTTAATAATTAAAATCTTTCTTATTGCATTTCAAATTTCTTTAATTTATTGGGAACAATCCACAAAGCTTATATGCATATAAAATCAAAATAGTACGTTTTGACTATTCATCTTCATAGTTTATGCTTTAAAAACATTTAAAGATTCTTATCACTAACGAATGGTACAGAAAAGCCGCAATCTGGGAACAACAAATATTCAAGATATTATCGGAAATAGCAGGTTCTAGTGAAATCTAACACAATATACATATTTGTAAACCGTAAATCATTGGGAGACAAAAGATCGATTATAGGTGCCAAAGGGAAGAAACAATATTCTCTATCCAAACGAATTTTTGATGTTCAATGATACGGGTCAGCTCAAAAAAACAAAACTTACAGTGTTAAATTACACAAACAGTTTTAGATTCGGTGACTCTTTATATAAAGCAAATTGTATGTAACGGTCGGTCTGGGAAAGGTTCATAAGTATCATGTTCTTAGTATGTATTCAGATGCACTTACCTTTTATATGTATACTGGACATGATTTTATAATGGTCACAACTTACAAACTTTTATTTTTATATTTTTCACATTTAAATCTGACATTCTTTTTTATTATTATTATATTTATGCTTCTTTTATATATAAATGCTCAGAAAACTGCATTGGAACCTTTTACGATTTTCACTTGCCCTTTTTGCACTCCTTTCATTAATTACACTAACACTACTATATTATAACAAAATTTAATTATTTTATGGCACTAAAATACAAAACAATTATTTAAACAAAATTATTATTATTAGTAATAATGAGTTAATACAAAGTTGTATCGCGCCATTTTGAAACTGAAAAATTGTATCTTTTTTTCTCTCTCTTATTCTTTTATTTATAACGAAATTGTCACAGTATAAAAGTCTACTTTTATTGTTTTCTTTTTCATTATTAACTCTTTTTTTTTCAAAAATACCTAGCCTAATAGGCCATAATCAATCCCACTTTTCTCCTCATAAACTTTCTAAACTGCCATCAAAGATGGAAAGTTGTAACCTATTTTTGACTTAGTAATGTAAAACTACTTTTTTACCATTTTTTCAAACAAAAGTCAGGAAATTACCTTGCGAGTAGGAAATCATTTTTGGCTCCAACTCTAACAAAGTGAACCACCACTTGGTACTGCACGTATAATTTCAAAAAAAAAGTACGTAAATGTTGGCTTTTCCCTCCCTGTTTTTTATTTAAAATTATATACCAGGCGCCTTTGAATGTATGAATTCGCCTTGAGTATATGAAGAGAGTAGAAAAAACAATCAGCTGTTTTCTTCTTTTTCCTTTTTTTGTTATTGTTAATAACAAAGTTTGGTTTGCATACGATAAATATCTTTAAAAATGGTCAAAAAGATTTTAATGATTTGCTTGGGTAAATTATATTCTTTATTTAATAAAATTTCTCTATTTTTTCATTTTTACAGGCAACATATGCCGTTCTCCAATTGCGGAAGCTGTTATGATTGAGACCATCAGAAAATTCGGTGTTTCAGACCAATGGGAAGTCGACAGTGCTGCCATTGGCTGTTGGCATGTAGGCAATTCTCCGGACGCTCGTGCTTTAAGTACGATGAAGAAACATAATATTCCCTACCATAATAAGGCTCGACAAATTGAATCCAAAGATTTTCAGGAATTTGATTATATATTTGGTATGGATTACGAAAATATGAGTGATTTAGAAGAAAGATCATCTAAAGGTTCCAAAGCAAAGTTATTAATGTTGGGAAATTTTGGACTGCCAGAAGATCAGAAAATAATCGAAGATCCTTATTATGTAAGTATCTAAATGGTTTTAATATTTCGTAAATTATGAAGTTATTTGTTGTAGCAACGTGGTGATGCTGGTTTCGAAAAAGCTTATAAGCAATGTGTGGTTGCCTGTGATGCTTTTTTAAAAAAAGCTATGGCTAATGAAATTTAAATGTTGTATTAAAAATTTTATGGAAATAAAATACATATGTTGAATAGAAAATAATATAATAGTTTAAGTATTATTAGTAACTAATCTGTGCAAGTCTAGTCGGACATATTTTGTTTTAATTGTTTACAAAGAAAACTCAGATTAGACTTATGTATGTATGTATGTATGATGAAATTAATTGTTATTTTAGCTGAATTTTATTAAAACTTTAAAAATTAAATATAAATAAAGAAATATCTACTTTAAACCAAGTATAAATAATTCAGTACCTTAGCAATAAAATAGAACTTCGTCATGTTTTTATTACAAGCGATCAGTAATGTCAAGGGTTCAAATTTATATGAAAAATGGTAGAAATTTATGAAAATTTATTAGTTGTAAATTCAGCTACTAACGAAGTCGTGAATTTGGATAAAGTTATAATTTTTTTTGTCGCTGCCGAGTTTTATGTGTTCTGATTTCACGAGTAATTAAATATAATTTTTTGGTTTTCTTAATCTTAAAAACTCGGTACGGTAATTGAAAAATATCGCACAATATATTAAACATATAGAATTATTTAAAACTTAAAGTTTGAGTTACAACAATTCATTCGTGTTCGTAATTTTTCTTCAATGGTTCAAAATAAATAAAAGACAATTTTGAATAATATCTATTTTATATTTTACGTTCATTACCTAAGAATTATGAATTATAAACTAACACGAGGTAGAAATGAATACTTTTTTAAATTATTTTTTATTTATTCAACGCGAGTCATAATGAATTACGATTATTTATATAGATTGTTGTATTGTTATTAGTATTTGTATATCTAATAACTAAATACTAGTCATATAAAATTATTTTTGCAACATCCTATTTTGTTTTTTCTGTTTATGCAGGGTGGGCCAAAAGTCACCATGGGGTTTAAAAATTTAGTAAATTTGTCGTTAAAAATAGTTTTGCCAGATTATGAAATATATGTAGAAACTAAAAATTTTTTTCAAGTCTGTTTTCAAGAGTAGAACGTGAAAAATGTACTATCATAAACCGATACGCCTCTCCATTTACGGTTACAACACTTTCATCTTCATTTTCGAAGATGGGGCTTTACCGGTTCGAGGCAATACAGTGCCATATTGTTGGTGGCGAGAACTAAGCAACAAATCATTGCCTCAGAGGGAGAAATTGTGCGTTAAAATGCGTTAAAATGCGTTAAAATAATTGATCGCTGATTGAAATAATAAACTTCTATTATTCTGGTTCTTTGATCAGTTGTGCATCCCTTCATTATTTATTTCCAAATATAATTTGTATAATCTAAAAAAAAAAAAAATAAATGTTATTAAATTTTTAAATTCCTAGGTTACTTTTGGCCCATCCTGTATTTTAGATATTCTCAAAAAGTTTTTGGAGTTTTTGTATAAACATGTGAGATCTTTCAGCTTTTTAAAAAATTTGTTTGGTATAAGCACCCACGGAATGTACGTAAGTATATAGCTTAACCATAAAACTAGTACATACGTATATATAAATAATTTTTTTTAAATTTTGCATGCCTTAGTACATAAAGCGAAAATAGTTTTTTGATTAATTTTCTCTTTTAAATAACAACACCATTCAAGACATCATCTAAGAAATGACTCCATTTATTTTGAAGCATTGCAAAAGCTCTTTGGCGTTCTGTCGGATTCATTGTAGAATACTTAATGGAATTCCATACCAACTGTTTCAGAGTTTTTAGGCCTGCATGGTTTGATGCGAAGCTCATAATAGCATAATAAAAATCATAGCTCAATGCCTTTGAATTCCAAAAGCCTGGATCGTCATTGCAAATGACAATGGGAATGTTTTGTGAAACGAAAAATGACCCTGGATGATTGCGTAGATCCCATACAAGTTCTAAAACTTGATTCGATATCGGACTAACTTCAACTGCTATATCACGGGTCTTGACTGCATTATAAAGTATTGGATGTTTCATAAGAGCATAACCATGACCAATACGGGTGGTATTTAAAAGCATAGCGTCAAGTAGATTGTAATCTGTCGATGCACCATACCAATCTACAAAATGAAGTGTTTGGTAATGGAATTCAAGCTTAAAAAGATTTCTAACTTACTTGTCTCTCCTGCATGGAAGAAAAATTTAGATGTCTTTGGTTTATCTCTAAGAATGTCAACAAAATTATGTAAGGGTTTGCCCAAGTCTTCCTGCCCGACCAAATCAAAGCCAACTATGTAATTGGGGTATAAGAAACTGCAAATGACAAGTATTATTATTAAATGAATGAACTTAGGCTGAAATTTTAAACAGACAATCAGAGATATTTTTCTAATAATTATTACATAAAAATTTTAGTTAAATTTTCATTACAATCGTATGTAATATATAAAAGCATAAACAACTTACTGTAGCTTTTTGAACAGTTCAAAATCTTGTTGCATTTTCCTATTTTCCACTCTGCGACCGACTGAATGGATAAGTTTAATACCCAAGAATTGCGGATGTTGTGCTTTAAATTTCTCATTTACGCTTATTATTTCGGCGGCAGCAACTTCAGCAGGGTATGTGCGCCCTTCAATATCGTACAACTATTTATAGAATTGCGGATAATAATATAAAAACTTGAAAAAAAAAATTGGAAACTACCTCATGGAAGCTCATACGAATTTCAGCATACATGACATTATCATTATATAGTTCTTCTAACATTTGCCAATGATATGCCCGATAAACAGGTAAGTATTGTAAAACATCTCCTAATGTTTTGAACATTTTTTCGAATTTAGTCCAAACCTTATTTATATTGGTATATTCCACTTGAAATTAAATCAAAAGTAATTTAATTTACGCACATACATAAAAAAAATGTTTCACATACATTCCGGCGAGGCTGTATAGAGGTTTATAAAACCTTCTAAAGCTTTATCGTAGTCACGGATCGAAGATGAATTTTTGCGTTCATCACTAACTTTTACATAGTGTGTTGCACAGGCGTGTGTTTCCGGCAGTTGGCGAAATGTTAAAATATTCACTCCCTCTTTGGTAGTGCATCTCAACAAGCCTGGCATATATGAGATATTTTTCACCACCCAATCAGATGACACTGTGGCTGAATTGTGACTATGTAGAACTGCTCCTTTGGGCATTTTTTGTAAGAATTTAAAAATTTTACTCTTATCAATTAGAGGTTTTGCTTTAAAGAAATGCATGCCAGCAGCATTCATCTCGGGATTTTCTGCACCCTTTTTCAACTCATTATATTTGTATTTTAGAAAAATTGTATCTACTTTTGATTCCCAACTATTTAATTTTAAACGCCCTCCGGTACTTAGCATGTCTTCAGCTTCAATTACGGAGTTTCGTGCATCCTCGTAAGCTGAGAAAATGAAAAAAAGTCATGGACTTCGATGATAAGTCGTTTTATGGTTTAATACTTACAAAGGTAATCAGCCTGCTTAATGATTGAGCTTGTTATTGCCGTGATACAGCAGGTAATAATACAAAGTCGGGAAATCATTTGATAGTTCGGTATGAATAGTAAACTGAAAGATATAAATATATCGTTGGTTGGTTGGTTGATGATAAGGTGTATTTGTGTGAAATAAATAGGAATTACTGAATAAAAAAATAAAGTGAATTTTGTAAGTTATTTTAATTATATTTAATTTCGAAAGCGAGTTAATAAATATTTATATATACATATATATATTTACACAAATACATATGTAAATACATTAGGGTTCATAAAAAAACATTTCTTTTTTTTTCTAAAGTTTCTAGTAGGCATAAAAGACTCTCCCACAAAATCAACGATTTTAAATTTTTCCATATGAATTATGTACATTAAACAAACTTTTTTGTCGTATTTTTCAAATAAAATTAAAATTTAATTTAATATATTCAATTTTTCACAAAACACCTCTTACATGATTTTTTCGTAAACTTAACTGGAAAAAAGTTATCAGAGTTTGAACACTAGCAACCAAGTTGGGATGAATTACGAAGTAACAAACAAATAATTTGTAATTATTTATACAAAAATTAGTTATAATTACCGAATGACTTTGAAGCTATTATTATATTTAATAATACAAATTTAATTATTTATAAACAAAAAAAAACTATTATTGAAGGCAAATATTTCATAACTTATGCCCACTATTATTTTTTATTTATGTTTCTGACTAATGCCAATCTAATTTTAGTTTGGTCGATAACTTGTCACAATTTATATAAAAGGTTTCAATTGAACCGCCCTGGGCGGTTTATTATTTTTTAATTCCCGGATAAAACGATTATTGCCAGCGAAACGAAAAAGAAATCGTTGAGTTCACCCGTCGCTTAGTTTGCAGCAGCAAATGTTTCGTTTCCAAAGGTTCGATTATATATCAATAGCGAATTTTAAATAATATCGAAAACGGACATTGTTAACGATATTCGCTAAAAATAAAAAGATACTCCTCGCTCATTTTTCGTTTTGTTTTTTTGGTTTTGGTATCGTCTTTGTTCATCATGTTAATATTTTTTTTAATTTTTCTGCTTTAAAAAAGCAGCCAGGTTCTCATCAGGCGGGAATCGAACACCAAACCTTCGGAGTGATAGTCTTATGCCCAGCACTAGACTATCAAGGCACTTTCATAGAAATAAAAAAAAAAAAATTAATAATTTGTTCTTCGTGTACCATTCGCATTTTCAAATTTCCATCAATAATAGTTGATTTTTTATCCAAAAATATAATGTTTTTTTACAGTAAACTAACAAAAATGCATCAAATGAACTGAAAACAATAGAAGAATAAAAAATAAGAAATAAAATAAATAGCATAAATAAATAAAAAAATAGAATAAAAAGTAAGAAATAGAACATTTTTATGATTTTGCGCTATGAACAACTGAAAATGGTAATTTATCAATATTTTCACGAAAAATTTGCACTTTCACAAGGGCAAAACTGCCTGAAGGAGCGTTCCAATGCTTTTGCGATGTACTAGAGAGTTCTTAACTATTGTCTTGGCTACAATTTTTGTCTTAGTATTGGATCGAAAATCTCAATGGTTTGGCTGTTATAGGCCAAAATATCCAAAAAAAACGTGACAAAAGTCTGATCAAGTCAAAATGCGCCAGCTCGATTTTCACCGTAGACGTATGGTCTAGTGGCCTTTTTTGCTTAGTACAATCCCAAGAATCAGAAACGAGAAGCGCCCATTAAGATTTTCAAATCGCCCCACCCTAATATATATATACTCAAAAATAGTTATATATACACACACACACACACACACATATATATATATATATATATATTAGATTAACCCGGTTCTGTAGTTGTCCGCTATTTTGAGACGTCCGCTATATTGTGGTTCTAGTTTTAGATAATTTAAAATACATTGCATTCCTAGTTTTGGCAATATTCCCAATATTTTCCAATCCAACAGACCAAATAGTTAATAGCTCAAGTTCCAAGTAGGCATAGTACAAACTCACACGAACTCTGTATTGAAACTGACACGAGACGACATGCATATTATAATTTTTGAGTCATTGTCAGGATCTTTGGTCAATTTTTATCTCATAGAAATCACCCTATATTTTAAGTTGGGCCATATACCAAATTTCATAAAAATCTGTCCAGCGCTTTAGGTGGTATAGTGGAACAAACATTCCCATTTATAATATTAATAGGATTTGCATTTTGCTATTTTCTACTAGCGGCTTTGATCACGTGCAACCTTCCTTTCCTGAACCCCGAAATATTTCAAACAATAAACATAGAAGATTATCCAAATCGATCCAGCACTTCTACCATGATACGCTTAGCAACGAACATAATTTAATTTTTATTCATATAAATAGTTGCATAGTTTCGGAGCGGCCTTCCTACGTCCCTTTCCGATACAATTTTTTAAAATATGTACATCATATGTGTCTTTCTGTATTCAGATCAATGTTTTTAAAATTTTATAAAAATTGCTTGAATACTTTCGGAGAGGCATATTTTAAAAGGAATGACAGTAGGCAATATACATGTACATATATTTTTTCATTCCCCATGTCCATTTGTATAAAACTTATTTTCCTATATCGAGTCACGGAACATAATGTATGTACATATACCGTAGAAACTCAAAATTTGCATTTTTTGATCTGGGTATGCAGAAATGATCTTTAGGGAAATATATATCCAAAGGAAAAAAATTATGGTTCTATCTCTAACTGTTCAGATCCTACAGATACAAATGACTTTATTGCCTCCAGCTATTTCCAACAATATTTATTTGCAATAATGAAATATTTCCTTTATGGCAAGAAATTTACAAACAGAAAACATTACAAAACATGCTTCTTTATTTAAAAACTTGTAAAAAAATAACTTTAGTAAACGAAAATACGAAAAAACGAAATCAAAAAGATGGCTCAAAACTTCAAATGCATTTTTCTCAGTTCACAATTTTTTGAATTACTAGGGTATTGCAGCAAAGAATCCGTTAAAAAATATATTTGTTCCATATCTGGCAACGCTTATGTGCACTTCTCAAGGGCTGGAAGCCTTATGTGGATTGACCCGAACCCGCTCTGCAAATTACAGTTCCGGAGATGATGCGTTACTGACAAACACACAAACGATTTTATATAATTTATAAGTGAAACATTAGCAGTCGCAAAAGCAAATACAGGGAAGTCGCCTAAAAGTGAAGTACCGGAAATGTAAATGACTGGGGAATACTTCTTTTGTATTAGTTACTCTAAAACGTGACAGAGTTCAGAAGCTGTAAAACGCTTTATTTCAAATATGTGTCTGTATTTTTATAAAAACCTGTCTGGATTAATTATTTTGCACTTTTATCTTAAATTAAAATTATTGTTTTGCACTGTTGGAATATGAATGCTAACTGAAAGCAAAATTAAGTTTAAATATCTTTTTATTCAAAGCGCCCTACACACGTTCAAAACTATTTACAGTACACATTCTGGATGACTTGTCAATCACTGACTTTGTATTTGATTTTTTGTTGTAAAGATGTCACTACCGGACGTAGTGTATGCAAAACAGAAAAGAAAGACACGAGAAAAGTTGTGTGTGCCTTTAGAAGTGTTATGTTATGTTAAAATGCAATTTTTTCTTCGAAAATTTTCCTGCAGAATGAAACGTGTTAAATATTAAAAATTTATATTCTTCATCAGATTTTTTCACGCATACACTAATATAACAATGATACTTGAAGTTTACTTTGACCGCGTATAGGGTACTGTTCGCATGACAAATGTAGAATGTGACGTACATATAACACTGGGCAACAAATTTAAGTTTAAAATTTCATGTGTTTTGGTGCAATCTTCACAATAAAAGTCGTGTATTTTGTTTAACTTTTTTAATTGATGTTACTTTTATTTGAAATGTGATTAAGCGACCGCCCGATATCGTCTGACATCGCAGCTCAGTTCGTAGAACGTTTGAAAAAAGAATTTAATAAAGTAAAAACAAATTTAAAAATCGAGTTAATACGGCAAGCATCAATGCTTTAAGCTTAAAAATATAATATTTTCGTTTAAAAAATATATCCTTAAATATATCACTCTTAACAATTTTAATTCTAATTTTAATTCTTATTTTATTTATCATTTATATACTTTATAAATGTTGTACACTAGGGCTGTATTTGATAAGATTCTAATCTTGTTGTTCTAGTTTTATCAAATAAATGCATTAATAATAATAATAATAAGATTTTTGTTCTATACGAAAATAGTATATTGTTTAAGTTTCAAACATTGACTGTAATCGATTTTAATTATATTTTTCAAATTGCAGCAGTTGTCCTTTCATTACCTTTCAGTTGGTAAATGCTTCTAATTAGAATTTTCGGCTTAAATATACTTTACTGACGCTCTTAAATACAGAAAATATTTGGTATTTTGTCAATATTAGTATTATTTGGAAGCTTTAGGAAAGATCTGTTTATACATGAAGCAAATAAATTTTTATTTGTTTTTTTTTTTCAATATTTATTTCTAATCATGTTTTCCTAAGAAGTTTACGTATCAATTTTTAATAGGAATTATACAACACAAGTATACCTTTTGTTTGAGTTCTACGTGTTTTCTTATTTTTTTTTTTATCTAGGACCAGCACTCAGGAGATGACTCCTACACATGCGAAGCATTGTGTTGGGAACTATAGGAAAGGGATAGTGGGAGAAACGACAGGAGATGAAGCAAAATTAATTATTTTGCAGCTCTGCTTTCGCACGTTTTTTTGTTTTTATACTCGTAGCAGTGCTGAAGCTTCGGTTTAGCAGCCATTTTTATTATTATGTTTTTACTTCGCCGGTGCTACACAATACCGGCGAAGGAGGGTGTCGTTCTAAAGTGATTGTGGATTGCTATCAGCTGAAGCCGGTATTGTTCAGTGACCAGTGACTATGCCTTCGCCACTGAAACCTTTCGACAACAACTGACACACAAAGACACACTAATGCACATCAGAAAAATGCGAGATGTTTTTTTTTATTTTAAAAATTTTGTTTGAAACTGGGGTTGAACCCAGATCTGTTTTTTGGTTGTGTAGTCAACGTGCCATCGCCACCCTCATATATTATATGGTAGTGAGGAATTCGCCGGTATGTCTGGAAAGTGCTTTAGAAATTTAGTTCTTTTTTATTTTAGTTTATTTTGTTTGTATATTTCTTAAGTCTCAAAGATTTTATGGAAATTCTTGTCTAAACATGTAACCTTTCTTATCTTCTTAAAAGAATTTGGTTAAAAGTCTACTGCCGATTTTGATATTAGCACCAAATAAAATGTACATATACACCAGCTAAACCTTATAACAAATATAGACAAATAATCGTAATTAATATTTTATTTCATAGTTTTGTTGAACTCATGAGTGTGTTAAGCTAAAAATTTAATTATTCAGTATAGCCGCTGTTCATTATAAAGAAGATTTAAGTCTTTTTTTTGGAAAAAACATTATAAAAACTGTTATAATTACAAAGCCAATATCAAAATGTAAATGCTTGTAAAACTCTACGTTTTTAAAACTCCTTTGCAGTTTTCTTGTTGCAAAGTGTTATTAATATTACTAACATACATACATACATACATACATATATATATATACATATAAATAATCGTAATTCATTGTGACTCGCGTTGAATAGATGAGGAATAATAAGTAAAGCGTTATTAATAATTATGAAAAGTGTTTTACGTTTATTTATCTAAATACGTGCATTAAATTATAAGATTTCCATAAAAATTCTAACGAAAAAAGTATTGGGAATTTAGTCTTCGTTTTGCAATTAAGATTAAGAGTATTTGTTAATTGTAGTATAAATGAAATTTCCCTTAATCACCAACAGGAACATTCGGCTGCATTACAAGTTGATGAACTTGATGCTTGATGTAACTCCATGTACAAAGAACACACGTTTTGATAATTAGATTTCATCACTTCTGCGTATGAGTGGCAGATTGTTTGTCATCAGTGACGTAGTATGTGCATTAGTGTATCTTTGTGGCAGTTGTTGTTCTTCAGTTCAACCCCAGTTTCAGACTCATAAAAACATCTCGCATTTTTTCTGATGTGCATTTGTGTGGCTTTGTGTCAGTTGTTGTCGGAAGGTTTCAGTGGCGAAGGCGTTGTCACTGGTCACTGAACAGTAACGGCTTCAGCTGTAACCAATCCGCAGGCACATCAGAACGCCCTCCTTCGTCGGTATTGTGTAGCACCGGCGAAGTAAAATAATTACTTAATAACGGCTAGTAAAAACGAAGCTTCAAAAAATTTAATACGTCTCCTTGACATCAAAGGCGCTTCAACACTGCTATATAGCAAAGAACGTGCA
This sequence comes from Dexiosoma caninum, assembly GCA_963924685.1. Classification (NCBI taxonomy): domain Eukaryota; kingdom Metazoa; phylum Arthropoda; class Insecta; order Diptera; family Tachinidae; genus Dexiosoma; species Dexiosoma caninum. Next base: position 129,141,197 of record OZ004725.1, on the reverse strand, counting down.
AAAGCAGAGCTGTAAGATAGTGAAGCTTCACCCCCTGCCATTTTTCCTACTATCGCTTTTCTCTAGTTCCAGCACAATGCATCGCATGTGTAGGGGTCACTCAGGAGATGACCAGACGTTGGTCCAAGATAAAAAGGCGACAACATTCACAAAAATTTAGTGTTTGATTGGCAGCAACTATCATCATCCCCTCGCATTTTCCGGGCTGACTACTTCGACCATCGCCACGCATTCGCTCGTGATATATCGTTGACGAATCTCTCTTTTTTAATAACTCCAAATGTCTTCGTCAAATCGAGTTCAGATATTCACCGATTTTTATACACTTAAAAAAAGTATCGTAGGTCGCAAGTTTTACAAAAGTCTGTAAAGTAGTTCGAATGAGTACCGTGTTATACGAAGGATAAGTGTACACTAAAAATGGAATGAAATCTTTGAAATCAATTCATTATATAGTAGTTCACTATAGAGAAGTTCGACTGTATATTGTAGTTTATTTATTTTTGTATCTATCATCTATTTAGCATGATTATTACAAATTTACATAAAATATAAAATGTATAAATTTATTTGCCAAAGTACTGACCTTCCTTGCTTTATAAACAATTTAGAAAATACACTAAAGCAAAATTGTTTATTTATTTTCAATCCAAAAAAATATATCAATTTATATATTTAACCATTTTTTGTTTGCAAACATATATGTATAAACAACTGGGAATATCAGTGAACTTGACAGTTGAATTTGATAACGAAAGTATTGTGATGTCACTCATAATCAAGTATTAACAAGAGATCACATGTATGAAATGAAATGTTTTCAACAATTTGCATAAGTTTTCAGTTTCGAATGGGCAATACAAGTTTTCAAACGCGTGCAAAAATTAAAGCCCTATAAATAAAAACAGATTTATATTTCATTCATTGACAGGCGGTTATTTTAAAAAATGCATTTTTCTTATAATAAACCTGAGCGATTTCTGAAAAAGATTATTCAAATTCTAATTGAACTATTGGAGTTCTTTTGAGCCTTGATTATGGATTTTATTTTTTTGATAAAAATCAATAGTTCTCTGTTGATTGTGTGTGTTACAATTATAGATACAGCGAAAACAATTTACACGTTCGTATAGAATATCTACGTGCAGATTGGTAGAAAAACCGTCCCTTGTAGAAATTGGTTTTTATGCATTTTCGGCGGTTATACTCGTACATGCCATATCCACACCAGACACCACATATACACATATAATTATATATATACAGTTGAACCTCGATTGTCCTGAGCATTCCAATACAATATTTTTAAGACAGCAATAATTGATATATTTTTGCTATAGCGATAAATTAAAGCCACTTTCTCCTTAACGGAAATAACTTTTCTTGCTTCTTTTCATAAATTACTAAAGGCCCTTTTACATTATAATACTGAGTAATACGACATGTCAAAAACTTAAATCAAATGGGAAGTATAACAGTGTAAAACAATATGTTATGAATCTGACCAAAATACGGATCGGAATTTGACAGTCGTATGGCTCTCACCATTTTTTAAAAATTTTCAAAAAGCTTATACTTTCCATTTTATCAGGGATGTGTTTTTGTGTAAGCAACCAAAGAAAATATCAAAACAACAACAAAAGTAATTTTCTTGTAAACCGGTTGTGTTCTTACTACTTATACTTTTCAAAATCTCATTAGATTTCTATCTCACCAAGTATTATGAAAGTCGTAAGACTTGCATTGTAGTGTGAAAGGGCCTTAATTGAATGCTCCATCGCACAAATCAAGTGCTGTTATACTAAATTTTATTTGAATAATGAAGAAAGAGGAAAACAATATTAAGAAAGAAATAAGTAACATTTAAATTATGTTTGCATAAGATGAAACAAAAACACTTACATATGGGCATTTCCATGATGTCGAAAGTGAAAAAAAAAGTTAAAGTAAACCGAATTTTTAGTTTTGGCGATAAGCATAAATTATAGCTCCTAATTAGCCTTCTAATTGGTTATAAGTTGGGGTAATTTTTAGGTTTCAAGATATGAAGTTGCAGAAAACGAAGGTATTGGAACGTGACAAAAATAGAAGTGGTTTTTGGGGCCAACAATTCAGACGTCGATTTCAGCAAGACCTAAAGAAATATTTCAATGGGAATAATTGTAGAATGTTGTTCATTGATGTTTCTTAAAAATGGTTTTCATTTTAATTTTATAAATTGTAATTCCTGTCGAGCGTGACATTCTTTAGATCATGATATTTATATTGTTACTGTTGCTCATTTTACCAAATTATAATAATCAGGGTCCCACATCTTTCTCCGTAGAACGTACCCTACGTATTGTGCAACAGCGTTCCAAATGGCCTCGCAATCGAGCTTCGTCCCTATCACGTTGGCAGGAGTGAACACGCTGCGCCATTGCATTCCTTTCAGTAAATGTGTTCTGCATCATCATCCATCATGCCGCAGTAAATGCAATCGGGACCATCTGCCCTGCCCAAGCGGTACACTACACCACATCGCCCTAAATTTCACTCCCATACAGCAAGATCGAGTTCCTCACTGCCATAATCAGCCTCCTCTTGCGCTATGTCGGGCCGCCGACATTCGCCATGAGTATTTTCAACATTGCCAGTCATCCTTGCCGCCTTAGACGCCACATGCCTTATTTGGGCCCGTATAATAAACGAAATAAATTTAAATGAAAGTGGTATCAGGAATATTAAACGAATTCTTTTCATAATGGGAAGTTCTAACTGCATTTACTTCTTGACCATCGCAAGAAATGAAGTGCGGCTGTGGTATACGCGGAATGTTTTTTACTCCTTTCCATTTTCCTCTAAATTATTTACCAACGAATGCTACTCAATATGACCAGATGGCATAAACAATATTTTCACTCCATTTATGTTGTGTTTGGCGCATTAAAAAAAATTTAAATGCATCGGATATAACAACGTTTTTTGGATTTCATTATCTAACATGTTTAAGTAATCTAATAATTGTAATTATAATAATTGAATTTTCAAGTTCACGGTCTTTTTTGTTATTCTTGTAATGCTATACAAAGGACTAGGCAAATATTGAAGAATTATGTAAAGTTTTTTTTTTGTAATTTTATACAGAGTGCCACAAAAGGAGCTATATGGTTTGAACTCTTTATAACATTTTTAATTATTATTTTTTCTTTGTTTTTTTTCAGCATTTTGTGAAGAAGACTTGGGGAATTAATTATGAAGCATTCGAAATGAAATCATCACCATTACACCCGAAATTTTGCGAAAAGTTATGGAAAATATTACAAATAGCACGTATGTATGTGCGAAGCAGAAAATGAACATCACTTCCAGGATATCATTTTTCAAAGCTAATTGCAAAAAATTCCCCATTAATATACTGTATTTAAAAAAAAATATATAATAATGCATAAATAAAAAAGTTATAAACCATTTAAACTATATAGCTCCTTTTTGCCACCCTCTATTTACGATTTCGCACGTAAGAAACTTTATGCAAGTACCAAAATCACAAATCTTATTATTTTTTAATAAATTTTAATTTTTTACTTTAATTAAACAAAATATCTCTGTTTGCACTGTATATGCAAGGTCATATCAAGGCGTATCAAACTAGGGGTGTTGTTAAAACAAGTGGAAATTATTTGCTCTACCACCGTTTGTGCTTCAAACGTCAAAAACTTGATTAAAAATTCTGTTTTTGGTGAGAACAAACTTTGTATTTAAAATCAAATGATTTTTTAGAAATCTTACACACAGTTTTTGTTTACGAGTATAGGTATGTACACACGATTGTCATTTACTACAATATTGACAGAAAAATTGTTACAAAATGTGCAACTTTCGTGTGAACACACAATTATTGTGTGGCAACATCGTCACAAAATGTATTGTCGGTGCATTGTATGCCAATAATATTGTCACAATTCTGACAATCGTGAGAACAGCCTTCATTTCCATTGACACACAATTTACAGTCATTTGTTATTGTCGCATATGCTTCATTTAGTGCACCGTACAATAACACCATTGGTAGATAAATATTTCTGTTGTCAATGCTGTCCATAAATATTTAGATACAATGTTAAAAGTCGGATCTGGCAAAGTTTGCCATAAAATAATCTGCCAACCGTGTGAACAGAGAATTATTATTAGCAGAAAAATTTATTGTCGCAGAACTGTTTGCCAATGAAATTGTATGGTTTTCTTTGAATAAGGTGATCAGACAAATTACCAGATGGTAACAATTTTTCATTGTGAATGCATTGCCACCATATTGCCGTATTCTACAATATTGTACAATCTGACAATCGTGTGAACATAGCTTATTCTTGCAAATAATGGCATCAGTCGTTTTTGACATATCGCGGACAAAAAACGCGAATTGTTGTAAAACAACTAGATTCAACACCACTTTGTTAAAAACGCCTTGGGGGCAAATAAAGGCAACTATTTTTGCTCAAGGTTTTTTTTCAGTGCAAACGAAGTAAAATGAAGCAAATTGCAAATGCATACAATTTGCTGTTCTTTTGATAGAACGATGCAGTTTTACACACTGTGCAAGTTTGCACTACCCATCCTGAAAACGCCTAACTCTTTGTAGTCGCATATTTTTCTATGCATTGTTTTTTGGTTCTTTGTAACCTCAGATATATTATAGAACAAAACACAACAGTCAATGAATAAGAACGTTTATCAAAACAAACGTGCAGTAGGAATATCCGAATGAAAAAGCTACGCCTTTGTGAATTTGAATTCGCATATCTGGAAATGAGGCATGGCAGAATGTAAAATTTTTTTCCATTAGTTAAACTTGATTTTGTCCCTATGAAAATATGATAAAACAAAGCGTTTTAAAGAATTTTTTTTTGTCTCAGCGGACCTGTCCGTGGAAAGGCCCATATGTTTTTTGTACGGCTAATAGCCGTTACAAAATAAAGCGATCCATATGCCGTTTAATAGAGTAGATCTTTGATTTAACAATTTGTGAATGACAATTCAATAAACTATGCGCCATTGTACGTGAAAAGGACCCGTAATTACACATATGCACACACACGATCATGTAGAGAAAAGGAAACTTATTACTTAAGCTGGATTCACCCTTTTTAGTTTTTTGAGAGTTTGTTCTGAAACGATTCACATACTTCGAACAACTTTTCTGGCAAAACAAAGCTACCATATGAAATAAATGTGTAAACGAGGTGTGTTACTTTACAAGCAGGCAGCACAGTGGAAGATGATTGCAATCACAGAATACAATGCAATTTGTTGTGGTTTTGGTGTCACACACATATTTTTTATTTTCTTATAAACAAATTCTAAATTAAAATTAATCTTAATTAAATAAAAATGAATAAATGTCAAGTGCTGTTACTTTTTATAATAAACAATATAAAACATTTACAAGTACACTCTGTATTTCTTTATACATATAATATAATATTGTACATTATAATGGGTGAATCCAGCTTTATTGGGATATGAATATTTATGTATATGTGTGATTGCGCATAATAACAGGGAAGCTATTGATATTGAAATCTTTATATTTTACAATTTATAATGTTTCATATTAAAAAATAGTAAACAAAGTGATACTTTATTGGTCGCCTGCGCCGTTTCGCACATGTCCATACACAGATGCTGATGACAATGAACCACAAGCATATTTCATTATGTATGTATGTATGTATAATCGGATGAGTAAACTGTTCTTCATACAGATAAACTTTATTTGAATTAAATTGTGACGGACAAATAATAATTTTTGTTGACATTTGCATATTTTGTTTTTGTGCAAAATGTTCCAATTCATACTCAAAAGTGAACTCATCGCAAATCAAGATTTAAATCGTTTCAGTTTGAATTGAATTTAGTAGTAAAACATCTGTAGAACGTTTAACAGCTGAAATTGTTATTAAAAATAATTTATTTTATAGAAGAATAAGAAGACGGGTCAACGTTCACAATTGCAAAAAGAAACTGAATTTTAGAATACGAGTATATAAAAAATGTCGAAAGCAATATGTCCGAAATTACTTTTGTTAACGGTATTTTTAAATACTTATTTTACCGCCAATTCAATGGAACTCTGTAAGTGCCGCTCACAAAAGTGCTGGTTAGATTGTGAAATGTGCATAATGATTCTATAAATCATTTACTGAATGTTTATTTTTCGTTTTTATTTTTCTTTTTCTCCTTGTCTGATTAGCAAACTTTACATCCAAAATAAAAATAATTTATGAAAATTTACCAACAGGTGCGAAAATCATTTTTAAGTGCATGTGACTGGTGACTCGTGATTTTGTTTTTTTTAATCTCTTTTTTTCTTTAATTCAATAAGAAAATGAAATATAAATTAAATTTGCCAAGATTAATCAAAAAATAGTTATGATAATTTATGAATGTACTTTGAGAGAAAAACAAATTTTTTGATAAATGCTTGAATTAGTTTGTAATATGACGTTGGCTTTCGGACAAGGGCCCTGGCCCACTTCTTTATTTGCTATTAATTGCTGGCCTCATTCATTTTCTATTGAAAGCAACAACATTTTTATGAATAAGATTTGAACTTTATTATGTTAGTGAATGTGCTGTAGTTTTGGAATGATAAAACTAAATTGGTTGATGTTGGTTTTGAAGTGCTTATTATAAACCAAGAGTTCAAAAGCAAGAGCAAAAGACGAAGATGAAGAAATAATTATTGGTTAATTACATATTGGAATATCGTAGTAATCGATTGATTTTTAATCACGTTAATCGAATTTAAAATAATAAAGAAAATTTAATAATACTTGTAATGTATTAAGCCATGGCTTGACACCTTTTCGATCGGAGTATGTGGTATGAACTGAATATACTTTGGCAAAGATGTGCATATAATGATCTGTAAAATTCCATTAAAATATATAATAATTGTTGCTAAAATGCCCCACAGAACCAGATTTTAGAAGGTTGGAAATCCATAGCAAATAAATGTAATCCCACCTCCAAGCGCTAACGCAGTTCAATAAGATTCGGCTTAATTTAAATTATACATTGATTCAATTTACTTTGAAACGAAAAAATTACAAAATTATCTAAACAAAATGTATTCAATATTTTTCATAATAAAAATAACGTTGCACAACGTTAAATTGATAAAATTGCGTTTTATTTCAAAATTGAAGTTTTATCACGTTAAATCAACGTTGCAAAACTGCAAAATTTAAGATTTTCAAGGGTGGGGATAGCTGAAGTAGTCTGCAGTTTAACTACAGAAGCAAAATTTCATGGGTTGGACCCCAGTTTAAGACTAAAATCATGAGGGTGGCGATGGCACGATGGTTGGTAATCTGCACGTTGACTACAAATCCAAAAACAGTCCTGGGTTCAACTCCAGTTTCAGACTAAAATTATAAATAAAAAATAAAAACATCTCGCATTTTTCTGATATGCATTAGTGTATCTTTGTTTGTCAGTTGTTGTCGGAATGTTTCAGTGGCGAAGGCATAGTCACTAGTCACTGACAATACCGGCTTCAGCTGATAGCAATCCACAATCACATTAGAACGCCCTCCTTCGTCGGTATTGTGTAGCACGGGCGAAGTAAAATAATAATAATAAACCGAAGCTTCAGCACTGCTACGAGTATAAACAAAGAACGTGCAAAAGCAGAGCTGTAAAATAATTAACAAATCTTCACATCCTGTCATTTCTCCTACTATCCCTTTCCTATAGTTCCAGCACAATGCATCGCATGGGAAGGGGTCATCTCCTGAGTGCTGGTCCAAGATAAAAAAAGAAAACAAACCCAATAGCTTCTTTAAATATTTTCGTTATACAACAAACATTTTTGACTTAAATAATAAAAGTAATAATGTTTCCAAACCTTTTTAAATAACTCAAATTGGCACTCGCGATAACCAAAAAAATGTTCATCCAAATTGAAGGTCGTTAATTGCCTTATTTATAGCGCTGCATGAAGCATTTCTGCGACAATTTCCCGCTTTTTATAATTTGTCATATATTTAATTTCATAAACAGATAAATTAACTACAATTAATTGATTAGCCGTTGACTATACTGTGATGGAACACTCTAATACCTCTTAATTTCATTTAACAACCAAATATTCACTAGATATTCTATTACTTTCAATGGTTTAATTAATGTAACTCCGGTTATTCACTTTCTATCGCTTAAGGAGTCTCAGAAGTTGAATGCATGCCGACACATATTTTGATTTATTCGCTTTCGAAATAAGCATCTCGATTGCGAGTCACTCATAACTGCTTGTAAATTCTGCACACGTAACAACTTGAAATTCATGGAGAAAATTTAATGTTCACTGTCATTTATGAGACACATGCCAATTTCACATACTTTTTATGTACTTTTTATTAATCACACTTAATAACGAAATTCAAAAGAGTTACATGCATCAAAATTATTGCAGCTTACGATACTCTGCGTAATAAAATAATGGAAGCTGAACGCCTGTCATCTTTGGGTGGCAATCTTTGGTTATCATCAGCTGAAGAAAAAGCCAACAGCATATTAATGAATGCCAAGAAGGAAGAAGTAATTACATTACATTTGAAAGTTTTTAACATTTTATACTCAATTTTAAAAACTTGTCGTTACCTTCGCTAGATAATAGAGGGCTTTAAAGATCCTACCAAGTATCCACCGTCCATGCACTTCTTTCAAGGTAAACAGTATTTGCGTCAAAGTGAAGTATTTCGTATAATACAAAAAATGCCGAAGGGAGCATTTCTACATGGACACAACAAGGGCATGGTTAGTTCTAAATGGGTTATAGGAAATTTGACGAATTTATTTAATTTGTACACTTGCCGAGATGAGAACGGTTTGCTGATATTTACTTACGATCAAAGCAAGTGCCACAGTGAGGTGCAAAATGTGTGCTTGGAGCGTATTAATGCGGAGGATAAAAGATTGTATGAAAAACAGCTAGAGAAACATATAAATATGTACAGCATGCATCCAGAATGTAAGCCAGTGCAAAACTACAAGTTGAAGTAAATCTTTTAAAGACAATTTTCTTTTATATTTCCGTGTATGTGTGTGTATGGTATTGTGTATGCCTGTTTTTTAGCCATGATCACAGACCGTCGTAAGATTTGGAAACGATTTGAGAATATTTTTCAAACAGTTGATCAATTATATAAATATCAACCAGCCTTTTGTAATTATCACAAACGTTTGTTGGAAGAATTGTGTGAAGATAATATAATTTATGCTGAAATTAGAGCATCCTTGTCACCGGTAAGTACCATATCATATGCAAGTAGTTTTCTTTTTAAACAAAGAAAAATATGTTTACTTTTTATTTATTCAACGCGAGTCAGAATGGATTACGATTATTCATCTATGTTTGTTATATTTTAATAATTAATTTTGACTCGCTTTGAATGAATCAAAAATTTAATTTTTCTATAAGTGGTTTAATTGTTAAGTCCAGTGAGTGTATAATAATACAGCTCATACTGAATCTCCTATTTGTTCATTTGAGAAAATATAAAAATTTTGCTTTTTAAAATTTTTAAACAACAAAATGTATAGAAAATCTTTCAATATAGAATTGTTTGGTGAAATGGGCATCTATAATTTAGATAATTATATGTACATGTATATAAAAAATTTATTTATTGGTGCAAACTGTTGGCAAGAAAAAACTACAAAAAAAGTTAGAAGATATGAAGTCAGGAGTTGCACAAAGCTTTGCTTTTAAATCACTAAAACCAATATTTCCAAAAAAATTACCAAACGAGAAAAAATAGCTAAACTTTTAAATTGCGAGTTTTATTTAAAATTTTAAACTTTAAATGATAATTTAAAAATGCAATATGAAACAAAAATTAAATTCTTTTCCAACAACAAACTAGTTTTAACCGCGGCTTCGCTCACGCCAACTTTTCTTTTCCATCCTCGAAATATTTGAAACAATATCCAGAAAAAATTATGGAAATCGATGCAGCAGTTCTGCCGTGATGCGATTAGCAACGAACATCATTTAAGTTTTAATTATATAGATAGTTGTATATTTTCTGTGAGTAATATATGTCCCCCTATGTCTTCTTCTGATACTATTTTTATATATCTTATGAGCTATTTTCCATGTTGTAAGTTCATAAAAATCGTTTAGAGAGCTTAGAAGAGGCAGATACGTATAACCCCATCATAAGTCTCCTCGTGGTACAATTTATTACAATCTGTATTATCTACATGTTCTTTTAGACTCTGATCTACCTACGTTTTTAAATTTTATGCAAATCAGTTTGATATTCAAAAGAATAATTTTAAAAAATTTCCCGCACCTGGCAATAATGTTGTGCACTTACTGAACCAAAACTTTTTTGTATATACAGGACCGAATTTGTATGCAAAATTCCAAAAGAAACCGGTAAAAATAAAAAAAAAATCCACATTTGGCAACTCTGCTGTGCACTTCCCAAGGGCTCAAAACCTAATGTGAGTTGACCCGAACCTGTGTTAAAAATTTCAGCTCGATAGCTCCTGTAGGTCCGGAGATCATGCGTTACTAACAAACACACAAACGATTTTATACATACATGTACATATATGTAGATAAAATATAGCAAAAAAATTGTATGAAGTCACAGGTTAATAACTGTAATGAAAATGCTCTTCCTTATTAAAAAAAAAAAAACAACAATAAAAACGTATTTTTATTGCAATTTATAAAACTTTGGATATTTAGACCTTTTCACAATTAATTTTTTGTTAACAAATGTTAAAGTTATTTTGTATTTTTCAAATGCGTTCTCCATTGCCGCCTGTTAAATTATGAAAAGATATCAGTAACGAAACCTAAAATAACTTATTGCGCTGCTTTTGGAAGTGGAATAAAAATCAAAATCAATATATTGTGCCAGGTTCGAATAAGACGGCATACACATTGGCGATATTGTTGTACAATACGAGAAATTGTACAATTATATTGCATATGTGTGGGCGGCTTTACTATATATGCATTGAAAAAGTTTTTGTAAAACGATAACCAAAACTAGAAAAAAATCGCTTCTATACGTCGGAAAAAAATAACCAAAATTGGCAGCTCTGGTGAGCAGCATATTTTTTAAATACGCATGAGTGATATTTGTGTAATACCCGGGCATTCAATATTAATCATACGCCGTCATTACTTTCGCAGACAAGTTAGAGGATGAGAAAAATTACTTATTTCTTGATTTCATCATACATGAATATTTTTGTTCACATTTAATCATCGTTGAATAAAATCAGCATCATCGTCGTGAATGTTTCATATACATATGTAAATGTGGGTTGAGTGTTCGAGTTCGAGTTCGAGTTATCCATAACATATCATGCAACAAAACTCAAAGTGGAACAAAATCACAATCGTAATGGTGATCGCACGTGGTTTGACCTGTTGCTACAAAGCTACAAAGAACTCAAAAAATTTATTTAAAGGTAGACATTGGAGCAACATTTTTACAACTTCTTTGATCGCTTTAGGATATTTTTCATAGTTTCATTAACATATATAATTCGTATATATTAATTTCATTTGAAATATAATTTTAAGGGGTTTCAAGAGCAATACTTTTCAATACTTTTCACCCTATGTCTGCATTTACAGTATATTTGCCATTTAATGTTATTCATATTTTCTGTGTCTGCTCTAAAAGTCAAATCCCTCATGTTAGTAGTTGTTCTTACATCGTCTTTATCAAAAAACTTCTATTGATGCGCTTAAGAAATTATACCATAAAACATATCGCAGTCATTGTAATCCGTGTATTCCATAAAGTCACCAGTAACCTCAATCGATATGTCAATATCAACAAAAATAAACGTATATTCGAGTAATGATTTAGTACTGAGTACGTGATGACATTAATTTTCGTCGCGGTAGAATCAAGGTATGCAAGTAGCGAGTATGTGCAAGAATTGAGTTTCTATTGTAGTTGCAATTTCATTTAAACCAAAGTAAATATATGTAAATATTTGCACGCCTTCTCACTAAAAATGTAGTTGTTTTAACTTGGTAATGAAATGTCCTTACAGTTATATGGTGACAATAATGTTACATTTAATTCGCTGGAGGTGGCCAATGAGTTGGAGAAAATTGTGGAAAGCTTTAAAGTGAAACATCCAGACTTCGTGGGCCTGAAAATAATATATGCGAAAAGAAATAAGGCCACAGTAGATGAAATGACACAACGTCTAACCACATTCAAACAACTGCAGTAAGTTTAAAGCGATATACTATTTAAATAATTCAAAATTAATAGTGCAAAAACGTTGTAGCAATGCCAAACCAAATTTTATTATCGGTTTTGACTTAATCGGTCATGAAGATGCTGGGGATCCGTTGCATAAATTTGCTAACGAATTGTGTGATTTGCCAGCAACAGCGCATTTCTTCTTTCATGCGGGCGAGACAAGTAAATTTTATGATTAAATTTAGTGATTTATTTTTATTATTACGTACTCCTTTTACATCTAACTTAAAACAGACTGGTACGGTCGCACTGACTGGAACATGATGGATGCTTTATTATTAAATACCAAACGCATTGGCCACGCTTTTGCTTTGCCTAAGCATCCTCAATTGTGGTCTACCATTAAGAAACGTAATGTAGCCATTGAAGTTAATCCGTTGTCAAATCAAGTTTTGGGCTACATTTGGGATTTAAGGAACCATCCAGCTTCAGTTTTAATAGCAGAAAATTTTCCTATTATCATATCGGCTGATGATCCTGGTCTTTGGAATGCCAAGGGTTTGAGTTATGATTTCTATTACGCATTTATGGCTTTAGCTCCCGCGGAAGCAGATTTGAAATTTCTCAAACAATTAGCTTTAAACTCATTAAAGTAAAGACTAATTTCAAGTGTCACTAAGCTAGATAAATTAAATTTTAATATTTTCAATTTGCAGATACTCTATACTCACCTCCGAGGAACGACGAAAAATCAATCGTATTTTCCAAAAAAAGTGGGAGGAGTTCATTTACAATATTATTAATATGAAATTTTAATAGAGCATAGTATTATTTTATGTAATAAAATTTTCTTAAATTACACTACATCTTTGGCATACCAGCCGTGTAAACATTTAGGCACGGGTCCGGATGTATGAAATAAACATCTACCAATTTCATTCCATGTTTTGGCGCATAGCACTAATAGGCCCACTTTATTTTCCTTAAACCCACCCCACACTAAAGAGGCTAAAACTACACCATCATCTTCTTCACGAGCGTTGGGTGCTGCCACAAAAATCGGTTCGCTGGGATAACAATTGTCTTCACACCATTTTTTACAGCTTTTATCGACGACATCAACTTTAATTAACTAAAATTAAATGGAATCAGGAAAATATTAAATGAAAGTTTTTTTAGCCTCTAAAAAGCCTAATGAAATGAGAAATGTTTTCATCAGCTTTTCTCAATATATTTTTAATTTATAAAAACTTTAACTATTTAATTCAAAGGTTGGCGATCCTAAACTAAAAAATGTCCATGTGTTTGAAAATATATATTTAGAAGTGTAAGTTTTCATGATTTTAATAATAAAGTGTACAGAATTGATATAATTACATTAATGTTAAGAACTTGTTTTTCTCCGGTCTGCCTCATTATTGCCAGAAGGCGAAAGCAATAGAAATTACTTACACAGTGTGTTTGAATTTTATTGCTTTGAAAACACCTTCGCAAGCAAATGCAATATTTTATGTGGTCATATTTAAAAACAGGAGACAATTTTCTTTAACATTAATTTCCTACATCATAGTATTTACAATTTAAGGATTCACTAAAGGTTTATGCAACGGGTTTTATGTTTAAATTTATGTAATAAACTAATTATTAAAATTATTAATTAAATCATTATGATAGAGGCAGTTATGTGTTGTTGAACTTATCTTAAATGCCCTTTCGAATATCCTTTAGTTTAAGCTTACCGTTCCTGGATTGTCAGCATCGACATCAGAGCTTATGGCATAAAAGAACCGATACCTTTTCGCTGCAAAATATTAAACGTACATTTTTCGAGTGCTGTAATTTCAATATATGTGAAACAATCGCTATAAATATTGAGTGTCCCGAAATTAACGAAAGATTTTAATATGTCGTTGCAGGTTAGAAGAGCGTGGTTTCATAATTGAACAATGTTTTCAAAAATAGCGAAATTCTAATGGACCCAAACCTTGCGTTAATTTTATATACTCGTAACAATACAAACATATTGTACACTTTAAAACACTTTTGTTGAAAATTATGTCGATAGTAGTAGGCAACAATTTACAGAATATTATCGAACTAAAATCGCACAACTCCTGTTGGGTTTTGAAATAAAATATGTCTAATGATTTAAAATGAATTCATGCTAATTTCCCCCCTACGATTTGTACATTTGTGTATATTTAATATTATATTTGTGTTGAAAACATTTATTAAAAAGAAACAGTCAATAGAAAAAAAATTTTTTTTTTTCTCTTGTTTTTTAATTAATGTAATTATTTTTAATAATAAAAATTGAACAGACTTAAAAAAAAGAACCAACTTGTAATAAGTAATAAAATTTTAGTTTTATATACGTCATTTGGCTTCGTGCGTCTTTATCCTATTCCCAAAACTAAAGAGGCTAATGAAGGGTAAGCGTTTTGTCGCAATTGAAGAGATAAAATTAAAATCGAAGAACGAGCTGATGGCCACAACAAAAAGCGCATTTCAGAAGTGCTTCGATGATTAGAAGAAGCGCTGGCATAAGTGCATTATATCTGAGGGGGATTACTTTAAAGGGAACAAAATGGATATTGATGTATAAATAAATACTTTTAAAAAAATTCTATGTGCATTGCTATTCAAACTGCTTGAACTGTACAGCCGTTTATTATTTACTAGGCCTTGAGGGACTGTATTGGTGTCGCATTTTATACATAAATTTATGTTTTCATAACCCTTCGTTCCATGATTAAATTTCCTTAAAGAAAACATTTTTTTTAGCATTTTTTGAAAATAAAAAATTTCAACATTGCTTCATATTAGAAGAATTATTTTTTTCTTACTAAATATGTACTATACCTGTTTTAATCGCATTTTTGAACAGGAATTTAGACAAAATATGATTGTAAATATATGCAAAAGTTTTAGAGTGTACGCATGTGTGTATGTATTTGCAATTTACATGAGAAATATCATGACTCACCCAAATAATTTTCATAATTAATACGCGGTGTCTCACAGCCCCAATCATATAACAGCTCGGGTCTAACGAAAATTTTTCGATTTGGCATTTCGTACGCCTCCGCTTTGCTATTCTCTAAGTTCACCAAATTCACTAGAGTTTCGTATCTTATATTTTCATTTGAAACGGGAGAACTATTGTTATTATTGCACAAATCATTTATGTTTGTTGTCGTATACTTTATATCATCACTTTGCGATTGAGAGTGTTTCATTGTGGGCTGGGATAAGTGCGAACTTATTTGAGACAGAGTAAAGGATTTGAATAGACGTCGTGGTTCACTGGACCTCAGAAAATTGTTCCCTGCACAATTGTTAATCGTATAACGCAGAGGTAGAACAAATCTTAAAGGACGTCCTCGGAACAGTGAGGCATAGTCGGGATTTGATTGCATATTCATAATAGATTCCAAATACATGCAGTTTATCATTTCAGGATCCTTGTAACAACATATATCGATGACAACGCAATCATCTTCCTCGTACTGATTAATAATGTGCAAATAGAAAAATGCTTCCGATTCGAATGTATGAGTCAGTTGGCCAGTCTGCCGATCAACTAAATGAAATAAACTGGGCTTATCTTCAAACCACTTTAGACACGATGACAAATTCTGATTGCACACATGTGATTTAATATATTCTGGCAACGATATCGAAAGCGGTTGTTCGACTATAACAAAATAATTTGCGGTTATACCGAACGTATGCATATAACCGGGATGTAATTTCCAACGACAAGGCACGTGTGCTTTAACATAAGCATTTTCGAATATATTTTCGCCATGTGGGAAGCATATAATACAGTATTCGGGCCCAGATTTTGTTGCTGCCATTCCCAAATTATAGGTGGTGCCATTCGGCATTATGTGAGGATGTGAAGTGTGACTTACAACACCGGCAAAATCTGTAATAACCAGACGTCCTTCAGTAGCTAAAGTTCGAGGGTTTATTCTGTGAAAAAAATTTTCTTAATTAAAAATAAAAACAAATGTCGAATTTAGTTTACAAAAGTGAAACTATATTTCTGTATGCGATTGTAAATTTACTTGTGTATAACAGGTGATTCGGTGAAGGCATAAAATTCATCACCAAAAGGATAAATTGATATCATACAGTTATCAGATCCACTGTCTGGACGAAATATAGCTGAAACTCTAGACATTGCATAGGAGGAAAAATGAATGAATTAGTAATTTCCTCTCTACAACATATTCATACCTTCACAACATACTTATCAAATATCGAGTGACATGGATCCGGCACCGATGCCGAGCCGAATTCTGTTACTACAATCCTTTGAGCAGCATTATTTTTCTTCAAGGTTTCGGTTTGTATAAAACGATTTTGATATGTAATACGACCATTGTGTATGGCAAAACGATGTAACAGTGCGGAACAATCAAACAAATGCTGAAAAGTCATATCGCCGACACGCCAATTACCAGGGCCATTTCTTAGCAGCGAACCATTAATCCAAGTCGGAATCTTACCAATCACATGTCCTTCTATGGGTTCAATAACTTCTTTGCTGCATGATCGCAACCACACTGTAGAATCGCAGCTGGGATAGCAGCGACCTGAACCATCGATACGTTTTGATTCCGGATCGTGATTTTTAGCATTATATTTGACCTAATGAAAAACAGTATACTCGTACATATAATTCATAGCTTAAGGAATCATACAGTAAATGACAAACTCTTTTCCACATATGGTTTCTCTCTAAAAAAAACTTTATGAAGCCTTTATCATACTCGTAAGGAACTCGATTACATACAGATACTGTTTAAAAAAAGAGGCGAAATGAATCCCCTACTACTTTTTCTGTTTGATTGATTGATTGATTAGCTAACCCGTAGATTTTGCAGTCAGCCAGACCAAACATTTTTAAATTTCAATTAAATACACTGGTACTGGTCAAAAAAAAAAAAAAAAAATATAGAAATTTTTTATTACTTTCCGCTTCTCATATCAAATGGAAATTAGAGTATTCGTCTGTTTTGTTTTTCGAGAGAACTCAGGGAACATAAGGTACTAAAAGGCATGAAACGGGAAAAGCAATGGGGAAATCTTTAAGAAGAATTTAAAGAAAGGTTCAGGAACAGCTGCCGCGTCATCGTAATTCTTTTTAAGGTTGGTGTTCGAGTGTTTTTATATTTCTTTTAATAACATCTTGGGCATGTGCTAGAGTCACTCGTCCCTTTTTGCGCAGTTATATTTTACAATTTTATTTATAAAAAATATATGAATGTTAGTTAATACACTGGCATTGGCATATTTCAACCGTATTAAAAATTATTTTATACAATAAAAGCAAATGGAAAAATGCTAATCTGTAATAGAACTGTCTAATTTGTAACAGTATAATAAAATGAATCCAGCAAATTCAATAGTAAATAATCTGCAAACGTACAGTAATACATGAAATTTTAACACATGTTTGCTCACAAGAATAGAGAATTTTCGTATTTTTGCTTTCTCTCTGTGTTTGCTAATTAATTTATTTTTATAAAACGTATTCAATTCAATTTACAATTTACAATTTACCGTGGTTATTTGACTGGGATTTATCGCACAAGAGTTGAATGGATAAAGACCTTCATAGGGGTCGTCAGCAAGGCGACCTTGTTTTTAACCTAAAATGGGTTGAAAGGTAACGTTTGTGTTAGTACTTGGCATGATTGAGCATGATTGACGTTTCTGTGACATGGCTGCTAATTAGGCATTGGTTATTAGTTAAGTCATATTATTAAGGGAAAGGGATGACTGATATAAAGAGTATTAGATCGCCTAAACTCTTTAGCATTTGCTAAGTGCTAATGCACATCAGAAAAAATGCGAGATGTTTCTATGATTTGAGTCTGAAACTGGGGTTGAACGCAGGAAATTTTTGGTTTTGTAGCCAACGTGCAGACAACTTCAGCCATCGGCACCCTCGTTACACCACTTATAATTCAAGAATGGCTGTACCGATTTCGATGGGGATAAAAGTGATACTTTTTGTATTTCTGTGAGAACTCGATGAAGTATTGCTACTACACGTTGCTTATGCTACGGGTATGTGAACACGGATTAAAATTAGCTCGCAATTGAGGAAAAAGCAATTAACAAAGTACACAATAAAGTGCGATTTCATCTTGTGGCGTCGCAGTAAAACTCATATTATTCTTGAGAATCAGAATAAATATAAAATAAAATTATGTAATTCATTTTCACTTATTCGATGCGAGTTGAAATTTATAACTTGAATTTCTATTATTACTTTCAATTAAATTTTTTAAATTTACTAAAAATACAAAACATAAATTTCCATTTAATTTGTAGCCTTTTGTTGACGTCCATTTTTATTAATGTAAAACCCATTTGACAACCCAACTTGACGTTTTATATAATAATTGTTATTTTTGACAGTTATTGCGTCAATGAAAACCTGTGGTCAACATTAGCAATAACGTATTTTTGACAGTTGCTTCAATATATGTCAACTGGTTTATTGCTAGCTTAGACGTGGTTTTATAGCCTGGATTAACATATGTATGTGCTACTTTTTAGGAGTAAAAAGTGGGGTAACATTTTACATATTATTCGAGTCAGTTGAAGAAATTCCCATCGTGAGTTTAATGAGAAATGAAGAAATTAAAATATCGAAAAAAAAGAAAATAAATAAATTAATTTTTGATAAGAAAACATCAAGTGTCGTATTTCACACTGAAGAGAACAAGACGCGAGCGCTACTTAATTGTATATTTAAGGTACTCGTTTTATTATGTTAATGAAATCATGAAGAAATATTAACATTAACTAACACTGCTTGTTAGGTGGGTGGTAAGAAGTCTGCCGGGTCAGTTAGTAGTTGAGAAATGAATTTCGAACTCCGACAACTGTACGAGTAACATTGAAAATATACTTTTTACTTAATGTCGGTTAAAATCATGTTTATCCTCATCGATGGTTTATCATCAGGCAGCGAAGCGGTCTCTTCACTGCGACAATTTATTTCCATTCATTTAATATCTGCGAAATAGCGGTGGGAATTTGTATGAAGTCATGTTGTATTTCTTTTGTTTTTTTGTACCAGCTGAACATGGTTGTTATTTTCACTTTTTGCAAATAACACTATTTGAAATTGAACACGTGTTGCTTCTCAACATTAAATAAAAGCCCTTGCACACCAAAAATTAAAAAAAATTTTATCTCTACAAAATAAATAAAAAGAATGCGTAAAAAATGTTTGTGCGCACTTTAATAAAGTAATTTTTAACAATAACAGGGGTCACTAAATATATGTACATATAGTGATTTAATTAAATTAGAAATTACATTACGTTAACTTTTATGCATTTGTGGATATATTTGTACTCATTTATATTATCCAGCGTGAGTCAAAAGGAATTACTATTATTAATTTATGTGTGTTGTTTGGTTAAGGTGGTCTATAGTATGTGTATCGCACACTAAATCATAAACAGTCACAACTCCAAATTCAGAAATGGCAAAAAACTGTTTTTAAAAATAGTTAATGCACGAGATCTATTGCAGCAGAACTGGTTGAACTTAGCTGAGGAAACATAATTTTAATATAGGGGTGTCATTGGCGAGCGCGTGTGCACATTTAACAAAAAAACAGCTCCTCAAAAAAACGAGTATTGAGAAGCCATGAATGTTCCATGATTTGGTTACGTTTTGGCAAGTGTTCACATTTAACGAAATAGTTCGTCATGAATACGACGCAAAGTGCAAGAAAAAATTTACAATTGCGCAGTTATTCATATGAATAATCGGCAGATCTGAATGCGTTTTCCATTAGTTTAAAAGTGATAATCTAGTTAAGATGACATTAAAAATGAATTCAGATACAGAAATGCGTCAGAAGCCATGAAAATACCAATGCATAGTAAACGTTTCACCTTTTGTTTTGCTGCACATCTTTATAATCAAATTCCACAGAAAAGACAACCTTCACAACGCGAAATAATACTATTTAGGCGAAAGAATATTACTCAATTACTCATAAGCGCACTGTGACACCTACAAATAGTACTCTTTAGTTGATGTTGTACGAGAGACACAAGTAAGAAAAAGGCTAAAACAAATCCATTTTGTTTATTAGCGTTGACATTAATGCAGCTAAGAAAAGTGATGGCTGAATGATTATTTCCATTTATTTATTCATTAAAGTTAAGTCTATGACTTTACAATTCTTACACATTATTTATCCAAACTATTAAGATTGTGAAAAGTTTGTTCTTATGTATACAATAACTAATATTTGTTCAACGCAAACAAAATATTGCGTTATTATTCTATTACCACTCAAAGAGAAATCAAGACAAAAATAAGGTTTTTTGAAGTGCCAGCAACTTATAATAACGTAGTTTGTTCTAACCGATTTAATAGAAAGTGGCATGTAGTATTCTGCCGAATAAAACAATTATACATTTTTAATCGAAAATTATTTGTTTGAATGTGCGACATTTCGCTGTAGAGTTAACGCACAAGCTACTCAGCCAGGTTAACCGATTAATTAGGTTTTTTTTCAGAATCTTTTTCTTAGAAATTGGAGACTCTAATGAATTGTGACCATATAAACTAGTATGTGTTAATTTGTGTGTAACATCCCAGCCAATGAAATTGTCCGATATCTGTCAGATAGCGGAGAGGAACGTCGATAAAACGTAGACGAATTCTGTCAAACTTCTGACCGTAAAATGCATCGAGTATTTGACACGACTTCTAAAGACATGTCGAGAGAATTTGTAACTACTTTTTTCCATCAGAAATGAAAACAGCTGAAAATTCGCAGGAAATTCTGATCTGTTACCCGACATTCGTATTATATTCTTGCAGATTTCCCCCAGATTTCAAACAAAAATCTGAGAGAATATTTAGAGAAATTTCAATTTAACCATATACTTTTATAAATTACATTTTTTTTTTGCTGCATTTCTCATATACGAGTATAATAACCTTCTTCTTCAAATTTACTCATATACCAATCTATCCTTGAATTAGTTAAACAAATTTTTAACGAGATTGCCCAGAGAGAAGGTCCTTGTTTTTTTAAATATTTACCAAGGCAAGATCTAGCAAAGAAAAACTTATATGATAAATGTACGAAGTCTGTAAGAATAAAGTGCTGACATTTGTCAGAATTGTTTGTATTAGACAACGTCAAACAATATTTGATGGCTGGGATGCGTACAAATACTTATATGTATATACATACATGCATATGCATATAGAATATAATTCTGGTATTGACATTGACTGCCTTCCTTTTCACAGTGACTTCAATGTCAAGGTTTAACTAATTCAAACTCAATCAAACGTAAATTATCTAATCTTCATATAACCTGCCCACATTTGAACAAAGAGTATTTTTTTTTTGCATACAGTTGTTTAGTTTATCTTCAACTTAAATTTAACTATCCAGGAACTTGTAATTTATGCCGCGTCAATACCAGTCTTAACTGTAGTTGTGCCATTAGTAAGGAATTTTAAATTCTGCCTTGGGTTGGGATGAGAAATAATGTGAAATATGTAAATTTAAATCTATAATCCCTATATTCAATTTAACAGCAGCCTTCCATTTGTCTGATATGCAATTTAGAAAAAAAATTTTATTCCACAAATGCATTTTCTTTCTACGTTTAGCTGAAGCGGCTCTATTAAGATTTACACGTGTTTGCCGTAAAAAAATTAATCCACAAAATTGCTTTATTAGTTTTCAGTCCTGTCCACTTTTTACTACCTTTCTTGTCCCCGTTGAAAAACAACTTGACCAACAACAAGTTGAATGATAAGTAAATTCAATATCGATCGAAATTTTATTCAATCTCAGTACGATAAGCCAACTAATGAAAACTCTTTTCATATCCAAACTGATACGAATGACTTCTGAACAATCCTGATAAAGTTAATCATACGCCCACCTTCATAATGAAATATTATGGAAATTTATTATATGAATTTTTTTTACTAAATTGTAGTCAAGTGTAACTCGCACAGTATTCAAAATGTACTGTGTGTTTTTATAGAATACATATTTTAAAACAGAAGTAGTGGTGGTCCTGAATTCTTTTTTTTTTTGGGACCAGTACTCAGCCTACGTCTGCTATGTGTGCAATGTAGAGAAAGGACTGATGTTGAAGTGGTAAGAATTATAGAGCTTATTTTTTAGCACAACTCTACAGTTCCGTCTTTGTAAAGTACTGCTGCTACGTCTTTGATGTTATGGTGGCGCAAACATTTTTAATCTAAATGGCTCTCCGATTTTTTTTATTTGTATTATTTGACTTCACAGCCGTTTTAGAAATGTGTTCTAATACCGAGGCACGAGTGTGCTGTTAGCATAGGCACCTCAGAAAAAAGTTTGGTGTACTTGTTGCAGAACAGGCACACTAACTACTCAGCCAACACCACTTCCTAAATTTGATATTGCTCGAAACAAACTTTCTATGGCATAGTACAAAAAACGTTTTTAAATGTCTATAAATTTTATAACAATGACTAGAGACTTTTTTAGTTCACACAATTCTTGAATTTTCTAATATTTTTTTGGTGTTATTGTTTCTTGTAAAATTTTCGGTTTGTATAAGCAAACCTTTCATCATAAGTTCATGAAATAATGTCTCCGTGTAAAAAAATAATGTAAAATTTCAAAAGCGAACTTAAATGAATAAATAAACAGGTAAGTATTTTCAGCACAAATTTATTATAAACACTTTTTAATAAAAGCTTCATATCAAGATTTAATAAATTAAATTTCTACTTATTGTTTAAGTATAGCAGCAAAAATAATTCCTTAAAAATGTACTTCACATGAATTTATTCTTTGAATACAAAATACACAGTTTAACTTATTTATTCGATTTTAACGCAATTAATTACGCTTTAAATTACTGACCGCAAATATTTCGCGAATGAAACTTTTTAAAACGCCATCAGCCATATTTTTTTTTATTGCAAAATTCAAACGTTTATTATTTCTAATTTACATATATCCTTTTGCATTCTTTCTTATGTTTATCTATGTACGAATATATAGGCAACACTTTTAAACCGTTATTTGTTGTTCTATGTTTGAATTGTGCAAATCAACTGACAGAGGAAAAAATATTTATAATACTCAGTTACTTTTCAACTTTACATACCCACAGAAAAACGCAAATAAAAATACCATAATTACACAAACAACAAAAAACCAAATTTTTAGTTTTCATAAAAAATATCTATGTATATATATATATATGTGTGTGTGTGTGTGTGTGTGTACTCGTCCATACGTAGAAATGGTAAAAATACAGTAAAAAGCAAGGTGAAATCAGAAATTAAAAATAATAAATTCCTTAAGAAAAATGTAGAGGTTCGTTCACTTGCCCTTAAAAAGACTTTTTGCTTTTTTTTTTTTTTTTTTGTTATCTGGGACCAGCACTCAGGTGATGAGTCCTACACATGCTAAGGCATTGCGCTGGAACTATAGGAAAGGGATAGTAGGAGAAACGACAGGAGGTGAAGCTTAATTAATTATTTTGCAGCTCTGCTTTTGCACGTTATTTGTTTATACTCGTAGCAGTGCTGAAGCTTCGGTTCAGTAGCCATTTTTATTATTATTTTACTTCGCCGGTGCCACACAATACCGACGAAGGAGGGCGTTCTGATGTGATTGTGGATTGCTATCAGCTGAAGCCGGTATTGTTCAGTGACCAGTGACTATGCCTTCGCCACTGAAACCTTCCGACAACAACTGACACACAAAGATACACTAATGCACATTAGAAAAATGCGATATATTTATTTTTATTTTAAAATTTTAGTCTGAAACTGTGGTTGCACCCAGGTCTGTTTTTGGATTTGTAATCAACGTGCAGACTACCATCCATCGTGCCTTCGCCACCCTTTCACATACAGTGATTAGGATGCCACATTAACTTGTTAAGACCCATGTGAACATCATAATAATATGATTTCACAATATAAGTGCACGATCGAAAATGTTTAAATTAAATAAAATGCCGATGGAAAAAATGCTTACGATTGGTTTGCAGGTTTTTTGTTTCTATAGCAGTGTTGCACCGTCTCTGGTGTCAGGGAGACGCATTCCTATTGAGAAACTGTGTTTGGTAGGCATCTACCATTTTTCTAATTTGTTTTCATTTCGTCATTGATACTACACAATACCGACGAATAACCGGATAACCATACGTTGAAATTATTTTATTTTCAAGCAGTTATTACATAATGTTAAATTTCATATTGAAATGTATTTTATGTTTTACCAAGCAACAACAATTCCATAGAAAACATTTTAAACATATTTAAATGACTCTAATTTCAAAATTGTGCTTTTTTCCGAAAAAAAAAATATATGAAATCTATTATTGCATACCCTGTGATATCCATATAGTACTATTTCGCTAATCCTTAGTGATGAATATTGTACATTTCATATATTTTTTTTTCGGGAAAAAGCACAATTTTGAAATAAGAATCATGTATACTCGTATATAAACATATTCCCAAAGTAAATTTATTCCATTAAACATTTTTATTTCATAATCTCTAATCTAGTACAAAACCGGGCTCAATTGCTGTTGACTGAGTAGTTAGCACGTTTACTCTGCATCTGTAAGATCATCGGTTCGAGATCCGGTCAGGCATTAAAATTTTAAATTGTGTCTGCTCTAACAACGATCTCCTTTCCACAATAAAACGTCGGCGAAATAAAATAATAAATAAAATGGCTCTCCTCTTTCTTAAAAGGTAATGCATCGCCATTACACTCTGCAACAAAAAAAAAACAACTGCAGGGTTGTGTAAGAATCTCTATCCTTCTAAGAATTGCCATCCTTGTATCTCTTCACCACCTTTCCACAGGTTTACAAATTATTTATTTAGCAAAATGTCACTAATTCAAATTCTTTTTTGATCCAATTTTTTTCTATACCTCTCTAAATAAAAGTCATTCCAAAGTTAATTAAGATGAAGGTTTCTTTTTTAATTCAAAAGTCATTCTAATCTCAGCTTTCAGTTAAATTTTTATACTCCTTAGTGTAGTGTATTTAATAAACAAAAGCATTTTTGCTTATAGTCACTATAGTATCTAACGCAAAAAAAACAATACATCGGGTATATATGTACATACATATTACTATATACATACATATGTAAATGTAGTATGCATGTACTACGCATGCATACTGCAAAATTTAACTTCTAGCAATATTTTGACGGAATTCTATGTGCAACGAATTGAGTAGTGCTTAATGGATGAGTGGCTTATTGGTTTTACCATTTATCCTTTATTTTTCCATGGACCTAATTTGTTTTTGTTATTTTCAGATTAATTGTTTGCCTGAAAACCTCACCAACCTCAAATAAAACGAAGAGAAAAGTGAAAATAATTGATATTAAATGATGAGTAATTTTTACTCAAATGGGGCCACAGATAATAAAATTTTCTACAACCGAAAGTAATAAGGTACTCGTAATTAAAAATTTAAAACTGGTTACCAGTTAAAATTTTAGAAAATCAATCAATAATTTGACCCATAATCGGAATATTATAGTTTTACTTCCGCATTCATGAAAATTTTTTTTTGTATTTTTCAAAGGTTTCCATACAATATACGAGTACCTTCTATTAATCGCAAAAACTGTTTATGAATACGGCAGATTAGTTTTAAAGTCAGTCAGCACATTTTGAAGAACATTATCTGCATACATAGTACATGTGTATGAACATTTTCAATCGCTATTTTATATTAAAAGCAATAACAAAAAAAAATTTTAATTTTTCCTTTACTCACTCAATTTGAGTGGTCGTTGCCTCTTCCTAAAGAAAGAATGACCTTACGAAATCTACAAAGAATGTGTTAACATTCTTACAACGCTACATTGTCACTTTTTTAACAACGTCCGTATATATATATATGTAGTGTCCACGAACTAGTTCAATTTGGTAACATCTAGTTCTTACTTCTTCAAATTTTGTAAAAACTTATTCCCCGTTTCTACCACACTCTTTGCGGTATGGCTGCAACATGTATTCTGAAAAAGATAGGGTTGCTCGCTGTAAGGCCTTAGTTGAAGTCCAATCAAGAATGCATTCTTCCAATGGCATTGCAAATTTCTGTGCAGGGTTATTTACGACTTTATTCTCTTTTCTCTGTATGCAATTTCTTGCAATTATCGCTTTAGGAAAGTACTCCATAAAAATTTTAACCTCTTTTAACTCTATGTGAAGTATTCTCGGCGATGTCTGGTGATTTAATTGATCAACGCATGACGACGATCTTTCTTAATAAATCTTTCTTTAATCAAGCACATAACTATTCTGCCTAGAAGTTTTATAGAATTGATGAATTTTATTTTAAGGTCTGTTCACAAATTCACTATACATGTTCAAGTTAAATGTAAACAAAAAAATGAACAAATTTTGGCTTCAACAAATGACGAAGCTAAGAAAAATAAGTATATCAGCTGTGCTATCAATTTTACATGGTATGAATTCGTGGTAGAAGCTTGCAGTCCAAGAAATGATTTGAAACGTATGATGATCGAAAGCTGAAGCACTTCGTACAAGGTATAGATATTAAGATGATCAGCCCGGTTTTTTTCATGGTTTCCGACTTGGTTATATCGACGCAAAAAAAAACTCTTTTATTGTAAATTAAATATTAATTATGGAAATATTTCTCTTTATTTCATCTTTGCATTTATAAAATTTAACCTTGAAAATAAAATCTTTGAAGAAAATTTCAAAACGGTTAATCCAAAAATTTTAAGTGCAGCTTTGCGACATTTAATTGAAACGTATGATGATCGAAAGCTGAAGCACTTCGTACAAGGTATAGATATTAAGATGATCAGCCCGGTTTTTTTCATGGTTTCCGACTTGGTTATATCGACGCAAAAAAAAACTCTTTTATTGTAAATTAAATATTAATTATGGAAATATTTCTCTTTATTTCATCTTTGCATTTATAAAATTTAACCTTGAAAATAAAATCTTTGAAGAAAATTTCAAAACGGTTAATCCAAAAATTTTAAGTGCAGCTTTGCGACATTTACAACAAAGACTTGTGAACATATGAATGTATTTGAATAAGCAACATATGTACATATAAACATATAGTAATAATTGTATACAAATGTTAATTTAATTTTTAGTTTTGTTATTAGAAGATTTTTGTATAACATATGAATTGTTAAAACTTTTCTTTAATAAAATTAATTAAGGAGAGCTTAATACTTGTAATTTTTGTTTTTTCTGAATTTGCAAAACCGTAAGCGTTTTTTTTTAATATTCAATCTATTCGAAAAGCGGTTTCTTAAAAATATCGAATAATTGATCACCCTAATAGATATGTTAATTATTTAAAATTAAAGCAAATCTAAATCTTTAAGTTCCTATTTAATCGATATAATATTCCGGCCTTTCTTTGAGGGCTAGTTAAGACAAATATTTACTTCTTCAAGTATAAAACCAGTGCAATATGCAGAAAAGCAACTCGGTTGCTCAAATGTCTAAAACATTTGCATCACTTGAAAGGTTTCTTTAAATATTTATGGTTTTTCTGATATGTACGACTAGATACATATGTGTTTGTGTACGTATGTACGTCTGTATATACATATATTGAAAACAAAAGGAAAATTTAATAATAAATCCAAGTGACTTGAGTCTGAGGAAAACGATTTGACCTTGACATCGTCATACGAGTATATATCGCAAGGTTTCAGTGGCGAAAGCTTCATCTGTATCCAGTCCACAGGCACATCAGAACGCCCTCCTTCGTCGGTATTGTGTAGTAGCGGCGAGGTAAAAACTGCCTACTAAAAACAAAGCTTCACAATTTAATACTTTAATTCAGCATTTATTTTTTTATTAATTTAAGATTAAAAATAGTTATATCTGAATCTAAAAAGACACAGCTTATACATTTTTTTTAAAACTAAGACGACGAACTGAAATCTTTGTTACTCATACGTACATAGGAAGGTCATCAAACGTTTGAAACTTAAAATAACTGTGGATAAGAAATAAATGATTTCTTTAAATGTTGACTCTTTATTTGAAATTACAATCTTTGTCGTCATTGTATTGTATTGTATAGTAAAAAAAAATTAAATTTTATTTGTTGTGAACTAAGACCGGATTAGATAAGTGATAACTTCTTTTCTTCTCCAAACTTCCCATCAAACTTGGTCTTAAAATAAAGGTTGGTGATATAGCTTTAAGGCGGTAATTATAAAGTATACAGATATTTGAAGATTTGGATGATAATCATGCTTACAAAGTCTTATGACAGTCCTAAGATTTGTATGATAGTATGAAACGCTGAATAATAACTAAGAACTATTTCGGAATGAAATAGAAAAGATTTTCGAAAACTTGGTATTTTGTAGTTTAACTTCAATTTATTTTATCTACTTTATACATATCAATTAATTATTCTTTGAATTTCTTTGAGCTTTGGATTGTTTATTTTATTTTTATTATTTAATGACCTTGAGATCTAATTTTTTTTTTTTGTTAAAAAACAATTAATATGTACATGTTTATACAATTTCTTAGCTTCTTTCAAGAATTTGTTTAAAGGCCTATCTTTTAAGAAAAAAAACTTAACTCAATCAATTGTCTTTTGATGACAAATTGACAAATTGTGAACGTAAACTTGCGATGTCACAAATAACACAAGATGATCTTGTAAACAAATCAATTTCTAGCGGATCAATTGAGGTTTGTGTACGAATTAAATTAAAAAATATATATATTTTTATTGAAAAAACGTGCAAGCCAATAACAATGACACAAATTCAAATATTGCAGTATTTTCTTGAATTTCTACGGAAACATAAAAAATTACAGTACTGGAAACGGAAATAGATACTGTTTTATTGAAAAAATTATAGTTTATCTGATTTCTCCACGCTGATATGGTATGATGTACATATTTTATAAGAGTTTCAAGTCTTAAACTTACATTTAACTTACATTTAACTTAATTTACACTTCATATTTCTTATTTCACATTTTTCATATTCATATTTCTAAATAAAAAGTTAAATTTTTAAAACGTTAAGACTCATTAGGGGTATAACTGACGTAGACGAATTAAAACCATGAATAACAGAAAATATGTACATATATGCATCATCTGGCCTACACTGGACAAAATTAAAAACTCCTTAAATGAATATGTGTTTTTTGACTTACCAAGATTTGCTTATGAGGTTTTGTCTATACGGCCAATTATCTTTCCCAGTCAGTAAAAAGTTTTGATACATTTTTTAAATGCTGCAGCTCATCAACCTCTGAAGCGATTTGATCGATTTTTTCACAATTGGATAGATCTGGAAATTGAGCACAAGACTTTGTCCGTGCTACTTTCACGCTTACTAAATTAAAAATTAATTTTATATATGTAACCGTTTTGTCTCAACAATTAATAAATAATATTGTTCTGCCAACTGTCATCAAAGTGCCCATAAATGGGACCATCGTATAGTCAACTTCAGAATCTATCAAATATTGAAGCAATCTTTATAATCCCTCTAGCCGTTAACGAGTTAGAGCGGTTTAGTTGTTTTAGGCGTTTTAAAATAATTAGAGACTACTACACGTTTCTCATCATATACAAGGAGAAATAGTATAAATATAGCGCCATACCATATCATGTATTTAGTTCGCAGTTAAGCATGTGGCAGTGTTTTTTAGTTGTGAATTATAGTAGTTCCCTGATTATCTCTTACATATTTTTGTACGTGGACGCACTATGAAGCGGTATGGGAATTTCAGGTAAGTTTATTTTTTATTTTACTAAAAGGCATACCGGCATGTTATGTATTAGTTTCTTCATTGGAAAGGGATAGTGTCGACAAGATAATGGATGCACTGAATGAGTAGTTCATAAACTGTTTTTGTGTGGAATACGCACTTTAGGTTTTAAGCCAAAAAAGTCCGTTGTTTTTCGATTAGTTTTTCCCACATAAATATTATTAGAGGAAGTGTGTTCTCTCGTCCGATAAGTCGTATGCTTCTTTCGATATGAGTCCTGGTGGAATTGTAGGCTAAAGAAAAACGATTGCGCATGGCGGTATAACTGCAGACCTCCCATCACTAATAATATTTATTACTTTTTCATGAGTTGGTGTTTCTATATATCAAATTTTATATATTCTTTTCTAAAAAAAAAACACTGAATTGGTGCTTTTGCATTGAAAAAGTTAGCATTACTGATTTCAAAATTTGTGTTTCTCTTCTGCTACTCTCTCTTTCCAACTATTCTCTTTCTATCTAAACAAACTTCGACGTTCGGCTCAAAAAATACGTAGCAAATTCTTGTATCAGCTGACGGGCGAACTTACTAATGATTTTACCTGGTATGAATTCGCCTTGCTCTTTACTTCATCGATGTCGTGCTACAATCATAAAAGAGCCCAATAAATAAAAATAAAGACGCCGAAACTTCTACCAGATGTAATAAAACAACTTTTTAAAAGAATAGAGAAATAAATAAAACAACTTTTTATGGCACTCAATTAAACAATTTCACCGGCCTGTTTTAAGCGAATGCTACACGATCAATGTTCAGCTTCAATATTTGTCATTGTGTGCGTTATTTTATAAAAAATAGTCATACATATACATATAAGTGTATAATTTATAAATTATTTTGAGACTTGATTTCAGCGTTGTCAACTTTAAAATTTTAAAACGCACGTCGAAAAGAAACGCGTATTGGTGAATTTTAAAAAAAATTGAGTTTTATTGGAAATTTATTTTATAATAAAATAAACATTTAAAAAAGAAATATAATAATAATATATGTATGGCAACAGTCTTTTCCAGGGATAGAACATATCTAACATTTGTAAATAAATATTACAAATTACATTACATTATTCGGAAGATTTCAAAATTATCTCTTCAACTAAATGAATTGTAAAAGGGTAGAAGTTTTTTGATACTTCTCTTTTTGTTTCACCGCCAACGTTTCTCAGGTTACAAACAATGCGTATCTAACAAGGTGGGGTTTTTAAAGCAGGCGGCAAAAACACATTGTTTTTGTAATATTGGCATTAGTTGGATTGACATATCTCGAACAAACAACGTGTGCGATAGTACAACAACTCCATTCAACATCACCTTGTTAAAGACGCCTTGGTTACAAACTTTAAATTTTTAACCCACAAAATACACACTTTTTAAGGTAATTTAAAAATATTACATGTTAAAATTGTGAGAAAATTACACTAAAGATAACTCAAGAATTCTGCGCGTGGAAAATTTTAAAAAGCACTAAAAAAGGTGAGAAAAGCACCAAGTTGACAATGCTGTTTGCTTTATTTATAAAACGAAGAATACATAATAAGAGCTATGAAAAAGTTAAATATAATTGAAAACAAAAAGTGAAAAAAATTAAACGTAAATAAGACGCAGTAAAACAACAACAAGAAGCACGATTTATTTTTAATAACAAGTAGAAAAGCAAAAATTAAGCAATTTTAAAGTTGAAAATTTGTAATGTTTACTTATTTGTTGCTACCTGTTTAGGTAGTTTACATTTTAGTAAATTGTGTTAAATAAAAGAGGTACTAGGTGTTGCTAAAATACATGCGGGTACAATATATATATGTACATACATATGTATGTATGTATGTAGACATCCTAATAAACAATATGTAATTTAAGTCTTAAATAATGGCAGACACAAAAAAATACTAGTATTTATTATTGCAGACAGTTTCAACATCGGATATGACGACATACATTGTAATTGTGCAACAGTAAAATTATTTACTTAAAGAATAAGCCGAGAAGTATACAAACCTTGTAATAAATCAATACTCGTTAAAATTTTTCACCTCTACCTTGCCTTACACTTACACAGAGCACTTTAAAAATTTTAAGCAGCAAAAGGTTGTGTTACAATTTATAGTTAATAAAATGAAACGAAATACTTCTCGTCTAGCAACAGCTATATTTCAAGAAGAAAATAATAAAAATCCTTCAACTCCAGCAAGACGTACAATCCGGCCTCCAGCTCGTCACTCGCAGCGACCAACTTTACGCAATTTAAATCCAGTATTTCATAAACGTGAAAAATCGGAAGACAATAACGAATTGTCAGACAAACAATTAAAACTAGCACGTAAAACTGGAACACTAAATTTGTCCGGAAAGGGGCTAGCCACTGGTAAGCTAAAAATAAGTAGTTCTTATTTACAAACATATAAATTTAGTTAATCCATATTGATATACGAAAGTGATTCAATCCAAAGTAACGTATTAAAGTGTAGTTATAAATTATGGAATTGTTACAAGAAACACGAATTCCACAAACTACATATGTACATATGTACATATTTATTTATCCTGTCAACTTGCATTATACAGAAGCCAGATAGAAAAGACATGGAAAATACTAAGTTAAAGCATGGATTCTATTGCAAATGAACTGGATTAAGTTAAGTGAAGAACGCCTGGGCTTCATTGGCGAGCATGTGTTGAAATTTAACAAAATAGCTCGTCATTTAATTGAGTACTGAGAACCAATGAATTTTCATTATTTGCTTACGTTCAGCGTGCCACAGTTGGTCTTTTCCGACAAAATTTTTTTTTATCTTGGACCAGCACTTGGAGATGCATTGTGTTGCAACTAGAGAAAAGTGATTGTAGGAGAAATGGCAGGAGGTGAAGCTTCACTATCTTACAACTCTGCTTTTGCACGTTCTTTGCTTTATAGCACTGTTGAAGCGCTTCTGATGTCAAGGAGACTTATTAAATTTTTTGAAGCTTCGTTTTTAGTAGCCATTTTTAGTAATTATTTTACTTCGCCGGTGCTACACAATACCGACGAAGGGAGGGCATTCTGATGTGTCTGTGGATTGGATACAGCTGAAGCTATTACTGTTCAGTGACCAGTGACTATGCCTTCGCCACTGAAACTTTCAGACATCAACTGACACAATGCCACACAAATGCGCATGAGGAAAAATGCGTGATGTTTTCATGAATCTGAAACTGCGGTTGAACCCAGGAAATTTTTGGAGCCCAGAAAAATTTGTTCGGACATTATTATTTTGGTCGGATGGTTGGCTAAACCTTATAATGCCGAACTCACACTTGTTATGTTTTACATAGCATGTAATATACCATTTTTGCTAATGGACTACTACCAGCCTTATTGGTTGAGTGCTGTCCAGATTCACCCATAATACAACTTATTAAATGTGGTAGAACAAAGTCAGTTCAAATAGCTTCTTTGTCGTAATATTTACACTTTTTTATTTCATAGTCCTAAAAGAATAAGTGAACTAAAAAAATTTCATGAATACTGTTCTGTGCCACCCAATAATAAATTATGTGTTTCTTATACAAGATAACTTTCTTTAGAGGTAGTTTTTATAGAAATTATATAACAGTTAGATGCTTTCATAACATAACATAAGTTATTATCTTTTTATATTTCCTTGCCACAAAACTGAAATGATTGTTAAACCATTAGTTAATATAGTAATTGTTAGCTATTTATATATATTTTTTATCTTTTTATAATTTCATGCTTTATTTGTATATACTTATTAAGTATAAATATTATATCTGCTTAAGATAATTGTATCAATCATATATGGGCCAATGGGCTCGATTGAGCAAATAAATAAGAATGAAATAATACTCTATTTTGTACCTGCTTTTATGAAGTCAATGGCAGAACTTGCAGAAAATATATCTAAACGCAATTTTTTAAATTTGTCATATATACTGATAATAATAAATAATCTTAATACGGATTTTCAGTCGGAAAGTTCCGGTTTGCCATATTTGTATTCAAGTTCAAAGTCTAATTTTTTACTTATTTTGAGTAATTTTTATTAAAAAACTTTTGGTACAGAGCGATACTGAAGTCGATTTCAATAAGAAGTAATAACAAATTAAGTCAGATAAAGAAGTGTCAAGTGTCTACAATTTTTCATTCTTATTTATATTCTCGTTTATTATGAAAGGAAGAAAGCAACAAAATTTTTCTACATACAATAACAACAAAAAAGTTAATGAATGAATGGATATGTCCTATTCTGATTATTAATTGATGAACATTCTTCAACAATAATCGAATGTATTAAAAGTCAAAATATTTGAATAGAAAGTCACAAAATATACTTTCTTAAGGTATGTAAGAATATTTATTTAGAAATATGTATATTCCATAAATTAATTTACAAAATATAAAAAAGGCGCCGGGTGACTAGACCATATGCGCGCAAATAAAGCACTTGTTATTCTCTTTAATAAAAATTATTTACATTCCGAAGTATTTAAAAATTAATACAAAGATTAATATGTATGTACGAGTATATATTTACATTAAGATTAGTTAAATCAGAAATGAAAATTTTTACAAAGGACTCATTCATACATCTTGAATATTGTGTATTTGAAGACTTCTCTTTATAGATGGTAGATTAACGATTTTAGTGCAGTCAATGATATTATTCAAGTCTTCATCAATTTTAGATAGTGGACATTCGGTTAAAATGTGTGCAACAGATAGAGTTACATCACAGGAGGTACATTTTGCGGGATCGGTGTTTTCGTAATAATGTTGTGTATTGAATAGAGCTTTACCAACCCTTAGACGACATAATAAATTCGTGACGTTAATGTTGTTCTTGACCAGGAGAGCAATAACAGACTTTGCGTACTCGTAATCTTTTTTGTGATGAAATACCTTGTACCCAGGCAGGTACAATAGATGTCTATTTTTACCAATAATGTGTGTCTCCTGCAACGCTATTAAATTCGGTTTATGTGACTCAACCAGTAGTTCTAGTGCGAATTTATGATTAATGAAACCCTGAATGTTCCGCTGGAGAAGAGTAAAATTAAGCCCAATATTCATAAAATATTCTTTTTTGATTATTTTCCGGCACTTGCCAATTTACGTTTCGATTTTTTAATGTTTCCGGTGTAATGATGACATTTAGTTCGGGAAAATTTTTATATAATTGAGAAGTTGGTGAATTTTCACTGTTTGGATTACAAGAATATGATCTAGGAGGAGTAGTTAAGCCTAGGCCCACATTTATGTCTTTGATTATAATATCATCTGTTAAGTTTTTATCAATGTTCATGCTAGAACATAAGTTATCTCATTGTTATCACTGGAAATTGCATCCTCTGTGTTAAAATCGTTTGACGTAAAATTAATTTCTGTTAATGTAGTTTGTGTGGGCGTTGAATTTTGAGAAGAAATGAGTGTTGTTGATAAATGAAGTTGATGATTGAAGTTCTGATGTTATTGTTGAAGTGTTGGACGATGTAAATTTTTTTATTTTGTTGTCAGATTTTGCAAAACTTACTGAAGATGCATGATTTTTTTCACTCGGTCGATTTGTCGTTGTTGAGTTATTTTTTGGCGGTTTCTCGTTTAGCACTTGTGCATATGTTTGTACATTCTTTGATTTTTTAATAATGGGTTTTAGTGTGTTTAGTGCAGGATTGTCATTGTATATTTCCCAAGCTTCACGATTTGTGCATCTTCTTGACATTCTCAAAAAATTAACTGACTTGTGTTTCCAAAAGGTTGGACAGTTTCGATCATTTGATGTGTGAGACACTACTTGACAATTAACACAATATTTTCGTGTGCATGATTTATGTGGTGTAGGTGTACCACATTCCTCACAAATTTCAACATTACGGCTAAATTTTGAGGTATGTCCAATCTTCTGGCAATTTCTACATTTCATGGGGTTTGGTATGTATTCTTCTACTGGAACCCTCTCCCATACCAGTTAAGAGTTTCAGGACGATATATAAAGTCGAAAGTTACTATTGCTGCACTTGTGGCTAATATTTCCTTACCATCAAGTCTTGTTATCTTGCGGACATCGACAACTTTTTGGGACTTAAGTGATTCTATCAATTCTTCTTGTGTTACGTTAATAATTTTTCTCGAAAAGATGCGTCCTTGGACAGTATTTAACGTTTTGTGATGAGTGATTTAGCTGGAATGCAATCTATGAAATGAGCTTTCAGATATAGTTGCGCTACTTTGTTATTTGGAACCTAGATTAAGAGGTCACCACTTCTCATTTCAGAAACTTCTAGACATTCTTTGCTGATAAAATCAAGGCCCCGTTCTACTCGAAATATATTGTAAGATGCAAGGGGAGCAGTTTTAATATTGGAGTCTGTCGTTGTGGCTGATGGTACCAGATAGCGAGGGAGATGTTCCTCATTAGCAGCAATTTCTGGCAAAGGGACGAAATCATCAGGGCGAAAGCGTTTGTTCTTATTGCTTTTGATTTTCCCAGGCATAGTACCTAATTCTCTAAACCGGTTGTAATTCGGGGGTCAATCCCGTTCATGATGTTTTCGACGGCAATAGGCGGTCTTTAAATTTATAACTGTCAAATAATATGAGAAATTAAATTTACTAAAACAAAAAATAACTGTATTCTTCCCACAGAAAAAAAGGAAAACCGATATGTAAACACTCAACGGTTAAGAAATCACAATCAATTAATCAGAGAAATAGAGAGCAGTTGTTTACACGGCAACTGTCTAAAGCAGACTGGATGTAAGAATATATTAAAACGAATTTTTGTATATATTATTCTGTCTTTAAGTTAATTAAGAAAATATAAATAAATAAATTTGATATTAACTTTCTGAAAGTTGAACAATTGAGTAGACCTTTGTGAATGCTACGAAACAACTTGTTAGGGAATGGTTGTTTATGTCCACATTAGTTCAGGAAAAGCATTAAAATGATTTCGGAAATAAGTTTCTTCCATAATTCCTAGAGACAAATAGCAAAATAATAGCACAAACTTAGTATTAAATTCTTTCATTTTTATATATGTATGTATCACAGCCGAATATTTGAGTAGAATTTGTTGAATAAATTAAAACTATACTGGTCAACTTTAATTGCAGGCCTATAAAACACTTTCGGAAATAAATATTAATAACGAAAACAATTTTTTTGGTTTTTTCTATAGTGTGCTTCCTTTATGTGTTCCGATATAAACAGTCAGTTAGTTGGTACAAAGTTAAGTAATTTAAACCAAATACACTAGTATATGTTATATGTTCTATATATTTTAAATAAATTTTCAATTTCCATTTGTTATTGTCTCAAATTCCTAACATGTACAATGTTAGGACACACTCATTTGTTTATTAACATATTAATTTTCGATCCCGGTTGAACTTTCTGTGGAAATGGCAATATGTATTAACTAATGGCAACAAATAAACTATTTCTAATTTTCTTCATTTGTTTTACAATTACATATTTCTATCTTGCACTAAATCAGACAGGATTAATAATAATTATAGCTATTAGGAGTAATAAAATGATATTTAAGACAACCAATCAACCACCACGCTGATAATATCATGCTACTAGAAATATTACGTGATGTTCTATTATTCTATTAAATTGCATCGCCTACATAAAACCAATTAATTTCCCACTTTAATTCAGAAATACGACTAACCTGTTATTTTTTCATAAATGGAATTTTAAAAGATTTATGTATAAATTCGATCCTTTGAGTACTTTGTTTTTGAAAAATTTTAACGTTAAAGACATTCAGCGATATTAATAAAAGTTTTTCAATAATGTTATAGCTGTAAGACGTTATGTGAACACCGTAAACAATTTAAAATTATAGAAAAAAATATGTTTCCTCTTTGTTTTGCCAATTGTCAACAAATGTATCAAACATGAGTGGCGAAATGCAAAATGCATTTACTGTCATTCATATCCAAACATGAAAATGCATGTTAATATACTAACTTGACAATGAACCTAAACTTATTACAAAGTCATACTCTGCAATTGAGAACTATAAAGATTAAAAAGTAATATTTTGCATTTTAACGATGTCCCATAAAACCATATAAAGTAATATTAAATTTCATGCCTGAGTTAACAAAATCACGGGTTAAAAATAAATAAATATATTTCAAACTAAAACCCAAGAACTTCTAGCAAAACTACACAGTTATTAAAAAGCTTCCGAAACTAAATAAACGTGTTTTAAAGAAATAAATATTATTCAAAATTGCTGCTACAAAGAGTAAAAACAAGGTACTCACATCATTTTGTATGTGCGGTCCTTATCCCAGGCGACGTTACTATCATATACGTGAATTCCAAATGGCAAATAGTGAAATTGATAGTGAAGAAGCAGATAATAAAGATGAAATTGAACTGCCATCTAAAGATAGTATGTGTTTATTATTTCATAAATGCTAATGTTAATAGTAAAAAGAATAATAGCAAGCTAATATAAATACAAATGAATTATATTTATAGTACCTGACAAAGTATATACAATAAACAATGCTGAAGGTGACAAAGAAGTTTCTTTTGAATCTTTGGTAGCCAGCGAAGAAGATGCTTGGTGGAATCAATTACCTTTAAATAATTTAGACTTAAGCTCTAACCAATTAACAAAGCTTTCACCAAAAATATCAAACCTGTGTTCATTAAGCACCCTAACGGTATGTTGTCTTTTGCCTTTCCTTGCATAATTTGAAATTTTAATAAAAAAAATATTAATAATAATATTAGCTATATGATAATGGTTTAACAACTTTGCCCAAAGAAATTGGAAAACTTGAAAAACTTTTACGTTTGAACTTAAGCCGTAATAAGATTACAGAATTGCCAGTGGAATTTTTTACCTTGCCGGATTTACGTTACTTGAATTTATCTCATAATAAATTAGAAGAACTTCATCCCAGTATAAGCGATTTTCATATGTTGGAACTTTTGGTAAGAACACGAATTTTTTTCTTTTTTAGTTATAACAATGAACAATTCGTCGTGTAATTTCATATTTTTATATTTCATTGAAAAATATTTAAATATTGCGGATTTTAAATAATATTACTTACTTTAATCCATTAAAAAAAAATAAAGTCAAAAAAGTAAACTTGGATCAGGCTAAAAAATTTTGTGGCTAAATTTTTAATATGTACATATGTACATTCACACATATATTACTTGAAGACAAGGTGTGAATTCTTTTTCTATCCTATAGTATTAATTTCTGGAAATAAACTAGTTCAATTTGCATATATGAATAAAATAGTTTTAAAAAAATTGCTTTTCAAAAACTAAATGTGATTATATAAAAAATTATTTATAACCTTATCTAACCTTTTATTTCTTCATTAATTTGATATTAACTGAATTTATTTTGGGAATATCTCTTTATATATGATTCTAATTTTAAATTTCATTAATTTTATATTTATTTATTTCTCATATTGAAACATACCTCCTAAAAAATAGGATATATCAAATAATGAACTAACAGAATTACCATGTGGTATTGGTTTTTTGGTGCGTCTAACAACGCTTTTATTAGCATATAATCACATTAAAGAATTGCCAAACGATTTAGTCAATATGCGGTGTAAGTTATGAGAAATAAAAACACTAACACATTCAATAGAATTAAACCCCTATTTTACTCTTCATTCTTAAAAGCTTTACAAAAATTGGATTTAATGCATAATGATCTGATTGCTTTACCAGAGGATATGGGAAGTTTGCGTAAATTACAATGCTTATACGCACAGCATAACGATATCAAAGATTTGCCGGACTTTGACGGTTGTGACTTTCAAGAATTACATGTTTCTAATAATTTCATAGAGGTTTGTATGAAGGCGTATATTTTATATACATACATCCATACATACACATATTATAAACGCCTTAAGCCAAAGCCTATAAATATATAAAGGTATTGCACGTAGAACATTGAATAAAAACAAAATTTGTTTGCGTTTATAGATGCTGTGGGGGGAAGTAGCAAGAGAGTCTTTGAGCAAGAGAAAAGAACTCAAAAATTTTAGGCATACATACATATGTACGTACATAAGTATGTATGTAGTAATAAGCATTGGTTTTGTCAAGTTTATTTTGTTGTTGTTTTTGAAAAATTTTTGTTTTTTTTAACTCTACTAGAAATTTTTTTTCCACAGAAATTATGGTTTTTTTTGTTGTTTACACATATAAATGATGCTTCCCAGTCAGCATTTTAATTAATTATTGATCATATTCGAGTCTTTTTTATTCTTCTTCGCGATTAAATTAATCATTTATGCACACGTTTCTGAATCGAAAACGACTGTTTTGTCGGGAGAAAATGGTACCCTAAATACGACTCTTCAAAATGAGTCTTTTATGATTCGCGTTTCTGACTCATTTTCGAGGCAGTTTGCAATAGTACTTACAATCAATTACGACACTTTTTCAAGCCATTTTACAGTCATATTAATAGCCGTTAGTGAGTCTTGTTTTATTTGGTATAACATAAAGAAAGTATATTCTTTTATTTTTTTCATTATTTATTTAGTACTCTTTAATTTAATCAACTTTTATTGTTCTTTGCACCATGAGCTTACCACACAAATAAACATAAATTCACAAAACTCATTTCTTTCAAAATCAGTAAGAAAATTTGTCCCGTTATAAACAGTAGCAAAAACCATAAGAAACAATTTTTCATCGTCAAGATGCGCTAAATATGACTCCAAAATAAAAATTCTTAATACAGTCACATTTCGGGCATCTACATGATGAATTTATGATTGCGCACATTCTATACATATTGTTTGCGTTTTTTAAACAAGTCGCTTTCCAAGCGTTTGTCGGATTCATTTTCGGGTCTTTTTTTAAGGGCACAACTGATTAATCCGTTTTTAGTCATCTGAGGTAGTCTTAAAAGACTCAGTTTGGTGATTTCTGCCAATACAATCTTCCAAATGCTGACTGGGTTATTGAGAAATGTGTTTGTGTGTGTTATATTTCTTGTGCAAAGCACATTCAATAACAATATTAACAACTAAAAGCAGTTTCTTGTTTTCATATAAATCATGTGCAAATAAACAGTGCAAAGCCAATGCGACCGATTTCTATGGCTGTAGGGTAAAATTACGTTTTTTGTTATTGTACTATTGCATTTATGTTGATTCGCACCGAACTATGTATACTCATTTGTTTTATTAAATATTTTATTTTAGAATTTTCAATTGTATAGTTAGAATATCTATGTATATGCATAAATCAAATAAAACGTGAGCTTACCTGAGTTCGAAAACCTAACAATTTATTATTTTGTTTACAAAACTATTATAAAATTTATTAAAATCTTTTTAATAAGTGATAACTAGCACAAGAAATGTAATTATTTTTGGTGATTGGTACATATTTAATAATTTTCTGAATTGAGCATATGTTTTATTGTTTTAAAATTTTAAGTTTTTCTGCGCTCGTTAATTTGTATTTGTATGTTTCCCACGAGGAATGCTTTCGTAAAAGTGTAAGAACGTTGTTTTCTTGAAACCAAAAGGAATATATTGTATTTTTGGTACAATTTACACATTGCTCAACAATAGTTTTTTTTATGTTTTTTATGTCTTTGGATTCAGAAAAAATTTTTTCGAAAACTTTTATATGAATCTTACATACTGCAAAAAATAAGTCTGCTAGAGCACACAAACTTCCCAAATCTGAATTTTTATCGTAATTTTTTGCATGTACAAACATTTCTGATGGATATGACAAAATTTGCGCGGGTTTTATTATATCCATACGGCAGCGAACACAAGAAAAAGAACAAAAGAATAATTTTGAAAATCTATTTATAAATGACCAGGTTATTCAACAAGCAATTTTTTCTATTTGAAATTCAAAATAAAATATAGCCTATATTTCAAGTTATACACTGTTAACATATCTGCGCAAAATTTCATTTAAATCGGTCCAGTAGTTTCGGAGATTAGCAAGAACAAACGTCGTGACACGTTATTTTTATATAGATATACATAGTTATATAAATTTCCAATTTTAAATAATATTAAATTCGGTGCGAATCGATGTTCTTACAATAGTACAACAATAAAATACATATCGCACCCTAAATACAAAAGCGGCACAACTCAAAATTCTCAAATTTTCAGGAGAGGCAAAAAACTGTTTATGCAAAAATGATTGTAATATTTAAAATAAAATTGGTTCCATTATGAAAGAAGTCTATTTCGAAGAAGGTTTTGCTAAAATTTTTTTAATTTTATATTATATTTGTGGAAATAAAGTATAATTTTGAGTTATGACCCTTTAAGTGAAATTTTTTCGTTTGACTAGTGATATTAAAAAGGCACAGAACAAAATAATACCGTCAATTGAACTCACTTTTTTCAATTAAAGAAGCACAATGCAAAATAATACACTACAAAATTTATCACTTTTTACGGTAATAGCGGCAAAACTCAAAATAAGACACTATATGTGTAACAAAAGTAATCAGCACTTCTTGAGAACATTGACGCAACTAAAAATAGGTCTTTTTAGTCGATCGTGCGTAAGCAATGCAATTAACATAAAAACAGACATAACGGTATTTTTCCAGTTAAAGAAAACAGTGATGAGAAAGAAATTTTTGAAGTAGTTAGAGATGTGTACTGTGAATTATTTTACGGAAAAAAGTACATTTTGGAAAATTTTGAGTTGTGTCACTTTTGTATTTAGGGTGCGATATATTTGCCAATCAAATAAGAATCAGCGACATTAGCTTTACGTATCTTATGTCCACATATATTGTGCGAACACAAAACGAGCCTTTGCTGTTTTTGTTTGTTTATATGGATTCTTTCGTTTGTTTATTAAATGTACACACATGCACACATACTTGAGAATGCAAAGACACAAACGTATGAACACATGTATACACATGTAAATGAATAGTAGAGACATGAGAATAATAAATTCTCTCAGAAAATAAATGACTCTTGAAAAAAGTGGTTTTAGCATGGTTTTTGTACTAAAACCATCAGCAAATTTAGCATTGGCAGAACAATGTATGACAGTGCAACATCTTTATATATTTATAGTCTTTGCTTAAGCGAATGATACATGATCAATGTTCAGCTTCAATGTTTGTCATTGTGTGCGTAATTTTATAAAAAAAAAATAGTCGCACTTATACGTATACGTGTGACTATTTTTTGTAAAATAACGCACACAATGACAAATATTGAAGCTGCACATTGATCGTGTATCATTCGCTTTAAGTATGTATTAAATAGAAAATTATTCATACTTTCATTTTTAAATAATTATTTTTTAGAAAATACCAAAGAATTTATGTTCAAAGTTGCCACATTTGAAAATATTTGATATCCGCGATAATAAAATTACAGAATTACCTGATGAAATTGCTCTATTACAAAGTCTTATACGTTTAGACATTTCTAATAATTCCATAAGCAATTTACCCTGTTCTTTGTCAACATTGGCTCATCTGGTTAGTTTGCAAGTAGAAGGAAATCCCATCAAATCGATCCGTCGTGATATATTGCAGTGTGGTACA
This sequence comes from Dexiosoma caninum, assembly GCA_963924685.1. Taxonomy (NCBI): domain Eukaryota; kingdom Metazoa; phylum Arthropoda; class Insecta; order Diptera; family Tachinidae; genus Dexiosoma; species Dexiosoma caninum. The sequence continues at coordinate 129,097,521 of OZ004725.1, read as the reverse complement.
GTAAGAATTTTAAAAACACTTAAAGATCGCTCAATTCAATTTGGGACAGCTGCTGACGATATTAATATGGGTAGTGATGGTTTGAATAGCCCTCGGAAGCCACAACGTTCGGGTGAAGAAAATTCTATATTTCCCGATAGGTATTCATGTATAACGTTTGAACATTTTTCTTTATATTATTTCAACATTAAAAGTTTGTTTTGCAGGTACAAACTCCGTAAGACTCGATGTTTAACCGTTACCATGCAAAATGTTGCAGAAGTTCCAGAAGAAATTTTTGAAACGGCTTGCAATGAAAATGTAAATATCGTAGATTTTTCACGCAACCGCTTTAATACAATACCAGAAGGGTATGTAAAAACTTCCTGCCTGTTTTATATTATACTTGTATACTCTTATGTATTTTTATATTTTCCTTTAGCATCCTGCTAATGAAAAACTGTTGTTCGGAATTAATTTTTGCCAACAATTTTATTATGTCAGTGCCTACATTTATATCACAATTCACACGCCTAAGCTTGATAAACTTATCCTGCAATAATCTTACAACACTTCCAGAGGAATTTGGATTATTGAATACATTAAGGGAACTTAATATATCAAATAATAGGTAAACATTGCGACTATATACTTGAAAAGTAAATATGATTAATAACCTTTCAAACTAATAATTTTCCCAACTATTATAGATTTGAAAATTTGCCAAATTGCGTTTATGAACTTCAGGGCCTAGAAATCTTATTGGTCTGTGATAATCGTATTAAAGTTATTGATGCTGCTCAAACTGGATTAGGTGCATTGAAACGCTTGGCAACATTAGATTTACGCAACAACGATATTGAACAAGTGCCACCTATTTTAGGAAATTTGAAAAATATAGTGTAAGTTTTCAATAGAATTTTAGACAACTAGATAATTGTGCAATTTATTTACAGTACTTTGGAAATAATAGGAAATCCTTTTAAATTACCACGTCATCAAACTCTACAAAAAGGAACAGAAGCCATAATGTCTTATTTAAGAGATCGTATACCAATTTAAAAACACACTGGGGACAAATTTAATACTCACATATACTGCATCGCACAAAACTAAAAAGGAAGATTAACTATACAAACTAAAAGAACATTTTATTTTATATATCGTGACCTAAAATTAAGAAAAGGCCAATCATCGCTTTTTTATAAGTTTACATGGGAGATAAAAAGCTTAATAAAAAGAGAATTTTGTGATTATAAAATGCTTTTTTCACATTAGCATCAAAAATAATGATGAGTTTATTTATAAAAACTGGAAAATATTTTAGAAAAATACTCTTTCCCCTACCATTTCCTAATCCACTTTGGCAATGATGGCTTACTTTACGAACAATTAATTAATCTTACTAATTTCAGTTAAATACTCGTATATTTTTATTAATTAGTAACTAAATCAGTCCAAACCAATATTTCCGACGATAGTGTGATTCCAATTTTGGAATATCCATCTCTTTATAAAGTTTAATCGTTGTTCGTATCGCCTGGAGGCGATGTACCATTATCAATCATAAACCCGATATTGCCTTTTTTGTTAGGCCCTTTTGCTTTTCAGATGACGATATGTATATATACATATTATGCTTTATATTATATTATTATACTTTAATTTATTAATTCATTTGCCAGAAGGAAATCGATTATAATAATTTCTATATTATCTTTTAAGCTTAAAGGTTTGTTTTTATTAAATATTTTTCTATATTTCGTCAACCATCGGTTAATATCTTCAGGATATTTTTTTCTTATTAAAAATAAATAATAAAAAATTTCCTGAAGATATTAACCGATGGTTGACGAAATATTGATATAGAAAAATAACAAATAAAAACAAACCTTTAAGCTTAAAAGATAATATAGAAATTGTTATTTAAAGAAATAAGGTTAAAAAATAAGGATTAGAAATCGATTATAGTTTTAAAATAAATATAAATATTTTCTAGCCACTAGTCAACTGGTTACACATTTGTTTCTTAGTTATCGGTTTTTATTTTTACCGCATTGAGATATTTAACGAAGAATTCTTAATATATATTCTATATTCGTATAATATATTTATGTATTTGAAAAGCACTTTGAAATAAAATTAATAATATAATTGTAAGCAGAGAATTTTCTTTTTTATTCAGATTAATTTTGTTTTACTACTTCAGCTTTCAAACGTTTAGCTAAAGATTTTCTTAGCTGCAACGCTGCGGTGCTTCCACAATTGCCTTCTTGTTTTTCAAAATCATCAATTGGTTTTGATACATTTTCCAATAATTTCTGTGCTACTTGGGCAGATGTTGGACGAATATTTGATGATGTCGTAGCAGCTGTTAGATTCTTGGCTACTGTATCTTGCAATTGCTTGGTCCGTGTCTTCTTTTTTATTTCGACTATTTTATCTCGTTGTTGACGCAAGTATTCCTGACGAGTTAACACCTCATCAGGATTGACCTGATATTTTGAAAAAAAATTTAGGTGTTTTTAATTTTCAATAAACATTATGCAAACCTTTTGATTTTTTTCAAAAAATAAATTTAATCTTTCGAATTTATCAGTAACGTTATTTTCGGCGTTATCCTCTTCAGGCGTTATAGAAGCCTCTGTAGTTTCAGTTTCTTTTTCCACCGACTTGGCAATTAAGTCTTCAACATCAGTTAATCTGTCACTTGAAAAATAAAACAAATTTAATATATGCATGTTCTATGTTATTTATGGTTAGTAATTTTTATATGAAATTTGAAGCACATTTAAAGCTATTTTATCATTTTAAAGTTTACAAATTTTCCACAAATGAAATGTACTGATTATATTGAAATACAGAGATTCATATTGGAGTTTCGTTTTACATAGGCATACTGCATTATAGTTATAATATAATATAATGTTGCTGTGGAAATAAGCAGTAAAATTTTACCGATTTCTGAATAAAAATTTATTGGTTACTGCAATTTCTTTCAGTAAGCAGTAAAAATCATAATTTTTAACGCTTTATAAAAATTATGCAGTATGCTCATGTATGATGCGAACGAAGCGTAATAATATCTTTTCTGAGCACACACGAAACACCGAATTTCTATATAGTGTAAAGAAGCGATTGAATATCAAAAATAAACCAATAGAACTGTCTATTAGGCACAGCAACCCGAATAAAAAAAGTGCCGCTTGGTGCGTCTGATATTAAACACAATGTAGACATAAATTTAATCGAAATCAAAATTATAACTATTATTCTCTAAATTTTTTTCAAGTATAAATATGTATAGTAACATCTAGACCAGTGATGCGCAAAAATTGGTTGCAATTTTGGAAATGAGAATTTGGACAAAAGTAAAAAATAATTTAAAAAGTTTTTCGTTTATTTGTTTATTGAACGTAATTACATGCTTTTTAACACCGCGCAAAAAGACATTAATTAAAAAATAAACCTATTTTCATATTGAATAAATAGTTCTTCTCGTTCATCGTCTTTAAATTTATTCATAGTATTATGAAAAGCACCATTATGGAGGCTACAGACGTTGCAACAAGTCTATCATTCATGTTGCGTATTTTCACACAAATACTGCAACCAACAAGTAAACCATAAACGGAACATCAATTCTGAATTGAATATCGCTGCGGAAACACATTTTAAAAAATACAACTTTACAGGTTGCTTGTTTTCACTGAAATGAATCAGTCACAACACTAAAAAACGATGCACACTATGCAACCAACATCAATCCAATTAGAAAATATCAAAATAGTTTGATGTTTTTGAAACCTCGAATGCAACATGAGTTGCAACCAACAACAAAACTTGCCTGGTTGCATAAGTATGTTGCATCTTCTGTAGCCACCGTAATTTTTTTCAACATTTCTACTCACTTTCACACAATTTTTTTATTGAATGCGCACCACTGCTCTACCATCTAAGCATCTAAAAGCACTAAAATAAAATTAATTTGAGAAAGTAAGCAGCACTAGTATTTCAAGATGTTCAATTGTGGTTTTGTGCGTTCCAATAATTTTGGATAACTTTGTCACATTCAGAGAGTAATTTTATTTTTATTCCCAAAAGTTGGGCACTTTTGTTATACGCCTGGAACAGGCCTATTTTCTGGTCAATTTTATGGTTTTTTGCGTACTTTAGTACATTTTTGTCTCTTATTGAAATACATATGTAAATTATAGTTTACTCTCATTTTACCGAACTTTACCAGAAAAGTAAAAGAAACACACCTATTAATCCACATATGTATGTGAGCTACAGGGTTATTTTTGTATATGTATGTATAATTATAAGTTAAAATTATATAAATAAATATGTACATATATCGATGTGGTAGTGTTCGAAATCAAACTCGGATATACATACATATGTATATACATACCTCCGCGAATGTACAATGTTTGCAATACTATCAAGACTGTCATGCTCTTGCAACAGTGACAATTGATTTTTCTCAATTAAATCCAAAGCCTGCAGCTGTAACTCAATATTACGTTGAGTCATCATGCGTATGAATATTTTTATATCATTAGCAGCCCATATCTACACAAAATGTATACATACATACATACATATTTTTTTTAAGTGTAAGGAAAGAAAATTGAATTATCGAAATTTTCACTATCTACAAACCTGTTGGAAAAGACCCTGATGAATTTGAAAAGGATTATCCTTATGCTGTTGCTTACCTTCGGCACAAGCCAACTCGAATTGTTCTGGCGTAATTTGCATCTCCTCCATAAAACTACCCAACATGTAATCCACTAAATGTTTATAATCATCATGGATTTGTTTTATATCAGCATTATATTGATCCAATTGCAAATTGGGATCGAAAACTGGTCGCGAGAAAAAATTATTTAAAAGTTTTCAATTTCGAAGCAAAAAACATGATTGGGCTTACTCAAAGATTTCTCCTCAATAAATGTTTGCAGAGGTGCATTCCAAACTGGCCCATGAAGAAAACATACCAATGAATCAAAAACCCAAGAATCATCGCTATACATTTTCGTATTTTTTCCAATAATTCTTTTCAGCTGCAATCATCAAAGCTTTATATAGCGTAGGTTCTATAAATATTAGTGAAAGAAAATTCAATTAGTTTAACCTTTTAATCGCCATGACAACTGCTAAGCCTAGCAAACTTATTCGTTGCACGAATTTTGTGTTAAGTATTGATGGTGGTAAATTTGAATACCTACACATATATTTTCTTTCAATTACATTAAATTTTCAGTCATAAAGTAGTTCTATGCTGTGCTACAACTACTATACGGCTGTTTTATACTGCTGTACTTGCACGTTACTATTGGACATTTACTAGAGATACCACCAAGCAAATTTGCAGTATCGAATACAAGGTTTTTAACTCTAGAAAAATGAATGCGTATCGAATAGATTTGACTTCAATATCTTTCGAACCACTTTACATATTTGTAAAATTTGCCGCATCCGATACATTTTTTTTAATTCTATAAAAATCGGTGAATATATAAACCCGATTTGACGAAGACTTTTGGAGTTATTAGAAAAGAACGAGTTTTCAAAATTTTTCAATTTAGCAATCGACACCTTTTTCTATTGTTGAGAGCCGATTAGATTTTGATCTTGATCGGCTTCGTGCTTTAAAAATTATTTCGAAATTAACAAATTTTCTAAAATTTTATATCCGAAATCTACCTCAGTGAATCGATTAATTATCCAACGACATCTAACTGAGCTCTATATGTTTTGATGCAATACAGTTAATACTGAACCGTTGCCGCGTTCTTAAGTTATAAGATGTTTACTCGAAAACTCCATTTTCGAAAGATAGAGTACAATCATTCGGAAGTTCTTATGACGGAAATATAAAAAAATACAGTCGAATTAAGAAGTCGGCGAAAAATTCCATTTGCTAAATAAAACAGCATTATATTGTTCCGTTTAAAAACTATTTAAAAACTATTTTATTGATTTTTTCTATTTATATAATTCATGTTTTTTAATTTAGTGTTTATTGATTTTATTTCAGATTAATTAGTTCTCATACAAATGTGCTTTCATTTCCAAGACCTTAAAATCTTAAATACACATAAAATCAAAACAAAAATTTGTATTTTAGGTTAAGATCTTTCTTTTTACTTTTTTGTTTATTATACATTAACATAAGTATGAATGTATATATCTATTTCGTATGCATTTACTTAATTAAATACTTACTTACTTAACAAATAATATTCGTGCCATAAACAAAATTTGTTAATTTTTTTTTTTTTATAAAAAGCAATATGTACTTTTTGCACTTTCTTGCATTTTTCTGAATTTGATATATAAAAAAGCTCAATGGCTCTCAGTGCGGATCGGAACCAAATTAGTCGCGTTCGCAAGATATTAAGCTCACTTAGATGTCGTGAGATAATGGACCGACTCGGTTCAGTAGGTTTCGAAAAATTGCTCTTTTGTTCATTCCGAGATATCGTTGACGAAAATTTTCGAAAAAACTCTTCTTTTCTATAATAACTGCAAAAGCCTTAAAAAATTCATCGGATGGCGCAAATTTGACAAAAATCTGTAAAGTGGTTCGAAAGACTTTAATGTCAAAAATTTTCGAGAAAAATTTCTTGTCAAACCGATTTTCAATACGCATTAATTCTTCTGGACTTTAAAAGTTTCAGGGACGATTCCCATTTTTTTTTTTGCTATGGTCTACCGGAGGTAAAGTTAACAAATTGGCAATGAATATGTGAAAAGAACACAAATCAATTAAACAAACTCTATTCTTATTTTAAATTTTTTTCTTTTACTATTGTGTTTATAAATAAATGAGCAATTAAGTGAAATATAGCATGTATTAGTGTGTCACGAAAACTTCATAAAATTTAAACAATAGAATATTAGAAAAATTAAACGAGGAAACCTTTTTCACGGTGTAGTTTAAGAGATAGTTTAAATATTTATTTTTGCGTGTATAAACTTAAGTATTAAAATCTGTTCCATATTATTTATAAATTATAAAAAAAAAATCATTTGATTATAAAACGCTTATGTTTTCCTCTTAATTATTAAAGTTATCTTGTTGTGAATGTATTTGTTTATAATTAATTTATTTTCTTAACATGACAAATATGATGATATATATTTATATTTTATTTTATTTTATTATTTGTGATTTTTTTTCTATACTTTTTGTATGCTCAGTAAAAAATGTTATTTATTTATTTACTTTTTTACCTTCAAGGTAAAGAGTTCATTTCATAACCTATAATATAACAATAGTTTTATTTTATATTGCAGTTAAATAAACATATAATGGCTCAATTATGGATGGCAACCGAACTTCAGTTACGTTGCCGACTGGCAATCAGAAATTTGTGGTTGTCAGAAAGCATTAAAAAGCAATTGATATTAACAATTCTCAGTTGGGCATTGTCATCTGCAATGCCATATGCGACAACTGGTGCCTCAACGTCGTGACGTTCTGTTGCCATCCGTAATCTAAAGTAATCTTAAAGTAAATTATAAAAAATATTATTTGTCTAAAAAGCAGGCTTCTTTAAAGGAATTTAATATGTATGTATGAGCATATGTACGTACATATGTGTGAATAATATGTAAAGTGGTTCGAAAGATATTGATTTCGAAAATTTCTTAGCAAATCCATTTTCGATACGCATTAATTTTAAGGGTTAATGCATAAATTTGTTTTTTGGAAATTTATTTTTAAAATTTAAAGTTTCAAAATTTTAAGGTTATTTTTAGCCGCAAAAAAATTTGTATACGCAATGTAATAAAATATAATAAATTTGATTTGTGTTCTCTATAATATCAAACTTCTGCAAGGGAAAACAAATTTAAAACAGCTTTGAGAAAACAAGCTATTTTTACAAATTAACTGCCTGTTTTTAGAAAACGAAGGAAGAAATTCGTTCGTTAATTTAGCAGATTGTGCAGATCGATAGATATGTTAAATTTACCAAAGGGCTTATTTAATTATTTTTTGGGAACATAATTTCGGCACGACGATATACCAACGAAAATTAGTCTTATTTATACATATGTAAGTTAATGGCGTGAGATTCATTTTTCCGACGTGTTATTTCATAAATAACCCTTTCCTGTGTACTTCGTGATTATTTTTTTTGTACCAGTGCTCAGGATGTGTCCCCCACGTATGCAATTCATGCACCTAAACTATTTTTTTATCTTGGACCAGCACTCAGGAGATGACCCCTACACATGCGATGTATTGTGCTGGAACTAGAGGAAAGCGATAGTAGGAGATATAGCAGGAGGTGAAGCTTCACTATCTTACAACTATGCATTTGCACGTTCTTTGCTTTATAGCAGCGTTGTAGCGCCTCTGATGTCAAGGAGACGTATTAAATTTTTTGAAGCTTCGTTTTTAGTAGTCGTTTTTTAGTAATTATTTTACTTCGCCGGTGCTACACAATACCGACGATGTGCTTGTTGATTGGTTAAAGCTGATGTCGTTACTGTTCAGTGACCAGTGACTATGTCTTCGCCACTGAAACCTTACGACAACAACTGACACAAAGACACAAATACAAATCAGAAAAAATGCGAGATGTTTTTATCAGTCTGAAACTGGGGCTCAACCCGCGAAATATTTGGTATTCTAGGCACCCTCATTTGAAAACAAAATGTAAATAAAAGAAGAGGCAGGTGGTGAAGTGGTATAATGATAGAGAGCTTACCTGCAGTTGAATGTTTTCTTAGAATTTCTCAGTCTTTGGTAGTAAATTGACGGAATAATTTTTAAGCTAAAGGAGCGCAATATCGTCAAAAAATTCGTAATTGATAATTCTATATAAATGTGCAAGCAGCTTCTGCTTTCAAAAATAAACAAAAAAATTAGCAAAAATCAAAATAATATATGCTCCAGAGAATTTTGTTTTAATCTCGAAAATAAATAAAATGGCTTTACAGGAAGTACAGCTCAAAAGATCGACCCTTAAAGTCGGTCTGCATCAGTATATTTTAGAATATGCCAGTTTCGACTGTGGTTAATAACGAAAAGCCACAAGAATTGCAAATGATACAGTTCCACGTGGCAAATACATCAACCAAAATTATATGTTTATAGAAAAACTCTCTTAATATGTTTGAGAATTGCGAAAATATAAGCAAAATGAACTAAATAGTCATAGCAAAAATATTTTATGCAACAAGTATTTTTTTATTCGATAGTTTAGGTGGATAGTGAATAGATGGAAAGGAAATTGCAAAAATTGAACAGTCGCGGTTGTCATGTCTTTCAAATGTTTCTAATAAAAAATATTTTTTATAAAAGTTAGTTTTTTGCGTTATTTCTTACAATTTAAAGCCCTATAGGGGTTCAGGAATACCCTTATATCATTTTACTCGTATAGTTCGTAGAATGTTCTTTCTATTACAGTCGCTGATCGAATGTTGCCCATTAAAGTGGTCTCTATCAATATATTCCTGAATACTTTTCGATTGAATTTTTCCCACTTGTTAATTACACTTTCGCAGATTTACCCGGTTTATTCAGTTTTTATATGTTGTATGAATAATTCGTGTTGTATCAACATGTTTGCTCATTGATGGCGCTACTGAACGATAAAAATGTTTATTAAATTTACGAAATACGAAATCCAACCTAAAACTCATTTGTATACGCTGATTAAAAATTCATATTTCCACAGATTTTCAAAATAGTATCTTAAAAATGTTTAAAGTAAATAAATAAAAAAACGTTTGATATAATGACTCAAATGTGTATAATTTTTTTTACATCGCATTTTTCCATATTTAAGCATATAATCTCTAATAAAACTGATGAAAAATGTATGTGCCCGACTGACCATTGCTTAGAGTATTTAATGAAAACCAACACTTCAATAATTCTGCGTCGCAACTTTAAAAAAACGCTGTCAAATAACAAAAAGCCGCAAAGCAACCTTTGAGAATGTATTCGGAATATCTTAAAGAAGATAAGATGCATTACACAGCCCATCTTCGTTTAATAATCTCGACTGCAAAACTTAATCAGGCCAATCATGAATTGTGTAGCTTCATCGGCGAAGTAACTCCTTGATAGCAGCTGCTCTTCAACACTGCTATAAAAAGAAATAAAAAAAACGTGAAAAAGCAGTGTTGTAAATCAAAATTCCTTTCCTATAGAAGGTAACGCCCATACTAGACAATAATTGCCTGAGTGTTACTTAGTGTGTTTAATTTTTTTTACTCCTCTTAAGATGAAAACAAATTCCCCACTCTTAAGTTACATTGAAAAAATTTTACATTCAAATTAACTTAGGTATTTCCGGATTTTCTAATTGCGTTCTTGTAAAATACTTATCTCCGTAACAGATACTTATCTCCGTAAAAATACCTTAGCCTTCTTGTATTCATCTTGTGCCAAATAAGTCTTATTTGGACATAAATTATGCTACTCCTGAGTGAAGAAGGTGAATATTTTGGTTCCAATATAATCTATAACGAGAAGCGCGGTTAAAGCGAGACATGAGTAAAATTCCACCACTTCTCAATATCTTCAGTGGTTAAACAGTGAGTAACTTGCCATTTTCTTATGGCATTATTTTATGTGCTAGACCGCAACAGTTCTTCAACTTCACCATCAAAAACATTTTAAAGAATTCCGGAGGAATATATTTATCTAACTGAAGGTTTAATAACGAAAGTTTTGTAATTTTTAAAAGCAATTTTTTTAAATTTTTCGTCAACGATATCTCTCGAACGAATCACTTGCTTTTAGTGAAAAGAAAATTTAGGTTTTTTTTTAGGATAACAGTTTAGATTTTGAACTTGATAGACGTAGTACCTTGAAATTTTCATAATTATTTCGACATCTCTGTGTGCCGAATGCGTCAAATTTGGTTCCGATCCCGCTTTTAAGTTATGAAATATTTACACACACAAACAGACAAAAATAGGTGTAAAATCTGTAACTTCTTCTGTACTTCTTTGTTTGAATAACCACAGTTTTGCTCCTTGAATTTTCTACGTCCTTCTGTAGAAATTACTGATCTCTCCACATCTAAAAATATAACGAACGAATAAAACGATTATTTTTCTCTTCAGCAATGCATTTAATATGAATGATTAACCGATATTCGTCTAAATAATACGCGCAAATTCTTGAATATCGTTTTCATGGAATTATTAAATTTTATTTAATTTAAATTTTGCAATTATTGGTTGTTTTTTCTGGCTTTTTTTTAATTCATATCTATTTGGCTCCAAGGGTCTAATCACCGCATTCGATACCGAGTAAACTATCGTATCTTATAATATTTCTAGACGTATCGAGTAAACTATCCATCTCAAAAATATTTGTTGTTTTTTAAGTTTTTCAAAATATGAAACACTTTCGACGCTTAAATAAATTGTTTTTTCTCCATACGCTAGGCACTGAAGTATCGAATGGTAGAGTGATGTCACAAGTTTTGTATCTCTCAAATTACGATACATTTAATACGATATCCAATTCCATGATCCCAAACTAAGAAATATTTTGTTCGATATAAATTGCGACGGTTAGACCCCAGATGAAGTTCTTTCTTCATGACTTTCGTAATTACATACTTAAACATTGTTCGTGTTTTGTCGTATTTTCTGATTTTGAAACACACTAATTTCAATCTGCATCAGAAGTTATTTTCCTGTATGACGTTATAAATTATATGCGTGAAAATTTTCATTATTAAGAAGCAAAAAATTAATTGAAACATATAAAGTTCAACATTTACGACGTTAGTAGGAAAAATTAGGTTAAGATAGGTCGGCAGGTTGCTGTATGTAAAGGTAAAGAAAGCTACCAGCTCACTTGGGTCCAGTAGGATAAATTAATATCGAATTGTATTGCAATAAAGGCTCCCCTGATTTAAGAGATTTTATATTCATATAAACGACAAAATAATACTTTGTATCATAACAGAAGGCGAGACGCAATTACAAACCGATACAACAGTTACAACACCAATAATAATTTGCTTAAAGATTTTCTAAATCATAAAATTCAGCAATATAATAATGTATCGGTTATGCTACAATTTTCCAAAGACGATGAAATTTTTCAACGATGGTAAATACATTGCAAAACCTAAGACCAATACAATCCTCAGTACGCTCTAATATACGTATAATAAATTCGAGAACTGTTTAAGCCATGAAAAATATTCAGAGTGCAGAAACTGCTTCATCAACTCTATATGCAAAAATTTTCTAAAAACAAAGTAACTGCTGAATGTCTTCACCACTCAACTCTCCTCGCCTCTACAATAAATTCCTTTAATAAATCCATTTGTGCAAAAAAAAAAATATTATTTTGGAAAATAGATTATCTAATATTTTTCTCTTGCTCGCTTCAAAATATTCAATTAATTGCTTAATAGTTTTCCTCATATGTAAGCATGAATTAGAAAATTTAAGTTATGTATATTTGTTGTTTTGCTTTAAATAAAGTAAAATTTGTTGCAGTACTCTTTTATATAAATTTTTCCTCTGTTTTGTATTGAGTTGTCAGCATTTTATCAGTTTTTTTTTTTAATTTTTTGTTTTTTATTAAATTTAATTTTGTAGTTTTCTTTATCTTTGTTATACTGAAATTTTACATAACTATAATTGTTGTAATTTATATGTTCTTCTCCCTTTTTAATGATTTTTTGCATTTCTTGTTAATGTAGCCTGTGGCTAAAAAAAAACTGATTCATCTTTTAACTATATAATACGGTAAATTTTTCTTTAAATTAATTTTCTCTCCTTCATTATACATATATAATTTTCTGTAATATTTAAAAATTTAAAAATGTTTGTTCTTGGGATTAGTAGTTGTTGTATTTTTATTATTATTGCAAACGGATGAAGACGTGATAACAACGGCAGCGGAGTTGGAAGAGGATGATGTTGATGTTGATAATGACAAAGTTGGCGATGAAAACAAAGATGCTGATGCCGCCGCATAAGGAGGCGTTACCGCTGCTACCGCTGTAGGCGACGACATTGTTGCGAATGTTTTTATAATTGTTTCAGCAGCAGCGGCCGCAGCTGCTGCTACCGCAGCATTTGTAGCGGCCGTTTGCTGATTTTGGAATTGATGATGGTGATGTTGCAGATGGTGGTGGTGGTGCCGATGCTGATAGGGCTGATGTTGATCATTATGATGTTGGTGAGTTGAATGCTGTAGATGGTATTGGGTTTGATTTTGGGGGTGTTCTTGTTGGTGGTGGTAAAGTTGCTATGCCAAACGTGGCTTTTTTTGATGTGGGGACTCTTCGTCATCTTCATCTTCTAACTCATATTCATCACCTGAATCACTACCATAATCAACCAGCTAAAAAAATAAAGCAAAAATACATATTTGTTATAAAACCATTTTAAATTTAAAAAATATGTATGAAATAATATATGTATGTATATAGTAAATACATACATACAAGGGTACCACGGTAATCTAGTGAGTAGTGTGCTAGTTTCAGTTTGGGGTTCTAGATTCGATTCCTAGCAGAGACCCTGGTCTGTATCACTAGAACACATGAAAGTTGTTTCACAACAGGTATCACAATGGGACCATAATAAATTGTACCCAAGTGGGATGGAACCTTTCTGTACCTGTACATCCAGCAACCTGCCGACCTAATCTAACCCTACATACATACAAACAAACAAACAAACAAACAGACATACATACTATGTATATGATTATTTCTTTAGTATTTTTTTTTAATATTACCATTACTCCTTCTTTATTTGTAAAAATATTTTGTACAGTAAATTTCTATTTGTAGAGATTGTGTCAAAATATACTCAAACGAAATAAAGCCTTGCTGATGTGATGTTTATCTATTATTCATAATAATAGAATGATGACAGTATTCATTGTGAAAAAATATTAACATTTATGTAGATACATACAACAACTCAATATTCTCTAAACTCAATTTCTAAAATAAATATTCTTTGCTTGGGTTTTTTCGAATAATAACGTGATTAGCCTTCTTGAAGCAAAATGATGTATTGTAAATAAATTTTTTTGAAATATCGCCGATTTCTACACGTTATTTATTTATTAAGCTCAAAAATGTACCTTCTTTAAAATATTTTCCCCAGTTTGTACTGCAGATGTTGCCTGTGCCTCTTTATTTTCGTCTACTGTTGCAGTAGATGCATTAGTATTTGATTTATTATTCTCATTACTGTTAAGCTTAGCTGTTGTATTTGCTGTTACCCCTGAAACACTTGCTGCTACGGCAGCAACTGCAGCAGCTGCTACCGCTGCGACGGCTTCACTTGAAGCCATCGATGACAGGAGTTGCGTGGCCGCAGCTGCAACTGCTGATTCCGACAAAGCACTTGTTGAAGATCCCGCTGCCGTCTGGGTCGTGCTCGTATTCGATGTTGACGGTACACACCCGCCAACTCCTCCGCTTAAAGCTAATTCTTGTTGTTGCTCTACTGCTGCTAATTGCTGTTGCAGCTCTACTATATCACTCTGTTGCTGCTGCTGCTGTGCTTCCAAGTGAGCAGCCGAAGATGTCGAAGCCACACCGGCTGCAGCTGCTGCTGCAGCAGCAGCTACCAAAGTGCTGTTAAGATTCATTTGCTGTTGCTGTTGATAACTTTGTAATGGATGCTGGTGTAGAGCTAAATTGGCAGCTGCTGCGGCAGCAGCAGCACCCAAATGAGCGGCGGACGTTTGTTCATTACTATTGCAATTACTGCTAGTGGAAGGAGTTTGTAGGCCACTCGCGGAATCGCTACCACCACCGCCGCCACCACCTGTTGGCGATAGGCTTGAGGATGACGTCGTTGTTATACTAGTACTAGATGTGTTGCTCAGCATACCACTAGTACCGTGCTGTTGCAGTTGTTGTGCATTTTGTGGCGGTGATTTTTGTTGCAGTTGAGATGTCTGAGAACCATTTTTTTCAGTAACGGCTAGAAAAATATGTAAATAGAGAAATATATTTTTCAGTTTTTTTTTCACCACAAATTATTAGACAAAATAATTTTTCCAGTATGTGAAAATTAATGCATTCAGTTTGCCAAAAATGTCAATTCGGTTAAGAATTCAATGAATTAATCACAATTAAAAACTCTAAAAATACAATTGCTTTACTAAAGAAATTAATTATATTGCAAATTTCATCAAAACAGATTATATTAGAAAAGCGTTTTCAACTAATTTCGTCAGCTGAATGAATCCTTATTGAAAAATAATTACAATTCTTTCCCTTTTAATCATCAATGAATTCATTGAATTCTTTTTTCGAATAAAAAGACTAAACTCACATTTTAATTGTTTCTATACGTTTGATAAAGAATTTTGTAATTCATAATCAAATCATTCATATTTAAAGTCAAGTCATGCACAAATTTTTCCTTCAATTACTCACACTTCATGACGCTGTTATAGGTTTCTAGCTCTTCCAAATCTTCCTCCTCATTAAACCACATTTCTTCATCTTCGTCCATTTGCCTTTGATCACGGCGAAAACGATTACCACGAATAATTGGAATGCCGCTAAAAATATAAGAACACTAATAATAACATACCAAAAACTAGTATAATGCCAAACATTAGCTTACGTATCTAAACCCATCTTATCCCGATCTTTTATTCGTTCTTGATATTGGTCATACCGATTTTTTAAATATTTAAATGTCTGCACATATTCGATCTCTTCAAATATTTTGCTAAATGTTTCAACAAAATAAACACACAACGTTTTGATATCCTCCAATTTAATAAATTCAAACAACTCCAATATAGCTGATTCGAGTAAGTTATAACGACCATTATTACGAATAAAGGCATCCACAACGGGGGCAAATAGATTTCCTTTGACAATGTGTCTAAAAAATTTAAAAAGTTATATTTTTCGTTTGTTGTAGAAAAACTTAGATAAACTTGCCGATTATAGAACTCATCTTTAAGAGCAACAATTTTTCGTAAAAGTCTTAAAGCGCCTAAGACAAGGAACGTATGAGAACTCTTCATTAGCACAAGAATTCTCTTGAGGAGATCTTTCTGTATGATAAAATTCTTAATATGATAAGTATGATGTTCAACACAAAATGACAAAATATCTAATACAATTCCTAACAACTGTGCAGTTTGATAATCTTCGTTTTGTGGGCGATCATCGATGGTATTGAGCAACAAAGGTGCTG
The DNA here is from genome assembly GCA_963924685.1 of Dexiosoma caninum. NCBI lineage: Eukaryota > Metazoa > Arthropoda > Insecta > Diptera > Tachinidae > Dexiosoma > Dexiosoma caninum. The sequence goes on along the minus strand of OZ004725.1, from coordinate 129,081,348 downwards.
AAAAAAATGTTGTAATTATTTTAATTTAAACGTTAACAATATATTTATATAGAAACTTACCTATTAACGTTTGTATACTATGTTTATAGAAAAAATTCAAAAAATCTCCCTTCTCTGTCAACATATTTTCTGGTTCCAACAGTATTTTAATAATGCCCATCAATTGTACTGCAATACCTAACTCTGGTTCAGAATCATTCAACATTTGTTCAATGGCAATATTTAATAACATACGGTCCTACAAGATTTTCCAATTAAATTATTTCAGGCGTATGTGCGTACATATTACAAAACAATTAAGAGGAATATAAAAAACACAATTCTTGCATGCCAATTTTTTGCACACAAAAATAAAACAAAATATTTTTCTGTCTTGTAAGTTATTATCTTATAGATGGTACTGAATGTATTTAATGTGCCTGAATTCAAAATTCCACGAAATTTCGTGCTGGTAAAATTCTTAAGACAATACGCACCTCTTTAAGCATTACTTTGTTTTTACTTTACAAAATATGTATTCTATTTACATCTGTATAGTGTTCTATATGACTAATTTCTTAAATTGTATTCCAAAGTGTATTCATAAAAATCAAAATTTCGGCATAATAATTAGTGAAGTTATTTCTTTTTAATATTTCACTCAAGTTGAAGAAAATTATAACACTATTTAAAAATATTAAGAACAGAAATTATTATGACAAAATGTTATTTGTTATGTTCCCCTATTTGTTTCAGAGTGCGGGTTCTCATATAACAAAAAAAAACAACTTACACCTTCTGTACGATTCACCTGCTGTAGTGTATAGTTGCGTACAAATAGTGGAGAAAATTCGACAATGGCCGTTAGGATATCAATAGAAGCCGCTTTTGTCTTCTGATCATTCATCACAAGTGTAATTTCTAATGCTTGTAAAATACCCAGGCATGTTAGTGTTTTGTAGAAAGAATCTTTTCCTTGCGGCTGCAAATTTTGCGCGTAATTACAGAATTCCTTTAGAAACAAAACAATATCACGGCGCTTAGCATCACTTGTATTTGGATCGGTAAGTATTGTAAACATATCAACGAGGAAACGTTCATCCTCTTGGATGAGTGTTACAATTTCGACTTTATTAAAAAATATAAAACTAGATAAAGTGTTTAGCATGTTATCTTCTACAAACACCGACGGCGTGGGCAAAATTATATCCTGTATATACTGAACACGAAATGTTTGATGGATTTTTGCTAACAGGTCTTGATTTTTTATGGGAACTGCTTCACGGAATTTAGCCCATTGTTTTAAATACTGACGATGTTTCTTTGGTTGAGTTGCGCTAGGATCATACTCTAGACATCCCACAACATCAAATATTGTATCTTCAGCAAACATTATTTCAAATAGAGCGTTTTTGTTTAACAGAAAAATGTTTTTGAATATTTCAAAGAGATGATGTAACCCTTCTGTATTATCCAGATCCTCACAAACGTGAAACAGATTTAATAATTTTTTAATATAGTTTTCAGATTCCAAAGCCATTGACAGCTTTTCCTTACGCAACGGTGTAGTCAAGCAATTCTGAATGACTTCGGATATGTCTTCAAGGCGGGCTAATTCACAAGGAGGCAGTTCGATAGGCGGTGCTGTATCTGACATATCTTCAAAACGTTCATCTTCGGATTCTTCGACAATGTCTTGTGTAATTTCAACGGATGGATCTTTACCTTGAACCTGGATAGAATAAGAAATAATTAAAATAAAAAAACAGTAGAATTACTACCGTCTTATTCATACAAATATTTTTGGTTTTTAAAAATTGTTAAAATTAAATATCTAAATCTAAAACAACAAAAATTCTATATATACATATATAAAAAGATATATTATTGGTTCCGCACGAAAAGGAAATTAATTCCTGCGGTATAAGCTCTCCACGAAGTATATTCATCATCCATGTGTACAGTAATTATGATTTTGTAATGCTTTCAGCTGTTGGTAAAAAAAAACATTTTGGACGAAAATACACTTTCATAAATAAATGAAATAATTTTTTAATTATATTTAGTTTTTGAGCGATGGTCTTTTTTATGAAAAGTGTTTTTAATTATTTATTTTCAATATATCAATAAATTTTTTTATTATTATTTTATAATTTTTTTATTATTATTTCCTGACGATGCTACCTTTCATAAAAAAGACCATCGCTCAAAAAAATAAATATAATTAAAAAATTTAATAAAGGCGAAAATAAAAATAGAAGTGAGACTAATATATATAAAATAATCTAATTTATAAACATAAAAATTAATAAAATATGAAATAGGGTCAGCAGTAACAGACAGGTTTGGGCAAAACAAATGACCTGGTGTATTTAACATATAAAACAGAAAATGCACGAAAGTTGTGTATTTAAAATACAAAATATAAAATACAGTATTATAAAAAATTCAAAATAAAATATTAAAATTTCATGAAGATGTTAACCGATGGTTAACGAAATAGTAAAACAAATAACAAATATTTAATAAACAAACTTTTATTGCCGTAGTCATTAAATTTTTTCGAATTTATAAAAGGTTTAAAAATTTAATTTACATGGAAATTTGTTTATTAAAGTTTTTATAAATCAAAAATATTTTTTATGAATACGGTAGTAAGCCTTACAAAGAATCAATAAATATTTAAAATTTATTGAGGATGGCGGTGGTCGAAGTAGTCTGCACGTTGACTACAAAACCAAAAATTTCCTGGGTTCAACCCCAGTTTCTGATTCACAAAAACATCTGATGTGTAGGTTTAAGTGGCATTTCTCCTACTATCTTTCCTCTAGTTCCAGCACAATTCACCGCATGTGTAGGGGACATCTCCTGAGTGCTGGTGCAAGATAAACAAAATTATTTATTTCCTTTCATAAACACCAGAGATGCAAACTCTTGATGTGCAATAAGTAAAATCCGCCAACGAAAATAATCCTTCTACAGACCTGCATTATATTATATTATATTGATTGGATGAATGCCTTTTTATATTTAGGTAACTTTTACCCTCACTGTTGCTGCCCGCACACAGTCTCTTTAAAAATTTCTCTGATACCTAGTTCCGAAATTATATTTAAAATATTTTAAGAATCATGACTGGGGACCCAAATACAATATGTTACAAGATAATTATAGTATTGAATTACATTACATTTTTCGATGTAAATTAAGGAATTAATTTTTTTATTACTCGCTAATTTTTTTACATTTAATCGTTATATGTATATCCTATATAACACGTTTTTTACAGTAGGCTTTTGCATTGCAACATGAAATAAATAAAAAAATTTAAATAAAACAAAGTAATTTTTTTAACTATAAAGATTATAAAACAAACTAAACTAAAACTTATTTTCCTTTTTTCTCACATTTTTGTTCCTTCCATTAAGCTAGTCGTTATAAAATTTTTGGTGTAACCAAAATGGAGAAAAATACCTATGTATATTGCGGAAGCAATAGAGGTTTTCACGATGAGCAGTGCAAATTGTGCAAACGACGCAAATATATGCAAAAATGATATCAGAACAAAAAGTACGTATTTGCAATTTATTTCATTATACTCCGTTTGCGCTAAAAACAAAAGAAAATTTAGCAAAAATACTTGTGTAGATATGCACAGTTGCAAATAAATAAATATTGACATATCAACCGCCATTTCTTTATTTGTAAAAAAGGTAAAGTATTAGCTAAATTGTGTAGCAGAAAATTATTAAAATAATTAATAAAATACATACATGTATAAATAATTAATAACGTGCTTTCTAAAATTATAAATGTGAAAGTGAGTTTGTTTTAAATGCTAAACGGCAAAATCAATTTTGATGAAATTTAGAACATAGGTATATCTGAGTCCAGAAGAACACAAAAAGAGAACAGCAAGGGGAGATAGGGGGAATTTGCCGCATCGCCAAAACTAACTAACCGATTTTAAAGAAATTGAAAACATAGAAAGACACATAAGCTATATATACATATAAGTATATACTTTAACATGGCTCCAAGGCCACGTTGGGGTTAATACATGACTCTCTAAAACTATCCAACCGATGGAGATAACAACGTGAAAGAAGCCACGGGTAAATGCTAGTACATATAAATAAAAATTAAATACATCGAGATGCCATATTGTTTTAGAACATTATACACTCTTTTCACAGGAATGCGAACTACCCCAATATGCATAGCAAATTTTTGTTCCGCATAAGAAAACTTTTACAACAGTTATCTTCTGGATATATTATATACATTTATATTATACATTTAGTTTACCTGACAAATTTTCTCCCATATTTCATCACAACCAGCCTTTTCTTGAAAACTGAGAGCTAAATCAAAATTATCACCCTCAGACCAAACAATTAAGGTATCCTGTTGTTTTTGATACGCGGTGTCAGGCTGTATTTTACTTTCTAGAAGTAAGCTCCCATCGGATTCTGCTCGAACTAATAAGGAGATACCTGCAAAACAAAAAGAAAAAATAAAATCGAATCTGAAAAACAAAATATAAAAAAATACAAACCTTTAAGTCTATCTACATAGTTTGATGAAACATGTCCTGTGCCACGATCATCCCATTGACGTTCCGCATTTAAGGCGTACAGTTTAACACGTCGGCGGGTATCGGTAGTCATTTTATTATTATTTTTTTAAGGATATTTACCGATTCTTAATAAACTTTTTCAATAATAAATATGAAGAGACCCACTTAATGTTATTTGTGTGTATGTTAATGTTTGTACCGCAAAACAATTTTAATTTTAGAATTCAGTTTTGTTGTTTTCTAGCGTTCCAATACGTTGTGGCACACGTGTCAAGTAGTGATTATTATGTAGCTTCTGTTTCGTTTTTACATTTCAATCGAAACAAACTGACAATAATTTTGTTTAACTTTTAATGTACTGTACAAATTACATATGTATATATATAATAAGTTATATATTAATAGTGTTTGTGTCTTACTCTTGTAAGGAATACAGAAGAGTTTCTTCCCGTTTTGGAAAAGAAAAACACGAGAACTATGTTTTCTTTTATTCGGGAAAATACCGTTATGGCCAACAAATATATTTTGAAATTTGAAATTCAAAATTTACAAGAATGTTATGTTTACTCATGTATATAAAATTAAACTAAGCATATTTACTTCATTATATGTAAACAGTGCACCTGCTGGAAGAATTATTTACAATATATTTATCTGAAAAAAAAAAAACATAAATTTTAGTAAATTAATATCAAAAAGTTTTCAAATTTCTAAATATATAGTATATTATAATTATATAATCAAGGTTGTTGCAGAATCCAATTCAGAACTGTCAGTCATAAGATTTTAAATTCTATTCCGATTTGAATTGGTGTAATGATCTGTCTAGATTTTTCATTGACTGGAAAATGGAATAAGCTGGTTTTGTTTTATTTTCATTTTGTTACTATATTTTTTTTTATAAAAGTTATAATAGTTATAGTAATAACATAAACTATTTATCTTTATTTGTATTATGGTTTAGCTGGTCTATATGCACCATTTCATTTGGTGATAATATCAAAATCTTCAGTAGACCACTAACGAAATTCTCGAAAAAAGCTAAGAAATTTCACATGTTTATACAAGAACTCCAAAAAAATATTTAAGAATTACGGAATATACGAACAAAACAAACCAAATAGCTTCTTTAAAAATGTTCCTTATACTACAAAGATTTTATTATTTGATTTTAAATCTATTTAATTTTTCTAATCTTTCTTACAATTATTCAACACTTTGGTTGACAATGATTGTATTTAAAAGGTAAAATGAAAAATTAAATCTTCAATTATTTAACGCTAGTCAAATATATATGAAAAATCGTAACGAATTTTGACTAAAAGAATAATTAAATAACAGACTTTTTATTCCTTTATATTTCATTTCATTTATTAATTATTTTGAAAAAGACCTAGCCTAATAGGCCATAAATAATTTAATAAATAAGTAAAAACACGTACTCATAAAAAATATCAAATGAACGCTTATTTAACATATTTTCCATAGAAATTTCTCAAACAAGTTCCTAACAAACATTCAATACCTGCACGAACACGGGCATTAGATGCACATTTATTTTTACAGTAAAAATAGTTTTACCAAAAAAACCACGATAAACAAATACTCTTCAATACAATAGGACCATAACTAACAACACATTAACAGACCTTGACACCTGTAGAAGTCTTGCTGCTTGCTCGCTAGGAACCCTAGCGATAAAAGAGCGCTCCAATATATGTGTCAACATGTCTATTCCTGACAGACCTACCAGGCGATGGCTGAATCAGTCTGCACGTTGACTGCAAAACCAAAACAGAACTGGGATCAGACTAAAATTATAAAAAAAAAACTTCTCGCATTTTTCTAATGTGCATTAGTCTGCCTTTTTGTGTGTCAGTTATTGTCGAAGGTTTCAGTGGCGAAGGCATAGTCAATAATCACTGAACAATACCGGCTTCAGCTGATAGCAATCCACAATCACATCAGAACGCCCTCCTTCGTCGGTATTGTGTAGCACCGGCTAAGTAAAATAATAATAAAAATGGGTACTAAACCGAAGCTTCAACACTACTATAAACGTGCAAAGGCAGAGCTGTAAAATAATTAATTAAGCTTCACCTCCTGTCATTTCTCTAACTAACCCTTTCCTATAGTTCCAACACAATGCTTCGCATGTGTAGGCGTCATCTCCTGAGTGCTGGTCCAAGATAAAAAAAAAATCAACAAAATATAATCTAACCTGCATCTAAAAGACCTAAACAAAACTTAACAAAATCAACAAAAAATAACCCAAAGAATATAAGTACAAAAGGCGAGACATGATGTCTTATCCTAAGTGCATAAAATAGACCTACCAGCCTTCAACCCATTTGAAGAATCGTTAAAAGTCTGATTCACAGCATTATCATCAGTACCAGCAACAGCAGGATCTAACTGTATATCATCATTTAGAAATTAACACATTGTTCATAATTGAATACTTTTTCGATGTTATTAAGTAACGTCACTTTGGGTACATCCGTGTTAAAAAATTTGTAATAAAGTATTCTACTCCTAGATCGAAGATTTTTGAATCCATTAAAATCTTTGCCGTCGGAGGTGTCAAATGATCAGCAAGAAAGACCTTAGATGTAATGTTTTCTCCAATAATATCCTTCAGTAGAATATAACCCTTCTTTTTAATTATATTATTAATTGACCTTTTTTATTATATTTTTTGCAATATATTTATTAAGCTTGAGGTCTTTTTCTTTTATTTTATTTGGTTTTATTATTCGATATTTCGTTAACAGCTTGTTAACATCATCAGGAATAATTATTCCTGATGATGTTAATTAATTAATTAATAATTAAAAAAAAAAAAAAAAAAAAAAAAAAAAAAAAAACAATTATTCCTGATGATGTTAACAAGCTGTTAACGAAATATCGAATAATAAAACCAAATAAAATAAAAGAAAAAGACCTCAAGCTTAATAAATATATTGCAAAAAATATAACCCTTCTTGATAAAATTTTTCATAATAATATTTAACTCAAGAACTGTCAAATATATTAAATGCACAGAGGGTGGCTATGGCTGGAGTAGGCTGTACGTTCACTATAAAACGAAAAATTCTTGGGTTCAACCTAGGCTTGCCAGATGGCCTGGATTCGCCTGGATTTTCTAGTTTTTTATGTCTGGTGTAGTTACGAGTCCAGTTTTTACATATTTTATATTCTTTTATAATCAAATTAATATTTTGTACAGAAATATTGAATTCTAAACACAATAAAATTACAACTATATTTGCAAATGTTTAGATTATATCTTTTCCTAACTCAAATTAGTACAATTTTTTGTACATAACTGACAATTTATAAAGTATTATCACTGTCATCTTTTACTAATTGTATATTTAAGTCCAACACTAGTAATTTTAAGTGCATTTTAAAAATGGTGGTTTTTTTTCTAAAAAACCAGACAAAAATTTTACGTTTTCAAGTGCTTACGCTTTTGGGATCTGGCAAGCCTAGTTCAACCCCATTTTCAGACTCATGAAAACCTCTCGCATTTTTTCTGATGTGCATTTGTGTGGCTTTGTGGCAGTTGCTGTCGCAAAGTTTCAGTGGCGAAAGCATAGTCACTGGTCACTGAACAGTAACGGCTTCAGCTGTATCCAATCCGCAGGCACATCAGAACGCTCTCCTTCGTCGGTATTGTGTAGCACCGGCGAAATAAAATAATTACTAAAAATGCGTACTAAAAACGAAGCTTCAAAATTTAATATGTCTCCTTGACATCAGACTTGACATCTACAAAACTGCTATAAAACAAATAACGTGCAAAAGCAGTGTTGTATGACAGTGTAGCTTCACCTCCTATCATTTCTCCTACTATCCCTTTCCTCTATTTCCAGCACAATGAACCGCATGCGTAGGGGGCATCCCCTGAGTGCTGATTCAAGATAAAAAAAAAGAACCACCGAGGTTTTTGTAATTTTAAGCTTTCGTTAGCGCACTTTGGTAATATTTGGATATAGGTTAGGTTAGGTGGCGGACCCTCCCCGAAGGAGAACGCACCACTTAAGCCCATTGTGATTCAAGGAACAACCAGGGTCTAAGCGGGAATCCAACCCGCACCCCCAGATTGATAAGACTAATGCTCATTCACTAGGCTAGGGACGCGCCCATTTTGATGTAAAATTATGTAAAAACTATATTGCCACTTTGATCGTTGAGAATTTTTAAAAAAAATTTTAAGTATATAGACAAATTATTTTAAAACCTTTCAAATGATACCAATGTTGGCCATGTGCGCTCAAAAATGTAGTGGAGATTGGAATTTCTATATGAAATCTTTGGAGGTCCATAATTCTAAAACTATGCCGGAACTATTTTCACTTTATATTGTATTCTTATTATAATTTATTTTTCATCTTATTTTTAAATTTTCTATCGCCCTATGTAATATTTTTCCGTTTGTTGAAGCGTCCGTAAACTAGATTTGTTCCTAATGAGATTTTATACAGAGTAACTTGTGGATATTTAACCAGCAGATCCTTCAAATATTTTCATTAATTTTCCCTCATTCATTTATATAAAGGGTCCAATGACCCATAAAAGAAAAACGACTGATTTGTTTAAATTGAAACAAAAGAATAATGCACAAATTCATTCAATTCAAACGCAAAACCACCTCTCGCGTGGTATAAACTAATAATATGAATAAATTAATTATGATATTCAGTTTGATTATGAAAAATATTAATTTCAATTAAGATAAAGCAAAAATGTTTATTAAAAAATAGATACACACAAAGTACGGAAAACCATAGAAAAGGAATAGGGAAAATACGTAAATAAAACAAATAGAAACACCAAAATTCACCACTTTTACGGCGGTCTTAACATTAACGTCAAAATTAAAACACATCACAACAAAATTAGCAATAGTAAATATTATTTTTTTTTAATTCCCAATATTATACAAAAATAATTCCGGTATGCAAATTATCAGCAATGCGATAAAATTAAACATCTTGACCGCCCTCGAGATTGGTGGAATCGCATTTGAATACACACTATATCCATATTTTGGCAACATTGTAAAGTATTCAAATTTCATATATACACATTTTAAAACCCAGACGTAATGTACATAACTTTAATAATAGTGATACTTTAATAAACAAAGAGATACAGAGAGCAGGATATAGTGTAAACATTACAACTTCTTTATTAAATTATTAAAACGTTCAAATATAATGTTTAATATAGTTATATATACAATGTTTGGACGTGTATGCGTTTACGTTTATTTATGTTTTTTTTTTGCAAAAAGTTCATACAAAATTAAAAAATTAATTAATGACGTAGACGTCAGTAATAAAACAGGGTTGTCTCTTGGCACACGTCCGTTGACGTCGATTTCTGTAAACACCACACATATTAACTCACACGTTCTGTCTGATACACACACAATGTGGACAGTCATTCGAATAAAAGAACATCAAACTTTTCTTTTTTTGAGAAACAGAAAAAAAGCCGAAGGGAACAAAATGCAAGCCCACAATGTTATTTTTTTAGAAATAACTAAATATTATTTTTAACTATATAGAATATTTACTTGTTTCAATCTCCAGGTTAAATAATCTTTTTGTTGTAAAACTAGTGAGAAACTAAATTTAAACATCTATGGTCGCACAACTTTATTATATTATACATTTCACACATTCTCACTCGTTTTCACGGTTCCTTCAAACACTAATTACTTTACAATCTGTATTTTTGTCAATTACTTTTTATGCTGTTCTTTTTCAAATTAATTCATCAATGTCTGCACTTTTGTATACGAAAAATTGTCTTTTTATCTGAGAAATTTTAAACAATATTTCTTGGATTTCCGTTTACGCATATTTCAAAGAATTATATTTAAATGTTTACAATTTGCTAGTCTCCTAATATATTGAAATTTCACAATTTTAACTCGACGTTGCTTAAAACGCACCGATTCCGACAGCCCTTTACGATGAATGAGTACAAAACGTTCGTCATTCAACGATGCCGCCATATTGGATATATACATTCAAAAACAGACATGTTACAATAGCCATAAATAAACAAATGATTTAAAAAACAGAATTATGTAAAAATTTTAAAATTTAAAGTATGTAATTCATTCTAAATTAATTAATCGTTTTATTTTTCTTATTTATTTTATTAGTTAATAGAAAAATAAAACTCTTTTTTTTGGTCCTTTGTAGAGAAAAACAATGTTGCCAAGTTTTTATTTCTATAAAAGAATATAGAAATTTTATACTGTTTAAAAACTAGCACTTTGAAAAAAGTAAGTACCGTTAAATTATATTTTTTAACAAATTTCCGTAGATCTTAACAATGTCTACAAAATGTATATTTTTAAATCCGTTTACAAAATGTTTTTTTTTAAATCCGAACATTAAACTATAGTATTTTACTCAAGCTGTTGCAATTTTATATTATTCATGGAATTTTTCCTTTTTTTTTTTTTTTTTTTTTTTTTATCTTGGACCAGTGCTCAGGGGCTATCCCCTACATATGCAATGCATTGCACTGGAACTAGAGAGAAGGATAGGGAAGAAATAGACAGGTGGTGAAAGTGGTAAGAAGATAGAGCTTAATTCTTGCACAACTCTGCAGTTGCGTGTAAATTATAAAGCAAAGTTGCGGCGTCTCTGATGTTTTTTGACGCATTATTTTTAAGCTAATGGAGCCATTTTATTTATTATTTTACTTCGCCGACGTTTTATTGCTCAAATACCGACGAAGGAGGGTGCTGTAGCACAGAAAACTCAGAAATTTTTTTTTTCTGATTTGACCCGGCTGGGAATCGAACCTGGGTCTTTCTGGTTGCAGAGCCAACACGCTGACTACTCGCCATCAGCACCCCCTGATTTAGAATAACAAACAACAAATTTACACGATTTACAATTATCTTTTTTTTTATGAAAATTGATGGTTCTCAATTATTCGTATCAAATCACAAAATATCATAGCTGTGAAATGTGTCGTTACAATTTGACAGCGAAAACAGTTTAGACGTTTATATAGGTTATATAAATTATGTATATTAAGATTGAAGAAAAAAAACGTAATCTCTAAAATTTGGTTTTTGGCGGCTATAGATTGATATTTTAATCCGAAGGTATTTTTATGGAACTCTGATATAGTGTCGTAAAATGAAAACCTAAATTTTTGAGATTATCTACGAAGGAAAGTTTGTGCATATATAATATAAGTTACTTCCTCTCAAATACGCTAATATAAATGCATACACAAGCACAAGAGAAATTCTTTGCCATGTGTTCTTACTAGCTAATTCGCCCGTCAGTTGATTCAAACTATTTTTACGCCGAACCTCAAAGTCCGTTTACTTTCCTGAAGAAATTAAGAAAAGTGGTTGTAATTAATTTAATATTATAATAATAAATAATATTTAGCATATATTACACTAATTTAACACGTTCTGTTCATGGTACGTTTTGTTAAATAAATTCAGTTAATAAACAATTAAATTAATTATTACAAAAAGTAATATATTTTGCATTCTTATTATTATAATTATTAAGTTATTTACAACCACTTTTCTTAACTTTCTCACAAAAGTAAACAAACTTTAACGTTCGGCGCAAAAATACGTTACGAATTCTTGTATCAGTTTGTAGTAAACCTTGCACGAGCATTATTCGAAGAAACGCTTATTATTGTGCTCCTAATGTTATAAAATTTGTTCACTTCGCGCGATACCCTGAAATCGAACAAAATATATATAGAGAAATGTAATGAGCATAAAGATCCGTGGCATCGGTATAACGAATACCAGTTGATTCTTGAAATTGGAAACGCATGGACAGTGGGTATGTTAAAATAAAGTTTATATAATTTAAAAATTAAGTAAATTTTTATAACGTTGTGAACAATTTATGAATCAGGTACGACATACTACACAGTAATCTATTCCAATTATCGATGTGTAGAGAATTTGAAATCTCCAGAACAATGTAAAAAACGAAAATGGTAAAAAAGAGTAAACAAAAACAAAGTTATACATAGAAAAAAGCTCATGACAAAGTAATTAAAAATCAAACTTTTCTTAAAATTTCACATTTATTACTCACTGTTTTGTTTGGTATATATAGAAAAACATTAACATCAATTAAAAACCATAAACCACATGCGTATTGATTGATGTTGTTAATATAAATCAGTTTATGTTTTCTGATTATGCAATTAAAATAAGTAATCAAAACACAATATATGTAAAGACGCGTTACTCCAACAATACTATACGCACGACTAAATAAAGAAGTCAAAATAAAAACAATGAACAGAAAACGAAACAACAGTCATAATGACAGTTGTGCAAAAAACAGGTGATTGTTTTTATAAAACTGATGAAATTTTTGTCATACGTATACGGAATCGAAAGACTAGAAAATACAATGTATGAAAATTATGTTGTACGTTCAAATTATAAGGTCTATGGCATTGCAAATATGTATAAAGGTTTTTCAAGTGCAGACTTAATTTTAGAAATTTACGAGTATGGAGATGATGCGGTGGAATTTAAGCTGATAAATGCAAACTATAACCGGCAAAAAAATTTGTTAAAAAAGCAATTTATTTGCTTCAACTTTTGTTGTGTTATATACTCCATCTTTATATTTAAAGATATTCATTTCGTAAATATTGATATTTTCTTGATATTATGGATCATGGTGCTTCTTTGTCGCCTAGGACACTTGGTAGAGTCTGGTACGTATTTACCTACTTATATAGTATTCTTTTTTAATAAAAACAACCGTGATTATTTTTTAGAAAACGTATTTGCCTGTTCAGATTTTGGCTTACATTTACAAACACAAAAGTTCTTAGGAAAGCAGAATAGATATATAGCCGTCCGAAACATACATGACGTAGTTATTAACGAAGTTTTGGAAGATGTAAGTAAAGCCAAATTTTATTTTTAATGGCAAATTTTGATGTTCTCTATTGGCAGCTGGATTTTCGCTACTTACTTATATTAAGAACGAAAGGAATACTTTTTAATAAAACGCCAATAATATGTATTTTTAAAGTAAGTTTAATACCATTACTATTTTTACGGATAATACTTCAATATATGTTTATTTCCAGGAATTTAAACCTTCTTACGAATGTTTAACTTTAGTTTATAAGAGGCTTAACAAAGTAATAAAAATGAAAAATGTATAAATTGATTAAATGAGCTTACAACAATTTTGAACACTCTTCAACAGCCTTGCATTCCTTTAATAAATAATACGCCTAAAAAATCAAGCTAAATAATTGATTCCATCATTAAAGTAAAAGTGGTACATACTCTAGATTTTTTTATTTCATCTGTAATATTCGGTATTTCTTTCAGGTCGGGTATTTTCAAAATGACTTTCTCAATTTTCATTTCCACATTTATCAAATTTTCCAACTCAGACACGCAGGTACGCTTCATCATGTTTCGATACTCATTTGTAAAACTACGATATGCAATGCACTTGTCTTGCAAAGGGCGTATTTTAAAAATCCGTGTTAGTTTTTCATCTAGGAATAATTAATATATATCAATTCTGCTTTACCTCTATAATTTTTCGTTTTTGCAAAATTACCCATATTTTTCCTCTGTTCTAAAAAATTGAAACATACGCCAAAAAAGAAACCGAAGTTACACAATTTGGTTATGTAGCGGTGTTACCAGGTTAGTAATAATTACTCAAAATTATTTCATCAAATCCAGTTGTTTGTAAGTCCCCGTCAACACCTGCAATTTTTAAAAAATTACTTTAAAATGCCATTAGTGTTCATATTATGTAATTCTAGTTTTGCAATGTATCCCTCCTCAATCTTCTCATCACTCTCGAAGAACAAAGTCTAAAAGCTCTATAATTTGCATAATAAAAATCAAAGCGCTTAAGCTAGAATATATTTAAAACGTTAAAATTCTGGGTTCATTAGTTGCAGAATCCAATTTTTATAAATATTTATGTAGATCTAAATTTTTTTTGTAATTGACTATCCTAAAAGAAATAAAAAACCAATTATGCGTGTGTATGTTTGTATGTACATTTGCATGCTTATGCATGCATGTTTATATGTATTTGTATATATGTGTATATGCATATGCATATGGGTACGTGTGTATGCATTGCATGTAAATATTTATATATATTTGTAACAGTTTGTTACAAAGATGTATATTTGTGTATATATCTGTATATGTGTGTATGTGCATATAATTTATATATATTCATGTTAGTCGGTCTATATTGTATATGTGTATGTGTATATGTATATACACTAAAGCCCCGATTTGCGTCGTTAATTGGGACGGGAGGAATGCGACGCAAATCGAATTATTTGTTTCTATACAAATGTTCTGATTTCGAATTAATTGGGGGAAAAACTAAAAAATTTCGAAAAAATATATACATATTTAGATAAAAAAAAAGTCATATGAATACGTTTTTATTTGTTTAATTTCATTCAATAAACGTTTTTAAAGTTAGAAATAAAAAAAATAATAAATTAAATTATTATTATTGTTTCCATTTGGTTAGGTGGTCTCACTGTTTTGTTAACAAAACTGTCTAAGGTTTGCTGAATTGTTAAAGATTTCTTTTGCGCATAGATTTCCTTGTAGCAACTGTAGCATCGATTTTCATCGGGATAATTTTCAGTAAATATATCCATTGCCTGTGCAATTAATTTCAAAGCTTTGGAAATATTGGAAGTTGTTAACTTTTTTTCTTCTAAAGTAACATCATTCATTACAACATCTTCTTATAATGCACGCTGAACATTAATGGCTAATAAACTTTCATTGTCAAGCTCCTCTTCGTGAGATAATAAGATTTCATTAATCAAAGTGACGCAAATCGAAATCACAACGACGCAAGTCGTATTATACCAATTTTTAAAAAGCGACGCAAATCGAAAAAAACGAAAAAAATAAAATAAAAAAAGACATCAAGCTTAATAAATATATTTCAAAAAATTTTAAATTTTTTCTTATTTTTCAATTTTCTACCCTGTAAGGTTTTTATTTAAATTTTTCAGGAGTTACTTCACTAAATTGCACTTAACCGAAAATATATGCCAACATCCACAATTTAATAGGAATTCAAGAAAAAGTTGTATTGGTTGGGCATCTCTAGGATTCTTACATTTTTAGTTGTGTATCACTGGCTCTCTTTTGAAGTATTTTCTTCATTGTTCTTTGTAGTATTTTCTAAACAAGAATCATTAAATATTGTTGATTACTGGAGGAGTGCTTGCAGTTTATAAACTATAGTGAAAAATTATTTAACAAAAATCAGGAAACACTTTCGCATGAAGATTTTTCGTATTTATTTAAAAGTTATATTTAGAAATAAAACAAAAGTTGATATAATATTTTAACAGTCCGTTAGAAAGTGATGTCATATTCATACGCAATAAGAAGGTCTATAGGAAATTTGGCTTAAATTAAATTACTTTCGTGTGAAAATAGTGTTCTAAAATAGAAATTTCTACAAACATTTGACTTTAATATTAATATATAGGATAATATTATAATATAGGAAGGCATCGAAAAATTTAAATTTATTATGGATATATAAAAACGACAGGTTCCTTAGGGTGAGTAATATAATATTCCTTATATGTAAGTATCCTCTATTAAGTATTTAAAGTTTGAATCATAATATCTATACACTGGAATAAAAAAACGACGTCATTCATGAAAATTCTCAATTCTTTCCTATACGAGATATTATTTGCAACTTTTCAAAAAAATGTTAATAGTTTTATGACGAAGTCACTTTACATAATTATGTATCTGTTATATTATGCATATCACAACGGGACCATAATGAATTGGACCCAAGTGGGCTGTGCTCTTTTTTTCACCAGCGACCTGCCTACCTAACCTAACCTATATTATGTATATGTTGTTTTCAGTAAATATTTTAAAAGAATCATATATTTATCCCAGTTTAAACTTTTTTAAATTATTAGTAAAGTTTATTAAGAAATTAAGCAAGAAGATATCGTAAGAAAACACTTATTGTAAAATTTATGCATCTCTATTTTAAAATTTTATTTCCGTTATTAATTTCTTAATTTTTTTGTCAATGTTTTAAATTTCAGGTATAAACTTACTACTCAACGTATACAAAACCTAACAAAATTACTACATCTTAATAAAAATTGCAGTTACATATCTTAAATTAAAAATAAAATGAATCGCTCCGATTCTATACGGCGAGATCGATCATTCGATAGTGTTCTAAATAAGTTAATGCGCATGCGTTCGCAGAACCATGAAGGCTTTAGGGTGGCCATGTTTAATTTTCTAATAGTTGCAGGAATAGCAGCTTTTGTTGCAGTATGTTTTATTCTGGGTCCATTTGTACGACCATTATTGTGGGCCTTTTTAATGGGAGCGGTATTGTTTCCTTTTAAAAGGAAACTTGCTCAACTCTTAAATGGTTGGTTTGAAAGGCTTGAAGAACGCGATTCGAATGTTTTTATAGCTTTAAGTTTAGCGCCGCTGGAGACGACGGAAAACTGTGGTAAATTTTTGGTGGATTGGCTTAAAGAACATTGGCAAGTGATAACAACTGGAGTAGGTATAGCAACTTGTGTGAAGTTATTAGTGCTATATGCTCCAAAAGGCTTTTTACGTGCTATATGGTGTTCGATAGTGTTTTCTCACACATTATTTGTACAAATTATTGGGTTTTTAAACATATATATGGTGCGTTTTTACTTCATTCTTTTTTTAATTTTATTAAACTCAATGTTTTTTCCCTATTTTAGTTAGTAGCTATACTTGCTGTTTACTTAACGTCCGTCTATATCTTTTGGAAACCATCCAACAGTAATAATTTTGTTATTGCTGGTCAATCTTTATGGATTGCCAATACAAGTTATGCTTGCAGTTTTCTGGGAGCGTTACAAGTACCCGCATTTATAATGATAATGTTATATGTCGGAGCATCGATAATTTATCATCTTCGCACTACCGAAGAATCTAGTTGTTTTGTGGATAAATTGAGAAAACTATTAAATAAAACTGACTTTGAAAAATCGATAAGTTCTTTGAACTCGAAACAAATAAATCAACACTCTGATATTGAGGATGTTTCATTCAGTGAAACTATGGACTCTGTGGAAACTCTTGAAGCCTACGAAGTTAAACATGATGTAATCGAAGAACAAACGAATTTGAGTGATACTTATTTCAAATTTCTGTTTTATGTTTGCGTAATAACATTTTTATATCGCAATGTTTGGGTGTTTATATTGGCCGCTATACCATTATTCATTCATCTGATATTTACATTGGGGAAATACACAGGATTTACTGATTTTATTAGTACCAAAATTAATGATATTTATGAAATATTAAAGGTAAAATTCAATTTTTATATAAACAATTGTATATTCATGCGCATATATATTTACATAATGCTTACAGATATGGGCTATAGACCATCATTCCGCTGTATTGCCTCTTTGTCTTCCTGGTATTTTAGAACTGAATTATAAAATAAATGCAGTTGTACGGGATTCGCTCAAATCTTCCGTAGATTTAGTTACCTCAATTTTAATGATTATTCTTATGATACTCCTTATTGTTTTTCTGAGTGTTTTCTTTTGCGTCAATATATATTCAGAAACCATTGAGGTTGCTTATTTGGGCAAAGATCTCATTAATAAAACAATAACAAATCGTCCAGAATTAATCGATATCTTACCAGCCAATATTCAGTCATCAATTGATGACGCGCTCGACAATGCCCACCATTACGGTCGCCGAAAACTTGAAACTTATATTGATGATTGGCTTACCGATGCCGATACTATACATGCCACGAAACTCAAAGAACAAATACTGGATGTCTGGGATCGTTTGATACAGTATTGGATAGACTTTAACAAATCGGATTCCTATGGCCCACGAGTGCCTACAGATGCCCTTAAGAGTACATTTGGTGAAATTGTTGATAATCCAGGTAAGTTTAGATTGTCATTGTTTTTATTTATGTCATTTCATTCATTAGGGGATTTTGGAATTTTTTATTAATGCTGATTGCCATTCTGGGAAATGTTTTTAACATATAAAATTAAAAGTGCTATGCACCTTCCGAGAATGCAAATCTCCTTAAACTATATTTTATTTACTTAACTCTTTTATATTTTAAAATACTACACATTGCTATATTAATTTTTGGAACATACATACTACATATGTATGTACATATAAAAAAGCATTTTCTGTATAACCTGAAAATTTGGGTTGCCAATGGAATAAGAATTAATTTTTTTATATAGTCGTAAATATATGCACGTTCACATATATGTAAGTATGTATCTAATGAATTGGATATTGGAGGATTTCAATGGATTTGTTGTTAATGTGATTAAAATGAAGAACTAAATTACAAAATTATTTTTTTTATATTTATTTAACGTGCACCGAAATGAATTCCGGTTAGTTATTTGCAAAAATCATTTTATTCAACAAACATTTTTTCGACGATTTAAGTTTATTTAATCCTTCTAAACCATTTTACACCTAGTCAACACATGGGCTGACAATGAAATTAAACCAAAAGTAAAACAATGTATCGATAAAACTAAAGAAGATCTTGAAAAAAAGTAAACCCAACTAACTTAGAAATCGGCGAGGGCACCTCTCAATTTTTGATAATTCATTTCTTATACGTGTACACCGGGTTTGGAATGCCCTACCCAGTTATCTAAAACATTTTTATTACTCGTGTCTTGTATTTGAAGCGAAACTTCTTGAATTTTTCAATTCTTTACTTTTCTTAAACTTAATGCATGACCTGGTTATATGTACACAATAAATACACTATATGGCTGGAGAGCCACTATCCACTTATAATTTTTACCTATATTTATACCTGTATAAAAGTTTCTTATTTTTTTTTTTAATTTGGACCAGCACTCAGGAGATGACCCCTACACATGCGATGCATTGTGCTGGAACTATAGGAAATGGATAGTAGGAGGTGAAGCTTCACTATCTCACAACCCTGCTTTTTGCATGTTATTTGTTTTTACAGCAGTGTTGTAGCGTCTCTGATGTCAAGGACATGTATTAAATTTTGAAGCTTCGTTTTTAGTAGCAATTTTTAATAATTTTTTTTACTTCGGCGGCGCTACACAATACCGTCGAAGGAGGGCGTTCGGATGTGCCTGTGGATTGGATACAGCTGAACCCGTCACTGTTCAGTGACTACTTTGACCATCGCCACCATCGCCGAATAGTCTCCCACTATATATCTATATGGTTAGAAAAAAGAGAGTTTAGGGTCGTGTTCCATTCAAAGAAATATTCAAATCAAAAATTTGAAGGCCTACTGATGAGTTGACATTAGCACCAACGAAATGTACATACATATAGACTAGCTTAACCAAACACCAAAGATAATGAAATTATATTATAACTGTTTTTATTTAAAAAATTGTTTATGCTTTAGGGCTGTTATATTTTCTTCTATTTTTCTATAAAAATTTCTTCTTCTTCAGGAAATAATATAAAATATATAAATATTTATTTCCTGAAGAAGCAGCACAAAGTTGCAGCGAAATATCGAGAAATTTATAAAGAAAAATAGAAAAAAAATATAACACACCTAAAGTAAACAAAATGCTTTAAATAAAAACAGTTACAATAAAATAAAAAAGGTCGAATAATTTATATTAATAAATAAATAAATTATGAATAATAAACAATTGTGTAATTATTCCTTCATTTATTCAACGTTTATGGTTTAGTTGGTCTATATGTTCATTTCAAAAAGTTTAGAAAAAGATAATAGATTTAAATCGAATTATAAAATGTTTGTTTTATAGAAAACATTTTTAAAGAGTAGTTCTGAAAGATTTTTTGGCAGTTCTTTTATAAAGATGTAAAATTTCTTAGCTTTTTTCAAGAATTTGGTTAAAGGCCTACTGAAGATTTTGGTATTAGCACCAACTGAAATGCGCATTTAGACCAGCTAAACGCTATAACAAACATAGATTAATAAATATTATTCCAAATTCCAACCTCAGAATCCAATAAACCCTTCTTAGAAATGTGTATGTTAATGGTTTATGTTAATTTCCTCATAAAATCCAGATATTATTATTTTAAATCAAGTCCCGTAGACAAAGAAAATAAATTGCCGTGTTTGCTTAACATACATGTATCCATTTCTAACAAAAATCAATGTGTTTTTAATAAAGGACATTTTAAAGAGCTAGTTTTAGTGGCAAAACAGGGCATCATTGGCTGGGCCAAAAGCAACACACAAACTATAATGGAAGTGGCTGAATCTCTATGGCATATAATTCGTACAAATCTTTCGATGATAATGACGTTCACAGGCGAAATACTATCGTTGGTGTTATCTGGAGGACAGGCTTGCGTAGAATTCATATTGGACATGGTTAGTTTTGTAATACTCGTAAATAAAATTTTTATGGAAATATATTTTTATATAGTACATAATATAATTTTTTGCTTTTGTCTTCATTCCTTAAATTTTCAGATAGTTTTCTTTACGGCACTTTTCTATTTACTTTCGAGTAGTCAAATCAAATATGCTCCCCTGCATTTGACCACATATTTGGGTGTATCTTCTTCGGGTTCTAAAATTGCCGAAGCCTTGGAAAATTCCATTTCGGGTGTTCTAATTTCCATGTTTAAAAGTTCGATATTTACCGGTCTCTTTACTTGGTTGGTTCATACCATTTTTGGAGCTCGTATCGTTTTTCTACCATCTGCTTTAGCTGCTATATTATCCGCTGCACCATTTTTGGGTAGCTATTGGTGTGCTTTACCAGCTTTATTGGAAATGTGGTTAGCTCAAGATCGTTTATATGCCGGAATTGTTTTATTTTTATTACAATTCTTTGTGCCACCTTATTTTGAAGCAGCTATATATGCTGAAATGAAAGGGTAAGACGGCAATTTTATTTGAATCTATTTAAATATTGATTTTTCATTATATGCCTAAATAAGTGGCGGTCATCCTTATTTAACGGGTTTGTCAATTGCTGGAGGCATGTATTGGATTGGTTGGCAGGGTGCTATTTTTGGTCCATTAATGTTGTGTTTCTTTATTGGTATTTTTGAAGTAGCAGCCGTGGCAATGCGCGCAAATGAAAATATTAGGTATGTACATATGAATATATGTAAGTATATGTAGCCACTCATAAGAGTTGTTGTTTGTCCATATCGATGGTCTCAAGTATATTTTACGAAATTGAGTTTTCAGTGATTCCAATATATTTCACCCAACTACTCGTCACAAAAATTTATGGCAATAGTCTCAAAAAGATCGGCTTTACAAGCATTTCCATTTTGATAATTGCATTGTAATAATAACAGTTTCTATTATGTTTTTACCTTCTCCTGTAAATTTAATATTTAATATTTTATTTAAATATTTTTATTTATTTATTACTATTTATATTGTTTAATATGAAGTCATTATGATACTTATAACAAATAATAATTATGACTATAATTTTGCAGACGAAGCTCTGATGAAGATACTCGTACAACGTGAGTTTGCATTTCTTTAAGATGTCGGCATTTTAAGAAAATTAATTCAGTTACTACATCCACTTTAACTCTAATAACATTATATTAGAAAAGAATAATTACTCACTTGGTTAAAACTAATAACTACCAAACAAACTAAACTTCTTTCAAAATGGAATTACATATTTGACTGCAGATTTATTATTCTAATTTAATTATATTCTTAATTTAAAATTTTTCTTAATAACACTAATTATTTTAAGCCTAAGGTCTTTTTATATATTTTATATTTATTTCAATATTTCGCTACTCCTTTGTGTAGCTTCTTCAGGAAAATTGAAAAAAAGGAGTAGCGAAATATTGAAATAAATATAAAATATATAAAAAGACCTTAGGCTTAAAATAATTAGTGTTATTAATATAAAAAAAAAAGGTCAAAAAACTAGAAAAATTTTTAAAATTTTTCTTTATTTGAGCTTTCAACTTTTTACTTTGTTTTACTGTTTTCTCGGATGTTTTCCTGCTATCATTTTTATATTTTTTCAATGCACGTCAACATTCCTCTTTTGATTTTAACGATTCATACTTATTTGAGTTCCTCTTTTTTATTTGCTTAGTTTTGGTAGCTTTTTTTTACCGACAAAGTTAAATGAAAATTAAAAGAAAATTTAATTTTATTTACTAAATTACAAAATAATTTTATTATTTTTTATCTTCTATTTTATTTGGCCTTTTTTATAATTTATCTTAAAGGTCGTTATTCTTTTAGAATTATATTGTTTGTAATTTATTTTCAATATTCGGTTGATAATTTGTTGACAGCATCAGGAAATAAATGATATGAAATTTTAAATATTTTCAATATCCAAAAGAAAAAAAAATGTAAAATAAAATAATAACGACATCGGGCTTAATAATTAAATAATAAGATAAATATATTATTTTTCTTATGTTTTTACATTAATTCTAATATTTATCTAAATCGCTAGTAAAGATTTTTTTATTTAATATTAGTGAATGTCTAATTAGTCTAATGGTTAAACTAGTTACATAATTGTTGTTATTCATTTTCATACAGTCAAGTCGCCCAGAAAATTTATATGATATGTACTGAATTTTTTTAGTTATTTCTATAAACATTTTGTGGGCAAGTTCGCCGTGTGGATTATGGAACCAAAATTTAATTTTAAATAAAAAAAAAGAATCTCATAACATATATTTCTGACTTGAAATATAAGAAAACCGAAAGAGTTGTTTTATTTTCATAGAAATTCTATAATAAAATTATAAGATAGAATTGTAGCAAAATGCTCATTCTAGTTAGAAAACTGCATATCATATGACCACATTTAACGAATATTTTTCCTAGTTTATAATGTGAATAGGAAATGATTGTCGTATTTACTACTAACAAAGTTCATAGAATAATTGCTACGTATGTAGGGAATATTTCATATTAGCCGTTTTTTTTTAACTTGATTCTTTTGAAGGTAATTTCCTTAGAATAATATATCTCGTTCATAGAGGAGGGGTTTACTACCATTAGAAAAAAAAAATTGGTTTGTTCAAGCTTCTATTAAAGACAATTATTTACAACAAAACAAAAACAGAATCGCCAGGAAAAGAGTATGTATCAGAGAACTGTAATAGTATCCGTTCAAATGCGACTGCGGTGCAATCGCCACCGCATTTATTTTGTATAACTAGTTACCATACCCATCTCCTTTGTGTATTTTTTGTTTGGATGTGTATGGTTTATACTCAATCATCTGCATACGCGATGTCTGTTCTACTCATCTTCGTAAATACTTATTTGTACATTCGGTAATCATACCACATATTCATGGAAATTGTAACAAGTATCTTGACCACGGCAAAAAAAAATCCACTGGTTGAATCACCACTAAATAATTCAACCACCGCAAAAAAAGTACAAAATAAATACAGTGGTGATTGCACCGCAACCGCTTTTAAGACAATTAAATCAACACCGATAGTTTTTTTGCGGTGTGTAAGATATGCAAAATATAGAGTAAATATGCGCTGTACTTATGGTTGTGGTGTATTTATGCCGGTATCTGGTACGTATGTTTGCTTCTATCAGACCTACTTTCCTCTGTCTATCTGTTTATCACCTGTCATTCAATCACTATTCCTCTCCCACAGAAGGTAACACTCATTGCCTGAGTGTTACTTATCTTAGAAAAAATATTTCTAATGTTTTTTAATTTACTATACTTTATTCAATGGCACTGATAATTGTTGCGAGACGTTGGCAATTATTGTGAATACTTCTTCAAATAGTCAGTACAATGAAAACCTTTGTGAAAATAAAGTGTTATCAGCAACAAAATCAGTGAAATTTAAAATAGTTACTATAACTTTCCTTCCAGCATCGTAAGAGAAAAGAATTATGTACATATTATACACACAGTATTATATTATATTTTGTTTGCTTGGAAAAACTAAATTAGATATGGAGAATATTAGATATAGCAAATTATCAGTTAAGAAAAAAATATATGTACATATTTTTTTTTTATTTTACAAAGGTAAGTGTGCATAACTAAAGCAACTTGTCAAAATTCAATTCCCACTCAGATTTCATGGTGTGAAACAGTTCCACTTTATATTTGAAACGCTTCGAGTAGACGCTTCTCTTTAGTATTCCAAACATGTTTTCAATGCGATTCAAGTCGGGAAATTATGCCGGCCAATCAACGACTTCGATCCCATTACCTCTTAAGTAGTCTTTTACCAACTTCAATGTGTGTTCCGGGTCATTGTCGTGTTGAAACACCCATCGAGGTGGTATATTGCACTCGGTATGTGGCACCATTTGGTTTTCTAGTATATTTCTATACTTAAAACGGTCGTTTATTCACTCCATGATCAAATTTGCCGACGAAAGTGAGGTCCACACCATTACTAAGCTACCACTTTGCTTTGCTTTGTATATTTAAATTTCTCTTATTAATATTGTATGTTTTGGCAATTTAAAATTAGATTTTTAAATTCATGACTCCAGTTATCTCTTGCTATTCTATACCCGTTAATTTGTTAAAATAATAGCATGAAACTAATTTTAAAATTCTATTTTTGCATTTGAAAGTATACCAAAAGAAATTATACCAAGTATTGGAAAAGTAACAGTCTGCCTGCTGATAAAATAAGTTGAGGGCAGCATCCATTATACAATATTATTGTATATGTTATTCGCCATATTATTTACATTTGGCCCTATATTATGCAATGAGTACCACAATATTTTGGAATATGATATGGCGCGATTTTTTACAGCAGAAAGGGAACATAATAACATACAATGTTGCTAACACATTTTACAGTATATGGGATTTCTTTTGGATGTACAATAAAAATCAAAAGTGTACGAAAATTGTGGACATATAAATATAATATTGCAAAGGCGTGGGCCGCTTTAAACTCGTATGTACAAGGTGGGCCAAAAGAAGTCATCCGATGTTATTCGGCTCTCATTTTTTTTCTAAATGAAAAACTTCGATTCTGTTTTTTGATTATGTTTATCTGAACCTTTATTATTTTATTGGTCAAGTCGAGAAGATGATATCCGTCAAATGGGCGCCGTCACAATTGATTGCTATACGGGCTCGTTTTATGGCATTTTTCATCACTTCGACGAGAACTTCGGGCGACAGATTCTTGCACTCGTGTCGAATGTTGTCCTTGAGGGCTTCCAGGGTCTCGGGCTTGTTCACGTAAACAAGGGACTTCAAAAAACTCCACAAAAAAGTCTGGAACGGTTAAATCGGGCGATCTTGCGGGCCAGTGCAAATCGCCAAAACGAGAGATGAGGCGACCCGGGAACGCCGCCTTCAGAATATCGGTTGTGGTTCGCGCAGTGTGTGCAATTGCTCCATCCTGTTGAAACCACATGTCCTCCAGTCCTAATTCGTTCAATTGCGGCAGAAAAAACATGGCCCTATAGCGCGCACAGTCCACTGTTGTCGTTTGACCAGCGGCGTCCTCGAAAAAAAAAATGGCCCGATAACTCTTCCAGCGTGAACAGCGCACCATGCAGTCACTTTGAGCGGGTGTAGTGACTCCTCGTGCATCACTCGTGGATTTTCGGTGCCCCAGAAGCTATAGTTTTGTTTGTTCACGTACACGCTGAGGTGGAAATGACTCTCATCGCACCACACACGAATTGTTACGCAAAAAAATAGACACGATTATTCCGCGTTTTTGGGGAGTGTATCGCTCCATGGCTTGTTCACTTGTATTCTATGTCTGTCTAGTTTACAAATGTCAAAACAGATTTGACATTGGCCGCCATTTTCAAAAATAAGATCATCTTCCAATAGGGTGATTTCTTTTGGCTGAACGGATTTTCTTGAAATTTTCACAGTATTTCTCTGTATACCTGGAAGGAACTATAGGCTATATATAGGCGTTTGCGATTTGAAAACGCCAAATAGGTGTTCTGACAACCGAAAATGCTAGTAAATTGGCGTTTTCAAGCCGCTAGTGTATATTGAAGTGATTTGCTCTATTTTATTGAAACTGCATTTTAGAGAGAAAATTAAATGATCATACTTTAAATTTAATATGTTTTCTTTTTATTTTCCAGAACATTTTCAACCTTTTTTCACAATTTTAATTAAAATTATGAAATTTAAAAATTTGTTTGGTCTTCTCATTCGTCTGTCTCAGCCAATATCGCAACCATAACTAGATTGTAGTTTTTTTTAAAGCCAATATCGCAACCATTATTATATTTTGTTATGAGAAAACATTTATTTTCATTGTTCGAATCAACTTCGAAAAAGCAAAACGCAAAGAAAACTCGTGAGTTTCAGAACATGTAAAATAAAGTTTGGCGACAAGCAACTCACAAGCGATTTGAAAACAAAGCGATTGTCAGAACATACCTGTATATAAATTTCAAAAATTCCAACTGGGCGTTGTCACGCCCATACAAAGTCATTATTCATCTCGAAATGAATGTTTTTGCATATGGTGGAAATTACTTTGTAGTTAAAATAAATCATCAGTCGAAAACTGGGAGGGATTAGACAAGTGGGCGTGGTACCTCCCATTCAAACTAAATATTGATTTCTGTATTGTTTTCAAAGTTACTTAATTTTTTTATTAAGATTAAATCAAGAATATTTAAAACAAACGAGCTTTAACCTAAGCATTGATAAGTGATTTCAATGTGTTTTTGAATATGCATATTTGTGTATGATACTGTATAATAAATATTTAGAAAGGAAAATCAGGATGTTTGTCAGCACTGTTAAAAAATTTTAATAATATTATAAGAAATATTTTATATTAACTGAATTTATTTTGGGAATATTTCTTTATATATATGATTCTAATTGTGCTTTTTTCCCTTAAAAATTATATGTGAAATTTATTATTACATACCTTATGATATTAAAATTTTAAACATATAGATCTTGGGTATGTATTCAAAAATTAGGAAAAATCCACTGATGAGCTAAGTAAGCATTAGCGAAATAGTCCTATATGGATATGCTTTCCTCCTCAGTTATTGAGTTGCTTTTGTAATAAAATACTTTATGATATTCTCATACTTAATAAGAATATCATAAGGTATGTAATAATAAATTTCACATATAATTTTTAAGTGAAACAGCACAATTAGAATCATATATTATAAGAAATAACCGGCGTGAAAAAACTTACCCAGGAAAAAATTTAAAATCACATATGCGTATACCTGCATCTAATGCTTTCAGTTTTACAAGTTCTTCATGGCTTAAGTTGAAATCAAAAATATCAAAATTTTCCTTCAATCTCTCAGGGTTAGTACTTTTTGGTATAGTAGATAGTCCCGAGTCGATAATCCAACGTAATAAAACTTGGGCTGGAGTTTTGTTATGGGCTTTCGCAATTTCCTTAACAACTGGCACGTCCATTAAATCAGGTAATACGCACTCAACATTAGCCATTTTATTTATCTTAGCAATTCCTTTAGATCCCAAAGGGGCATAGGCAGTAACTGTGATATCTTCACTTTGGCAGAAATTAATTAATTCTTGTTGTTGCAGATAAACATGGTGTTCAATCTTAAAATGAGACACTATAACATTTTTTCAAAAATTTCTTAATTTAAATACCTGTAAGTCGGCTGGTCTAACGGTACAATTGTCTAAAACACGTTGAATTTGTTTGATATTGAAGTTTGACAGACCAATTGCTTTAGCCAAACCCAACTCATAAATATGCTCCATTTTCTAATAAAAAAATTTGATGTTGCTAAATTATTTGTACAATAAAAGTTACTTTTACTCGCGGGTTCGCTCAGATGGCCTTACTATATGGATCTGTGTTTAAAATGTCTCTAAAATTTCTTAAATATGTTCGGAGAGGAATATATGTACATATTTACTCGTATACATATCGAGCCTTTGCTGCAATACCGTAGTAACTCAAAATTTTAATATTTGAGCTGGGTATGCAGAAATGATCTTTGTGGAAATATATATATCTAAAGGAAAAAAGATTATGGTTCTATCTCTAACTGTTCGGATTCTACAGCTTCTAGCTATTTCCAACAATATTTATTTGCAATAATGAAATATTTTCTTTATGACAAGAAATTAACAAACAGAAAACATTACTAAACATGATTCTATATTTAAAAACTTGTAAAAAAATAACTTTAGTAAACGAAAATACTATCAAAAAGATGGCTAAAACTTCAAATGCATTTTTCTCAGTTCACGATTTTTTGAATTTTTTTACGGTATTGCACCAAAGGCTCGATATGTGTTTTCCATACACAGATCTATCTATGTTTTAAATTTTATTAAAGTTTCGGAGAGGCATATATTGGCTCCTACGCCTCTCATAGTTTTATTTAGAAAATTTATAGTCTACATATGTATCTTTTCAGACTCGAATATATTCATATGTACATGTTATTAATTTCATCAAAATCGGTTGGGTAGTTTTGAGAGGCATATGTTGCCTCCTGTGCACCCCTACACATAAATTACATTTGTTCAATTTGTTGACTTCTCCCGGAAATTTGCAAAATTTTGTACTTATAAAATCGGTCCAAGCATTCTCAAGTGATACTATTACATACATGGACTATTTCATCTTGATATACGAGGTCTGTTCAAAAGAAAAGGTGAATTTTGATTTTTTTTGAAAAGTATTTATTTATTAATCAATATGCATTTTGTCCCCTTCAAAGTAATCCCCATCATATATAATGCACTTATGCCAGCGCTTCTTCTAATCATCGAAGCACTTCTGAAATCCGCTTTTCGGTATGGCCATCTCGTTCTTCGATTTTGACTTTATCTCATCAGTTGTGACAAAACGCTTTCCTTTCATTGGTCTCTTCAGTTTTGGGAATAGGAAAAAGTCGCAGGGAGCCAAATCTGGTGAATAAGGTGGTTGAGGCATGATTAGGCTGTTGTTTCACGTATTGCTTCTCGCAAACGTTGCATAACTTCCTAGTAGTATTCCTTATTAACCGTACGACCTGGTGGCAAGAACTCATGATGCACCACGCCATTGTAAACGAAGAATACAAAATTCACCTTTTCTTTTGAACAGACCTCGTTCATATGAAGTACATACATATGTATACAGATACTAAAGTATCTATTTTATTAGTTACTCAATGTATACCTTCCAAACTGCTACGTAATCGCTGGTGGGATTTATCGCAACGCAACCGTTTTCATCACGTTTAAATTCACCATTTTCCAAAAGTATTCCAAAAGGAGTATGAATCAAATACAAATCAACATAATCTAATTGTAAGTCAGCTAATGAATTACGTAAAGTTGGTTCAACATATTGGGGAATTAAAGCTAAAAAGAAAGCAATATAGAAAATCTCATCGATTGTTTTTTTTAATTGGTTTGCACCTAATACATAATTGCTCAATTCACAAGCTCAATCGGATGGTTTACCGGTTAAAAACAGGTGATATGTGTTTAAATTTTTGTGAACAGGCCAATTTGTAGTATCGTTATTTTTTCGTATTATAATTTCAGTTTTTATTTACTTAAAAAAAATTCAGCGTTCTGCCTGTTTTTTTGTTCACTGTGTAAATGTATATTACTAACTTGTTATATGTATTGTTTTTATTAATAGAATACGAGAATTATATACCTCGTTATTTTATCTCATAATAAAGCTCTAAATTTACTATCTATAACTTACAATTGTCCTTGGCATTTTTTTGTTTTTATTTCATTATTAACTGTGGAGACATTAATTGTTCTTTTATAAAAAAAAATAAGATCTCCGGTTGAAAATCGGAAACCAGTGACCGAAATATTCTTGAGTCGTTGTAGTCTAAGGCAATGACAGATAGTATTATTGGCCGTAACCTCCCGTTTTCTCTCATCCGAAAGTCAGCGGCGGCAGTTTTTCTCACATATGCTTTTCCTTGGTCTAACCTCGCAGTGAGCAGTCAACTCGCTGTCTATCAAAAGAACTCTTAGAACCCTATTCCTGTTGTACCCAGTAGGAATTCGGATCCTGGCAAGTCAAGTTGTGACCATAAGACCCTCAAGGCCTTGCAATTCTTCCTTATAGAAACATCGTCGACTGAGAAGGTTCTCTAAATATTTGGCCTTTTCCATTACTGTCATATACTAACTGATCTTAAAGGTATCCATCGTATTAATTGATGAAGGGTCTGCAGTTATACCGTCATGCACAATCGTTCTCTTTTAGCCCACATATTTTACCGGTATATTTGCACTCGTATCCAAAAACTCGCTTTTGTGAAGAAAATATTTCAAAACCAACGACAAAGGCGACATTATAACGTACGAATTATTAAACTATATAACACTCCATTAATAATATTTGTGCGAGAAAAAGTAAATAAAAAAACAATGAATTTCTTTTGGCTTAAAAACTAAAGCGCGTATTCGGCACAAATACGTTTTATTAATTGCTCATTCAGTTCAGTTCATTAAATTCCGTCCCACTATCCCTTTCCAATGAAGAAACTAATACATAAGATGCCGGTAGATTTTTTAATAAATAAAAAAAAAAAACTTACATGCATTGAGGCACCATCACCTCAAAGTGCGTCGACGTACAAAAAAGTGCAAGACGTAATCAGGGAGGCAGTCGAATTCACAACTAAAAAACACTGCAAAATACTGAACTGCGAACCACAAAGACATGGTATGGTATGGCGATATATTTATACTATTTCCCCTTGTATAGGATGAGAAGCGCGTAGTAGTCTCTAATTATTTTAAAACCCCTAAACGGCTCTAACTCGTTAACGGCTAAACGGATTTTAATGATTGTTACACTATTTGATAGATTCTGAAGTTGGCTATACGATAAGGCCTCCTATGAACCCCTAGGTATCAGTTGGTATGATATTATTTCTTCCTTGTTGAGACAAAACGGTTGCACACATACAATTAATTTCTAACTTAGTAAGAGGGGAAGTAACACGGGCAACGGCTAACCATCTTGTGCTCAATTTCCAGATCTATCGCATGGTGAGAAAATCAGTAAAATTGCTTCAGAAATTGTGAATTACAGCCTTTTAAAAAAAATGTATAAATGGTGACTGGTCATGATAATTGGCCGTATAGACAAAACCCACGTTGACTACAAAACCAAAAACAGACCTGGGCTCAACCCCAGTTTCAGACTAAAATTATAAAAAAAACATCTCGCATTTTTCTGATGTGCATTAGTGTGTCTTTGTGTGTCAGTTGTTGTTGGAAGGTTTCAGTGGCGAAGGCAAAGTCACTGGTCACTGAACAGTAACGGCTTCAGCTGTATCGAATTCACAGGCACATCAGAACGCCCTCCTTCGTCGGTATTGTGTAGCAGCGGAGAAGTAAAAATAATAATAAAAATGGCTACTAAACTGAAGCTTCAGCACTGCTATGAGTATAAACAAAGAACGTGCAAAAGCAGAGTTGTAAAATAATTAATTAAGCTTCACCTCCTGTCGTTTCTCCTACTATGCCTTTCTTATAATTCCAGCACAATGCTTCGCATGTGTAGCAGTCATCTCCTGTGTGCTGGTCCCAGATAAAAAATCAATAAGTCTTGGAAATTTAGCAAACACATATTCATTTAAAGAGTTTTTAGGTTTGTCCAGTGTAGACCAGAAAACATGGTACGGATTTGCACACTCATGTGCGGCACATGTACTAGTCCCTTAATGTGTGTTAAAGTTAAAAAAAAAATTTCTTGCAATTAATAAAAACGAACACAGCATCGCGATGAAAGCCAAAAATTTGTTCCGAGCGTACTACAGTATTTTTAAAGTGAAATAGTATCAAAAAATTTCCTAGCGTACTAACTTTTCCATCACTGATACCGTATCATAAAACGATTGTGCTTGTATAATGTATACGACGTTAAGACATGCTAGTGAATTGAGCAAATTATATTTTATATATTATGTTTAAATTAGTATCACTTTTATTTTTATTTTGACCATCGCTCAAAAATAAATATTATGTTTAAAATTAATTTAATTGTTAGTTAAATAAATGAACAGCATTAGCCCGAAAACTCATTATAATTTAAATTCTTTGTTAGTTTATACTCTCAATAAGATCTTATTAAAAGGGAATATTTTTGGGTTGTCGGATATTGCAATCAAAATCAATCATGAATTTTCTGAATTTTCTTCTCTACCTCTGATTTCAATAAAATTATGTAACTATTTTTTCTTATACTTATATGATTCTAATTTCAAAATTGTGCTTTTTCCCGAAAAAATATATGAAATGTTTTATTATATATGTACATAGTATGTAAAGGGTGGTTAAATTTCAAGGGCCGATGTTGATTTTGAATAAAACACAAACTATTTAGGAAATTATTGTAATTTTATTTTATTATGATATATTGGTATTACTCAATTATGTATGGAACAAAATATCGGCCAAATGGGCGCCGCGACCACGGCGGCACACCTCCATCCGATGGTCCAAATTTTCGATGACCCTGAGGCATAATGGAGGTTCTATGCCGTTAATGTGCCGAATTATCTCATCCTTTAGCTCTTGAATTGTTGCTGGCTTATCGACGTACACCTTTTCTTTCAAATAACCCCAAAGAAAAAAGTCCAACGGTATCAAATCACATGATCTTGGCGGCCAATTGACATCGCCATTACGTGAGATAACACGGCCATTGAATTTGTTGCGCAAAAGAGCCATTGTTTCGTTAGCTGTGTGGCAAGTGACACCGTCCTGCTGAAACCACATATCGTCCACATCCATATCTTCCAATTCGGGCCATAAAAAGTTCGTTATCATCTCACGATAGCGAACACCATTCACAGTAACTGCCTGACCAGCCTCATTTTGGAAAAAATACGGCCCGATGATGCCGCCAGCCCATAAACCGCACCAAACAGTCACTCTTTGTGGGTGCATTGGTTTTTCGACAATCACTCTTGGATTCTCAATCGCCCAAATGCGGCAATTCTGTTTATTGACGAATCCACTGAGGTGAAAATGTGCCTCATCACTGAAGATGATTTTCTTCGAAAATTGATCATCCACTGTTGCCGTGGTCGCGGCGCCCATTTGGCCGATATTTTGTTCCATACATAATTGAGTAATACCAATATATCATAATAAAATAAAATTACAATAATTTCCTAAATAGTTTGTGTTTTATTCAAAATCAACATCGGCCCTTGAAATTTAACCACCCTTTATATGTACATATACAGCTAATAATATTCTCATAAAGTATTGTTTAAAAAATAAACAGAATAAAATTGATTACTGAGAAATAAATGAGAAGAAAAATATAAAAATAGAAATGTGTACATATCGCACCCTAAATCATAAACAGTCACAACTCAAAATTCATAATGTATTTAGGAGAGGCAAAAAACTATTTTTAGAAAAATGATTGCAATTTTATAATTAAATTGTGTTCCATAGTAAAGAACATTATCTTTAAAGAAAGTCAACTTAATTTTTTTTAATTTTGTGCTATTATTATGAAAATATGGAGATATTTTGAGTTGTGACCCTTTCATTGCAATTTTTTCAGTGAGTTGTGTGTAGTATATCAAATTATGACTTTTTAATTGCAAATAAACTAAATTCTAATAGACTAAATTCACTCCCAGAATCGCTAAATATATTTACACTACTATCACTATTTGTACGAGAATCAGTTTCTTCACTAGAAATGTTTAGTGTTGATGTATTATGTTCAATATATGGGCACGACATTTTCGACAGCTAAGTGAAAACTAAGGAATTAAATTTTGCATTAAACTTTTTGACAAATTTTTGAACTTTAAATGATGCACCACAAAATTTAACACTTTTATCCTTAATAGCGTCACAACTCGAAATAGTACTATTAACGTGAAATTAAAATACTCAGTTACTAATAAGCGCGCTGTCACAACTGAAAATAGTATTCTTTAATTGATTACGTACAACCGGCACAAATAACACAAAAACAGACATCACGGTATTTTTCCAATTAAGGAAAACAGTGATGCCAACAAAATTTTTTGGGAGAGATTTGTTCTGTGACGTCGATTATGCAATAAAAACGATTTTGAAAAATTTTGAGTTGTGACTGTTTATGATTTAGTGTGCGATATATTCGAGTATGTGTAAAAACTAAAATCATTGATTGTTATGTTTTTGTTTGTAGATTTTTGGTTTAATTCTCGATTGATTGGATGTATTTTGAACATAAGTATCTCAGATTTGTAATCAGAAATTAGGAAAAATCCACACTGTTCCACCATAAAGTAATTTTTCACTACACGAAAAGATTACAATAAAGTGCAAATATTTTCAATTAATAAAGTTAAAAATACACTGCACTTTTTGAGAAACCACATCACTATTAGTCTTAAAGAGCATATCCTAAAAGTTTTATTTTGGGACAGCAATGGGATCAATGCGAAAAGGTTATTTTTTAACAACAAAGGAATAGATACTAAAACCGTTCGATTTTTAATGCAAATTTGCGGTTTCTTAGCTAGAGTAATAAGTATACCAAATTTCTAAATTTCATCACCTGTTGGTGGCAATTTTGTAGTCACAAAAAGTTCATCACGTTTAATGCGTCCAGATTGTATCCATTCGTTCAATACTTTGCCAATTGTTTTTTCATTCATATAAACCGGAGCCGTATCAATATGGCGATAGCCGACTTCCAGAGCTAAATTAATCGCTACTTCAACCTCGTCATCAGGAGCCTTAGGATTAAAAAAAACTGCAATTGTAATTTTAGATATAAATACATAGATATACATACACATGTATATATATATATATATATAGGGTTTTTAAAAATATCGGTAGTGCAAGTATAACCAAGTCAACCCCTATTAACAATTAAGGCTGACTTACATATAAAGTATAATATACACATACATATTTACCCCTATCGTGAATAAGAAGTGAAATTGACGTTCCCGTATAATTTTTATTCCTCTCGAGGTGTATCATGTAGTTCACGTGGAATTTTATTCCCCTTATCATTCTCAGTGAATGTAGAAAATTTCGGATTTTTTTTTATAGAATAAGGAAAACCTTTCCAAGGTATGCTATTATATGTTGTGAAACTTCCTTTATTTTTTACAAACCGCGATATCGCGAAAACTAGAGCAGATAAAAATTTTAATTACAGCTTGAATAACTAGCAAATGCAGTCAGGTACGTCTAAAATTGTTCGCGAGCGAAATTTTCTGCAAACTGGTGTAATTCAAAAAATTGTGAAATCGTGCAGATCCATCAAAAATCTGTTACACATTTACACTTATTAGTAGCACTATCTCACTTAAGTTCGGACGATTTTTTGGCAGATCGTATTACTAAATCCGATAGTGAATATATGGCTTAATTCCTGCAGAACTTTACAGTTGCACGTTGTTAAAATTGAATTCAATTAATATTTTAAGTAAAATTTATATATTAAGGGTCCTTAATTCATTATCTAAAACATTGCGAGTTTAATTCTTTTAATAAAATGAAGACTCTACTTTCACCATCACTTTAGTTTTACCACCAACTGCATCAACAGGTTCTCAAAACCACCAAACTTAAGCTGCTGCTCCCATATTAGCAGTCTATACCGGCAGAACACATTTGCATCATGTTCATAACATAATGATGTGTCAACATAACGAAAAGAAAGTTTCATAAATATCAGCTTTGAAAGTTTTCATTTTGCATATTTGGAGTTTAAAGAAAATATCATTGCACATTGGTCAGATATATTGTTTTTTTTTTTATTTCTCAATAAAAATTTTCAGAAATTGTGTAACATGACTCGTTTTCTTCTCCTCTGTTCCTTTCAATCCTACTTGCTTAAGAAATACATGTATGTAGGTGTTTTATTCAGTAAATTCTTAAAACTTCTGAAGTTTCTAATAGGGAAAAATTTATATTTTAAAATTATTAGTATACATGTATTTACATATGTATGTACATATATACATACATTACATTGGCTTTCTTCTAATTTTTACATAGTTCGGTTTCCCCACATTCTATAACAAAAATTCTATTTGCACCTACATACGTATCAATTTTGAAAATTAGTCCAACCTTCTATATACATACATATACTTATGTATGTATATACGAGTAGGTACATACATACATGCTTGCATACAGATATCTTGTGATATCTACTACCACTACAGAAAAAAACTCTTACATACTTTTGTTTTCGTTAACTTACTTGCCATGTACCAATTCCTAAGGTCGGCATCTTTACTCTGTTATTGAAAGTTAAAAATTTATCACAAGACATTTTTTGTGTAAACCGATTTGCCCGCGTGTTTAGTATAAGACGTGCGTTTCTCCCAAAAAAACAAGTTAAACTGAAATGGTATTCATCAGAAAGCTTGGTTTTGTAATAGGCTGCAGTAGACATACCTAATGGCCCCTCCACTATCTCACTCGCCAACCAAAAAAAAATGCTTTTTGAGTTTGTAAATTTAAATGAGAATGTCAAATGAATTGAAGAAGTAACCCAGCAGATGTAACTGAAGTGGAGAATAAGCCTACCATAAGCAATTTTCAAGAACTTTTTATAAACATAATTAGTATATACTAGATTAAATTAGTGCGCTTTGTTGTCCTCAACCCTCGCGTAATTATTGAAAATCAATACAAAACTCCTTTAAGAAAAATTATTTTAATTTTAATATAAATTTGTTAACTTCTTTATTATGCACTCCCGCATAAATATTAATATAATGCGTACGTATATATTTAAGTAAGTATGAATGGGTTCAGATTAATTACATTTTATTTACCTTAACCCAACTAGCATTTTGGTGATTATTTTTTTCCAGAAGAAAATGTTACGCAAAAATTACCTTTATCTCTGCGAGGTTATTTTTAACCATTATCGTAAAAAATATTTAATTTTGGTTACCGTAAGCATATAAAGGAGAAAAATTTGTTTTTATCTTGGACCAGCACTCAGGAGATGCATTGTGCTGGAACTAGAGGAAAGAGATAGTTAGAAAAATGATAGGAGGTGAAGCTTCACTCTGTTAAAACACTACTTTTGCACGTTTTTTATTTATAGCAGTGTTGCACTGCCCCTGATGTCACGGAAACGTATTCAATATTCAAGCTTTGTTTTTAGTAGTCATTTTTATTAATTTTTTAGCTGATCTACTATATGCACATTTCATTTGCATACTGAAGATTTTGGTATTAGCACCAAATGACATGTGCATATAGACCAGCTAAACCATATAACAAACACAGATAAATAATCGCACTTATTTTCGACTAACGTTGAATAAATAAATGTTTATTAATTTTATAAATTTTATATTATATTAATTAAACAATCTTTTAATTGCATTTAATAGACCGGACAGTAGTAAATTCTTTATATTATCTCAATAATACTAAGATTTATTATTTAGTTTTACAAACATAAGCGATCGCAATTAATCGTGTGAGAGGTTGCATCTAAGATCATATGTGATTTATCCATGTGATAAAATAAGGATTTATTAAACATACAACGACAAAATGTACAGAAACATAATTTTGCTCAGCTGGACGGTGAAGAATTTATTGCTATGCTGTTGATTATAAATACTACAAGAAATTGCTCAAAAATTAATCAGAAAATTGTATTATAAATGATTCTATGAGCTGATTACTCCATAGGCCACTATTTTCTCACAACGAAAGTATTATTAATGATCTTTAAACTTAGTATGTACGTACTATATACTCGTATACTTACTACATACGTAAATACTTACATTTCTTAGAAATGGTGCATCTATATTTTTAAACTAAGTCGTCACTTGGAGTTCAGACTCCCAGCTCTGCTTGGATTACATTTCAAAATGAAAGCATGGAATCACAGTTGTCTACATTTCTCTTCCTAATGATAGCTGGGGTCAAACAGGTAAGAATAAAACAAAATTGTGTATGTATGCCTCATCATTTATTGCATATTCTATATCACGACGTTCATACATATATGTTCTATACATACATACATATATACATATGTATATATTTATTTGTGGTTGCATTTATGTACATCTGTACATATGTCCGTATCTAAATTCTTATTATTTTTTTAGTCGGTGAACATCAAATGAAATTTGTTTCATAATATTCATAATCTCATCCACTGGAACCGTATGCATTAATATTTCTTGATCTAAACCTGTATATCTTTCGGCGTAACGTTCCAACCAACCATATCTTTGATTTTCAGTTATTGGTGCATAGTAGCGCTCCCGATTGCCGTATTTTAAACGTTTTTCGATTTCATTTGCAAAATATTCGTATTGTTTAATATTATGCGTATCAAGGCGAACGTCGTGACGTGCGTAAAACTTGCCCGTCAATGGTTTTAACTTATAATTTGGCTGAAAATTGCGTTCGCTTAAATTTTTGTGACAGGAATACATTTTTGATTTTTTTTACAGACTTATTAGAAAATTATAAATTTCATTTGCGACGTTGTCTGATTCAGCCAGTTCTGACAAATGTCTGCCTTTATTCTTAAAAACTTCGGACAGATTTCTGTCAGACATTAAATACATGACTTGTTTGGCCGTTTTCTGTTCAATTTCAAGTGGATATGTTGAAGAGATTTTATTTTCTCTATATGTATGTACATATACCGATATTGCTGATATATTTCTGACTGATTTGGTACAGATGTGTCTAATTTGTTATAGGTACATAATGTAAATTTTTCTTTTAATGCGAAATGAAAAATAAAAAAATTGTTAGTGTTTTATATGCTTCCATCGAGAAGTCTTTAAAAAAATTTGTGTTAAAATTTCACTTTATAATATCACAGATATTTCCAAGAAATCTGTACGAATTGTCGATTAGAATTGCATTCGCTATTCTTTCAAAAATCTGTAAGAAATCAATGCAAATGTCCGATAAATTAACAGAATTTCTCACGAATTTTCAAGAGATCTATGTCAGATTCTTATCACAAATGCCTGCAAGAGAACTCAGAATTTAGCACGATATGTCTATCAGAATTCGTGTCAACCATTTCATACATTTCTCGGTCAGAACTCTTAAAAGACGTCGTATACGACTCCGACTTGTTTGTCAACGATTCTCTCAGATATCTGACAGACGTCGGACATTTTTGCTGACTGGGCTCATGTACATATATGCATATAGTATGTCACAAATTTGTAGATTTAAATACATATCGTCACCTAAACTGCACAACACCGCATCATCAAAAAATTCGAAGTTAAGTTTTTTATTGATTACGAAGTACTACATAATATTACAAAATTGTAAGCTTCTACTATCGCAAAAAGAAAAAAAAAATTAGTATTCTTTGTTTTTCTTTTTTATTTCAATAAAGCGAATGCTATACGATCAATGTTCAGCTTCAATATTTGTCATTGTGTGCGTTATTTTATACATATGTACGTATAAGTGAGGCATGACGAGGGTGTTGTTTTTGACCAAAAAATCACGATCAAGCATTGATGTGTGAGCTGGTGCATTATCGTGATCCACGATGTTTTTCCCCGAAATTCCGATCGTTCGATCGGCTCGCTTCTCGCAAACTTTACATAACTTCCTTGTAGTATTCCTTATTAACCGTACGACCTATTGGCAAGAACTCCTGAACTCATTGGTTGCGACGTCATAACCATCTGCCGACGTTGCGTCACCAGTTATGACCCTTTTAAGCAAACCTGGATCATCGTTGACGCCATTCAACAACTCCCGAGCGATACTAATGCGACGTTCCTTTTGCTCAAAATTTAGCAAATTTATTCGGGTAATTACAGCAAACTTTTTTGAATTAAAAATACTTTTCTCAAAATACCATTCATAAACACATCTCATTGCATTTATACATAAATTCTTTACCAATCCATACATATACGGTATTTATGAAACTGTTTACCACCATACGACCCCTCACACAAGTACACATTTTTATTTTTCAAGAAACAAACTGGCATACAAAGATTGTATTTTTCATTAAAAAAAAAAGAAACATGAAAGTGATAGAACAAAACAAATGATAAACTAAGCTCAATACAAATAATTTTAAGTTTAAGCCAATAGAGGTGCACGGTAATTGTATGTTGTTCGTTGCCCACAGGATATGCGTAGGATATACATATGTACATATGTATGTATGAATACAGTATAAACATCGTGTCATTATTTGTACAACAGGTCTAGATTAGTAACATAAACATTACATCATGTGTTGTTTGAATCATAAGCCGATTGAGCAATTTTAGAAGCATTATCTCGAGTGTAGAGATAGTGGGATTAAATGACATGATTATCCTATTTTTAAAGGACATTGAAAATGTCTGTTAGAGAATGAGTAAAATTTTATTGGTTGATTCTGTAGATGTTCGAATATTTATTTCATTTCTATTCAGTATGCTAATCATCTAGGTTTACCTTCATAGAGTCAGCCATTAAAGTTGTACGACAATATTCAAATGACACAATACATATGTACATACATGTTATCTGAGGAATTTGTAAATATATTTCGTGCCTTTTTTCAAAATATTTATTTCATCTGACTTATTATTATTTTTATTTAGGCCATTTTTTATTTAACCAAACAACAAACATAAATAAATAATCAATATTTATTATATCTTCAACTAAATTCAAGTAACAAGAATATAAATTTTATTCTACAGCTATTTTAAGAATGAATATTTCTTGCAGGAAATATTACGAGCTAGGGTTAAAGAGGATTCAAGCTTTGTTAAATATCAGTCAGAGATGTACAATGAATTTATTCGATTTCGTCAAAATATATATCAAGATATGCAGAAATCAATATTTAGTTTGTATGGGAGGTACCCCGGCGGCCAACCCCTCCCGGTTTTTGCCTTATGATTTGTTTTAACCACAAGGTCATTTGGACAAAAAAAAATGTTTCCTTTGCATAGGCGTGGTAACGCACAGTTCGTAATTTTAAGATTTATATAGCCTATAGTTCCTTCCAGATATGCAGAGAGATACTGTGAACATTTCAAGCAAATCGGTTCAGCCGTTTAGCTATCCATAAGGCACATACACATACAGATACATACATACTAACATATACATATGTATTTTTATATATAAGATTTTACTTTGCCGATGATGCTACACAATCCAGACGAAGGAAGCCGCTCTGATGTTATTGTGGATTAGTATCAGCTGAAGCCGGTTACTCTTCAGTGACCAGTGGCTATGCTTTCGCCACTGAAACTTTCCGATAACAACTGACACAAAGGCACAATAATGCACATAAAAAAATGCAAAGTGTTTTTATGACTTAGTCGGATACCGGGCTGTCTTGACACAACAAAATCCATTGTCATAGAATATTTTAAATTAATGGAAGAAAAATGGATACTTAAAATGTTCTTTTTTAAGTCTTAACTGGTTACGTAAAAATCTAATTTTTGTTATATTATGCATCCGCACTATTTTCCAAATGACGAAAAATATCAAACAAAGTACATATGTTAGGATTAGGACTTAAAATAGGATTTGGCTTAAATATATTTTGAATATATACATACATACATACATACATATAAATAAGGACGTAAGTAACAATCAAAGGCTGAAACACGTAATCTATAGGCGCTCTATTTAAATAAATTACTGGATACGAGTATATGAAAATAGCATTGTCTTTAATAGGCTCAACGATGGTCAGTCAATGCAATACTGTGTATATGAGTGGATATGGAAACGTTCTTTTGCAAACAACGGAAGTTGTTTATACATTCTTTGTTTGCAACAGTGTGTAATTTGATAGTTTCTGCAAAATTTGCAAAAATGCACATACACTCTCGCATTAAGGACTACATACGCAACATCTTTATTTGTTCCGAAAAACAGTAAATCCGCTTATACTTAGTGCATTTTATGTGTACGAGTATATTATTGTATTTTCCCTTTTTAACATTGCTCATCGAACGCTTTGTGGTTGGCCTTTTTTCGGTTATTAAATCAATTAAAAATTTACTAAAGTTCGAATTATGTATATACATATGTATGTATGTATATACGTACACATTTATTACGTTTATGTATGAGAACATACATGTGCCACGGTTTTTTTGATCTAAAGCGCTTTCTTTAATTTTGCGTTATTGTCTTTAATTTGTTTTGAAATAATATTATATTATTTTTTAATTTTATTCGATAAATAATATTATAACTACACTAGTGTATGTTCGTACGTAGGTACATATGTTCGTACATATGCATGTGCATGTATGCATATGCATATAGTATGTATTTAACATACCAACTGGCTTCATTGCTAATTCATGCTATTAATCTTTGGGAGCATGATTTTTACTTTTCATTCATGACGAGAAGATTGTGGGTTCAATCCCTCCGACAAGTTACACATTTTTCTAATGAGTCTCACACTGCCTTTCTTCGTCTATATTTGATGATTTAATGTCCACTTTAGCTAACAATGAAAAAAAAGCATATCAGAGACGAAACAATGTTGCTTCATAAATTCACAAAGATCTACAGAGTTATGCATGAATTAGTATTGTTAATCTCTCCTATCACATCCCCATATGTTTCTTCTTTAAACCATCCCTTGCAAACTACGAAGGGGACATCATCTGAGAACCTAGTCACAAAACTCTACACACGATTTAATATCTTAAATATATTTTAATTTTTGAAATAAATAAAGAAAAAATTTATTAACTTTTTTATTTCCAAAGATCAACGGCTCTTTATATAAACTGTGATTTAATATTACTGAATGAATTAAATAATAAATTTAATAAAATCAAAAGTCTACATACGATAGATAGATGCATTGTTTAAACTTCTGGGTAATTTAGAAAATATTTAGTGACTTGCTTGATCACGTTTTTCATCGACAACTTCTTCAAGTCTTTATGTTTTGTCATTTGCCATTCTTCTTTTAAAATCAATTTCAAGTTCGATATTCACGAAGTCCGTCTATATCTAAGTTCATGTATTAAATGGGTTCACAAATGTCCCCTGTTAAATACTTATAAGTAAAAATGTACATATAAATTTGTATATCATGCCCTGAGATCACATGCTCAAAATTGTAAATTTAAATAAAAAAACATGCAGGACATGACTACTCCAAACGGTTTAAATTAAATTCTATAACTAGATTCAGTGAGAAA
Source organism: Dexiosoma caninum (assembly GCA_963924685.1). NCBI lineage: Eukaryota > Metazoa > Arthropoda > Insecta > Diptera > Tachinidae > Dexiosoma > Dexiosoma caninum. Next base: position 129,037,560 of record OZ004725.1, on the reverse strand, counting down.
TAAACTAAGACTTTAATTGTCGGAGCTGTATGGAGTCGGCGGCCGAAAATACTTCCAGTATAGGTATCATCGTGAAATTTCGGTCACGGCTTTATAAATATGTATGTATGTCAAAATTATTAATCATAAAAAAAATTTTAATCTAATAATCGTTAAAGCTCATAAAATCGTTTGTATGGGACCGAAAATGGGATACAACTCTCATGCATGAGGACGGTAGGGTAGCCAACTCACGTGACTATCTTTAGTTCGTCCCATCAAACTATGTAAGGCTATTTTATTGTTGGGATATATACCTGAAAAATTGGCTGGGGTAAGGGTTGCATTTATTTCAAAGACAGGGAAGAAACCCGAGCAATTGCCTAAATCATACAGACCAATAAATCTAAGTTCATTTCTCCTTAAGTCAATAGAGAAGATATAGATATGATCGATACAACCTGACGAATTTCCCACTGCACCGGATTCACTTTGTCTATCAGCGGGGTAATTGACAGCGCTTATTGACATTTCGGGAGCTTTTGACAGTATATACTTCTATGGGACAAGCAAGTACCTGGTACGATCATCACATGTCTTCTGAGTATAAAAAGCTCTGGGACGCTCAGCATTGAATTGGGAGATGCGACTGAGAATATCAAATCGGACCGCATGCAACAAGACCTAAACTATACTAGTGCCGTACAGTACGATAAGAGGCGTCAATCTCCGATGCCCTCTCCTGAAGGAAATGACATTACAATTCTCCGGTGAAGCGAATTATCTGGGCGCAACGCTGCATAGAACACTCACCTGAAACACAAATATTGAGATGTTGCAACGAGGGCATTCTTTGCATGTACGAGACTCTTTGGTAGGACTGGGGCTTTGAATCCCAGAATGACCTTCTCGACATTCAATTCGGTGGTGAAACCCATAGTCACCTATGCGTCTTTGGTCATTGCCCCGTGATGGTATTTTGGGCATACCGCCACTTTCGATCATGATCAAGAATGAGGCTCATGCTGATGCACTGATATTGGATTTTACGTTTGAGGGTTTTGCGAGACTACCTAGACACAATTTTCCACAGTGATTATAAGGCATCACCGAGACTGCTTCTCTTCAGAAACTTCCCTGTGAATATCAACGACAGTGAGACCTACTCTATCAATTTTGAGGCGGGATCTCAGGTATGGTATACTGATTGTCTTGCACTCGGCAGACAGAAGTTTCTCCATCTGGGTGTCAATAATGTGGTCTAATGAAGTCGTACTCGAATCGTACTACGCATTTCTGAGAAAACCATTTTTTGGCGGAACAACACGTATGTGGAATAAACTACCTGCAAGGGTCTTTCTGCACACTTTTGTCGTTAAAGGATATAAATCGAGATGTCTATAAACAATGCTCCCCCTATCCCCATTTCAAGACCCCATTTCCTAGTTCCAGCACAATGCATTGCATGTGGAGGGGTCAACCCTTGAGTGCCGGTTCAACAAAAAACAATAAGTTTGAAGAACGTTGAATTTAAATTCCGTGGAAACTGCTCCTCATTTAACTAATTTTTCTACCCAGGATATAAATAAACATGTTCTTCAGTTATTATGGAGCAGATTACGGTGTTATTAGTAGGACTCTAGACTATGCTGTACGCTATTACACTACTGCCTATATCAGTTCAAATCAATATTTGTACAATTTTATTTCCATATATAAAAATTGTTTTGCAAATACTATCTAATAGATTGTGTCGTTCAGCTCTGAGCTAGCTCAATTGAACAATTGACGAAACTGAGCGAAGTGACCGCTCACTTTTTTGATGATTCTAGTTCAGTGAAGAGCGCTTGCCATGTTTTTTTTTCGTTCATTTTGTTGGTTCATCAGTGCTACCAGAACCGAAAAATTTTCTTAAATAAAATTTGTATGATGCCAGATGCCACATGTATTTATTTGATTGATATGTAAAACATTTCACAAATTTCCCTAAAATAACAAATTTCAGCACCAAAAACATATTTTCTCGTTCTACTACTGATTAAAGCTGCCTTAGTGCTATATTTGATTGAATCAAATGAACTAAAAAATCTGTTCAGAAACAAAATCAACTGAACGAACTAAACGAACCAGCCTACCAAAAAGAGCTGAACTGATAAGAGCGCTCACTTCAAAGAGCTCATGAACCCAACTCTACTATCCAATATACCTGGCATTTAGCGTATGCTTTTACAAGCTACCACATTAGAAATTTTAAAACATTGCCTATATTATCAATTCCTTCCTTATTCTTTGTTATTTATTTAACGCGAGTCTTCTCTACAGCTGATGTTTATCAGAGCGTTTTACAGTTGCCTTTGATTTAGATTGTTTCTTACTAATTATCACATGTAATTTGACTGCCCGTAAGTTATCGAACATTAGCCTATTTAAAATTTATAAATTTTAGTTAATTGGTGAGCCATTTTATTAATTATTTTATTTTAACTCGCGACGTTTTATTGCTCAAATGCCGACGTTAGCGTAGCCAAACCAAAAAGTTTTAGCTGGACGGCCCATTGAACCTACGATTGTCAACCAGATCAGCCAGAGATTGCAAATTTTACCTTAACATACTTGGTGTGTTACAATGATTTGTAATATTTTAAAACACACTGATGGTAACTTTTTGTGCCACTTCCAATTTTCATATACTCGTACATATGTACATACATATTTACCTTGTGACATAATCATTGCAAATTATTGTTTTATTCAAACATTTGAAGGAAAGATTTATTTTGAAAAACAAATTTATTTAAATACAACAAATGTTTAATTCTAAAAAATTACAAAATCTACATTTTTATTCTTTGATGGTGCATTGCTCCTTAAAATGTTTAAACACAACAATCAGAATAAACTGCAATTAAAACACACAAGCACTTTCGTTGCCAGTTTTTATAGTTCTCAACATGGTTATTGGCTTATGAAATATTAAAAAAAAGTCTCTATTCAATATCTATTAAAAGCACTTGTTCGGGGCTTGAATCATTAGATGATAATGTTGAATTACAACATTCTTCTTTTTCACGTTTTTCGCGTCGTTCGCGTGCGCGTCGATTCTGAAACCATATTTTTACGCGTGTATTTGTCAAATCTAATGATTCTGCTAACTTATTGGCATCTTCGGCACTTAGATAGTTAGAGATCTTATAAGCATTTTCCAATGTTTGTAATTGAGCGGGCGTGAAGGGAATACGAGGTAAGCGACCTGGTGTACGTTTGGAAGGTCCTTGACGTAGAGATCTGCGTAATTTTGGTGGATGATAACGTGAATATTGTAACCAATCTAATACCGGCATTTCTTCTAAACAAAGCCTATGATCATCCTGTTCTAGTTTTTGCTGATGCTGCTGCAATTGTTGCAGAAACTCCAATTTATTTTCACGATTATTTATAACCATCATTAAAGAATGAAGTTGTGGAATATTATCATCACGTTTAATAATACCAATCGAACGGTTAGTGCCTTCATATTGTTCGCCGGCTCGATTTAATATATAATCAATACTGAAATCCGTCATGTTTTAAAATTTCAAATATCAATAAAAATAAAAAAAAAATGTATAAGATCGGAACTAAAGAAAATATCGTATTCAAGTGGTAGTTAATTGTGCACTGTGCTAATTTAGAAGAATGTATGTGATTTTAAAGGGTCTCTGTTTCGCCACCATTTTAATTTTGTATTCCCTATTTCCTTTCACATCATAATGTTGTCTCGTTTCAAATAAAAACTAAACCACAAGAATTCCGTCTACCCAAAGATAAATAAAATGGGCGTCACCCATGCCACACAATTACAAATTCAGTTGCAACTGTTCATAATATGTATCTTTACAAATCCAAAACACAAGTAAAAATTTTACTTCTATACCAGGTAGCATTATTGCCATTGATTTGGATAGAAAACATACCCTTATCAAAACGTAACCCGCCCGTTTAAACAATATAATTGAGACTGCTTCTACCTTTTGTGATGTACTTAAAATCATGTTTAAAATGTTTGGCATTTGTTATTCCTTTTCATGTATGATTGAATTTTCTTTCTGATTTGATATGATTGTATTGCAATTGTATTTTTTGATGAGAAAATAAGTTGAAAAGAATATTTTGATTGGTTTTGATTGAAAAAAAATTAAATGCATAAATTAGTTAGGTAAACTATATGTCCTCAATCTCTCTATTCATCTCTCTCTCTCTCGCTCAATGACCGTTAAGGATCAACAAAGTTTTCATCATAGATATCAGTGATGGAAAATGTGGTACAATTGTGCCATTTTTGGCACTATTTCATGGACGCCCTTCCATTTGTTGGGCCTTTGTTAGTACATATTTTTCATTATTTTTACTAAAATTTTTTACTTTTTATATTTGTTTCATATATCATTTGGAAATACTGACTATAAATTTTGTTGAAGAACACAATTCTTAATTTTCTATAATAGACGGCCATCTTAGTATGTTACTAAAAAATGATTGAAGATTGTATCTGGTCCTTCAAATATTCAAACTTAATATTTATTAATAGGTGTGTTTTTTTTTTTACTTTTCTGGTAAAGTTCGGTAAAATGAGAGTAAACTATAATTTATCTCAATAAGAGACAAAAATGTTAAAAGTAAGAAAATGCAAAAAATTATAAAATTTACCACAAAACAGGCGCACAACAAAAGTGCCCGTACTTTTGAGAGTAGAAAGAAATTTACTCTCTGAATGTGATGAAGTTATCCAAAATTGCTGGAACGCAGAAAACCACAATTGAACATCTTGAAATACCAGTGCTGTTTATTTTCTTAAAAAAATTTATTTTAATGATTTTAGATGCTTAAAATGCATAATATTTTAAAAGCAAAACATTTGCATCATTGCCAACAACTGTAAAAAGTGATTGAAAATAAACGGAAAAAAGTAAAAGCCATTTTTTATTAAATAAAATGATAAATATGCACAAATATACTCGTATGTACTTACAACTTCCTGTTTATTTGAAGAATCCATTTTGCTTTTTCATAAATTTTTAAATAAAAACTTTTGTCGTTTCTTTGCAGCCGATAATTTAATTTTAACCCGAACTTACCCAAATAAAAAGTTCGTGCTACTTTCTACAGGAAATTAAAAATTGTACTCTAATTTTCTCCCAAAATTCCACAAAAATTGTTATCTGGAAGGCTTTTGGGTAAATTGAGAGGATTCCATCTTACACGCAATTCATTCAAAGATAACATTTTTTTCTTGAAGATTTTTTTTAGCTTATTTGTTGCCTACATGTTTAATTATTCTTATATTACACATTTTTTTCTTTTTTTTTTATCTGGGACCAGCACTCAGGAGATGACTCCTACACATGCGAAGCATCGTGCTGCAAATATAGGAAAGAGATAGTAAGGGAAACGACAGGAGGTGAAGCTTAATTAATTATTTTGCAGCTCTGCTTTTGCACGTTCTTTGTTTATACTCGTAGCAGTGCGGAAGCTTCGGTTTAGTAGCCATTTTTATTATTATTTTACTTCGCCGGTGCTACACAATACCGACGAAGGAGGGCGTTCTGATGTGATTGTGGATTGCTATCAGCTGAAGCCGGTATTGTTCAGTGACCAGTGACTATGACTATTTATTTATAAGTATGTATAACAAAACTATATTTTCGAATTATAATAATTTTAATCATATTTAGTTAATAATAATAAAAATATAGCTAATAATAATAAAATAATATAAATGGACTTACGGTGTTTTTCAAATAAACGATTGAAATCATTATAAATTAATCAGTAGAGTGCAATGAATTTGCGGTAATTCAGTAATATTTTCATGTTGGGAAACTTATTGAAATATACAATTTGTCTTAAGAACTATAATTACTTAGTGGATAAGACGAGTTAGTTAATTTTTGAATAATTCAATGATAATAAAAATTCTTCCCTATTATTGGGTATATTCAAAGTAGCAGCATTGTTTATAGTAAATACTTTTGGTACGAGTAATTTGTAAAATGTTGTTTACAATAACATTGTTAACAGATCGCCAATTCTGATAAGACACTTGATACTTGATGCGACTTTCTCGTTGTCAGTCATTCAGTGAAGCGTAGACAATGGAAAACAATTGTAACATTTAACTCAAAAATTATTATAAATGAATCAGTGATGGGAAGGTAGGAAGAATCTAAAGCAGATTATGTGGCAGAGATATCGGCCACACTAATTATTTTTGTTATTTGCCCATTCAATCATCCCTTCTTTGTTTAAGTTATTTAATTGTTTTAGTTGGTTTTTCTCATTTTAAAGAGTTTTTGCAGATGCAGTACTTTTTAGCTTGTGCATCATCCATACATTTAGCTGTTTTTTCATAAAGACTTTGTCTACTTATGTCCTCAACATTTAAGCGGATACTTTTACTTTCTTCATTATAATCAACATTGGCACTAAACAATGTCTTGGGATGGGTTATGGGTTTGACTGTAAAATCAATTACGTAAGTTGTTATAGTATTTAACAGTTTCGAATCATCCGAGGAACGCCATTTAGCATTTGTAATTTCTTCCAGTTCTAATGGACTGCACACATATGTTAAGTTCTTTCGTTTAAAGTATTCATTCATTTCCTGTATTATAAGTTTTCCAACAGTCTGTACTACTTTACTTTTTGTTGATTCCTTCTTAAAAGGTGTACAGGTACACCAAGCTTCTGGAATACTAGCATCATCACAAGTACGTTTTTCAGGTAACTCTTCAAATATACTTTGACATTGGCGGCAATCAAAAGTTTGTTGTATTTTAAAGTTGTGATCTGTCAATTTCAAAAGATGTTGCAACGTCATATGTATGTCGAATGGGTTTGTTAAACGCTTTTGATTTATTTCCAAATTTCTCATTAACTCAGGATATTCATGTCGAAACCATTTGGGAACGGATATGAAAAACATGGGTAAACGTTCTTCTAAAAAGCCTTGAGATAATTTTAACAATGGACCCCACCGTACACCATGATCACTAAAAAACATAACTATAGAATTTTCAAATATACCCTGATTTTCCCATACTTTAAAATACGTGACCATTGTCTTTTCCATTGTGGCTGATACATCGTAGGAATTATGACTGAATGAATTGGTCCAAAAAAATCCAAAACTTGGTTGGTTTTTAAAGCGTACTGCAAATTGTGTCGCATAATCATAAATATATTCTCCAAATTGCTTACGGCCGAGGCAGTAATTTAAACCAGCCTTTACTTTTCTTTTCATAGTCTTCTCAATTGCCAATGCCATGGGACGAAAGTAGTAGTCAGTAGGTGGTTTGCTAAAACCCTTCAAATGATAATTAAATGTCGCCAGTGAACTGGAATCTTCTGCATATGCTGTATAGTAACCATTCTTTTTAAATGTATCCCAAATAAAATTGCAATTATCAAAACCACCAACTGTTTGCGGATGGCAATTTTTGTACACCGTTTTTCTGGTATAACCTGATAACAGAGGCATTAAATTAGGCAATGTATTGTCGCCGACCTGAAAAAAGTTTTTTTATGTATATAATTAACTAATTTTAATTATATTATTAATTGACCTTTTTTATTATATTTTTTGCAATATATTTATTAAGCTTGAGGTCTTTTTCTTTTATTTTATTTGGTTTTATTATTCGATATTTCGTTAACAGCTTGTTAACATCATCAGGAATAATAGGAAAAATAAATATAAAAATAAAAATAAATAAAAAAAATAAAATAAATAGAAAAAAAAAATTATAATTTCCTATTATTCCTGATGATGTTAACAAGCTGTTAACGAAATATCGAATAATAAAACCAAATAAAATAAAAGAAAAAGACCTCAAGCTTAATAAATATATTGCAAAAAATATAATTAACTAATTTAATCTAATTTGTTTTATTCAAATAGAGCGCCAATATACAATGTGTGTTATTCCTCATTTCATTTCCACTTTGCACGATATTAATGCACGATATTTTCAAAATTGATATGGCGCAACTTTCTAACAATAAAAAGTGAACAGAACATTATGGACAACACAACACATTTCACACTTATTATACTTCTTATGGATCTACAATTAAAATTAAAATCAAAAGTATTTTGATTTATGGTAATATATTGTCCAACTTCATATATGTATGTATGTCATGTCTTAGCCGGCTTGGTGGATTTCGATGAAGGTTGGCCTGGACTAACATACAGGACACTTTTTAGGAGTAAAAAAATGGCTAAAATTGGTACCTTTGACACTTTTTTAACTTTTCTGCGATGACGTAAAACATAACATATAGTACTCTTTAGGATAAAAAAAAATGGACAAACATTTCTTTTTTTTTTCTTGGACTGGCACTCAGGGAAGAGACCGCCACTCAGGGGAGAGACCTGCGATGCATTGTGCTAGAACTAGGAAATCAGGTTATGGGAAGGAGTATAGATGGAGTAGTGCTTATTGACATTTGATTTAAATTTTCCCTCGTCAAAAGTGACAGGAAAGACCTCTGCGGTTCGCTGCCAAGTCGACCACAAATGCATGCGCTCTTAATGATGAACGCGTTGTGCGTGCGAATGACCGCGTTTCGGGAACAAGTTTCCTGATTTCATCAGACCACATCCCATTATAGTAACGATAGATCAGAGGGGGTGAAGTATGTCTTACACCGTCTTAAAAAACCGAGGCACTTGAATGCTTCCTTTGAGACCTGAAAAATGTGCTCAGTCCATCGAACATCGCACTGAATTTTCATGCCGAGAACATCAAGAGCTGCTGATTCCTGGATATTAATGCCGCCCATAATTACAGATGAGGCAGCGCAGTCGGGCATGCGTCGATGCGTAAGCATGCAGCATTGGGTCTTTTGAGCATTGAAATCGACCCTATTCGCGTGACCGCATTCCGATATTCTTGTGAGGTCACCATTTAGCGAAGTATTCATATTCTGCCTCGTCACCGCGATCATATTCGACGTAGTCCTACGATTAAATGAATATGAATAGCAGATACTGCTGTCATCTGCGAAAGAGTGGATAGGGTTGGAAGTTTGACATAGAAGGTCATTTAGAAAAATAAGAAATAGGGTAGGAGAAAGAATGGAGCCCTTTGGTACCCCTGAATTAATCTTGAACTCGTTACATGGAATTCATAAATTCAAAACTTGAATTCAATGAAAACCTAAAGAAGTTAAAATATCGAGAAAAAAAATTAATGGCGAAATTTGCCACAAAATGTTACAACACCGAATTACGAGACAGTTGTATCACAGACGTCATACAAGACGGTCGCATAAGCATTTGAAAGAGCAACAACATTTCTTTTCTTATAATCCTTCAAAGATATACAACTATCTACATATATAAATAAAAATGAAATGTTGTTCGTCTAAAAAAGCCTTTGTGGCTTGAAAAATGTGCTCAGTCCATCGAACATCACACTGAATTTGCATGCCAAGAACATCAAGATCTCGATCTCATTTCTTAATATCTATACCATCCGTAACTGCAGAAGAGGCAGCCATACGCTTATACGTAGGGACAGATCATTGAGTTTTACGGGCAAGAACCCACTCTTAGATTGTTCCAAAATCCCGATTTAGAGTTTCATTCGTATTCTGCCTCATGGCATTAATAATCGCCTTGTGGGGCCTACTACGGAAAGTATATGAATGCCAAATGATACTGTCATCTGCAAAAGAGTAGATAGGATTTCAAGTTCGACATACATAGAAAGTCGGAATTTATTCTGAACTCGTTGGATGAGACCCCATCTATTATATCTCGTATAGAACGATCTCTGAGAAAACTCGATATAAATCGAGAGGACAACAAGTTTTGACAGAAGGGCAACATGTCACACTTTGTGTATAACTTGATCGAGAGCCCCAACTTTTCTTTCGCCGAAGTAGTGTATAGACCGACACCACTTTTCTGAAAGGAAAGCGACGCGTTCGAAAGCCATCGCTGGCGGTCGCTGAGTACAGTGTTGGACTTCAAATACCTCAGAAAAAGTAATTTACCATATGCTCAACACTTTGAATAGTGCTGAACATATAGCGATTGGGCGGTAATTTTCAGTGCTAATAACCTCTTCGTTTTTTGGGGTCGCTGTTACATTGGTAACCTTTCAACATGTTGGAAATATATCGGCATAGTACAAGGTGCTAAAGAGGGTTGCGCAATCGTCGAGGTACACTGCTGCACGACTACTGCTAGAATTCCATCTGGATCAGGACATTTGGACAAAATGGTGAATATCGGTATCATTTTTCCGAGAGGGAGTCTTATAAGCCACTTTGCAGCATGATGAAAATTTGCTTTTGTCAAATAAACATTTCATATTCACACATACGTTTGTACACCAAGTTATCAATCCGCAAAAAATTCAAGAACTAAAAATTCTAAAAATTTCTTCCTGTCTGTTAGTTTTGCAAATGTAAATGGTTTCAGAAAAATTGAATGCAAATTAGAAAAATTTTCTACTTGCAATTTCCAAAGTTTAAAAGGTCCCTTAACGGCATTTTGACTACCGACCTGTTACAAAGATTTTGCATACATAAATCTTCTAGGATGTGTAAATGTAAAACTCGCATAATTTTCTATCCTTGTCCATCAGAAAATAATGGGCAAAACATGGGCCCCGAAACATTTTCTCGTCCAGTCGTCTAGAATTCGTTATAACTCTTAGAAAATAATAAATTACCTTATTATATCCCATTAGTTCGTACCAGCTGTTGTCAACCAAATATTTATACATTTCTGGCATATTGCGGCGAAAATTAATACGTGATAATGTATCAATTCCAATCATTAAAATGCTGGCCTTACGAACTGTAATTGTGGTATTTTGAGAGTGCTGCTGTTGCAGTCTAGTTTTATTAATTTGAACAAAAGAGAAAAAGTCCTCCTGCAGTGTTGATTTCATTGATTTTAATTTACAATAAACAATAATAGCATTGATATGCTTTGGAACCACAAAATTTTGATGAAAATTTGTGCACGGTAATAATCTATAATAGAATGGGAAAAGAAAAAATTAACTAATACCATAAATAATACATATTTCGTATAATAATTGTTAAATAATTAATTTTCATATATCTAAAGCTCAATTGTTGCTCCTACAAGTAATTAAAAAAAATTGTACGGCACTGTCGGCTCTCCCCTAGCTTAAAAGCCTCACAAGAATTGAAAACGCAGTCTATCCTTCTCTCACTTCAGCACTTGCTTCATCACTAAACTACTCTTTCCAACCAGTTTGGGTGCATGCATTTTTTACATATTGTATGTAGGAGACATCTCCTGAGCACTGGTGCAAGAAAAAAAATATTCTAGAAAAGGTAAAACAAACGAAACTTGAAAAAAGTTTTCGTGTGTGAACTGCAGATTCTAAAAATAAAATTAACAAAAACTAATTAATGAAACTGGGTGTATGTGCAGGTTCACACGAAAATCACGAACTGTTTAAAATTTCATAACCGAGCTTTAAAGAAAGAGATTCTTTACTGAATTACATTTTAATAACTGACACAAAGCCACACTAATTCGCATCAGGAAAATTGCGAAATGTTTTTATGACTTAGCCCGAAACTGAACTCAAAGCCAGAAATTTTGGTTTTGTAGTCTACGTTCTAACTACTTCAGCCATCACCACCCTTAACTAACTATTCTTATCTGTTTAAACGAATGACCAAAACCGCTTGCTCCTCGTGGAGCAGTAAGAACTTTAGTGCAAACTTTTCATTAATGCGCCAAGCACTGAATGCTTCCTCTCCGATTTTAACTGCAGTCCTGCAATCGTAGTTAAACCAAAGTTTTGTCCTGGGTTTAACCGCAATACGTTTTAATGGATTCAATATCTTCCTTCCTAGCAAAATTATGTTTATGACCATGTCTAAGAAATATACTTTTTAAATTAATTTCCGGAACAAAAACATGGAGCTCAATAAATTAACAGGAAGTGTGCCTATTATATTTTTATTTTGGAAAAAAAAACAAACTTCATGTAATAAATTAATGGTCATGTGTATTGTTGTCAATCTTTATTTCGTTTGTATACCCTGTAGGAAAGCTGGGACCAAATGTCTCCATGTCAACACTTTTGTCGATAGGTTGTTGTGATCTTTTGATGACATTGTCAAGAAATCGTCTGCATCAAGGCGTATCAAACTGGGTGGGGTTGTTAAAACATGTGGCAATTTTTTGTTGTTCTTACGTTTGTGCTTCAAACGTCAAAAACCTAGTTAAGACGCCTTGGTCTGCAGTTTTTGCTTTGTCTTTGATGAGAAGAGAACGCATTTTTCTCTTTACAGCTGCAAACCGAATTTTTATAGTCTCATTTTGTTGTGGAGATAGATGCGGATGATCTCAGTTCTCCACAAGAACTACCTACTACCATATTGACTACATAGAACCAACGTCAGTAGTAGATTTTCAATGACACACACATGTTAAATGTCTAAAGTAAATTACATTGCTTGGGGTATAAAAAGTCACTACTCCTGATGACCAATTCAGTAACAAATCAGTACAATTATTGTCATTTCCTAAAGGCTATTTATAGTATACACGAGTATATTTGTAAAAATACATACATATATTTAGATAAGAAACCACCACTTACTTAAAACTAGCATCAACTTTTTTACCACTTCCGCTCCGAATTATTTGCTTGTAGCAACATAATAAATCTTCCTCCATAGACTTAGCTTTTTTTGTGGACCCTTTCAAGTTTCCAGCGACTGAATAGTTTATATGTAAAATATATTTAGTTTCAAACTCATTAAATGAACTTGTAACAATTGGTTTATCTTTGGTGCAACCAGTGTAATGCTGAGGTTCAAATATTTTACGTATTTCTGGTGTAAATGGCTCCACAAATGGTATATGACAGTGAGTAGTGTTAATGAAATATTTCTGTTCAACTGCTGGGGAATATTTTACAGGAGTTGTTCTGCCTGATTCCGATATTGCCTTCATCGGCGTTATTGTTGTTGTGTCAGTATTATCTGTCGTTAGGTCGGTAGTTATTTCTATTGTTGGCAATAATTTATTGTTTGATGACTGTTTTACTGAAGTTTTGTCAATGTCAAAAGAATTTGCATTAATTACTCCTGCGTTTGAATGTTTTTTAGAATCTACTATTATTTTTATTGTTGTTATATCAACATTATCATAATTATTATCTTTAATAGTATTTTGTTTTGTAGATCCATCTAATTTTGATGTCATGGTATTTGTAATAGTTTGAAAATCATTTTCAGCGGCAACAGTAGTCAACGTAATAATATTGTTAATTGCATTTCTGGTATCAATATTACAGTTATTATATAATGAACTCATCGCTAAACAGTTATTTAATTTTTTAAAATTTTTTTCTTCAATAATAAAGAAAGTTTTGTCTGATGTCGTGCCATTTAGGTTAACCGTATTCTTTAGTATCAAATCTGTTTTATTATAATTCTCAGCCTTATCATTTTCACTTCCAAAACGATTTATTAGAAAAATTGCAAGAACAAAACAAAATAAAACTTTTATGGACCAGTATCTTTTGTATTCTTGTACTATATCTATTATCTTCTTTCGATTTGAATTATTTTCGTTCATCTCCTGATGATCGTCATAATTTTTCAGTTGCTTATATTTTAATTTTTGCATATTTATATATGTACATACATATATGTATATTTTATTTTTAAAGTGTACAATTTATTGGTTTTAAAAGATTTTTGTGAATTGCATATTTCTCATTTGGATAAATGTATTTAAAAAAAAATTTTATCTGCAATCACTTAATTTTTATTATTTTATTTCTGTAATATACGGTTACGACGACTTTTTTGGAACATCGATGTCTAGTAACTAAATAAAAATAAGAATATATTTCTAAGATTTTGGTTTGTTATCTGTGCAAAGTATTAGTGTATGTATTTTATCCATAAAGTTCTTATCAGTTGAAGTTGTGAGTATTTCTTTATTCGAACATGCTTGAAACATTTCGTTTTCTTAAATAATTTGTTGATTTATGACACTGTGATGTTTTTAATGTTCATTTGATAATAGTTAAAGTCTTTTACTGACTTAAAAGGAGTTGCAAAGTATGTATAAGTTAATTACTATATATCGAATAAAAAATTTATTGCACAGTCGAGAAGTCATATACCTTTTAATTCTTTAATTTTTAATTTCGAATAAAATTTTTATTATTTCGATTAATAATGATTGAAAAATTATTAGAAAAGTTAGTAGATGTAGATCGAATAAAAAAATACTTGTTGTATAAAATAATTGTTCAAAAGGTTGCTTCGTTTTGCTTGTTTATATTTTAGCTATTCTCAAACAATTTTTGAGAATTTTTGTATAAACATGTGATTTTTTTTAGCTTTTTCAAAAATCTTGTTCAAGGTTTACTGATGAATTGCACCAACGAAATGTACATATCGATTAATTAACCACACAAGTACATACAGTGTTGGAACAAATAATATGGACACTTGTACAAAATTACATATATACATTAATTAAAGGTATTCAATTTCTCTACATAAAATGAAGGTGGCGATGGTCGATGTAATATGCACGTTGACTACAAAACGAAAAATTTTCCTGGGTTCTGATATGTATTTGTGTGCCTTTGTGTCAGTGTTGTCGGAAGTTTTCAGTGGCGTAGACATAGTCACTGGTCACTGAACAGTAACGGCTTCAGGCATATCCAATCCACAGGTACATCAGAACGCCCTCCTTCGTCGGTATTGTGTAGCACCGGCGAAGTAAAATAGTTACTAAAAATGGCTACTAAAAACGAAGCTTCAAAATTTAATACGTCTCCTTGACATCAGAGAAGCTACCACACTGCTATAAAAACAAATAACGTGCAAAAAACAGTTTTGTAATATAGTGAAGCTTCACCTCCTGTCAATTCTTCTGGTGTCCTTTTCTTCTAGTTCCAGAACAATGCATCGCATGTGTAGGGGTCATCTTCCGAGTGCTGGTCCAAGATAAAAAAAATATATATATATAAATAAAGACTTGCAGTTCTGATGTATTCGAAAAATTACTGCAATTCAAAATATTATGCCTGTAAGAAGTAATAAGGACATTTAATGTTATACTGAAAAACGAATCTAAATATTATATTGGCTCAGATATCCCAGGAAATGGAGTACCATACTTTATCCCACATTACCCCCTTACTTGTACATTAATTTGTTCCAATCTTGCTTTTTTACTCCTCAAAGGTGGTCTATGGGATACAAATCTGGTAATTTTGATAGCGGTATATGATTGCGGACAAACCATGATTTTATATTACGGGGGAATCCTGCATAAATTCCCACTTTAACGGCACTTCTTCTCGCTCAAATGAAAGCAAATGATCTACAGAGGTCATTTTGGCCTGTATTCAGAATTTTGAATCAACGCCAGAGGTAGAAACCCACCGCCATATGTGACTGTCCTGCTTTGACCAGTGCTACACTAGGGGCCGTCTCATCCTCGGCTGCCAGACATCAAAAGAGTCTAGAGCAATTTAGGGATTGGTGAGGATCTAAATGTTTGTTTTAAACGGCTAATGGAACGATTTCATTAGCTAACAATTTTAAAGTTTAGATTTATTTTTAAATTCAAATCGTAAAATTTTTTAGCCTGAAGGAATTACAAATTAAGTTGACAAGTTGAAAGTTTAGCGAAGTCCGAAAACGCGTTCTGTTTAGCGTGTGTATGTTGGTATTGACTAAAAACTAAACCTAAAGACTAGAAAGATTACCGAAAACGAATCAGCTCTCATATGAGATTACCGAAAACTAATCAGCTTTCATATGATCTCATATGATTTTTCGTGGATACAATTTTTTCTTTTAATATTCAAACATTGGCACAGTTTACACTGAATTTACTAATTGTTTATTATAAACCTAAAATCGGAAAATTTAAATATCAAATTTACCAAGTAAACAAATGGCCAATTCAGTGTGAACTGCATTATTATACATTTTTTACAATCAAAACAGTTTCTTTCAGTAATATTTAATGAAAATTTTTTCAGCTTTATTTGCGTGGTATTGTAAAATTTTTTCCTTCAATAGAGCTGCAAAATATTATTCTTTCTATTATTTCTGTATTACTGCCTGTTCATAGAAGCCGAGTGAAAATAATCGTTCGGTCATTTGTATTGAAAACAAAAACAATTTGGATTTTTTTATTGTTTTAAAAAAAAAACTTTGAAAAAACATTTAGGTTTTAACACTTAAAAATGAACAAAAATATAGAAATAGCCTTGCTACCGTTCGGAGATCGACATTTTGTGCATAACAATTGTAAACAAGATCTACAATTTCACATAAACACAGCCTGACTTCATTTTTTTTTTCTAAAATATTGTGCTCTATTAAAAGCCTTCAAAATTTAAACTTTAAATTCTTTCTATACTATACCACAACTGTTGTTATACAGGTTGGTTGAACAGTTAGAGCGTTGGTGCAACGTTTAGTTATACTACGAGTTCTATTCCTACGAGCACACAGAACTAATTCGTTCGTTTTGCTTTTTACTATTTCCGTTCATGAAACAGACTTACTCAATTTTTTTCAATAATTTTTTATCATTTCAGTATTGAAATCATTTAATATTTGTTTTTTTTTATCTTGGACCAGCACTCAGGAAATGCCCCCTACATATACGATGCATTGTGCTGGAAGTAGAGGAAAGGGATAGTAGGAGAAATGATAGGAGGTAAAGCTTCACTATCTTACAACTCTGCTTTTTTTAATTTGTTTTTACAGCAAAGTTGTAGCGTCTCTGATGTCAAGGAGACGTATTAAATTTTGAAACTTCGTTTTTAGTAGCCATTTTTAGTAATTATTTTACTTACCCGGTGCTACACAATACCGACGAAGGAGAGCGTTCTGATGTACCTGTGGATTGGATACAGCTGAAGCCGTTACTGTTCAGTGACCACTGACTATGCCTTCGCCACTGAAACCTTCTGACAACAACAGACACAAAACCACACAAATGCACATCAGAAAAAATGCGAGATGTTTTTTATGAGTCTGAAACTGGGGTTAAACCCAGGAAAATTTTTCGTTTTGTAGTCATCGTGCAGACTACTTCGACCATCGTCACCACTACTAAACCATTAAGAAATCTTAATTTGACGGACTCCGTCAAATGATGGCAGAAAGGTTCCCTTTATCGCAATTAGGTTCTTATGATATTAAATTTTGCACTACCGGTTTTAAAAAAAATAACGAAAAAAATATTTATATTGATAACAGCAATAAGATTCAAAAAATAGTTTTTGCTTTCAGTATTAATACATGAACGAATTGTTTTTCTTCCGTTTTCTAAAAAGAAACAGTTCTATGTATGTAATTATACACTTTTACAATACCGTAGGAACAAACAATTATGGTTGTTTTCCGATTCTTAAATCGCATTTAAATTAACACAACAAAACATATAGGTTCTTGTCGTGTTGTCCGAGTGGTTAGTGTTAGTTCTATTGGTGTCGTCGGGCAGAAAAGGTCTTTTTTAAGTCTGACGAAAATAATTTTTTTTAATTTTTTAAAATTTTATTTTAAAGTATAAAACCAAAAATATTACTGTTTTTATATTTGATATGGGATTGCAAAAATTATACTCGTGCACTTCTACATACCGTAAAAACAAACAAATATGGTTTACTGTAGGAGTTTATATGTAGGTTTATATGTAGGAGCCTTTAACATAGGAATCTGATAATGAATGATTTTTTAATACTAATGGTTTATATCTCTAATAGATAAACAGAAACATGGAATTCTTTCAAATAATAAAGTAACTAAGAGTAAGTTTTATTGTACACAGTAACCGCGATGGAATTTTATATGTTTAAACCCAAAAGCGCTAAGAACGCGAAAATCGGAAAGGATTTCAAAATCGAGATAAACATCCAAAAACGTAAAGATTAAAGAATTATAACGGCAAAAAATCGTTATCCATCTTTCATAACGCACGAAGCTTTAGGTTTCGTAAATAAATTTCAGTGCAATAAAAGTTTTGAATACATATACATACATATTATATACGTATGTAGCTTCGTGAAGGGTATATAAGATTTGACAATCCGGAATATAACTCTCTTATTTGTTATTATTAAGGATTAATTTTTGAGATAAGTTTAAATAAAGGGTCTTTTTCATAGATCATAGATGATTAATAACTGATTTTTACTTTATTTACAATATTTTATTCTAATTTTACAATTTGTTGATAAATTAATTTCATATTTCATATAGCTTAACCCGATGTGCTTTGCTACCCGCATCCTTATAAAATTAAATAAAAACCATTTATATAGTTCTTAATAAAGGCACTTAGCCCCTTAGTCCACAAACAACAAAGTAATTTGATAACCCATTTTCTTGGCGGGCACATTTCGCAGCCTCCCCCACCCCTTTTTAAAAATTATACATTTTCAAACACATGGACTCACAGAAAAAAAGTTGAGAACAGTGTTGCCAATAATAAAAAATACATTTTTATGTAACAGCGTTTTCATCATCATAGTATTATGAGCCTGTTGGAGTCTGAAATCATTTGAATTTCTGAGGTTATATGGCTGAGCTTCTCTTCCGTAAGTTGTTTGGTCAGTCAAATACTTAGGTGCCTCTCCAATTTTCAGTTTCTGGATAAAATTTATTGTGTTAAGTTGTAGTCTCTGTTTAACATTTAACCATATTAATGCGCTGAGCATATGATTTATTGATGTTAATCGATTACATTTTAATATCGCACGCATAGCTTTATTTTGAAGTTTTTGTAGTCTTGTAATTTGTTGATCATTGCAGCTGGAATACAGGATTGTTGACATGAATTCAAAATGTGGTTTAATAATTGTGTTGTATATATTTATTGACATTATTGTTGATACTTTATTTCTCAACCGCTTAAAAAATCCAATTTTTTCCCGATCTTTCTACAAATTTACTCAATATGGCCATGGAACTTTAAATTTTTGTCTATTATAAAACCTAAATATTTAATGCTGTTAATTTTTTCAATTGATATGCTGTTTATTTGAAATGTCCTATTCGAGTTCATATTAATTTCCATCACTTTTGTTTTATTTTCATTCAGTTTTAGTTTATTCATACTTAACCTTTTGTTTATATTGCACATATCCCTTGTTAAATTTTCATAGCACATATCTTCAGTCTTTGCCTCCGTAAAAATTAGTGTGTCGTCGGCATACATAATTATTTCACAATTCTCCATTGACTTTTCAATATCATTTATATAAATAATAAATAGGAGAGCTCCCAATATTGAGTCTTGTGGTACACCGTATTCATTTCCAATCGCTGACGATTCCGTATTGTTAACTTTTGTTCTCTGTTTACGATTGTCAGTATGATTAAAACCAATTTAACTCAGTATCCTGGATACCGTATTTGTAAAGCTTTTGTATTAATATACTCCTGTCTATTGTCTCGAATACCCGCTTAAAATCGAGAAAAGTAGCCAATATTTTATTATTTTTCTTTACACATTATATGTTTATTAAATAGTTAAACGTTTTTTCACACGAATGTTTCTTTCTGAATCCTGACTGATTTTCGGATAATAGGCAGTTATTTTCTATATAACTTTCCAATTGGTTTTTGACAATTTTCTCAATCAACTTTTCACATAGTTGTAGAACATTTATTGGACGAAATTCTTCAAATTTGCTTGTATTCTTTACTTTCGAAACAGATATTATCATTTTCCAAATTTCAGGAAAACTTCCTGATTCCATTGATTGATTAATAATGTTCAGTAAAATATTGCCTGTTCTGTCACATGTGTCAAGAAACATGCTTTTGCTAATTCTTTTGTAGTCTGGTTTGTTATTCATACTCTTTAATATGTTTTTTAACTCTAGAATATTTATTGCGCAAAACTTGAAATATTCGTGGAATCCAGAGAAGGTTGCATGATATTTAAAACATGGAATAACTTCCGTCAATTATCAAGTTCCTTTAAAATTGTTCACAAAATTATACTACAATAGAATTCATTTATTTAAATAAAATCTAACTTTCACATGCGTAATTTGAATATTTACATGTTTCAATTACTGGCTAATATCATTCTCTCTGTCAACGTAAGACAGAAAAAATTTAATCTTTTTCATTAATTGTTGAAGTTTTGTACATGTTAACTCCTGCATTCCGCTACTTAGAGCAAAAAGTTTTTGAAAATCTAATTTGGCACTTTTTGTATTTTTAAAAGTCATTTTTGTCAGCTTTAACAATCTTAATATATCGCTTAAAGCTGAAAGTTTGCGATGTACTGTTGCCATTAATCGTCTGGAATCATTTTTCAATTGTTGACGATCTGCTATTAATAAAGAATTTGGTATTCCGCTCACTGGCATAAGCTGAGTAACACCGATTCCTGTTGTAATAGCTTCCATTTCTACGGAAGTTATAGCATCATCCACATCTTCAAAATTCGTACCATATTTTAGGGTTGAACATAAATTGATTAGATATGCTGTAGCTTCATTAGGACTTGTTAAATGGTCTCCATTAAAGTAACGCACAGCACAAGAATAAGCAGCTAAAATATTCCATAAATTATAATGCACACATGATGCTGGTTCTTTACTACATAAACTGAAGTATTTTGCTATCTTTTCAACTACTTTTGGCACGTCGTCTTTTTCCTGTTTATGATTTACTTCATCATTTAATACAATAATTCTCGGGCTTTCAGTTCTCGACCACCAAGGCTTAAAATCTGGTATTAATTTCATTATACCACCAGATGACACTAAATTTCTAAACTCTTCTCTTTCAGACGAAGTTAATCTTTGCCACACTTGATCGGCATCATTTATATCAATGTCCTTTAACCTATGAGCTATATCTTCATCAATTTCACCGGTATTAATTTCCGAAAAATTTTCATTTGCATCTAAAGTAGATTCATTTTGGTCGTCATCTGAATCTAAGCCATCTGAGTGATGAAACCTTGAATCTTCTATTCCAGCATCTGTTTCGCGTATTCGTTTTAGTATTTCATATATTTTTCTCATATCATTGTTATTGGAACTTTTCGTTCTCGAACTTAGTTCGTCACGCACACATTGTTTGTAAAATTCCTCGGAACATTTTATATGTTCTGCTGATTTATAACATGATAAGGAACAGTAAATGATATTGCATCGAGGACATGTATATTTAAATGGTGTCTTATTACATCTGCAATAATATAATACAAAATAATTAATTTAATCAATGTTCTAATTATATACTATAGTACATGCAATATTGTTGTTTTAATTATACTACTTACAATTGGCAATTTTCAAAAGACATTTTATTATTTAAAAACTATATTAGTTATTTTCACAGATTCCTATAATGTTAAACAAACAAATATTTAACAAATCAAATTTATAATTCCTCGTCGAATGTATAGTATATTTATTTAAGCTCAATGCGATTCAACAATACATAAAACAGCAATTATATATTCTGTTGGTGAAAGCAAATCGTCAAAATGTCACAAAATGAGAATGAATTAAACAAAAATATACATATAACAACAATGTCAAATGCACGAATTTTGACATAAGAACAGCAAGCCAGCAATTGGTGTTGTTGTACAAGAATTCAGCAACCACGCACGTGTTTTGTCCGCGATATGTCAAAAACACTTGCAAATATTACAAAGAAAACTGTTTTACTTATGAACACAGTGTGTAAGAATTTTTAATTTTTTAAAATCATTTCATTTCACATACAAAGTTTGTTCTCACCAAACACAGAATTTTCAATATAACGGCACTAGCAAATAAATAGTTTTCGACGTTTGAAACATAAACGTAGGAAAAAAATGCCATCTTTTTTAACCCTAGAGAGATAACCTACGTCTGAGAGACGTATGCCTTTTTATTTTTTCTCTCTCCCTCTCTCGAATGTTTTTGCACGTTGCTGTTTTTGTTTTTCTCAGTCGTCTTCTATGGTCTATGGTCTAAAGTAGCTTGCCGGTGGTGGTTATTTTGTCGTGGTAAGTTTGATACTCTTTGAGCTTTGGCGGTCGCATACGTCTCGGAGACGTATGGTTAGCTTTTGTGTGACTTTTACTCTCAATTTGAATAAACTTTGTTTTGATCGTGATTTCGTTTTTTCATTAGTTAAACCAAGAACAATGGCCCGAAATCGGTGCTTAAATGACACAGAAATAATTACGTATTTGCAAGGTTTATCGGACGATTCCGAATCATCTGATGGCAGTGAAACAGAAAATGAATTATTTGAAGATGATGTTCAGAGCGATGTCGAAGATGAGGTAATGGCCAATGAAGATCTTGATGTCAACACAGCTTTATTGGAGGACCAATTAACAGGATCTTCCAATTGTGTTTCTTCTTCAGATAGACGTATTCTTACGTTTTCTGAACCTACTATTAGAAGCAAAAGTAAGTACTGCTGGACAACGTCGAAAGGTAAAAACGCTGGCAGAGTTTCTTTATCCAACATTGTTCGAACGGCAAGAGGTCCTACTAGACAATGTAAATCATTGCTTGAGCCCCTTTCCTGCTTCAATGCATTTTTTACCGACGAAATTATTCTGGAAATTGTAAAATGGACAAATGTGGAAATATCCATGAAACGTAAAGATGGAATGACGAAAGCAACTTATAGGGATACAAGTGAACTTGAACTCCGCGCTCTGATTGGAATTCTCGCTTTGACAGCTGCATTAAAAGATAACCATCTGATAACCGATGAAGTATTTGATAATACCTACAGTGGAACGCTATATACTTCGGCTATGAGTCGCGAAAGGTTTAAATTTTTGATTCGATGCCTGCGAATGGATGACAAAGCGTTGCGACCTTCTCTTCAACCTAATGACCGGTTTTTGTCTGTCAGAAAAGTGTGGGATATGTTCATTGAACAATGTCAAACCAATTACACACCGGGGTCGCATACCACAATTGACGAGCAGTTGCTGGGTTTTCGTGGCCGTTGTCCATTTAAGACGTACATTCCCAATAAACCGAACAAATATGGGATCAAAATTGTAATGATTTGCGACAGTGCCACAAAATATATGTTCAATGCCATTCCATACCTAGGCAAATCGAGTAATACTAACAACGTCCCTTTGGGGGAATATTACGTGAAGGAATTATCCAAACCAATACATGGGACTTTTCGCAATATTACTTGTGACAACTGGTTCACGTCAGTTCCACTGGCAAAGAACTTGTTAAAAGAGCCGTACAAATTGACTTTGGTGGGAACTATAAGGTCCAATAAACGTGAAATTCCGGAATTAATGAAAAATTCACGATCGCGAGAGGTTGGAACAGCTAGATTTTGTTATGATGGACCTTTAACGCTTTTGTCCTATAAACCAAAGCCTTCTAAAATGTTGTTCATGCTCTCATCCTGCAATGAAAAAGGCACTATCGATGAAAGTAGTGGAAAGACAGACATGATTTTGTATTATAACCAAACAAAAGGAGGAGTGGACACGCTCGATCAAATGTGTTCAATAATGTCGTGCTCAAGGAAAACTAACCGTTGGCCTATGGCAATATTTTACGGACTGCTCAACATAGCTTTTGTAAATTCATACGTTATTTATTGCCACAACCTGCAGTCTCGAAACCAAAAACCGTCTAGTCGAAGAAATTATATGAAAACTTTATCCAGTTCGTTGACATCTCCACGGATGGAAAAGCGCTTGGAGGCTCCTAGTTTGAGTAACGCTTTAAAGCGAAATATAAAAAATACATTGCCTCAACAGGTTGAAAGAGACAATAATGGAAACAGAGAAGAGCCTGAACCAAAGAAAAAAAGATACTGTTCCTATTGCCCCTCAAAAATAAGGCGTATGTCTAAATGTGTTCATTTTAGTTTTTAAGAAAACGGCAGTTCCTTTTACAAAATACTTGGATTTTTTTTGTTTATTTTATAAGAATACTGAAAATGTGATTTTTTGTTACATAATAAAAAAAAATTTCGCCAAAAATGCATTTAAATAGTCAGGAAATGTATAAAGAATCCATGTAAGTACAAAAAGGATAAAGATATTTCCAACAATATTGTCACCATAAAGAAAAACTATGATACGTCCCATAGACGTATGGTTATCTTCTCCGTAACTTCCAATAGGGCTATCTCTCTAGGGTTAAGAACCCCATCGAGTTATTCACCTTGCTTAGCACGTTGCCAAAGCGTGTTAAACAAGGTGCAGTTGTTAAAACTGTTGCCAATTTTTTGCTATGGCTGCGTTTGTACAATAAACGTAATATATGCATTCGTACTTTTTGACATCTCGCAAACAAAAAACTTGTGGACTAGTACAACAAATCCATTCACCACCATCTGGTTAAAAACGCCTTGTGACTCTTGTTTGCTCGTATCAATCATGATCCAATTATTACGTCTACGCGAATCTACAACAACCAGTTGCATACTCAAGGCAAATTCATTTCCGTCAACTCACTAGCAAATTCGCCCGTCAGCTGATGAAAGAATTTGTAACGTGTTTTTGTGCCGAACGTCAAAGTTTGTTTACTTTTGTGAGAAAGTTTTAAAGAAGTTTTGTTGACAAGTGGTTGTAAATAATTTAATAATTATAATAATATAATACTATAATAAATATGATTCTAATTGTGCTTTTTCCCTTATAAACTATATGTGAAATTTATTTATAAATGAATATTCCCAAAATAAATTCAGTTAATATATAATACTATAATAATAAGAATGCGAAATATATTACTTTTTGTAATAATTAATTTAATTTGAACTCATATTACACTAATTTAGCACGGTCTTTTTAGGTTACGTTATATTTAACAAAACCCATGTATACAAAAAATTTGACGTCTGGACGAAAAGCGAATTCGCCTTGCGACAACCTTGTATTAATAAACCTTGTCCATTTCAGTGCATGTTTTTGACATAGAGAACAAATTTACACAACCAAATATGCGTGTGTTTGTTGTATTGTAGTACAACAGCACCAAACGCTACTACCTAGTTGAATTTGCCTTAGACGTTGTTTTGAGCCATGCGCAAGTAAAATTAATTTCGACATTTATGAATCTTTTGTTTTGAAATTAGACGAGTAGAAGCAACTAGCAAATGTGAAAATGTGCTTTCTTTGTCATGCTATTATTAATCGTTGAAACCACAGATTCTTGTTAGCCTATGGTTGAAACGTCTTTACAAATTTTACTTGCGGCGAGTGCAGAAGTATTTTTGCTATCTAGTAGTCGATAAAGCAAATTAAAATTAACTATACGATTGTGACGCGTATTTGATTTATTAAAATTTACGGCCCTCGGTTAAGAAAACTAAAATTTTTATAAAATATACGTGCGATTTTAAGAGCATTACTTAACTTCAAAAAAAAATCTTTCAAACAATGGAAAATACTGTTTTTAATGGAAATCACTACGAACAATTACATCTGGGACGTTTGAACATGTATCAATCAAAAGTTGATGTTGTCTTGGGTGCCCAATGGGGTGATGAAGGTAAAGGCAAAGTGGTCGATATGCTGGCTTCTGATGTCGATATTGTTTGTAGGTGCCAGGTACGTTGACAAATGTATTAAAAGTAAATTTTATGATAATTATGGGCGTGTAACATTTTACAAAATGAATTGTATATGGATGTGTGTGATTTAAATGTGCTTGAACAGCAAGTAAATGTTTCCTTTTAATATCCTTTCAAATTTCAATTCGTAGATTTAAAAATAAATACACTTCTGCATTTACAAAAGACCAAGTTAGTTCAATTATCCATATACATAAGTATGTATGTATCTTTATACTCAAACACATCCGTATGTTTTGTTTGGATTGCATCAGACTTCGACTTCAATGAATTGCTATTTTTTCAAATATTTATTTTGTTATTGTTTTAAAATTCGTCACCAATTCTTTATTCTCTTATTTGTTATCGAATTTCCTTTCTTTACATAATTTAAACTCAAATTCTTAATGGTTTTCCAAAAAACAATGGGAAAAACAGGTTTTTTTCTTTTTTAAAAATACCTATAGACTTTTGAAATATAAATTTTATTGAAAAATGTTTA
Organism: Dexiosoma caninum; assembly: GCA_963924685.1. Classification (NCBI taxonomy): domain Eukaryota; kingdom Metazoa; phylum Arthropoda; class Insecta; order Diptera; family Tachinidae; genus Dexiosoma; species Dexiosoma caninum. Next base: position 129,011,465 of record OZ004725.1, on the reverse strand, counting down.
TCATTTCTAACAATGTACAGCTTATGTACATAGATAAGTATAACACATGCATACATATCGCACTTGATCAATAAGAGGGTATTAACTCGAATACAACTAACTAAATGCATACTAACTAACATCAATATCTATCTATTAATATTTTAATTAATGCACATCAGAAAAATGCAGTGTTTTTATGAATTAGGCTTCAAACCAGAACCTTTGGTTTTCTAGTCATAGTGCAAACTACTTCAGACATCGCCACCCTTAATCCATTACAGCCAAAACTCTTTGTCTAAAAAAGCAACATTTTTCAATAAATCGTCAGGACTCATTGTTAGAACCTGGGAAATAAATAAAAAATTAACCGCCGTACTCGTAATTTTTTTTCTTATATTTAGAAAAGGTTTAAAACAAATTTCCATACCAAAATTTATAAACCTTTTATAAATCAAAAACAAATTTTATGAATACGGCAGTAATTTTTTTCAATATTGAATTTATTTATTTTGTCGTACAAGTTAATATGTACATAATTAAATAAATATATAAAATTTAGAAAAATTAAATTTTCGAAAAATGATTTGCTTGTTCTCGTTTACTTAGGGTGGTAATAATGCTGGACACACTGTAGTTGCTAATGGTACAGAATTTGACTTTCATCTTTTACCTAGTGGTATAGTTAACGAAAAATGCATTTCTGTTATTGGTAAGTATAAAATTGTGAATTTGTACAACTAAAACTTAATTAATTAATTTGAAAATAAATCTAGCTGATAACTAAACATTACTAATATTAAGTATCTTTTCTTAATACTTTTTTTAACCTTTTTTATTATTTTAACAATCTATTTTTTTTAAGCTTTAAGGTTTTTTCTCTTTTTATTTATTATTTTTATATTTATTTTCGATATTTCGTTAACCTTCGGTTAACATCTTAATAAAATAAATAAAAACTTCCTGAAGATGTTAACCGACGGTTAACGAAATATCGAAAATATATAAAAAAAATAATAAATAAAAAGAGAAAAAACCTTAAAGCTTAAAAAAATAGATTGTTAAAATATTAAGTATCAATATAAGTTTATCAATAATCAATTTCATTGAGTTTATTTAAAAAAATACTTTATGAGAATATCATAAGCTATAATATCGAAGCCCAAAGGCCAACTAAATATATTACAGATTAAATAAAATTCCTGATTCATTAATAGTATAGAAAAAAATTTGATTCTTAAATATGTACTAAATATGTAATATAAAAAATTTAAAAAAAAACATTACTCTGGATAAATAATAAATATATATCGTCACCTAAAATGCAAAAGGGACTTAAAACTTTTACAGGAGAGTCAAAAAACTTGATAAAATGAAAAGTGTTGTAGTTGCAAATATGATTTTTACGCAATATCATCCATATAAAATGATGAGTTTACTTACAACGTTAAAAATTATGTCTCAAAAAGAGTAAGCTCGTAACATTTTTCCGTTGTTTTATTATTTCTCAACAGCAAGAAATACATTAATTTTGAAACCTTAGTAAAAACTGCCTTTTGAATTTCTTTAATAAAGTCGTTATTTTTAAAAATAGAAAGCCAAAAATTTGCGAAGACGTGTGCTTTGATGCGCTGTAACAATATTCATTTAAAACTCAATTTTGAGTTTATATGTTTGGCATGCCCTTTTGCATTTCAGGTGACGAAATATAAAACTAGAGTAGAGATATTGCTTCCCAGCCAATAAAAAAAATATGAATATAGTAGAGGAGGAGAAACTCTAGCAGCATAGTCAGCGAGTAGTCGGCGTGTTGGCTTTGCAACCAGAAAGACCCAGGTTTGATTCCCCCAGCCAGGTAAAATCAGAATAATTTGTTTCTGAGTTTTCTGTGCTACACCACCCTTCTTCGTCGGTATTTGAGCAATAAAACGTCGGCGAAGTAAAATAATAAATAAAATGGCTCCATTAGCTTAAAAACAATGCGTCAAAAAAACATCTGAGACGCCGCAACTTTACTTTATAATTAACACGCAACTGCAGAGTTGTGCAAGAACTAAGCTCTATCTTCGTACAACTTTCACCACCTGTCTACTCTAAGCGCTATCCCTCTCTCTAGTTCCAGTGCAATGCAATGCATATGTAGGGGATAGCCCCTGAGCACTGGTCCAAGATAAAAAAAAATAATCTGCACTCATTAGTACACTTTCAACCAAATTCTTGAAAAAGTATGTATGTATGTAATTTCATTATCATCTGCTCAAAACATTATTTCAGTGTTATAATGCAAGAAGGTTTTTGACAAATACATAAATAGGCAGAAACAATCTCTTTGAAAAAATAACTCATTAAAACATACATAATTTAAAAGATTTGCTACTAACATTGAAGCTAGTTAGTGATTATCATACAATTAAATAACTGATACATTGTTACAAATTTAAAATTCAATTTTTCTACTTAACCATGTAGTTACTCTGTACACATTATTTTGTTGCCAAAATATATTCACTTATACTATCCCCTTGACATTCAACTATAAAATAAAAAAAATTTTTTTATATACAAGGGAAAAAACGAAACCGCACTTTTTCACCGATTTTTCCTTGATATACATACCCATGTATAAATATATATTCATATTTCCCTTTTGTTTGCTTTTGCAAATTGTTTTATTTAATTTACATGCATACATACAAAGATATTTATTTTCGTTATCTATGTGTGTTTTTAAACACATTTTTGTAAATCACATGACGAGAAAGAAAAATAGATAATAGGTATGTTTTAAATTTTCTGAGACAATAATTGCCTAAAGTTTTATTGTGCTTTATCTAGTTTTTTTCTAGGTGGCAAAAAAAAATTTTTAATTATTATTTTCTCTCTATATCTACTTTCAGATAGTTTTCAATAATTAAATATGTATGTAAAAAAAAAATTTCAATAATTTTTTTTGATATATATTTATTAAGCCTGAGGTCTTTTTTTTTTTTATCTTATTTTGTTATTTTATTATTCGATATTTCGTTAACAGCTTGTTAACATCATCAGGAATAATAGGAAATTATAATTCTTTGAAATATAAAAATATTTTTATATTTAGAAATATAATAAAAAAGGTCAATTAATAATATAATTAAAATTTCAATAATTATTACTAATTTTTCAAGCTTAAAGGCTTTTTGTTTTTTCTAAAAATTAATATTTATTTTCCAATATTTCGTTACTCTTTTGCGTAGCTTCTTCAGGGAAAACGGTGTTTCTTTATAATCTAATATATAAAATTCTCGTGTCGCGGTGTTTGTAGTTAAATTCCTCCGAAACAGCTTGATCGATTCTTATGAAATATTGTGTGCATATTGGGTAGGTCTGAGAATCGGACAACATCTATTTTTCATCCCCCTAAAATTAACCACGCCCACTTTACTCCCACTTTTTTCACCTACTTTTTCCTTTTTTGCAATGTGGGTATCAAATGAAAGGGTATGATGAGGAGATTTTGAAAAGTTTATCATCAACCTAAATCCAATATGGCGACGGACCGTAAAACTATAAAAACCTATTTTTAATGCTTATTTGCAATATGGTTATCAAATGAAAGGGTATGATGAGGAGATTTTGAAAAGTTTATCATCAACCTAAATCCAATATGGCGACGGACCGTAAAACTATAAAAACCTATTTTTAATGCTTATTTGCAATATGGTTATCAAATGAAAGGGTTGATGAGGAGATTTTGAAAAGTTTATCAGCAACCTAAATCCAATATGGCGACGGACCCTAAAACTGCAAAAACTTTATTTTCAAAAGTAGGGCCAGGAGGGCGAGGGGTGGTAAATTTCTGCCCCTCCGCAATGTTCAAACAGATTTTAATGAAATTTAGAACATGCATAGATTTGTATTTAAAAACACTCATCGGTAATGTACATTTGAAAAACTAGGACTATGGGGCGATAGGGGGAAAATTTCAGCCTCCAAAACTACATAGCCGATTTTGATGAACTTTAAAACTTGGATGTATTTGAGTTTAAAAGACACATTGGAAATTGTGCAATTCTGGGAAGGTTATAAGGTATTACTTTTTTTAAAACTAGCACCACGAGGGAAGGTAGGGACAATTTTTACGCCAACGATACCATCTAACCAATTTTAATGCAATTTAAATGTATTTATGTTTTTGCGTCTAGAAGGACACATGATACATATATATTTTTTAAATAGAACCAGGGGCTGACGTAGGGCTAAGATATGCCTTTCGGAAACTGTATAACCGATGGAGATAAAAGCGGGTAAAAGCTAGTATTATTATATAAATAATTAAAATAAATAATTATTATATTAAAAATATTAACTATTTTTTTAGTTATACACAAAAACCATTTTTTTCCGAAGAAGCTACACAAAGGAGTAGCGAAATATTGAAAAATAAATATTCATTTATAATATGATTTCAAAATTTCTCCTAACAAATTATAAATGTGTACATTAAAAATAGTACGATTAATCAAGGGTATAGCGTAAGGGGGGAGGTCCATTTAACTTTATAAAAGTGATGGGATGTGGATGAATACCATGAACCAACCCGTCTCTCTAGCTTCTCATAAACTATGGATTTCACAATCTCAAGACCAAAGTATCATTTATTAATCAAGGGTATAGCGACCGGGTGCCCCGGTAGTCTAGTGAGTGGTGTGCTAGTTCATCAGTGCGGGGTTCTAGTTTCGATTCCTAGCAGACTCCGGTCTGTATCACTACAACACGTGAAAGTTTTTTCACAACAGATATCACAATGGGATCATAATAAATTGGAGCCAAGGGGGCTGGAACCTTTCTTTACCTGCCGACCTACAAAAAAAAAAAAAAAAAAATTAGTATTAAAAATAAAGAACAGTTTTAAAACTATAGAAAAACTTTACATAGAATTATATTCGCAAAGTAAACCCCTTTAATTAATAAATATTATTAGTTTTTATAAAAGAAAAAACAAAAAGAACTTAAACTAAACTAAATTTGGGATAATAATTATTAAAAAGATGTTAAAAGAACAGAAATGTTGTAAAAAATTTTCTTTTTTGCTGAAAATGCTTAGAGAATTTCTATTATTTCCTTAGTCAGTCATTCTTATAAACAAGAAAATAAATGTTATTTGCTTTGAAATCTAGGAAACGGTGTTGTGATCCATATACCTTCACTGTTCGAAGAATTATCTAAAAATGAAGCTAAAGGTTTGCAGAAATTGCAACATCGTTTGATTATTTCTGATCGTGCTCATTTGGTATTTGATTTCCATCAGGCTGTAGATGGTATGCAGGAAGCCGAAAAGGGCGGCAAATCATTAGGCACTACCAAGAAGGGTATTGGTCCAGCCTACTCCAGCAAAGCCACCCGCAATGGTATACGAGTAGGAGAGCTGCTGGGTGATTTTAATGTATTCAGTGAAAAGTAAGCATGAAAAGTACAGTTGCCATATTATTAAATTCATCCTTATGCTGTAATATCTAAAGGTTCAAATCTATTGTCGCTACACACTTGCGTTTATTTCCATCTATCAATATCGATGTTCCTGCAGAGTTATTGCGCTATAAACAATATAGCGAAATGTTACGTCCATATGTCAAGGACACAATATGTTTCTTACATACAGCATTACGTCATGGTAAAACAATATTAGTTGAAGGCGCCAATGCTGGAATGCTGGATATAGATTTTGGCACATATCCTTATGTTACGAGCAGCAACTGCAGTATAGGTGGTGTATTAACAGGTCTTGGCTTGCCGCCACAAACTATTGGTGAAGTTATTGGTGTTGTAAAAGCTTATACTTCGCGCGTGGGTGATGGACCTTTTCCTACCGAGCAACTGAATGTATGTTTTTTACGTCAAATGACTTTTCTTATTTTTTATAATGTGTAAATGTTTAGGAATTTGGAGAGTTGTTACAAACTCGTGGTGTTGAAATTGGAGTTACTACCAAAAGAAAACGTCGTTGCGGTTGGTTAGATCTGCCGTTATTAAAATATACCTCTCTAGTTAATGGCTACACATGCATCTGCCTTACTAAACTTGACATTTTAGATACTTTAGAAGAAATTAAAGTTGGTGTATCGTAAGTTTTTTATTTTAGTTTTCAAAGTTTTCTAATAATTAATTAATATATTTCTCTGTTACTTTCTAGTTACAAACGTGCTAATGACGAAAAATTGGATCATTTTCCGGGCACTGTTGCCGAATTAGAAACTATCGAAGTTGAGTATGCCATATTACAGGGATGGAAAACATGTACAGAAAGTATTCGTGATTTTAAGGATTTACCTGAAAATGCACAAAAATATGTTCGTTTTATAGAAAAAGAACTTTGTGTGCCCATACGATGGGTTGGTGTTGGAAAAGGTCGTGAATCGATTATTAATGTACATTAACACTTATTTACTTAGTTTAAAATTTTTATTTCACAACTACCACCTAACCCTATTTTGTTTAATTATCTTACAATTGAACTTCCTCTAAGTTCCAGTTTTCTAAATTACTTTTTTAATTTTTGTACAATTTTTGTGCAAAATTTATATAATTATTAAAATATATACCTATTTGATGGTAATGCAATAATAAAAATATTGAATAAAGGCTTTTAAAATTCTAATCTTTCAATAGTGACTTGAGAAAAACTGGGAATTGCAACAAAACGTCTGCTTTTTCATACAAGTGTTTTTTCATATTTGTTGGAATTTTGTCTTAATAACGATATTTTTTAAAAGTGTTACTGAATCAATATTTTCTAAAATTTTTACACTAGAACTGCGAGACGAATTAACATTTAAAAAACTCGAAACTGATGATAACAAAATCAATTATTATATATGCAGTTACCGAAATATCGAAAAAATAAATAAAATGTGTAATACTAAAAAAATTAAATTATTTTATACTCATTTATTTATAATACATGTGCCCGATAATTTTTTATTTTACTTTGTTTGGGCTTTTTTTTTGCAGTTTGGTTTGATAATATGTTTCTTATGAAAATGTTGATCATGGTATCTGTTTTAACACCGAAAACTTTCAAGGTTTGTATAAGAAAATTTTAAAACGATGTAAGATTTTTTCTGTGTGTATGTAAAATACATATGGATCTGTGGTATCTACATATAATTCAACTGAAATTGTGTACACCCAATAAAATATAGAAACTTGGCAATCAGGCCCGTAGAGTGGTGACATTTTTTTGTGGTGTCGTCCGTTTCGTTTTCTACTTGCTAGCGAAAAGTTCGTCAACTCTCGGCTTCAAGGTTTATTAATACAAGGTTGTCGCAATGTAAAAGGTGTGTTCGTTTACTTTTCTGGTAAAGTTCGGTAAAATGACAGTAAACTATAATTTATCTCAATAAGAGACCAAAATCTACAAAAGTAAAAAAATGCAAAAAACCATGAAATTTACCACAAAATAGGTCTGTTCCACGTGCATAACAAAACATTTGCATCGTTGGCAACGGCAGTAAAATGTGGACAAAAATAAATTGAAAAAAAAGTAAAAGCCTTTTTTGATTAAATACAGTGCTAAATATGCACAAATATATGTACTTACAACTTCAAGTTTATTTAAAAAATCTTTTAATAAATTTTAATTAAATAAAAACTTTTGTTGTTTCTTTGCAAATTTTCTGATTAATTTCCTAGTTTCATATGTAAATAAAAACAGCAGATAATTTTATTCTAGACCGAACTTACCCAAAGAAAAAGTTGGTGCAACTTTGTACAGAAAATTAAAAATTTTACTTTCCAATTTTATCTCGAAATTGTACAAAAATTTTTATCTGGAATGCTTTTGGGTAAATTTAGAGCATTCCATCTTAAACGTAGTTCACTTGAAGATAAGCATTTCTCGCAATTTAATTGATCTAGATCCTGAATATATATAGTCAAATGAATGCGCAATATAACTTCCAATTTATATTGTAGCGCTCTAATAATATTAATTACAGCAAAAGAACATCGGGAGATTACTTTTGACCCACCCTGTATATATATATATATATATATAGATGAGAAGAAAAATCTAAAAATAGAAATATGTATGTGTAATAAAAAAAGTAAACTAATGGATTGTTATGTGTTTGTTTATAAATTTTTGGTTTTTTGTTCGGTATTCAACTTTAATTCTCGATTGATTAGTTGAATTTTGAACATAGGAATCTTGAATTTGTAATCAGAAATTGGGAAAAGTCCACTGGTGAGCTAAGTAAGTATTAGTGAAATAGTACTATATGGATATGCTTTTCTCCTCAATTTTTGAGTTTGCTTTTATATAAAAAAATACTTTATGAGAATACCATAAAGTATGTAATAATACATTCACATATTTTTTCCGGAAAAAGCACAATTTTAAATTTAGAATCTTATATAAATAAAATAAATTTGTGCGAATTCGGGAAATTTTGTTATGCACCTGGAACAGACTTAATATATATGGCCATGTACAATTACAAAGCTACACACATGCATACATCCATAAAAATACAATAATTTGGCTTCTACATGTTAATTAAAGAAAGCCCAAATAATTTTTTACTAAATCATGAAATAAAATTAACTATTTTTTGTTCATTGCATTTTTGGGAAACTTTTAATTTTACTTCTGTAATTTTGCTTTGTTATTTTCAATGTTTATTTTACACCAGCTGATTGCTTGTTCTAGCCCGAAGAAAAAGTATGGGCGTTCTCGTGCGTGAAGAACAAGAATATTACTCTCTCATTTACCAATTTTTGCGTAAGAAAACGGCCGCGGGCCCCCAATTTAGAGTAAACGAACACACCTAAATTGGCTTTGCAGCCAAGCGTAAAATTTTTTGTATACATATGTTTTATGAAATATTACATAACCTAAAAAGACCGTGATAAATTAGTGTAATGTAAGTAAAATTTAAATTAATTATTACAGAAAACAAATTATTATGCATTCTTATTATTTCAATAAATAATAAATTATAATTATTAAATTATTTACTACCACTTAACTTTTTCACTAAAGTAAACAAACTTTGACGTTCGGCTTTAAATACGTTACAAATCATGGAATCAGCTAGTGAGTTTACCTGGTCCTGAATTTGCCTTGCTCAGCTTTTTTCGTGCTTTGACGAGGCGAATTCATACCAGGTGAACTCGTCCCTACATATACAGCATTTTTTGTTTACAAATACAACAATTTTATTTTTATTTATTGAGCGTGGCGATGGCACAATGGATGGTAGTCTGCACGTTGACTACACAAGCAATAACAGACCTAGGTTCAACCACAGTTTCAGACTAAAATTTTAAAATAAAAATAAACATCTCTGTGGCGAAGACATAGTCACTGGTGACTGAACAATACCGGCTTCGGCTGATAGCAATCCACAATCACATCAGAACGCCCTCCTTCGTCGGTATTGTGTAGCACCGGCGAAGTAAAATAATAGTAAAAATGGCTACTAAACCGAAGCTTCAGCACTGCTACGAGTATAAACAAAGAACGTGCAAAAGCAGACTGCAAAAAAATAATTCATTAAGCTTCACCTCCTGTCGTTTCTCCTACTATCCCTTTCCTATAGTTCCAGTACAATGCTTCGCATGTGTAAGAGTCATCTCCAGATAAAAAAAAAAAGTCAAAACATGCTTTGAGCATGCATTTGAGAACACCACTTTGACAACTGAACATATCTCAGCTGATGAGAATTTTACAGCCACCTGGTATGAATTCTCTGTGCTTATAAATATACTATGCGTTTTTATATTGATGCGCTGATACACCCTGTAGTATTAGTACATTATTTTTCTATATTCAGTTCCAGAAAACAAAAATATTTCGTTCAAACAAAGTTAAAAAATTGTATATAATTTTTTTATATAAGTGGCCAATTGGAACTAAAGTAGGTGCATAATTCAACTAATTCCACCTGGAAACGGTTAGTAAAAACTTAATTAAAATCGGAGTAAATGTTCACATTTTCTTATACTTTTAAGCCATTCTTATATACATATGTATGTACCTACTTGCAATATACTTAATTTAATAATTAATTCGATTATGAAAGTATGTGCAGTAGGTTTCATGTTTATACATATAATTTACACATATTATTTTTCCTTCCACTTTAAGATATAAAGAAATTTATTTGCGCCGTATATACATATGTATTTAATATGTAAATATGCACGTATCAATAAATATAAATACATGCATGCATACTTATGGCCCCATATACATACATATTTATTTATGTACGTATGTAATGCCATCCGTCTAAGAAGCCGCTTCCCGCTTGACTTGAGATTTTTCAAGCGAATGTTCGCTAAAGCGAAGATATCTCTATATCAAAATATTCGATAAACTGTCGAAAATTTAAAAACACGAACATTCGAAACAACCAACTATTAACAATTATTTCTTGGAAATCAAAATTTGCTAAATTGAAGAAATTTATGTAGCCCAATGAACTACATAACTATATACAAATAAATTTTGATAAATATTATATATGTACATATGTATGTATGTTCATATTTACAAAAGCAGACTAGCCTCTAAAAGGCAAGTCTAATACATGAGCTCGCTTCAATCTACGTGTTCCACCGCTGTCGTCTAATAGCGCAACAGCCAAAGGATTACTATGATTACTTAATATTTGAAGATAATTTTCACTAATCCTTTGAATTTCTTCTCGTACTATATTTAAATCTTAAAGTTTATAATATAGATTTTTTATATAAGGCAACAACGCTTTCCACTTTTTAAACTTTTTTCGGCTAAAGGTAATCGAGGGCACCAGTGTATTTGCAAATGTATAAAAAATTAAAATAAAACAATGGAAAACGGATAATTAAGTTTTATGGGCGTGGCACTAGTATTATTATTTTAATGGAAATATATGCACAGTACTATTAAGAAATGTAATCCATAAAACGATAAATGGTTTTAATTTTAACAATAGATTTCTTTGACTAGTAACTAATATTCACAAATATTTTTTCTTCCAGCTTAATTAAATTATGTTCATGTTCTAATTGGTCGCATTTCATTACTTAAACAATGGAACGAGAAAGTTCCTCCAAAATCTTACAACCGAATACCTCAATGATGCAGTACTCCGAAGTACGAGTTAATGAACCTCTTAGTGTCATTGATTCTCCTACACATTCATTTACAGAAATCAACGAAAGTAATAACGTCATGCGATGCGATGAAGATGAATATATATTTGATGATGTAAAAATGATTTTACGAAAACGTCGCATTTGGGGACATGAGGACTCATTAAGTACTAATGATTTAGATTTGCTAGAAGATGATGATGTTTTAGCTGAAGAAGATGACGCTGGTTGCCCTCTACCATCCACACCAGAGGACACAGAACTTATTGAAGCTGAGGTAATTTGTTATGTATTATTTAAAAGCAATGGATAATTAATTAATAGCTTTCGATATCGAATAAAACTTCAATATATTTTAACAGCTTTTTTTAGAATCGGGTCAAATACCGCAATTTTCTTCTCGACTTTTCTAACATTGCCTAAAATTTAAAAATTTTTGTTTTAGCCTTCTATATTCTTTAAAACAATTTATTTAATTGTTAAAATGTGTAAAAATTAAGTAGACGGAATGTTTGTAATTGCTGATTTTTTTAAAGCAAAATATGATGACAAACAATATAAATGGCTTGGAACTGATAGCAACTATTGAATATCTTTTATTTTTTTAATAAATAAATAAAAAAAAAAAAAATAATGCAATTAGTTTATTTTGCAAATTATGGTTTGTAATTATGGTTTTTATTTGTGTAAATTGGTTTTTTCGTGAAAATATAAAGTGAATATATTGAAATTTTTTTTTTGCAGATGACAGAGGTTTTAAAGGCTGGGGTTTTGTCAGATGAAATTGATTTGGGAGCTCTTGCCCATAACGCCGCAGAGCAAGCAGAAGAATTTGTACGAAAAGTAAGTTTAAATTCATAACTTTAAAACGTACTTTTTGATTATAAAAAATATTTAATGTTCATGAACAGGTATGGGAGGCAAGTTGGAAGGTTTGTCATTACAAAAATTTACCAAAATGGCTTCAAGATAATGACTTCCTGCATCGTGGTCATCGTCCTCCACTGCCATCATTTGGGGCTTGTTTTAAATCAATATTTCGTTTACATACCGAAACTGGTAATATTTGGACGCATTTATTAGGTTGTGTGGCATTCATAGGGGTTGCATGCTACTTTTTATCACGTCCTTCAGTTGAAATTCAAGTACAAGAAAAGTTAATTTTCGGAACATTCTTCGCTGGCGCTATTATTTGCTTGGGATTTTCGTTCGCTTTCCATACTCTTAGTTGTCATTCTGTAGAAATTGGAAGGCTCTTTTCTAAGTAAGTATGAAATTAAAAACAAATATACATATATCCTATAAATCATGGATGTTTAGTGGTGTATGATGATATCTCTAGTATTATAAAATGTATTGAGTGATAATAACTGAAAATTTCTGCTGCCAAAAGTGAGGAAAATCCCTACACGTAGGTGTTTCTGGTACTATAATAGATGCGGAGGGAATATCGCACTGATTTTTTAAATTCCTTATTATCCCTATTTATGAAATAAATGACAAAAAGGACAATTTTTGTAGCCCGCAATTTTGGAGCCGTCGGTATTGATCTCATTCTGCTCCCCCAAGATCGCAGCGTGTCAATAGCCCAGTCTGGGCCAGGATGTAACTGCATTTGTCTGCGAAGCAAACAACACATTTTTCAATTTTTTTCAATATTTTCATATTTTTTTCTTTATGGTTTTTAGCCTTTTCTCTTGCTATCAATCAAACTTAGAACCACCAAACTGATAAACTAGCGCACTACTCACTATGCTACCGGGGTACCCTATTTCTTTACTTAATACTGATGTATTTTCTTTTTAATTGACGGAACCGACACGTGTGTGTGTGGATACAATCGGGCAGTTTTAAGAGAAAATTTAAAAAACTTGCTTCAATTTAAATGAAAAATTGACAAATCTAAAAAATCTAAATTTGTCTTTTATTTATGTACATATATTTTCTACGATAATTTATACATAAATATATGGTTGTTATATGGTTTAGCTGGTCTAAACTAAAAAACTAAACCATATAACAAACATATATACATAAATAATCGTAATTAATTTTGACTAACTTTGAATAATTGAAAGAATAGCTACATAATTGTATATTTTCTTCTTTAAAAACAATTTGACATTAATTTCATTTTATTCCATTAAATTTAACCAAGTATGGGCATTTTAATTTAATGCTAAATACTTTTTAAGTTTTTCACGATAAGCAATTTTGATTCTAATACTATGTAGTTTGAAAATTGAATTGAAATGAATTAATTACATATTTGTCATTAAGAAGTATTTAATTTATGGTATTAGTTATCGCATGTTTAAAAGTTTTTTACAATATTAATGAAAAAATATATATAAGTTTCAGTACATCAATTAATTGCTATTTTTCCCTATTATATTTTGCATTTTCGTCTCAGGTTGGATTATTGTGGTATAGCATTACTTATAATGGGATCATTTGTACCTTGGCTTTACTATGGATTCTACTGTCACTATCAACCGAAAGTTATATACTTGTCTGTAGTTTGTGTATTAGGAAGTTTATCAATTATTGTTTCTTTGTGGGACAAATTTTCGGAACCAGCTCTCCGACCGCTTAGAGCCGGCGTTTTTATGAGTTTCGGACTTTCTGGTATTATACCTGCTATACACTATGGTGCGATGGAAGGATGGTTTACACAAATAAGTAAAGCAAGTTTGGGTTGGCTGCTTTTAATGGGTATTATGAAAACTATTAATTATTACATATCGAATATATTGTATTCATTATGTTCATTTTTCAGCATTTCTTTATATCTTAGGAGCTCTTCTATACGCATTGCGTGTTCCAGAACGATGGTTTCCCGGCAAATTCGACTTATGGGTTTGTATTTTTTACTATCGAGATAAAAATGTAATTTCCTTATTTTAAAATTTTTTTTATTTAGTTTCAATCTCACCAACTTTTTCATATTTTGGTTATTGCTGCTGCGTTTGTCCATTATCATGGTATTTCAGAAATGGCTATGTACAGAGTTACTGTTGGAGAATGTACAGTACCACATAAACTAATTACATTCTAGACGTTAGTTCAATATAAGATAAAATTAAATATTTACCACGGCAATGGAAGCCAATAGTCCAAAGCGTTTAGCAATAATTTTATTTATTTTCTAAAAAAAAGGGGTATGGAAAAGATAAAACAAAAAATTCGAAAAGATAATTAAATATCAGATTGCTGCATGTTCTTATTTTGGATTATTCATCATTTGTGCAAATTAGAAAAATATGTACGTATTTTTATGGAATAGTCTTACTTTTAGCAATTCTTAAGTTTTCTTGCAAGAATTACTTTTTAAAGCATAATTTTCATTCCCCAAAATTAGAGCTTTAAGAACGAAATTACAAAATAATAAAATAAATATCGTGTGTGAAGTTAAATTTCGAAATTTAAAACGAAATTTTAAAATTCAAAATTTTAAAGAAATGCATTTTTTGTATAAAAAATCCTTCCGTTGAAGGTTTTGGCCATTGGATAGCATAAAAAGTCACAAGAGCCATAAAAATATATGTTTTGTTATTGGCAGGAAAGAACAACATATAAAGAAATTATTTCAGTAATTCAATTATTTGCTTATTTTTATTATATGAATTTTTTATTGTTTGTATGCAGTATGCCTATTTGGATGCTCTTTGGTGTACAGGGGGTTACTCTGTATTTCGAATCAAAAAGAAATGTTATCGTATGCCAATGTAAATAACATACAAATTCGAATACTTTTTTCGTTTCGAATTACAGAGTGATGAAAATTAATGGATTGGAAATAGTCTAATGAATTCATATAATTTTGCCTGCCAAAGCCGAGTTAGTAAAATTTTATCATGTTTTTTTTTTTATTTACAATTTTATTTGCCGTTTAGAACTCCAACTATTCCAAAAATAAATAAATTTAGAAAAGAAAGTGAGGGTGGCGATGGTCGAAGTAGTCTGCACGTTGACTACAAAACAGAATTTTCCTTGGTTCAATCCCAGTTTCAGACTTATAAAAACATCTCGCATTTTTTCTTATGTGCATTTCTGTATCTTTCTGCCAGTTGTCGGAAGGTTTCAGTGGCGAAGGCATAGTCACTGGTCACTGACTATGTAATAATAAATATAATTAAAACAATGTGTTTTTGTACAAATCTCGCATTTTTCTGATGTGCATTAGTGTGTCAGTTGTCGGAAGGTTTCAGTGGCGAAGGCATATTCACTGGTCACTGAACAATACCGGCTTCAGCTAATAGCAATCCACAATCGCATCAGAACGCCCTACTTCGTCGGTATTGTGTAGCACCGGCGAAGTAAAACAATAACAAAAATGGCTACTAAACCGAAGCTTCAGCACTGCTACAAGTATAAACAAAGAACGTGCAAAATCAGAGCTGCAAAATAATTAATTAAGCTTCACCTCCTGTCGTTTCTCCTCCTATCCCTTTTCTATAGTTCCAGCACAATGCTTCGCATGTGTAGGAGTCATCTCCTGAGTGCTGGTGCCAGATAAAAAAATGTAGATAGAGCAAAAAATTGCCGCCTGTTTTAACAACCCCACCTTGTTTGATACGCCTTGATTGTGTTCGTAAATAAATGCGTTTGCATTAACTAATTTGAATCTGACTGACTATTATGAAAAAAAAAAACCATAATTTTATTTAGTTCATAAAATAAAACGGAAAAAAGTAAGTAAAACCAAACCGGAAAAAAAACGTTTTATCACGATTTTTTTTGTCCGGCAACACTGAGTCGAACTGGCATCGATAATTTTAGCACCGGCAATATATTAGCCAGTTCATAAATTTATAATCTGCTGAGAAATGTGTGAAATATTAGCGCGTTCTTTAAATTGTGTAAAGCAAAAAGTTTTTAAAGTGCAATTTTAGCTTCTTCTTTTCTCGTAAATTAAATTAGTTAAAGTTCAAGTTGGATTTCAAAAGATCAGGCTTTCAATTTAAAGTGAATAGTGTAGCACAAAATAAAATTGTAACGCGATTAAAAATACGTTCGGATTTGCTACACGTCCATCCGTAGCAGAAGTTTGGTATGCCAAAAAATTCAAGCGTATTGTGGCCATTTTTAAAGTCTTGTTATCGTTTTCTGGAAGGATTTTAATTACGTCGGGTTCGTACGGCAAAACCGTGATTATACATAATTAAATAAATATTAAAAATTTACTAATTGGCATTATTATATTGGCAGTATTAAATTGTAAAAAAAATGAAAAGCATTGATCATGTTGATAATTCGAAATCCTGTAACGCGAGTGAAAATCGGTGACGGCCGGTATTTAAAGCAAATATAAACAAAATTTCCTAAAATGTATGTGTGGATAAAAAAAGAAATAATGTAAAAATTTAGTTGCTTCCGAAAACTATGCATCCTGTTTAAAGTCACAAGGTTAGATTAACTATTAAAACAGATTATATATGATGAACATCATAACCTCAGCCCTGATTTTCTTTCTTTTCTAAATTTGATCTCATAGAAATAAAAATTTACATTTGTACTCATAAATTATTTTTTGATATATATTTATTAAGCCTGAGGTCTTTTTTTATCTTATTTTGTTTTTTTATTATTCGATATTTCGTTAACAGCTTGTTAACATCATCAGGAATAATAGGAAATTTATAACGAATAATAAAAAAACAAAATAAGATAAAAAAAGACCTCAGGCTTAATAAATATATATCAAAAAATATAATAAAAAAGGTCAATTAATAATATAATTAAAACTCATAAATTATTTTTACTATAAATATGCTATCGTTCTAAAACAATTTAATACCCGTCAGCACTCCCAAACGATTAAGAGTAGCATTCTGCCAAGTGGTACCAAATTATCTTTTTTTTATTTCATTGCAGTACAAACTTGCTTGATATTTAATCATGAATTTTGGTGTAGTTTGAGTTCTAAACGGCAAATAAAATTGTAAATTAAAAAAAAAACATAATAAAATTTCACTAACTCGGCCTCGACAGGAAAAATTATATGAATTCATTAGACTATTTCCAATCTATTCATTTCCATCACATATCTGTACTCCAAAGAGCATCCAAATAGGCATACTGCTTACAAATAATAAACGATTCTTTCAACCGATAGTTTAAAAGAAAAAATCATTACCTATAACATTTTATTAAAAAAATTCATACAAAAAAATAAACATATGTACATAATTTTTTAAATTGGTATTTTTTTTCTTCGTGCCAATAACACAACATTTTCTAATGTAACATCTTGAGGAACGTAATAATGGAGGTTAGCATCGTAACCACGATGCTGTAAGTATTCTAAACGAGCATGGTCCAAAACTCGTTTGCACATGAAACCAATATTTGCACGTTCTTCTAAGTTTAAACGTTGATTTTCGGAAATGTCTGCAATATATTGTGATGTAAGCTCTTGTTGCTCCAACGCTTTTCGTTTTTCTCTACTCACGCCAGTACCGCAGACAGCCCAACTGACCATTTTTGTAATAATAACAAATTCACGCTGAGAAATTTTGTGTTCTATTAAGAACTCTTTCCCCACAAACGAACGCCAATCGCATCGATGATGACAGCACAAGGCAATCAAAATGAAATCCGTAATATTTTCAGAGGCATGCGTTACGCAGCGCAATGCTAAATCCGTAGCTCCTCCACACAAATGTTTTGAAACTGCAACACAATGTTGGAAATTTCTTAAAGCACTAAACTTATCGATACAAAAATCTGCTATATCTGCTTTTATGCGTTGCACTAGGCAGCGATCTTCAATTTTATTATCTTTTTTGTGGCGCAAGGACATACGGTCTACCAAAATAACTTGAGAGTTTTGTTTTGCCTCTAAAATTTTTGCCAAATAAACCGCAAGTTGACCTTTACCAGCTCCAAATTCTAAAAATCCAGTTGAATTTTCAATTTTTCCCTCATTTTCCAAAATACCCAATAAGGCCGCCAATTGTAGCAAATGTTTCCGCAATTCTTTCCCATATTCTTCTTTGGCCAACATTTCATCCATGCATTTATGCTGGCACGCTAGTTTTTCTATTCTATTTTCCACAAATTTATCATACAACTGTTTAACTTTGTCTATAATTTGATAAAATTCCTTATCTTCCAAGTCTTTTAGTTTTATATTTTTATAATCTTCTGCGAGTTGTACATCTTCCTCATCACCCAAATTTATATTTTTTTGTATATACTCGGGTTGGTTAGTTGTTGAAGTCTGTGCATTACAAATTTTTAAATGTTTATTTAAATTTCTCTTATAAACAGTGTGTCTGGTATCCAAAGGGCAAGGAATGCGATCTGAGTCTATGTCGCAACTTACGCTATGTTCAGCACAATAATCTTTTCCTTGTTGCACTAATATCTTACAATACCGTTTTTTTCGCTTGACCCAGTGGGCGCAAACTTTTATGTCATTTGTCGTTATATCTTGAGGAGTTGCTGTTTTAGTAATTTTAAACTTTTTTACTGCTTGTTCTTCGTCAGACATTTTGAAAACTTAAGCTGCACAAATTTGGCACAGAGTTGACTTATTACAAGAATTTCATTGTAAATTCCTTGACAGAAGTAATTAAAACAATTGTGGTGTGAAGAATTGAACAAATCCAACGCCGCCGCAGCCGTTCAGTACTTGGCTACGTGTTATATTTTTGCACAGCCGTTTAAAAAATTTCTTGCCAGATGTCGTTTAAATTGTCTGCGAATTATAATCGCCATTTTAGTTTTTCAAAATCTTTTTTAATATTATGGCGTTTTCTTTTCTGACAAAAATGTTACATATATGCTACATTTCGTTACAGTTTCTGTTCCATTCTAAAAAATATGTAACATTAAAAAAAGCTATTTCGTTCCTTTCTAAATATGTTGCAAAAATAACTGGCAAAATATGCAACATATTTGACCGTCTAATCTCAAGTCGGGGTGATATAATAACCTTTTTTACATCTTTGTGAAGTACTTTTTTATACAAATAAGAATTATGAAAATCAATATACTCTTCACTTTGACTAGAGTCCGTCAGACTTTTGTTGGAAGAAGATTCTGTTTAATTTATTATTTATTTCAATGTAAACTTTTTTGATGCATTTTTGGTTTAGACTTTTTGCATTTTGTTATAGGTAATAGCAGCTGATTAGAAAACAATGTTGCTGACGATTTTTATTGATAAAATGGTGCTAAAAACCGTAGAAACAGTGAAACGCCAAGTATACATTAATGTTAAATCTCAAATATTTTGTACCACTGTGGCAGTAAAAAATTTATCACTTTTTAAAGGTATAGGCAAACTGTAGAAAATGTTATCCATCGAAAGGGCAACATTTTTGTTCAGATAGGAATCACCATTAGTCTCACTTTTATTTTTGTTTGACCTTTATTAATTTGTTTAATTATATTTCTTTTGAGCGATGGTCTTTTTTTATAAAAAGTTTTAAAATTATCGCCAGGAAATAAAAATTTGTATGAAATATTGAAAATAATTTAAAAAACAATGAAAATAAAAAAAAAATTTATAATAAATAATTTAAAAAATTTTTCTAGTTTTTTTACCTTTTTTTTATATTAATAACAGTAATTATTTTAAGCCTAAGGTCTTTTTATATATTTTATATTTATTTCAATATTTCGCTACTCCTTTGTGTAGCTTCTTCAGGAAAATTGGTTTTTGTTTATAATAAAAAATTTTTTTTAAAAAATTCACAATATAGGAAAAGTTCTTGTCAATGAAAATTAAAAATAAAAATATTAACAGCCATATTCATAAAAATATTAAAACTCATATTCATAAAAATATATTCTTGATTTGAAATAGGTATAAATATTCGATTTTGTATTGAAATTTTTGTTTTTGAACCAAATCCAAAATACATTTTTACGAATATGTTACATATAATAAAATATTCAAAACAATAATTACAATAATATTATTTTATTATAATATTATTTTACTAATTGAAAATATTTTAAATTTTTTACAATATGAACAAAATGTATAAAATTAAAAATATTTTACAATATTTACATTTAAATATACATTTAAAAAACTAGTATTAAGAAAAAATATATAAAAAGTATTAAATTTAGTTTACAAACCGATTCCTTTTCATAAAACATTCCAATATCGGGTATTGTACAATAATGTCGTCAATGTTTATGGTATATTCCAAAATATTCAAAATATTTATGATTTTATGCGAATAATATATACAATAACATTGTATAATGGAAGGACACCTCTCAGGACAAAATAGACAACACAAATGGTTTGACATATACACAGTTTCCGGTTGCAAATAAATTATACAAACATAACTTTTCCAAATATAAATTTCTCGTATTTTAATTATTAAATAGTTGGCTTATTCGAATATCATTTTATGCAACTAATTAACATTTTTTTAATTTTGAATTGGGTAGGTATCGTTTACATACAGGTTGTCAAAATTACATTTTCCTTTTTTGTTTTGGTATCAACGAATGCATGGTATTTTTTATAATGTTTAATAAATTCGATAAAAAGACTTTTACCTCGTTAATTTTTCTTTTTTCTTACTTTTCTATTGCTTCAGTCTGCACAATTTTTAATAAGAAAATAAAATTTATCACTAGGTAGCATAAACGGTTTGATATATATTCATATTTTCTTCAAAAATCTTCTGATTTTATAATTTTTTTTAAGCGTCGAATATGACATGGTTGTTGACGATATTATTGCTTGAAATTATCGATTTTGTTATTTGCATAAATTTAACTTATAATTATAAAATTATTAGCGGAAATATTAATAAGCGAAAGGCGTACATAATAAAAATTAAATTTTGCAATAAATTGTAAGAACTGAACTGAGCAAGCGATTTCACTTACACTGCTGCACACGTTAAATTTTTTTAGACATACAAAGTTTTTACAAAATGCATGTGTATTGATAGCTGTGACGTAGGCTGCACGCAACTTATAAGCAATTTAAAAGCAAGTTCCATTATCAAGGTGGCTTTGCTGTTCATACGAGTAGGTATCAGATGTTTTCTTGCCCATAATTTGAAAACTCTCATAACATTTTAAAAGTGTGAGTGGATTAGTAAAAAAATGGGAGAATTTTAAAATTTGAAAGGCAAAAATTGAACGGGTAAGCCCCATGTTATGTAAAAATGAACACTTATCTCAATACGAATTATATTTTTGAACCCTCTGTGAGTTATTTTTTTCTCGGTGTATTTTCCAATGCACCACACTAATCATAATATGGCAACATACCAAACCAAACATTGGCTGTCACAGCGGCGAATAACCGTGTGGAAGACAATTATAAAAATCACAAACATATAGAAAAAGAACAAGTTTTTTAAACGTTTAATGAAAGTCTCGAAAATAATACAACTAATTTTATAAAATATCGTTAATACAGAAATCTTTGAAGTTAGAATTGTAATATGTAAGTACTTTTTAAGTGGAAGATGTGAAAATGTCTAAAAATAAGAAACTAACCTAACATTTCGTTTTCGCCAAAACATTCTTGTCTAGGGCACTTGTCAAGCCTAAATCAGAATTGACTCCTGAAGAGTTGGCCCGACAGGAAGAAGAGGAGTTTAATACTGGGCCATTATCAGTATTAACACAATCAGTCAAGAACAACACTCAGGTCTTGATCAACTGCCGTAACAATAAGAAACTTTTGGGTAGAGTAAAAGCCTTTGACAGACACTGCAATATGGTACTGGAAAATGTCAAAGAAATGTGGACCGAAATACCTCGCACTGGTAAAGGCAAAAAGAAAGTTAAACCGGTTAACAAAGACCGTTTTATTTCGAAAATGTTCCTACGAGGAGATTCAGTAATACTGGTATTAAGAAACCCTTTAGCCACAGCAGCAGGAAAATAAAGTGAACTTTAAGAATGCAATTTATTTTTAAGGAATATACATATACAAAAAAAATGTTTCGATAATTTGTAGCGTTTTGTGTAAAAATACTAATAAATATTCATTTTGTACAAACTGAAGTTCAATTATGCTCCGATAACTGTTTATGTAGGATTGGCACTTCATCATCATATTGAGCATAATAGAAATTACCGGCTACAGGAGCGCCTAACTTGTACGATTCTGCGAATACAGCTGCCCTAAAGGTGGGTCTATTACGGCGTGAATTGTTAGGAACATGAGGCTCTTTGATGTCTAACTTTCCTGATTGTTTATATAACAAAAATATGTAACGATGGAAACCTGTATCTTTCGGTGGTCCTGAACCCACATAGGCAGCTACTACCTCACCTTGCTCAATTTTATTCCCTGGAATGTTGGCTACTAACCAGTGGCGAAATTCTCTGAATTTTGGTTCAGCTCGACTGGGTGCATCAGGATCGGTCATAATGAGCGTGTAGTATTCATTATCTTTTGCCTCCCAATCAACTATAGGCTGCAATTTCACTTGTGTTGGTGTCAATTCATTGCCTTTGTCAACCTTCAAATTGTCCTGATATAATACCTGTACATTGTTATGAAATGAGATAAATTTAGCTCGAATTTCGAACATGTTTTACATTTAATATGATATGAGAAACAAAAGGCTGCAACTAAAACAAATCTTTTTCTAATTTTGTAAACTGTTACCTTTAACCATTCTTTAGGAGCTTCTTGTAAAACGTCCGGTATTATTTCATTGTCCTTAAAAACTTGTTCTACCAAATCTTCGCCGAAGGCATATTGGACTAATTGAAAATAGGCCAATATGAAACAAAATGTTACCAATTGTTTAGCCATCTGGTTTGTTAATGACAAATGTTTTCTGTTGCTTCGTTCAAAGTATATTTCTGTGTAAATACACATGCAAATCAATATGTTAAAAACACAACCAGTTTGGTTTAGAGATGAGCATGAATAAAACGAGTGAGATGAAACATGAGTGATCGCGACAACTAAATGAACCACTGCAAAGACAACCAACCAACATTTTGATAAACTATTTATCCCTAAAGTTTTTTTTTCGAATTATGGTTTTTATTTTATCAAAAAACAATTTTTCTTATTGGATAAATTTAATAACAATTTAAAGAATTTTGAATCCGAATCTTGTTAGACCCCATAGAATATCAGAGAAAAAAATGTTCAATAAACAAGTTCCAGTAAGAGCACCAATTTATGAGGTATTTGGTGAAAATCTAAAATGACACAATCTGAAACCGAAAAAATTCTTTGAAATGCTGCTCAATAAATGTTTACGAAATTCTCTTATTGTATGTAATTTACCACAATCACCCACAACTTTTTAAAGTATAATTTTAAAGTGTACCAATTTCCATCCCAAACCTTCAATACTAATTTTTTTATTTCTTATGTTTGCTTTTTAGTTTATTACATTATACATATCGTTTCTATAATATAGAAATGTCCTATGTCGTGTTTTCCTCCAAATCTTCATATTTCGGCATAATCTAATGAACCTTTGATGATGAAATTAGTGTGCTTGTACTGAGCATTGATTCTTAAAGAATTTAATGAAAAACTAGTTAATAAAATTATAGGGACTCTAGTAAGAAAAACATTAGTTAGGGTCTTTCTTTCTATATTAATATGCAACATGCAACAATAAAATAATTAGAATTTGTCAGAAATAGTTTAAATTTTTGTCATAGAATTTGTTTTTTCCTTTGTAAATATTAAGCACTTATGCATTTATTCAGAGTAATACGAATAAAATACCAAAAAGAGACATCGAGCTTAATATACATCTAGATAATATTTAATTTAATTTATATAAAAATTTATATATAAATGTAGAAGTAGAGCTATTGGTTCCCTGCCAATAAAATATACAAGGTGGGCAAAAAGAAGTCATCCGATGTTGTTTGGCTCTCATTTTTTTTTCTAAGTGAAAAACTTCGATTCTGTTTTTTGATTATGTTTGTTTTTCTGAACCTTTAGAATTTTATTGGTCAAGTCGAGAAAATGATATCGGCAAAATGGTCGCCGTCACAATTGATTGCTATACGGGCTCGGTTTATGGCATTATTCATCACTTCGGCGAGAACTTCGGACGACAGATTCTCGCACTCGTGTCGAATGCTGTTCTTGAGGGCTTCCAAGGTCTCGGGCTTGTTCACGTAAATACGGTACTTCAAAAAACCCCACAAAAAAGTCCGGAACGGTTAAATCGGGCGATCTTGCGGACCAGTGCAAATCGCCAAAACGAGAGATGAGGCGACACGGGGTATTTAAGTAAAATAAATTAAAACAACAAGTTTTAAGATTTTTTTTTATAACAAAGAGGTGAAAAAAAATTTTTTTTTAAGTGGTGGTAAATTATTGATATTTTTTCTTCTAGTTATCAGAAAACAGTACACATTTACGAAAACAGAAAAACCCCATAGAGCATATGTATATTTCTTTCTTTTTTAAAATTCCATCAAATAGAGCTAAAGTGAATAATAAGCTTTTTTCTAATCAATAAAAAATACATATAGGAAAATAATTTACATATTTTTAACAGTTATTTTTAAATATACTTAGTTATAAAAGTAAAGAATGTCAACGTGTTATTCCAAAAAATTAAATTTTTATAATTATTTTCTTGCAGGATGTAACGCTCAAGTGGTTGGTTACCAATTCTTATTTAAAATTATTTTTGACTTTAGCGCACTCTAGTGCCGCCAAAAATAGTTAAATCTTAAAATTTTTATTTAAAATTAGCTTTTACCCGCGGCTTTGCTCCCGTTATTATCTCCATCGGTTTCGGAAAGGCATATCTTACCCCTACGTAGCCCCCTGGTTATATTTATAAAGTATATATGTATGTGTGTAGCATATGTGTCCTTCTAGACGCAAAAACATAAATACATTTACATTTCATTAAAATCGGTTAGATGGTCTCGTTGGCGTGGAAATTGCCCATACTTTCTCTCGTGGTCCTAGTTTTAAAAAAAAGTAATACCTTATAACCTTCCTAGAGTTGCACAATTGCAAATGTGTCTTTTTAACTCAAATACATCCAAGTTTTAAAGTTCATTAAAATCGGCAATATACATAGTTTTGGAAGGGCAGAAAATTCCCCCTATCGTCCTCCTGGTCCTAGTTTTGAAAATTTTTGGTAGCTATTATGCTATCCTGTGCAGAGACGACTCAAAATTGCCAAAAATCGTTCAAATCCGTTCTGCCGTTCTCGAGTTATAAATGGTGTAACTAACATGTTTGTCTTTTATATATATTTTTAAAATATAAAAACCTTTTTTCGGTATTTTTGTCTATGGGACACGGCACTTTGCAGCTGGTACTGCCCACTTCTTTGATGGTATCTCAATGAGTGTACAGACCTTCACAATAACCGGCCTCTTTCTCTTTCAATACCAGATTATTGTTAATAACTTTGTATGCGGAGTAACGCTTCCTCAGTTTTTCGTCACACCAAGATTTGAAGACCCTTAATACTCGTATTGTAGGTTCCCATTTTGCCAATTTTTTGTCTAACTTTCAAGCTTGCTATCTTTAATATCGAGCAAAACATTGAAAATTATAAAGTGGGAAAGTCACCACGAATTAATTCCCACTTTTGGCTTCGAAAAGCCCACTGTACGACGATTAAAGTCCAAAGCTTAAACTCCCAACGTGTCCCTGTTCCGCTTACAACTAATGTTGCGCAAAAAAACTGAAAATATGATCATCTTCTAATAACAATTCTCCTGATCAGTGAAGTTGAAAGAAAATTTCTGTAATTGAAAAGTTGCATGTGTAATTTGTTTGCTTATAAAATTTTATTAAAGTTATTTGACAATGTTATTAATTTTTGAACAAATTCACAACATTAATAAAGTCATGTTATGCACATTCCAACCAAAAACTGATAAAACGAACTCCAGAGCTGGGCATATGCTGAGTTATACATCTCGCTATGGTTCACGATGTGACCCGATATCATTCGGTGAAATCTTTGAAATTCAAAATGTTCGAGTTATGGTTCTCTGAATAAGCCTTAAAACGAAATTTAATTGAAAATTAATAAAACGAATTTTAATATTTTCATACCTCTATGGAAGCAACGAAACTCACAAAAGAGACATATTGACATATATTCTTCCGATTCACTGAAAGGGCGTCAAGAAAGAGAACATTGTGGAACAACAACCCCATTTAAAATTAATCGGAAATGATCCACAATTGCACTACTACCTGATCACAATATTAGGAGCTTCTTCTCTTGGTTGGTTGGTTCAAGTGGCACGCCCTTCCAAGAAAGGAGGTCAATTAGCACAAATTGTCGTTTTGATACTACAAAACTGTCATCGACCTCAGTATTCCGCACCTATTTCCAGCCGGCCACATCCAAGAATCGTACCAATCTGGTGGGGGCCATGTCCCCGATGCCGTCAAGATCCTCAAAGAACGGGGCTCCCAGCGTCCTTTGCCTGTTCCTGCACAGAGCCGCGTACTCGTAAAATAGAAGAAAAACCGATTCTCTACTATCGTCGTCACCACAGCTCCTGCACCTTGTATTCGCAACCATCCCAAGGTGGCCGGCATGCCTCACCAGTGGCCAGTACATACTGCCACACAACGGGAAATGTTGTTCCTCGACATCCTCATGAGGTTGTCGGTTCTCCGTTTGTCATAGACCAGCCAGGTCTGCCTTGAGATGGAGCAGGTTTCCAAACCACCTGCGTTCTGCCTTTCCCAAAGACCTCATCCATAGTCCTCGCTTGATCTCACGTATTGGTACCGGCACCTCTGTACATTGTGGGTGGGATAAAGCCGTCCCCTCACGAGCTAGCCAATCGGGCACCTCGATTCACTCAATATCAGAGTGGCCCGGTACATAAATCAGAGTCACCTGATCGTTCCTGTGGAGCCGCATCAGGCTTTCCCTGCCTGCCGTGTGACCAACTTCGACGATGAAGTCCTCGAGGTCAAGGACAGAATTGCAGCCTGGTTATCAGTGAAAATCGCAATATTGCCCCCGGTGGCCGTGCCCGCTGCGATTCGAGTTGCCATCAATATCGCATACACCTCCTCTTTGAAGACACTCGCATGATCCGGAAGTCCGTACGCCGTTAATTTTCGAACCATTCGTGTGAAAATGAACTCCTCCACTGTCGTCATTCTTGCAATTTCTCCTCCACCATTTCCTCGAAGGGACGATGGCATTGCAAACCGGTCTGAAACCCAAAACTGGCGTTCTGTAATCCGTAACCGCCAGGGATTACCACGCCAGCTCGTGAAGTATATTGCCATTCTCTTATTTGAAAGTTTTTTTTCCGTGTTCTTTTTGTTTTGAACGTAATTAAGCGACCAAACCATGTCATATATATTTAACATCGTCGGCCAGGCAATAAGTTCAGTAGAAATTTTCATGTCGAGCAAACGCACTTTACTTTTATTATCTCCTGAAATATGCACAACCCATGATTTGAAAAAAAAACGTGTTGCTACGCCCTTTTTATATTAAGGTAACGATATGTCGTATATTGTGAGTCAACTATGGTAAATATAAAACAGACGGCAGTCCACATTACGCGCACTAACTATACTGTACTCTAAATAATATTTTAAATTGTAAGAAATGCTTATTGTGCAGACAACATATTTTTACTAACAATGTTTTGCATCAGTTGTGCACAATCGCTATAACCTGTGTCCGTTATAGACGTATTCCACTATATGTACCGGTATATTGACTTATTTGCATGATGCAAAGCAGGTTACGCTTCAATATTACTAAATGCCAATTATAAATATAATAAAATATATTCTATTTAATGTAAAAATTTGTTATAATGTGTTATTGAATATAATTCCCATTATCAATTGACAATGGGCTGAAAACATGCATACGAATGACTCGATTGTAATATTAAGCGAACGGGTAGATGACAAGAAACACAAAAAATAGAACGTAAATCTTTGAAAAACAAAATTGCAATCGACACCAGCAGTTTAACTGAACTTGCTGCTCTGCTTTTAGGAACTTTAGTTTTGTGAAGTTATAAATTTTTGGCGTTGAGATACGGAGACCTTGAGTCTTCAATTAACATCAGCGAACAAATGCCGACCCATTTTCACTTTCATCTGTTACTCATCGACTCACTAAATAAAATCATATCATTTGCTATTTTTAATTGGCGACATACATACATACATACATACATATTTCAAATACGAATGTAAAAAAGCATTTTTATATTTTTTTTTGTTTTGTTTTTTTAATTCACAACTTAAACTTGTTGGCATTTATTTGATTTTATTAATCAAAATATTTATTAACATTATAATAATTTAAATCTACCGGTTGGTTGTTTCAGTGCAGAAAAATAGTGTTAAAATTAAATTAAAAAAGAAAAAAAAACAGAATTTATTCGTGCAGGAACAAACTAGTTTAATTTGTGAAGGGGTGACGGAAATCTTTTTTCCCAATAAGAAAAGTAAACGCAAACGTAACAACGTATGCATTTAAAGGCCCAATTGATTGTATAATTCCAAAACGTATGCATCGTATTGGGCCTGAAAGAAATTACCAGCTATGGGTGCTTCCAAATGGTATTTCTTCATAAAGTTCTTTGTAGAAAAATTAGCACGTCCTGTTGCTTCGTTCTTGCTGATGTGTTTCTCATTAAAATTCAATTTCATGGGTTGTTTAAACAATAGAATTGTGTAACGATGCAGACCAGAATCCTTGGGTGGGCCAGAGCCCACGTATTCTGTTAGAACTTCTCCTTTACTTAAATTGTCGCCGGGAATGTTGCCCACTAGCCAATGATGCCATTCACGCATTTTATGTTCTCTCCGTGAAGGTACATCAGGATCAGTCATTATTAAAGTATAATATGTTCGAGCCTCTGCTTGCCATTCGATTTTTGGTTGGTTTTTCACTTGGGTGGGAGTTAGTTCCACACCTTTATCGGCTTGTATGCGCTCATCATAAGTAACCTACCGAAAGAAAAAAAATATATTAAATTCATTCGAAATGAAAAAAATATCGCTTTAAACAGTTGGTACAACCTTTAAGAAATATTTAGGTCCTTCATCAATGACATCGGGTATGACTTCCAAGTGCTTCATAAATTTGGTAATTTCGGAATCATGTGCGTGAATAGTCGCAACCAGCAGCCCAAGTACACAGAAAGCAAATACCACCTTAAAGGTCATGTTCTTTTTCTATATTTTTTTTTATAGCCGATACTTGTTTTTGAAATAATTTTTTTTGGTTTGTTTTATTTTAAATTATTTTTATGAGATCGTTATTGCTGAAATGTTAAATATTGACTAACATTTTTATTTGATAAAAATCTCAGTTTTAAGATATAAATGACAACTATAAATGTTTTTATCTGCAAGAATTATCTCCATTTTAAGCGAAGCTTAAACTAAAAGCTGCATTCAAGAAATTTTATTATCAGCATTTAGAATGCACACGAAAGTGAGGCTTTAAGCTTTCAAAATAAAAAGTTCTCATATTTTAACTGTTTTTAGTTTTTAGTTTTACGTTTCAAAAACAATAATTTTACACTGAAAAGCATAACAGACGAAAAACTATAAAAATATCGAAAAAAATGATCAATAAATTCTTTATATTTGTTATAAAATTGAGGGGTTCATAACAAAACGCAACAATTCCAGTATAACAATTTTTTGCAAAAGCGAATAACATTAATTAAAGCCAATATAATTAATGTATTTATTGTTTTAAACAGTTGTTCTTGTATAATAGTTTTATATTATTAATCGAAATCGTCAATAAATAGATTTATCTGGAAGTAAGTTTTGAAGTTCTTTAAGAACCAAATGTGGAATTGTTGCATTTTGATACGATTCGTGGTAATAAACTCGTTTTGATATGAACCCTACGGAAGGAAATGTTGTGTTTTCACATGAACTGGCTTTAGAATTGTGTCTTTTTTTCATTTCAATCACGATCTAATTATTAGGTCTGTGCGGCTCTACAACAATCCAACAATACCAAAAACAACAGGTGTTGTTTTTGTCTAGAAAATAAAGAGAAATGTCGTTTGTTTCAGTAGTTTGTAGAAAAAATAATAATAATCTGTCAAAAGAAAATACTTAAATTTGTTTGCATACGAACTTCTTCAAACGTGTTTTGTTTTTCCAGCCATAGCCAAATCACTAGAATGGGAAGTGTAACAACAAGGAAAGCAAACAATTTTTGACAAGTGCACAATTTCTGATGTTAAAAACAAGCAAAAAGCAATCCTACAAAAAATCATCAGAAGACTAGCTCTGACCTGTTTATTGAATCATGATTTCACACATTTTCAGGTCTCAAAAAAAGCATTCAAGTGCCTCGGATTTTTAAGGCGATATAATATACATATTTCACCCCATCTGACCCCCCTTGCTATTTATACCGGTTACATCCGACCGAAAATGGAATACAACTCCCATATATGGAATGGTGCTCTAAAGACTATATTGAAGTTACTCGACCGCATACAGGGGAGAGCGAAGACGGTGGGGTAGCCCACTTCATTGACGTCCTTGAGCATCGTCGAAATGTGGGGTGTGTTTCGTTGTTCTACCACTACAACAATGGAATGTGGAGTGTGCTCTAATGAAATCCGGGAAATTCTTCCCGAAACCCGTTCATTCCCGTGCACAACGCGTTCATCATTAAAGGCTCATCCATTTGTGGTCGATTTGGCTGCAAATCCCACCACGCATTACAGGAAGAACTAATTTTTCGGCCGAATAGCGTGCATGTGGAATAAAATCGCTGCGGAGGTGTTCTCTTTCACCTTTGAGTGGGAAATTCTATTCAAATGTCCTGCTATCCTCCTTCCTATAATTTCATTTCCTAGTTCCGGCACAATGCATCGCATGTGTAGGGGTCATCCCCTAAGTGCTGGTCCAAAATAAAAAAAAATATTGTAACTTTACATTTTCGTTTTGAATTTCATACGTTTGATAGGAAAATGACCAACACTTTTTTAACAATGGCTATACATATAAATTTGTATGTATGTCTGTGCATATATTTTAATATGTAAAATAGTATTCTTTAAAAAACAAATAAAAAAAACTTAAAAATTGGAATTGTTGCGTTCTGTTATGATCCTCCTCAATATATAGTATATGTATCTTTTTCATTGGTCCGGTGCTCAAATAAAGAGCCCAGCCCACTTGTGTCCAATTTATCATGGTCCCGTTGTGATACCTGTGAAGAGAAGAAGAGAAAGGGGGTAGAGTAGTAGACGATAGGATAGAATAGAATAGATTAGAAGAGATGTGCATCACTGGACAGGGATGCAATAGAGTGGGAAAAGTTCAGTGGGAACAGGGAAACCGACGGTCCAGTGAATGTGGCGCTGTCATTCCGACAGCCAGCCGCTGGCGCCGATGAATGCGTTCAACACCCTGAGCCCCATCTCCGACAGTTCCGATAGGTTGCCGAACTATGCGGACCCCAGCACACGAAGGCGGAAGTCTCCGAGTGCACGGCAATCGCAGAGGAAGAGAGCCATACTCTCCTCCTCCTCATCCTTGCATCCATAGCAGAAGTCGTTGTATGGCAGACCCATGCGTCTTGCATGAATCCCAATAGGGCAGTGTCCAGTCATCGTAGCGGTAAGACTCCGCAGCTGGCACCTCGGAAACACCGGCAGCCGTCCAGACCTCCTGACATCAAAGCGAGGCCAAAGTGTCCTCGCAGGCCGGCCCATTGAAGCACCTGGCCCGAGCCTCCTCCTAGAAGTGCTCATCCAAGCGCCTCCAGCACTACGCAAGGGCGAGTCCGCAGAATCCATCCACGTTCCCGTCCCCGAGGCGTGCGCTTCCCTTAGCATACTTAATTTTATTGCTTTCTATTTTAATTAATTTTTACTACGATTACTTATCTATGTTTGTTATATGGTTTAGCTGGTCTATATGCGCAGTTCATTTGGTGCTAATACCAAAATCTTCAGTAGTCCTTTAACCAAATTCTTGGAAAAAGCTAAGAAATTTCTTATGTTTATAGAAGAACTCCCAAAGTATATTTCAGAATTACGGAATATACGAACAAAACAAACAAATAGCTCCTTTCAAAATTTTTATTTTTCTTATACAAAAAAGATTTTATTATTTGATTTGTAATCTATTTAATTACCAAATGAAATGAGTTTTTAAATTTTTAAATTCTGTCTTAAAGACATTTGCTTCCACTTTCGATAGCCAAATATGCGAAACACGGAACAGTTTTAACGGATTGTTTGTAATACATTTACAACCACTGTATCGCTCTCTAAAACCGCCAGACTCTTGCCACGTAAACGGCTAACACAATGGAAAATAGCATTGTCAAGAACATATGCAACAGAAAATTGCTAAAAAATCAATCCCAGATCCCACTGATTTAATTGTCCATTGACTGAAACCTTGACTTTTATTTTCATTATGAAATTTAATTTTTCCTAAGTGTTCGTTATATATTTTTAGAAATTCCAAAACGGCAGTATTTGAGCAAATTTCTATACGAAGTAAATAAGAATTTGGCAAGATTTAGACAATTGACAAAGTAACCACTTAACTGAATGCAAAATATTTATACAATTGAATTGTACTCGTCTGTATTTCTTTGCTTTATTTATTTTTTGCGAAATAAGAAGTGTAAATTTGGCCATAAAGAAGAGAAAGTCCAAAGTACTCCACTCTTTTGCTGTTTCTGTGCAGAAAGGTGTACCTGAAATATCGCCCACTCTGCACGAAATTATCGTATGTTACAAAAACTAAATTTTAGAGAAGAGCGTTTTTATTTTTTTTTTTCATTTGCCTGACAGCATTACCTGCCACATACAATAAAATGTACATAGTGTTATCTCCATAACTATAAGAATTATCGGTATAATACTTTATCAGCATATGAATTAATGGATTTAGAACCAATTTGCATAAAAACGTTAATTTCGAAAAAGCTGTGACATACGATAATTTCACATTAGACTTTTTCAATAAATTCAAGAATTTAAGAGCACCAATCGGGTAAAGAAATAACTTTAATTAATAATGCCTTTCTCTTGTTTTCAATCTCTAAATTGCTTATTTTTAAATAAGAATTCCATTTAAAATTTTTAACGAATTCGGTGAATGCTTAAATATACTTAAAAATTTAAAAAAAAATACTTTTATAAAATATTTCGTATTTATTATTTTGCTTTTTTTTTTTTATTTTTAAAATTGCATTTTTAATAAATTAAATAAATAATAACTTAAATTGGTTGTTGCTTGTTTTTTTTTTTTTTTTGGTTTTTGGGATGACATTTTGTCGTGATGAAATATATTAAACTAGATAAATAATATCGTCAAGCTTAAAGGACAGTCTTAGAAATAGAAAATAGAGAGCAAGAAAAAAAATAGACAGAAATAGAAGAGAATAGACTAGAGTAAGAAAAATGCGGAATATAATGACTTCTATGACCTCTTTTCCTTGTCGGAAGAGCTTTTTAGATGAAGAATATATAAAATAAATTAATAAATTTCTTTACACACTAATAAAAAAATTAATTTACACTTAATTGTAACTATTTTCTTTCACCGAATTTTGTATCTCCATTTGGTATTTGGTTAGCACTAGAATTGTCCTGGTTTAACTATCGAAAGGGCACAAAGTGTTTTCTTTTCAACCACTTAGTGATTAAGTTAAAAGAAAAGAAAGCTGGATAGAATTTCAAGGTAAATCTCTAACCTTGGCTTTCTCACTTGGGATGATGATGAGAGAAGGTAAAAGTATTTAAGAAGAATTGCTGTAGCTGCTGGAGGCACCAGAGCTGCTTGAGCCGGAGTAGGAAGAGCTACTGCTGGGATGATACGCACTGTAAGCCATGTACTGTGCATCCGAGCGAGCATAGGGACCACCACTCATGGGTTCCCAGCTGCTGGGGTCGTAGGAAGTAGCAGTCGATGTTGGTACACCGTATTCGGCAGCGGGTAAGGGTGGCATTGGCACCATGGTCATTTTCATGCCGCCCAATTTTTGAATCAAATTGTAGATGATGAAACCCAAAACCAATTTAATAGCGATTTTAGACAAGATCAAAGCCTTGAAAGCTTTAAGGCCAATCAAAGACATTATGATGGGCATAATGACCTTCAATTTGAGTTTCATGAGCAACAACAAAGGCAAGAAGAGTTTGTCCTTCTTCTTATCACGACGGGCTAGTGGGAGTAGAGGAAGGTCAGTGAAAAGAATGTTGAAAATAATTTTTCTCCCAATAACTCACCTTCACTTTGAGGAATTTCCAAATCGAAACCACGATCAACACGGTAGGACAGCACAGAGTTGGCAAACACAGTTTCAGGCAATTGTACACGAATTTCATTTGTGTTAAAAACGCGGGCAACACGATCGGTTATAACTTTATCGATAACGTCATCATCAAAGGCACGGCCGCTAATCTGTTCTTCAACACCAGTAACTGTATCCAAATAGGTCAACACTTTCTCTTTCAAACAATACATCGCATTGCTGTTGAAACAATTGTCCACAATGTTTGAGATTAAATCGTCGGAAGTATAAATGCGTGGATCGCTGACAGCATTATCAATGGCAGCAGCATTAAGAGGAGACGTTACGGCCAGCAATAAACAGCCCACGGCCAAAAAGGATGTGCAACGAAAAGCCATTTCGAATTAATTTTTTTTTGTATGAATAAAATTACTAAACCAGTTTTATTCCTTTCACTGTATTGTGCTACTGGTGTTCACAATGGAATTGATATGAAAACAATGATATCAATTTCAACAAGTACTGATGATTTTATACTGCCGCTCCCCCATACATTAAAACGCCACCACATACCCCATGCACACTACAACCTGACAGAAGCAACCAATACACAAACAGCAATTGTACAGTTTTGTTCAAGAGCGTCAAAAGAAAAAAAAACGAAAATCAGAAGACATATTGGAAATTACAAAAAAAATAATGTATTTTTTACAATTGACCCAAGTGCCCCAAAACAGATACTTTTTTTGGTTATTATTTTGTTTTTGTAATAATTTATTCACATTAGGAATTTCGGGCTTAAACAATATTAACAGCAAAAACAACCATAAATATCTGCTCAACAAAGCGGCAATAATTTTAAAGAATATTTGAAAAAAAAAAAAAATATAATTTTACAATTTTTGGTAATGGCCTAAACTGACAGCTTTCTTTTGAACCTTAACACAATTGCATGCCAAATATCGACACCGCAATCTACTATAGAAAATAGCGAGCCAGCCAGTCAGTACAAATTGATTGATTTCGTCATTACAAGCGATAGTATTTTACGATGACTTCCCCAGCAATGTGCATTTGAAAATCCACCATAACCCCCTATAAACACTCAACTTGCCATTGTCGTACGTAGTTCTTGTCCAAAAACTTTTGATTTTACAATGTTGAGGTTTCTGTTTCAATAACCAATTAATTAGTATTCAAAACTTAATACTCTTACGTTGTTGCAAGTGACAATAAGAAATACAATAAACTAAAATACATTCATACATACATATAAATAAATAGTAAATAAAGAAGTACACACACAAATATTTGAAGACCCACAGCCAGACGGACAGGTCCGTAAACAAAAATATTCGCTGCCAAACTGCAAGATAAAAAGCAGTACACAATTGAACGTTGAAAAATTTCATTTTAATTTGTTTTTATTAAAGGTGCCAAAAAGAAAAAGAAAAAAAAAACACACAAAACCGAAACTAATAACAATACATTTCTCTTTGCCTCTTTGCCCCCCTTAAAAAAGAAAAAAAGAATTTCACACCTGACTTTTCTATTTTCGAAATTCGATTTTCAAATTTCTATTTCCTTCTCAAACTGCAGCATAAAATGTTTTGTTTATCGTTGTTGTGCACGAAGCTACAAACAATTCAGAATTTCCTGAGCTTTGGCCATCACAACACACCCCCCTCCCCCACGGGTTTAAAAACTCTATTGCATTTTGAATTCGTTGCTTTTTTATTTGTCATATTCGTTAGAAATACAACTTTGATTTCTTTCTGTAGTTGAAATATTGGACGCATTAAATGCTTTTCCGTTTTACAAATTCCTAACCGTGCTACATATTCCATACATCCATGCACA
The DNA here is from genome assembly GCA_963924685.1 of Dexiosoma caninum. NCBI lineage: Eukaryota > Metazoa > Arthropoda > Insecta > Diptera > Tachinidae > Dexiosoma > Dexiosoma caninum. The sequence continues at coordinate 128,975,304 of OZ004725.1, read as the reverse complement.
CGTACATACTCGTATACGTATGCATATACACATGCACATAATTATGGGTAGAATTGCTCAACGGATCCCTACAGCCGCCATTGGGCGTTTAATATTAAAAATGTATTGAATAACGCCAACGCAATGCCAGTTGTGACACAATTTGAAGAAAAATAAAAAAGTTACTTTGCAAGCAGGGAGGGTTTTCACTGCAGACATGCCCTACGATATACATATACATACAGGGTGGCCCAATAGTAATGACGTAATTTGAATTGGCTGCCATTTTCTTCTCTATTCTACTCCTTTCCAACTACAGTACTTTTCGATTAATTGATCATCGGATAATTGATTTGCCCGCTTAAGTAATCGCAAAAATATGCGAATCAATTCGAAACATGTGAATCAGAGAAAGCGCATTGCGTAAATGATATACACTTCACAAATTCCACACAAACTAAGCATTTTTGCAAAATCAATTAAGCAGAAATTTCTGTACAATTTCCGGTGCAATGCATTGCACATGTAGGGGACATACTTTAAAGTTTAAACACTGGTGAAAAAAAAATATGAAATTTTCACGCATTCTATTCATAAATAAATTTTTAAAGTTGGTTCAGCTCATGTTTAAATCCTTTTTAAAGTTTGTGCTGGTGGTTTGTATATCGAATTAGCCGCTCTGAAGTGGACTTTAATTACGACCGCTTTGACGTCTGAAATGGTAAATGAAATTAATCACAAAAGAGAATTCGCGTGCCAAATCATCTGTCGTAAAAAATTCTTTGACAACTTAGAACGTCTAAGAAATGTATTAATTATTTTTTGTGGTCTGGGAAAGTTTGGCATTTATAATACACGTACTTATATATCTAGAAGGCCTGCAAAAGGGATGTTGGATAAAATTAATTTAATATTCTTACGTTTTTGTATATTAAATACTTCAGAAACTCTTTTTATTTGAATCTTCTTAATATTGGAAACGCTATTAAAAAAAAACAAGAAGAAAAACATTTTCCTGCAGCGTGCAACAATTGTTCTGCATTGCCCATCATTTTGTTTCCGCTATTTGAGGTGCGTATTTTACCTCCATAATTGTGACTGTGAATGTTCAGAATACGGTTATGCGTTAATTGGGTTAAGATTAAAATATTTTCTACAGACAATTGAAATTATTTACAAATATGAAAGTGAAATTATTTGCTTAATATGAATAGAATATTTAAACGTCACAGGTGGCTTATATGATGAGCTTCAGAAACGTTCTTAGTCACGTTTAAAAGAAGTCAAATTAAAGAATATGAACAGCTGGTTTGCTTTAAATATTGCTTGGCGAGAGTAAATCTTATGCGTATTTGCTTGCATCCCAGCAAAAATTTCAGTGAAATACTAATAAACGCACTCTTCATTTTGTCATTTCTGCTAGAGCAGATGGAATTGGAATTGGAATTCTATGTAATTAAAATATACAGGAATATATACATAATCTGTAGTTTCAATATATTGAAAGCTCTGGAATTAGACATAAAAATTTGAATTTGCGAGCCTTTTTTAGTTGCAAACACTGAAATTTAGAAAAACATTTCCTTGTGGAACTCCTTAATTAATTTACGAATAATTGCATCTGGTTTTAAGATATTTATATAAATATATATGTATATGTATATGTATATGTATATGTGTATGTATATGTATATGTATATGTATATGTATATGTATATGTATATGTATATGTATATGTATATGTATATGTATATGTATATGAATATGTATATGTAAACATTTAAAAGGCTTTTAATAAAAACGTTTGCATAAAAAATTACGCTTGCAAATAAAGAAAACACTTTGAGTATTAAAGATAGATTCGACTTTCCAAAAGTTAGATAATCCATAAGTAATTACTTGACTACTTTTTCGCAATGCATACGGTAATGCATACCGCTTGAATGAAGAGTATGGTGTTTTGTAATTTCAAACACTTAACCATCGTATGATGCCCCAGTGATATTACTAGTTTATATTTGTTGGAACATAATAACTGTGATGGTCTATTGTAAAGGTTCTGTTAAAACTGTCAGTTTACTGTGAGTGCCATAATAATAATCAGTAAACTTAATATTTTTGTCATGGTAAAGCACACGAAGGAACAACGTTTAAAAGTAATTCAAATATACTACCGAAATTTTGAGTCAGCGATCGCAACTTTAAGAGCGCTTACTCCAGTATTCATATACCTCACGAAAGAAACTTGCTCTACCTTAAAGACAAAAATTAAAGACTTTTATTTCCGGAACTTCTTGTGTTTTCATTGTTTGGAGAAATAACAATCATGTAGAATTTAATAAAATATATTTATATTTTAGAAATATTTAGCTCAGTTCATTAAATAAAAGTTTCTAAAAATTATTCGAGAACTTGCAATGAGAGGGTGGCGAAAACAGCAAGAAAAAATGATAGACGATTTATTTTTATTTGATTTGTCAAACGACTGTTGGCTGATTCTGTAAACGCAACATCCTCGGTTCAAGAACCGGTCAGACCAAATATTTTTTAAATTGTTTCTGCGGTAACAGCGTTCTGCTTCGTCGGTATTTGACCTATAAAACGTCGGGGGAAGTAAAATAAGAAATAAAATGGCCTGTCTTTAGCTTAAAGATTAATGGGTCAACATGACATCAGAGACGCAGCAACTCTACATTACAAACTTAAAAAAAAAAGAACGCACAAGTATATAGTTTTTTTTTTATCTGGGACCAGCACTCAGGAGATGACCCCTACACATTCGATGCATTGTGCTGGAACTAGAGGAATGGGAGAGTTAGAGAAATGACAGGAGGTGAAGCTTCACTCTGTTACAATAGTGCTTTTGCACGTTCTTCGTTTTATTGCAGTGTTTGAAGCGCCTCGGATGTCAAGCAGACGTAGTAAATTTTTGAAGCTTCGTTTTGTTTTAGTAGCCATTTTTAGTAATATTTTACTTCGCCGGTGCTACACAATACCGACGAAGGAGGGCGTTCTGATGTGCCCGTGGGGATTGCTCACAATTGAAGAAGTGCTTGCTAGGAGAGATTTTGCTTTCTTACGCACTACACTTGGCATTTTCTTAAGAATAAATACTTCAATTCTACTTTAAGTGGTAGAATATCCTGAATTAATTCTTATAAAGATAAATATATAAATTGTGCCGCATACAGTCGTGACATTTTTCACACATTTTAAATGGATTTGTGGTCAGCAACAAAAGCAAAATTTACATATCCATACACTCCATTCGTACTTCAATAAATACATAAATGACAAAAAGTTTATTGCATTTGTTTTATGTAAATTTTAGAGTTTATATTTCAATTGCGATTATGGCAATTGCTAGGAAGTATTAAACGTGATTTAAAATTCACTAAACAAAACAGTTGTTTTGTGTCCATCTTTTTGAATTGTTTTCGTTTCAAATTGTATTTCAATTTGGTATGGATTTCATTATGCAATTCCATCAGCAAATTGAAATCGGCTAAAAATGGGGACACGGAAAAATATTCGAAATTGAACTTGTGTACACACGCTTGATATTTATTTTAATTTTCTTTGAATAGGGGGTCCCAAAATCAAGCCTGACATAACTATGCCGCAATTCGTGCAGTAAACCTTTGGCAAAAGAAAACAATTTGACAATTTAGGGTAAGTAAAATTGGAACGTTACATGTTTTGATCTTCGAAAAATAAAAAAAAAAGAAAAGAAACAGCGGCTGTAGACATAAACAATTTTTTTTTTAAATTTAACTTAAAACTTTGTTTTAATACTTGAAGAAATTATATTGTTGGTGTCTTTAGCTGAAGAAGTTAGGGCGTCAATTTACAGACCGAAACGGTTGATTCTGACGTGCATCGTAGCGCCCATATATGTATTTGAGCAATAAAAAATAAAATAAACCAGATAAGTAGGTTCTGATATTATTCGATACTTCCATTAAAGTAGCGATATAACAACGAGACAATCCCCACATTGCGCCGATATTCCAGTGAGAGAGTAGAATTGAACATTCCGTTGTCACCGATAAAGGTCCTTTCACACTATAATACAAGTCTTACGACTTGCATAATACTTTGTGAGAGAGAAATCTAATGAGATATGGTGCGACTGCCAAAAAATATAAAGCTGGATGTTCGATGGACTGCGCACATTTTTCAGGTCTCAAAGGAAGCATTCAAGTGCCTCTGTTTTTTAAAATGGTGTAAGACATACTTCACCCCATCTGATCTTCTCACTATTTATACCGCTGACATCCGACCGAAAATGGAATACAACTCTCATGTATGGGCCGGTGCTTCAAAAACTATTTTGAAGTTACTGGACCGTGTACAGGAGCGAGCGAAGAAACTCATAAGAGACAGTAGGGTAGCCAACTCTATTGACTCTCTTGAGCATCGTTGCAACGTGGGGTGCGTTTCGTTGTTCTATCGTTACTATAATGGGATGTGTTCTGATGAAATCAGGCAACTTGTTCCCGAAACCCGGTCATTCGCACGCATAACGCGTTTATCATTAAGAGCGCATCCATTTGTGGTCGACTTGACGGCGTACAGCACTGCGCATTACAGAGAAAATTCGTTTTTTGGCCGAACAGCACAGCACGTATGTGGAATGGAGTACACGTAGAGGTCTTTCCTGTCGAATTTGACGTGGGAAAATTTAAATCAAATGACAATAAACACTACTCCCTCTATCCTGTCTCCCAAAACCTTATTTCCTAGTTCCGGCACAATGCCTCGCATGTATATATGTCATCCCCTGAGTGGCGGTCCAAGAAAACAAAGCAATATTACATTTTGCTTTCACACTATCACAATTGAAATAAAATTAAAAGTATAAGTAGTAAGAACAAAACCGGTTTAGACCCCAATGACCTTTTTGTTGTGGCTTGTTATTTTCTTTGGTTGTTCATACAAAAACACAACCCTGATAAAATGAAAAGTATAAGCTTTTTCAAAAATGGTCAAATTTCCATCCGTGTTTTGGTCAGATTCATAACATTCATTCATTGTTTTTACACTATTATACTTTTCCATTTGATTTAAGTTTTTGACATGTCGTCTTACTCAGTATTAGAGTGTAAAAGGGCCTTAAGCTACTTCTTCCTGTATGATGAGTATGTGAAAGAGTAACTTGAAAATACATTTTGAAGCGCCGGCCTATACATAAAAGAGCTGATATAGATGGACTGAAATATCTCTTACACCGTTCTAAAAAGTTATGGCACTCCGAAAAGTCAATAAGTCACCCGACAGCGACCCGCACTCGCTAAATAACCAAAGCTCGTACTTTGACAGAAGTTGAAAATCCTGTGGATCAGCATTTTCAGACACCTGAGACATTAATTTTGTTCTGGCTTTGGCATGAAAGCGGGAACACAGTTACAATATACATATACTGGATGCCACCTGGTGCACACCATTTATTAAGTAAAACTTCTTTTGTTTAAGTAACCATTACCTTAAGTGGCTCTACCTCATTTGAGTAAAATTTGTATTTATACAAAATATTAACAGAAATAGAATACGAGAATACTGCGTAACATATTTTACTCTGAAAACAAACTCTGTAAAATCTCTAATTACTTTACATTTAATCAATTTGTCGTGAAATTTAATAATCCAAGAGTCCAAATTATAAATAGAGATTTCTAATTAACAACAATTGGATAAAAAAACAAGCTGCTGTTGCATGCAGCAACGTTGCCAAGACCCAAAAATTATTGTAATCACAATTTGTGAAAAAAAGGAAAAAATATAATCAAAATACGTTTTAGGGTGCTGTTAACTGAGTAGTTACCGTGTTGGCTATGCAACCAGATAAAAATTCGCCTTTCTTCTGCCTCTTCAGCACCTCTCTTTTCTATACAGTAGTTCCAGTGCATGCATTTTATATATGTATATGTAAATAGAGGACATTTCCTGACAACTGGTCGCAGGAGAAAAAATAACTTTTGATCAGTGCTGCCAGGAACAAAGAAAATTTCCTTCCAATATTTCCAAAATACGTTACCAAATGAGAAAAAAAAATAACCAAGTTTGTAAATTGCGTACTTTATTTAAAATTTGTTTTTTAAACTGTAAATGGTAATTTTAAAATACAATTCTCTTCCCAAAACTAACAAGTTTTATTAAAAAAAAATTGTATGTAGTTCACATGTTAATAACAATAAGAAAAAATTTTCTTACACATTAAAAAGAAACTGTTTTTGTAAGAGCTATTATATTGGTTAATTAGAAATATACAGATATGCGACTATAAGAAGAAAAAAAAACCGTTCTCTAGTGCATGAGCATCAGTCTTATCAATATGGAGGTGCGGGTTCGATACCCGCTTAGACCCTGGGTGTTTCTACAGACAAGGTTAAAAGCTTCGTAGAGATTGTATTGTCTTTATAAAAAAAAAAACGATTTAATTATATTTATTTTTGAGCGATGGTCCTTTTTATGAAAAGTTTTTTTTTTAAGTTTCATATTTTTATACTTTTGAGTGTAAGAACAATAAGAAAAAAATGCAGTTCTCGCACGTATTACGAAAACAAAACAATAAAATCTAAAATGTAATTTTATTACATTTAGAATTCACATTTTTACTATTCTAAAAAATATTTGTGGCAGAGCATACATAATGTGCAATGCTTAGATTTTTGGACAATTCTTTTTTTAGTGTTTATTAAACTAAGCTGTGAAAATATTTGTTCGGCTCCAGTTGAACTAAGTGTGCGACAATGCTATTAAATATTGTAGAAAATATTCATAATCTTCAAATCGCTTTTCGTTCAATCTATTTTGTATTTCGACCCTTTATCCCAAATTTGTGATACATACTCGTATGTTTATACAGTCGAACTTCTCTATAGCGAACTTCTCTATACCGAAATCTTCTCTATAACAAATAAAATTCGTGAACACAACATTTTTGTGAGTATTTTCATACATTTTGATCTCCCTATAACGAACTTCCCTATAGCGAAGTTCTCTCTGTAACATACAATTTTTGAAGACCTAAATAGAATTTTTCACACTAAATAATCTCTCTATTGCGAAGTTTTTAGCAATCGATTTTTTGCATCAATTTAGTCACATATGTATGTATTAATAAAAAAAAATTAATGTGTTCATGTAAAAACAATTTTTTTTGTCTTAATAAATGTATTTTCTACATAAAAAAATGAAGTCACAATTTTCTGCAGTTTCTCTATAACGAATTTTCTCTATAACGTAGAAATTTGACGGTCCCCAACTGCTACGTTATAGAGAAGTTCGACTGTATGTCAATGTCACTTTCCAGTTCCATGTTGGAAAATCTCAGTAATTCCCATTAGATTTCCTCTTAAATTTGTTAAAGATAACAGAAACGGTTCTAAAGCGATTTCGGAACTAGAAATAATTCCAAGTACTTCTTTTGGTTGTGCAATAAAAATCAAAAGTATTTTGATTTTTGCCAATATATTGTGCCACCTTCGAATATGACATACACATTGACGATATTATTATACAATACGAAAAATTCCACAATTATATTGGAAATTTTGGATCCGCAATCAACGCGATATAAGCGATTACTTTTTGAAATTTAAAACCTTAAAATATAAAAAAATATTTACAGCTCCACAACGGAAAAAATTATCAACGCTGATCACAATTGCAACGGTTTGTTATTCAAGCCAAAAAGATTGCACAGAAATAATTTTTTGGATATTTTGAGACAGTAGTAAATTCATTAATTCTTGCATTTAATTCGTTTCTTAGTAATTATTGATGGCAAGTTCTCCAATATCATCCCATTAAAAATAAAAAAAATTTAAATCTATTGCATAAAATGGGATTCAAACCAATGCAAATTGAAATTAAAAAAATAAAATTAGTTTTTTATTTTCTTCTCATTAACATCAAATTTTATTTGTGTTTTTTTATTCTGTGCTCTTTGTGCGTGTTTTTTTTTTGTTTTTGTTTTTGTTTTTGTTTTTGTTTTTGTTTTTGTTTTTACAATTAACAATAAATATTTAAAATTACTATAAATAAATAAATTAAACTCAACTAAAGTGTAAACAAAAGATTCAGATGGAAAACTTGACATTTTTTCTGTGGATATTTTCTTTGGATTCGGCCAGGGCCCAAATTAACGCATTCAATATCGAAGAAAGTTTCAATACATTTTAATAGAATCGAATACAGTATCTTATCCCCAGGACTAAATGTGTGGGTGTTACGATTTAAAATGAATGCAACAAAGCAAAATTAACAAGTTGCATCGGCACCATTATGCAGTTGATGATATTGAGTTGCTTGACGTGCGTTTTCATCTCTTGTTTGTTAATATTTTTCTGGCTTTGTTTTCCTTGATTGTTTACCAACAGGAAGAGGGTTGTGGGTGTGTAGTAGGGCAGGATACTTGAGTTTTATGTTTTTGGTATATTATTTCTTTGAACTTAATTAATTGTAGGCATTGTATGCCAAGCTTTGGGCAGAGGGATTTACTTGCAATTGGTCTACGTTGGCAATCGAATTTACAGAACGACCATCCCATGGTCCATGGGAGGTGATGTGGGCAGAGTGATGATGTTCAGTTGCAATCTAAAATAAAAAATCAATTTTAAGTTGAAGATTGTAAATTTAATTTAAGTTTAGACAAAAAGGGACAGAGGTTTAGGTGATGAAAGTCGAGCAGGAATGGACAAATGAGCGTCAAAACATTTGGGAGAGTAAAATAATTTTGATGTGTGTTTTCAGGCTGATATATTTAAAGCGAGTGGGAGTAGGAGTTAAGCGATCAAATCTTACCCTTGATGTATGACTAAGTCTTTGGTATGTTTCTAATAACGTTTAAAATTACAAAATCTCACTTATGTTTTAACGCTTATTCGTACATTTAAGCTCTTCCTTTGTGTACCTCTGCTTTCTTCTAACATCCCACAATTGCCTAGAAATAAAGAACGTTCTTTGCCTGTTAATTTGAAAGTAATCTTACCTTCTTGCATAATTGGAAAATGGCTAAACCAACCGAAACAATGAAAGAGAAGAAGCCCAAACCCAAAGCATTTAATGCCTTAATCTTCAAGATGCCAATAGCCATGGGTATGATGGTGATGGCCTTCAGCAAGATCAATACCATAATGGGCATGGCCACTTTACGCAAACGATTCTTTTTGCCTTTAAAATGAAATGAAGTGAAATGAAATGGTGAATTATGGATGAAGTATGATGTAGAATGGTAAACAGAGAAACATTTATTTGTTATTAATCTTGTTAGTTTATTAAAATGAACATGCAACACACCCTTCTTGAAGAAGCTTCCTTTCTTACCCTTGCCCTCGACAACACTGTCATCCGCAAATTTGACATTAAGATTTATTTCATCGTTATTCAAATTGCGCGATGAGACAGTGACTTTGGCATCACCGATAGGCAAGTCCATGGTAACGTCATGACCTTGGATATAGCTTTCAATAATATCAAAGAAGTCACCACTGCTGGATCTACTTTCAGTCGATGTAGGAGCTTGATAACCATTTGATTTTACCTCAACATTCGATATCTGCAAAATTTAAATGAATGAATTTTATTTGAATTTTGTTTGCTGTATTTGTTTTTGCAAACTCCTCACTCCTCACTCCACACTACTCACCTTGAAATCTTCTTTAGTCATAATTGTATCTAAAAATCTCATGGCTCTAACTTTCACACACGCCATACTGTCGGTGCCACTTTCACATTTAGCATTTTCCTCATCGATCATGCCCTCCATGTTGATGGCATAACAAGTGGCTGAGATGCCCAGTACGGCAACTAGGATTAAGTGTTTGGAGGAAACCATTGTCTAAGTGCTTGATAAATCCCTATGGCTTACTTTATCTCTACTCTGTCTCTGTTTTGCTGCAACACCGCTCGACGGCTTGTCGACTGTGTGAATTAACAATTGCAAATAATAATTAAATTTCTATTGTACACGTTTTTTATACTAAACATTAAGCAGAAAACCATCGCGTATGCATAAAGACTACAATGAAATACAAAAACCTAAAAACAAAATCAATCGATTTCAATACCAACAAAAATATTTAATACGAAAAGTCAGCATTCTTCCATGGTGGATGTGTACTTAAGCGCAGTGGCTAAAGTGTGCCCGGCCAATTGAAATGACAGACACAGCCCTGTATACAATCATGTAGCAAATACAACAAAATAAGTAACAACAACAGCCAATGTAACTGCACAATCTCTGATTAACCTGCTCACTCGCTCTATTCAGCACCTAGTGACCGACCATCAACAACAGCAGAGCGTCTTGTTTGAGAAATCGTCTTCCACAAAGAGAGCCATTTAGTGGTCGAACGGAAGCCCTGCTATTTCTTTTGCTATTTGTGAATCGTTGGGGTAGCACAGTGTCTCTGTACATTTCTTTATGTCATCTCATTTTAATTCGTTTCACGTTTTAATTTGTTTATTTTTTCATTGATGTTTTTTACACATCTATTCTCTGTTCATCCGGCAGTTTAAACTCAGTGAAGTGATTGAAATTATTTTGGTGTGATAACATGCAATTATTTCTAATATGCAAACATCGGTACAACGATGCAACGATGCAATTGCTCTTCTTTTATAGTAAAGATCCTCATAAGTTGTCATATTGAATGAATGAAACGTAATTAAATTAAAATAAAACATCAGTAAATTTGCCTGCATGTGATAGATGATTTCTATAAAATTTAAATAGATAATAAAAATATACAGACAGACGAGTACACAGCATGTATGTATGCATACATGGCTGAGTAGTTAGCGTGTTGGCTCTGCAACCAGAAGGACACGGGTTCGATTCCTTGGCCCGGTCAAGTCAACAATTTTTTCTGATTTTTCTGTGCTACAGTACCCTCCTTCGTCGTTATTTGAGCAATTAAACGTCGGCGAAGTAAAATAATAAATAAAGTGGCTCCCCCTTAGCTTAACTTAAAAATAACAATGCCTCAAAATTAACATCAGAGACGCCGCAACTTTGCTTTATAATTAACACGCAACTGCAGAGTTGTACAAAACTTATGCTGTATCCTTCATCATCTGTCTCTTCTCTACACTATTCCTCTCTCTGCATATGTAAGGAATATCCCCTGAGTACTGGTCCAATACAACAAAAAAATTATAAAATTCTGCCTTCATGCGCCGTAAGAAATTACCGAAGAAATACTGCAACGAAATGTTGTCAATGAAGTTTGCATTTTCTGCAAATAACAAATAATGCGATGGGGTGTAAAATTTTATCCGATTTGGTGTTTGAGCAATCCGCAAAGAAAACGGTTTTACCGAAATGGCTTTTACAACGTTATTCGCGGCTGCACTTCAATTATAAAAAAATTAATTGTCCTCTATTTTTTTGTTATATGAATATTCTATATATTACATATTAACATATTTTATATGTTAATATTCTTCATGTTTAAATACGAATACCCATTATCTTGTTTATGGAATATATTGTATTAAAAAAGCTTTAAAAATTTACCTAGAAATGCACAGTACGATTTGTTATCAGATTTAGACAAGGAAATTTTCTTAGTCTTTTTTTTTAATATATAAAAATTTAATGTGATGGGCTTGGAATTTTTTTAGAATTAGTTTTATTTCTTTTCTTGGACCAGTGCTCAGAGGATGTCGCCTACGTATGCAATGAATGCATTGCACCAGAACTTGTTAGAAAGGGATAGTGGAGCGAAGAGACTGGTGGTGAAATGATAAGAAGGATATGTAGAGAGCTTAGATCCTGCACGACTCTTCAGTTGCTCGCTTGTGTTGTGAATTTGCGTTTCCGATGTTGTTGTGATGCATTAATTTTTTAATTTTTAAGCCAAAGGAGATCCATTTAACTGATTATTTTTCTTCGCCGATGCTCAAATAGCGACCGACGACCTTTTGCTGAGCTAAAGCGCTAACTAATCAGCCTAAATAACAAGTTAATTACGATGACAGCACATACTGTGTGTAACAGTTTCATAATTTAAAAACCTTAAATTAAATTAAGTTATTAATCAGAGTGCTTTAATTCCTACACAATCAGTACAGTACAAAGTTGCTAATAACACGCGCATCAATTTTCAATTATGCAATTGGTTGGTACGCTTGTCCAGGAAGAAGTAAGTACATGTGTAAAGTTGACTATAATTATTTGTAATAAATTGCATAACAGTCGAAATAATACGGTCACACAAATTTGTTATGCAATTTATTTTTAACAAATTGAATTTATTGAAATATTCATAAGTACAAGTGCTGAAATAATGTACAACATTACAGCCGTACTTATGAATGAGAAAAATAATTGAATTTAATTTAATTAAATTTTTATTTTGCTGCTATCAATATGGGTGGTTAGTTGCCGATGGAAAGCAACACAATCACGTTTGCGCGCACTTATGGGCCAAAAATTAAATATTAAAACAAGCCTTTTTGCTTTGCAAATGTTGTCTGTTACCAATATGCAGAAAATATATTTCATGTATAAAATTTTGTCCCTGCAGTTCCAATAACAAAGAAAGTAATAAAAAAAAGTAACGAAAGTTTTTCAATTTTAAAATTCAAAAAACGCAAAATTGTAATCGTTCGTTTAATCGTTTTCAGCAGGGGTAAATTGTGTGACAAACGGTTACCAAATACAGACAGCAAAGTGTTTGAGTAGCGAAGATATATTTTTTGTATTTCAATAAAATGTTTATTCGAAATTATGACTTTTTTTTTGGTCAATTTAAGTTGATTCTTTTATTTCTTAACAAATCAATTTAGTTGATCAACGGTTATTTAAAGAAATTTCACCAATTGCTCAAGATGTTGAATTGTTGTGGCTTCTTTCACGTTCAATTTCATTATAAATTCCACGTGCATTACTGGCCAACTTTGGTACTGGTTGTATTTTAATTTTATAAATAAATAAAAATAAAAACTGCGATCCCTCACATGGCACTCTTTCTGAAATGAGACTTAAAATTGGTTTCCCATTTCATTTATCCAATTGCTTTATTAAAATTTTAAATAATTTTCTTACGCCATTTTCTGAAAATCAAATTTTCGGGATATTTCGGAGTTTTGGGGTTCCTGGGAGTCGATTCCGACTGGTTTCACGGTGAAGTATGCGTATGTATGTAAACACCTCAGAGAATAAGAACGAAATACGTCGCACTGATTCGTTAAAAACCTAAACTTATATTAAACTCAGTAAAAAAACGCTGATTGCTGTCAAAAACGGGGTGGCCATGGCTGAAGTAGTTATCCCGATAACTACACAAACCGAAAAAGTCCTCGATTCGGACTAAGTCTTAAAACCATATCGCATTTTTTCTGATGTGCATTAGTGTGTCTTTGTGTGAGTTGTAGCTTTGAAAGTATTGAACCCAGCGGGAAGTATAAAGAACGGCTTATGATTTCTTTTGAAATTGTGAAATATGAAAAACATGTATAACAAAGAATCAATATGAATTCAATTAAGCTTCGACTGTAAATAAGAAAGTAAATTTTATTTTATAAAAATATTGTGTTTCCCGAAAAGTAATTGCAGATTTTTACAAGTACAAGATGATGATTAAACTGACTGTGCCTTTTCGACTTGGGCCTGTTCAGCTTCTGTACAGTTTCTCAGTATATTACGATACGTTCCTATTCGATTTGATTTAGCATTTGGATCCCGATTCAAAATAAAATTGAAGTATTCGACATAGGTTTTAAGTAAATAAAAATTGATGCATATCGCACACCGATTTGACAAGAAATTACGCAGTATTAAAACAATTACTTTTAAAGGCTAGAAAAGTCAGTGAATATTTAAAATCGATTGAACGAAGACACACAAACACACACACACTTGAGGACATGGTGTGGTATGGTATTGCGATATATTTATATTATTTCCGTTTCATATGATGAGAAGCGCATAGTAGGCACTAATTACCTTAAAGCTCCTAAAACGATGTTTCTCGTTAACAGCAGGAGCGAGGACAACCGATTCCCATATTTTTTTTATTAGATTCTTTTACAGCTCTGAAATATTTTTTGCATTACTTAAGTAGTAGTTTCCTACTTCTAGAATATTATTAAGAGTGGGTAGTGAGAAAATAAAATTGAATAAATATTGCATTACCATTAAATAAATCCTGGATATATTACTCGTATTTATCTTTTGTACCTGTTCTCATTTGGTGCTCAAGCAAGTCGTAGGAGTGTAACAAAATTTCATATTTCATATATTTTTGGGGTCTATTAAAGATCGATTGGAGCTAATAAACAGAAATAAAGCGGCGTAAATAAATTATAATAGTGAAATAAACTTTCCGTACTTCCAGGCACTGGTGCATTTATAATAAATTTCTATTTCTTTCATACAAAGTTTTTATTTAAATTTTTCCTATCTTACAGCCTGTAGCAGTTGCTGCTAACATCCCTTGAATATTTAATTTCAAGGTGCGTAAAACTCAAATACGAATTGTATAAGAAATATGTCTTAAGTATATAATTATATTTAATTTGTCTTTTCGCAGACATGCGTAATCATGTTGAGCTGAATACGTTATCGAAAAGAAAAGAAAAAAAAAAGAAAATTATTGCACGCACTTTTATTAGATGGATGAATAGATGGCTGGACAACTCTAAAAAGATTTTACATTTTCAATACAACGATTAATCTAATGGAAATCAATTTACGTGTTTAATATGCTCAATTTGGTTAATAGGTTTTTTTTTTTTTTTTTTATTTACAATCATTGCTTCTGTAATTCGTAACCCTTAACTAAACAGTCCTTCTCACTTGATTTCCCTTAGATATTAATTTACATTTAATATTCAATAGATGACACTTTTTATGTCGTTGTTGATTTCAAATTTCATTACTAACGATTTCAAGTGCCAACTTTGAACTGCATGAGTGACACTATATTTGGCTCGATTTACTATTTGTTAATTTGTTTAAAATTTTTCGTTGCAACTTTCACTTCAAGCAATTTTAAATAAACAATGTATGAGCTCAATAATTACAAATCGTTTTCTTATCAAAAATTGTAATGGCTTCCGGCTATTTTTTTGAACTACCAAGACGAACCGAGTTGATACCAACTTTATGAAATGAAAACTTTTTCGACTATTTTTTACAAAACTTTGAATCACAAAATACATTTTCTTGGACTAGTGCTCAGGGGATGTCCCCTACGTATGCAAAGCATTGAACCTGAATTAGTTGGAAAGGGATATTGTAGAGAGAAGAGACAGTTGGTGAAGTGAAAAGAGAGAGTACGGTCTAAGTCTTTCACAACTCTGTATCAGCACGTAAATTTGTAAACAAGAGTTTCTGCGTCTGCAAAGTTGTGTGTTGCTCATATGCCGACAGAGGGAGGCGCTTCGAGGGTAGAAACATTTTAGGCTTGGAGCGGATTGAACCCATGATCTTCTGGTGGTATTGTCAACGCGGTTAGCCAACAGCACCCAAAAATATGCATTTTTTAGGGCTACTGGGGTGTTGTGGAGATTTGAGCGATTCAGTGTATATGAACTCTTTAGACTCAAAAATCACACTTGTGTAATATGGAGAGAGAGAGAGAGAGAGAGAGAGAGAGAGAGATTCTGTGTTTCATAAGTTTCGTAAATAACCGGTATGTGACCCATCTATATCTCTGGCGAATCTGTTTCTAAAAGAGTAAATCATCGATTACTTAACGTGTCCATAATTAAAGTTTGTTTCATATTCTGCAGATTAATCGTGTATCTATGCTGGAATGTACAGACATATTTAGAGAAGGCTTTTTCGTTCGCATGAAGCCCATGACTTTGGCCTATAGTGTTAGCGCAATATGCTAATAATTGCGTTTATTGAAAAGTAGGTCTTTAAGCGATAACAGCAAGTAGAATCATGCAAAATAGACCCAGCACATAGCATCAATCCTTTTTTTTTTTTTTAACAAATGATGAAAATCGAATGGTGGTTGGAATGAATGGGAAGCACTCTTGCATTCCCTTCATGCGATGCATAACGCACGTAAAAAAATCCTATTTATTTATGAGCGAGTGTATTTAACACAATCTACAATACACATGCCATTGATATTGAAAGAAGAAATGCATTCAAAAGTTGCAATTAATAAAGTTGCAGTCTGAATAAGGAATCTTAAATTGACGACGTCTCAATTAAGATCCAATGCTTTTTGGTTGCGTATCATGGCTTCATATGGTATAGTATACTAATTCTCATAATGGAAAAAATAGTGTGACGGGATAATTTTACTCCCCATTTCTCATTCTATATTTATGCCAATGTTACAAACTGTTTTCGAGTTATTAACGTGTTAAAATAAAGCTGAATAAATATTTTTTTATTTTGCGCATTAAACGCTTTGGTCCACATATTTACAGTTAAATAGCGAAATATTTTTTTGCAGTCTAGAAGAAAACCAGCATCCGGCTGGGGCACATTCTAACAAAAAGTTTTACACAAAACAATTTGCATTCTATAAGCAACACTTTAATTTATAAAACCAGAGTCATTTCAAAAAGAGGATGCGTTATATTGGCCTACGAATGCTTGTCTCAAGTGGAATTCTTTCCGAATAAAACGTTACGGACCTTTCGTTTGGATTGAAAGACCAGATAAATACAATGAACGAATTAAGATTTCTAGGGGATGCTTTAACTTTCAAGTGCATTAAATCCATTTATTAACAAAATTTTTATTTTTAAGTGAAACTGTTGTTTGAAGCGCCGCATTAAAATAATTTTTATTTTCTTAATGATTTTCTTTTTTTTTGTAAAATTTCTTTCAATTATAATTAAAATAAATAAGTCTTTACAATAAATTATGAAATATCAACCATAAAGATCGTATTTGTATAACTTAAATTATTAACAGCACGATGTCCAAACCCATTTGAGAATTGGGCCAAACGTTTTGTGCTCTCGTCTTCTTTTAAACAAATCTTTGGAAATTTGATCTGGCTTGTCTTAAAATTAAAATAACAAATAAATATTCGTTTTAAACACAGAGTGAGTGGGTTTAAACATATGAGGCGTAAGATTGTTTAACGTCTTTTTTGAGCAGCGAAAGCCATGTCTTGAGCGTCAGCATGGTTTTCTTGGGAAGAAGATCGGGCCCAGCCATGAGGATCCCAAGCGGGTGCAGCATGCTCAATGTGTTCAACATGATGAGGAATATCTAAATGATGATCCAAATGGTGATCAACATGATGATCGACATGATGATCGAAATGGTGGGGTACAATGTGTTCGACATGATGAGGAACAATGTGTTCGATGTGTTCGTGGTGAGGATAGTGAACAACTTCATAGTTTACAATCTAAGATAGAATTAAGATAAAGGAATTAAATTAATAAATATGTTGCTGAGATATTTGAAACATCTAAAATTTGCATTCGCATTAATAAATACCTTCGGTTTGGCAATTTTAAACACCACTAAAGCACCGGATAAAACCAAAGAAAGAAGGCCTAACGTCATGGCTTTCCAGGTCTTTAAAGCAATCAAGGCAAGAGCCAGTGGCACTAAAACAGCGGTCTTCAATTTAAGCCCAATCAAGAAGGGTAAAACAGCTTTGCGCATAAAACCACGACCTAAAAAGCAACGCACTTATTTAACCACAAAGTTAGGAAAGCTACTCCATGTTTCCCTTACCTTGTTCCCGTTCAGCCAATGGAACAACAGCACCTTGAGTTAAAGCATTAGTTAGCAAGAAATCAGGCAGCAATGCTCGTGCCTCAGCAGACTCGAAGTATTCGGGAGCCTGAATACGCAAAGCATGTGTAGCCAAGAAATTATCTATCGCTTCGAACATTCTTTCTTGAGCATCCATGGCACGTTGATGTGTTTGCTCAGCAATTCTGCCTCTGCGTACAATTGACAATTTATCTGTTATAGCAATTTCATCCTGTTGTAAAGCTTCGTTAAACCATCTCAAAGCTTTAGGCTGTACACAACTGGTGCTGAAATCCTTCAGACACGAGTTGTACATATCAAAAGCTAAATCGGTTGCAGATTGCTGCTGAGCTTGGGACAGAGCTCCAGTAGCTGTTAAAGCTACCACGAATATAACAGCAAATCTTTTCATCCTTCTTTTCAATCCTCTTTCGTTCTTCCTATATTTAATTTATTTTAATGCTTGATTTAGTTTGTATAATGATGGACGTTAAGTTGGTGTGCCTACGGACTGGCC
The DNA here is from genome assembly GCA_963924685.1 of Dexiosoma caninum. Taxonomy (NCBI): domain Eukaryota; kingdom Metazoa; phylum Arthropoda; class Insecta; order Diptera; family Tachinidae; genus Dexiosoma; species Dexiosoma caninum. Next base: position 128,957,110 of record OZ004725.1, on the reverse strand, counting down.
AACTGAATATGTAAATATTTTTTGTGGTAACTGTGCTTTTTATACGACCATTTCTTTATCAATAAAAATCGAATCGTATTTCTTTCGAAATTGATTGTACTCGTATTTGTTTAATGCATGCGAGGGATTTGAATGAAATCAATTTCCGATCTGCATTGTCTTGTCTTTACTTGACTTTAACTGACTTGTAGCATTTCTTTTTTCTTACTTCTTTTTGTTGGCCATTTAAAATTTGGCTTCGATTTGCGTTAAATTCTCGCTCGCACTGTCTTCAGCGTGCGTTCCGTTTACGCTCTCTGTTTTGGTTTTTGTTTTCGTCACACATTATTTGTGGAAATTGTGTTAGTACCGTTATACAATAATTTCACTGGATCGTGTCTGGCTTAAGAATTACTTAATTCCTCACATTTGTATTTGCAGTCGCAATGCTTGAGTGTGGGCAACATACTTATTCAGCTTGTTGGCCAGTGCCGTCGACACATACGCTACAGAATTTTAAGTTAACCCAGGTAGAGGTTTTGCATGTGAAACAGTGCTTGCTAAGAAATTGCAATTTTAAATGCTGCTACCACGGGGGGATTCAATCGTGTTGTTGATTTGTGTGTTTTGTGTGTTATTCGAGGTTCAGATGAGTGGATAGATGTTAGTGCATTGACTACAAAACAAAAATGTCCTGGGTTCGAGCCCAGTATCCCATTAAAATAACTCATAATTTTTCTGATGTGCATTATTCTGCCATTGTGCCAATTGTTGTCGGAAGGCTGCAGTGGCGAAGGCATAGTCAATAGTATCGGCTTTAGCTGATACTAATTCACAAGTAATACCACAGGCGAAGTAAAATAATTATTAATAATGGCTACAAAAATTCAGCTTCAAATATAATCCGTCTCCACCGGAGGCGCTGAAACACTTCTATAATCGAAAAACGCGCAAAACGGAGAGTTTTAAAGATAATAAGCTGATCCCTGATCTCAACTGTCGTCTCTATCACTATCACTTTCCTATAGATAGTAACACCCAGTAATAGCAAATCATTATCTGGGTGCTGTCGCAGCTGCAGCCCACATACATTTGTTCTGTTTTTGTGATACATCTGGCAAAGACCCACGTTATTAAAATATTTCTCCACCTTATTAAAGGGAAGTTAGTAAATTGCACAATCATTACGCAAACACGCAAATACATGTGTATGCTGTTAAAAATTATTTAATCACACCAAGGGGTTTTTTGGTAATCCCGTTCTCATCACCGCATTGTGGTGTTCCTTCGCTGAAATCAATGACACCTGATGTGAATATTAGTGTCTCTTTGTTTAAATGTCACGGAGTAGATTTTGTAATTTTATTTGTCAATTCAGTTTCGAAAATTTTATTCTATTTTATTGAATTTGTAATAAGTCCCACTCGTGGCGATGGCACGATGGATGGTAGTCTGCACGTTGACTACAAAACCAAAAACCGACCTGGGTTAACCTCCAGTTTCAGACTAAAATTATAAAAAAAAGAACATCTCGCATTTGTCTGATGTGCATTAGTGTGTCTTTGTGTGTCAGTTGTTGTCGGAAGGTTTCAGTGGCGAATCACATCAGAACGCCCTCCCTCGTCGGTATTGTGTAGCACCGGCGAAGTAAAATAATAAAAAAAAGATGGCTACTGAAACGAAGCTTCAGCACTGCTACGTGTATAAACAAACAAAGAACGTACAAAAGCAGAGCTGTAAAATAATTAATTAAGCTTCACCTCCTGTAGTTTCTCCTGCTATCCCTTTCCTATAGTTCCAGCACAATGCTTCACATGTGTAGCATGAGTGCTGGTCCCAGATAAAAAAAAAGAGAGTTAGTTTAGGATCTCCTTGAGATTACTTTGTGTGTTTACATTCTGTTAAAATTTTTCAAGTCCGCCGAAGAATTTCGAAAATTTCTTCACTCATTCAGATATATTGACTAATCGGTAGGAGGTCATCTGTTGTAGTGAAACCAATATAGTGATGCTGCATTCAATTAGGGGAGATTTCCTCAGCTTCCGAAATAGAAAACATTGCGATACCTCAATTTAAAATTTATCGAATGACAATTGCCACGTTTGGGTCCATTAAAGCTGGACATTAACGTTAAAACCCGTCCACATCATCGCAAACTTTTAAATCTGGTAACCTCTTGATAATACATACAACGTTTATACGTCCGAAGTTGTGCCTGTCCGGATTTCTAATTTTTAAAAATTCTAAATATTTCTCACGCCTTTTTGTCGCCAACAATACCATGCGATACTGTAACTGGTCTAACAGTTTAAAAAATTGTTGTCTTAAAATTTTAATTTTAAAGAAATAATAAATAAAAGAATAAAAAAAAAAGAATTAAATAGAAATTTCATTTTACATTTTATGTAGCAGGCTCCTGCACCTTTCGCTGTGCAAAATGAAGAAAAAAAAAACAACACAAAACACAAATATATTGGCTATGTGTCCTTCTAGACTCCGACCTTTCTATGTTTTAAATTTCATTAACATCGGTTAGTTAGTTTGGCAGATGCCGAAATAGACCCCCACCTCCCATCGTGATCGTATCTTTTGAAATATATATATATATATATAGCCGATGTGACTTTCCAGATGCTGTGATGATGAAGTGTTATTTGCTCTCAAGTAATTTTCTTCTTATAAAATTCTTCGAAAAGAAAATAAACATTAAGCGTTTTTAGATGGGCATAATCATACACGTGTTGTATGATTTTAATATCCCATGCGTCACAACGTATCCACCACATGCCTTGAATTCGTCTTTTAATTTCACAACGACAATTTTAACCTACACATACATACATACATACATTTAATCATACATATGTACATTGATTTATATCCTTCAAACTCTATCATTTCCTTTATATTGTATTTAATTGTTTTCCTAGTTCAAGGCCAATTGAAATGTAGAAGGGGCGTGGTAGAAAATATTTAAAATTTAATTTCTCTGCGCTAGAAAGTGTTTGCCACAAATACCAGAAATAATCTGAATGAAAATGAAATTTCTATTACTTCCATTTCATTTGCTTCTTTAGAATTTCATTGATAAAATAAAATAGAAAATAATTAAATACATTGAAAAAAAAAAAAAAACAATATACGACTTTACATAGTGTGTGCGTAAAATGTCTATTAAATAAACATGTTGGGCCCAACATTGTTTTTTGAAAACACCTACTGCGTCCTATTGCAAATAAATAGTCGTTTCGTACTCATAAAAATACCCAGCATGTTTATGCTGATTTGTTTTATTGGTATTTTTGTATTGGTTTTGTTTGCAGTTTACATTCCTAATTATTGCCAGTTGATGAAATGCGGTTGAAACCCAATATCATCTATAACACACAGAATAAATACATACATAGCTCAGATCCGAAAGTGAGATGGTTTGAGTAGATGTATTTACTCGTTTATGTAAAAAGACTTCAGACTGATGAAATTTATAAAATTTAAAAATAAATATAAAATAAAATATAAAATAAATAAATAAAAAAAAATTCATTATTTTTATAATTCGAAATGAAGTAGGAAATTTGTGAGGAGGAGACAGCAATAAAATCATTTAAGTTAGATTAGGTTGAATTAGGTTGGTTAGGTTACTTTGCTTAATTAGTACGGATAATTACTTAATTATTATTTAAATAATTTATTTTAAGCCTACACGTAAATACTAATTTTGTGATGAAGAAAAGAAATTTAAAATCGAGAAGATCTGACAAAAAATAAGTAAGATATTGTAGGCCATTGTAGACCAAATCCGAATTTATTCTCCATACAAAATTGTTTTAAAAAAAAAAAAATTTTTTTTATACTCTAAACTGAATTGAATTAAATTTATATTTATTTAAATATTTATATGAAATCTTTTTATATGAAAGTTTTGGAAAGCTAAATGTATTAGTTCCTACTTATTTAAAGATGGAAATTGAGCTGCAAGTGCCCTTTTGAAATTTTATTACTTAATATTTATTTGCGCTATTGCCAATTGGCTAATTTGTAAAAGTATTTGCCGCTTGGCATTAATTATCATTTTTGAAATTTCCTCTTCCTCTTTCACTGTTTAATTTTTTAACATTTAAAATGTGAGTGTACATATAATTAACTTTTTTTTTTTATTACATTTTGTTGTAAATGACTAAGATGATATTTTTAGAAGGCTCATGAAATTGGTTTATATGTTTAAATGTTAAATTATGTTTATTTCGAATGTAATTTTAGATACGCGTAATGTAGACAGTAAATTATATGAATAATTAATGGCTGTGCAAAAATACTTTGAAACGCAGAAAAATGATGACTGTATCATGATTGGGGCGAAAAGTTTTACGCACGAAAAAAAAATACAGTTTTAATCAGAACAACCCTTGCAATATGCACGAAATAGGAATGTTCAGCACTTATTTTTTATTAATTAAAAATGAAAGATGTGTTATTTACGAAATGTAATTTCAAAATTAAAAAATTCCTCTTATAGTTGTACTTGGGCATTGCTCTGTATCACGGTTACCATTAACCACCAAGTTAATTTTTAAGTTTTCCAGATTAAAAAATGTCCAATGTTAGAAAAAACACGTTACGCGTCACACGACGAAACCGGAGCGTATTTAGACATTGCTTTTTCAACGTTGTATTGGAATTATTGATTTATTTATTAAAAAAAGAAACTTAAAAAATGTTTATAAAAACTTGAAGTAATGACAAAAAAATGTTTAAAAAAAATATGCCACAAGAATAAAAAAAAAATTGTTCACTAACTTATGAATGAGTTTGAATGATTAATATAATTTCTAATAAAATACAAGTATCGAAAAACCCTTGCAGGCATGCAGGAAAGCTAAATAATACAATGGAGTAAATTCAAAAAAGCAATTATAACTATATATAAAATTTATGCGAAGTAGAATCATAGAATCATCTAGAAATCTAATTTGTTATAAATTTTTAAATTTGCGAAAATTTCATGTTTCTATTGCTTCCAATTTTTTCACATTTTCTAGGTATAAATACGTCTCTAAAAATTACGGCATTCGACTCGAGCCAAAATTTTAAGCACAATTCTATTAAAATTTACGGGAATTTCGGGCGGAATACGGTAATTTGGGACCTCAGTTTTCCTCTTTCAAATGTCATTGTTTATACCTCAGTATACTTTTTGATCCTCAAGTATATTTGTTGAAACGATGGATCTGTTCCTATAGAAAATTTAGTGTGCTTGAGAGAATAATGTTCTACTTCTCGCACAAAACCGCCCGCATTAAAACAATTAAGAGTCTGAACACAATGTTTGCGGTGCGGTGCGGTGCGATTTCTCGTTGCGGGAGAGAAAAATAAACATAATATAACGGAAGACGGCGACGGGTTTGTTTACATTTTTATTAATTTATTTGTGCATACATTTTTATAAAATTTTTTAAAAAAATTACTGTTTGTGTTAAATATTTTGCAATGGCAGTTTATAAAAAAGTTGAAGCTATTAAAAAAATTGTTAATTTGGTAGAAGCCTCGTTTGATTTATGTGTGGAATTAGAAACCACGACACATACTAGCATGTTTTTTTTGTTTATAATTAAGTCGTGAACATCGCCAATTATTCAAAAACTATGGCAACATCAGAAAGAAAAAGAGTATAAAAAATTGACAGAATAAGAAAGCACGCAATGAAAGTGAAATAGATTTTAATTTTATGCCGTTCCGTACAGCGGTTTTTTACTTCAAAATCGTATGAAAAACCGCACCGCAATAAATTATCGTTACATTGTGTTCGGACTCTAAGTTTATATATGTAGAGGTATTTTCTCCAGATCCAGATAGACTGAAATTATAGTGTTTTTTTTTTTTATCTTGGAGCAGCACTCAGGAGATGACCCCTACACATGCATGCATTGTGGTGGAAGTTGAGGAAATGGATAGTAGTTCACTATGTGACAATTCTGCTTTCGCACGTTCGTTGTCCGTTGTATAGCAGTGTTGTAGCGACCAGTGTTGCAGTGACCAGTGACTACGAATTCGCCACTGAAACCTTCGGACACCACCTGACACAAACTCACAAAAATGCACATCAGAAAAAATGCGAGTCTGAAACTGGGATTGAACCCAGGAAAATTTTTCGTTTTGTAGTCAACGTGCAGACTACTTCAGCCATCGCCACCCTCATTTGACGGAATTTTACCCAAAAAGTAAAGGACCTGACCAGGGGTCTATTTCTGGCAGTCTTCTTTCTAATTTTGTCTGTCGGGCGATATAGTACGAATCGGAATGTCTTTCTCAGTGTTGCAAAACATTTATTTGAGTTTAAGAAATTGTAGGCAAAAAACCCAAAATCAACCGCAAAAATTCCTAAATTGTGTCTACTAGTGGGAAGGGAGCTGTTTGTTCCCTGTGTTTGCGCAGTAAAACGTCTGCGAAGTAAAATAACAAATAAAACGCTCTCCTTCAGCTTAAAAATTAATTCGTGAACACCTAAGGCAATATAATCTTTTCAAACCTGTGATCAAGTTTTCCACATTCTTTTTTTGGCTGTAATTAATTTTTGATGATTTTGACATAAAATACTGAAATTAAAGTTTTTTCTTCTTTCGTTCGACTAAAAACACGCAAGCGGTCGCTCGCATTCGACTACTGTCATTCGAAATTTCTACACATTTTATTCGATAAGCACTGATAGAATCTCAAAAGTAAAAAAAAACTCGAACATACGAGTAAGTATTCGATCATATGCGACTGCCAGAATTAGGCCCCAGACTTTTTTTTGGAACAAAATGGTAAATATTTAAATCTCTGGTTAATTTTAAGACAGACAGCGTTAACTAGAGTACAAAACTTATACTGAAAATATATTGATATTAGAATTGAAGTTTCTTAAGAGTTTTAGAATTCGAAATTTGAATTGAAACACAGTTTTTTTTTTAATTTGTGGAAAATTCCGTAATTCTAATCACTTAATAGGTTTCATTAAAATTAAGTAATATTTTTATAAATACGATAATAATACGTTAAGTATAATTAAATTGTTAATTAAATACTTATTACAACTTAAATGTAAAAATAAATTTATATACACACACACAAGTTTTTTCATCATTGAATAGAAAACAAATAATAATATTAAATAAATTAATAAATAAAATTAGAAACTTAGAATAAATTATAAGCACAAGTATGAAAGGAAAAGTGAAGTTCTTAAATAATGACTACAAAGACCCCCTGCTCGCACCAAATCGACTCCAAAGAATGCCTCTTATTTATTGCTTCGCCAACTTTCAATTAAATCAAGTTATTTTGAACAGCTTTAATTCCAAAACATTCGAATATTTTACCGTCTATTCCGTATTTATATTACAATTGGGATACAATATTAAACAATCCTTTTGGTCTTGGCCATCACGTGCCGCCTGTATTAAACGGAAGAATCTAATTACAGCTTCATTTGTATTTTTTATTGGTTGCAATTCGTTGATATCTCTGTAATTACAAAGAGAAAGAGAAAAAATCTAATCAGTAACAGAATATATCAAACCATGGTATGAATTGGAAAAACGACAAGAATAATTATGGCGTGATCGCGTTTTGCATACGCGATTTGTCACTTAATTTTCATAGAGTTTCGTTCCTTAAGAATAAGTTCTACAAGAAGTTTAAAGTAAGTGGTGATGGAAATTGAGGAGTTTCATAACAAGACCCAACAATTCCACTTTTGAAGTTTTGTCTTGTTTTTTTTTCTAACACAATACTATTTTACATATTAAAATCTACATACAGTCGAACTTTTCTATAGCGAACTTCTCTATAACGAAATCTTCTCTATAACAAATAAAATTCGTGAACACAACATTTTTGTGAATATTTTCATATATTTTGATCTCCCTATAACGAACTTCCCTATACCGAAGCTCTCTCTGTAACGTACAATTTTTGAAGACCTAAATAGTATTTTTCACACTAAATAATCTCTCTATTGCGAAGTTTTTAGCAATCGATTTTTTGCATCCATTTAGTAACATATGTATGTATTAATAAAAAAAAATTAATGTGTTCATGTAAAAACAATTTTTTTTGTCTTAATAAATAAAGGGTGGTTAAATTTCAAGGGCCGATGTTGATTTTGAATAAAACACAAACTATTTAGGGAAATTATTGTAATTTTATTTTATTATGATATATTGGTATTACTCAATTATGTATGGAACAAAATATCGGCCAAATGGGAGCCGCGACCACGGCGGCACACCTCCATCCGATGGTCCAAATTTTCGATGACCCTGAGGCATAATGGAGGTTCTATGCCGTTAATGTGCCGAATTATCTCATCCTTTAGCTCTTGAATTGTTGCTGGCTTATCGACGTACAACTTTTCTTTCAAATAACCCCAAAGAAAAAAGTCCAACGGTGTCAAATCACATGATCTTGGATGCCAATTGACATCGCCATTACGTGAGATAACACGGCCATTGAATTTGTTGCGCAAAAGAGCCATTGTTTCGTTAGCTGTGTGGCAAGTGGCACCGTCCTGCTGAAACCACATATCGTCCACATCCATATCTTCCAATTCGGGCCATAAAAAGTTCGTTATCATCTCACGATAGCGAACACCATTCACAGTAACTGCCTGACCGGCCTCATTTTGGAAAAAATACTGCCCGATGAAGCCGCCAGCCCATAAACCGCACCAAACAGTCACTCTTTGTGGGTGCATTGGTTTTTCGACAATCACTCTTGGATTCTAATTCGCCCAAATGCGGCAATTCTGTTTATTGACGAATCCACTGAGGTTAAAATGTGTCTCATCATTGAAGATGATTTTCTTCGAAAATTTATCATCCACTGTTGCCGTGGTCGCGGCGCCCATTTGGCCGATATTTTGTTCCATACATAATTGAGTAATACCAATATATCATAATAAAATAAAATTACAATAATTTCCTAAATAGTTTGTGTTTTATTCAAAATCAACATCGGCCCTTGAAATTTAACCACCCTTTATATTTTCTACACAAAAAAAATGTAGTAAAAATTTTCTGCAGTTTCTCTATAACGAATTTTCTCTATAACGCAGAAATTTGACGGTCCCAACTGCTACGTTATAGAGAAGTTCGACTGTACATACAAATATATATGTGTAGCCATTGTTAAAAACCTTGCCTATTATCAATAACCTATTGCCTATTATCGTATGTAAAAGTTTATCATATTTAAACTCAATTTATAGTAAAAAACCGCATGTTGTCTTTTGTATTTCATTTGATTTGCGCATGCAGGACCAGCATTGCTTATAGCAATACGGTCTCTTGATAACACTTCCGTCTTCTAAATTATAACGCATTCATATCGTATAGTAATCGAACAAGTACAATTTTACATGTTCGACATTAAGATTTATATTTCCAATCTAACAACATCAGTTCTTTGTAACCACTTCCTGATGACAATCTGTTCTTCTACACAAAATTGATTTCATTGATTCCATTGATTCCATTGGTTTTTTTTTTTTTTTTTTTTTTTTTTTTTTTTTGCAATTTTTGTATGAATGAATGTTATTACATGCCCACGTTATCCTTATAAAAAGATAAAGACCAACCAATTTTATCCAAAAATTTATTCAAATTCAATGGCACAATTGTTAATGTTAAATTAAAGGACACAGGAAATAAGGCCCCAAAGAATGAAATGAAATAGAGGCCTAAGTCTAAGTCATTATGAAAAATCACACCAATATCTTTCATGAAATATCAGCCAAAATGAAAATGAAATATGGCCATTGTGTAAAATGGGTAAATGTAATTTTACTCCAAAAATTATTTTTTCTTGAAAAGGAAAGAGGGAAAATTTCAAGTCCTGCCGAAGACCACCAATGCAGAAAATCTTCGGTAAGCAGCACCGTATCGTTTTCTTTGTAATTTCTCAGTTTTCTATCCCATAACCAGTTTTTTTATGAAAACTTCAGAACTGTAAAATTTTTTAAATTTTTTCATGTAATTTTTTTTCTTATTTTGCAATTTTCTATCACCGTTTCACTGAATTGCATTTATACATGATCCGATTGTACGCGAACTTTTCTTATCCAATTTTGATTTAACGCGATTGAAATAAAATTTTCATTTTGTTTTTACCCGATTTGATTTGATTTAACGTGCTCTCAAAATAGTTTTTCATTAGAAGAACGTATAAACAAACCAGATTTGGAGGATTCTTGACCTAACAAAGTTACATGGGGCATTTCTATTTGTAGCTGAACTATTTGTAATCCCCCAGCACACAACATGTCTGTATAACATTGGCTGCCTTTTCTTCTTCAAATGGGAATGAATATATTCAATAACTTTTTTAAAATCTGTTTTTAATCAAAGTTTTTTGAAGTTTTCACCAGAAGCATACTTCTGCAGAACTAAGAAGACACATCGTTACTTACCGACTCAATTCCGCTGACACAAAGTTGCTATGCGGACTGTAGCGTTGTGGGTCCTTGTACATGCTACAAACCAGACGCTCTTTACACGAATCATCAGTCACGCCCAATTGTTCGACAATCTTATCCACTTTCAACAAAATTGGACTATAAAATGGATCGTAATTCAATGGCATCAAGGGCTGTGTGTATGAATACAGAGAGAAGTTAAAGAAGAAAACATTTACACATTTACACATTTAAACATTTTTCACATTCCCATTTTTCTAATTTTACATACTTGACCATCCTGTACAAATGGCTGTTTCTCTAATATTTGTTGTTGCTGTTGTACCAAACGTTGCTCAGCTTGTATTCTTATGGCTTCCTTTAATTGAGCAGAAAGTTCCGGCTGAAAAGACAAAGAAATTTATTGAACAATAAGTTTGTACAAATGAAAAGTGCTTTTCAACAGCCTCATTGCTGCTCGCTTCCTACTCCTGGCAAAGTTGTTGTTCTTGTGTCTTGTGCATGCATACGGACTCTGTTTTTTGTGTAAAAATATTCCAAGAATTATAATTTTTTTTTGTTGTTTTCAATAGATGAAATGCAAAGCAGAAATCAATTTCAAATCATGTTTCAAGTTTCTGTAGTTTTCAGTGTTTAATGTAGTCTCGTAAAAAATTTCCCATAAATGTAGAAGAAATAACACGTCAGTGGAATAAATAAGGAAATTTTATTTAAATCATCGCAAAACAAAAAAAAAATTATAATAAAAAAGCAACGGAAAGCTTTAACAACAAATTTCCATGATGCAAATATAGGAAACGGAAAAGGTAAAGCGTTTTTCTCTTTTCAAGTGGTGTTTTGTCCATTTTGGTTTGCCATTTCAGCATCAGCAAATTTTGGTTATTCTTTATGAAAACCATGTCTCAGTTCAAGACATCCATTGTGTTCTTCTTCCAACATTGCTTGTTTTCACATCAATTTTGCTCTGCTGAAAACAAGCATCCCAAACGTACAGTACAGTTCATACAGAATAAATTGTTGCAGCCATGGACTCATTACCAACATCGTTACCAACAATTTTGCAAAAAGAAAATTTCGTTTAACAAGTTTTTAGTTGAATGGACACGTCAATAATCTGAACAACCACAATCCGAGTGAAAACAAATCTCCTATCGAAATCCAAATTGTTGAATCCCCATTTTGCCTGGCCATTACAACTAGTCATTCCACTTAGGCTGGAATGAGATACAAAGACACGAGTGCAGCAACGCAACGTAGGAAAGATGAAAATGTATCAACTATGCGCCCTTCTGAGCAATTTCAGTTTTAAAAGATCCGTATCCTTCATAAATCGTAAACCCTCAATTGCAAGAGTTATTGCGCGATTAAAAGAAACTGACAGTTTTATTTAATTTAAAATATTCTCATTATTTTGCCGGAGAGCTGCCGTTCTCATTAACACGCATATTGCAATATGAACATTTGGAAAGCAAATTTCGCTGCCACGAATTCTTTTAGTTCGATATTCATAATTTTCACACATCCAACGCTGTCACTATACGGTTCGTGCATGAATTAAATATTTTCTAATGAATACCAGCGTTCATGCTCGCAAATTACTATAATTTGATAATTTTGACATTTGTTATCCATCATGTATGCTAAACGAACCGTTCGACTATGACACAGCGAAGTGAATTACATTGTTTGATTAACTTCCATAAATGATGCACAAAAGATTAAAGAAAATATGCTTGAAAGGTTCACGGGCATGTTAAAATGTCACTTGAATTTGAATTTGCTTCAGAATTCCGTTTAATTACAATAAGAAAAGAAATCACTGAAGCAATTATTTTTATATGAAGTCGACATTGTTTGGATACAAATTTTATATTTTTTCTTCTTTTGATATTCCGGCTAAAATTGCTTCTTATTCTTCAAACAAATTTTCAACTTATCTCAATATGCATTTTAAATATTGCTAACAATCAGTTTCTTGCGCAATTAAATAATGAAATGCATACTTTTATAATCACTGCTACAAGCCAAGTGGTCTGGGCCATGTTCGAAATGAGTGAACACAGCACGCCACTACTTGCAAAGCACCAGCAAGCAACTGCTGTAGTGTCAGATAAATAATTCGTTGAACGAACGATTTCATAGGCAACGTGTTATTTTAAAAGCATTGCCAACAATTGACAAGGAAGCCTTCTGGGCAACGAGCGACACGTACTAAGTCTATTCGTACCTCTCAATTACAATAAGAATGACGAAGTGAAAAGCAAGTATTCATGTAGTACTGACATTACCCCAACAGTTGTACAATGTCATGCAATATTGCCATGAAATGTTATTTGTGCTTTATTTTCCATTTTTTATGAGTTTATGCTCCAATTGGATCTGGCATAATGTGACTGACACCTTTGCTCCCCTTACAAACGCTCCTTTTTAAGAGGACTTTTGCAGTTATTAAAATAAATGTTTTTTTTTTGGGTTTTTTGGGCGATATCTCTCGAACAACAATCGGACAGCTTACACACCGACACACGGCCGATCACGCTGCTTTATCTGTAATAATGGGTGGTATAAATTTTGAGTAATCAGAAACTCTTGATGTTCTTGGCATGAAAATGCAGTGTCATATTCGATGGAGTCAACACATTTTTCAGGTCTCGAGGGAAACACACAAGTTCATCGACTTTTTAAGACGGTGTGGGACATACTACACCCCCATCTGATCTTCTACCTGTTTATACCGCTTACATCCGACCGAAAAAGGAATACCACTCTCATGTGGAGGCCGGTGTTTCGAAGAATATTTTGAAGTTATTCGAGCATGTACAGGAGAGGGCGAAGAAACCCATTGGGGACGGGTAGCCAACTATATTGACTGTCTTGAGCATCGGCGATCCCCTGAGTACCAGTCCAAAGATAAAAAAAAACCCTTTTCGAAATATTTTGTTAACGCCTTATCTCGAACCATTTAACCGATTCACATAGAATTGGCTCCAATCCTGCAAAAAAAGTTGGCTAAGGCCACCACGGCAGGCGCACAGAGAAACCGACAAATGTCACAAATTTTACCATTCTTAAGTTTACAAACACATAAGTTAGGTTAGGTTAGGTTAGGTTTAAAGGCAGTAGAGAAAGATGAGTCGACCCAAGTAGCACCGTAGGTGTCACCTTAACCCCCCTCTCCTGAGCCTTTTCCCTGGAATACTCCTCTACCTGTCCCTTTCCAACAGCAAAAGGAACCCTTATATAAAAAAAAACAATATCAGATAAACACATATTAATTCATACGACCATCTTTGTACAAATTGGCATAAAGATTCTCATGGGGTTATTAAGGTCACCATCTGTTGGAAACTGTATTCACATAAATCGTAGTGAAGTCGGAGGAATGAAAGCGCCTTCGCTGAAGGTTAAAATTTTAAATAATTAAGTTTATGCAATTTTTTTGTGGTCATTTTAGAAAAACAACTCAAAAGCGCTCCTGGTCACAACTTATATTTGCATTCGACTACCGGCGTTCATAGCAGAGCGAGCACGCAACTCACCCGTATAATTAATGATCACTAACTTCGACAAGGATGCTACATAATCCCAGCAATTTGTAGCAACATTGTAATTGACAAATCGCTTTGTAGTTTTAATTTCTCTTTAAATGGATTTATGCTGGTAACTTAAACTAAAATCCCGAAAAAAGTGAACAGTTACAATTGTTTTTTTCTTATTTTAAATGTATTTCTATTCATTAGATAATTTATTTACCTTCCCAATGGCAATTTCGAAATTTCTTTCATTAGAATGTTTAAAGAGATTTGGAAACTCAAGTTTGAATCATTTCATTGTATCCATCGCCAAATCAAATATAACATTTTCCCAATACACTCGAGTATTATATTTTTTTTCATTACGAAGAAAAAAAGCCTCAGCCTTAACAATGCAAAGGACCATATGTTTGTATATTCGTAAGGTACCACTGAATGTTCAACATGTACAACATTTTCAACATTTCGAAATCAACGGGGAGTGTTTTAAACAAATAAAAATTCTATCAATTTCTATCGTTCGTGCATTCAACTCTAACTGAGGTTTTACACTCCTTTGCTTTTCTTTACAAAGAACAAACACTTGTAAATCTGCTCCAGTCGTCGTATCTTGTTTGCTGAATGTCTTCTTGCGCAAAGAAATCTATCTGTTGTGTTTTTCGCGGATAATTTGTGGTACTTTTAGTGGCAAAATGCAGAATGTGAACAACCAGTTTGGATTAGAATTTGCAAATCCAATAAAATACATCTGGTTGTTAATTTTTTTCTCATCAATACATTATGAGCGGGAAAGATGTATGAATGGAGTATTACAAATTGTGAATGTGTTCAAAAATTGTTTTGGAAAAGTCAATTTTGATACCGTCATGAACAACTTTACGATTCGTTTTATGCTTCGCCACCTGTTCCCCGAACTGCGAACGTAAATTTCGTAAATTGAAAAGCAATAATCAAAGTCGTGAAGAACAGGCAGTTAATATTTCGCAGTTCAAGGGCTTAAGAGAGGCACAACACCCACTTTTCTTCTCAAAAAATAAGCAATTTTTAAAAATTTAATTATCTAACGAGCTGCTCCAGTACAAAAAGTCTAGGGGATACTAATTTGTATTCAGTTAAATTTTTTATAACAACTTTGGCTTTTAAAAATAACGAAGGCTGCTTGCTGTGGGCTGAGGCGGTACAGTCTTGGGTTCAAATCCTAGAATTCTAAAAGAAAATCTTGTTTATTGTATTTCATTGAAACTTTGAACCTGGATGCCTTCAACTATAAACTGATTTTTAATTTCTACAATTTAAAATTCACAATTTAGTTTGTGTATTTTTATTATTACTTTTAATAATAAATTATTTCTACTGATTTGTGTGTTTTTATCAATATTTTCTTCTCGAAAGAATTTGAAATTCATTTCTTTTTATTCCATGAAATTAAACCAGATATGGAGATTTCAATTTGATGCGAGTTAGATTTTTAAATTTCTTACGATAAACAATTTTGATTCAAATAATGTGAAAATAGAAATAAAATGAAGTAATTATATACAGTGAAACCTCACTCACTGCCGCAGTATTTTATTCCGGTTATGAGAGGTGTCCGCTTATAAGGGGTACACATTTTTTATTTTAAATATTTTCCATATCTTATAATGCTAGACTGGTGATTTGTTGTTGAAAAAATTTATTCAGAATCGATTGATTTAACTTAGATCGGTTTAATTTCAGCCTTTGAATTTCAAAATCGTTTTAAATGTGTTTAAATGCGATGAATTCGTGTCTAGTAAAATACTTCAAACCGGCTATTTCGTTTAATGCTTCACATCAAGTATTTAAAGAATGAAGTACATGTAATATTAATTTTTTCTTTAATTTTTAATTATATTAATAATTGACCTTTTTTTATTATATTTTTTGATATATATTTATTAAGCCTGAGGTCTTTTTTTATTTTATTTTGTTTTTTATTATTCGATATTTCGTTAACAGCTTGTTAACATCATCAGGAATAATAGGAAATTTCCTATTTTTCTTTAATTGTTAAAATATTTTTTACTGTGCCATTTTGTCACTCTCAAGGTGACAACACGTCCTAAAGCAACAGTTTCTTCAAATAAAAAGCAATTTCTATGCAATCCACAACACAAGAGTATGTGTTAACAGGGGAATTACAATTTTCAATGGCATAACCACAAAATACGAATCAGAATTGAAAAATTAAGAAATACTACTAGTGTTAGTGAGTTTGAAGCAAGGCGAATTAATTAAAATTAATGCCTCTGTCCGGTTATGAGATGGTTTTTGCGTACTATTTTTTTTAAATTTAGTGTCCGCGTCCGTTTAATAGAGTGTCCGGTTATGAGAATAAATTCTGTACTGAAAAACTGATGAAAATCTCGTTTCTACAAAGTTTATCCGGTTATGGGAGGTGTCCGGCTATAGGAGGTGTCCGTTAGCATAGGTTTCACTGTATGTATTTATTATTAAGATGAATTTAATTTCTGGTATTATCAGATATTTGAAAGATTTTTACAAAATGAATAAAAGAAACTGAATATTCCCAGACCTGGCCGCAATGCAACAAATTCAAAACAAATGAACACATTTTTTAAGAAATTTACGAAAAAGAAAAATGCAACAATGTATTCGTATAATAAAACGATTACTCAATGCATACGACATTAATAAGAGCTTGTGAATTGAACAATGATTTGCTAATTAAAACTTACCGTCATCTGGTTTTGGGGTTGTAAAAGTTGTCCATTTGACTGCGGCTGTTTATTTCGCGTAGGATCATATTGAGCAGCAATTTGAGCAGCCTGTGATTTCAGTTGACTTTGCATAGCCGGTTGCCTAGCTGGTGTATAGACAGGGCTAGGAGCCGATTGTGCGGCTACCATATTATTGCGGTATTTACTGTTAAAAAAGCTGAAAGGAGTAACGTCTTGTTAAAATTTATTTTAATTTTAAGTTCAATGCAACAACGAAGATGTACCTATACACACACACATACACACATACACATACACACACACACACACACACACACACACACACATACACACACACACACATATACATACGTACGTCAGTGGGAATATGGAAAAGTTTGATTTTTAACTTGGTTTCTATTCTATTAAATACTACAATATTATATTCCTTGCAGCATCCTACTACTGTGGAACAACATATAATAATGAATTAATATTTCATGTATAACTTGCAGACCCGGTCACCCATTGCTTTGCCTCCGTGGCTTTACGACCTTGATTGAATTTCATACTAATCTTCCATCAGTTAAATTTTGTGTGACTTATTAAACCTGGATTTGAAATTTAATAAAAATTAGTCCAATTGTTGTACACAGAAGTGAATTTTTACCACAGTTACTTTGGGTTTGGTACTTTTTTGTCCCTCTTGAAATAGAAAAACTTTTCTAAAATTCAATTTCTACCGAGTGGGAGGGGCAGCATACATTTAATAAAATGTTCATGTAAAATAACAATGTACATAAAAAATATTTATAAAGAAAATTACAAAAATTGAGCCAATTTTACCCCTTATATTTTCGAATTTCCCCTTATATTTACGGTTTTCTTAAGCAGAAATTGCGATGATAGAAAAAGTATCAGTTTAGTACGCGTTTATCCCCCCCCCCCCCACATAAGGTACAAATATCAAAAAGTACCAGACAGCTTGTCGATTATTTTTTGTGCAGATTACGATATTTATTGACATTAAAATTTATAAAAATCCTTTCGTAGTGGATATACAAATCGGGAGCGAAAACTATCTACGAAATTCGAAGTCTCTAGGTTTACGCCTTTGGGCAGATGGATACTCAGTTAGTCAGTGAGTCAGTCAGTTAGTAATATAATAAGATTTGTCATCACCAAACTAATACCTCGGCTACACTGCGAAACACTTGCTGCAACACTTTTAAATTCATTTCGATTCGTTCCTTTTTCACCTTTCGTCATAAAACTGTGAAGACTTTTGCTGCAAATGTTTCATAGTGTGGACCAGTTTTAAAAATGTTGTAGCACTTTGCCAGAGGTATTTGCTGCTCGATCTTTTGTTATGTTTTTTTGTGATTTCAAATAAGTATACCTTTGCTTTTCACCTGGTTGTGGCTGGGCAGTCTGTATGAATGGATTAAATGCGTGACTAGTGGCTTGAGGTTTTATATAATTTTGTGTTTGTTGTGCTTGATTAATGGGAGGTTTTTGTACTTGATTTGCATTCTGTTGTTGTTGCTGTAGTCGTTTTCTATTCTGTGCTAAATTATTAATAGGGGTGGTACCCAACCCCCAGCCGTGCAATTCATTGGCATCATTACTAGAGTGCGGTTGAAATAAATTTGTTTTGCCATCAACATGTGCAACACGATTTATGTCGTTAATGAATCTGTGTAGTTGACATAATACGAGAAAATATAGAGAGAAATAATGAGCGTGAGATACAGTGCATAATTAATTGTTTCAATAAAGTTTTTAAAGGAGAATTTTTTTTTTTTGGCACTTACTCTGAGCCCAAACCAGGTCCCGAATTAGCCCAACCGGTTTCAAAGTGCTCATGCGAGTGTGATCCATAGTTGTCGTGTGAAGGAGCTCCATGCAAGTACGCTGACACATGACCCTTTGGGGGGTGTGTGTAAATAATGTCTGGTATGTGGGCCGCTTCCGCACTATGCCAAGGTGGCACAACCTGTATATGGAGAAAACATGGAAATTATTAATTTATTTCCTGCGTTATACTTTTGGAATTTCGTCCGTATAGAATTATTTTATTCGTAATTTTTTTATTGGCAAACGACTTTATTACTTTTTGCATGAATTCGTTTGCAACAATGAACTGACATTTTTATTATCAATTTCGACTTTTACCTTTTTACAAAAATCGAATCAATATTTTTATTTTCTATAGACTTATTCTCTTCAATAAAATGTGAAATAAATTTCTTTTTTATTAAATTTCACGAGTTATGTTTTTCTAACTTGTGTGCTGTTGTTAAATTTGTATAATGAATTGAACGTGGAAGGAATATTTTTTAATGCGATTAACAACGGTCTTCATTTATATCTTTAAATTAGGTCAGCTCTTCTTCTCTGACAATAAATATACTTGATCGTTTAGTTCTAATGTTCTTTGCGTGCTGTGTGCAGTATATAAAAAAGATTAATGCCGTAAAGGGTGGCACAAAAGTAGCGCAAGATTCTAGATGAACATTAAAATACAGCTTTTGCGTTGTAACTTGCTTTTAATTTTATTTATTCGAATTCAACGCGAGTCAGAATGATTAAGTCCAAGAGACCGAAGAAAAAGTTCAAATTACTGTAGAATCCCGTTAATTCGTAATCAAAGGGACCAGCTGGTTTTTGCGAATAACAGGAGTCTTAGAAATAAAGGGATTTTTATTAATCGGTGTTAAAATAAAAAACCAAAACGATTTACAGGAGTTTAGACTGTCGATACTGCGCAAACCATACGATGCTTATATAGTTCTAGTTATTCAGTTTCTTTTTGTCATTTTACTTTCTAGCTTTCACTATGAATTCTCTTTGTCTAAAGTGATGAAAGCGGTGGAGGAGCAATAACAAATTTTTTAGCATTTCTACGTCACACTTTTTTTTTTCCATATGAACAGCTTATTTTTGTATTTTTTTAACAGTGTTGAAATCAAACCCCACAGCGTAGCGATTAAATTCTTAATCAACAGCATATTAATTTCGGCATTTTCCTAGCGACGAAATGTCTCATGCTGTAATTGAATTGCTTCAGACGGGGTTGCATCAAGTTGCATCTTCTATCTTACCTTTCCATTAAACTCAGTATTGAAGCAAATTAATCAGGCGGTATAATGAAGGCTACACCTCAAAACTTTCAAAGCTGTTGAGTATGTAGCCAACGCTACTTGTTCGCGTTAATTTTGAAACATTCTTTAAAATAGTTACGTTTGTGTATTTAATTTTTAATTCGGCCGTAAAGTAGTTGCATGTAGTTGCTTTTAATATGCTTTGTTCTCAATCTTATGCATTTGTGGTTGCAAATTTTGTTGTGAACAGTGCAAAACTTTCTGCAGCCGGTCTGTTTTGGGACGCCATCATTGCTTGACCAATGAAAGGTTATTTTCTGAACACACCTCGTATATTTTTTCTGTCATTGAACTGCATTATTTCACCTGTTATATATTTCCTTTGTCAATTGTTAGACCATTTTATTTGAAAGTAAGTCTTCTTATTTTTAATAAAATTATTTCCAAATTAAAATATCTTAACAATATGTTCTTTTAACTGAGATTGTTAACATTTTTCATTTCAGGTATGTAACGTAGATTTTCAATGGAAAGTATGGTAATTAATGTATGTAAGTAAATGATTTTTTATTAAAAAATATATTTATTCTGGTCCAAATTAAAGAAAATACAAAATTGGCTTTTTTAAAATACATCCCGCAAAGACTGACAATTATTATTAGTTTTTGTAAAATAAGGAAAGTGTAAAAATTATAAATATTAATATCAATATTAATCATGTTATTAGAATGCTAAGAGAAATAAAAGCAGTGCCAAATTAATAATGGCACAATTTCGCTAGTTTTCCCTTTTTTAATTGGGTTTTGGTTTTTTGACTTTTTTTTTGTGAATTCGGAATTTGGTAGCATTTTCTGCGGAGTGCTCGCATATTGTATAACATTCTGGCTTATGACTTTCCACATATCTTTATTCAATCTAAAAGCATTCTGTATGCGGATGACTCTTCACTTTAAGCACATGGTAGTGGCCATTTATTGGCAATTAACACTTTTTATAAAAGATTTACATGGAAAGTTATGTCTCGCCTTCAAAATCATGAGCATTATCTCATGAATGAAATTATCCAAGCTCAGTAGGAATTTAATTGGTTCAAGATAAGTTCTTTAATGCCAGTAAAAATTTTAAATATGAACATTGACCCATTACTTAACGCCACTGCACACCGTCTACCACAGTTTTATTCTCTTTAAGGTATAACCGGCTCTAATACGAGCTTATAATTTCTCGTTTTTATATAAAGGGGTATCCATGTTTCGCTTTCAAGAGTAAAATTAAAGAAAATGCACATAAAGCTATGATTTCGATGAACATGTCATTATAATAAGCTTTACGTTTTCATATCGTTGAAAACGTGCAAAAAAAAAGCTTTAATACACAAACAAAACAAAAATCAATGAAAATAATCGAATTAAAAAAGCCTTCTCAAATATTTTGTAATAGCTAAATTTTATACTTTTGAGAAGATTTATATTTTATAAAAACAGGTCATATCTTCATATCTTATCATATCGGCCATATCGCTCTGCATTGATGGTAACGGTTCCGCCACACTTTCACTAACAGAAGCGATATTTTCGGTAGTGAGGACATTGCGATTTAGTAACGCAGCAAAACGTAAGACATGAAAAGAAATAGTTAATGCATGGATTCTATTACAAATGAACTAGTTCAACTGAACTGAACAACGCATGATTTTGCCATGGGTGTGTCATTGGCGGACACGGGTTTACATTTAACAAAACAGCTCGTCATTTAAATGAGTGCTTTGAACCAATAAATGCTCGTCATGAATTCGAAGTAATACGGTGTGCCGACATGCACCTTTGTATATGTATGTATGTGTGTATATTCCATACAAAATTTTAATTAAGTTATTGAGCAATAAGTACGATTTTGTTATAAATATTGAGTAAAACTTGGAATACAACTCTGTCATAATGCTTTTTCCTCGAGTTTAAAAGCAATAACCGTGTTAACATTTAAGATGGCATTAAAAAAGGAATTCATATAAGGAAATGCTTAAAAAGTCATGAAAATACCGATTCATAGTGAAGGCATTCACTTTTTTTGCTGAGAAGTTTTAACTATTTTTACGCTTTCGTCGGTTGTTAAACGATCCATATTCGTAAATGATAAACCTTTCACTAAGTAAATGACACTTCAGATGACAGATATTTAACAGCTGACTGTCTTGCCAAACCGACGGTTTTGAAACCACTAAATGGATAAATCGATATATTGTTATTGATTCACTTAATTTTTTGAACGATATAATTTCACACTTTGCAATCAATATCAATCGTTCGAGGTACATTTACAAATTAATTTAGCATGTTGCGTAATTAATTTAAAATAAAATTAATAAAATTAATTAAATTAAAATAAAAAATTTAAAGTTTTAATTTTGCATCCAACTTTTGTTGGCTAATTCTTCTTCATATTAACCTTCTTTGAATAGACACGAGTCTAAGTACTCTACAGTGGAGAAGCAGTTCCTTAGACTTTGGCTCCTCATTGCACAGAAAAGGCAAATGAAATAATTGACTTAATGAGTCGAGTTAAGACACTTATTGGTGAAACGTATTCGTTTGAAATTTAAAAAACAAGATATTTAACTTGTCTTATTGAAGTAACAATACAATTTTTAACAGAAGCTAAAGTGATTAAAAAACAATTAAATTTAGAATTGAAAATGTGGTTTCTTTTTCGCACACGCATTGCAAACAAATAAACAATTCGATTTAACGTTTTCACTTTCAATCGGATTTTAATCAATTCAAAATAAAATTTCACTTTCATTAAGTCAGTTGGTTTTAATATTCCATTTCCATTTCCATTTCTGTTTATCTAAATTGATTTTATTGTTGTAGTTGCTGTTCTGCGTATGAACTTCTGGCTGAACATTTTTCCGATACAGATGTTTTTATTTTTTTTGTTATTGATAAATTAACTCACCGTATGATGATGATTTATATGATGATGATGATGATGGTATTTGGTCGCGTGATATGTCTGTTGGTAGTAGGAACATAATTTGAAGAGGTGCGTTAGAGCAGGAAATAAAAATAATAAAAATTTCAGGAGCAACTTCTTGGCTGCACCGACACCAATCACCAGCGGCAGCAGCCAAAATAATTTGATTTTGATTATTTTAATAATGAGAACTAAAGCCAGAAACGACAGCAGCAATTTACTTCTCAAGAATTTTTCTAATTAAAAATAAACAGAAAAAAAAGATTAAAATTTATGATATAAATTATAATAGCCTTTCCAAAGCGTAATATTTCATTTTATATACTGCATATTTGATAGTATTTCATAATATTTTCTTTGCTTTTACTCACGTATTTTTTTCATTAAAAATTTTCCTGCTAAACGTGCTTCTGACTGTTGCTTTGGTATTAATTCCAATTTGGCTATAATACCATTTCCTTCTATTGTCTTTGGCGATATGCGGAATGTTGCACCATTAAACATTATTTCAGGCAGCTTCAATTCGACATCATGTGTCATGGCAAACTGTACACTTTTGCCATATAAAGCATTTGTCACTTCTTCAATTGGTGTTTCGGCTACAGATGGATTGTCTATTGTTATTGGAAAGGAAAATAAGTTTTTTTTTTTAGCAATTATATAAATGTATACAGATATTGCTGGTTGCTTGGTTGGTTGCTTGAGAAAAGATACAGTGGACTATTGATAAGCTTTTGAAGTTCAAGGGACCAAGATAAAAGTTCCAATAATCGAAAGTTGAAATAGTAAATTTGTGATTAAAAATAAAGAAAGCGAAACCACATTATTCCCGCTTTTTAAGTTTAACTGCCGATTTACCGATATACTCGTACCCTCGTCCGTTCCGTTCGTATATTTGTATAGAAACTTTAAAAAAGGAGGAGGTTTCTAATTCGACAGCATTGTTTTTTTATGTATGTTACCTCAGAACTTTCTTACTCGGCGGATGGATTTGGATGAGCCTGCATTGGAAAGCTGGTGCTTACTGTGTGGCCCCATTTTAATTGCGGGCGCACTTATCTTTGACTAGAACTCAGGGAATGAATCCAGTACATGTGTGATGCATTGTGCTGGAACTAGAGGAAAGGGATAGTGAGAGAGGTAACAGTAGAGTTCTGCCACTCAGCTCTGAGCAACCTAAATTAAATGATTCGGTAAACGGAGTGAATTGAGCGCTCACTTTTTTTTTTTTTTTTTTTTTTTTTTGATAAATTTATACATATATTAATCAAACTGCAATACAACTCGACAGTAAGCTTATATTACTAGTGGATTTTAAGCTTTTCTTAAGTTTATTTAAAATAATATGTATAAAATATGAATTCACAAGCATTTTTTAGCAATGCTTGAGAAACTCTTATTATACACAACCGTTTCTAAGGTATGGGAAATGTATGTATGCATATTGAATATGACAATTGAAAAGGTTTATTTTTCTCAATACATTTTAAAGTCTTGCTGTCTTTGTTCTACGCTTATAATGCTTAAGCGACAGAAAAAAACTGGCATCAAGTATCGTTATGCTTGTTGAGTAAATTTACTAAACGGTATATTAAGTGTTATAATTTTTGATCTGACAATGCCTAATAAATATAGAAAAAGTATTAGAAGACAAACAAAGAAAGTAATTGAACTGCTTTTAAATAATAAAAAACAAATGAATCGGAAGATTTATGTGCTGGTGTTCCCAATAATAGACCAATTCTCGAAAATAGTATTGAGTGTTCAAGTTCCAGTGAAAGTGATGCAACGTCGATAAATAATAAAATAAATAAACAAATTATAATCATTAAATTTCTGCATTTTATAGATGCAGCTATATCAGTGGGTTATACAGAGGACACATTTATTAAGGACACCCAAACGTTTTTCCAGTTCGCGAAAAATCACATTAAGCTGCGAACTAATTACAAAAATAATAAAAATACATACTCGTAAATGTGTAATTATTAAATCAAAAATAAATTAAATGAAACTAAAGGAAATAGTTGAGATTTTATTAAACAATATATGCTGGTATTATATGTGAAGCTTATTCTACAATTATATAAAAAAGCTTATGAAAATATTGAGACTAATAAGATTTTCTAAACAACAATTAATAAAACATTATTTTCGCAAGCTTATTCTACAATTACAAGGATAAGCTTAAAATAATATTGCAGAAACAATATTTTCACGAGGGTTCCGTTTTGATTTTTCTACAATTGTTACGATAGCCCTTTTCAATATTATCTTAATTCTTTTTCAAGCTTAAGGCTTGTGTTGGTAAGCTTATTATAATATTTTTCTCATGTCTTTTGGTATGTTGGGATGATCTGTAAGAATTTGTGATACAATGCAATAATTAACACGTACAATATAAAATTAAAAATGTACTTATTGCAGTCAAGTCAAGAATAAAATGAAAATTCTTAAAAGATTAACGTAATGAGACACTAAAAAGTGTAAAAAATTTAACCGACTTAAAACAGGAACTAAAAATCGAAAATAATGAAATTTTTGGTTTGTATGATTTGGTATTGAACAACTTTCAATTTAAATTTTTTTTGAAAATTATTTTGGAAAACGCTTTGGAAACCGTATGGCATCGAATCAAATTGGTTCTTCTTTCTCGAACTAGAAGCATCATAATTTATAAAATAAATACGGGAGTTTTTCCTTTGTTGCGGTTGGCCTGTCTGTCCTTATACCTTCTTGTTTGAATGCAAATAATAAATCATATGTACGTCATATCTGTCCATCTCTCCGCACAGTTGTTTTTTATTTTTGTTTCTATTATTTGAAAAGCAAAAAAAAACATAGAGTTGTAACTATTGTTTTGCCGTATCTTCGGAATTTCTTTTAAACAGATTTTCTTATTCGAATTAAATTTTTTTAATGTTCATGTTATGAACCGAATTGTTGTTTTATTTCTATTTGTTTTGATAGTAAAAGTCTGTTTTGATTGTCGTCAACAACAAAAGTTTGTTATTTTGAAAAGAGAATGATAAATTGTATCGTGTAATATTGTGGAAGAAAAAAACATGTTGCATGTCATTTCTGACATTTCCTTGGCAATGGAATTCAAATGTTTATTTCTTTTAGTTTTCGACATTAGTTATTATTATTGTCATTATAGATAAATAGTAAAGAAATGTTTTAAAATTTTTAACATTTCAATTCTCTGCCATTTATTTGTGATAGTCAGGCAAAGGAAGATCATAAAAGTTCAAATTTGTTATATGCCATGACAACAGCAAAACTAAAATATCTTCGCATATTAATTAAAAATTTGTTTTGCTTTACCACCCTAAAATTCAAGGAATATTAAATTTAAAAAAAAATTGTTAAGACTGTAAAACATGGCTGAAAATTTGTTAGCAATAGCAACTCTTCTTTTTTATAGCACTTTAGTTTATCGCTTTTAACAAACACCGGACAAATTGACAGACATGAAAATATTTTTAATAGAAAAAAAAACATCTCTCATTTAGACACCTAAAACAATATTTAAAACCCGCCTTATAACGAAGAAGATGACGCGCAGGCCGGTGTGGGAAAAGAAACTGACATGAAAAGATCTTCTGTGTGGAAAGTGAAAGTTAAGTAAAATTTTTTTCTTCTTTTGAATTTAAGTAATTATCGAATTGTATTGCTTATAACCTAAAAACTATTGTAATGACTCGAACTTGAAAAGAGTAGAGCATGAGCCAATGGGACTAAACGAAAACTTTAACGTTTGCAGTTCTTCTTATCTGGGTTTATTGATCATTGAGTTGAATTTCAACTCACACGTAAAAATCATTAATAGAAACAGAATACGGGAAATATAAGACCCAGTTTATGTAATTTTGAAAATGTTTGAAAAATTAAAATTTTAGCGTTTGTTAAATCAAACGATTTTTTTTTGCAACTGCAAGTGAATTTATTTTTTGACAAACCTGAAAACTGGTAGCTGTTAATATTTTGTTACGCAGCCATGGTTTTCCTAATTTGAATTTTTTAAATAAATTAAACAACAAAATATAACAAGAAGCGAAAATTTAGAAGCCTTTTAGAAAGTCCATTGAAAACATTGAAGGATAAAAGTTTAAATTTAGGTGAAATGTTAAAGTTTAGACGGAAATTACATACGGAAACTTATCGGTTTAATTTAAACTAAATTAATAGAAAAACATTCAAAGTTCTCAAGCATTTGGAGAATTCTATATGTCGTATTCTTTTTTCACTCAGGATTTCCAATTAGATAAAATTTGGAGTTGGATAGAACTGCGTAGGTGACTTGAAATACACATAAAAACTTATGAGAAGGAGTAGACGCGGTCTTCAAAATGATCGGAGTTACATATATTGACATTGAAAATTTGTTTCGCATTAATAAGGACATCTTAGTTGAACAAATGGAAATATTGATTTTCATAATAAGTGTGGTGGCAGTGACTGCATTTGGTATGAAACAAATCATCTATTTATATATTTGTAATATTTTTGTATGTACTCTGTACATGAGTAGTTTAGTACATTCAGAAAAGGGTGTGTACATGGCATTTTAATTATTGCCTTTCATTGTTAACGAGCAATAAATTAACTGCCAAGACATATTCGGGCGTATCGCAATCAAGCTGATACCTTGTTTTGTATTTTTTTTCTGTCCCACAATCGTTATTCAAATGTGAAATTTTTTTAAAATTTAATTACGGCTAATCCCAAACTTCAAAGCATGTAATTCTGAATGAATTATTGAATTATTTAAATATCTTTTTGAAGTTAGTACAAAATGGCGTACATTTCAGGAATGCTTTTCCAAATTGTAAAATAGTTTCGAGAATAGCGAATTCTAGAGCAAATAATTAACTTTGCGAATGGTGTTCTAAAAATAATAAAACTCACCCGTAAAGGAGCGATCATTATCTGTATCAGGTATTTCATTCTGCTCCTCAGCCGAAATATTTTCCAGCGAATCCATCGCCAGTGTTGATTGTGTTGAAGGTGGTGGCTTTGTGGGTTCTGGTGATACATCCTCCTCAACATCATACTGATAGGAATTAAAATTTTTATAGAGTTTTAATCTCTGCGTTACGTTGACATCCTTTGCATCCAAGACATCATTCAAATAAAAGTAAACATTCTTTTGGAAGCAGGGAAATGTTGGCCGCCTGTAGCAGTCTCGTATGATACCAGACCAAAGATTGTTGTCGGCCAAAAAATTTTTTGCCAAACGTAAAAATATTGAATCTTCGGCTGCATTGTATTTGGTTTTGCTTTCTTTTTTTTGTGCTCTCGCTGAGAAGCTGGAGCCAGATGTGCGGCTGCTGCTGCTGGTGTAATTCTTGTACCGTAAAGACTTATTGTTGGCCGTAATTGGTGCAAATGTTGATGTTTGTGCTTCGCTACTACTGCTGCCATTTATATTGTTGTCATCAATGTGTTGCCGATGATAGTAGTGGTACTGTAATGTTGTTATTGGTATTTGTGAGGCAGTTATATTGAAATCAGCGCTATTATGGGTAACATTTTCATCCGCTTTTGCCACTGACATAGAATTTTCTATTATTGCTAATACTAGAATTATAGTTGTTAACAATAGCCAACTATGTTGTACTATGTGCCTGTGTCGCTGATGGGTTTGTTGCTGTTGTTCATATTTTGTTTTCAGCAAACCAAACCAAGACGTCCGATTGTGCTGATTTCTTACAATAAAATGTAATAATTTGTTTTCGTGAAATGACTGACAGTAAGAATCTGTTGTTAAATGATGTTGGTGATTGTGACATTTCGTTGTATTATTGTTCTTCAGTTGTATAGTCATTGTTGGCATTTCTTTAAGGATTTTTCTTCTACTGCTCGTATTATTTTTCACAGTTTTTTGTCTTTTGTTCTTCACTGAATTGAAGTTTTCTTCAAGTTTTGCATACATTTTGTTCGTTATTTTTCACACAATGATTATTTTAATTTCTTTCATCAAGGTAATGTGGATTTTAACCCTTTTTGTTAAATTTCATTCATATTTTTCTTTTACTTTATTCTCTTTTTCTTAAATCTAAGGAATATAATAAATATTTATTTAATTTTTTGATTTGTGCAACGCCAGTGAAAAAGAATTACGACTATTAACATCATTAGCATCAGCGAAACGCAGCGTTACCTTAACCAAATTAACAGATAAATATAATAAATTCTGTAGTTTTTCCTAGAGCAATCAGTGTAAGTCATAAGATTTTTGTTTGAAAATTTATTTGTAGAAGGATTCGGGCAAAGCCCCAGCTGAAAACAGAAAAAGTTTTCATCTAGACACTTTTTTTATTATCTTCTTAATTTTTAATTAAAATTATTAATTTTCAATCTCTAAGTTTTTATTTATGGTCCTCCAATATAAATACAAATAAAATGTTTTCTTTATTATTATTATTTATTCATTGTTTTTCTTTTTCCGAAATCCAATTTCTTTTTCAATAGCTAAAATTGCCCTCATTCCAAAATATACAAAATAGATGTTGTGCGCTAAGAAATAATTATTGTTTAATAAATTATTGTGAATAAATAATAGTTATTTAAAAATATACCGCAGATAATTTTTTCCTGATGTTGAAAGTTTAAATGTATTTTTCTTTTAGAATAGGTTTTCATTTCTATATCTTTTACACATCAATCAATTCAAAATATTAAGTTCCAGTTAAAATAAATAAGGAAATAAATTTATGGAAGAGTTTGTTTCATAAAACGGATGTCTTTTTTTTTTGCACACATTCCAATAATGGCGCCACAAAATGTACATAGAGTGAAACCTCTCATAAGCCGACACTCACGGTCGTGGTGTTTTGTAACTCAGATCGGTTCAATTTGAGCCGTTGGGTTTCAAAATGATTTTAATGGTGTTTTTGATGTGCTGGAATGCGACAAAGTCGTCTCTAGCAAAATGCTTCAAACGGACAAACGGATTTGTTTTTAGTGCTTCATTACAAGTACATATTTATGGAATCAGTGCATATAATTTTTTTCTTTAATTGGCAACATATTTTTCTGTGGCATTTTGTGCCTCTAAAGCTGACAACACGAGCTAAGCAAACAATTTCTTCAAATAAAAAGACATTTCTCATAATATGAGTCTGTACATTCGTGTTGACAGCGGAATCGCAATTTCAAAGCGACCAGCCAAACATTGGAAAAATATATGTTTGTACAAGCCTGCTGTGTAGTATATTCCGCCGTTTGCGTGTTTGTCAAACAGCTTGTACAAAAATCAAAAAATTTAAATATTTCGTCTGACGTGTTGTAACAAGCCGCTTTTGTGATATATTGTCAATTTCTTTCATTTATAACAAAATTTTCAGCGAGTGCGGTCATTGTGGGAAATAATGAAGAACAATAAGAAAGTAATGGAAACTGTATGGTTGCACACATTAGTTTTGTGTAGTATGTACATCTATTATTGATGAGTTTCAATCAAAGCGAATTAATTTCTAAAATTAAAACTTCTGTCCGCTTACGAGAGACTATTTCAATACAATTTTTTAAAATTTAGTGTCCGCGTTCGATTAATAGAGTGTCCGTCTATGGGAATACATTTTGTACGAAAAACTGGTGAAAATCTTTGTTCTACAAAATTTGTCGGATTATGAGAGATTGATTTCACTGTATGTTTAATCGCAAACTGTGAATTAAGCTTCAAAACTGGTACAAAATTAAAATTTAATTAATTGAAATTGTATTATGTTTTAATTGATTTTTTGTCCACTGTTTATAAAATAAAGTTTTACAAGTGCCACATTGTAAAAGTATTTAGCTGGATTCACATTGTAGTTCCCACAATGAAAACTGTTTACGATATTAACAAATTGAAGCCGCTATAAAGCAATTTTTGTTTGAAAATTAGCAATTTTTGGTGAAAGTTAAAAGTTATCTGTCTATGAAATTGTGCTCTAATAGAAATAATAAAAAAGAAACATGTTAAATTTTATTGTAAATTTATCGTCATTTTATGCTAATATGTCTATTGATCTTGCTGGATTTTGAATGTGCGCCAGCGAAGGCAAAACATGCAAAATATGCTTTAATAAATCGAAGCCAGCTGGCAGTTAACAAAAAATTTTGCACAATGCCTCCCCTGGTCAACGAACAGTAACGCTGCCTCAAACTAAACTCTAGCAGTGGTTGAGTTTCTAACTTCAGATCAGGTTTTATGTTTCATAATTTTATTTAAACAGATTAAAACTTAATTTCTTATTTTTTTACTTTAGGAATGTGATTATTATTTAATTTCCCTAATTTTTCACAACAGATTTTGATTTCATATATTTTAAATATTACATTTCCATTTTGTTATTATGTAAATTATTTTCAATGGCAGTTTCATAATCATCTTGCATAAATTAGTTTTTTTAAAGTTTTGAATGCTTTTTTGTAATAAAAAACAAAAGCTTATGGATGCAAGCGATGCACGCGGTGACCACAATTTTAAATTCAGAAAAAGCGTTGGTTTTAGAAATAAAACCTATTACGTTGTTTAATTTGAAAAAGATATATGTACATATAAACAAACAAAAAAAGATTTAAAAAATATTTAAAAAAATATATAAAAGCAAGTGAAACTGATTAAAAGATACTACGATTGGTCATGTGTTAAAATGGCAACGATTTAAAATATCAGTATTGCAAAACCATTGATAATGGAAAATGCTAATGAGAATATGACACATATAATACAAATAAATATTCATGCAAATAATTTCGTAACTTTTTCTGTGAATTATCTGTACCACATCGTAATGTTAAATTCCCCTGATGCTTGAAGCCGATGGGAATCCCGTGTAGACTACCCAATAATGATTTGTTTTGGCATAGATTTTTCACTGTAACCATGAAACAATTAATTAATTGAAATTATAATTAGATTAAAGAATTAAGGCATCATAGTGCAGTAGTTAGGTTAAGCTAGATGTCACAGGCTGAGCTAATTGGGGCCTTTGATATCTTTGTGATGCCTGAAACAGAGATAAGCGAGACCTCACATACATAGGTATGATGTATGTATATCTTAACCATGGTGGGCCAACGCGATACTCCAATAAAGGACTTTATTTCGCATCAGCAAATGGCCGTAGGTCTTTCACAGTCATACCGAGGCCTAACAGATTTTGTTCGCATATAACTTGAATGTGGCGTTCAGACTTGGAAAGCGTAACCACTAAATGCTGTACACTGTTTTCATTATTCAAAAATACTTTTGATTTGGAACGGTCCTTTATCTTGAATCGAAATACCGTACGTGTGCAATAAATTATTACTTCACTCCATTTTGACTTTTACATCCCGTGAAATATTAACTAATTATTTGCCGAAAACAGTGTTTACGTTTTACGCTGAACGTAGCTTAAGACATGCGTTTGGTTTTGCTACAAATATAGTTGTGTGCTTTAAAAGTGTACTGTTTCGGAAGCGCCTCAGGCAGAGTGGGGAAATAACGTGAGTGTACAGTAATGTGTATGTGGCGCTCATGGAGAAGCCTTTTTTGCATGTTTTTTTTACAGTATATAAATACGAGATTTGGGCAAAAAAATCGCTAAAACAGTACCTTAATCTGGCAACATTAACCAAACTGCTTTTCATTACGCGCCCAAAACGAAATTAGAAAACAGTAACATCGCACTCCAAACATAATTTTACAGTTATTATGGCGTTTTAAAGTTGGGATTTTAATTTGTCACACAAAATTATATTTTGAAAAGGATTGAAAAACCTTAAAAAAAATCAGATATCAAAAATAACTTTAAGGTCCAGCTTATCATGCACTAGAGAGTGAAAGTAAACTAAATGTTTAATAAAATTGCCGCTGGATAGACAAGTAAAAATGTTGAAAATTTCTTAAAATAATAAGAAGAAGAAGAAGAAATAGATTAGATTATTTTCACACAATCGATCAAAAATGAACTTGGTTGCTAAAGAGCCATTTACTTTCAATTTCACCAAACCCAGACACCTGAAATTGACTACAGCGAAACTTGCACACGATTTTTCTTAATCTTTATTTATTTTCTTTTTGGTGCAAAACATGTTTTAAAAAAAGTATGACATATTTGGGTCACCTTGCAATTCAGAGAACACAGACAGTTTAATAAGTTCCAGTTTTGAAGTTAAATTTTAAGTATTCGTATAGATTTGGCTATTTCAAAGTAACTTTCATTTAAAAAGTAAAAACTTAAATACTTTTTCAATCATAAACTGTGTTGTTTGTTTATTTTTTTATTTTTATGTAATTAACACTTTTTTTGTTTTTGTTAATTTGGTTTTTGGTGAAAGAGTAGGCTTCACTTTAAATGACGGCGAAACGACTCCAACGCTCTTGCGGTGATTTGTTTACACTTTCACTAAATGTATTTCCAAATTTGTTTTTTTCTTTAAAATTTCTGTTTCAATTTATTTTATCTGGTTTTCGAAATATGTAACTTTTTTGAAAAATTGCTGCTGTACAGACATGCGTTTAAATGTGTAACTTGAGCACAACTGAACACGACATGATCATGGCCAACATACAACACTTGAGCATTTTTTGTTAAAATTTTATTAACAAATTCACAAAATTGAAAAACACAAACCAGAAACCGGAATCACGTACTCAACAGTTACGAAAAGCAGCAAAAAAGTCTCCTTCCATGTAACTTTATTGAAATTTACCATTTATTTCTTCGATGAGTCTCTTCTCTTCCGTTTACTTTTCTTTTCTTTGTTTTTTTTTTTGCTTTTTCACTACTCAAAAATATATGTCTAAACAAAATTGTGTCTTCAGTTGAGTTTTCAGTATTTTGCAGCGTTTCAAGTGTTCAAATGTTGTGCTTTCTTTATGAGCTGGTGACAAACTGATGCTGTTTACACACCGCACACTGATTACGTAGTCATCACTTAAAGTGCTCAGTCAACAAACTACTTCATGGCACTCGCAATACATCACTGCAGTTCAAGACGGTGCCGACTCATTTGAAAACCATCTTCATGTGTTAAACGAAAAGAAAGTCTGCTTGCAATCTCTAACGTCAAGAAATGCTTTCGCCAAGCTTGTTTTCAAAATCAATTAAGAGAGTTTGCAAACAGCAAGAAATTAAATACGAGTAAGAGAGCGTTCGTTATTCAACAAGTGACGTTGAGTTTAGTTGACTCTTGGCTGCAAAAGCAAACGTTTTTTAAACAAACATGTGTTGCCAAATGTCGGGCTCTTTCTTAGTAAAAACAATAACAATAATTAAAACTCAAGGCAGCTTTATGTAAAATTTAAATGTGGTTATTGCAAATGCAACAATGCGGAGGTGAATTCTCTACTTCAAACTTAGAAAATACACGAGTGAGTTGGAGGAATCATTTCGGGTTCTCAAACACAATCGCGTCAACTGTTATCTGTCCCGATAGTACGAAAAGAGTTGTCAATGTATCCCTGCAAGGTATTTCGATCGTTATTTTTATTTCCCTGTTGTAGAACGTATTCATTTCGCTTATATTTTTTACATTTATCTTATCACAACTCAGAGTATATCATTAAGGGCCTCAACTGAATATAAAAGAAAGTCGTGCGATTATGTCCAAGAAAAATCGAATAGTATCTTCTTCTTACGATAATTGCAACAAAATGTGTAATCGAATGCGACAATGCTGATTTGCTCCATAAAAGGCAACTCAGATCGCATAGAAAATATTATTTCAAGAACATTTCCAAAAAACTAGAACATCGGACAGACCTGACACACATATGCAGTTTTAATCCCCATTATCAGATTTTTTAATACACTTGCAATCTCATAGTCAGTCCACGATCGTTAGGATATATCAGCAGTATTGCCAGTTCTTGTTCAATAGAAAACTGCCAAAAGTCCCAAATAGATATTTTGAAGGAATAGAGTAATAATTAGATGTGTTCCAGATGACTTTGGGCAAGGCTGTACTAAAGAGAGTAAAAAAAATACAGTTACTCTCCGAATGTGCCAAAGTTATTCAAAATTGCTGGAACGCAAAAATCCATCTTCTAATGCTAATGCTGCCTAGTTTTTAAATCAAATGTTATTTAAGTGATTTTAGACGCTTAAAATGCATAAGATTATAAAAACAAAAATTTGCACCATTGCCAACAGCTGTAAAAAGTAAATGAAAATGAGTGAAAAAAATCAAAGCAACGTATTTTTTTTTTGAAAAATCTTTCATTTCGCTTTTTAATAAATTTGTACATAAAAACTTTTTTCCTGTATTTGCAAATTTACTGATAAATTTTATATTTTATTATTATATTAAATTTTATATATTTATATTTTTTTTATATTGATATGTAAACAAAAAACAGCTGAGTTTTGAACTCTCATCGGAACTTACCCAAGCAAAAGTTCTTAAAACATTTTTACAGGAAATTAAAAAAATTATTCTCTCATTCGCTCTTAAAATTGCACAAAAATTGTTATCTGCTATGCTTTTCGGTATCTTTTTACAAGTTCGGTCTATTTTGTTACGCATCTCGAACGGACCTATTAAATAGTATTTTGATACGAGCTTACATTGTAAGCATTCCCCACTGACAATTAAAGTGCCGAATTTTCGAAATCATAATATGGAAATATGTGACTGCCTAATTTTGTGTAGCGGATATGAACTGCACGTTTATTATTCTTGCGGTTAAATACCCGTTGTGTTTTTAGCCCAATAAGTTTTTTCTTTTTAAATTTCATTTACTTCGCGTTGCTTAAAACGAGCAAGATGTTTAATCTCTTCGTACATCAACGTACATAAGTATTTTATTGAAAAAAAAAACCTGAAAGTTAAACATTTTACGAAAATATTGATATTCAATTGATGAATATAAAATTTAGAAATTTAGAAATCTTTTATACTCGGATTTTTATTAAGTAAAACACACAAATGCAAGAAGATATTTCATTGCCATATACGTAGCAGCAGGTTTCCACGCAAAAAATTCTCTTTCCTAGTCAGCCTCCATAAATAAATAAAAGTTAAATAATATTTCAGATGATGTTTCCTTTCTTGCATTTTCTCTCATATCGAGATGATCGTCATATTGTGCACCTATACATTTGTATGGCGAGAAGTTTGTTGTTGGTTTGTCCATTCGATTTTGCTTCGGAAGAATTTGAATTGTTTGTTTTTTGTTTTCTCTTTTAAAAAGTTTTTCTGGTTAAAAGATTTCCAAACGTAATCCTGCTTGTGTTTCGTGTCAATGTTGAACTGTTTGAAAACAAGTTTCAGTCACCATCACCTGTTGCTCCACATTGTTTCGTTATGGCCATTTAGAAAATTCATGTTTAATGCGAAAAGTTTAAGGAGCTGGTTTATCGGTTTGTTGGCCAATTATGGCGAAGCAAAACAAAACAAAAGAATGTTAAAAAAATCAGCAAATAAGTAAATAAATAAATAAAAAGAGAAGTTCAATTTATGTTTAAGTAAGAGAATCTTGGTCAGAAGATTGACCCACAAACAAGAGGTGCAATCATAAAATAAATATTTATTTTTAGATATTGCAAATGCGAGGAAAAGATTTCTTCAAGATTTTCATTGGAGGAGAGGACAGATCATAAATTTGGGTTTTTGAATCAAAATGTTTGAAAGTGAGAAATTTGATTTCTGCATCACCTGGAATGAGTGCCAGCATTCATTCTTTGAAAAACAGAATGACCAAAATTAAAATTCCAGCGGAGTGAAATGAAATGTTTAAGCATGTGTTCTGTTTCTTCCTTTAACTTCTCAAAATTCATTCAATCTTTCCATTTCAACAGTCTTATTGGAAAAGGAGTATTTTGCATATTTGCATGCTTTTTTTAGGAAACTGGTTATGAGAACACAAAAAGTCCATAAAAATTCATGAGGTGCAAATTCACACAACCGAACAGTTTTGTGGGAAACAAAAAAAAAAAAAAACTGTAAAAGTTGCGCATAAATTTCAGAACATGACGCAAATCTAGGCACTGGTGTCTAAAACTGCCGTAATTTGCCTCTCATTTGCTTGATGATTTAAAAGTGGAAATTATTACGAAAGGAGGGAACGTGACTGTGAGAGACAAATAAATCACCTTTTTTTCCTTGGGTAAAAGATAACGTGGGCTTATAAATAAACTATAAGTTGTATAGAAAGTCGTTCTCTTTTCTAGATATATATGGGGAAATCCTACGTGACGAACTTTATACTGGTATGTTTTTTCGGATTAAAATATAAAAATTTAAAGTCTTTCAAAAGACATACCGTCATCCTATACATGGTGTTTAATTGGATTTAGGTGTACTTTCGAATGGAAAGCACCATAATTTGTTGATAGGTATTTGTTGCGAAATAATTGATCACAAAATTGTGTGACGTTCGCTACAAATAATGAAAATAGTTTTGAGAGAAAAAGAGTAATTTTTAGCGAATATAGCATAATAATGCATACGAAATCTAATATCGGAAAGAAAATTGAATATAAGAGAATTGTAAAATAAATTATTTGTCCTCAAAATAACGCATAGTCGTGTAGCCTTTGTGACGCACGCAACGTGCCGAACTTTACATTTTTTCTAGTAGCATATACCAGTACATATTTTTAGACAACTACTTCTTGTATTACAGAAACTGCAACTTCAACAATATTTGTTTTTATTAACGATGAATTTATGAATGAATATAAATATGTTTATATATGAATTTTATGTTTTGATGAGTTTGAGTTAATTTCTTGAATGCTCTCCCTGATAATTTTTCCGAAAGAAAACCTCTTGTATTTTTATATGCGTGGTCTGTTCAAAAGAAAAAGTAAATTTTGAATTCTTTTGAAAAGTATTTATTTATTCATCAACATCCATTTTGTCCCCTTAAAAGTAATCCCCTTCAGATTAGTGCACTTATGCCAGCGCTTCTTCCAATTCTCGAAGCACTTCTGAAATGCGCTTTTCGGTTTAGCCATCAACTCGTTCTTCGATTCTGACTTTATCTCATCCATTGTGGCAAAATCCTTTTCTTTCATTAGTCTTTTCAGTCTTCTTCAGGAATAGGAAAAAGTGGCAGGTGAATAAGGCGGTTGAGGCATGATGAGGGTGTTGTTTTTGGCCAAAAAATTACGAACAATCATTGATATGTGAGCTGGTGCATTATCGTGATCCATGATTTTTTTTCCGAAATTCCGATCGTTTGAGCCGTATTGCTTCTCGCAAACATTGCATAACTTCCTTGTAGTATGCCTTATTAACCGCACGACCTGTTGGCAACAACTCATGATGCACCACACCATTGTAATCGAAGAACAAAAACTCCCCTTTCCTTTTGAACAAATCTCGTATCTACTGCAGACATATAAAATATAAATGCATTTATATTGGTTTTTCAAATTTATAAAAGTCGTGAGAAGTTGAAGTAAAATTCCATGCAAAATGGCTCAAATGACGTTAGTATGGGCGAAGAATAAGAAAACAAAATAAGAAATACAAAAATATTTCATTAAATTTTTGGGTTACTCAAAATGTGACGCACCTTACAAGTTTAAATATGACAAAAAGGTTTTTTTACTTGTAGAATGTTAATTTTATTATTTAATGATAAGCAGTTATGAAATTAATTAAAAATTATACACGTGACGCTCGTTACAACACCAGTATCTGAGCTTTCATATCTAATTTGCAACTTTCCAAAATAGTAAACAAAATAATTTTTTTTAATTGAAGAGAATTTAAAGAATAAAAATATGGCTTTCCATCGGACTTTCCATCTATGTCAACAGGACCATATTAGTCCGAAAAAGTTGGCATCACTCTTTCTGATGTACTGTGTGAAGTGTTGCTCCTATAGCGGTTTATTATATCAATGCATTTTTCACTACCAAAAGTCATAACCATTTGTATTATGACATTTTGTTATGCTTTTTAGCTGAAAGAAACATAATTGATTGCTGCATGAATTCATATTGGTGTTTGAGCGATGTTGCCTACGTATGGAGGGCTTCGACGGGTACTAGTGAGAAACCTTTAGTGCAGAAAAGACACAGGTGGTGAACTAACCCAACAAAAACTAGAGCTTGTCTGGAAGCATTTTTGTAAGGGAAACAACATAATGGAATCACTGCAATTGCGCTTTTGTAACGCCGTGGAGCATTACTTTATGTGTCCAAGACGACAAGTTCACAAGAATGCATTTTTCAAAGCAGAGTATTCACTTACTTCAGTCCATTTCGGCAGCATTTTCGTAAGCTTTTGTTCCTAAACATGCAATGTATTGCTTTCGGCAGCTTTTCGTCCTTGAGATGTTTTATTGCGGCATTATTTTTTAAGCAGACGGAGAACCATTTTATGAAGGAAAATGCGAGATTAAAAGTATACGCGCACATTCTTACAAATGAGCTCAGCAGTTGATGTTGAGCAATTATTTGAGTACTTTTTCTGTTAAATATTTCTTTTTTTTCGCGTTTTGGAAATTTACAAAGAAAACAACTGTCTAGAGGATATTTTCAACTTCATTGCCACTAATTTTCCGATTCTTCTTTGCAATTTATGGCATTGGTATTTAGAATTTTCCTTACAAATTATAATTAAAACAAGACATCGGCAAAACAAGTTCATTATTTTCAGTTAATTTTTTCTTTCTTTCATTTATTTTTCATATTGTCTGATTCGTTTCTTGGTTGCATAATATTTTCTAATATACCAGCACATAAGTTCAAATGGTTTTGTGCAAAATACAAACACACGCAGATACATTTGTAAGTTTTTCACTTCTAAGAAAACACATTGAGATTTATTTATCATTTGTTTTCTTCAGTTCATTTTCCTCATGATGGTTTAATAACGTGGGCTGGCGGAGAGTGCCAGTTGTTCTTTCACTGTACACTTCATTTGACATTTTTGTTAAATGTGAAATTTATTCTTGTGTAACCATGGTGAAGGCTATTTTTTCTTCAATTTTCAAAGCTGCCGGATTAAGAGTGCTACATGGGTATTTCCGTTACAAAGTCCTGCTTGAAACACCTTAATTTCGAAGTGCTTTAAACAACAGGTGCTTTAAAGAATAATAAAAATCTTCTTCTTACAGAACATTGTCTAAACACAAACTGTACGTGACAATGAAAAAAAAATAAAATATCGGAATCGGTTAACCTTGCAGTTCATCCCGGAATTTTTCCGTTAAGTTGGACTCATTCAAAACAAATTTGCAGCATCCGTCAAAGTTTCGTAAATCAGTTTGACAAGAAATTAAAAACATAAAAATTCGAACCACCAGAACCAGAATTTTGGAAAATTTGCGGCAACCAATACATTTCTTCAAGTCTATAAAAAAAAAAAAAAAAAATTTTCCAAGGGTTAGCGAAACACAAATAAATTTAAAAAAAAACTTTTTTATAAAAAGCCCCACATTACTAATTAATATTATGACATACAATAAAAATTGAAGGTGAAATAAAAAGAAGAATTAATATAAGTGAACATCTGTAATTTATTTGACGAAGACTTTGAGAGTTATTCGAAAAAAATAATTTTGCTAAATTTTTCGCCAATAAAATTTATGTGGAAAAAACTATTTTATATTCGAAATTTTTTAAAATATACTGAAGCGAATCGGTTCATTATCTCACGATCCCGATCCCTTGATGCGTTCTGCAGTTATGAGATGTTTACATACGAATATATGCAAATCCACACACACATACACATACGGACATATATTCGGGAGAGCAGCATTCGCTGAATCACTAATCCGCCGAAGTAATACTTGACTGTAGTTCCAGGGTATAACTGAATGGGAGAATGACGAAAGCGGTGGGCTTTAGTACGTAGGCGCATTATAATATCTTTTGAGGATTCATTCATACTGACAGCATCGCGAAAATAGTCAGAATCGACTCCCAGCATCTCAAAACGTCGAAATATTAAACTTGACTTGCGTAAATTGGGTAAAATTAGTACTTTTCTTTTGGGACCAGTTCTCAGAAGATGTGTCCTGCGTATGCAAAGCATGCACCGAAACTAAGGAAAGAGATAGTGATAGAGATGACAGCTGGAGGAAATCTTCATTATTTTTACAACTCTGCTTTTGCACGTTTTTTGTTTCTACAGCTGTGTTGCAGCATCTCTG
This sequence comes from Dexiosoma caninum, assembly GCA_963924685.1. Taxonomy (NCBI): domain Eukaryota; kingdom Metazoa; phylum Arthropoda; class Insecta; order Diptera; family Tachinidae; genus Dexiosoma; species Dexiosoma caninum. The sequence goes on along the minus strand of OZ004725.1, from coordinate 128,916,269 downwards.
TAGAGGGTCCAGTAGAGGCGTTAATTTTGAAGCTAAAGAAGAGCCAACAATTTTTTTTTGGTTATTTATTTTGCCCACGTTTCCGTTGCTCAAAGAAGTACCAAAAATTGAAGTACAAAAAAAACTACACAAGCTCTTTGACAGATGGTTAAAGATTTTTCGTTCCGATCGAGTAGCAAATAAGAAAAAATTAAGTTATATGTGCATATGCATGTAGAGGGTGGCCCAAAATGACTGAAGTGATTTGAGTTCAACGAGCCATAGTGTCCCTCGCAATGTGCGCTGTGCCTCCCTCCATCCTGATTGAACCATACTTGCGGATAGTTTTCCACGGCTGGCCTTAAACAATTTTTCAACATTATCCGATATTTAACACCAGCATAGTCATTGGAAATGGGCTTCGTCGCTCATAATTAAATTATGAATAAAATCATGATTTTCTTCTGAAATAAAGTGCAACGATTTTGGCAGGTTGTTCAATTGTGTACTGTTTTATTTTCAATTCCCAAAGTCTTCTTTACAAAATACTGAAATACATAATTATAATAATAAAGCTATAAGGAATTGAAACACCTTCGCTCCTTGTGCGCCACCCTGTATTTGCAGTAGTATGACTGAAATGAAATGCAAATTGAAATTACTAAGACTGCGGACATTCCTCATTTGCACTAAATTAACAATTTGTGTTGTTATTAATTGTACTTTTCGAGTTTCACTTTTCACTTGTCACCTATTTTACAGTTATAAAAATGTAACGATGGAATTAGTCGCCCGATGATAAATAATCAAGTCATTATTTTATTTATTTATAAGTCGATTCAATAAATTATAATTTTTTTTAATTCGATTGTGGGGATTATTAAACTCAAGGCGGTGCACACGTTTTAAACAGATTATTTTGCTTTAAAATTTTACTTCATACAAACCAAGTAAATATTTCGTACAACAATTTGAAACAATTTTAAAATTAGAATCATATATAAATTAGAATCATAAATTTGAAACAACTTTTATTTTGTGATTTGTTTGCTGATGATTATTTTCTTTGATTGCGTTGACGTCTCTTGTTATTTGTTATTTCCCTTTATTTTCTTTTCACTGAAATCCCAAAATTGAATTTCTAAAGGTCACCACTCATATTGTGTTGAGGTTTTCTTCTTAAATAACAAATTACATAATGATTTCCAAATCTGTTTAGTATTCTTGGCTGGCTTAAGACAACCAAATAAGAAGTTCTTTTCTTATGTAATTCCTTCTTTTGTTTAGTCTTTTATTATTGTTGTTGTTTTGTTTCTTCAAATACATTACGAAACAGGGCCAGTAAAAGCAGGCATAAAAAGAAAAACAAAAGCAAGAGGTTTTGCTGTTAAACTTGACTTTATAAAGAAATAAAATTAGCTGAATGTACGGCATGATGGTCTTGTTGTTTTATTGTTCAGCTTGAAATTTGTTATGTTAAGAAGACACGTACAGGTGCACCTTTTGACCCCCATTCTAACACGACTTACATTTTGTGACGTATTCGTTCGTTTCTATTAAAAGGTTCCACAACTCGAGATAATTTGATTTCCGATCGCCAATTAGACCAGTAGACGCGTTCGGGAAATTTAACTTTATGATAAAAAATCTGGTTAACTTTCTTAAGACGACTTAAGTTCTTTTGTCAATAAAAGGGAGTAAAATAGAAAACTATACGATCGAAAATGTTTGCTTTTTAATCGTATATCCCTTCTAGTATTTGATTGAGCAAGACACTATCGTAAAGGGTAAGTTACGTGTTAAACGAGGTCCACCTGTACATAAAAATTTTTTGTGAGGGAATGACGCGCACTGTAGGAATTACAATAAAAATGTTTTACTGATAAAATCAGATAAAATCACATGCCCATGTGGCATGTATACAATTTTGGTATATGTGCTGCGCTCTCACTCGAAAATCCGTACCCTGGCTAAAATCAAAGTACTAAATTAAATTAATATGTTAAGGAAGTCTTGACAGCAGGCAAAGATTGCTACATCTTTCAAAGTTAACCCACTTATAATCGTTTTACATTGATCTTAGTTCTATAGAATTTGGCTCTGAGTTGTGCACAAATTGCAATTTTTGTATTTGGAATACAATAAGTAAATGCGCTACATAGAAATGAATGTCCTTTGCTGCAAATCGTTTGTTGTGTTTGGCAGATTCAGTTTACAACATGACTTCACTTAAATTTTTTCTTTCTTTTCTTTTAGTGATGCGTAGTCTTCTCAGTGTTCCATATCTTGCAATCAATCTGAAATGGAATACATCAAGTAAATACAATAAATAAATTGGCATTCCATTCTTCTCAATAAAGGCGTACTGCGTCGTGAATATATAATTCGTGTTAAATGTCTGTTTTTGTCAATTTTTATATAAAATTCACATTTCGTTTTAACTTTTCATAATAATGCACAATATGCATGTGCATATTTGCTCATACATGCATACGAGTATTATGTTCTAATTTCATATTTTGTAATAAAGGCATACTCTTGCATATCTTGCAAAGTGTTTGCTATCACACATAACAAAAAAAATATATATATGGAAATTGAAAAAATAAAAACTCGTATAAAAAGAGATAAACTCAGCAGAAAATGGATCGAAGAGGATGTAACGATAATTTTGAAACTCCAAGAAACTACGGAAGCAGAAGTATGAAAAACCATATGAAGTTTCTAAGCTATGCGTCTACTATAAGTACTCCTGTTGCATTTTGCAATTGCAAAATTTTGCCATTTTAAATATACACGATTGTGAGTTCGTATAATATTATTAAATGCGGCCCAACGGCCAGTTTTACTGTCAAGTTTTTTACACATACAGCTGTCAAAAATTCACGTTTTGAGCAATTTAAAAGCAAGTTCATTTGCCAAGACGTCGTCGCTGTTGATGTGAATAGTAATCACGGGCCAAATAGCCGCATATTTGATCGCATAAGCTTTCCGAAAAAGCGTATTGGACAAGTGGGCGTGGTACCTCCCATGCAAACTGAATATTGGTTTTTGTACAGTTTGAAAACTGTTAAAGCAAAATCTTCTAAATTTGGTAGAAATGACTTTGTAATTTAAAAAAATCATCAGTCAAAAACTTGGGAGGGATTGGATAAGTGGACGTGGTACCACTTATACAAACAAGAAATTCAAAATCGACTTTTTGATTGATTATGAAATGTGTACTAGAATGTAGTTACGTAGTTAATAAAGAAATATAACTGAGAAATGAAATGAAATTTTCTATCGAATGACATTTCGAGAGAAGGTATTCGATCGACGATTTGGGACCAGCTGTTTTCTTCACCATAACATGGAAAAAAACTGGCTAGAGAATTTTAAAGGAAGTTCGCATCAAGTTTTGAAAAGTATGAGTGTATTAGTAAACAAGTGAGAGTGTATTGAAACATGCTAGGCAAAACTTTTTCGTGTAACCCTCAAGTTGGTTGCAAAGAAAATACCATTAATGACGAGGATGCCTATTTTTTTTCTTTGGCATTTGAGGTAGCGTTAAAAATGCCTTCGCACTTACAGAGACCATCGTCCTCTGTGTCGAGTGGTGTTACCACTAAAAAATTCCCTCCTCCTCCTCTGGGCAGATTCCTGCCCGGGACCGCTCTCCGTATTGCTTCGGAAAGGCCTAGAGCGGCGTCCCATTCCGACCGCCATTTACTCACCCACGTCTGGGTTTGCCAAGTTTGTAGCAGGCACCGGCCTGTGCTTCCTGGTCCACGTCAGATTGGGACTCGTTCTGCAGCAACGCAGCGAGGTCCCTCTTCTTTCTCCGTAGAACGTACTCTATGTATTGCGACACAGCGTTCCAATTACTCTTGCAATCGAGCATCCTCCCTATCACGCTGGCAGGAGTGAATCCGCCAACCCGCTGCCATTTTGCATTCCTTTCAGTATGCCATTTGATACAGTCGAAGACAGTGTGTTGTGCATCATAATCCATCATACCGCAGTAAATGGAATCGGAACCATCTGCTCGGCCCATGCGGTCCCGGTACTTTTGGAAGTATCCGTGGCCCGAGAGGAATTGTTACCCTCTCTATTCCATTCTGAAAAGTTGCATTGCACTTTTTTTATTGCAAATATTTACGCGGCATTACTCTCATTTAGAGTGCTTTAAAATGGCCTTATAGCGGACCAATAAAGAGTTTTTTTTAGAAAAATAAAGTGATTGCATCCTTCCTCAAGTTTAATAAAGCATATTTCATGCGCATAAATTCTTGGTCCCAGTCACTAGCACAAAATCTTTTTCTCATAAAAAACGTGTTACATGCGCGAACGTCATTCCCTCGTAAGCAAAATCGAATGCAGTATGTTTGTGGTTCATTATGGATGCCTGCCCGCCGACTGCATGAGTAATTAATTTACATGCAAATGATACTCGTATGTTTGTTTCTGTTATTAATATCAGTTGGTTTTGCTTCGATTTTTGGTTGACTGATTAATGACTTGATTTTTTTTTTTTTTATAACAATTTTCACTTTTATTTTTTATCGTTCATAAATGCGGTGTAATAATTTCTAGTTTAATGGTTTGCTGCTCGAGATTTTATAACTTTCGATTGTTTCGTTTAAAGTTAAAGCGAGAAAAACTTGGGCCAACATCACTCTTATTAGATAAAAGTTTTAACACGCAACATCATTATCGTCAGTCAGTTAGTCAGTAGTTTGATTGTTTTTGTATTCGTTTAAATTATGAATTGAATAAATTTAAAGAGTATTGGTTTTCATTTTAAATGGAGAAATATTGAAACATTTTATCACGTATGTATTTACTTTTGAAGCTACTAATTGCAGTACAGTGCTTCACAAAAGTTTGTATTTTTTTTTTGTTATATTTTTTAAAGTTCTGCATACATTTTTTTATTAGTTTGGAATCAATTTTTCCGTATACGGGACAAGTGAAGATTGTTATCAAATATTTCGATGTAAAAATAATCACGTTGTTATTTTTTTCCTCTACCGTAACAAATACTTTCATTAATTTTAGCTTTCGCTTAAATCCAGCGAATTAAATGTACAATTTAAGCCACAAAAATTCAGCATGCAATTTTCTAATTTCTAATTATCTTTCCCTCAGCCAGACTGTAAATGTGTTTGTTGGTTACATTTCGTTAAGATCACACAAATATACATGAAAATTTAATTTAAATTGTGCTTTAAGTTGAGTGAGTGTTGGAATTAAAAACTGAAATTTACAAAAAAGAAAAAAAACAAACAATGTCATTATTGTCATTGTTATGCAAACGTCTTTTAACGTTGTCTTTTATTTTAATTGTTTCAGTTTCTGACATTATAAATATTTTTATTATCAAATATTTCACATTATTGTCTTTAAATGAAATTTGAATGGTGACATTCAAACTTTGATCCGAAGAACATGACTTCTGGCAAAATTATGATTTATTTTAAATTTTGTTTTTGTTGCTGTTTGTTTCGAAAAGTAAAAAGCACTTTAATGTTTTCACATTTTTATTTATTTATTTTCTTTTTATTAACTTTACATAATCTTTCGGGCTGGTTGAAATGTGAAATAATTTCAATTGTGCACTATAACGGACATGAAATGTGAGAGCATTCAACATTTTTTATAATTCAATTTAATTTTGTACGTATTAAGATGACGTTAATTTACGACATACTACATACATACATACATACATACATACATACGTACGGAGTAGTTGTTAAAAGCTTTACTTTTATTTTTATTTTTTTGTTTATGTTTATGTTTTAATTAAATAAGTTCAAATGCGTTATAAGTGATTTTTTTATGGCAAGAGAAAATAAGCCTAATGAACAATAACACGTAAATTACATACATATGTATGTGTGCGTATATTTATGTGCATATATTCATGGATGTATATATGGATGTGTGTGTGTGTGTGTGTGTGTGTGTAATACTGCATTGCTTTTCCCATACCAAAATAATTCAGCATTTTGGGTAGAAAAAATGGGGAAATCTATTTCTGCACCAATTACTAATGTTAACCACCCTTTGCCCTGCCTAATATCGTCAACCAGGGCAATCAAAACCTAAACTCCAATAAAAATGTCTACAAAAATCGCCAATTCTAAAAATGGCCATTAAAACCTAATAAACACACCATTAAATGGAAGGATTAATTACAAAGCAGATACAAATAATATTGCACTGAATTATAGACATTTAGTAAATAAAAGATGAGTATTATATGGGAGTAAATATTGTCATGATTTGGAAGGATTTTTGCATATACCCGTACATATACATATGTTTACTTTTATTTTATACACGTTTATATATGTATGAACATATTAATGTATGTATGTATATATCTATGTTAAAATTTTGTAATTAATTATTTACTAGTTATGTATTTATATAATTTCTTACCATATTCATAGAACGTTTTTTGGATTTGTGTCGAAAACAAAATCCTAATATAAAATTAAAAATTTCAAATCCAGAGTATAATTTTATGAATATGGCTGTAAATAAATTTACATATTTTGAATTTAAAAAATAGTTTTGACAAAATAATTTTTCTTTTCCTTTCCTTATTATTGTGAATAAATTAAATTAGAAAGTAAAAACTAAATAAGAAGCTACACAAAGTAGTGGCGAAAAATGTTGAACAAATAAAAATTAGAAGAACATTACTGACCTTAAGCATGAAAATGTTATAATTTAAAAAAAAATTAAAAAAAAAAACGGTCAAATAAATAACAAGAAACAAATAATTAATATATAAAGATAATAATTTACTTCTACTGATGAGCACACATGGTGGAAAAAAGGCGAAGAACGCTCAAGATGTATGAGCCTTCGAAAACAGCATGTTCTTCCGTTCTGCTAGTGTTTGTCAGTGTGATTTACAATTTTGTCTTTGATTTAGTTTGTTTCTTAGTAACTATCACATGTAATTGTTCACATTGTATGTTATCGATCATCAGACTATTTAAAATTGAAAACTTTCAACTAATTTTTATAAACTGAGGTTCGAAATAAGACACTCCATACTTATGCATGTATTTAACAATTCAAATAATTATTATTTGTCAGCTGTTCCAAGTGGTAAATGTTTCTGTTACTGATCTGTTTGTCAGCTCTGGTTTAGAAATTTAACACAATGCTCAACAGTAGAGTTGCATAACAATTAAGCACTATTTTTTATCCCCACAAACACCTGTGTCTTCTGTTAAAGAGGCACCCATCTTAATTGTTTCTTTCTTTAATATAAAAATCTTAAATATTTTAAAATTTTTATTGGCCATTTTTTTTTATTTTATTTTATTCGGTTTGCTTTAAAAAGTCATAATATTATGAGCACTATTAGATTTCGTCTCATCATTGTACTACATGTTAAAAATAAGAATTATATTTCAATTAGTAATTCCCACAATGAACCAACAATAATGGAAAATTTAATTAGCGACGAAACCGGAAATGTGCTCTAACAAAGTCTTGTGGGCATTAAATATGCTGTAAAAATATAACGAATGGCTTAATTGAAAAATAATACACTTATTGTTCCAGAATTTCAAATTATTTGTCTTGAAGATAGGAAAGGTTTGTTTATATTTCTTATTTTTCGATATTACGTCAGAAAAGTAAAAGAAAAAGTGAGAGCCATTGAACAAAATTGCGAAATAGGGCGAAATGGTGTCGGTGAAATATTTTCTCGATTTATATCGAACTCTTTTAAGAGTTGTTATAGACGGGATCTCAACAACAAGTTCAAAATTAATTCAGGGCCATCATTCTTTCTCTTACTCTTTTTTTTATCTTTCTCAAAGACCTTCTGTGTGAAACTACCAACCCTAGCGACTCTTTTGCAGCTGACCGCAGCATTTGTCATTCATGTTTAGTTAATTATATGGTGACTTCGACTGGGATCGCGACGATGCGGCGGAATATTAATGATTCATAGTGACCTCACCAAAAAATATGCTAACAATATCGATTCAACGCTCAAAAGATCCAATGCTGCATGCTTTTACATCGACGCATGCCCGCTCAAGCTATTTCACCTGTTCTTATGAAAATTCGGTGTGATGTTAGACGGACTGAGCACATTATCCAAATCTAAAAAGATGCATTCAAGTGCCTCGACTTCTTAAGACGGTGTAAAACATACTTCTCCCCAGCCATTCACCGTACGTACCCCTTATACCCCTTACAACCAACCAAAAATGGAAAACAACTCTCATATACATTTTTAAAGTTACTGGACCGTGTACTAGAGAGGACGAAGAAACTCATTAGTGACAGTAAAATAGACAACTCTATTGACTCTCTTGAGCATCGTAGCAACGTGGGGTGTGTTTCGTTACTCTAATGGGACATGCTCTAATGAAATCGGGGAAATAATTCCCAAATTATAATTAATAAATTATAGGCTGTAGAAAGTTTTTAAATTTATATTTCTCTAGATTTTAAACACCTTCCGGAAACAATTTGAAATTTTTTTGTTCTTGAACCAGTGTTTCAGGGATGTGATTCACGTATGCAAACAAACTAGAAAATAACAAGTACAAACACGACGTCTTGCTGCTTAAATACCGGCGAAGGACGGCGCACTAATCCACATGAAAAATAATTTTTGGCTGCACCGGTGCTTTAATACACGATCTTCTGGTTGCAGAGTCAACTCGCTAACTAGTCAGTCGGTAGTTGTGGCTTTTCATTGCAGCTCACTTACAAAATTCGAATTTGCAAATTCCATAAACTGTAAAATATGTCCTCCGTATGAAATAATACATTCTCTTCAAAAATAAATAATTAAAAATTTAAAGCAAATGTGCAGAAAGATTTAATTATTAAAATATGTTTTTTTTTTGTTTGTTTTCAAGTAATTATTCTATGGCATCTTAATTAAGTTGTTTTTCTTATTTCTTGCTTCCATTACGGGTATGCGAGTGAATGACTCTTCTGTAACTGCTGGATTTTGTTAAAATATTTTCAAAGTTTTTCTTGTTTTCATTAATTGCGACACTTTCAGCGCTCTTTGATGTGCGTCTAAGAATTTTTGCTGCTTTTTTTGAAGCTGCTGATTTACGTTTCAATTATTAGAGCGGATTAAAATCGCTATTACGGTTCATCGTCAAATGCATTGAATTTAAAATCACAAAGAAAAAAAAAACTGGAAATAAACAGCAGCAGTACATAAAGGAGAAATGTGAAAAAAAATTGAAATATTTTGTTAAAATACTGCCTGCTGCTTTTTTTTTGTTTTTTTTTATTTTAGTGCCAAATAAATTGCATGTTTTGATTGCTAAAACATCTGATAATTCTTTCTTGCCACTAAAAAAATTAGTTAAAAAAATTTCTTTCAATTAAAATTTTACCCTAAAAAAAATTTTTCAATTTAAATGATAAAATTTCAATTAGAGTGCTTTTTATCTTGAACTGACAAATCATCTTACATTTTGGTGTACACCAGGTAGCGTTTCTTCATCAATGAATGCACTTTTAACCTTTGTGGAGATGCGGAGCATTTTGTCGACCACAGATCAGCAATGAATCAAGTTTTCGTTACTCATAGGCTTTCCCAGCAAAACATGTAAAAAAATGTAATCGAGTTTGGAATTTAACATTTTTGGTGGAATCACTTCCCAACTCGATTGCCAACTTAATGATTTTAACAGGGCATGGGACTAAAATAATTGCTTCTTGAGAAGTCGTAACTTTTTTTTATTGAGTGAAATGGTTATTTTTTTTTACGCAGAAAGTTCTTATAACTAAATTTACTTTTTTTTTCTTTGGGTTGAAAAAGTTCCGCTATTTCAGTATTCCGATCCAAATTCGAATTGCAGACATAATATTCAAGCTGCAATCGAGATGGTTTAATTTTATGTATATTAAGATAACAAATTTTGAATATAAATATTTATATTTTTTTATTTTTTATCTTGGACCAGCGCTCGGGAGATGACCCCTACACATGCGATGCATTATGCTGGATATACACGATGAAAGGGACAGTTATTAACGTATTTCGAATGAATATTATTTAAAATTAAACATTCTACCAGTTCTTAAATTATTTACTGCATGGAATGATATTTTTTGTTAACTTAAATTAAAAAAAAACAATATATATTTTTTGGAACTGGTTATATACATATTTATTTCATTTCTTTTCAAAATGTTATCAGACATTCTAATACAAATAAAAGAACCAGTTCAATTAATACTTCTGATTTTTATAATTTTGTATAATGTATTTAGTAATCGAGCAGTTAAATTTGGCAATCACAAAAGTGAGTCATTATGTGGCAACTGCTTTTTATGGCAGAGTCTAATTTTTTGCTGGGCTCGTGAAATTACAAGAATAAGAATGGTTGCACAATCCAAGAAGTGTTTTAAGAAAAATTTAAAATTAAATGTTTACAAATGTTTAAATGTGCTTATTGCATATTCGAATAGCAAGGAAAAGCAATAAATATTCAGCCATTAAAAAGTTGAATTGGATCTCGTTTTTTGTCTTCAACTGAATGCAGATTTGTTTAAGGCAACTGAAGTTTTCTTTAATTAACACATTTGCAGACGGAACCAACACCTGAGCAACGTTTGTTTTCGTGTGTGTGTGTTTTTAAGTTTTGTTTTAGTTTGTTAAACTAAAATACTCTCTCTTTTTTAAACAAAGTTAGCATTTCACATACAGAGTTTGCTGGTCAAGACAAATATTGCTTTATTTATGTTCATTGCAGTGCTTTGCATATCTGCACATGGAAAAGTAGAAAAGTAGAAAAAAAAAACACAATTTTCTCAATGTAAGAAATTTTGCCATAAATTTGCAATTTATTTAGAAAAATATTTTCTTATGAATTCAGTGAAGATTTCATTTTCATAAATTTTTCTTTTTGTGTGGTTTCTTATTTGGTTTTTTTAAGACATGCATTTCATCAATTGTAAATTAAATTGAACAATTTCAAGCCAAAAACAAATATTTGCTTGTGTAGTTGTTGCAAGTTTGGGATTTTGCTAAAGTTTTTAGACGATTAAACTGTTGCTGGTGTTGTCCGACAGCGAGAGAGAGAACAATTTTTATTCAATTAGTGGTCAAGCGAAATGTTTGTTTTATTTCTTTTTCGTACTCATTTATTATTTTTGGGAAAGTAGTGGAAAACTTGAACAAATAAACTAAATTTCTTAATACCCATGATCACGTTGGAAAGCGTACGAAGGATTTTATTAAAAAAAAATATAAAAAAGAAATGGATATTCGAGCAAAGTGGATACAAAAATTTAAGAAAAATGTGCAACGAGTCCTTTTCTTTTAGTTCCAAAACTTGATCACGAACTGAACTGGCGCCCATCGATTGAAATTTCAATAAATTTTTGGTAAAATTTCATTTGAAATTTCAATTCGAATCGAATGCGGTAATTTCATCTCTGGATTTGGGTAACGAAAGAAGAAAACATATCTCAAGTCTTAAGTATTGAACTCGTGATGTTCAATTTTTTTTCTAATGCGTATGGCGTAACTTTTTTTCTAAGAGAAGTAGCACTCAGGCAATTATTGCCTACTACTATCTGTTACAAAGATGACAGCTGGTGAAGGGATAGACAAAGGAAAGCTTCATTATCTTTACAACTCTGCTTTTGCACGTTTTTCGTTGAAAGCAGTGTTGAAGCGTCTCTGATCTCAAGGAGACGTATTCAGTTTTGATGCTTCGTTTTTAGTATACATTTTTTTGCTTTGCTATACCTATTGAAATTAAAAAAAAAGTTCAATATAAAGCACACATATACATATATGTTCATGAACTTAATGATGATTTGTACTGACCATTAAGTTACCCAGACCAAATACAGAAACATTGACTTTAACCGTTCGCAATATATAATGAAATCAATATTTAGTTTGTCCAATCCCTCCCAGTTTTTGACTCATAATTTTTTTTAATTACGAAGCCACTTCTACCACATTTAGAATATTTTGCTTCAACAGTTTTTAAGCTATACAGAAATCAATATTGAGTTTGTATGGGCAACGCCCAGTTGGAATTTTTTAAATTTATATAGTTTATAGTTCCTTCCAGATATACAGAGAGATGATGTGAAAATTTCAAGGAAAACGGTTCAGTAAAAACACACATACATACATACATACAAACATGTCATTTTTATATATAAGATTATTATTTTTTGATCTTGGACCAGCACTCAGGGTATGACCCCTACATATGCGATGCATTGTGGTGAAACTAGGAAATGGGGTTATGAGAAGGAGAATAAAGGGGGTAGTGGTGTTTATGGGCATTAAATTTAAATTTTACCACGTCCAAAGTGACAGAAAAGACCTCTGCAAGGATTTTATTCCACAAATGCGTTGTTCAGTCCAAAAATGAGTTCTCTCTGTGATGCAAGGAAATGCTTTAACTCTTCTTTAAAATATGTCTATACTCGTAGATTGTTAATCCTTTCTCCGTTGAGCCTTTGAATTTATTAATATCGTTCTTAAGCAATGCAAAATGCGCACATATTTACATTATTTCGAAACTATGAATATGCCATTCTCTGAGAATGACTTGCATTTTCTTGTGCTGGGTATGGGTGCCAATGAATAAAGAGGCTGCTACTAACAGCGCTACTTAGGATGTGGCTTCTTCAGCCACAAAGTTGTGGCTTGAAAGCCTATCTACTCCACTCACCAAAAATTTGTTGATGTGCCTTAGTGTCTGCGATATCTGATCAATGAAAACAACGGCGAAGTAAATTAATAAACAAAATGACTGTCTTTAAACACTTCACGAGAAGGTAACACGCAACGCCACCATTATTAGCAGTCATTATAATTGCCGAGTGTTACTTCTCTTTAAGATAAAAGACAACTATAACAAGCAACTCATTTATTTAATTGACTGCAATTAAATAATTGTTAAATATTATTTTATAAGTAAATTATAAAAGTAAACAGAGTATTTAATTCTTTAATATAATTATTTGAAATAAAGTCGTTTGTGAAGAGTTCAGAAGCAAAAAAAAAAAAGAAAGTAACAACACTGTTAATAAAATTACATCTTCACTTTACGCACTTTCTTCACGACTTCTGCCAACAGTCGCAATTTTATTATCACGATGCAACACAAACGACATGAATGCGTACATTGTGTTAATGGGGTAAACAGCGGCTTCATTAGCAGCAACCCAAATATCAAGCAGAGAGGAAAATTTTATAAACTTTTTATACATTTTTTATAAAATTTTAAAATGTCGTCTACGTTTATGAGATTGTGGTTTGTTAAGAAATTCTAATGTGAAACTGGTGTCGAACTGTCAGAAAAGTTGACTATAGCGATTCGGGGCAAAAGAGAACATACGAAACCTGCGTAAAATAAAACAAAATTACGAGTAGCTATACAGACGTATTCATAAAAACATTCAGCAGGTTTATTAACCGTTCTTAAATAAATTTGATTAAGTCGTATTCATAACTGATTAATAGGCTTTTACACGTTTAATACAGCATCTATAAAATCGAAAATTGTATTGTTTGGATTCAAACTTCTTTAAAACAAAAATAATATGACGCCTTGCCATTTAAATATTTATAGTTAAAAAAGAAAAAAAATATGGGAATCTGTTGACCTTGCAGGTCATTCCTGAAACTTCCCTAGCCTAGCTTTCAGCCTACTTCAGCCATCGCAACCCTCAAATTAAAAATTAAATTAAAAACAAAAAAAAATATTTCGAAAATTTTCGACATCAATATCTTTCGAATCACTTGCAGACTTTTATAAACTTTGCCGCATCAGATACGTTTTTTAAGTGTGTAAAAATCGGTGAATATCTACACTCGATTTGAAGAAGACCTTTGAAGTTTAGCAGATTAGCAGAAAAAAAGAAACCTTTTTCGTCAATGATATCCCTCGAACGAATAACCCGATTTAAATCGCCAATTTGATTCAATCGACATTTATCCTTGAGATTACATTTTGAACTTGATCGGGTCATTATCTAACGACACCCCAGGGAGCTCAATATAGTCCCGATCATTTAGACATCCATACTGACATCATCGCGGAAATAGTCAGAATTGATCCCACAACGTCAAGGTGTCGCAATATAATGAAAACTCGATTTTCGAAAATTGGGGTAAAATCATTCACTTCCTATAGCGGGAAGTTGAAAACATTGTTTCGGATTATTATTAAAAAGTGCTAAAGAGAAATTTATTTAATTATAACATGGACTCGATAAATGCAATTCGAGTAAAGCGGAAGAGAAATTGTAATAAAAGAACAATATGATATAATGAACAATTTCAAATATGCACAGAGGCTTGAGTTCAGAACGCAAATCATTGGCAACCGAAAGTGAACAAGAGCAGTTCAAAGTTGCCTGTCGTCTTGAAAAATGTACCGATATGATTACACGGCAGTGGTGTTGGAAATTCACATTTACGATGCTACCGACCTTCATGGCCTCACACGAGAAACAGTATCACAATGTGACAGACTGTTGAAAAATATCACACTGACTCGTGTTGAACGATCATTTGCCTATCGTTAGTATGTACCAATATTTACGTATCATATACGAAGGTTTTGTTTATTTTGTCTATAAAATGTGAATGTGTTACCCGCAATAGTTATGAAATGGTGGTTAATGGTCGTTTCATATGGAATGTTATTTTAAACATTTGTTTGCATAAAATTTCTTTAAGGTTTTTTTTTGCAATTTCTCGTACAGCGCTAGAAGACTGCTATTAAATTGTCAAAATATTGACGAGATCTTTTGAAAACCTCTCACTGTTGCATGTTTGATTCACTTGAAGAGTGAACGATTTGTAAAATTGTTGATTTTCAGTTTTTGCTTTTGTTTTTCTATAAACAAAAATGTGTAAATCACTTTAAATGGATAATCTTACTTTTAGTTATCGATAGTTCGGTAAGAAGCTGAATTTCACTTTCACACACTTCTGCATTAAAAGTCTTTTATACTGTGGACTATCAAATATTTTTATTTACGTTTTTTTTTTTCAAAGAAATAACTGAACTTTAGACGTGTTTAAAATAAATAACGACTAATTATTACATTTAGTTTCATTTTCCTTTTCGACGTATTCAACATAGAAATTTAACGCACACACACACACACACACACACACACACACACACACACACACAAACACACACAAACACACACGGTTTAGCTGCATCATTTCTATTGCAACAGTTTTTCAAAACACTTTTTTAA
This sequence comes from Dexiosoma caninum, assembly GCA_963924685.1. Taxonomy (NCBI): domain Eukaryota; kingdom Metazoa; phylum Arthropoda; class Insecta; order Diptera; family Tachinidae; genus Dexiosoma; species Dexiosoma caninum. Next base: position 128,901,047 of record OZ004725.1, on the reverse strand, counting down.
AAAAATATTTACACTTTTTTGTGGTTTAAACTTGAATTATTTTTTGTGCACTTTTCTATGAAGTTATTTGGCTTCAGATACATTTGATTCCACCCATTCATTTATTAATCATTTTTGTTGCCCTGTTTATGTTTCTCAGTTTTTTCTTGACTTTTTGGCATGATTTGCTTTTCTATTCTTGTGTTTAAATACAATGTTGTTGTTATTGTTTTTTTGTTTGTTAATTTGTTGTTAAATTTTTTATATTTGTGTTTTTTGTGTGAAGTGAGTTTTGGCGTTATTTATTTGATGGCTGCTTTCTTTCAACTGAAACTTTTTTCAGCGTTTCGTGCTGTTTATATGAATTTGATTTAAATTTAATCTATTGCTGTTACACAGCCAGAACTGGCTTTTACTTTAAGAGTAAAATAAATTTATTCTTACCGCCAACCTGTTGTTGGTTTGTAAATTTTATGCTGAGCTCTATGAATCTGTGCAATTTTTAAGAGCACATTTTCAAAATCGTTGGTTTGCAAATTCATTTGTGGCCACAAACTAACTGCAATTTAAAATAATCCCATTTTATACATGTGTGTTTTGAAAGTCTTATCAATGATTATCAATGGAAAAATATTATTAGATTTTGTGTTGGAGATGCTACAACTATGATTTTCAATATCAAACGTTTCTCAAAACGTAATTGGTCTTTATGGTCAGCTACCTCGCCGCAACATTAAGATTTTGCACTGCAGCAGCAAAAGTTCTTTCGACACGATGCACAGTGCTTTGTCCCCATTAAGTGAATTGCCGAAACTAGAGTATTAATCGTACTGAGATGAAACTTTGTTATTTTGCGTAAAATTGGTGCAAGGACATGCCTACCGCCCATACAGCCTGAATTTAAACATTTTAATTTTAACTTTAGTTATTATAAAAATATGCCAGAAATTTCTAAATGTATAAAATGTTGCTTTCTAGCTCTGCTATTAACTAAATGTGAATGCGCTAGAAAATGCAAAATTAAATTAAAATTATGCGTTTTAGAAATATTGTTTCATTAGGTGCAAGGACATGATTACATTTATGATCAGAATGCACTAATAAATTAAAAACTATGCTTTTTAGCTGAGTAAAAACGGACGTGGCAACCACATTTAAAATTTTCAATTTAAAATTTGCATACGAAAGGTCCATAAATGTTTTTTTCTTTGTAAATTTGTTCAAAATGTATTTGCCAATTTCTTTGAAATCTGTTCTTCTTTTAATGTATGCGACATTAAGAACAAATGAGCCATTAAAACTCTATTTGTATTTTCTCTCGTCGTCTATTTGGATTTTTTATTTATTCATTTATTTATTATCCATGGATTTTTCTTGCCAGATATTTTACAAAAAGAAAAATGTTAACAAACATATCGGCCTTGATCAACAAGAGTGTATTAACTCGAAACTTTTAAAATTTCACTTTTTGCAAGAATCAACTAACAACATCAATATATCAATACAAGTTTCCTTCTCAAAAAACCATGAAGTATTTAGATTTTCAACTACAATTCAAATGTAAATAGTTTTTTTGTACTGAAAATTTATAAATTTTAAGTTAATACCATTTTGTTGATCAAGTGAGATACATATTGCACATTATTGTAAGAGGGTCGCCATCAGCATAATTGGCTCTGAAAAATTTTACAGATAATGGTATGAAGTTACGAGATGTTCGGTGAGGTATGTTAAAATATCTCCCATTAATCAAAAATCCAACATAGATGTCACCATTAATAATTCTCTAAATAAAGAGCACATTGAACATTGTTGTACGGCTTTTCAAAGTAATCGTACGTTAAGTTAATTGGATTAAAGTGTAGTCCACGAAGACAACATAGCTGGAATGGCTTCTGTACCGACTCAGTTGTATTCTAATAGAATCGGCTGAATAAGTTTTATATAACCAAGTGTATCCCTCGCTTTGTGAATTGATGTTAATTTCTTCTATCAATCGCCGTAATTTCAGCAGAAATTTTCCATGTCCGTAAAAAATACTAAATTTATATTTTCCGGCATCAAATCTTATTTTTTTTTCTTTTAATAATTGTTAGAGTTCTTAACAAATTATCTAAAACAAAAGTAAGAAAACCGTTTTTTGTTTATATTTTTCTTAATTCGTCAAATTAATCTTAACTTTTAAGGTGCCGCCAAAAAAAAAACTGTTTTTACTTCCAATTTTTATTTATATTTTTTGTTGCTATATAAAAGTTGTGATAATTTTTAATAGTATAAAAGAAAAAGTATGTAAAACTTAATTTTTTCCAATAGCAGTACCATAAATTTAATTCTTTGCACTTTCAAGACATTTATAAAATTTTTATATTTCCAAGAAAACAAATCTGTAAGTTAGTTATTTGCAGATTCTATTAAAGCCCTCTAAAATGCATTAAAATTGCAAAAAAAAAAAATTAGCCGTCCTTTATAAAGTCTTTGGGTGACTCTACCAAATTTAAGCAGTTTCGGCAGTTCCAATAAAAAAATCTCAAAAGTTTTCAACAGCACAAAAAATTTGTTCATGAAAAATTTTTACCGAAAATAATTTCTGTTATTTGTACGTACAGTTCTGAACGAAGCTACTGAGTTTCAAAACATTATATTTAATAATGGATTTTTGCCAATTTTTTTTTAGTAAAACAGATAAAAGTCGGTTACAGTTTTCGCTATAAAATTGATTGACTTCAGCGCCTTCCACTCTTAACCAAAAGAGGCGATGATAATTTCTACTTACAAATCTGTTTCAGGTGCTCTGTTAGCTTCACAAAAATGTTTATTACATAAATATTAGAAGTACTTTCTTTATTTTTAGTTTTGCTTTTGCGATAAAGCACTGTGCGACGCCTGCCAGCGTTATAATGCTTTGTCTATGTAACATTTGGACATGACACTCTCACCTATTTATGAATTACATTTTATAAGTGATTTCGATCAAAGTTATACCCTGAGGAAAGCATTCACTCAGATTTCGTACTCGATGCTACTCAGTTGAACACCAACTGATTCTGGATATGACAACTGGTGCCTGTTTCTGCACTGAGTATGGGCCGCAGTGATTGTTGGATCATTCTTGTACGTGGCTGGCGGAGTCAAGTGATTGGTCAAACTAATATTGACTTTCCGTTTACAAGTGTATTTTAGCTGTACTTCTTTGCAAATCATTATAATTTAGTACTGTATGCCTACGATGGACTATTTACAAAGAAAAAGTACCAAGTAGTCCAATATTGAAAATCTAATGTGATCAAATTTGGTTTATTTTTAACCAGTTGATTAATTAATTAATCATTAATTCAAGTAGGCAAAATTTATTTATTATTATTTTGCCAATTTATTTTTATCTCGCTCTAGTAACAGCTAGTGGAAACATGAATTAAGTTATAAGTTGGAATGCGCTGTTAAACTTGAATATAAAATGCTCCTAAGTGTATGCAACACTTTTCGTGTACATTAATTTATATTTATTTGAATATTCATTGCAGTATTAAATTTTAAATGGGTATGGATGCACGAGTATCTACACATACTCATACACATGTATGCTGTTGACAGCATTACAAAATGTTTAAATAATAAATAAAAATAATTAATTAAAGCGTAATAAGAAGATTATTTTGGAATTTTTTATAATCAGCATTTAATTTTCACACGTTCATAATTAAAATTTGAAGGCCATAAATAATTTGATTTGCGCAACCACTTGATGTGCAGTTCTTTCAGACAGTTGTAGGTCAAGGATGATGACTTTGTAGTGTCGTTGCTTTGAGAGGGATATCGCCAATTTGTCTATGAAATTATATAAAAAAACTTAAAATTCTTGGAATTTTCGAGAAAATAAATTGTAATCAGGTTGATGTGGAAGCATCACTCCCACACAATACCCAAATCATTTAGCTTCTGTGTGTGGATCTGTATCTGTACGTATTTGTAGCAAAAATTATTAATGTTGCAGTTTTTATCGTGGGAATAATCGTTGGAGTGATTATGTTGCGGGTACAGTAGTTGCTATTTTTGTGGTGTCTTATGACACAATAACAGCAGTTGTGGAGGCAGCGCTTGTAAGATCTGGCGCTACCGATGGAGGAGCAGTTGTAGGGGCAGTCGTCGCCATTATAGGCGCAGTTGCTGCTGTTGTAAAGGAAGTTCTAGAAGTAGCCAGTATATTTGTAGTCGCAATTGGTGCCATTGTAGCAACAGTTGTAGGACTAGCCCCAAACGTTCGAGCAGCAGTTGTCTGTACCGTTGAAGCAGTATTCGCCGGGACAGCCGCTGTTGTTATATAAGCAGTTAGAGGGGCTATAGCTGCAGTGCCACTTGCATCCGCTGTTGCTGCCGTGGAAGCAACCGTTATGGGAATAACCCCTGCCATTATAGCAGCAGATGTAGGTGCAGGTACAGTCACTGCCGTTGTGGAAAAAGTTGTAGGAGTATATGGTGTCGTCGCTGCAGCATTTGCGGGCATAGCGGCAGTTGAGGTTTGAAAATGTCTTCTAAATAAACACCTACGTGGAGGACGACAATAGAATTTAACTGACATAACCGCATCTGAATGAGATAACAGCTCCGGTCTTGTGGCAGTTGAAGCTTCGAACAATTTAATGGAAGAATTTTTTTGTTTTCCTATGGCACCATCATTTTTAGAAGTTTCAGTTTTTCTAACGAATTTTGTCGTATTTTTAATATCAACAGTTTTTGGTGTTGTAGAAATTTCATCAGTTTGATTGGAGCTTCCTGCTGGTTTCTCTGCAGTTGTTGAGTCAAAAAAGAAGTGCGTAGCTTTGGAAGTTCCAATATTAATTTCTTGCTCAGATGGTAATTCTCTTATATTTCTCTGCCAATACAAAAAGATCAATATGTTGGTGAAACTATTGTTAATTATTGAATTAATTTATTATTTAATTTATTATTATTCTTCAAAAAAAAACTCGATGAACTTCCGCACGTTTTCATTGTTGAAACAAAATGGCCGGCCATGCCTTCTGTTGATATAAATTATTGTTCCTGTCTTCTTGCTTATCAAAGATTTGAAAAAACGTCAGTAATTCCCTATAAATAAATACTGCAGAATTTAAACTCTCTACGGATAAAGAATACAATTCAATGTCTATTGATTATATTTTTATTTTATGTAGGACTCTCATTAAATGTCAAAGTCAACATGGCGATCAACCTGTAATCAAGGCATTTATAACATATTGAAAAATTCCAACAGATGAATTTTCATTTAGAAACAGATTTAAAGTTTGCGTTTGTTGGCTTTATTCGCGTCAGCAAGCGCTCGATAAAAATAAACTTCCTGGCCTTTCAAGTCACACGATTTTAAATGTTTTTTTTTTGTTTAGTGACCGAAAACTCTATTGTTATTTTAATATATTGAAATATTAATTCCATTTTCTGGGCTTCAGTTATACTGGACATTTGGACATCTGGACACTGGACTTACCCCACTAATTTCCAGCTTAAATCCTTCAGCGGAAAGATGTTTTCTCGAAACTACTGAAATTATCAGAAGAAGATAGAACACGTTCAACATCTTTCCAATGGTAAATAAGATAAAACTAAAGCGAATTTTAGTTTAATTTTACTTATTTATACTCGCATAAAAAACAGAACTCTAAAAGCAAAGAAAGTTTTTAGCACATTCAGAATGAAATTTCTACGAAATTCTGCAGCATGTGAAAATATTAACCAGTTATAGGCCAACGTTGCGGAATTTATGAAATTATTAGACATTTAAGAATTAAGAATTTTTTTTGGAAATCTCAGTTCAAACTAGATATGGTATCGTGAGTTAAATTCACTCACGATCATGCTTTCTCACGCAAATAAAAAATCTACTCATGCTCGATCATGAACCGTCACGTGAGTGGAACCGATGTGTGCGCAAGTGGAAGAAGGCAAATAAACTATGGTAATGCCATTCAATTTACTTTCGAAGTTGACTTGAAGACATTTATATTTACATTTGTTCAATTCACAAGCTCGTATTAATGTCGTATGCATTGTGTAATCGTTTTATTATACAGCCTTATATTTTTGTTGTTGGTAATTTGCATACAAGAGTCTGTTCTATATTATAGAAATGAATTTTATATATTTTTGAAATGTTGTATTGAGGCCAGGTCTGAGAATATTAAATTTTTTTGAGTAATTTTGTCAGAATCTTTCAAATATGTGTGTGATAACTAATACCAGAAATAAAGTTCTTCTCAATAATAAATCTATAACTAATTCATTTTAATTCCATTTTCACACTATTTGAATCAAAATTGCTTTTCGTGAAAAATTTAAAAACTCATTCGTACCAAATTTCAATTTCCATACCTGGTCCAATTTGAAGGGATAAAAATTAAATAAATGTAAAATTCTTTTTTAAAGAAGAAAATATCTGTGGACTTTTGTCAAAACATCATAAGTGAAATTTAAAAGTTTTTCTGGAGAGTGGAAAAACTATTTAAACAGACGTGTTTCTTTCATCTTTTATGCCTTTTAAACGTTTCTAACGTTTCTGTAATTTTACTTCCCACTAAAATTTCTATTAAAATAAAACTTACAAATTAAATCAATAACAAGTCCAGATGAGCTGATTACATTTTTTCTGGTATCTCGAACTTGCGAACGTTTCCTATCTCGAGTTGTGACTTTTTGTCAAAAGTTCACAGATATAAATAACAGCAAAAATAAAAATACGATACTACAAATTTGCATGTGGTATTTTTTTAAACGATACACCATTCAACTGAGGTTGTGAATTCAGCAATCGAAAATACAAAAATTAAATTTATTTTTATTTTATTCGAATTATAAAGCAATCACTCAAGAACTGCACTCATACACGCTCACTTACGGCGATCTGTTTTCCACTCACACGATCACGTGACTGGAAACCAAAATGACTCACAATCACGCGTGAATACTAATGACGTGAAGAATGTGCATCTCTTGTTCAAATCAGCACTAACTTTTCGAATTATTTTTTTTAGTTACACAAGTTTATTCAAAATGAAAGCAGTTGGACGACGAAGTGTCCCTTCTGTGCTCGCAGTATTGCCAATTTTATTGAACAAAAAAAAATAAAATTTCCTGAAGGAATAATGTTAAGCAAAAGGAAACCTTTGACCTTTAAATAAAATTGAAACAAAAATATTTATTTGTAAACGAAAGTCGACTAATTGCAAAAAGGTTTAGAAAAATTAAATATATTTAAATCGAATAATGAAATGTTTGTTGTATAAAGAAAGTTTTTAAGTTTGTTTTGTTCGTACATTTCGTAATTCTCAAAGATATTTTTTGGCAGTTCTTGTATAAACATATGAAATTTTTTAGATTTTTCCAAGAATTTGCTTAATGGCCTACTGAAGATTTTGGTAAAGCAAATAATAAAATAAAATGCCGCATATTGACCAGCTAAAGCATACAACAAACATCGATAAATAATTTTAAAAACTTCAGCATGGCATGACAAATTGTTGCCGTCTTTTGTATTGAATCTGTGCCCGCTGACGTTATAGCCACTCACAGTTGTGGCGAAGGGGTGTGGCGACATTTAATTTAAATTGAAAATAAAATAAAATAATTTGTTAAAGGCGCACGAAATTCGAAACCTTCTTAGAAATGGGCGAGGCAAGTTAGGAGAAAGTAAAGGACAGCACACAAAAAGTGTACACGAAATCTTAAAACCCCATGCTTTTGATTTATTAAAATAAATATTAAAATGCGCCCTTTTCGTGAGGTAACTTTCCGGCTTCGTAATGCTGCAAAGGGTTAAAATATTATTATTAAAATTTTGCTTCAGCTGCCATCAATTAGCACTTCCAGTAATTTGTGCGGTTTTTGTTGAATTTTATTACAATTAATAAACGAATTAAAACTTAATCTAGAAATAAATAAATATATGAACTACTTAGGGGTTTAAGAAGCAGTTGGAATCATTGATTCACTTTAATATTCTATCGCTGAATGTGGGGTAAATTTAAATTCATAGTTCTGGCATAACCGCCGTAACCGCTGCCACTGTGCCCAAGATAGCCACCAGGAATACCATCATCGTGACTTACGGAATGTGAGTGACTTGATGTATAAATGGGCTTTGTTACAATTTCATACGTGTGCGATTTACCGCCACTGCTGGCAAAATTCTTAAGGCCCAATACCGCCGCCATTGTTAAAGCCATTAGCGCTGTTATTAAAGCTTTGCCGGCGATTAAAGCAATACCTCCCATGCCGATGGCCAGTAGTGTGCCTGCATGATATAAAATTTAAAATATCTATCTATCATGATCATGTAACGCCATAAAATATTGTACTCACCCTTCATCATGAGGCCAGCAGCTAACAAGCCCTCATATCCACCCTTCTTGCCGAACTTGTCTTTACGCCCTGTTTCGATTACAGAACGGGCTTCATCTACAGTTTGATCGTCGACCAATTTAAAACGCAGATAATGTGTTTTCAGAATGTTGTGGATTTTGCTAAGAATGTAACCATTCAAACGTGCATTTGGATTATTGGGGTAACTGCGGGCAAGCTCTGAAATGAACAAAGAAACACAGTTTTCAATTCAATTCATTTCATTTCATTTCGATTTATTTTATTTTGCCCAGTCCGCTTCTCTTTGATCTTTGCATAGAAAGTATTTGTATAATGGTCTTACCTGCCATTAATTCTGATGTTTGGACTTCCTCGGTGTTTGGGTCCTTCACAATACTAATGCCGTTCATCAGATGTAGTTCCTGGCGTTCGGTGAAATTTTCCAAAACTCCTACAACTTCAAGTCTCAAACACATCCAACTAAAAGAGTTTCTACAATTTTCCAAAGTGTGTTTGAGCCTGCTGCTGCTGTTGCTACTGCTATTGCCACTGCCAGGACTTCTCACAGATCTCTCAGTTGTTGTTAAAGTATCCAGTGTTGATGTCGCGTTGGGTTTCATTCGGTCTACAGTAGCAGATTTTGAAAATTCGAAATATAATAAAAAAATGACTAAATAGAGTAAATATTCCACGGCACTCCATATCCGCATGGCTACAATCACTGTACACGTTTTAATATGTTGTCAATGTTGAAAGAATAAAGTTTCCAATTACACTAATTTAGCCTGTTTAATGACATTTGCTTTTTATAGTACCAGTAACTAGAAAATTCAAAAGATAAGTTGAACAAGAAAAATTTCTTAATTATAAGGCCGTCGTGCTGGGTTAATTATATTTGCGGTCTAAATTCTTTATTCGCTTTTCTTTTGCCTCTGCATTTTTTCTTTTTTTTTATTTTTTTAAATTTTTTTTCTTCTCTCCCCAGAGTAAAGCTCTGTGGTTGGACCTTCGTTTTTAGGAAAGTTTCCATCTTCAATTTGCTCAAGTATGACGATATTTGAATTGTAAATGTTTGTAATGAAACTTCTACATTTCATTTGAAATGAGTGACAAATGAAAGTAACAGCTTAAATTTATTTTCGTTTATTCACCACCCAACCAACCAACCTGATATGCATGACTTTCCCTGTAAACTGGCCATAAGTCAGTGTTATAAGTGGCCATTATAACAATCATTTCAAAAGCCTATCAAATTCAATTAAAATGGGATTTTTAGATTTTGGGTGGAAAGACTTTTTATGTTGTTCTCCAAAAGTGCACGGCACCTTGCACTTTATTTATAGAAATATTTTCGCTTTTTTGTAGCCTTTTTGAGGGCTTTAAAGTGGCTTTCTACTAGATCAATACACTTCAAATGTCTGTCAAATGAATCGGGAAAAGCAATTCAGTGCACTCTTATTTATTTTTTATTTTTTATTTTTTTTATCTTGGACCAGCACTCAGGAGAAGACCCCTACACATTCGCTGTGCATTGTGCTGGAACTATAGGAAAGGGATTGTAGGAGAAATGATAAGAGGTGAAGCTTCGCTATCTTACAACACTGCTTTTTGCACGTTATTTGTTTTTGTAGCAGTGTTGTAGCGCCTCTGACGGCAAGGAGACGTATTAAATGTTGAAGCTTCGTAGCCATTTTTAGTAATTATTTTACTTCGCCGATGCTACACAATACCGACGAAGGAGGGCGTTCGATGTGCTTCTGGATTGGTCACAGCTGAAGCCGTTACTGTTCAGTGACCAGTGACTATGCCTTCGCCACTGAAAGCTTCCGACAACAACTGACACAAAGACTCAGAAATGCACAACAGAAAAATGCGAGATGTTTTTATTTGAGTCTGAAACTGGGGTTGAACCCAGGAAAAATTTTTCGCTTTGTAGTCAATGTGCAGACTACTTCGACCATCGCCACCCTCAAAGAGAACTAACACTCAGGCAATGATTGCCTACTACTGGGTGTTACATTCTATAGGAAATGGGAAAGTGAAAGAGATTTGTTTATAGCAGTTTGGCAGAGCCTCTCATGTCAAGCAGAGGCGTATTTAATACTGAAGCTGTGCTTTAGTAGCCATTTGGATTAATTATTTTACTTTGCCGATGCTATATAATACCGATGATGAACGACTGAATAATGTGCCTCTGTATCGGTGGAAGCCGGTACTGTTCAGCGGCCAGTGAATATGCCTTCGTCTCGGAAACATTCCGACAACAACTGATACAACAAGGCACACTAATGCACACAGAAAGAAGTAAAATCAAAATTCCATTAAAAAAACGGAGATTCAGTTAAAATAATAATTAGATTTCAACCTATCACGAAAAACGCAGAATCAATTAACAGCTTTAATTGAACAAATTTAAAAATTTTTTTCCCAGTTCACCATTTTATGGCATTTGATTTGCATTGTTTTGAGGGCACACCAAAATCAAATAAAATAAACGTGGATTTGATCAAATTATTAATTGAAAAAAATTTCTTTTTGAGCAAAGACTTAATTGTGAATAATTTCAGTATTATTTTTTCTGTGCACATCAGAAGAAATGCGAAATGTATTTATGATTTAGTCCGAATCTGGCTTCGAACCCAGGACCTCTGGTTTTTTAGTCAACGTGCTAAGTACTTCAGTTATCGCCACTTATGGACTGAATTTAATGAAGCACAAGCCATCCTGGCAATTCGCCGCAACCAATAACAGCTGCACTGACATGTGTAATTGCGAATTACATTTGTTGCCTGTGTGTGTGACGAAATCAGCCCCCTTTTCCGATACCACCTTCAGTTTTGCCGTTGAATTGCGGATACAGTTCCCATGTATTTCATAGTTTCTATGTGTGTCTGCTGAAGCGTTTAATTAGTCGTATCAGAATTATTTCATTTCATAAACGAAAACATTTAGAGTTTCTAATGCTTTTTTAATGAATTTTTATTTAATTCAAATTGCTTTTGTATTTTTTGGATTTTTTCTCTGTTCTGTTTTTTTTTTCTTTTTCATATATTGTACATAAATACTTATAACTAAATGAAATAAAATTATATGCATTTGTTTTGGTTTTCTCCAATTAAAGCGTCAAGACAAAATTTAAAAGAAAAAAATTTTCTTTGCCAAACGGAAATGCTTGAAGAATAAATAATAAAGTTTTCTTCTTATGATATGAAATACAACCTGAGTTCTTGTCAATGTTTTAAAAATAAAATGGAATTACTTTTAAACTGTGATAACATTATTTAAATGCATAAAATTCGTGTGGAAAATTTTGTCTTCAATGCGGGAGCATGGAAGGGAGATTTATGAATGAACAATGATGAGGAATATAAAAATAAATTATTTTTATGATGATGAACATTTTTTCGAGATTATTTTTACTTCTCTGCTTGCCCAGATCATTTTCCTATGACCCAAGAAGCTTTGTCCAAAATAGCCGTTGGTCGTTTGTGTGTGTGTGTAGGGAGGTGTGTGGTTGAGAGTTTGCTTTCTATAGGTAGATTTTTTGGTTTAAAGCAGTTAATTAAATAAGTAATTAAACTAATTAAAATAGTCTTTTTCACTAAATTCTAAAACTAATCAAAATTTAGTCACAGTTATATGCAAGAGAAAGGAAATTCGATAAGATTTGCAAATAGTAGAAAGGAGATGCGGGAATTATAGGAGTTATAGGTGTAAATGAAGGAACGTTGGGGAGACGATTGACAGTTAAGGAGAAAAATACTGAGAAGTTGTACAGGTGAGAAGGGGGAAGTAGAAAGAGATAATTTAGAATGGTTGAGCTAAACCGTAGTGATTGTAGGCTAAATCAGACGCAGCAGCTTGACCATTACGGTTCCAGTCGGAATGAACAATTTCAGCGTTTAAAGGACTGCCGGTAATGTAAGCAGTGGTGATGTGTTCCTTCTTCTTGCCCAATAAATCCTTGAAGAAAGTGGCACCTATCGCAAATAGAAGAGATCAATTTAGAAAAGGCTTTTTTCGCTTCATCAATTAAATATTCAAAATACTAACCAGCGAAGAAAAGAGCCAAGATGGAAATAGCCAAACTCTTGAGCGAAATGAATTTGATGATGGTGAAGAGCACCTTAACGATAACAGCCTTCTTCAATTTCAAAGCCAATAGCAAAGGCACCAACATTTTCTTCATTTTTTTGCTGCGGGACTCTATAAAAAAAGATAAAATCAAAATGTAAATTTTTGCCGTAAAGTATGCTTTACTATTTTAGTAAAAGTAATACAAGGTGAAAGTGGTGACTTTCTGTTACAGTTCTTTTATTTTTATTTTACTTTTTTGTACAATAAATTCCCCTAAATAACGTTGAATTTATTCCATTAAATTTTTCAAGTTTAAAAATAAAATTTTTTTTTTTTGTTGCTTTACAGCTGAATTGACTTGTTCTAAACATGAATGCAAACTTATTGTTACATACACACATGCATATGCCGTACTTCTTACGTAACTCTTATAATAAATTGTGAAATTTATGTAACATTAGAAAAGATAAGTTTCGCTTTTTATTATGAAAAAAAGAAAAAAATTCATAAAATATTTCACAAAATGTTGCGACTGTAAAAAATATTTTCAACAGAATTTTTGTTTTGTTTTCATTGATACCTGAGAAGTTACAAAATAATTTGTCTGGAAGTTTCATTTATAAACTTTTACTTTAAACTGCATTGAAATGTAACAGCCTTAAAATCTGTCTTTTCGTTCTTCTGCTGTGCACATTGTAGAGAATTACGTGCCATTTTTTTCAGATTAGTACAAATTGCTTTATTCATAGAGAAAGTCTTTAAACAAAAAGCGTCAAAGTGGTCAGAGAGACACATCTTGCATTGACAACAAGTGTCAAAGAGAAAAACAAAAGTTTTGTAAGGCTTGAAAACAACACAGTTTTTCTTGCCTAAAAATACGTGAGCAGATTCAAAACTATGATTTCAAAATTAAATATTGGCATAATGAAAGTGATCTAAAAAACAATTGGAGAGAAGAAAAAGAAAGAAATAGTTTTGTGGATTATTGGAAATAAAGTGCCAGAAAAGTGAAGTCTTAAATGCCTTAAAATGACAGCCATTAGCCTTAGCAACATTACTTGTACTTTCAATAAGGATACAAATAATAAAACTGCTTTTATATCTAAAACCCATGATAAACATAAAAAAAAATATATGTATTTCCTCACTTGATATGTTTTTACGGCCTTATAATTTATCAAAAGTTGAAATAAAATAAATTTCTTTCTCAAATATGTTGGTTAAAATTTCTAATTTATTTCTCTGAACCCTTTTTTATCAATGAAATTAGCAATTCAAATGTTTTGATTGTTTTAGTTTTCAAAATGCCGTTAAATTTTCTCAGACACAAAACCTTACAGATTCTAAATGCCATGAGGAAAAGGACAGTTCATGTAATACCCTTCTGCTCAATCAACTCAAATTATTTAATTAAAAAAATATCCCAATTGATTTCTTGTAATTATTTCCAACATTTTTTAAATATTTTAGAAACTTATTCAGTAACTGTCAACAAATCTAACAGTTACTAATTGCAGAAATTCTTTTAAAGTCTTAGAAATGTGTTTGGAAAAGGAATTAAAATTCTGAAGAGAATTTGTGATCAAGAATGTCTATTCATTTCTCAAAAAGATGTAAATTGTGAATTGTAAATTGAATTCCAATTTTTTTTTTTTAATTTCTACAATAAATGGTGATTTTTCGAAACACATTATTTTCATAATCTACAACTTTTCGTGCGAGAATTTCCGTTCAAAAAGTTTTCATTTAGTTTTACGCAAACAGTTGCTGATACTTTTTAAAAATATCAAGAAATAGTTTTCATTTCATATATTTTTACTTAGTACTTGTTTTTTAACCTTTTTTATTATTCGAACAATCTATTTAAGCTTTAAGGTTTCTTTATTTCTTATTTTTATATAATCTCGATATTTCGGTAACCTTCGGTTAACATCTTCAGGAAATTTTTATTTTTATTTTTATTTTAGGTTAACGAAATATCGAGATTATATAAAAATAAGAAATAAAAAGACCTTAAAGCTTAATTAAATAGATTGTTCGCATATATTTTTACTTTCAAAGCTTTAAAGCAACTTTTTTTGAAAAGCTTTAAGAATATTTTTTAATGAATTATAATTGAAATTTCTACGGATGTTTAGCTCAACAAAATTATTGTTATTATCGTCATAACACTCACCTTCCATGGCACGGCCATTGAACTCGTCCTCTTGATCGTCATAAGTTTCGGGGAAGGAGAAGTTCAACTGGTGAGATTCTAAGTAACGTTCAGCGCGTTCTTCGAAGCTTTCAACAGCTTTATTGGCGACACCGAAAGCGCGACCGGTTTCAATACGTTCAATACACAGGCCACCAAACAATGGCACTGAGGGTTCAGTATCAATTTTGTTAATCATATTCACTAAATCCTTTTCATTGTTATCCTGTTTGGGCAAAGCAACAGCACTGCACACGAGAGTGGCCACGAATACAACATAAACGATTTTAGAATACATTTTTTTTTTCTATGAATTGAATTTTTTGTTTTGTTTTTCTTAGAGAATAATAAATTTTTATTTTATTTGTTGATTGTGTCGTTCGTTTTTATTTTACGGTCCTTGTGATTGATTTATATGATTTTCTAAATCAATTTTCTTAGCACTACACCCTACACAACAGTTGGCTGTGAATGATGGAAACGTTTTGTGATTGATTAAGTGTCCACCATCGGTATTTATAATGCGTTGACACTTTTGATTGTGTTTAAATCGAAAATTACTAAATTATTAAATAGTGAACATAGACACAAAACTTTTTCCATATGCCCAAATACATTTGTCTGTCTGTCTGTCCGTCTGTCGGACTGTCGGTCCGCGCTTCTTTCTTTCTTTTAGTCTTGAAAATTGGTGTTTGGTATAAAAATTTTGCTAAACATAAATTCACGGTACGTGAGTGTGTGTGTGTGTTTGTGTTTGTTTGCCTACATTTGGTATAGTATGCGAGCCTGTGATTGAGTACCTTAAAGAATGTCTAACAGGTTGATATTATTTGGCATTTGGAAAAAAATATACAAAATAATTTTACAAATCCAAAAATGTAATCAATAAACAACAACACACTGAATTATAAAACATTTTTCACTGCATTATGTATTTAAAATTAATTCAAATGTTATTATGGTAGCAAATGCTCATGCATACGGGCACATTATTTCATGACAACTACCCTGCAGATAATATTGGACTATCTGGTCCACTGTAGCTGAAATGGACTGGTTAGAATCACGGTCCTATGTAATGTAGTCGTGAAAACAACAGCTTATTTTTATACGACAAGTGTTCGTGCTTTTCTTCGTATTGACGAAGAGTGGTTTTTGGGTTACTCCGATGTAATGGAAAGCTGGGTTATATGGTCCACATGAGAGAGACAGCTTGTTTTCTCCATACATTTGGGTTGGTCTCGTGCTACTCCTAGTCCTCTATGCACTACACTTTACATGCATGTATGAACTACTCACATTATCTGCAGGGCAAATGTACAGCACACACACACACGCATACATGTATTCCATTAAAAACTACTGTTTACCACCACCACCACCACCACCACCAGCACGTCTGTCTCTGCAATTGTGCGTTGCGAAGAAAATCAATCAATATTCTGGTCATATTAATTTCATTCCATTTCGAATTTCATTTAATTAAACATATTCGGTATTTAATTATTATTTAAATGTGCCATTTTGTTTCAGTCTTGTTTGACTACTCCTTCCGCAAGCGTTGAGTGAGTGCTTTTTAGCCGTAACAGTTCCAAATATTTTATTAAAAATGGCAAAATTTATTTCTTTCTTTTATCTTTTTTTGTATTGTACAATTTTCTTTTTAAAGAAATATAAGACAAAGACAATTTTATTGTTTCTGTTTTCATTTGTGGTACACGGAATTGTTTAATATTCTGAGTGGCCTACATTTTGCTTCGTATTACTTACCAAATAATTATGCCAAGTTACTTTCAATTTCATTACCATTTTGTGTTCTATACGCAATATTTCTTATTTATTGTTGTATTGAAATTTCGTTTTAGACATTGTATTATACGAACGTAAGGGGGCAGGCAACAAGGCAGTACTTTGTACATCAGGCTTATCTGGCTGCCTTGGCTGGATTTCGCACAGAAAAAGCAAAGCAATCGAAAGAAATTGTAACAAAATATTTTATATTCTTTCTGTATACATTTACAATATCCAATTGCACTGCCAATGGATTTACACAACTTAATACTTTCACTAACTGCTCGGAGATGGCGTAGAATTTCTGATGAGAATTGATTTTTTTTCAGTGCATTTTGTCTGTGCGTATAAATAAAAAAGTCTCTAATCCAAAAATCCTACATATCCATAGATGCTCAGAAGCTTTTAATTACACGTGTAATTAATTAAGAAATTAAATTTGTACATTTACAAGAAATATAATTGGTTACATATGCACACATACATACATACATACATACATACATACATACATACATATATACATACATACATACATACATACATTCATGTGTAAATATCTCGAAAACGATATGCAAATAGTTTTTCAATGGGCGCATAATTTGTAAGCGAAAATTAGGTACATTAACTTTGTACCTGAAGGCAAGCCATTTTGGTCATCATGGTCAACTATCGACGCATAAGGGCGCTGTGAGGTGTAGGGTGTCACAGTAAGAATGCAATTTTAAAATTTGGTGTAGTGAAATTTGGAGGCTGTCACATATGTTTATTCCGATTATTAAAAATGGAGCGATTTTTTTTTTTTATCTTGGACCAGCCTCAGGAGATGACGCCTACACTTGCGATGCATTGTGCTGGATCGAAAAGAAAGGGATAGTAGAAGAAATGACTGGAGATGATGCTTAACTATCTTACAACTCTGCTTTTGCACGTTCTTTGTTTTATAGCAGTGTAGAAGCGCTTCTGATGTCTAGGAAACGTACTCGTATATTAAATTTTGAGGCTTCGTTATTTTGTAGCCATTTTTACTAATTATTTTATTTCGCCACTGCAACACAATACGGAGGAAGCAGGGCGTTTTGATTTGCCTGTGAATTAGTTACAACTGAAGCCGGTCCTCTTCAGGGACCAGTGACCAGCCACCCTAATTTTGTGAAACTTGGATATTAATGCTGAGCGGAATTCGAAGAATTTTCAGCCGAGAAAGCCCACCTAATGTATCAACCATTCGTAAATTGATTCGCTTATAGACGTTAAGACGCCTGTGCGTCAACGTACCTGTCGGCCTCTGGAAAACATTACTACTGTAAACGAAAATTTCAATGAAAACCCGAAAAAATCAATTTGGCATCGTTCTCAACAATTTCAAATTCCACAGAGCACTACGCAGCGAAATTTTGACAAGGTACCTAGACCTTCATACGTACAAAATTGAGCTTACTCAGGAGCTCCAATCACCAGACCATAGAAAGAGCCGCCATGAAAATTACTTTCTTACTACGGCACCCATACATTATGCGTTGACATTTATGCACATCAAAACATATCTGAATAACTGGAGGAGGATTTGAACCCACAGCCTTCAGGCCAACGATCTAAATACCCTGAAGTCTTCGCTGAGAAGCCATTTAAAACTTAGGAGCAACTATTAGTCGTGTTTAAGCGAAATATCTTCTAAATGATAGTCTGGTCCAAGATTTGAATGCAATTACCTTGAAGCAGTAAATGCCAAATATAGATCTTTCGGTTCACAATTTCAAGGTTCGAATCATAACAGATACGCGTTAATACCTGAGACGAACAATCACACATAAAAGTTTTTGTTGTTGTCTCACTCTGACATTACACGTATTCTTCTTATTCTATTGTAAGAGGACGATTTTTTGCAGATATGTGTATGTAGTAGTGTAGCCTTTTACGAATAAGAATTAAATCCAATACCAAAAGCAAACCTGTCGCAATTGCCGACTGTAATGCCACAAACGATGGCGCCAACACTTTTGAAAAAACGATGCTAACAAATTCAGAGCCTATTTTATAAAAAAACTAGATTAACTTGATGGGCTTCGCTGTCCCCACACCAACTTTTCTAATTTCGCCCACTTTTTCTTATAAGTTCTTCTGTGTCTAGCGCTAACAACTCCCTCCTTCATCGGTATTCCAGCAGCGGCGAGGTGAAATAATAAAAAAATTAATACGTTTATGTCGACGCAAAATCAAAGAACAAATAATTTTTGCTTCTTTCCCACTCAGTTTTTGAATATGGTACAGGGCTCATTAAGGCAACTATTTCAAGGCTCGTTTGCAGTAGCAATATAAGGGTCTTACATGATTCTTTTCGAAGCATCGTAGACGACTCATACCGACGAGTCGCCGTCATGGCACAGTTTCTCCCGTTGTTCGGTACATGTATGATGATCTGAATACGACTTCGCGGCGATAAATTTATTCGGCCGCTCCGCTCGCGGAATTGAATTTTGAGATTGCAAATTCTAGACTTACATTGTGGAAGACAGACTTACGAATAGTTTGGCGAAATTGTGTTCGAACTCAAGAAGATAAATGAATTGCTGTTTGTTTGTCTCGCTAAAACTCAAGAACGACTGAACCGATTTGGCTAATTTTGATCTTGAAATATTCATGGGAGTCCAGCAATGGTTTAAACGGTCAGAAAAATAGGACCAGGAGATGGCGTAGGGGAAATATCGAACTATACAACCGATTTTGATGAAATTTAAATTAAAGATAGATCAGAGTGCGTAAGGACACAGGATATAAATTTTTTTAATTACAATAGGATCAGCGGGGTGGGCAATAAATGCATCTACAAAAGCATCAAACCGATTTGCATAAAATTTAAAACATGATAATCTGAGTCTAGAAGAAGACATGGGTACTACATTTTGCAGAAATGTAGAAGACCAGGGAAAGTTTAAACAGTGAGAAAAATAGGACCACATTGGAAACGTACAGTGGGTTCGCTGTGTAAAATCAAACATCTAATTAAATATTTTTTCAAATTCAAATTGTCACGCAATAATTTTTACAACTATTATAGCGGGGGGCACAGCTACGCGTGGCCGGTTCAGCTAGTACAAAAATAATAATATTTCTCTTTCCCATTGTGCGCGTTTTCTTTGAATTCTTTATAATTAAAGAGAAAATTTTTCTGCTTGGATCACTTTTTATTTGAAGCAGTTTAATGATTGAGGAGTTGTCTATCGTAAAGAAGTCCATCACTTTTCTTGCTAACAAGATAATTTTTCCATTCTGCTCCACTGTGCAAATTGTTGAAATTATTTTTTATTCTAAATTGTCAGTCATGAATTGTCTAAAACTTGTTTCCACTAAAAATCTTCAAGATAATTGAAACACACGTGCCTACAAAATTGTTTATACATTTCAATTTAATTTATTTTTTCGTTTCCAATTGTTTTTTTTTTACAAAATACAGTCTGTGGGTGTGTGATTTGCTGTGTATGTGTGTGTATAAAGTCAATTGTTGTAAATGTGCATTGTTAAATGTTAAAAAAAAAGTAACAAACTTAACAATATTTTAAATGTTTAAATTAATTGCTTCAATACGTATGTATTTGTGCATTTAGTTTCTCTATTTCGAATGAGGTTAAATCGTTTCGTTTATGATTAAATTGAACTAGAATGTCACACGAGTGAGTGTATCTTTAACGTTACATTTAAATCACGTTTAAATAATAAATTATTTTCTTTAAAATTAACAATAATAATAAATTAATGTGTTTGCGCTTTTTTTCCTAAAATAAATTACTACGAACTAGAGTGTTTGTTTGAATGCACGGTTTTTAACAAAAGGCACGTTTGGCTGGGCTTAACAAATGTAAAACTAAATAATTAATAAAGAAAATTGTAATTACAGCTTTCATTTGAATGAATGAATGAGTGAATGAAGTAACTTTTGTTATGATGGAAATTATTGAGCATTTAGTTGACCAGCATAAGCCAATTCTTGAGCATCAGCACTTTTTACATTGATGCTGCGAGCATATGGATAAGCTGAGGAAGCACCTGAGGACCAACCACCATTAGAAGCACCAGACCAGCCATTATGGCCACTATAGCCACCGCCTAAGGAACCACCGAATTTGTTACCAAAACCGCCAAACAATTTCGAGCCGCCAACCAAAATGGCGAAGAATAGGGCGATTTTAGCAACAATGATGGCCTTGGTGGTTAACAAAGCCAAACCTCCCAAGAAAAGCGGTACCAAAGCGAACAATTTAACACCAATAGCCAAGGCAATTGGTCCAAACATTTTCTTTAATTTACCGCGGCCTAAAGTTTTTAAAATTGTTTTAATAAAATTGCTGAGTGATTTTTTTGATTTGTGATCTATTCTACCTTCGTCCAAAGCACGAGCGATTTCTTGTGTTGCTGCAGCGGGAACCTTTACTTCGAGATTGTGACTGCCCAAGAAATCGGTGGCACTCTCAACAGCCATGTCAATCAAGCGACCGCTACGTTCCTCATCATTTTCTGGTAATTGTGAGAGTACATCGTTTTCGCTGAGGGCACGACCAGCTCGTTGCAAGGGAATTGCCGGATCTCTGTAAAAGAACGTTAATTAATTTCCAAACATTTTCATAAAAGTGACAGTGAAAGTAAAAATTGTTTCACGTTGCACGCCCGGCATAACTTTTTTTGCTCTTGGCTTGTAAAAGGAATTTAATTTTAAAGAGGGAATGACTTCAAGTAATTTTTACATGAAATTATTGTCTAATTTAGATGGATTTATTTTGGTTGCTAGAAAATTGTTAGCAAATTTCACAGCTTCTTCAGTTATTTAAAAGGAGGCAATTTTTTCATTGTTATTATTTTCAAGTGTTTTAGGAAAAGTGGTTGAAAAGAATTGGTTAAAGAAAGTGGTAATGAAATGAAAATTTTGAGCACGAAGTTGATGAATTTGGAAGATAATAATAATTTTTTAAGCATCTAAATTTGAATGCTTTTGCAGTCGAATTTATAATTAACTTACCCTTATAAATTGAATAGAAAATATTTCTCAATAGGAACTGTTACACAGTGCCAGTCGACACAATTAAGAAGCTACTGATTCTTTAGATATTTTTCCCTTAAGAAACGAAAAAGAATTTCTATACAACGACTACCAATGAAGGTGGAGAAACCCACAACAACTCGTGGAGAGTAAGAATTTTCATATTTTCATGACCGCATTGACTCGACCGGCCGAAAGACGTCGGTTCAAACTCTCTACTACGAGTACTAAAATTTAAATGTGTTACGAAAAGTTGCCATTCAAATCCTTGACGAGCCGTCAGTGTCTTTCCTAATGTTCATCACAGCGGCCTTCCTTGTCGTTATTTGAGCAATGAGGCCAATACAAAAAATGCTACTTCCGTATCCTGAAAATTAATACGACAAACGAACAGCAGATGCGCTGCTGTAAGCCTGCATTTCGTATTATATTGCGTGGGCATTATATCAGCGCTACTCCGAAGTTTAAAACGTTATGAAGGTCCTAAATCCAGACGGAAAGTCATTTTCATTCCAAGGAAGAAAAAAAAATGTTGCGTGTATTGCGTTTTTAAAAAAATTCATGATTTCGTTTTTATGCAAAACGAAATTTGTTGCAAATGAAGGAGTTTTAAAGTTGAAAGTATTAAATTTTGGTCACCCTTCCAAATATACGGTAACTTTATCTTGTGCCTGGTTCCTGTATTTTGTGGTTCAGCAAACTGAAACGAGGCACTGTACTCTTAAAATCACTTCATGTTTCCCTTCTAGCGAGTTTGTTTTTTAAGTAAATTTGTACATTTTAATTCGTACATTCAGCAGTTCGTAATGTAACAGATCACTTAATGACTTAATTCCACTGTTGTAAATGTTTAGGAAAGCCAGTGACAAATTAGAACATGCGATTTGAATCGATGTTTCGCCAAAAATTTTATTGAAATGAAATTCGTCTAGTTTTTTAATGTCTTTCTTTTTTTAATACAGTCGAAGCTCGGTACAACAAATGACGTTTTAATGGTTATATAGTGGAAAAATATGCGTATTCGTTGTATATCATTTCCGTAAGCGCGTCTTGGCTTGGTGTAAAATTGAGAAAATATTGGCAAATCGTTTGTGAGGCAAAGGGAATGGTGTTCGATGTTCGCACAAGCTTTTTCATTCAGAGTAAGAATTTTATGATAAATAATTTCAAATGAAGATATCAATATCGTTTTTTAATACTTGGGTATTGAACTCAGGAATATTAAGTATAGTTCATTCTCAAGTCCCAAGTCGAGAGAATCGGTGACGCATGGCGGAATTGCGACGACAAAGGCGGGAATTGTAATAATTAAATTGGAAGATTATTTTAAAATAAAAATAATCTTGAGTTCCGAACTCGTATTCCCTCTCACACTCATAAAATGTTTTTTTTTCATATTATTTCAACTACATTAGATTTAAAATTGTAATTCTTTATGAAAAAGTGATTTTGTAAGAAATTTTGACTTTTTGAATTTATGAATTAAAAATCCTGAAATTATTAAAAAATATAAAATGTGACTTTAAATTCATGAAATTGTTCTGCATAACTACTGCTTTCTGTGTAGGATATTTTTTTTTTTAATTTTTAACTATTGACAAAAAATAACTCACTGACCACAAGTCCTGAT
Source organism: Dexiosoma caninum (assembly GCA_963924685.1). NCBI lineage: Eukaryota > Metazoa > Arthropoda > Insecta > Diptera > Tachinidae > Dexiosoma > Dexiosoma caninum. Next base: position 128,877,995 of record OZ004725.1, on the reverse strand, counting down.
GGACATAACCAGTTGTGCCATAAAATGGGCAAATAAAATCCCCTGTCTTCTTGAGCAACAAAACAATCAAATATATCCTGTTAATATTGTAAAAAAATGATGTAACTTAATTTGAGTTCAGCCATTAAACACGAAGTGGCAGGCACAGCACAAAACAACAGTTAAGATTTAGAAGTTGTTTTCTGCACTTCAAGATATGCATACCGCATGGATACATTTGCAATTGTTCATCTCTTTTTTTTTTTTTTTTTTTTAATATTACAAATATTTTGAAAATTAGTCCTCTATCTTTTTCTTAATAGTTCTTAGCTTTCTAAGCAATCTTTTACTTTTATCCCTGGCTTCATTCAGTTCACTATTACAACTGCTCTTTTACTGAGACACTCACTTTGATTTTCTAACATTTCTTTACGATTTCATAGAAACTTTGCACAAACACACACCTTGTAAATGAAACGCCATTGATCAATTCGATATTATTACTTCTGGCGGCACGATTAAGAGCTGCAATACCCTTAACAGCCAAACATGTGGTCGTGTCATCACTTTCGAAACATGATCCCAAATAGCGAGCAGCACGTGTGTACGTGGATTCACTTTCAATTTGATTGTCTTGTACACTTGGAGCAGCCCAGGCATAGCTGGTAGCCAATAAACAAACTGTTGCTATGGCGAACACTTTCATTGTAATTTTCTTTTCGATTTTTTCTTTTTTAAATTTTAATACAACGTTACGTAAGTAAAACACGAACCGTGTTGTTTTGAATTAATCCTTTTTGGTATGGGGTTGGTTTGTAGACGCGGATGTTGCGTGCACCACTTTCGATGGCTGAGATGCTTTTGATGTCAACTTCTCCAGAGCAACTGTCTTATATACAAGGCATTTTGAAAATAACACAAATTTCTTATTTACGTTGAAATTGTTTAGCGCTTTAAGCCAAAAAAAAACAACGAAAAAAGAAAGAAAACAACAACTCCATAAATTCATACAAACCCAAACAAAAACCGCAAGAAAACATTACAAAATAATTTACAAAACAAACTCTGTTCAAATAATTTTTTTTTCTTTTTTATTGTGTCTAAATAAAAAAAATGTACACATTTTTTAATTGTTTACCCAGAGAGCACAAATTTCTTTGGTCTTTAAGCCAAATCAGTCAGTCATTCATTCACAAAACAAACAAGAATTATTTCGTTTTTATTTTTTTTTCAGAGTTAAAATCTAAAAAAAAATAAAAAAATGGAATTGTTTGTCTCGTCTTTTTCGTTGGAGGAAGTAACACTTTATTTACTCTTATTTCTTCAACGGAACTTTAGAAGAACTCAAAATTTCATTTTATAACACGAGTTTTTTTAGGTACAAAATTTATGAGAAAATAAAAACTGTGTTGACAGCTTTTTTTTGTTGTTTCTTCAAAAAGAAACACAAAAAATAAATAAATAAAAAAACAAATCAGTCATAAAAAACAAAAACTTCATGAACACATTTTAGTTGAAGCGGTATAAAATTTACAATTTAAGTGCTCTTGATGGTTTAATTCGACTGGAGGTTGACTTTAACCTGCAATTCAATGGAAGACATTTTTGGCACATACTACTCGCCTTGTTAGCAAAACATCTCCTGTCACTGCCCTACGCAATTGTCCTTAAAATAATCTATTTTGAAGATGTTGTATTTTGTCATGCTTTTAATAATTGTTATCGTAGAAAAAACGTTGACACAAAAGTGATTAATGGTGGTTGGTTAATGTATGTACGCATGTACATACGAGGACACTGACGTAAGTACGATGAAAATTGGGTGGCTCCAAGAAAAAGCAAATTTCTTCTGCTGGAAAATTTAAATTTTGTCGATGCAAAAGGAGATGTCGATTCATTCGAATTCGCTCATCTTTACCAACTCAAATGTTCTGCAGCAAATGTGTGTGTCTGCGAGAGGTCTTACTCTCAGGGCTGTCATATACATTTTCTTTTAATTTTAATAAAAGCATTCACATGAAAAGCATTTACCCATATGACAAGTGAAAGTAATGCAATCTTTTACATAATTAAATGGGGGGTGCTGATGGCGAGTAGTTAGTGTGTTGGCACTGCAACCAGAAGGATCGGGGTTCGATGGAAAAAAAAGATTTTTCTGAGTTTTCTGTACTACAGCATCCTCCTTTGTCCCTATTTGAAAATTAAATAATAAATAAAAAGGTTCCCCTTAGGTTTAAAATAATGCGTCAAAATTATCATCAGAGACGGCGCAACTTCGCTCCATAATTGACGCGCAACTGCAGAGTTGTCCAAGACTGAATCTCGCTTCTCCTAGCACTTTCACCACCCTCTGTCTATCTAGTTCAATTGTATGCAGTATATATGAATGTGCACTGTTCTAAGATTAAAAAGAAATATTTTACTACAAGTATCAATTATAAAATGTTTATGCAGTAAATAAAATGTGCTTTCAAATCACAAAAAAGTCAGACTGCACAATCAAACCATTTTGCCCACAAGTCTTCAGACTTGTTTTCTCTTGCTAATACCTGCAAATTTATAATTAAGATTCTGATTCTAAATTTTCCAGATTTCTCGCGAGTGTCTCAATCGAGTTCCAAAATCTCCAAGAGTCCAAATTATATAAAAATAGTAGGATTATCTTTACGTAGCAGTCAGTTAGGATTTTAAAATGTAAATATTTTTGAGTCTTCAGTGCTCAATGTTCCTTAAAATCCTAAATCTGTGAGATGTAGATTCGAATATATTCATGTTTGAGCACGCAAATTTCCCTCAATACAAACCCAAAATCAAGTGTGTAAATTATGGGATTTTTGATAAATGATTTGGGGATTGTTATATTTCATATGTCAAAGACAGTACAAGTTATTTACTGTATTTGTATTTGTAATGTATTTAATAATGCTAAAGTTTAGTTTACCCCCAAACGTATTTTGATACACGATTTGGGAATTACCCGGCTTTACTTTATTTGTCCAAACTTTCATTTGTATATCTTAACTAAACTAAGCATTGTAAGGCATGTTGTACATTTGTTAGTCTTTAAAAGTTAACAATCAAATTGATTTTAAATTCCTTCGAAACCAATCGAAGTTCATCTATTTTCATTTCGAAAGGTTTTTTTTTATTGAGATATATTTGTTTATATTCATTTATTTGTTTCCAATATTTCACCAGCACCACTTTGGGAAGCTTCTTTAGGGAATTAAACAGAATATGTAACTGTATCGTCGGTATTGTGTAGCCGAGTAAAATAATTACTAAAAACGAAGCATTAATTAATTTAATACATTTCCTTGACATCAGAGGCACTAAAACACTGCTATAAAAAAACAAAGAACGTGCAAAAAGAGTGTTGTATTTGATATTGAAGCTTCACCTCCTCCAGCACAATGCACCGAATGCGTAGGGGTCATCTCCTGAGAGCTGGTCCAAGATAAAAAAAAATTGTATTCAATTCAGAAATTCGCCTTAACGTCGTATGTGTTGACCAATCAATTTATTATACAGTATTGTATTTTTGTTGTTGGCAATTTTATGATTATAGAATAGAATTTTATATGCTTCTGAAATAGTTGTATCGGGGCCAGAGCTGGGAATATTAAATTTTTTTGATTAATATTTTTAAAATCTTTCAAATATAATGATAATTATATATTTAATACATTTCAATTAAATTTTCAAACTATTTTAATCAAATTGCTTACCGCGAAAAACTTATTAACTATTTCGCATAAAATGAAAATTTTCACATCTGCTTTAATTTCACTGCATGAAATCAAACGAATGTCGAAGAGAGAGAAATATAAATAAAAACAAAACTAAAATTCCAATAAAATGACGACACTACGAATTTGCCTCTTTACAATAATATAAACGATACTTTATCGTTTTTAAACGATAAACTATGCGACTGAGTCTGTGAATTGAGCAAATATATTTCACTTTTCTAATGATCAAAAATTGTAAATTTCAATAAATCGAAAGCACTTTGATTCACTTACACAAACACAAAAAATATATTTATTTTTATGTGAATTTTTTTCATTTTCGCTTTTGCCAAATTTGAACACCTGTTGTTGTTGTCTTCGATTATATCACTTTCATTCTTTATGTAAAATTATTTATTCAAATACGTATGCGGGCAAATCTAGGTCAAACTAAATGATTAACACCACAAATATTTCATGATGTAGGGTATGGAAGAAAAAAAGTCATAAAATAAAGAAAACAGCACATTACGCGCGAATTACTTATTGCTAATGTGAGCTTCCCAAAACTCATGTCCACGCACTCGCATACATACATACATACACATGCCAAGCAATAAATGAACAAAACCCACATTTCCATTTCATTTGCGGATTTAAAACAGTCCAGTAGCACTCATGCAGTAAAACAGCTTTAAATACGTTGAGGCTCATTTTTATTGTGGAGCAGTGTGACCAGAATAGAAAAAAAATATAGCAAAATTTCCCAGATAAATAAAAAGGAAGCCATTCTTATAGAATGAATGACTTCTGAAGTATCGATATGTGAATATTTTGTACTGCTTAAGAACGGCATTAATAAATTCTGAGGTTCAACGGTGAAAGGATTAATAATCTATATATTTTAAAGAAGAGTTAAAGTTTTATCTTACATCTCTAAAAAACTCTAAAAAAATGGATAAAAAAGAAAAATTGGCAATCACTCTTAGATTCCGAGTTACGGGCCACTGAACATGACATAAACCTAAATTTAATTGAAAATTAATAAATTTAATTGAAAATTAATAAAATTAATTTTGCTATTTTAATACCTCAATGGAAGCAAAGAAACTCACTAAAGGGAGCTTCATGGGAACCAATATTTTTATATACATATTGAACACTGCTTTCGATTCACTGAACGGGCGCCAAAGAGAGATCATCCCGCAAGACCGGCCTATATAAAATTCGTTGGAAATTATCCACAATATCTCTGGATCACAATATTGGGATCTTCTTTCCTTTTTTGAAAGTTCTTATTTTTTGCAGGGATATAGCTTTTTTACTCATAGAATGTCATAATTAAAAACATACATACATACATGCAAATTTTTCTTGACCAACTGCTTTAGAACTCTACACAACTCTGCATTTGTGCGCTTTTTGAAAATTTGTAAAGCGGAGTTACGCCTGGGTGCACTGGTAGTCTGGTGAGTAGTGTGCTACTTTATCTGTTGGTTTAATTATTTTTTAAACAACACGCAACCTGCCAAGGTCTTTTTAGACTGTCTGCAGGGTCTAGGCAGAAAACGGACCCGCAACCTTCAGATTGGAAGACTAATGCTCATGCAATAGGCTAGGGAGGCCCCCATGCAAATAATTGAGGTAGCTACTTATTTCGTTTGAAGCTTTTTTAGAATGTAATTTTATACAGCATATTTTACACATGTTCCACTTAAAATCGTAGTTTTGCATATTTTTGGCTTTAAAATTTTTTTTTTTTTGTTAATTAAACTAAATATTATTGGGGAGTTAATAATTTCTGTTAACTGACAATTAACAAATCCGTACATAATAAATTATTGGGTAGATTTTTTATGTCCTGTTGCATTTTGAATTACTGTATTTCTTTGAATACAACATAATAACGTTTTGGAGCATATATTTGCTTGCCCTGTTCAATATTTCTACATACGAAGCAGGAAGGCAGCTCTGCTCGCTTTGCTCTTTTATATATTTTTTACAAAATTATAACATGAAGAGCCTACAACCGCACAAGAATTCAAAATGTACCCAGGAAAATATTTGCTGCCATATAAATGTAGGCGCGTGTATTAAAATTGTAGCCTAAAATACATTTCCTAATATTTCTCCTTTAAGGAAATAAGTTAGGGCTTTATTTTCAAAGGCGCGAATATTTCACCAATTGAACAATAGAAAATTTTGGAGATATTCTATTCTCGTAGCTAAAAATATAAATAAAAGCTCCTTTAGGAAGGCCAAGGGAAATTACAGCTGTTTCAATATGACATACTGAATTCGAAAATGGTCACACTGATCTTCAACTACATTATCTGCAGATAGACTTTCATAAGGATTTTAGCGATGAAACAATGTTTCCTTCATCTCTAAAAAATGCATACAATATTTATTATGTATAGGAGCTTGTACGTTAAATAATATGATACTTAAAAACACATAGACGACTGCTTCTACACAACTACAAAAGCTGTTAGTTAATTGAAATTTCTTAGATACTATACTACTGATGATTTGGCATGAGCACCAACGAACTACAGATAAAGCTGCTTTTAGTCACCATCTATTTTATAGTGTCAATATCAACTTTCCTACTGCAAAGTACGTAGAGTGTAAAAGTGTGCCTGCTTTTACAGTGCATAACTTTCCAATAAAAGTTTGTTCTCTTTTGAACTGACGAAGCATCTGACATCAGCTGTTTCGAGTGTCAATTCTGTTTGTTGTTCACTAAATATATATTAAATTGTATTTATTTATAAAAATTTCTTTCAGAAAACAACATTTTCATTTACATTAAATACAATTAAAAGTGAATGGAAATATAAATCAGTATATTGCTGTGAAGTATTATATCTTATTTAGTCAGATGAAATTAAAAACCCAAGTGTGAAAGCAAAACTTAAATGGTAAATGGTAAATCTTGACAGACATGCCCAATTACAAACGGGAAATACAAGTGACAAACCCACTGTAAAATAGTAAGCAACAAACAAAAAGCGCATTTCATTTCAAATCGCCTTAAATAAATAAAAAAGAAGAAATATTTTATTTTACGCAACATAACATCTCAATCAGCTGTTTATGTTTTCTGACCAAATTGGAGCTGTTTAAGAACTTTCAATTATTAATGCATATAACAGCAGTAATTTAGTTTTTTTTGTCTTTAACGAAAATAATGGAAATAATTGAAAGCAAAAGTATTTTCTGGTTTAGCAAAAAAGAACAAAGCTCTCATTTCTTATTATTTTGAGAGCACTCAGATCTGTCATTCATGAAAATAGAAATTAACGGAAACATGCGACAGCGACAATAGTGGTCGTGTCGCCTGGTAGCCTGCTACCGCTAAGTGCGTTGTACCATCAAGTAGACGTTCTCTGGTAAACGAAATAATTTCAGATAAACATGTTTATTTAATATTTTCTCCAGCTTTTACGATTATTTTTGTACACAGCGAGTAATTGCTTTACTTTTTTTTTTGCTTTTCTTTCAACTCTTTCTTTTCTTTTTTTTAATGTTTTGCTGCAATATTTGCTCAATATATATTCATCTGAAAACATCCTCAAATTTGTTTTTATACCTGTTTGTTAATTTCGTCGAAATTTTATGCCCTACCTTAAAACTTCCTACTTTTGCTTAATTTTAAACGTGTGAAATTATGAAAAATTTGGTTTGTGAGTTGTATTGCTGGGTTGACCTAAATAATTGAATGCTTCAACGATTCACATTGTTTAAAGTGTTAAACAATTTGTGTTGAAATCGGAGAAAACTAAGCGCCTATTTTTAATTTTTGTTAACAATGGTGCAAGTATTATGAAATATTTTAAACAATTTCTTCAATATTCGAATAGTGGGCAAAAAAAAAAGGTTTAGACAAATACAGATGAACAATACACGCGCGCTAAGGACGCACCTAAATTGTTTGGTACATGTGCCATTCGATATTGTTATTTCAATAGATTCTTTTGCAAAATCAGTTCTATAAAGTATTATTGGTATTGATGTAACTTAATAATTGCAACGACTTAATTAGAATGTCTGAATATTAAAAGATCTGCTAATGTTTGATTAACAGACATTCTTTTGTACATATGTTCATGTCTATGTGAAAATATTTTTGTTAAGCGAAGCTTTTTAGCTTGTCTGCAGAAAGACCCAGGGACTAGGCGGCAATCGGATCCGCTACGTCCGCATTGAGAGACTAACGCTCATGCACTACACGAAGCACATCTTACGAAAACAACACTTTCCAAAAATACCATTTCCCTTTCACTTTCCACCAAGTATCTGTTCCCAAATACTACTTATTGAAATGCATCTAAAAAAAAGTACATACTGGAGTGCAGAACAAGTTTTGAAAGGTCTCCCTTTTTAATTTTTCAAAGAGTTTCTAAAACTACAAATGACGTAAACGCGCGAACCAGCTGTTTGTATATTTTAATTACGGACAGTATAAATAAAATTCCACATTTACACTATGAAAAATGTTTAAATAAGTTTTGAAAATATTAAAGCGAATTATTCAGCATACGAGTACAATTCTCTTTTAAGTTTAAGTATCGACCAGTGTAGAGAAGAGCCTGGTGGTGAAGTAATAAACGCATTTATTTTTCTAAGTAAAACCATTTTTTTTTTATTTTTATATGATTCTAAAAGAGTAAAAAGTAAAGTCATGGAGCGCAGTACTGCGAGCGGTGCGGAGGCGTCTACTCGATTTCATGGTGCTGCTGACGGCTCATTGTCACATTAGTCTGCTCGCTAGAGGTGATGGTCAGGTTGAGGAGGAGACAGTTGATGTGCCGCCCGTTTCTACTGAACGTTGTTTTGCGGTAACGGGATGCAGCATGGCGGAAATAGTTTTGTTTATCCAGGATTCTGGGTGGTTTGACGCCGACTAGGTTCGAACGACGATCAGTCGCGTTCGGGCAATACGGGGATCCAAGTGGACCGATTCATTGGAATTGGCAGCCTGCTGACCTAACCCAACATACTTCACTCCAAATAATTTCCTTAATATTTATACCGGTTACCTGGCGACCCAAAAAAGAATGCAACTCCCAAATACTATTCTGAAGCTACTCGTTGCAATAGTGGGAATAATTAAATCAAGGAACTTCTTCCGGAAACCCGCCAATGTGTTCGCACAAAGCCATCATCATTAAAAGCGTATCGATTTGTTGTCGATTTGGCAGTGAATCGTACCTCCCATTACAGAGAAAACTCGTTTTTAGGCTGAACGGCACGTATGTGGAAGAAACTACCTGCCATTTTTAACGTGGGAAAATTCAAATTGAATGTCCATAAACACTACTCCATCCTCCCCTCCTCCCATAACCTATTTACCATCTTACCATGAAATTAGTTCCAGTTATTATTATTATTATTATTTTAAAATATATTTTCTTGTAATTGAATTCCTAAGATTTGCTAAATAACTAAAATTAAAAGACATTTTCTCTATTTGCAGGTAACCGTTTATAACCACTTTATGTGAATACGAAATTAATTAATTGACAGGTAAATTGCCACTTCTTTATTCACAATTAACTTAAAAGTTTTATTAAAAACATTTCAGTGCATATTTTTCTGAACTTAAATTATGTTGATTGCACGTGAATACATATAATTCAGATTAAAACAAATAGTCGCAACTAAATACCGCATGTACTCGTACTCGTGTAATTAAAATATCTATTTTCATCGAAGTCATGAAGCCACAATAGAAATTAAAGTGATAAAAAAAGAAATACAAGTTTATAATTTAAGTTTTTTTTTTTGTTTTTGGCGCGAAATGTACAATAAAAAGTCTTACAGCTGCACTTGCACTTGTTACCGTCGTCCGTTCGTCCATCCATTCAGCCAAACAACCTGAAATCACATCTCACCATCCCGAACCGGTTTTATGCTGAATCTAAAAACAGAAAATCTGACGTTAAACGCAAAATAAAATTTTATTACACACATTCTCCGGCTAAGCTGTGCGCTGTACTTGTTCGTCGTTGCCAGTAACGTCATTTGTATCTCAGATACGTGCAAAATTCCAAGAAATCCATTACATAACTTTCACTTTATAGTTGACCGAAAATTCACTTTAAACAAAACAAAGATATTTGGGCATGTGTGTGGCTGTGTGTGTAAATTTTTAGAAAATAAACATGGAATAAATGATAAGTAGAGAGACTGGTATGTGGCATTAGGAATGTCTTCCACAATTGTGATTTGGATTGAGTTTTTGGGTGGCTTCAAAGATTAATGATTGTTACGTGTTGTTATGAATGAATATCTTCTGATTCACGTGAAATTCAATTTCATGAATATTTAAAATTTCTGTGAAAATATTTTGTCAATAAATCATACGTATCGGAGAATTTCTATTTGTCGCATTGTTTTCTATTATTTAAATATCACTGTGACAGTATTGTTTTATTCATTTATATGCTGATTGTAATAATTTCATGGTTTAGAGGGAGGGACTTGTAGAAGTTAATTTGGGTTGTTATAACTTTAAAGAGAAATTGTGTGTATTTCAGAGTTTAATTTCGTTAAGGATAGAATTTTCTATTCATTTTAAATTAAAAGTCAGAGCGACTATTTATCGTATCTACGTAATAAGAAAATTTAACAAAAAATTTAATGAAAGAATAAAAAATTTCATGCGACAGCCAGCCATTCTTGTCGTCGTAGTAACTTTTATACGCAAATTCATAGTCTGAAAGGTTACGATGCGTGGTAGTCGGGTCGTCTCTTCTTTTCCTTCAATATTACGCCTCCAATTTTCAATAAGTTTGAGTCTGAGGCAGAGCGCATCGTTTCTGTGTTTGGTACTCGGCGATACGCGTTGTTCACAAATAATAACAATAATAATAGAATGTCGCTGGCATCATTTTCGTCTGTGTGAACGCAAATGAAAAAACAAAAGTTAATTCCAAATGTTCGCCTGTCTAAACTGGGTCTAAAAGAATTTAGGGAGTTCCCCATATTTGAATATCGCACTGATTCTAAGAATGTTTTTTGTAAAGTAAAAATTGAAAATGCAATTTCAAGGACGAAGTTCATGCTCTAATCCAATATACTTACGAGTACTTGAATGTGTTTCTATTTCATGTATGCTAATTTTGATTCTGTTTATATGAAATTTTCATGTAAGACGTCCATCAAGTTGTTTGAAATTTTAATGAATGGAATTACAGAAATACATTTGAATATTTGTTCAAAGAGAAGGGCATTTTTACCTACGTCCTGTGAATGATGTATGAGCACTTTTTTGTTTATTCACTAGTATTTTCCATAGACAGGGATTGAAAATGACTTGTTAAAGGTATCGGCATGATTGATGCGGAGCCTCCACCAGCGCTAACTGGAGCCATGTCTGAATTACATATTAAATACAAAATGGCTCCAAAAATACAATGCTGTCCTACACCGCTATCCTATACCGACTGCACTCAACCGTAGGGTACTCATTAAATATCCTTCCTGGATAACAAATCGATTATTTTTAATTTTGTTTTTTGTCTTGGACCAGCGGTACAGGGGAAATCCTGTACATGTTTAAATGCATTGCCTTGCAAATAGCTAGAGCGAGGGATAGTGTAGAGAAATATAGAACTTAACTCTTGCATGACTCTGCAGTTGCGTGTCAATTATAAAGCACAGTTGCACGGCGATGAAGAAGGTCTTTTTAGCACAGAAAAATCAGAAATGATTTTTTTTTTGACTTGACATCTCTGGAAATCGAAATCGGTTTGTTCTGGTTGCAAAGCCAATACGCAAACTACTCGTCATCACTGCACTGCATTATGTAGCTTTTCAACAGCCTATGAACGACTTTAAATTTAATTCACAATTGGACACTGATATGCCTCAAAATTCAATTATGCGCTAGATCCCATTCTTTTTTTTATGAAGATGGTAGTTGGTATTGCCCGAAAGGCCGATGTGGTGTAAATGATGCCTGAAACAACTAAAATCGTGCAATTTATCATATCAGCATTGTGTAATTTGATGATTTGTCTGCGCCGATAAGTACTTTGAGTCGATTGAGTACTCTGAGTGCAATAATATGAATGCCAAGGTAATGGAATGGAATTTTACTTTGATTTTATTTAAACTTTAGTCTTCATAGCATCGGTGGCATCCCACCTAAAAGTTACCAGCTTTTCATCACGTTACGTACTGCTGGTTATGAACTCTTGCATGCCCTACTCTTCCAATGTCTTCAAGTATATCTGAGATGAAATACAATTTTTGTTCTTCCAATACTATTCAGGCATTTTATTACACTATGCTCTTTGAACAATTTGTATGAGTGCAAAATGTGTTAGTGTTTCTTCATTTCTCAGCACAACATAATGACAATCATGTCGCGTTAAAGTGGAAATAATGTTAAACCAGTACGCTTTACTAGTGTGTAGAATAAATACTCGTATATGACACAGTTAACCCATTTGCCGAATACTGAGTTCATAATGTTCCAAATAAGAGGAAAAGAAATGAATAAAAACGAAAACACTACGACACGTTTAGTTAAAAGTTAAAACACGTTTTTCACTGTACTTTTTTTCATTTAAAGTATGAAATGTTATTCCAGTCCTCAAATACATCATCATCATCACTTCATTGCCGTTTTTTCATGCCATGCATCGTTAATTCTGAAATAAAAGAAAATATTTTGTTGTTTGGATTATTTATGTTTTAACTTGGCTTAAAATTGTTCATGGCCCGGCGTCAATTACGTTCAGCTTTGATAAAGTAATCCATTACTTTTGCACAGTGACTTGTCTCCATACATTGAGTGACCAAAGAATGTTCATGATAAATATGTATATAAAGGTTGGAGTGAATCAAGGGCAAACCAATGCCCAATGTCTATCAATCAATCAAAAATTAAAAAATTATGCATCTTATCTGTGCAGTGAATGTCATTTTATTTGCTGTAAGAGCGCGGTCTGGCCCACGTGCCCGCTTTGGAAAAGTTCATATAAAAATACGGTCACACCATCGGGCTTTATTGGGCCAATTAAATCATGTTTTCTACAGTCTTCGCTGTTTTAACTAACCGACCTGACTGAATTCTTTCGGAAAAATTAGTTAAGTCCACTACTATGTGCCCTTAATCTTATCGCACCGCATCAGATGGCAATTCAAACTTTTCCTATTCCTATAACACTAAATAAAGGCGATGTTGAATTGAAACACCAAATTTTTGTAGCTGTTTATCGCTTTAAAATTCTATAAGCGAAATTAATCAATTTTCAATTCAATTTAATCAAATAAATTTAATGGCGAACGATTCAATTCGCAATATTCACAGGTTAAGAATATCAAGAAGAAAATGGAGAAAGAAAAAGCTTACGATTGATGGAAAGTGTCAATATACACGGCTGTTGTTTGATATTTGGTTGTCGGAAACAGGCGATTTTAGCTAAATGTTTTAATTTATTAAAGCTACGTTTAGACTTGGTAAATATTTGAGGAAAAACACGTAACCACTATTTTCGGCAAATAATTAGTTAATATTTCACGGGATATAAAAATCAAAATCGAGTGAAGTAATAATTTATAGAAAACTTATTTTACGATAAATAACTGTTTCAAATGAAAAGTATTCTGAAATAATAATAAAAGTATACAGAATATTGAGTGCTTTTCTGGTCAACTATTTGCCAAGTCTGGACATATTCAAAGAATTAAAAATATTGTTTTTCTGATTGCGTAAACAAAATTTAATAAAAATAGTTATTAGAACAACCAGTAGTTAAAACATATAAATTTTTGACGGCAACACGATTAAACCAACGAAATCATTTATTTAAATAAAATTATTTAGTAATTTATACCAACTAATGACTTCAGCTTTGACCCAAAAAGTTTATTCTGAGTTTTCTGTGTTGAAGCATCTTTCTTCGTCGGCAATTGAGCAATAAAATGTCGGCGCGGTAAAATAATAAATGAAATGGCTCCTCTTAGCTTAAAAACAATGCGTGAAAATTAACATCAGACGCTTTATAAACGCCACTGCAGAGATTTGCAAGAATGAAGCAGCATTTTCCTACCACTTTTACCACCTGTATATTCTCTACGCTATCCCTCTCTATATCTACTTTCAGTGAGCAATGGCATGAGCTAAGAAAAAAAGGCTTCAACACTGATCAGTGTCACAATATTCCGACCGGCACTCAGGGGTCAACATATGCCCTTCGTTGTGCCGGAACGTGGAAATAAGGGTTTGGGAGAGAGGGTAAATGGAGTAGTGTTTATTGATTTGCAAAGATTCGGCTGCAAGCCTAATATTTGCATATCGTTGGCATGATGTAGAACGGCCCTAAGTCGAATTTTTTGAAATAGATTTTTTTTTCGTGATATCGATTCATTTCACATTTTACCTTATCACGAAAATTTAATACAATAGTCTCAAGAATAACGGCTTTGCAAGCATTTTTACATTTTGACAATTGTATTGTAATAATAGCAGTTTCTATTATGTTTTTTCCTTTTCCTGTAAAGTTATTATTGTGCTAGGGGCCTCTCTACGTGATACCCTACGATATGTATGTTTTCTAACTTGCGATTTATTTACAAAATATTTTCTGTGCAATAAAAGCACTGTGCGGCGTATTTACAAATGTTTAGTATTTCTTTTCCTCAATTCTTTAAAAACTTTAGTGAAATTAAATATTTATTTCTCTTTGTCAAGAGCATCAATTAAAGCACTTTTATTTTCATTTTACATCAAGTGTTTGTTCACTCGATGGTCAATTAGATGGAAGTATTTCTTTTCTAAACATGACAAACAATCATTTCATTTGTTTACGTGGTTTCAAAATATTTTTCTATTCAAGTAATAAAATTTAAACAGTTTTTCTAACCGCCATAAATGTAACACATAATTCTCAAAAAAAATAATAAATTGATTCTCTGGTGTGTGTAAATTGAATAGCGTTTTTTTTCCAAAACTATCGTTTTCGAGTAATGACGGTGGTTGAGTAGCGAGCGACTCAAATCGAGGATTTATTGTACCGATTTTTTTACTACATTTGCTTTTAAAAGTAGTGAAGTGATTCACAGAAATGCCAAATATGCACTTCAATATAAAATAAAAAGCCGAAAGATCATTAACTTTATAAGCGCAGTAAAAAACTGTTAGTTCGTTTGAATACATACTGATATTGAACGAAAACGCAACATCAATCAACTCATCGAAACATTTATTAAAGCGTCAGTGGTTGTGTCGTACACATTGTGTTTAGATGTACCTAATTGGACATGGCATTTCAATTTCATCGTTTATGAACAACTTTGTAAAGGTTCCATAATTTCTCTTTTATGGAAAATTTTCTTTTCGTTTTTGGTAAACGAGACTTGTGAAGCAGAAGCCAATACCATTGATTTTGATTTTGATAATGAATAAATGATGTTTGACAGCTGTCAAAAATACATAATATGTACTTGAAGCATTGAATTTCGAGCTAAAAACAATAAAAAAAAAATCGGTAGACAAATGCTTTAACACACATTCAGACACACATGTAATTGTAGCCGTACGTAACGATTCACAACGTCTGATAGTAAATTTCACTGGAGAATTTATATTAAAAAAAAAAGAAATTATAAATAAAACATTTGCTTTTATATTCAAATTTAATTCTTCAACGAAAATTGTTTTCTGTTTTACAAACTGGCAGTTAAAATTTGTTTGCACGATTTTATGCTTTTAAGCTCGTAAGAACCCAGCAAACACGAAGATGAGTTTATCATTTGATATCAAGCACAATTCCCATATCCTTTTTGAAGGTTTGTGTTTAACACTTCAATTCAAGTTAATAAGTTTATTAGAACTGGAAAAAATTACATACTGTTTGCTTGTATTACATTTGCTTGGTGAGTAAAAAATTCTTTATTATGAGTAAGAACGCGAATAATAAAAAAACGAAACCCGAATTCGAATACACATTTGAAAGTAAGTTGGGAACAAATGAATTTCTTAATTTGAAAACGATTTCTCCCATTTGTTGAGAACGTCATGTTTTTCAAATTATTTTCAAGTCATTTTCAAAGGTTTGAATTCAAATCATTCTCAATTTGAAACCAAGCCTACGTGTTTGTTAGGTAACTTCAAATCTAAAGTTTTTAAATTTTCTGTTAAATGTCAGTTATATTCGCAAAAATTCCAATAATATTTCTTCTAATTTTATTATTGGTTTGGTGTTCGCTTCTTTGATTGATCAATTACCAATTTGTACAGCCAATATTGTATCAATTACAGAACACACAAAAACCATGACGCTTTTATTGGGGGGGAGGTTAACGTAATTTCTTTGCTGCGAATTCATTGCATAAAAAACACTCAAATACAAAGGAAAGGTAAGCTATTTTCGTTTTGGAGGAGCGACTCCGAGTATGAGCCAACTCCTTTCCCACAAAGCATTATAAAAAGCTGTATTGGAGTGGAGTGTTCGTTGTTTTTGGTTAAAGAGAGAATTCTCCTGCAAAGGTAAGTGCTTATAAAAAATACTGTGTGAATACTGATTACTGAAATGAGTGTCGAGATTTCATAGCAGTTTCGATTGCAGTACCGATAAAACTCCGGAGCATACCCTACATTGTATATGTACTTAAATGGCAAATCAAGTTGCAAGGTTACTGCCAATTGTCAAATAGTGTTGCCAACTCAAATATGTACGCGTGTAAAAAATACCCTTTACACTGTCTAAATCGAAATTCATAAAGAGAGAAGAATAGTCTTGACTAGTGACTGACCTCCATCACTTGAGATGTATTGTATTTTTGTTGTTGGTAATTTTTCTTGAAAAGTGCGTTCTGATTACAGGATTGAATTTGATATGTTTTTGAAATAGTTGTATTGAGGGCAGGTGTGGGAATATTCGATTTATGGGAGTTTTCCAATATATGACAACTAATACTAGAAATTGAATGCCTAGATACAAGAATTGGATGTCTAGCGAGTAGTCTGCTTGTTTGTCAGCTCAGGGTTCTAGGTTCGCTTCCTAGCAGAGACTCTGGTCTGTATCACTACAACACGTGAAAGTTCTTTTCACAATGCGATCATAATAAATTGGACCCAAGTGGGCTGGGACCTTTCTTTACCTTTACATCCAGCAACCTGCCGACCTAACCTAACCTAAATACTAGAAATTAAATTCTTTTTAATGATAAATATGTATTTAATTAATTTTTATTAAATTTTAAGAGTAATTGAATCAAAATTTGCTTATCGTGAAATACTTAAAAACGAATTCGTATCAAATTTAAATTCCCATACGCGGTTGAATTTCATTGAATAAAATTATATGTTCGAGTATATAAAATTTTTTTAAAGAAAAATAAAACCAAAAATAAAAATGCGATAAAATAAGGACAGTACAAATTTGGCTGTTCACAGACACATGAAGGCATATAATCTTTTTTGGATCGATAGATCATACGACTGGTCTTATGAATTGAGGAATTATTTCTTCATGAATTGCGGAGAAGCCCAGCAGCATTTGACCGCACATATAAACAGTAGTTTTTAATAAAATAAAACCTTCAGGAAATAAGAATTTTATCCCCTCCCTAATATTTGAGTGCACAAATTATAGAGCAATTTTGTTTGCCACTCTCTCAATAATAACTTTTTAAATGTTGACATTTCATATTTGCGCAAATTAAAAGAAAACCATCAATTTCACCTGTCGGAATTTGTGCGTTTGACCTAGAAACGCACAATTTCGATTTCATTGCTTTCGCTGGTGTTGCTATTGTTGTTTTTGTGTACCTTTTTGTATTTTTGTGTGTTGTCCACCACCAACACCACTGTCGCTTTAACCAAAACGTTATTTTTTGTTTGTTTTCTAAATTGATTGAACGATTTTTGTAAATCATTAATTTGCTGGAATTTTTTTCAATTTTTGATTTTAAGTCAAATTAATTGCTGGAAATTCGCACTGTATGTGGCGGTTAATTGACGCCAACACACGTTGGGAGTTTGTAATTTTTTTGAATTAACACCCGCTCATGGTTTGCATCTTATTTTAAATTTGTAGTTTTGTTAAAAAGAAGTCAAGAAAGAAAGTAAAACTATTTTTTTTTCTCTCGTTAGGCATTGGAAGATCATTTTTGATTTGTTTCTTTTCCAATTAAATAATTTGGCATATTTTGTATAATTTTCCTGCTACAAATACATTCTGTGGTAGAGCCAGAGGAGGGTGCGAGTATCGAACCCGCATTTATCACAGCCCAAAAGCTGGTTAAAGGTGGTTAACAATTCTTGACCGGAATTACCACATAATTAGCCAAGCGACACATTTTAAAGGATTTGTAATCTTTCTGTTCACATGATGAGGTTTAAAACTGGAAATTCAACTCTGTTAAAATGTTAACTTCTGCTAACAGCACCTTCGCGTACATTTTCAACATTCTACGTTTCTGACATACAAACATTAACAAAAGCGGCAGCGCTATGTCAATATTGATGAATACATATTGATTCCTTTCACTTACATATACATATGCATGTATTTACTACTTTTTTCACTTTCTGCAACCAACTTCACTTGCTAACGAACTGTCACCGCTCACCGTTTACGCCACATTCTTACAGTTTGCTTCATATAAATTTAACTTATGTATGAGTATTTTTGAGAGCTAAACAACCCTTGCCACTTTTCTTTAAGCATGGTAAAAAAATCATGAAAAAACAAAAGATGTCAAAATCTTTAAGCTTTATAATTCTACAGCATATCGGAATTATGCTGCGCGGTATTGCCATATCCCTTGAAGTCAGCTGCAATTCCATACGATATTTTTAGTACTCGTACTTGTAAAATGTTTAATTTGTTTTCAATTCTTTTTTAACATAAAGTAATTTTTGATTAACAAAAAAGTTTTCTCATAAAAGGGTGGATGAAAATTATAAAATTAATTACTTCCGTTTAATTAAAATTTTGCTTACAAAATGTCCGTTTTGAATCCCATCCAAAATTTTTGCTACTTTGAATTTCCAAAGTAATTACGTCACGTAATTTTTTCCTTATTTATTTATTGACTTGTTCACTCAACAGAAAACCAACAGCACTTAATTAAAACGAATTAAAGTTATTTCGTTTAATACTCGTACAATAATAAATCTTTAGCGCACAATGCCAAAACTAAATAAAAAATACGTTACAATTAACAGCTCAAAGAAAACCGTTAATTTTGTTACGCATGTAACTGCGTTCATTACGTATCTTTTTTTTTATAACGAACTAAAAATAATCGCTATTGAAATGGTGTGCGTACGTCAGTTTATAAAATATAAAATAAACTTGCAAAAATATCTGGGGTGTTTAAAAGTAGTCGTCATGTGCATTACGTTAAACATATTAAAATACAAGTAAAAAAAAAATGTATGGAAAAGCAACGTAACTTCCGCAGATCTTAAACTGGCTTGAAGTGCCAGTATTGAGGTGCTACGCCAGCGAGTGTTTGCTCACTCTTACCAACATCGTCTCTCATAATGTCATTAACGTTGTACGACGCGTCGTCAGCTTCTATATACTCACCTGTCGGTATACGAGTACACAAACAGTGCTGTCCATAATATTTTGCGCTTTAGAGATTTGAAATGTTCAACACGGAGAAAGATGTAGTTTTTTGCGATAAAAGGCCTTTATGTTGGAATAAAACTTTATTACCTGCAGAGATCGATTGAAATAATATAAAGACGATGTGTATTCAAAACTAAGTTTTCTTTTCCAATATCTTGACAGATACAGGCTCTATACGTGCTTTGGTTAAATTGATTATTTTCTGTTAAGAAAGTAAAAATTCTCAAAGAATTTGTATCAAACGCTGTCTAAAATATATTAAGTTAATTATTTTCGAATATGTATAAAATACATATTTTATACCTAAAATATAAATCAAATAATATAATGGAAACCTCATGTCGTGACATAAAGTAAATTGTGAATTTTTGCTAAAAAATCGCAGTTCATATTGTGAATTAAATTTCGATCATTCTGTAAGACCACTATCAATCAATGTTAAAAAACTACGCTTATTGATATTTCAAGAATTAAAAAACTTATTTATCCTTTATTCTTCAAACTAGCAACTCGTTTTATTAAATTGTTATTTATTAAGTTGAAAACAATTTAATAGAAATTTTAATTATCGGGATAAACAATCGTATATACGAACTCATATCGTTAGATGAATTCTCTTGGTTTGCTATATTGTTAAGTAAAAAAAAGATACTCATCCCCACAGTCCACTTCCACTAGCCCTAACCTGGGACATCAAACTTGTTCAAAACTCTTGGAATATTGACAGTGGCTCTGCTCTGAGTATAAAAATTGCTAAAATCTTTTTTTTTTTTATCTTGGACCAGCATGCAGGGGCATGCTATACATTGCGCTGGAACTATAGGAAAGGGATAGTAGGAGAAATGATAGGAGGTGACGCTTCACTATATTACAGCAGTGTTGTAGCATCTCTGATATCAAGGAGACGTATTAAATTGTGAAGCTGTTTTTAGTAGCCGTTTTTAGTAATTATTTTACTTCGCCGGTGCTACACAATACCGACGAAGGAGGGCGTTCTGATTTGCCTGTGGATTGGTTACAGCTGAAGCCGTTACTGTTCGTCCAGTGACCAGTGACTATGCCTTCGCTACTGAAACCTTACGACAACAACTAACACAAAGACACACAAATGCACATCAGAAAAAAAACATGCGAGATTTTGTTATCTGTCTGAAACTGGGGTTGAACCCAGGAAAATTTTTCGTTTTGTAGTCAACGTGCAGACTACTTCGACCATCGCCACCCTGCCTTTGAAGGGGTGCACATAAATATTAATGAGTAAATAAGTAGTTAAAAAAAAACGAAGTCACCTTTCTTTTGGAACACACCTCGTATATTAACACTGACATGAATTTAAATCGCAAAATTACTAAATTAAACTTCTTATTAACCGATTTAGAATCTTCATTTCTTTTTTTATTTTTTGTCAGATGCTATACCCGCTTTAATTGGTGCCATTTAAAATCCCACGCCCATTTATTTGTATACTTTTGCCCAACCGATTTATCGCTTGCCATCTTACAATGTGTCTCATAATTGTTTAATATCGCCTAATGGACTCGAATTGGAGGCACCGGAGAGCGTATATACAGCGGACTGACTTATTGCGTACATTTCAAACTTTAATATTTTTAAAAAATAAATGCGTTATGCATTCTACTATTTTTGAAGGCATTTTATTTATTGTAGAAAACTTTAATTATTGATATTTTTCTTTGTAATGAAACAAATTTTTTGATGAAAGAGATTTAATTTTAAAATTTATACAACATTTTTCGACAATGAAATCTTATGGTACTCACTGTATTTATACGTAACGACGTCGATGTCAAGTACAAGTATAGCCTTACACACACACACACATGCTTGGATACATAATGCATCTAAATACTCTTTTTAAATGGAAAATGCATTACACATTTCTACACATATTTCTTTTACTGCAGTCCCAGGTATAGAGACGGTGAAAAGAGCCAATCTTCAAGATAACTTACATAAAATGAACCATAAACAGTCATATGAAAAAGTTGTCATTATTTTAGCTGGTAAACTGTGACATTGAGAGGCCTCTGCATTAAATACACGTATCAAATATTTATATGTTGTAGAAAAATTTCACTTGAAGGATATTAAATCCATGTCTTGAAAATATAAAGTGATTTCAGTGGTTTTCGTTTGAAAAAAAAGAAAAAGCATTCTACACTTGAATTTTATAGTGTCAGCCAGTTTCATGTAGGGTACTGAATGCACATGAAATCAAACATGTTCATGAAATAATGATGATGTTTACTATTCATTGATGTTATACTCTTATCACAAAATATATACTGCTAATAATGAAATATTCATTTTTATTATTCTTCAGAGAAATGGTAGGAATGTTAATAACGGGGAATGGTTTTCATGGAAAATGTGTTAAAGGGCTTTTTGACATGAACTGCCACGGAAAGTATAAAAAGATGCAATATAATCATATGGTACATATAAAATAACTAACAAAAACAAAAACAAACAAAAAAAAAACAGAAAAACTTAGGAACACATTCATTGATTAACAGGGGCACTGTGGCACTGTGGCACCCAACCAGATACTCGTGACTTAAAAAATTGTTGGACGAGTTTGTCAAGATGAATATTAAAGAAAGTTTTAATTTTGCAGTCATATTTTGTGCTTTTTACTTTTTAGGAGTCTATCGGCAGGCGTATCAGTACATCAAAGCGAAGTTACTATAATAATCCAAATTTCAAAGACATCTTCCTTTCAAAATATTACGATTTATTTTGTAAACTATGAAATACAGACTGCAATACGCCTGTATCTCTAGCGGGTCAATCCGCCGCTTTTGATCACTTGAGAAGTGGACAGCATTGCCGAATGAGGAAAAATACATTTTTTCGTTCGTTTTTAAAGGTTGCTTTTGAAATTTTGCACACACACTCCCGTGTCTGGATATACATTTTTTTATATACCTGAGTCTAAAATCAAGGGGGGACGGCGTAGGGCCAAAACTATCCATGCGATTTCAATAAAATTTAAAATATAAACCTGAACGCAGACATCTTTTAGAAAATTGGACGGTAATATAAATAAAAATTAAATGATATTCGTTGAGAAGTGCATAGCAGGAGAACTTCTGTCTAGATTTCGATAATTTTTTCGGTTACAACCACGGCAAAATTAGCCCCAAAAATAAGAACTTCTGCATCGAATTTTTTTTCTCAAGGTGGATTTTTATCACTTTTCCTATATTTTAACAAGGGTTTATCATGGTATACCGTACGGAATATCTCTTTTGTGTCTGAAGCAAAGTTGTAGATATTGACTAGGAGAAGAAAAAGCTGAACAAACCTACCCGAAAATAGTCAATCCAGTGCCTTAAAAATCGCAAAAATGCCTATTTTGTTCCCCATTTTTCACCTTTTTCGCTCAATAACTGTATTATAAATCCACAAATTTGCTGTTTTGTTTCTTTATAAACTTTATTTTGCATGAAAATCTGATTCATATTACAGCTATTCTTACACAGAAAATATTAGATTTTATTTGTTATCTGCGCATGGAAACAAAATTTAGAACATTTTCAATTATTATCAATATCCATCCTCATTGAAGTTGACGCTTGTGGTTCTGATGCTCTTGTTTTCATCGTAGGTTGTTCATACTTATGTTCTGAGTCTGCATCACCATCCGAGTTAGCCATAATATTCAAGGGCATGTTTTCTTCAGTGTGTCCACCAATTTATGTGTCCTCTTCATCTTCGGTGCTTTCAAGTCAATTCTGCAATTCTTAGAATTGAGTCTCAAATCAATGAGCTGGAAAATGTTGTACTGTGTTATTAAAAAAAAATATAATATTTTACTATTATTTCCGTATCCTTACTTACGTACGCATATACATATATAGGAAAATAAAGATATAACGAAAAATAGGCATGTGGAAAAAAAAAAAATGGAAAACATGCACAAATTCCAGAAATATGCCTCAATAGTCAAAATATATACTCATAATAATATCCAAATACATATTCTTCCAGCTTAAACTCTGAAAATGTAGAATAATTTCCACTGTTGTTTATTTCGATATTTCGCTACGCCTGTGTGTAGCCGTGCATTGTTGCAGAGAATCATATATAGTCCTGCGAATCACGCACAAATGATGTATTAAAATATTTTATATTTTTCGAATAGAACGACAAAAGATTTTTAATACCGCTTACTTTCCCACATTTCTATTATTCACACTGTCTCAAAAATATAAAAGAAAAAGCATTTATTACGCGACTGCATGTACTATTTGACTTTGTGTGACGTCAGCAGTGAAATTGTTATGCCTCAACAATTGACATGTCGATTTGATGTGCGTAGTCTTAAGACAACAACAGCATTTATAAAAGTTTAAACTACAACCCACCATAAATATTATTTAATTGTCGAAAACTCCAGTCTATTATGAAGGGTGCGAATAGAGCCATTAAATGCGAGGGGTGTCTTTTTTTAACTCGTCAACGAATTTTAAAATTTTTGGCATATGTTTGGCAAAGTAAATAAAATATATATTTATAAATAAAATATTTATGCCCTGAAATATTCAAATCAATCGAGGGGAGCCAAAATCCGAAATTAAACGATAAAATTTAAAATTGTTGCAGATTATTTCCAATTTGGAGACTAATCCCAGCCTTTCTCATTCAAATATTTTTAAATTGAAATTTTCATCAAAAATTCCAAGCAACAAAAATTCCATCAATCCTCGTAATGTACAAATGTTCACTATAGAAAAGTTTTATGATTTCAAAGTTTATGTGCGTCAACCAAATAATTTTACTTTCTTTGGAGGTACAAAAAGGAAAATTCAAATATTGATATAATCAGAGACAAGACGTTCAACAGCCGTCTTGAACTAAAATTTATTTTTTTCTAAAAATAAATAGCGGCCTTTGTTTGCCGTCTCCATATTTTGCGACTGTCCGACGTATGGCTTATCAATTTTTGTAGAAGAAAAACAAAATATTTTTTTTTTAATTTGAAGATTTGATTGCAGTTATTTTTTCATATTTAAGGGTCTTTTAAATTTATGTGTTGCTATGCAAATTTCATATGCTTTTAAGCCAAAAAATACAAAAAATATTAAAATCGACCAATAACGTTTTATCTGTTTTAAATCTTTTTTTTAGAGTTTAAAAATAAAATATAGAAAAAGAAAAAAGATTTCAAATTGAAAGTGAATGCAAAAATGTGCTTTTGCATATTTAAATCTACACGAAATCTGAATACCACGGTTTCACATGTGAAATTAACAAAACAACTGCTTGATATATAAAACAAAGAGAAGAAACATTTTGTTGTCCTGTGCGTCCCGAAAACGTAAAATCCTAACCGACATTTTTGAACAGAAGAGGACCTGCATTTTTTGTGTATAAGAAAATACGTAATATTTAATGAATTTATCTCTTTATATATATAAACATATATGATTCTAATTTCAATGATTTGCCTTTTCCCGAAAAAAATATATGAATTGTTATATTACATACATTTATATTATAACACTCAATTCTCGATTGATTCGTTGAGTTTTGAACATATGAATCTTGTATTTGTAATCAGACATTAGGATGAGCTAACTCCGCTTTAGCGAAATAGTACTATTTCCTCCTCAATAATCAATTTTATTGAGTTTGCTTTTTTAAAATATATTTTCTTTCATATGGTATGTAATAATACATTTCATATAATTTATTCGGGAAAAGGCACAATTTTAAAATTATTGTAGAATCATAGAAAATACTTAAGTTACCTTAACTACAAATAGAATAAGAAATATCAAAATCCATGTTTAAAAATTTCGCTTTCGCCACATGTTATTAGCTTTGGCTTATGTTAATGGGTTAAGGGTCCCTCCCATACGCTGGCAACATTATTATGTAATTTTCATATTGTACAACGATATATCTAATGTTTGCACAATAAATAGACAAAAATCAAAATGCATTTGCTTTTTATTGTACAACTAATAGCGGCACAATGCTTAAAATATACCCTATAAATAAATGTATGTACGTTCATATGTACGAGTATGTTGTGTGTAGTTACCACGGGGAAGAAATCGCCCTCCTGCTTTCTTGCTGATTCTGTATTTGATAAAAATACATGGTAGTTTTCTACATACAGATTTTTTCCCATATCCTCAAAATCTGCTGTCGACTCTGCAAACAGAAGAATTCGCGATCAGACCTTCGTCGGTATATGAACCTCGGCAATATAAAATAACAAATAAAATGGCTTCTCTTCAGCTTAAAAATGAATGCGTCAATATAACACCAGCGGTGCAGCACCTCTGCTTTAAAAGTTCTAAAAAAGCACGCAACTGCAGAGTTGTGCTAGAATTAACTTATCTATCCTTTTATCTCTTCACTACCTGTCTCTTCTCTACACTATACCTTTCCAACTACTCATAGTTCCGGTGTATAAAAAAACTTACAGTCTACGTGTTTTATTTATATGCAGTTCTATCAGACCATTATTTTATGCAGTCAACTTTGGGTTAGCGCACACTGTTTAATTGAAAAAATTTAAATTAAATAGTCTTATTTATTCGTTTCGACCAAAAACTGTTAAATTGAAACATATTTTGCTTGGAAACAAACACCGTATAATAGAAATTATTATTAGTGTATCGGCGATGAAGCGGCGCCGAATTTTAATCGTAATAAATGCAACTCTTCTTTTTTCCAACTTTGTGTCTTTCCAGCCAGAGTACGGATTTGAGAGTCAGTGTGCAGCAGATGTGCCAAAGTAGCATTCATGGCAGATGTGCAAGTGAGGCACATGAGTGTGCCAATCCGTACCCTGTTATCAGGGGATGTCCCCTACGCATTCAATGCAATGGAACAACCGGAACTAAGAAAATAGGTTTAGGGGAGGAGGATAGCGAGAGTAGAGTGAAGTTTCCCACATTTAAGTTGACAGAGAAGAATTTCACAGGAAGTCCATTCCACATATGGATGGTTCGGCTAAAAAACGAATACCCTCGGTAATGCGCTCTCGAGGACAACCTTGTCGTACGTAAAAATATCCGAGCTTCAGGAACGACTCCCCTGATATCATGTGTTTTCGATAGTATTATTATAAGTGTGAACGTTTGTATAATTTTTTGGATGTTTGGACATTTGTTGCATTATCATGTGAAAACCACTCAATGGATGTGGTTGAAATTTGGTAGACGGCTGACATGGCGTAGGAAAGTTCGCAATAATCTTCATTTAAAACACCATATTTTTTATTGTACTAAATGTGAAATAAAATGATTTTAATTAATTAAAATTTTTTAAAATTTCATAAATCCATAAATATTTTAAACCATAAAAATACAACCAGTAATAATTTTATTGGAAATTTTTATCGGAAAAGTTTTTATTTAATTTCATGCCGCTTAAAAGTAACTTAACAAAAAAAACTAATCATGTTGCTACAAAACTATGAGTAAATTCTATGACTAAAAATAAAACTGCTGATTCCAAAGTAATTATTCTACTGTGTTTGTAAATAGGAAGTTAAAAAAACATCGCAAACGAAAAACTACTTTTTCCCCTACCCAAAACATTTGCGGAAATGCACAAACAATTTCTTTACAGAAACGGTTTGCCAACATTATTGTTGTTGTTATAGTTGTGTTGCGAATAATAATACAAATCTTTGATGGAATTAGTGCTCCCAGTAACACTTGCTGGACCATCACTGTGTGATTTATACGGCAATTCATATTTAATTTTGACAGGAATGTATTTTTGCTGCTGCTTTTTAGTTGCTGAGCCAGTAACAGCAACATTTCTATTTTCGCTATCCGACCATGTTTGATCATCCCATAGAGAAAAATCCCCTGAAGCCGAACGATACGGTTTTCCATGCGATGCTGGTGGTAGATAAATGAATTCCAGATGGTCTTTAGTGTCGTAAACACTGCCAGAGAATATCCATCTTAGTGCCACGTATCCCGTAGTAATTAACGCAATTTTACTCATGACCACTGCTGAGGCCGAAATGGCTGTCAACATTTTGAGTATTAAGGGGACTAAGATTATTTTAGCCACAAGAACGCCCATAAATAGAGGGTACATGAATTTGGCGAGTTTCTTGTACTTTTGATATTTTCCGCGACCTGAAAAACATTTCTCTTATTAATTTTCTGCTTAAAAAAAACTTCATAAGACCGCATTATTATTAGAATTTAAAAAAGATTTCTACTTTTTTTTTAAATCAACAAATTTTTAAATTATAATTTTATTTATGTATAATAATAACATTTTCCAGTTATTTATTGACCAACCAACCAACCCCCACCAATATGTGTAAATTTGTAAATTTAATCGCTATATTGTGCGTTTGAAAGCTTCTTAATCGTAAATAAATTTCACTTTTATTTTCATTTGTTCTAACCTCCTCCAATATCCTGCATCACTAATTCCAACAGCAGCAAATCTTGATCCTGTTCTATATTTGGCCATAGACTTACACTTTGTCTTGATAATTTCTCAGCTCCCGCTTCCACCACACTTTTCTTCACATCTAAATTTACGCTTTTCATTTCACTTTGATCCTCTAAAGGTTCATCAGCTTTCGCCAGAGTTATCAGCAGCAAACAAATCATTTTAAAAATGTTTCCAATTCCAATTCTAATTCCCATTTTTATTTATTTTTGTTTATTGCCGTCTTATACCGTCAACGATCTTTTCATTTTCGTAATTCTATTAGAACTGGCATATCTTTTCGCCAGAAGTCTTCGTTTTCGTCCATACAGAGTTACATGATAATTTATGCGCAAAAAGATCCTTTACGTTTGGCTGCACATGGTTGGCTTCAATCAACATACGATCTGAGCTCAATTATCGTAACAAAGTGTACGTATTAGATTTTTATTTGCTCCATCTATTTCTCTGCATTTTCTATTTAAAGTGCATTTAATTTTTGCAATTCATTTTATTTTTATTTTGTGTGTTTTTTTTTTTTAATTTTCTTTAGACAGCAAAATGTTGCGAATTTTTTTTTCTTTTTTTTTCTGGCATTTGCAGCAATTGAAGCTTGTAACATAATTCTTTTTTAGTTTACTCGTTACTATCTGTTCTTGGTGATGAATAAACATTGAAAGATTTACCAAGAAAATATTAAATAATTTTAGATATACAACGTTTAAGACGACGTTTGGAGCATTAAAAAAATGAAAGAGAAATTTATACATTTTTCAAAAGTAGAATAAAATTTTGTAGCGTATTTCAACGTTGAAGTTTGTACAGTTTTGTTTCTTAAATTAAATTTTCGAGGTCAAGAAAATCAACACGATTTCTTATGTCACAACCCACGAGATTCAAATGAAAATCATAAACTTAAATTTGGATGTGGCAGAGAAGAAAAAATCACATGACGTAAAAATTGTTACAAACCGAAAACCGAAAAATAGAAAAAATTCACACAAAAATAAAATTCATTGAAATCTGGCTGCACGTAAGAAACAGGCGATAACGAATGAAGCACGTGCTCACAAACTGGCGCTGAAAATAAATGCAACAATTTAATTTAAAAAATTTAATTTTCTATAAATAAACAACAGCAAGAGAGATTGATTTTTGAAATCGTGACATAATATTTAAACACTGACTGGCTGACACTCTGAAGTATTTGGCAGACATTACGGAATACAGTAGAAGCTCGTAAAAGTTGAGTGTTTTCTTTTTGGGGCGCTTAACTTTTTCGCAATATGAAAAGTGCATTGTATGTATATTTTATAATGTGTATTTATTTACCCAGCTATCATTTTCAATCGTAATTTCATTTATTATTTTATTATCAAAAGCATTAACACTTCCGAAAAACATTTCATTAAACGGTATTGAGTATTGAACCGATGATATTCTGGTTGCAGAGCCAACTCGCAGCCACAATGTGTAACCAACGATTTTGAAGTAACATAAACTACACTGACTTCTTTCACTCGTTCAACATTCGGTAAAGACTCGCAAAAGCATCATTTGAAATCTTTGACATCAATCAGTCGAATATCAATTGTTCACTTGAACAGCGTTGAATTTGTGTTCAAATAAAAAATTTTACTCCGCCATGCCAGAGCAGAAAAAAAACTGAAAGTATGTACTTTTTCTTGCAGTATCTGAACTTTAGACTTTTTGCCAAGCATTTCAATTTTAGGGGCACAGT
Source organism: Dexiosoma caninum (assembly GCA_963924685.1). Taxonomy (NCBI): domain Eukaryota; kingdom Metazoa; phylum Arthropoda; class Insecta; order Diptera; family Tachinidae; genus Dexiosoma; species Dexiosoma caninum. The sequence continues at coordinate 128,848,494 of OZ004725.1, read as the reverse complement.
TGATGGTGGTAACACACCAACAAATGGCATTGAACAACTTAAATCAGTTATGTCAATGTCAAGTAATTGTTGCTCACGTATTTAATTAACTAATATGAAAATAAAAGAACACATGATTCCGTGCCATTCATACTTTCTCGTGTACATGTTTTCGCGAGTTCACTGTTTATTCATTGAAATCTAATTGGCAAAAAACTTTTCATGTTCAATGTTTCCTTTTTCATGCTATATAAAATATAACAAAAATTGTCAAAGAAAAGGCAAGAGAAATTATTTAACTAGCGCAGTTGCCGGCAAAGACAAAAAGTCTTTTATTTCTTTCCTAAAGGGATCATCTAAATTTTCTGTTGTTATCCTTTCATTGTTGAAAACTAAACTTTTGCACTTAAAATTATTTTTTTATTGTATTTGGAAAACGTATGGTCGGAAATCTGTTTTGTTTGTTTTGTTTGTGTAATCGCAACGTATTGAAAAAATATTCGATTCAAAAGTTAATCAACTGTCATGATAAGACGCCAGAGCTGTTATTGAAATTATTGCACCTTAATATTTTTTTTATCACTCTTCTTTTTTATTTCTTTTTCGTCCCATCACTCCAAATCGTGAGAAGACAGAGACAGCTGAAATAAAATATAAAAAAAAAACGTTGGATTAGAAAGTATTTATTTTAGTTCCTAAAAGTAGGCAGCGGTATATTTATAAAGTTACTTTGAAAAACTGAAAGTAAAACTCGTTGGAATTCGAAGATATTAAATTTTTTAAAAATAATTCTTTTTTTGTTTTTTTTCTTTTTTTGTAGAAGTAATTTGCAAAATTAAAGAGACTTTCCAACTGAATACAATTCTGTGTCAGACCTAGAAATAAGTTTCGAATATGCAAACAGATATTTACACTTATAAAATGAAATACGAGTACATATTTCATGGTCTGGCCTTTTTTTTTACTGTTTATTTAGATTCAATATAACTGGCAGTAAGTGAGATGAAATTTTAAAACGAAAAATCATCGCCCGATATAAATGTACTTTTCGCAATCGGTATGTTTAAAAGTTTATAGCAGTGGAATCTTGGGTAACCGCTGCAGTGTCCTTATTTCTTAAACGACGGTGGCCACGATAATCTGGGATGTTAAGTGGCAGGGGATTTCTGGAAATATTTCTCTACATATAGAAAAAATTCCAATCTTAAATTAACATGACGAAATGTTGATTAAAATCATGTTATACTTCTGACCTGATTTAAATTTAGCATTGATTTGAATTAAATTACCTTAAAAGAAATTGATTTTATATTTTTCATAGTAAAAATAACGTTGCACAACGTTAAATACATAAAATCCCATTTTGTATTAAAATTAACATTTTAATACTTTAAATCAACGTTGCAATCTACTCGTACTTAATCAATACAGCAAAATTAATGATTTTCGCACAAAGGTAGAGTAACGTAAATCTAACATTGAATCAGATAAATTGAACATTGGGGAATGTTAAATAAACAAATGACGAATTTTAAATCAAACTTAAATTAGCTTGAAATTATTTTTAATAATTTTTTTCTGTTTGTATACTCATTATTCTCAAAGACTTTTTGGTAGTTTTTATATAATTTAATAATTCTCAAAGAGTTTTTGAGTTTTTTAGTGGCAACACCACTCGACGCAGAAGACGACGGTCTCTGTAAGTGCGAAGGCATTTTCAACCCTACCTCACACGCCAAAAAAAAAAGAGTTTTTGATATTTTTTATATAAATATATGAGATTTCTTTTCAAGATTTTATTTAAATTTCTACTGATGAGTTGACATTTGACACACAAAGACACACTAATGCACATCAGAAAAATGCGAGATGTTTATTTTTATTTAAAAATTTTTTTTTAAATCAAACTGGGTTTGAACCCAGGTCTGTTTTTGGATTTGTAGTCAACGTGCAGACTACCATCCATCGTGCCATCGCCACCCTCATTTGCCCTCTCTGCGTATCGATTAGGCTGATATATTAAATCAACATGACTTGAAGATATTTTAAAGTGGAATCTTGTTGTTTTTATCTTATAGAAAACCATTTTCAGTCATATATGAAGTATGTCTGTACATACTCGCATTTGACAATTTCCTTGTCATATTTATGCATTTATGACTGTGCGGATTGTTTATCCATATTCATATGCCATCTCTGTTTAATTTGAGTCATGATTTTCTATCAATAACGGTGGCTGAGGTGGCTGACGTAGTTAGCTCGTTGAGTAAAAAAACCAAAAGTTCTGGGTTCGAGCCCCAGTATCCGACTAAGTCATTTTTTTTGCTTTGTTTTTTTAGCGCCAACAAAATTCTCAGTTGTTTCGTTAAAATCGCATGAAAATGATAATTTTATGCAAATTTTCATAAACTTTTGCCACACAGATGTACTTTTAGTACACACAACCTTAGTTTTTTGAAACACATTTCATATTTGTGCAGGTCGTGCGATTGTAAAGGATAGTGAATCACCTCCTTAATCATCACGTTGACTATAGAGCCAGAAAATCCTGGGTTCAAACTCAACTTGTAATACATTTTTTTTTAGTATCCATTATTATCTCTTCCTTTTGAAGTAAAATAATTAAGTAAAAAGCTGATTCTGGTTTAAGGCCCTGACTGTTCATCAGATTTTATTCTTAGATCTGTAAAAAATTGCAAGTGCTTTCAAATAGCGTGATAATGTGAATTCACATTGCATGGCCTGTCAATGCTCGATCCGCTAATCTTTTGAAGATTTTTAGAAAATAATTATTTTCAATTTAGAAAATATGGAATCTTTTTTTGTATGACAGCGTGTCATCCAAACATTCTTTTGGATCATCAGATACAAGCTTTAGCTTGGAAAGTGATGCGTCGTCTACTCATTATTATTATCAAAAGTTTTATTCGGTTGTTTCATACATAAAATATTTTTAATTAAGAGAAGAGTTAAAGAAATTATCTGACAGTTCCATGATATCGAAAGAATTTTGTACGGAAACTTATTTATCAAACTTTTCGTAAATCAACAACATTGTTAATTATTGCGGCGGGAAGTACATACAAATTTATATCGTTACCTCACCATACAAAAAGCCTTCACTAAAAGAAAAGTTCACAAATTTAAAGTTTTCAAGTCGCGATCATTATTTTATTATAATTTTTTATTAGATACAATTTTTGTTATCAAGTATTATGTATCGAAAAATACTAAAAAAAATTAGCACATACTACAGAAGTAACTATGTGCTATACAAAAAATTAGTCCCACTGTGCTACTGTGGGGCGAAATAATTACCATATTATTTTTTAATTAACATTTTCGCAATAGCTTTGTTGTGCAACGATAATCACATTTTATTAATTTTAATTTTATTTGCTTAATGTTTAACAAACATTACGACAACAACAACAACAACAAGAACAACAAATATTTCGATTAAAAAACTTTGAATTGCTTTTACATTACCATTCAAGTCACACTAGAGCATTCGTACACACACACACACACACACACACACACACACAAAATTACGTATCTACGCATTCGTGAATTCATTTTGTACGGCTTGTTGTATTCTGCGTATCGATTAGTATTACGAAAATTCTTAATACTCATTAACTAGAATAGCATCTCTATGACCAGACGACTTTAAACTCATGACAGCTGTAAATAGAGCAAAGAAAAATCCAGCTAAGCCTGTGGAGCCCATCAACAGGATGAGACCACCCATCAGTAGCGGTAATAACGTCATATACTTCAGCTTGTATGCCAATAGTAGAGGAAAAAGAAATTTTTGAAATTTCTTCTCAGATTTCTTTATTTTACGGCCGGAACTATTAGCAACGCTTAAGTCTTCGGCTGTTATTGCTTTCAATGGGGCAGAGGTTACACTTACAATGGACACATTACCATCATCAATGAACACATTTCTAACTGGTGCTCTTATACGTTCTCCCACAATTTCTTTGGAAGCTTCATTTTGTGTTTCCTTATTATTTTCTGATGATGGCGACAATGATAATGACGCTGGCTTAATTAATGAATATAACAGATGACCTCTACCAATTTGCCTTTTGCGGCCTTTGACTTCATCTCTTGACGCCACAGAATACTGTATATTTTTCAAATGTAATGAACGAATGTCTTTTTGCAACTCGTGGGATGATGAGTTAGAAAGCTGGTGCTGTTGGTTCTTGTCATCATTAGTGTCAGTGTCATCTATAAAAGCGATAAGTGGAACGTTAAAAAATTAAACTTCAGTTGAATGAGGGGAATATTAAGTATGTTTTAAAGCTGATTTATAAATCATTTTGCTCTTTTTTCTATGTCTATTTGTATTATATTGCACAATATTAATTTTTTTTTGTGTGATGAAAAATATAAAAAACATTGCGTTTCTAGTCAGACGTTATGTCATCAACTGTTGTGCAGATAAAAATCTAGGATTTGAGCTTATTAATGCCACATAAATGGCAGAAAATATTGAAATCGTTATTTCCACGGTTAAATTATTTTAGTTGTTTAAATATAAGAAGAACGGATTTGGGTGGGGGGTTTCTATATTTTGCTTCCCTCTTTCAACATTCTTTCATGCTGAACTCTTTCTGCATAAAATGTTACCCACGTTAATCTACTTTAAAGTACTGAAATATTGAGTAAACACTTATGATGTTGTCATGGCAGAAAAAAGTGCAAAATCTTTTGTTTCATAGTGATTTCGATTATCGAAAAGTGTATTGCACTTTTCACTTAATTTTTTCAAAGTATTTGCATTTAAAATGCCATAAAATGAGTTTATAGCAGAGCAAATATTTTAAATGGATAGGCCAAAATTGGGCAATAAATGCAAAACACCATTAGTCTGTATAAATGAAATTTTTCATTGAAGAAATTGCTTAACGTCAAATTCTTGGCTACTTTATCTTTCTAATGAATACGAAATGTATTTCTATAACTTTTTGTGAAAGGAAAAAAAAACTCTTAAAATTACAAGAAAACTGTATTTGACAAATGTCGTGCACAAAAAAAAGAATTAAAAGTTAATTAAAAATTTTGTAATATTAATTGAAAAATTAATTAAATTTTCTTCTGCAAACAAATTAATATTGTCAATTAAAATATTATTATTGTTGATTTAATTGAATTAATTTTCGATTAGAACTTTCATAATTAAAATAATTAAAAATTTAAGTAAATATTTTGAAAATTTCAAACAAATTTTTAATAGCAAAAAACATTTGAATTCAATTGGACTGCTTATTGGCTATTAATTTCTATTTGTACAAAGAGTTTCGAATGTGTGAAATGAAATCATCAGATAAGCATTTAAGTAAAAATAAGCCGTCATTTTGCGTTTTTCATATTTATTTAAGAATTGAACATAAAAATTAATTAAAAATTTCATTGAATTGATTAAACTTTTAATCGAAAAAATATATTATTCTAATTAAAGGTGTTAATTAAAAATAAAAATAAAGTATAATATTTTTCTGTCTACTATGAAGAATTTCTTTTTATTAATTTTTTTTGGATATTTGATTTCAAAGAACTCACCATTTTTTACATGCAATTTATAATTGCCATCTGCATTTCTGTCATTGAGACTAGTTCTGATGCTGTCATGACTTTTATTATCGTCACTCCAGATTCTATCCCTAAAATTGTTATAAAATTCATGAGCATTTTGTAAAGTGTTTCTTGAGAAGCCTTCATCATTGAAGTTGTTTTTGAGGATTATTGCAGCATTAACAGCCTCATCAGGTGATTTAAATGGTATGATTTTAGGGCAATTCTTATCATCATCATCATCATCATCATCATTCTCTTGGTATTTAATCTGACTTTGATATTGATGCTCTGCGCCGCCAGTTGTACTCGTGCTATTATCGATTAAATTTTCTTTAGTTGCGAAATAATTTAATTTTGTTGGTAAAATGTTGTTGGTGTTATTTGCATTGTTTGCCATCAGTTCAAATTTCATTGTATTTGAAGTATTTTTTATGTTCTGTGCACGCTTTTGAATGTGTTGTGCCGCCGCCAGCGTATAATTTCGATATGTTAAGTTGGAGGAAAATGAATTTGTGTGTTCTCCGTGTTTCGGAATGTTCTTGAAATTGTTGAAATTCACTTGTGTAGACATTGAGTACTTTCTATTCATGGCATTTTGTATTAATGACGATGAAGAAGATGACGATGATAATGATGGTGGCTTTTGATATTCGCGTACTTGATGCATCATAATAATTTTAGGCATTTGAGTTAAAGAGAGTGTGGTTGCTATTTTATTGTTTTCCGTTGCATGAAAATGAGGCTCTTGCTGCTGATGATGATAATACTGCACATTGGATAGATACTTATGCGTGTCTGTGCTGTTGTTGATTCGGTTATCATTCTTAAAGTGTAAAAGAGACGAAACGGGCGGCTTTGATTTTTTCTCCTTAACCGATTGTAAAGGCGTGGTGGGAAATATGGGAGATGACAGTAACACTGCTGGTTTTACTGTCTCTATATAATTTCGACCATAATTTTGGCTCTGACGATGAACGCTATTTGCTGCATACGAGTGAATTATTTGTGTGTTACTCTTTTTGTAAATTTTAAAGTTTGCAGAGTCTGTCATATTGTTTCGTAAATTAAGGCTTTGCAAAGATATTGCTGAGACTGGCAAAGCTGCTGTTAAGGTTGTAGGGCGTTGCAACCAATTGTGAGTTTGAATTATTGGCTGCCATGTATTATCCGCTTCAAACGTAGAAATACTTTCACTAATATTAAGCGTATTGTTCGCTTTATTAACGACAGCTGCGTCACTTAACTTAAATATGGGACTGAATATCGTAGCAATTAGGCATAGAATAATAAATTTCTGCAACATTTTTCTTTTAATTGAATATTTTATATTTTAATGTTTTTTTTATGGCTGTCACTTTCCTTTTTTCTTATTATTTTGTATTTGTCACTTTCAGTTTAATCCACTTAAAGGTAGTCATCATCCGTTTACGGTTTAGTTGCAAATATTCATTTCCCTTCTTTGGTCAAGTGTTTTATAAAGATTTAGTTTAGTTATTTAAACCATCTGTTTATCTTCGCATTAGAATGCAATCTCGATTATTCGGTTTGTCATTAGGCGGCATGCTGCCATCAGTTTTTATCCACAATTTCTCGTTTTCTTAAAAATCATTTCCCTTCACTTTCAGATTTCGTATTTATGCTTGCTGTTGGGTTAATTTAGATTTAGAAATATATTTTTTTTAGCGAGTTTTTTTAAGAACGTGTGGAATTTGTGAACTTTTTCAAACATTTCCTTGCAGCTGTACTGATTTGTAAACATTTAAATAAAAATATGAAATCAATTTGGTGGCGGAAGGTCCACATGATTCAGTATCAGCAGCATAATCGAGACTCAACTGCATAACTTTTTTAGAGTAAGGCGCTGCAATTTTAAAGTACTATTAGCTTTGTTGACTGGCATCCATAAATTAATATAAAATTGTCACACGGTACTGCAAATGAATCCGATGGAAACCCTAAAGAATACAACGTACAAGAAAATAAAATTGGCAAGAACGACTTATAAATCAACTACGTTTCGATAGTGTAAATAGATGTTGAATTTAATGCCTGGTATTGATGTCTTACCTTCTAATTGACACTGCCACCAATCAAATTAGTATTTCAATTCAACCATTAAAAAGAGACAGTAGACGAACATTATTTCATTTGCTATTTATTGCTGCAATTATTTATATTTTAGTTGACCTTTTTAAAGGTAATTTAGTTATTTTTATTATTAAACTCGAGGTCGTTTTATTCATAAAATTAAGCTATTTTTATTTATTTCCGGTATATTTCGTCAACAGTTTGTTAACATCGCCGGGAAATAAAAACAATACAAGTGCATAAATAAAACGAAATCGAGTTTAATAATAAAAATCAGAAAATATATTGTTGTAATTATTATTTATTTGAAGTATCAGAACTAGAAAAAACAAATCGTTGGCAGTACGCGTCACATAGTAGATCCAACTAGCAAGTGTTAGATACGCATAACAAAATATTTAAAAGACTTTGAGTTCGAAACGCACAAGAGTGAAAAGATTTCAAAATTTTTCTTAGAACACAAGAAAAGTAATTCAGACTATTCGCTGCGGTATTATGTTCGTATTTGCGTTGTCGTAACACGGGCCATCAGTACATAACTCTTTCCTCATTTTAGTGAACATCAAACAGTTTTCTCTCTCTCCTTATTTTCGGATGTAACAAACATGTACAGTCGATTGTGTCGGCATTGAATTTCTATGGAAAAATAAAGCTAGAATAATTTTATTGTAAAATTTTATTTGATTTTTTTTAATCACTTTCCTTAGATATTCAAGCTCGCAGTCCAATTCTGATTTAACAAAACCCTTAATTAAAAAAAACCAATGCAGAGCTTGCGTTAAACAATTATTGTTTAATTTTTCATCCAATGACTAAATTCAAACAAATAGAAATATCTGCATGAAACATATGACGGAATGATGCTTTCAGATTATTTCAATTAATTTACGTCGCAAAATGAAAGCAATTTTAATGTAGGGTGCTGAAACGTCTATGAAAACGAAATACCACAATCGTCATTACACGTAATTTAATTTTAGTTTGTTTTTTAAGGGCGGTTGGTTATTATAATGTCGATCGTTTGAAAAGCATACACGGAGAATAATTTGAAGATGTTGAATTTAAAGAAAAATTGGGTGTTAAGGAGAAAGGAATCGATATAGTAAAAGTGATTTGATTTGGGGTTACAAATTTAGGAATTACTGGCAAATCACTTTTCCGTATTCATAAAAGTTTTTTGTAATTAATAGAAAATATATTGATTGAATTTTGTATGACAATAAACTTTTTATAAATAAAATAAAAATGTTATGAATACGGCAGAAAGATAATAAATCTGAAGTTACTCACTCCATTCTATAACATTTTTTTAAAAGGTGAGTAATTTTTACAGAAAAAATAAAAAACATTTTAATTAAAAATTTTGCGATATCAATTGATAAATTTAATTACTTTTGCACCAGCTCGTCAATTAAATTATTTAAATTACATGTTTTTTTTTTTAAATGGAAATTATATGAGTTATTAACAAAATTACAAACAAAACCTTAAATTTTTAAATACATTTTCAATAGTAATAATTGAAGAATTTAATTGTATTCTTCCATAATTTTGTAAATAGTACGTTGTCATAATCGTCCACATATTTAATGTGTTGAACATTGTTCTCTCAGTGCAATTCTTTTTCGCTTTGTCATATCGTTCAGATGAACATTCAGCCATTAAAAGACAAAATAGTTGATTCACTCCTCTTAGCATTATCACACTTTTACATTTTGTTTACTTCTTTCCCAGCCATTCAAACATTGTAAGTGAATGCTGACACAAGAGCTTAATCAAGACATTTTATTACAATCTGTTTTTTTTGTATTGTCATCAATCGTTGAAATAAATTATGTTCTGACGGTGATAACTTATGATCGCAAGTTGTTAATCCTGCACTCAAAGAAACCATGCAATAGAAAATGAATTTAAAAAAAGTTTGTAATTAAAAAGGCAGTAAATAAGATGGTTCTAAACAAGAGTACTTGGCTTTTGATTTACTCACATTCAGATTATAATACAAAACATAATATTTCTGTCTTGAAGATCTTTCAAGTTCTCATGCAGCTAAAAAAAACACCCCAGACTTTGAAAATACTGTGTACTCGCGATAATATGAACAGCCCAAAATATGAACTCTTTTTTTTTTTTTCCTTCCATTGACTACTCTAAAATATAAAGTTGAGCGGAGCTCTAAAATATGACCAGTTCTTTTTTTATTTTCTTTAACGGGTTTTATCTAGACAGTCTGGAATTCTAATCAAGAAAGTAGATGTTAAATACTGATTCGACTGTCAATCAAAATTTTTTACTTACACACAAAACAAAATTGAGAGTGGCGATGGCTGAATTAGTTGGCACGATGACTACAAAACAAAGGTCCTGGCTTCAACCCCAGTTTCAGACCAAATCATAGAAAAGGCGGGATGCATTTTTTCTGTCAGTTGTTGTCGGAAGGTTCCAGTGGCGAGGGCATAGTCAATCAGAATTTCCTTCTACGTCGGCTGTCTAGTTTCAGCACAATGCATTCCATGTGTAGGTGCCATCTTCTGAGCGCTGGTCCAAGATAAAAAACATCGCAGAATTTTTCGCAAAACTGTTTTCCTTTTCCAAAAATTAAATTAAAGAATAAATAAAAAATTTAACATAAGAAACTTTTATTTTGTGTTTAAAGTGAAATTGGATGGCATTCGCAAATATGAACAATCTCGCAAAACTGAACTGGTTTGGTTTTAATTAGTTCATATTATAGCGAGTTCACTGTACTTTCTATTTGGTTCTCAAATATCAAACTAAGCCACCGTTTTGCATTCAACTCTTTCTGTCTCACTTAAATGTACGTTTTCTTTTTCTTCTTTAATTAATTTTTAATTATGTCACTTTAATGTCTCTGAAACGTAAAAAGCACATGCGCACGTTTTTATTTGAATTCCATTAATTATTATTTCTTCTCATTTTTAGCTTCACTTTTGTGAACAGAAATGCTTTCTTTTTTTTTTACAAATGTGTCAATAAAAAGACTTAAAGAGAAAAAAATCAAAATGTTTAATTATAAATTATTTCATTAAGTTGTACTGTATTTAAATGTTCAAACGAATTTTTGTTTAAATGCATTTAATTACACGTTTTTGGTGGGATAAAAAAGAAAACAAACTTCTTTTAAAATTTTTATTTATTGCGAACACGAGCTTCTATGATTTCTAAGAATTTCAATGCTGTACTTGATGCGTTGCAAGAAATAGATTTGAGATCATCAAAGTTCTTTTTCGCTGTCGCAGTAGCCGAATTGGAAAACTTAGCAAAGACCCTGTTGTAGATAATAAAAATTCTCTACGGTTAGAATAGAAATAAAAAAGAAATGTTTCAATACGTATTTGGAGCGAAAAGGCAGATTCGGCAGTAGCAAAAATAGATGCCAATATGTATGGAATATAACATTGCGCAAATGTCCGGCGAAGGTTCGCTGGGAGGAGCACTTCTGAAGTTTCAGATGTTCCACGACCATGCTGTGTAACTCATAAATGTGTTTATGGTCAACTGACAAAACATACTGAATAAGCCAATTCGACAGACGTAGATTCATCAATATGGCGGATATCAACTGTGAACGTTTGAAAGTCTCCATTTGAAAGTTGCACCGCCTCTGGTGTTGAGTAGGCACTTTTAGTTTTACACCAGAAAAATGTTTTTCCCGAATGAACCTACGACTACGGTTTGTAGAGTTTGAGATGGCTTATTCGCATTATTGGCAGTGCAAGGTGGGCTGCTTAACCACAGGATATCTTTGAAAGATACGTTTACTCACCGGCATACTCACATGACTTTGTATGTTGAGAAAACAGCTCAAGAGCTTTGACGTTGCGCATAACAGTCGGTGCGCACTTTGTGCATTTGAGAACGGAAAACCGGGACATTGGACGCGAACCTATTGGAGGGCTATTTTTGGGCTCTAAGAGATTTATAAAAGGAATCTTGTATATTTTTGTACATCAAAAATAATTTGGATGTTCCTATTCCAAACATTTTGGCACCGCAATTTCCATTCAATTTGCCTAATCATGGATTTCTTATTTCTTTATTTTATTTCTACATTTCATTTAAAAGTACCAATTTAAATTTAAAAATAATTTTTATATTTTCCTGAAATTTCAAATGAAGCAATTGTTCGCCAATATGCATGTATGTATGTATGCATGTATGCATGTATGCATGTATGCATGTTTGTATGCTTGTATGTATATTTATGGTTAAATAGGTATAAAATTCTGCTTGATAATAAATCTCTTCAAACAGTAGTTTGCACATAATTTGAGTATTAAATCCAATTTGCAGCTATTGAAATACATTCTGCATGATTGTAAATCTTTATTTCATTCCTTTTGCTATACCAAATGCAAATTGAAACAATGCACAATGGGGCATAAATCAAAGTATTTAGATCTTGGAATACAAATATTTTCATTCCTATTCGATTGAATATGAGGAATACTGCTGACCTACGGAATGGCTGGGAATTAATTTTTTTTTTATCTAGGACCAGCACTCAGGAGATGACCCCTACACATGCGGTGCATTGTGCTGGAACTAGAGCAAAGGGATAGTACGAGAAATGATAGGAGATGAAGCTTCACTATCATACAACACTGCTTTTGCACGTTCTTTGTTTTACAACAGTGCTGCAGCGTCTCTGATGTCAAGGAGACGTATTAAATTCTGAAGCTTCGTTTTTATAAGCCATTTGTAGTAATTATTTTACTTCGCCGGTGCTACACATTACCGTCGAATTACTACGAACACTAAATTTGTGCCTACGACTAGAATTTACAATAAATACTTTTGCCGTTTTCTAAATTTTAAGTAGATGTATTAAAAGAAAACAATTAAAAAAAACGTAGTAGAAGTAACACTCGAGCAATGATTGCCTATTACTCTGCTGTAGGAAACGGATGGTTGTAGAGATGACAGGTGGTGAAGGGATAGATAGAGTAAAGCTTCTTTATTTTTACAACTCAGCTTTTTGCCACCTTTTTGGTTTGTATTTAATTTCATTTGTCGTCTCATTTGACAGCGTCTTTGCTGTCAAGGAGACACATTTGGTTTTTGAAACTGTACCATTTCGCCAACAATTGACTCAAAGGACATTCGAACACCTAGCGCCGACAACTACATAAATGGGTGTGGTGGTAGCGAAGCCAATTTAATGTTTAAAAACTACTGAACCCTTTTTCATTGAAAAAATAAAATTAAAGTTTTAAATTTAAATTTGTTTTAAAAGAAATAAATTAGTTTTGTCAAAAATTTAAAGTTTCTTATTTGGCCGGTGATAGTTTTCGAATGGAATCTTAAGAATAGAAAGTGGTAACTAACAAAAAAAAAATAAAAGAATACTCTGCCCCATTGTGCAGTGTCATAAGTATAACGTGTGCCAGTAGTGCGCTTTGGTTCATCTCAACACAAGCACAATAATAAGTTTTAATTTATGCATAGAAGCGCAACATTCACACGAACATTGCAGGTTGCTGCAGTCGGGTATGTGGCGTTTAGAAAAAGAGTAACAATGCCATGGCACTAACATTATGTACGTAGTTATACGTTCAAGTTCATATTATTTTCATTTACTCTTCAATGCAATGACGACTACTTTTGGTTGGCTGACAGGCTCGCATGTGCAGTTCGCAAAATGCAAAATATTCATTTGTTTTATACGTTTTTGTAGAGCAGTATATCGTTCCGAGTGCGTTTTCAAAGTCATAGTAAATTAGTAATCCAGTTATTTAAGCGTGCACGAATCTGTAAAGTAAAATATATTTTTCACAAATAATAAATTTTCAATTTGTCTTTTCTGTGTCAGTTTAATGCAGTTGCATTCGGACACATTTTTTTTCTTAAACAAAAAAAGTTGGAAGCACATGAGTCGCCATTTCTTTCTTACATGTAATCGTATGCAGGTATATTAATAGTTCTGAAATTGAAATGATTTGGAATACAGTTAAGACACGATATAGTAGTTAGAAATATCAAGTATTGCACAACCTTTCCCCAAATAAGTGATTGAGCAAGTTAATACACGTCAGAGTTGCAAATTCGTTATCAAATATCAGGAGCAGCATTCAACATGGACAGCTTTAATAATCCATGTTGAATCTTGTTTAATAATAAAAAATAGATAATGAAAAAGTCAGCAAATTATAAGAATTGCTCAATTCATAGATACAAACGGTGCAATTTTCTGTCGTCCTTTAAAACATTATGGTAACTTTAATTTGCTTCGAAGGACCAGTTGTTGTGAAAGTTGTAGCTGGTAGTGGAAATCATTATCTCTAGTTGATTTTGCACAATGGATTCCGCTTCGTGATGTAGTAAAATTTCGTGATATTTTGGGCTCTAGTAAAACTCAAATAGTGTAAAATTTTATTGCTATTTAATTGTTCTCAATAGCAAACTGCCATCAAATACCGACATAAGGAAAGAAAAATTTTTTTCCAGATTTCATTGACGCACTATGTCGTTCGTATATTCGCTATTCTACTGCTTCTGCTTCGGAATTTATTTAAAGCGGCACACAATGGGGTAAATGGGTAACTGTAATGCAAGCATTGACGATAATAAACGTTTGTCTTTTAACTTCTATGAAATTCAGTTTTGCTATTGAAATTCATTTCAGTGCTGACAATTTCTTTGGTTTGGTTTATTTTTGAAAGAAAGTAAAGCATACCTTGCAGCACGGTAGAGCTGCCCGTATTTAAGATTCTTTCTTGTGCTTTCGAGGAGGTCAAATTTCATTTGAGGTCTAGATAAGGATTTGTGGTATTAGTGTCGATATGTAAGAAGTCATGAAAAAGGAGGTGGTTGTTTTTACCAACAGCATACAAGAATTGAATTGCGACGTCAAAAGAATTGTCCAGGGCAAGTGAAGATATTAATGCGAAAACTGAAAGAAACGTATTATGAGGCTAAGAACAAAACATCGTTATACGAAAATTGTAATACATTATTGGAGAAACGTTGCAAATAATGTATCAGTCGTGAAGGAAAATGAGCAGGCCTTCAGCACGTGATGAAGAACGTATATCGGTCAAATTACTTTGTAGGTATTAATTGCCGATTTTGTAAACATTAATTGTCAAGCCAATTGTCCAACTTGTCTATTTACGCTAAATTGTGGTTTCTTTTTTGGTCACAATGGTAAAATGTGGCTGGTAGTCATGTGTTTCCGCACGTTGTCAGTTTATTCAATTTCCACTCGTGAAGCATATTTTGGGGATTTAATAAACATAAACTTTCTCCCCTGCAAGAGAACTTAAAACTATAAAGTATTATTTCAATTTCAATTTTACTAAAAATTAATTCGATAAGGCATCACGCTCATCGCATTTAATGAGTGAATGAGTGAGTGAATGAGTGAGTGAGTTCTGCAATGTTAAATAAAGCATAATCTATCATCATGTCGCGTAGGCCAAAGGCCTTAAATTATGTTGTAATTACATCTGTTTGGAATTGTTCATGGGATGGAGTGAATTGTGCGTGATCGAACTCGACTCTCAAGCCATTGCCGACACATAAGCAGAGCTCTTTTATTTATATTCATACTAGCTGAAACCCGGCGTGCTTCGCTACACCTATTTATATTAAAAACAGGTCAATATAAAGCATATGTTGATGAACTGAACTGAACTGAACTGAAATAAATGTTGAACTGATTACTGTGGTTATGGCGTAATTATCCAAAATACATCCAGGCAATTTAGAATTTTCAGTTTCAGTGTTTGTATGTCCAATCCCTCCCAGTTTTTGACTAATGATTTTTCTAATTACATTATAATTTCTGCAAAATTCAGAAGATTTTGCTTTAACAGTTTCCAGGATATACAGAAGTCAATATTTAGTTTTAATGAGAGGCACCAGTCCCACTTTTCCAATCTCTCCGAGTTTTTGATTGATGATTGTTTTTCACAATGTAACGTGAACATAAACGTCATCCACCATGAAGAAGGCGTCATAAAATCACTCCATACACAATGTATTGGAAAATTAATTTTCTAGATAATTTTTTTTTCGGTGATATTTCTGGAATTTTCTTGAGTATTATTCTTGTTTGGCCGGAGAGCAGTCCGAAGTGGTGGTCCAGGTGTTCTTGAGTTATAAGCGCAGTAACTGATGTCACTCTCTTTTACATCTTTAATCATGTCAAATTTACGACTTAGTGTGAATATAAATTAATCAGGTGCAATTTGCAACACATACCTGTAGGTCGGAGCTAAACTACCCCAAGACACATTTTTTTAAAATTCAATTTTAATACCTTTGGACTCGGAAGTTTTGCCTCTATTGGTGGGTAAATTCCAATAAGTCGCATCTAATCTTGTTTACGAGATATTTAAGATATAGATATATACGAAATAATTAAGATAATGGTATTGCTCATTATGGGAGGTAAAGTACATCATTTTAATAATATTATATGACGGCATTTTTAACGGATGTCATCGAAATAAAAAATATATTACAAGAGTTATATATAATATTCGGGGTAAGGCAAATTTGTAATGCAGAGAATGAACGAAACATTTGTCATTTTCAACATATTTTTACGTCTCCTATAAAATTTCCTACAGATATAAAATAGAAGCATTTTCCCATTAAAACAAGAAGAGATGTAATCAATTTCATATTTCAATTATGAACTGTTTATTTATTTCAATAAAGGATGAAGCTCTGGCTGCCATAATGACACTCACGGGTGTGTATATTACAACTAAACTAGTTGCTAAGTACAAGTACTTATATCTCATAATGGAAAAGCGAACTACAACCGCAGTACTGGTAAAATATTGGCCGACGATCTGGCAAAGATGGCAACTAAGCTTTAGGCAGCGGTAATTGATGATTTCTGTAGCATTTCTTCTTCATCTTTCTGTTCCTGTCTGCTTCTTCTCTTAAAAAAAATTTAAAAATGTTGATGTAAAAATATGTAAAAAGAAGTAGAACTAATCGTAGTTCGCACTACTTCCGGATCACAAGTTCAGTACCTTATTGACTTCTTTGGAAGCATTTTTTTTCACTGGGTATTAAAGCACTACTTTATCAGGTAGTGAACTGCATATTCGCAACGCCATCGCATTCTAAGAAAATAATACAAAATGTTGTCCTTGTTGGTAGGCATCCTAATGGCCTAAATATAAACAGCGGTAGAAATACATAAGACAAATATATATTTGTCTTAACTTTCAATACTGAAAATTTAATTTAAAAAATTATCCAACAAAACCGCAAAACTTTTAATTTTTATTATATCAAAATAATTACTTATTTACTTCTTTTAGACTTTAAATTATTTTTTTATATGTATAAAATCACAAATGTTTTTTAAGTTAAATTAAATCATTAACCATCGCTGTAGATATTTTATATATCGAAAATCGAACTTCCTTTTGAATTGATTCGCAAAATATGAATACGAATACAGTGGGCATTTTGCAGCAAAACATTAAAGTTATTTGTGTATAAAATCAATTAATCGCACTATAGAACACGAAAAAAAATAACAAGGTTCTGCCAATTGATTCTAGTCTGATTTGTAAACGTGTATCGGCGTTTCAAAGGTTTACACTTGTAACTTGTTTTACTGCCGTTCTAAATTTGTATCCTTGTATAGTAAACCGTTAAGGAAAATCGAAGATTTCACATGATTTATTCCAAGCAGAACAAGAAACAGTCTGTTAGTATATACGAGTATTAACACTCTACCTCTTCAGAGCATGTATCTTTTTTGTACAATTTGTTTTACAGTGTTATTTAGGCTTTAAGGTTTCTGATTAAAAATTTATTTTGTAAAAGGATTAAAAATACTTAACCCATAATAATTCTAGTCTTTGGCGGTCCTTTTAATAATAATTATTACAAATTTTTCAAGCTAAAAGTCTTTTTGTTTTGTTGTAATAATTACCAATATTTTTCAATTATATATAAAATACAAATTATTATTTCCTGACGATGCTACCTATTTGCTAGCGAAATATTGAGAAATAAATAATAATTAAAAAACTTTTCATAAAAAAGACCATCGCTCAAAAATAAATATAATTAAAAAATTTTAATAAAGGTCAAATATAATCAGAAGTGATACTAATTACCAATATTTGTAATTAACTACATTAACGCGGTGAGCTTCGCTACCCCCACATCCAGTTATGTAGTTGTCCGACATTTTGGGTCGTGCGCTATATTTTAATTTTTTGCCCATATAACGCGGTGTATACTGAGTAGTGATCATCATATTATCAATTTTCGGAAAAAACACATATAGATGTGGAGAGGGCAAAATTGCCCCTTCTCCCGCTTGTGATCCAATTTTTAGAAAACAGTTAAACTTATGTTTTGTTCATTCTTACATTCTCGTTTATATTAAAAATCTGCTAAATCCTATGTGGAAGGAGTAACATAATTTAAACAGTAGGCGTGGTGAAAAAAAGTCACCTATAATTCATTACAGAGACCCAGTTAAATGTTGGAAAAATTTCAGAAAGATCGGTCCAGTGGTCTGGTCTTCTATAAGGTACAAACACACATTCCGTTTTAATTAAAAAGATGAATTTCATATTTAAAAATAAATATTGTTGATTTTTATAAAAAAAAAAAGAAAAATATAGTGAAAAATTGAAAAATTAGTGATATTTATTACTCGAGCGATATTTATGATGCCCTCCCTATTAGAGGTGAACGTCCACTAAACCAATCAAGTTTTCTTTATTTCTTCCTCTTCGTATCGCCTAATTAAAATCTCTCCCTTCAGGTAAGCACAGAGGTAGGAAATCTCTTTTTAACCCTTCAAACAAATCGAATTTTTTTTAATAATTTTTTTTTTCATGAAATGCTCCATTTTTAATGGGAGAATTATTTTTGAAATGTACAGATTTCTAATTATAATTCTGCGTATATTATTTTCCAATGAAACCACTTTATTTTATATAAATACGGAATTTTTATTCTCTTTGCGCAAAATAATAAATAAACACAGTAGTTATTCAATATACATACATAAATAATTAAATAAATTAAATTAAAATAAACATTTAGCACTTTTCATACCATCATTAAATAGTTTAAATGTATTCAAGAACAAGAACCATACACTGAGTAAACTTTGAATAAGAAACTTATTAATTAAAATGCAATAAATTAAAAAAAAAAAATATATAAATAAAGAACAAAATAAAATGGAAAAAAGTACTTAAAATCTAACGGAACTACAGAACACAGTGGATGCGGAAGTAAGCGGTGAAAAAAAAAAAACAACTACAACTCAATACACAAATACGGTTACTAAAGTGAGAGATAAAACACAATAAAATAAGTGGATGTTGATGAATGGTTGGAATATAAGAAAAAAATCCTCATAGTCAATACGTATGTATGGATGTATGTATATCTGTTCGTCTATCTGTCTATCTGTCTGTTTGTCTGTCTGTCTGTCTGCCTGTCTGTCTCTATAAATATTATATATGTATGTATGTGTATATATGAAAATGATAATGGAAGCACGTTTGCAATTTGCAAGAATCTACATGCAACATGCAACAAGTAGCGAGTTAAAATTGCAAAAAATAGAGAATGCCATGCCACAGTTAAGTGTGTGTTGTCGAAGCAGTGATATGAAGAAGAAAAAAGAAAACAACGAGTTCAAAGTTGATACAAAGAAAAAGAAATGAAATAAAAGAACGTTAAAGTTTAATTAAAGATTATAATGGACTTTCCACTAAAAATAAAAATAACTGCAGAAATTATAAGTGCTGTATGAAATGGAAAGAAATTAAAGTGTAAAATCACCGTAAAATGCCGTTGATGCATTAGCGAATACCAGTGCAGTAAAATGCGCAGGATCTCAAAAGATGCAACAATTCATAACGGAACATTGAATTGAATTTGAAACTCGCGTTGAAATTTAAAATAAAGTCTTCAAATTAAGTTGCGCTAAAAGTCATGGGTAGAAAGATAGAGAGAGTGACGACTTAGTGAGAGAGGGAGGGGGGAAATAAAAATTAAACCTTGAAGTTAATTGAAACGAATTTAATTACAAAATGTCACTTAGAAGAAGACAAAGCAAATGTGTAAAAATTATCTATAAGATAATTGAACAATTCCTATAAAAAAATCTTCTAAATTTTATAATTTTTGTTCTGTTGATGACTTTTGTAGTTGTGGTTGCGGTTGCGCTTGTTGTTGTTGCTGTGTTTGTTGATGCTGTTGCTGCTGTTGTTGTTTATTCTGCTGGTATTGCAGTTGCTTTGTATAACTGCGATAAGCTAAGTCATGGGCCTGATTAAGAGAACGTCTATCCCAGCCACCACCGCCACCTCCAGAAGACCAACCGCCACCACCACCACCACCTCCATTTGAAGACCAACCGGAACTGCCGCCCGACGATTTACTCGATAATAATTTTTTCAAGCCCATAATACCCGCTAGTAATAATGCAATTTTCGAAATAATTAGTGCCTTGCCAGCCAACATATACAACATTCCCATGGCAATTGGTAGCATGCCCATCATTTTCATAGCCATGCCCATCATCATCATGCTCATCATTTTCTTCATTTTACCACGGCCTTAAAAGAAATAAATAAAATGAAAAATATAAATAATTAAAGGTTTTGGTTAATAAAGTGTGCGGAGAAAATTTTTTCAAAATTAATTTAAAGTAATTCCAATTATTACGTTTGTATGCAGAAAATTGCGTTTATGCATTAATTAATTTTACAGCACAAGCGTTTTGGATTATTGTTTCTTTTCTTGAATGAAAAAACAACTTTCGTTCCATTAGTACGAATGTTTCTAGTTCACTGCCATGCACGGTTTAATTATTTTGGAAAATTGATGGTTCCATTGCGTTCAATTTAATTAAATTCAACTTTGTGTCAGTTGTTGTCGGTAGGTTTTAGGGGTGAAGGCATAGTCAGCTGATACCAATCCACAGGGACATCAGAACGCACTCCTTTGTCGGTATTGCGTAGCATCATCGGCGAAGGAAAATAATTAATAGGAATTGCCAGTGAAGACATCTTTGAAATTTAATGCGTCTCCTTGACATCACAGGACTTATTATTTCTACTGTTATACAATGGGAACAATGTCGATTGGCACCAAGCTGTAGTAACTGCTTCACTTTCTCCATGGGAATATACTAAATAATTTTTCTGAAAACATTAACTGAAGCATGCTCGATGGAGATCCTTCTCCAAATATGGGCCCATACACGTACTCACCATAAAGGTATAAATCCTGACCTGATGGAGGGTCCCTTTAGCTCACACATTCCAGCATAGATTCATTTATAAAATTGAATTGTGAAAACGATAAACTTTCATACATGTGAGGCATATCGTATCGATTTCATTTTCCAAATTTATTTCACGGCAAGTTTGTTTCTCATAAATAGTCAACTTCGAACATTATTAAAACTATTTTCATACATACATATTTTCAAACTCATATTGATTGGCTTTAAATAAATTAGAATAAAACAATAAATTACACTGGTCAAGAAGAACTTCGAGAACATCGAGGGTGGCGATGGCACGATGGATGGTAGTCTGCACGTTGACTACTAAACCAAAAACAGACATGGGTTCAACCCCAGTTTCAGACAAACATTTTTAAAATAAAAATAAACATCTCGCATTTTTCTGATGTGCATTAGTGTGTCATTGTGTGTCAGTTGTTGTCGGAAGCTTTCAGTGGCGAAGGCATAGTCACTGGTCACTGAACAAAACCGGCTTCAGCTGATAGCAATCCACAATCACATCAGAACGCCCTCCTTCGTCGGTATTGTGTAGCACCGGCGAAGTAAAATAATAATAAAAATGGCTACTAAACCGAAGCTTCAGCAGCACTGCTACGAGTATAAAAACAAAAAAAGAACGTGCGAAAGCAGAGCTGGAAAATACTTAATTAAGCTTCACCTCCTGTCGTTTCTCCTACTATCCCTTTCCTATAGTTCCCAGCACAATGCTTCGCATGTGTAGGAGTCATCTCCTGAGTGCTGGTCCTAGATAAAAAAAAAAAAAAAAAAAAACTTATTGGCCTGAGTTTTCTTACTCAATTTGAATACATATTGTACTCTGATGCAATGCCCATAAATTCCTTTTTTTGGATTGACTCTGGTTCTCGAGATTTACAGTTATATAGAATAATGGCGGAGGTTATTCCACGTAATTTGCAATAACTCGAGAACTAGTTCTTGGATTGAACTAAGAAAATCACGGAAGGAACGAGAATTAAATAATCCTTATAATTTAGGAGATATTTTGAATGTTTTGAGAAAAAAACTCTTTTTTTTCAAGAAACATTTCTTTTGAAAAGTTTATTATGTAAAATAAACAAAATCTAAAATATTGTTATAAATTTAAGTACTCGCATAGGTTACAAATAAAAAGAGCTATATTTCATTAAAATCCATTCATAAATTCTGATTTTATTCACAATTCACAAAATTTTTGACTATGAAATTGATTTTGTTGACCTGTGTTATTTATTGTATCCGCTAACACAATTCTGCTCTTAATTCTCTCTCACATTGGTGGTAAAATAGATACATGTAATACTTTTCAAAAGAAAATTTAACAAAAACTGATGCTGGGAACTTGATCTGTGTAAATCTTCTTCAACATACATGGCAAGATTTTTCCACAACTACAATGGAACTCTAATGGTGCGACCGACAATCAGAATGTTTTGTTTCCCTGTTTATTTTAAATATCTTTTTTTTATACTCGTATTGAGATGAAATAGTTGACTCTCTGTAGACCTTTATAAAAATATTTACTTCACGTCTGTTGAACAAAAATATGGAAAAATGTCCTTCGACATCCTTCAACGTGTCCGCAAAAAAATTCCTTCTCAATTATATGTTGTAGCCTTTCGTCAACTATATAAGTCTTTGACATTTTATGATTCCATCTCTCCTAGTTCGAAAGCTGTGACGTTTAAAAAACGCAAACGATGAGGAAATGAAAAACCAAGTATGCAGTTAGACTATGTTTTGCGCCAATAAAAATTCCGTCGCACAGTATTATCGGAACACATACATACAAATATATTCCGTCAGCATGAACTTGGTGATTATATTGATATACTCGTAAATACATACATTTTGCGGCCCAAATGTTTCGATAGAAACTTGTAAGTTTTTTTTTAGATTTATTTTCTGTGAACAATCATTGTCTTAAAACTTAAGTTTAAACGAATAATTGTCAAGTGTGCACGATTGAGGTGAACATTGAGTTGCGAGCAATTCAACTCAAACGACAAAGGCAGTGTGTGTGTGATTTGGCTAAAAAAAAAGTTATCATGCGCATGGGGCATGTTATTCGAGTTAAGGATATTCAGGATCTGAAGCCAAAAATTTCCACTAATTGTGACTGACTCGATTTTAATGTGTTTGCGATATATCAGGATATAAATTTATAAAATCTTATTTGTCCAGGTCGGTTGCTCCTAATTTGTCAGCAAACTCACTTATTGTTTCTCTCGAAGAGTGCTTCTTGAAAGCGTCCCAAACATAATTTTTTTAAGTTTAAATCTGATTCTTTCTCCATTTTATTTTCAATAGGACCATGTACCATTTCTCGGAGAAGCCGTCCAACCAATATTTATTTTTTGAAGTCAAATGATCTGGATGAGAAGAAAAATCGTCGCCACAGTCCACCAATTTTCTACTCAGTTTGACATTTATTGACTGCATGAGTTTTAAATGCTCACACGACTACTGTCTCCGGTTTTTGTTAAGAGAAGTGGCTGCGTTTCTGGTGTGGAATAGAGACATTAAAACATTTTGTTGATTGGTTTACTTCGCCGCTACCTACATCAACATTACGGTTGGCTAACGGAGGCTTGAGTATCAACTGTCAAAATACGGCTTCTTAGTGCAACATAAAAAAAAAACACTCTCTTATCAATAATGAGGAGATGGTATAATAAAATCAGATATTGAAATCGCTTTTGAAAAGTATGTTAATGCACTGCTGACTGAAAGTAATAATTTTTGTACTGCCACTTTTTCATCCAGTGTGTATTACACAAAGTGACTTCACATGCAAGAACACCTTTTCACTTATGAAACATAAAGTTGTTTTGTTGTCGCCTCCAGTATGTGTGGCACCTTCTTCTTAGAAACTAAAAAGAATTTCTCAACAACTATTTCGTGTTTTGTTGTGATAAAATTTGTTTTTCCTACTTTTTATGCAATTTTTTTTTAATTTAAGTTTTTATTTTTAAACATGGTTTCTTTGTCACGAGATGTGTATTACATTTTTATGAACAAATAAAATTCACATAGAACAAGTAAGAGACTAGAAAATGTTAATAAACCTTTTCTACAATGAAAATTACTTTGTTTATTTTAATTGAAGCAATGAACTTGTTTAAATATATATATTCTTGGCTTTATTGTAATAAACGCATCACCCAGTGACTGACTGGCTTGTAATTTTGATATATGTATGTATGTACTTTCGACTTGAAATGTCTTCATTTAGAATGAACATGAATCATTTACAAAAAATGGGAGCTAAAGAGTTTGTGGTAAATTTTGAATAACTTTTTGGAAAATTGTGGTTTGCTTCGTTATTTTTATTAGTTTTTGCGTGAATTAAAAGTATTATTTTTGTTAAATTTATTATTTTTTCTTCAATCAATGAGAGTCGGAAGGAATTACGATTATTTATATATTCTTGTTGTATGATTGATCTAATTCCAAGAAATGTTTGAGAATTATTCAAAACCCAAACAGATTTAAAAACCAATCAGCCTTTGCCAAAATTATTTTATACAGCAGGTATATTTTATTTTTATTCGATTTAAATCTATTTAATTTTTGTAAACAATTTTACAATTAGTCAATACGTTGGTTGACAATAAATAATTAAATCTCAACGCAAGTTACAACATACAAGCATACAACAAGTACAAGTAATCGTAGTATTATTTTTGACTTAAAAAAACATTAGTAAATAAATAAAGTTTATACAGTAGAATCCCGATAGTTTGGAGTTAAGCTTTCATGCGAGATTACAGAGATTGTCGATTTATAGCAATTTCGAGGCTCTAAATAACACACACGAATTCACGGAGGTTATACAAACGATTATTTTTTCATACCCTCTGCTTTCAAATAAAACAAAGGCAATGCAACTCGAAAATTGCATAAACTTCCCGTTGCTGGTGTACAATTCGTTGTGAGTGTAAAGATTTTATTCATTTTTAGTACAAATTTTTAGTAATTAACCAGGGGAATTTTTACGAACTAGTTTTATTTTTTAAGATATCGAGAACCTTTTGCGGATTACTAGTGGTATAAAATATAGTTAATGCGACTTTAGTTACAAGAAAATATTGTCGAAGTTTTTATCGCTTTCACACATATTGCCTGCTATTTCCAAGATTGTTGAGAATGTTGTAAAAGCTCAAATAGTAAAGTGGATTGCAGGTCAAGGATTGTTGAGTGAGTGCCAATACGGTTTCCGAAAGGGTCGTAGTACAGGGTTACTCTTGACTGATTTGGTCACAATTTATTTGTATGCAATACCAGTGTTGATCAGACTAAATCGTTTGATAAAGTAAAGCATTCCCGTTTGGTTAGTAAACTTCATGAGAGGTATAGATTCGCTAGATCTGCATGTCGTTTAATGTGTGGTCATGAGCAATTTGTTAAGAATGTTTTATCGGGGTTACCACAGGGTTCAGTGGTGGGACCGATCTTGTTTACTCTTTTTGTTGACGATATTTTACTTGACCTTAGTTGGGGTAATTGTAAACCTTTCGCATTTGTTGTGATCAGGTGAAAGACATTTTTTGATACCCTGCAGGTTAATATTAATTACGATTTGGATCTTTTGAATAGATGGATGGTTGTGAAGTTTCTTCAGATAAATACAAATGAAACTAAAGCTATGGTTTTTTATTTGCTAGTCGTGCTCATTCTATTGATTTCACTGTAAGTATTGGCAATGCTAGGGTGGAAATTGCGGAATACTTAGAATGACTTAGCGTTACAGTTGATAAAGGGTTCTCCTTTGTGCAGCATATAAATAATATTTCTTCCAGGATCTAACAAGTTTAGCGAACGTTGTATCATTTGAATGTAAATGTATTCGCCGATATATCGACCCCTGTGCGCGAAATTATCGTATGTTACAAAAACTAAATTTCACAGGAGAGCGTTTTTATTCGTCTTTTTTTAGTTGCCTAACAGCAGTAACTGTCACATACGATAAAATGTACATAGTGTTATCTCCATAACTATAACAATTATCGCTATAATACTTTATCTGCAGATGAATTAATGGATTTAGAACCATTTTGCATAAAAAAGTCGATTTCGAAAAGATAATTTCGCGCACAGGGGTCGATATGTACGGAAATCTGTTGCTCATTGTCTTATGATGTCCCAGGTAACATGTTGTATGGAATTTTATGCGTGTTGCAATGCTGATACTAGATTGAAAATTAGAACTGTTATCCATACGATTGTACGGATTAAGACCAAGAGCACATGCGTCTAATTATGTCTATTGCTTTTTGAATCGAACTTTTGAGGATTTCATAACGTTTCGTTTATTTATTTACTGGTTTAAAATTATTAAATTTCAGTGCCCTGATCATATTGTACGCATGATATCATTCACGAGATGAACTAGAAACCCACAGATACTTATAACACGAATAGTTAATAAATCGTATGAACTGTCTTTTATTGTACGATCTGCTGTGGAACTGTTTTGGAGCCATCTATCTATTAATTTACGACGATTTTCAATGTCAACTAACACCTTTAACGTGAACTTAGTTTTTTCCTCAACTCATCGAATGCTTTACTATAACTCATAATTTTGGTTAATTTTACTTCATCTTACAACTAGCCTTTGATTTCTTAATTATATTACTGTTTGTTAAAGGGCATATTTTTATGGTATGACTGCTTTCTGGGATGCTTGTCAGTTTGAATTACTTGATTTAATTTTAATTTATATATTTAATTATAATACTCGCTGTTTAACTATAATGTTGTAATATATATTTTTATTGACCAAAGGCTACACATTTAAAAAAATGAAATAAATAAATAAATAACCCTTCCATGACGGTTTATGGTCATGCAGATTCACATGACAGGAATTTAGTCACAATCACGCAACCTTTGGATCACGATCACGAACCAAAATGAAATGATAAAACAATTTTTTTTCTAAGAAACTTCTGTATAATTTACTTTGCTGACCATCGAAAAAAAGTGTATCTCCTCCTCAGCCGAGTGTGGCTTCTAAAATTTGTGATGAGTGACGTAGAATGGAATTCCACTTTCTTTATTAATTGCTCCTCTATCAACAACCGATTTACAAACAGCTGCAATTTCTGCTATCTTTAGATAGATACAGTGAGCTGTACGCCGGAACAGAGTATTCACCTCACATTTTTTTCCAGGAAACAAATCGGAGGAGGAGGCAAAACGATTCATCGACCCATGCTGCGAAACATAAAGTATTAAAACTTACTCATTATTCGAGTGGCATAATTTTTAATTGAAAACTTGCTAAATACGGAAATTATTTCCTAGAAAAAGTCAAAAGATTTCTCTTATCATCTTTTATTTTAATTAAAATTTTATGAATAAAACTTTCTTATGAAATGGAAAAACCACCGCGCAACTACGCGTTAGTTTAAAAACGAAAGTAGAAAAATAAACTATTCCGAGATTTTTCTAAGTACATATGTTCGAATCGGGAATTCCCGTATTTTCTTTCTGCTAATGATTTGTTGAAGTACAAATTTTAGTTAAAATCAGTAGAGCCAGTTGAAAGCAGGTAGCAACACATGAGCACCGAATTTGGCTTCTAAAATCTTCGATATTGTGTTAGCCTGCGAATGTAGACTCATAGTACATCTCTTTTTAATTCTTTATTTTCGGTTATGAAAAATTCTTTTTGTTTTTCTAACAGTCCAATCCAATTGAAAATAAACTATGATTTTTATGGAAATTTAAAGTTCGTCATGAATCCATTGAAATGTTAATTCGATAAATATTTTGTGGCCAAATTGCAGGCATTTAATTTTTCAGTTGTTTTATGGACAATTTCTTAGAGCAATTTTTTTTTTTTTAATTTCTTTAGCGTTGTCTGTTTTAATTATATTTTAGATGCTAGTGGTACTTTGCATCGTCTACCAATCCGTTTCCGTATGTCCGTGATGGTACAGTCGTATGAACAACTTCAATTCAATGTATGCTGCCGGTTTGTTAAAGGCAGTACAAATTTTACTATAAGTTTGTGCATATTTTCCGCACATGTCTGCTTTCTTTGTGGCACAATCTTTTCTCTTTTACAAATATTTTAGTCGAAAATAGTTTCTGAATTATAAAACATACCTTCTTCCAATCCTCGGCCTATTTCCTCTGTTGTCAATTTGGGAAAACTAACTTGCAAGGTGTGACCGTTAAAGAAATGACTTAAACGTTCCACCAACAAATTCGTTAATTTTACATCACGATCTTCGCCAGAACGCGACAATGATGATTCCACTTCATTTTCGCTAAACATGGGCCGTACAGGTGGCAAATCGTTTACTGTAGTGCCCGACAGGCGTATCACTTTGATGCCATCGGCTACAGTAATGGCATCAATATATGAAATTCGATCGATAAAGGAAATTGCCTTTTTCTTCAGACATGGCACAAACCCACCTTCGGCCCGTGTGCACTCATCGTAGATGCGCAACACGGTACGTGCGCCAGCATTTTGTACGGACGTACTTGATGTCGCTGCAGTAGTTGAAATATTTTCAGTGCTGGCACTTATTGTTGTTGTGATAATACACAGGGCTATGAACACTATTATGAGGAGCTGACAAAAATTGAAGGTTTTTTTTGGCCACATTTTAACACTTTTCTCTGTTTATTTTTTATTGTTATTTTATTTTCAATTTGCACCTTCAATTTCGTTCATTAAGTTTTCTGAATATTTTTTTCGTTTTGTAATTTTCTTTCTTTTTTTTTCTTTGTGATCTAGTGTAAATCCTTTCGCGTATTAGTAAAGTTTATCCTCTTTTCTGGTTGGTTTTTGATGTAATTGTGGGCACAGCAGTATTTAGAGTGTGTTTAGTTTCTTGTACACTTCTGGAAAAAGGTTATGTTTTTCTCACGATTATTTTTGCCAGTGCTCACGACATAAATTCTTCTATAATACTAATGCCAATTTGGTTTGTTGTTAATACTTTTATACATCCCATTCATAAGTTGAAAATTTCAAATTTCAAATTCGTATATCTTTCTTTTGTTTCGCTTCAGTCTTTCATTGGTTTTGTTTTGATCAGCCTGGCAAAAGAAAGAATTACGCGAGTAACATTTCTTTCACTCTTTCAAACTTGTCTGCAACGTTGGGCATATGAACATGTCGCATGCATGATCGGTTGTAAGTCAGGCAGCAGTTCGTTTGCAACATTGGGGTTGTCGTGCCATAATGCTGCTGGCTAGTTTGCGTTTTCAGTTGTTGTTTACTGCAGCTACTGTTGTTGTATTAATTAAATTTGTCCATTTGTTCGGCACTGTGTCTGTCGGTCTGGACGTCAGTCTGTTTAGTAAGTGTCTTCTTATGGGTTTGTTATTGTTGGGCAAGTTGAAATGACCATAACTCTTTGGGATAAAACACTTTTGCTTAATTTAATTGTTTCTTTGTTGTTTCACTTTTTAAAGTTACTTTGTTGAATATTTTTTTAGTGTTTAACTCAACATATTTTCCTACCAATTGTGGTAATGACACTTAATTCAGTTTTTTTATTACTTGGTATTTTGCTCATACATATTTCATTTTTGGTGTCGAATATGTTGGTATGGTATGATATGAACATGTGTGCAAATAACACTCCACTTACTTGTTTATGTTGACTTTTATTCACAAACCGTGATATGTTTGCGCTGAATACTTTTTTAAGGTATGAATAACAGATTGTTAGTTTTTATCTGCCACTAGAGAGTTGTCACTGCGTATTTCTTTCCATGATTTTCAAAATTTTAAGTTTAAATTGCAGTTCCCAATTCATTCATTTGTAATTAAAACACTTTAGTAATTTATATTTGCGTTGCTCATGGACATTTCTTTTATTTTGTTAATTTTCTTCGTGTGGATTTACTGTCATAAAATTATAGCAAAGGTTTCATATACATATGTATATGTATGTATGTATGTATGTATGTATGTATGTATGTATTACGGTATTCCCAGAAGCGTTTTTTAAAAAAATAAAAAAAAAGAATTCTTCATCTTTTTAAATTGCAAAGACAAAATATTCTGAAATGCAGTAAAAGTGCAGTCGAATTTTCCATTAAAAATATATAAATTTTATTTATTAAAAAACACAGATTCTTTGAACACAATTTTCTGTCACTCCCGCACAGATTTCGACGGGAATGTTGGCTGTGCACAGTTGCTGCCTGCTGTTGCTATTGGTGCAGTGAACTCGCGAAAACGTTAACGATTCGGAAACGTGAAGGATTTTATTTTTACAACACAGAAATGTTGCTGGAATGAAATTTGTTGTATTATAATCCAGTAGAACGTCAATGGTGGCTCGAATATTGACTTTTAATGCTTGAAGATGCCCAATTTCTATATGTACTCGTATCTCGTTTTTATTTATTTACTAGAAGTTAAGATGTGGGGTAAAGCGTGCGTATTTGTTACAAAAATTTTCACATTCGAAAACGTGACAAAAATTAGAAAAAGTGAGCACTCTTTTACATTATTGAGAGTTAACTGTGTGACCAATGACTTGATGAACAGAAATTCAAAGCCGGTAGATCGCATGTATGAGGCGATCATTCGATCGGTCCACATCTCTCTAGAAAACACTTGGTAAAAAAACACAAAGTGTTTCAAACTGACACAAGAAGTGGCTTGTAAGGAACGTCATATTATACTTCGGGTTGCTGAGAACGACGAGAAATCAACTGATTTTCGTAGCTTAAGCGGTACGCAGTCTCTCAGAATGGCAACATCCAGTAGTGAAAATGTGGACCCATATTTATTGTTTATAGTACGCACAGCTTCTCTTCGCTGGGATGATTATTATGGCCAAAAATTGTAGCAAGCGCTGTAAAAGATGCGACAAGCGACCCGGAATTTCGCAGTACATCTGAACTAGTTGGTCCTTCGTGTACTTCACCATAACATGAAAATGTTATAGTTACTGATTATTTTCGGAATTATAGTTAACTCACGGCTGACGGCAGTATGGAAGAATATCTTATGACGATTTAAGAACTTAAGTTTCGTCTATATGAATAAACCATTTCTATAAATATGTATTTTTCAATTAGTGAAATACAAGCTTTTTGAATATCGGAATTAAATTCATAAAAATTAAATTTTTTAAGTTTTACAGTGGCCGTCTGCAAATGACTGAATTATTCTTAAAAAAAAAAAAAGAAAAAATGTGCCTTTTAGTAGAGTAAATGTGCAAAAGTTCTTTAAGATGTTTTTTTGTTTTCTTTTCTAATTGAATTTTCATATCTGCCTTTTTTTCTTTCATTTGTGGTGTTATGAACCCACGCGTACGCGTACGCGTTCTCCTTTATTTTGTTTTTCATGTTGCTGTCGTCACACAGCAATTTTTGCAAGTCATTGACATTAACACCGTGACTCTTTACATATTTAACAAGGATCGTGACTTTAACTTTTTGTTCCAGCATAGTTTTTAACAATATGAATTTTATTATTGTACACTGCCTTGCAAAAGATTTCATAAAAGTTTTCTTAGTCAAGCTGTAATGTCTTTTGCTGGAAACTGCAATCAATGAAATGTTTGCAACAAGTTTACTGCTTATTGTTAATAGTTTTTTTTTGTGATGTTTTGTATTAAAAATATGTGTATGTACATACATACATATATTTTCAATTGAATTAATTGCACTGAACTGCCACATTGTAAAAAAATATTTTTTCATTTATACAATGTTTTGAGTAAAATGTAAACTTTGACAGTCAAGCATAAAGTACTTGTAGAAACACATGGCGAGTTGTCAGATTATCGATTACAAATGTCGACTGCTCTGCTGGAATTATTGAACTACTTCCTCAGCAAACTTGGGAGCTTAAATTTCATGATATTAGAGTTGTATATATAAGGGCATTAAAAACAGAGATCTGGTGGATAAATACTGGAACGTAATACTGGAATTCAGTGGGCATTGATGCATAAAGTTGGGCTTCTCGAGACAGGAACATTGATATACAATTCTTCAAGATTCGACTGCAAATGCCAAAGATATAAAACAAAAGTTTAAAAAGGCGACCCGTACTACCTTCGGCAAAAAATAATCTATATTATAATACTTTATGTTATGGGCTATACGAAGGTTTTTGCTTTGAGGTACGTTCTAGTGTGTATGCTTCCCTACCTTAAAGCGCTCTTCTTTGTCGGTACTTGC
Organism: Dexiosoma caninum; assembly: GCA_963924685.1. NCBI lineage: Eukaryota > Metazoa > Arthropoda > Insecta > Diptera > Tachinidae > Dexiosoma > Dexiosoma caninum. The sequence goes on along the minus strand of OZ004725.1, from coordinate 128,816,381 downwards.
ACAGATGGTGTTCAAGATTAACGTGTGTACCTGCGCATAGCGCCTATCCCCATGGTGCTCTCAGGACCGGGTGAATTTAAAACGTTCCCTTCCGCTCTCATGGCGACATGAAAAGACAACTTGTGACCTACCAGGTACACAGAGGTTGCAATTCAAAATCATAGTTATCCCTCATCTATGAAATTACACCTTGCAGAGGTGTTTTGGGCGATTTAAACCCTTTGTCACATGGGCTATTAATCCAGTCATACACTACTATCATATCACAATGAACTACCACCAGTCAGTTTAAGACGGCCTTCGGTAACTACTGTTGAATGGCAACAGCAACTAGCTTAGTAAAATTCATATCAGAACATATGTGAATAATCGGACCACAGCCACCTCGAATTCTAAACCACACCTGCACACTAACTCCAACTGTTTAGGGTTGACACGAAGTACTCACACGGAGCACATCAGTCGTTTAACCTTTACTTAGCGTTAGAGCAGTGGCACTCGCTGGTTGCCCGTGTCACTAGACAAGACCAATCGCTTGTGAGAATATAAGGATTCTCAACAGGATGCCGAACACCGCTCGACAACCCAAAGCCTTCCTGCATTAGCCGTTAGGTAAACTAACGTTTCTAGCAGCACCACAGAGAGGTTGTAGGATAGGCACCTCTATAACTTCCTCTCAATTGATGGTCCGAAAGTTATAGTTTTGCTGTCTTACTTGCACAAAGAAAACATTGGAGAAGAAATATTATAACGACAATGGCTCCCCTTCCGCATAGAAAAATTATTAATTCCCTTTCATGCTAATTAACCGATTGAAATATTATTAATTTCACTACAAAATACATTCGGATATTGTTTCATAAAAACTTGACATTCAAAGAAATGTTAACATTTAAAACAATACATTAACACTGCGTTAAAGTTGCTTTGTAAATACAATGAAACAGGGCAAACAAGGGCTATCAAATCATTGAAACTTCTTTACAAACCTCGAAAATATTTAAATCTTGCTGGAGCAACACAAGCAGACATACCAAGTTACGTCAAATTTCTTTCAATTGAATATTATGCGACCGCAGTGATTTTCGAATTGATATTTAATTTATACCAGCTGAAGATTTCTTATCAACGATTGTATAACGAGAAAAAAAAGAAAATTTTTTACAAATACAACAGCATTCAGGTTCAACGTACAATTTACAATGGAAAGCACGTACTTAAAGTTCAAGCAAAGGCAAATGTGCAACATTGTTTTCACCACAAATTCCACAAAATATCTTTTCAAATACAACATCATTTTTCCGCTTTCAAATTATTGAAGAAAATTGTTCAGTTGCAAAATGAAAACTGCTTCACAATCAGTTTGATTTCTTTTTTCTCATGCAAGTTTATGCAGAAAACTTTGACGATTAAAGGGAAAGTCCTTATCCCGTCCGTCTGTTTTCGTTTTGTTTATTGCAGATATATATTTCAATCAAGATAATCTGCTTTCATTTTGCAACTAATCAAAAACTTTAAGCATTGTATGAAGATGTATGTAGGTAATTGGTTAGAGTGCAACCCAGTGATAAGAGTAGCAATTGTTTTTCAGGAAATTTGTTTGTCCATGCCTCCGATTATATTTTCATGTGGTAATGATCTTTGATGCGTATTATTCTTTAGTGCTTTCCTCAACGTATAGTAATGAATGTAATATACAGGAGAATGTCATACAAACGGATACTAGTCGTGAGCCTCTGTCCTTCTGTCATTTTATAAGACATGCCCAGTTAAGATCTTGTTTTACATTGCGATAACTTTTATATACACTAAAATGTGTATAAACAAATGTTTATATACAACTCAAGATCAGAAGTAACTATCAGTTTTAGTCATTAGATCTGTTAAAAACTGCAAGTGCGTTCAAAACTTATGATGGCACAGCAATAAATTCTCTAAACAATCTTTTCCATAAACTGATCACAACAGAAAAAGAAAAACATCCTTCAGAACTTAACTTGAAATGCAAAAGAGTCTAGAATGTGTAAAAGTATTAAAAGCGTAGAATGATTCCACGGTTTAAATAGATTAACCGGCACGTTACTTTTCATCTCCACATAGCTTCAAAGTACGATGATGAAGAAGCGCTATCCAAAGGAGAGTTAAAGTCTTATTGACATCTGCCATTTTCTTATTAATCATGGACCGGAAATTAGTTCATGGGAGGGGTAATAGAGGGAGTAGTGTTTGTGCAAACTTTTTATTTTATTTATTTTTATTTCGGAAGCAAGTTCTCTGATTCCATCGGAACACATCCCATTATAGTAGCGATAGAACAACGAAACACACCCCACATTGCTACGATGTCCCAGAGAGTCAATAGAGTTGGTTACCCAACCTTTCGCAATGAGTTCCTTCGTCCCCTGCTGTACACGGCGGAGTAACTTTAAATCAGCCTTTGGAGCACCGGCCCAGTGGGATGTATGCGGTATAAACAAATTGGAGTGAAGTATGTCTTACACCGTCTTAAAAATGAGACCTGAAAAATGTGGTTGCCAGTCCATCGAACATCCAACTGAATTTTCATGCCAAGAACCTGAAGAGCTTCTGATCGTCTTCGTGTTATTTTCAATTCCAAAAATCCAATGACCATAAATCGTTCTTGTAAAGTTTACTCATTGTAAGCAAAAACTCATCGTATGGCAATTCGTTATACGATACGAGGCCACATGCGCATATGTGCACTTGTTAATGTTATTTCACAGTTATGTAAACATGTTGCCGGAAACATTTCATATGTTTATCACAGCAAAAACTACTACCCTCGTAACACTATTTCACAACCATTTCATACAAACTTTCTTTTCTCTAATTTGACAGCACTTCACGTAAACTATTCAGCAGTAATATTTTGTTCAATTACCCTCGTATTTGAATTGGCAGGCATGAATTAAACAGTAAAAAAAGCTGTTTATTAGTCTTTTATTAGCGGTTGTCTCACAGCCGTAATCATTTATCGACATTATTGATGCATTTCATTTATTATTCATGCAATTTTCCAATTTGCACTTCAGTTTCATTTCAATTTATGTGCCACAGATCAATGTTGCATACAAAATTTTTTACGTATCAAATGAAAAAATACGAACGATTTATTTGAATTAAATTTATAAATTTATTTATTGCTTTTGTCATTTAAAGCGTGAGGGCAAAAACGCCAATAGTCTTTGACACATTTCGACGAAAATTTTTGTGCAGCGAAATCCTTAAATTAATTTAAATGTAGTAAATGTGCGAAAAATAAATTGTTTTTTGAAGGTTTTTTCATGAATAAAACTTTTTCGAAGAAACAACAGATAATTTATATTTCAATTATAAAAATCGATAATATTTTCTTAATTTGTAATTTCAAAAGAACTTAATTAAAGTCATGTTGTTAAATTAAAAAAGATTTTTATTCGTAGAAATTTATATGAAAGTTGTCATTAAATAAAAAATTTAATATTTATTGACAGCAGAACAAAAATTTCAAAATTGTTTCTGCTAAAGCAATCAAGGGGATCCAGTATATTCAGAAGTGTAAAGAGAAATTCAAAAAACCAATGCAAATCGGAAAACTTTTCGGGCCGTGACACTGCACATTTTCCAAAAATAAAATAGGTTGAACCGAAGTTGACACAAACCCAGTCGAAAACATTATTACGGTTATAAAAGATAAAGTTGAATTAGCATCGTAATAATATTCGTTATTTTGATAGTATTTAACCAAATTTCTTGAAAAAGTTAAGAAATTCCATCTGCTTCTGCAAGAAGTTCCAAAAAATGTTTGAGAACTACAAAATATACAAACAAGCAATATACGAGTACAATAGCTTCTTCTTAAAAGATTTTCTTTATACAAAAAACATTGTATTATTCGTTCTAAATCTGTTAACCATAAATGAGCCTCATCATAGAAAACGATTTTCCAATGTCTATTCTGATTTAAAAAAAAAGACTTTGTGAAAAGCACCAAAGCACCATTAATCAAATACTAGTTGATAGTTTGAAATGCCTATCGAAAGTTCGACCAACCTGCCAAAAATGTCGTATGTCCATTATGGTGAGTAAATTTTTTTTGGTCAACAGGCGTATAGCAAAATCTTAATCTGCACAAAAATCTAAGAAAACTACCAGAAGAAAGTGAATTTTCTATTAGTTTGTGAATTCAACAAATACAAGTACTTAAAGCTTTCCGCATAATAATAAATCACTCTGCAAATAAAGACAATCAGTCATGTAGGTGAAGATATTTCCACTCAATTGCACAGGTAATTTTTATTTTTATTAAATTTTAATCAAAGTTACACAATATTTTAATTTGATTATCTGTATGGGGTGGTAGTTTTAGCACATTCATGATGCGTTGTTACTGCCTTTGAAATTCATGGAAAAAATTCTTCTACTGTGGCGCCCAATAAAACTTTACGGTATGAAGCCGTTAAAATGCATTAACTTGATAAACAAAAGTATTATTGATTGAATTTTTCGTTTCAATTCAATCGAAGACAACATACCACAGACCAACAAACGCACTCTACAACTGCTTTTGTTTACGAGTGCGAAGTTTTATTCACCCCTTTTTGTTGGTCATGGCTTTTTTTAATCTTTTGCTGTAGAAAAGTGAAAATTATGCTCCATACTTTGATTTTATTATTCATTGAAATGCATCTTAATTGTGCGATAAGTGCAGTGGACAGATTGGTATGCGATTTTTAAGATAAAAATATTTAAAGACATTTATGTGAGAATGAATATGAATATATTTCAAACATAAAGTGCCTTTTAAATCCAGCCACATACTTTTTTAGAGTTTCATAGGCCTCTTCGCAAATAATTTTCGTTTACAAACCGAAGCCAAAGATAATAAAAGTAGAAAAAGAGCAATAAATATATAAATTAAAATAAAATATATGTAAAATGCACGTGTAAACCTCAATAATTTACAACTAAAAGATGTGTAATTATTAAAAACCAGAGAAGAAAGAAAAACTGAACACCTTAAACCATTTAAAACGTCGTTAAAAAATTAAAGAAAACAACCATAAAAAAGAGTTTTTACTATTTTGACTTTTAGTTGTAAGAGATTTATTTGAACAAGTTTGCTTAATTGTTAAATGAAGGTGATGAATGCAAAAAGAAATTGTCTTGTAAGTTTACAGTGGTCTGAGAATTTTACGATTTCTTAGAAGACTTGACCGCACAGATTATTTTTCAGGAATTAAGAAACGGCGATGAAAACACTTTGTTTCAGTCTTTGCTAAAATTATAGTTTTTTTTTTTTAGAAAATCGTAAAAAGCCAATTCAAATTGTAATTTGTTTTTTCTTAAATTTATGTTGCGATAATCTTTTATCGTTATTTAACATCTTTCTTTTAAATTTCATCCGAGCATTATTACGATTGACTGCCTGCCTTAGAAAACATTTTAAATAAATAACGAAAAGATTTCACTTTCAATGGTGAAAAATATTGGCAAAATAAAATATTAAATAATTTTCTTCCATATAAATATTGTTGCTTATTTTCGTTGCTATAAATATTCGTATCAATTGGCCTTTTAAAAGGTTAAAAGTGATGAAACACTCAATCAACTGCTGTTTTTCTTTCCAGTTTTCTGTAGTCAGTTTTCTTTTTATTTCTCTTTTGAACGCGGTTCAATGTTCGTATGCTTAAATAAATCTGCTGCTGTTCATGTGTATTTATTAGATAGGAAAATAACAACATTTAACACATACATAGCAAAAAAAGGAAACCCTCATTCATATGCACGAGAATTGTTCATAATTATAATTAGGCAATTCACAAAATGTTCTATTGTGTCATATTTATTGGATTTGTCATAAAACGGCTTTTTGCAGTAGATATTTGTTAGACATATCAGAGAAATTAATCGAATCTGGTGGATAAATACTACTACGGAATACTGGATGTCAAAGGCCATTGATGCAGAATATTGCCCTTCTCGAGAATAAAGCACTGATACGATCTTTACGATCCGACAGCAAATGCCAAATATATAAAGAGAAGTCTAAGAAGGCGACCTCTACCTTCGTAAAAAAAATTTTTTTTTTAAATTACCGCCCATTACGTTATTTTAAGGGGTGTATGGAGCACTTTTTTTTACCTGTAAGGTGGTACGGTGTAATGTACATACTCACATCTGTTCGAGTATAGAAAATGATCTTTGGCCAGGTTCCACTTTTAAAAATTTAGTACCGAAGTTTTTCCAGAATAAGTTCAGTTAAAATTTCAATGAATTAATTTATGATGTTCATTTTATGAAGCAGTGCGACTGGAAGTTCATACTTTTTTCTATTATACACAGGTAAAATAATAGTTATATTTTTCCCAATTAAGTCTTTGGTCAGAAATTTTTGTTCTGAATTAATAAGTTAATTAAATCCACGTTTATTTTAATTGTTTTTTTTGTTCTCCCAAAACAATGTAATTAAAATGCAATAAAATGGAGAAATCAGAAAAATATTTTGAGATTTTTTAAATTAAAAATGTTAGTTAATCCTGCATTTTTAGTGATAGGTTGAAATATAATTATTATTTTAATTGAATCTGGAAATTTGCAACCAAAAGATCCGATCAGAACACAGAAAAAATTTTCAATTGTGCCTACGCTAATCTTTCTTCGTCGGTTTTTGCGCAATAAAACGTCGGCGAAGTAAAATAATAAATAAAATGGCTCGTCTGCAGCTTAACACCTGAAACGCAGCAAATCTGTTTTACAAATTCGCAATAACACGCAACGTCGGAGTTGCGCAAGAATAAAGCTCTCTATCCTTTCATCCTTTCCAAGTGGTTCCGCTGCGTGCATTGCATTTGCAGCAGACTTCTTTTGAGAACTGGTCCAAGAAAGAAATCCAATTACTTTTCCTCAAAACTTATATCCCAATTTGAATTTTTATCAACGTTTTACGATTTCAAGGTGCTGTTGCTTTCAAAAGACTTTTTTGTTCACTTTAACAACTGCATATCAAAATATGACGGTTGTTTTAATATCTTTCCTAATTCTTCAAAATCTCTTAAATAAAATTAATTTAAATACTTTTCTTTCATTTGCTTTTTGCTAAATTAAAAAAAAAATTTATTAATGTGATTCAGAATTCATAATTCTTTTGTTTTCAAAATTTTTTTTATTTTGTTTCATGCTGCTTCCTGGGCTGGTGGAAGAAAAATATCTTCTCATACAAATGAAATGCAATAAAAAGAAGAATGGGAAAAATTTGTGCAATGAAAGTGAAATTATGCCAAAAGTAACCGAAAACCTCATGGAATTATTAAGTGAAATTTGTTATTTTCACTGACAAACACAAAATTATTAAAGTGCCAATAATGGTTCGGTCGTACAGTGCTCTTCGCGAAATTAGATGTTTCCATCTTCTTCTTTTTTTTATAAATCAGATTTATTTTATGTGCGGCTGCAGCTGGAGAAAAGTTCAAAATTATACAATTTTCATACAACTTGACACGCAATTTTTGTTTTTCTATTTATTTATTTATTTCTCTTTTTTATTGTTGTATTTGCAATTATTTGTTTCGTAGGAAAAAGCAAATATTTTTTTTTTATTTACTGAGGAAAACTGTACATAAAAGCCAGCAATAGTTGCGACAGACACTAAAGAAAATCATTAGAGAAGACAATAGAGGCAGGCAACAATTGGAAATTATTTTTAAGTTTATAAAGAAAAAAAAAAAAAACTTTATAACAGTTATGACTGACATTAACTCTCTTGCGCATGAAGGCAAGGCGACGGTTTTAGGCCATGACATTACGATGAAGGGTGAGTTCCCAGATGCAGATATGCACATTTTTTACAATGTCATCTGTCCTAAAATGTACCAACTAAGTAACCGATGCGCATGGAATAAGCAAACTGTGCATCTGTGGCAGAATGATATACCAGATAGGCTCGCAATGCCAGCTGACTGTGCGCGTACAGCTGTCACATTACACGCAAATTTTCTCAATTTACACGCGCTCTATTAAATGTTCGTTTTGCACATTTGTTTGAACACGTTTATAACTAAAGCTATGTACACACGATTGTCAGATTTTACAACAATGTAGAACATGACAGTATGGTGGCAATGTACTGTTCAATGTACAATTTAATTGTCACACAATCAATTTATTTATTTCCAACAGAAATATTTATCTGCCAATGGTGTTATTGTACGGTGCATTAAATTAAGCACATGTGACAACATAACAAATCACTGTAAAATGTTTGGCAATTACGTGTGAATGGAAATGAAGGGTGTGCTCACGATTGTCAGAATTGTGAAATATAATTATTGTCATACAATGCATGGACAATGTTGCCACACACAAATTGTGAATTCACACCGTTGTTGAACACTCTATTACAATTTTTCTGTCAATATTGTACTATATGACAATCGCGTGTACATACTTTAACACAAGCATGTTATTTCTTTCATTACATGACATTTTACCCTTCTAAACAACAATAAAATACCATGTTGTTATTTCTGTTGTAGTTCCGCGTCCACCTGGTATATCCACGGTTTTATTTGATGATGCATTCTCCTCTTCTTTCACCATTCACATTCACCACAATATTCCGCTCCATATCGTATGCCTTCAAAGATATTTGTTACATCTATTGTCTCTTAACGAATTGTAAAATATTTCCACACATGACTTCAATGGATCAATGGCATAATAAACGCTTTTAAAGGGTTAAAACCGCATGAAAATTTCTCATGTTAAGCTAAAACACATTCGTTCTGTCTTAAAAGAAATTAAAACATTAAATTTACGAGTAAGTAAAAGTGCTTCGGCTGTGTCAATGATTTTTATGATCTTGTCGCTTTATTTTCTGTTTCACTACACATTATTTTGAGTGTAATTTATACTGTTCAGTTCGCAGTTGTCATAAAATCTAAAAATTAAATTCAAGTTTTTTACACTTGAAGATAAATACAATTTAAAGGCGAAACATATAATTATGTTGCAAAGTGTCTCCAAAAGAGAAATTGAAAAACAACCAAAAAAATATATGAAATAATACGGTGGTGCCGAATAGTTTACACCCTACACCAAAAATTCAACTAGAAGTGTTGCGAGGAAAAGGGAAGACATTTTCTCTCACACTGTCGCCGCTCTAAAATCAAAGCTATTCGAAGAAACAAAATTTTTAGTTTGTCAGTATAAGTGCACGGAGTCATCAGTGGGAATCGATCCTGCAATCCTCAGGCTACCAATATAACACATTCATATATTGTACACCACTTATTAGCTGACAGAGGTAAAAGCAATCAAATAAATTAATATTTTAAACAGCAGAATTAAGCACTTTGATGATGAACATATATGATGGCTACACGAAAATTAAAAGCAAATCGTTAATTGTCAATTTATACAATTCTCAATTGGTATAATTACAAGTTTGTGCTAATGACTGTTATTTGCTGTGGTGCTTTTTAAGCTTTGCCACTTCGTACGTGTAAAGTGTACGAGTATATGAAAAAATTCATTAATTGAAGAACTTTCCTTTTTCATCAACTTCTGAATTAATTTCTAAAAATGGTTTCGTGAATAAGTTGTACCCCGTGACCAAGGGCCAACAATAACACTAATTAATGAAAGCACATCATTTCTTTTGTTACTCAATTTTTAAATTAAATTTTCATAGTCTTTTTTGTGTGAATGATTGTGTTTACCGTTTAAAAATGTACGACATTTTTTTATGGCCGTTAAAATACGCTCAGATTTTAGCAGAAGAAGTTTAACAACTAATTTTTTCATAATTTATTATATTTAAATGAGCAAAGTGTATATATTCATAAACGTTTGGAAACGGGTTCTAACCAGTTTGATAAGATTTCCTCTTTGAGGGTTTTCAGGAGCGTCATTCGATCTAGCGTGGTCATGCATTCGGGAAGATCCGTTTTCACCATGGAAGTGGGCTGACACTTGACTAAATTTCGAGTTTCGGTAGCAGTGTTGTCTCCATACACTTTTATTTATTGTTGCATTTTTTACAATAAATCGAGAAGAAATTTAATTATTTGACGTGGTTGTATATTTCGTTTTAGAAGAAACCAATGCAATTCTTGAAGAAAGAAATCAGCCAATATTTGTTTCAACACAAACAAAATTATTTTTTTCTTAACGAAGTGATGTTAACGAAACTTTGTGTTTCTTTATGTTGCACCATATTTTTGTCTTTTTATACGGCACATGATTTATTAGAGGAGATTAATGGAAAATGTTTGTTTAACTTAAATTTTTCATTTCCAATCAAATGCAAAATCTAACGCATGGGATTTTGTCGCTGCCATAACATCAGCAGATGTGCAACAGGATTTTAAATCTCCAGAAGAACAAAATAGTACAAAGGCCTTGATTTAATTTATTTTTCCTGTGCCTGACAAAAGAGAAAACAGGAATTGCACCAGGAACCAAAAGGATAATGAAACCGCTATAGTTTGCTCACAGGCCCCATGGTGACATCAGCCGTAAAAAAATTACCGAAGTCTAATTCCCAAGCAGCAATTACTGCTGTGTACTTGGCTGAAAATTGGAAAATTGCAAACAATTATGATGCCGATCTGTTTAGTAACTTCAGTCTGTGTCTTCCGTAGATTTTGCTTAATTCTTCGCCATTTTTCAAAATATTTCAGGCAACAACTCCAACTCAGCTAATTGCGATTGCAAGAATTGATTGTCTTTTAGACTTTTTTCATGTGTCAATGGTTTTCTTAATTTGACATTGCTGCCTAAACATCAAAGTAATCCTTTTGAAAGGAAGGAAGTTGTTCCTACCGGCAAGTGTGAGGCTGAGTGTGTCCAATGTAACAGACATTTATAAAGGCCATCAGAAAGAGTATGAAATATTTTATAGCCCTGGGAAATTTGAATTGATTTTATGATTGTTTCTGTGAGTTTTTCATGAAACCTTGATGAAAGCCTGTTATTTGCATTTCACTAAGGAATTCCATTTCAATTTGCTTTATTATTTTGTTTTGTATTTTTAACAAAAATTGTCGACTTGACCATCATGGTATGGCGAGTTAGTAATGGGGGAAACGTATGTCGGTTGTGCATAATAATTTTGATTAATAGGAAAACAAAACAAAACTAAAAAAAACGAAAAACAAGAAAAAGTGAAAATTTATTATGGTGGAAATAGTGAAAATTTTATGTGGTGGTAGATTTCTACGAAAATAAAAAGACTTTCTATTTCGTTAAGAATTACAAGTGGATGTAAAAATCATAGGCAGAGCGGTTACGGATGGCATGACACTGAATAATTGTGTAGATTAACAAAGTGTAATTCTTAATTTTAGAAATGGCGAGCGTAAAAAGTGGGCGTAACATAAGATGCTACCGCTGTTATTATGTTACGGTGCGACTTATGAAATTAAAACCAATGAAAGTAAAAATATTCGTCACCCGATTGCGTTGTAATGTCAATTCAGTGCAATATTTCTACCACGTATCACTTTGCAATAAAAGAACGCCTTCAAGTAGCGGCACTGTTAGTTGGCCGTTCCTATTGTCGCATATATAGCGATTACCAATACCATTAGTGCGGTAGTATCAATGTTTGCTGAGCGGGGGAATTCATCTTCATGTCGTCCATCCTCTTGCTGAATGGACTGGTTGAAGTGTGAAGAAAGAATGTTACCGAGAATTTAAATGAGAATGAGATAATCGTCGCCGCACTCAGCTATTTCGAGCCACATTTTGGAAGATGAGTTGCATTTGTTTCCATGAATCAAAAGAGTTTGCTTTTAATGCGCCCAAACATTTATTTGACACTCACTCAGAAGTTTGGAAGAAAATATCAATGATCGATCACTTACAGTGGGGTTATTAATAAAGAGAAATTGAGTCATTGGGAATATGTGCAATCAACACGAGAGTACCCTCTTAACGAAAGTGATGAGTTCAAAGTCAATGCCACGCATCTGATGTGGTTTAGTCTGAATGCTACACAGGAAAATTTTTCGCGCCAATGAATTCAGTTAATGAAAATTATTTCCAGGCTTTTTTTCAATATTTTAATTGATTTTTAATGTTGAAAAACCTCCTGAATACAAATATGTTAATTGATATGATCAATTTGTTTGCAGGCTGAAAGTTGGTTATGACTTTAATTGGAAGAACAATTTACTAATAAACGTTCTTAACTGCAGCCCATTTTTGATTTTTGCTGTATAATAAATATTTTAGCGCCAGATGTGGAATAATAAGAATTAATATAATGCATAGGAGACGTCTCCAGAACAATAAGAAAAAAAATATCACAACACAGAAGATTTAATTTTTTTTATTTTTAATTAACACTTTTAATTACAATAATATATGTATTTATTTTCAATTGCAAGTTTAATCAATGCAATTAATTTTTTAAATAATTATTGGGCCGAATACTTAAATAAAAAAATAAATAGTTAATTTTTTTTGCTATGAAGTACACAACAAACACTAAATGTGCAACAATCTTTATACAAATACACGGACAAACTTTGTAGAACCGAGATTTTCATTAAAAATATTTGCAATATAAAATGTGTACCTCTTATAAAGGGACACCTCTCATAACCGGATAAAAAATACTGCGGCAGTGAGTATCCTGTTATGAGTGGTTTTACTGTAGAAAGAAATACCCAACAAGCATTCAAATACTCGACCCCTGTGCCCGAAATTATCGTATATTACAAAAACTAAATTTCACAGGAGAGCGTTTTTATTCGTCTTTTTTTTATTTGCCTGACAGCAGTAACTGTCACATACGATAAAATGTACATAGTGTTATCTCCATAACTATAACAATTATCGCTATAATACTTTATCTGCAGATGAATTAATTGATTTAGAACCATTTTGCATAAAAAACTCGATTTCGAAAAAAGTGTAACATACGATAATTTCGCGCACAGGGGTCGTACTTTTCTGCTATTAAAATTTTTTTTGAAGTTGTACAAATGTTTAATTACATTTTTTATTATTATTAATAAAAATTTTAATGAGAATTAATTCATCAGAGCGTCCTCTTCCTTCACATCTGGGGCGCTGTAACGCTGATATAAACAAAGAACGTGCAGAAGCAGATTTCAAAGACAGTAAAGCTTTTTTCTATCTATCCCTTCATCACATGTAATCTCTATCATTATCCATTTCCTCTAGAAGTGAACCCCTATAAATAGGCAGTCATTGCCTGAGTCTTACTTTCCTTAAAAAAAGTCAACAAAAATAATTCAATTGATACTTTTAATCGCTTTTTTAATTCCTATTTCATAACTTTTAATTAAAAATTGTTCCGGTGAACCTTCAGAACGTTTTGTGTGACGCTGGTCGTTCTTAATTAATAAACTTCAAGATTTGAGTTGAATTTATTGTGATATTTGTGGTTTAATTGAATTCATTGCGCACAGACTCATACATACATACGGATGTACTTATGTATGAATATATGTATGTGTGTGTGTATATCCATGGATATTAAGCTCAATTCATTGAATTATTTTCCCGATTAGGCTATCGTTTTTTTTTATCATATTTATGCGCACACATATTGCATCGCACCATAACCAAATTTTGTAATTTATTTTCGTTCACTGAACTGGTAACTGGTTTGTTAGAAAAACGAAATCCTTTTCTTATTTTAAAGATATTTTATGCTGTTCAAGATTTCTGTGATTTGTTTAAAGTTTTTGTTGATGATTACTGAATTTAATTATTTGATAACTGACTGCTTATGAAAATGTGAAAAAAGACACTAAATTTGTTAACATTTTCTCATCGCTTGAGCCGAACGTGATTTTCATTCCAATTGTCTTGCAAATTGGAAAAAAAAAATTACTGAAACGATTTATCAAAGCCGTAGCAAATATCAGGGTGTTACGACGGTTTTATTTAATCGGATAAACGTTATATTAATTAACTTTACGATTATTTATCTATGTTTGTTATATGGTTTAAGTGGTCTATATGCGTCATTTCATGTGGTGATAATACCAAAATAATCATGAATATGAAAAAAGCTAAGAAATTTCACATGTTTATATAAAAACGCCCACAAAATCTTTGAGAATTATTAAATATACAAAGAAAATACACCAAATAAATTCTTTACACAACACACAGTTTATTATTCGATTTCAATCTATGTAATTTTTATAAACGTTGAATAAATTAATTAACTTTAATTTTAATTTATTCGTTTATTTAGATATTTTATTTCCTTTGAACAAGCAGTACAAGTCAAACATAAGACTTCTTACATTAATAGTGATTTCGATCCTGGAATCGGATTCGATGCCCGGCCCGACCAAGTCAAACATTTTTTCATCGGTATTGGAGCAATAAAACGTCGGCGAAGTAAATTAAAAAATGAAATGATTCCCCTTGGCTGAAAAATAATCCGTCAGTTGTGCAAGAATTAAGCTCTATCTTCCTAGCACTTTCGCTACACTGAGCACTGCGCTGAGCAAAAAATAAAAAAAACTCATCTCATCTCAACTACAATTTGGGAAAGCAAGACTCGAAAGCTCTTTCGGCAGGCATCTTCACTTAATTTCTATTTAAAAAGGAAAACAAACTCAAAAGACATTTTTGAAGTATGTCAGCAAACACCGTTTATGTTGTAAAATTTAAACCGCTGTTTGTTTCGATTGTCGTTTTGAAAACGAAAAATAATTTGCCATTTGCTTCCAAACTATTTACTTTCACTTTTTCTTAAAGATACAAAATCTAAAAGATGCCAAACATATCAGCGTGTTTACTTTTATTAACCTTTTTCTTTCTTTCTTTTTTATTTTTTTATTTTGTGTTTTGTTATGAACAACAACAGCAGCCAACAATTGCTGTCTATTGATACTGGTGATGTTTTAAACCGCAAACAAAAAGAAACGTCTATTCGTGGCCTTTGAATTCTATTGAGTAAGTGGTCTCTCATTGTGCTTGTTTATTTCTTCAAGTTTTTCCCTTGTGCCAACATTTGGTTCAAAGTTCATTACCACGTCCGCTGGTGCCTTTGCTTCTTTGTGTTGTTACTACTGCTGCTTTTCTATTTTCGGAAAATGCTTTGTTTTTAGCAGCGTCTTTACAACTTGTTATTGTAAAACGAAACATAGGCAGGAAAATTGATAAGAAAGTAAATTGAATATGAACTGTTGTGTTATTCTGCTCGTTGAGTGAGATGTTTCAGCGAGGATTAAACAATCCACAAACAATCATGTATAAAATAATTGTTTGAATGATATTCATAAAGTCCAGTAATTCCAAGTTCATTGACAGAAAATGAGAACTGAAATGTAGGTGGAGGTGGGTGTGCGACTACTTCTAGGCAGACATTGGCAAATGTACGATAAGTATGTCCAATTATTTTCCTTTAGCAGAAGTAGTTCGCCAACTTGCGCGAATGTTCTCTTCAAAGGATATCTTTGTTTATTTATTTTATAGACGCCAGCGAATGATCTAAAAAATCATTTGTTTGATTAAAAATTCCAACGTTTGATTTATTGAAGCCGTCATCTAACATTTTCGGCACGTAAGAGCAACGATTACAAATATTTCAAATGTACTACCGAGCTTCATATTCGCTGGTCGTAACTTAGAGAGTGCTTACCTAAGATTTCTGCCATAAAAATCGGGCCATGCTACAGCTATGCACGCTGTAGTGGATTTTTTCACTACTGGATGTTACTGTGACAAGGAGACGCCCACACAAAACAATCGATTGTACGTCGCTCTTAGAAACTGAAGATCTCTAGGATCATACTGTGCCGATTTAGAAGGTCAAACTGATGTAAGAACTGAACCGACGGGATCTTTTGAAACGTTGAAACGTCGTCCGCCTCGTTAATGGAGTTACTTTTATGTTGCCAAATCATTGCTGTATACCAACCAACCAGCAGCTCTAGACGGGCTTAGAGACAGAATCAAAAATATTGTCTATCGCATCGTTCGCTCTAATCGGGGTCGTGGTGCTCAGATAACCAAAAGGGAATTCCATTGTAATATTTGCGTAACACTTGGAATAAACTTAAATTCAGCAAGTCCAATATGCTGTACAGTGCGTTGCACAGCAGAATTAAGAAAATAGGGAGGAGGATAGAGGGAGTGGTGATTGGGGAGAGTCCACTTGAATTTTCCTACATCACAATTGAAGGGAAAACAATTGCAATTATTAAGGAAACCCAAAGGGCAAACATTAAAAATTGTTTTCTAATATCTCATCCTGGAAAGTCGCAAAGGACACTCACTGTCCGTTGATACCTATTTTCCCCTAAGATTTCGTAAAAATTGGTCGAATTTTATTTTATACTATGCTCTCCAAGCTTTTTGGCCGAACAGCATGCATGTGGAATAGACTATCCGCAGAGGTCTTTCCTGTCACTTTTGATGTGGGAAAATTCAAATCGAATTTTCAATTTTCAAACCCTGTTTCCTAGTTCCGGCACAATGAACCGCATGTGTAGAGGTCATCCTCTGAGTGCCGTTCCAAAAAAAAAGTTCCAGAAGCTCTCAGAGGTTCTCTGTAGGCGGTGAGATCGATGTAAATGGCGACGCACGTTTTGCTCAAGAATTGGAAAATATTAATTTGCATTCAGTATCTCATATAAATTTTTATAAACAAAATAAATGAAAAAACGTAAAATCGCAATGGAGTTGAATACCTCGACAACTTGCAGCTTCTTCTATGGTTTTGCTCGAAAACCGTACTGATGGAACTGGAATCCAATTAATGTGTCGTCAACATGGTTTTTCAATTTTATTTTCCAAATTGCAGTCAGTAAAAGGCAATTATATTCATTTAAATAGCTTTCGCTAATTTGTAATGTTTTGTTTTTCTTCCTTTCAAATGAAAATTCGCATGCCGAAATCTAACTGACAGGCAAAACGTCAACGTAAATAATGAAGAAATATCGTATGTACGAGTACATGATTAAAAGTAATTAATTTATTTATTGCACAAATATTTACGAGATTTAGTTTTGCAAAAATAATTGAAAAGCATAAAAATAATTCAGTAAATACGAAAACCAACAACAACAACAACAACAACAAAAAAGGGGGTTATAAAGAAGAAAGTGGGTGGTGGAAAGAAATTGTTAGACAAGAAAGTGTTACCAATTTAATTATTCACACAAAAACAGAAACAAACAGAAAACAGTTTATCACAATTAACAAATGAAAACGATTTCAAAGCAGTAAAACAAATCTTGGTAGCTGCGTAGAACAATACGATAAATTTTCTATTGAATTGTTAAGAAAAATATAATTAAAATTAAAGCGCTAAAAAGTAATGAGCCAAATTAGCAGCCAAGCTTGCGATTCAACTACAAAGAAAAAAAACACAAACACACACACACACACACACACACACACACACAGAGAAACGAAGCCAATTGAAAGAATCTCTCAAAATGAAATTGTTGGGAAATCTTAAAAGATTTTTGCCTGCTTGCGGAAAAAGTTTTTCCAAAACCAAACTCAATTTTTGCTTTATTTTTCTAACATGCTCTGAATATTCAATAGTGTGCACTCTAGTTTCAAATGTATTTAAGTATATCTATCGTTGTACAACAAACAAACAAACAAACAAAAAAACAAACAAAATAATTATTAACTGGGTCCATTTTGGCCACAAAAGCTACTGAAATTGCTGCAGATGTGCAATTAAATCAAACTAAAATGTATAAATTTCTTGGCTACGCGATGCCTGAAGATCAGTTGCATTTTGTTAAGAAATAGAAGTGGTGTGTTCATGGCATACAAATAAGATTTGCTCATCAAACAAAGTTAACGAACAATCCCAACCAAAAGAAAAAAAAACTATAAGAAGTCCATGCAGGACAAATATTTAGAATTTCCTGCAACGCCAATCCCTTAAAAATGTGCAATAAATTATTTTTGTTTAAACTATTGACGCTAGTGGCGTTGTGTGGCTGTACAGCATCGGCCGAATTTGAAAGTGTAAACAGCGATAGTGGGCGTGGCTTTTTAAGCGACAATGGTTTAACGCGCACAGTACAGCACATTTTAAATCATTGTTTAAATAACGACGATGTCGTTTGGTGTTTCAAGGTGCAAGGAGCTAAACTTTTGGGTCGCGCTTTAAAATTTCAAAACATCAATATTATTGAGGGCGTAGCCTTGGTAAAGAAAAACGACAGTGAATTAAGATCTGGTCGCTCTAGTGCCATGGATCTGAAACTTAACAATAGAGACTTGGAAAATTTATCGATGAAAAGTTTGGATTCTTTGTTATTGGAGAGGTTTCTGTCCTTCGTACGTTCCCGACAGCTGCAGGTGAATATGCCACGCCTACTGGCCTTTGGCAAAACAAATAGCCAAGAAATATGGCAGAAACTGATGGACCTTGTCACCCTCACCACCGATTCGAGTGAAGAGTCTGAGGGACGTAAGAAAAAGGACGACAAGAAATATTTGGGACCCTTTATAGCGGCCGTTATGTTAAAGGCAGCCATTTTAAAAATGGCCTATCACTCGATAGCCATAGTGGCGGGCAAAGCTTTGATTGTGGGTAAAATCGCTCTGATCATTAGCTCGATAATTGGCCTGAAGAAATTGGTGTCGAATGAAGGCGGCGAGAAGACCACTTATGAAATAGTGAAGCATCCACAAGTTCAGCAAAGTCATACATACTCGTCGAGTCATGCGGGTGATTATGAAGGAGGTCATGACGGCGGCAGCTCCTATCATCGTAGCATGGATGATGAAATGATGATGCAAGACAAAGCCTACAATGCATGGGTGCCGTCCAGTGCGTAAATGTTTCTTGGAATTATTTGTAAGCACAGCCTCTTAGTTTAAGTGAAAGAACACACACACACACACACACACACACATTTAAGCAATTTTCTAAATATGAAATTCAGCCAGTAGTAGAAAGTTATGGAATTATTATCATGGGATAAGTGGAAAAGTAAGAAAAATAAGGAACAGAAAAATGCATGTTTCGCTCCACAAATACCATCATTGGACCGTCGTTTTGGTGAAGAATTGCACTGTCATGCAAGTCCACTATTCTACGTTTGTAATAACTCTCAGTTGGTTTGAGAGAATTATTATACAAGTTTCCGAGATATAGTTGAAGGTCTACTTAGAAGATGGTACCTGGTGGGACCTGGATTATCCGTGATTCGATTAGCCGGCAATTAATTAAATTGTTTGCTTCGTTTGACCGTGATTATAAGCATAATGTTTTTTTTTTTTGCTTATTTTTGAACTATTTAAGATGATTTTAATGAAACGAAATTGGGAAATTCCTCGACTGCATACGAAGACTTGGAAACATATTCGCGACTTTAATTTAGAAACTCGAGAAGTGCGGATTAATCTTTACTTTTACAATCACAATCACAATCACGTCATTGTTAATTTTCTATTATTGCGACATGTGCATATTCTTTTCATTATATAAATATGTACATATAACAATTATTAATTATGATAAATATGAATGATAAAAAATGTTCCAAATTGGTAGTCAATTAAACGGGACAATTTATTATCCATTATGCTCCCGTTCCCAACCACTACAAATAATCCAAGTTCCATTGGATAAGAATTATGACATTTAATAAAAAAAACCACCATTTTAATTGTTCATAGTGATTTCGATTCTCACTTCATTTGCACTTTATTTTTCTCTTTTAAAAGTGCTTCAAAAAAAGGCCAAAATCGGGCAAGAAGTCCGATGTCCTTTTGGAAAATGAAAGGGATAATTATTTATTTATTGGTAGAAGAAAAATTTTTAACAAACGTTTATTTTCCCTACGGACTCACATCGTACTATATGGAAATTTACTATTCAATCACAATCAATTGAGAGTACTTGAATTAAAGGCGGTGAAAGTTTGAAACTTAATTGCAAATCGCCCAATCGAGCATCAGGCAACTTGGCAAAATTTCACAAATCATCTCTGCTCCAGATACCAAAGAAACTTAATTTTTCCCATCTATTTTTTTTATTATTTTTTTTGTTGAATTTTTTTTACCGAAATATTTTGGGTCACAATTAACTTAACTGAAACGAATCATTTAACCATAAATAGTTGCATGTGTTGCATGCCTCGTTCTTTTAAGCGTGAATAACTTAATTTAGTTCATTTATTTGTTTCACATTGTTTTTGTGCGTGTTTTAAGTTTAAGTCATTGAAAAAAGAAAAGCAATTATTTTATTTATTAATTATTATTGTATTTTTTGTTGTAGTTTTTAAGAGGGCAAATTAATTGCATATAAATATTATAATTTATTAAATAAATGAAAAATCGACTTGTTTTGATTTCTTTGAAAGATTTTAAGGAATTTTATTTAAATTATGTTTCAATAGTGGATTTGCATGTTGATTTTGTACTTTGAGTTTTGCACTTTTTGGAACACCATAATAATTGATGGGCTGAGTAAATTTGTGTTCGCTCGGGTTTACTGCTTCTAATTTGTTACTTTCAAAGGGTATTCTACGATTCCAAGTTGAAATATGTTCATGACTATGGCCTCCAGGGACAGGGACAGGTCCTGTAACAATAACATGATCCTTTGCACCTCCGTTACCATTCGATCCGCTTCTGAGACTGCCCTGAAATGTAAATACTCTTAGATATGTATGTGCTAGTACTCGTATATATATTTTGTTTCGTACTAAAGAAACACAGTGGAATTTTAGAAGTTTACGATTGCAAACGGTGCTTTAAGCACTTTACAAGTTTCTTTATAGGCGAACCATAGCATATCAATAATTAATTTCTTTTATTTCCATATGCTGTGTAAACTTTATAACGTTCTATTTTCCAAAACTACAATACTATTTTACTTATTCGGCATAATATTTAGGCTTCTGTAAATTGTACATTGAAGGTTTAAATTTACAAATTAGTTTGCGTGGGCCACCACGCACACTTTGCAAAATTTACTATTTCAAATTGTTGAAATGTTTTTTGACTTTTACTATTTATTTAAAATTATACGCAGCTCAGCATTACATTCTCAAAAATGTAATTTCCAAGTCCAAATTGATAAATCTTCTAGTTTTTTAATGTTGGTTTAAAAAAAATAATATTATTTCTTTATATTTCGTCACGACTTTGAGTGGCTCTTTCAGGCAATTATAAATGTTTTTTTTTTTTTTTTTCATTTGCCAAAGACGCTACACAAAAGCATGGCGAAATATAAAGTTTTTTATATAAAAACAAAAGAAGAAATTAGTTTTCCAATGCATATGTGCATTTTATTGCCCTAAAAAAGAGAAGCTTTCGCAAAAAATTGTATTTTGAACAATTGTAACTTCTACAAAGAAATACCTTTTCAAAAAACTATATTCTTGCAAAAAGTAACTGTTTAAAAGGAGACTGTGTGTGACTTTTTCAAAAAAAATTTAAATCTTTAGAAAAGTATCTTCTTCTGAAGAGTAGTATTTTCAAAAAAAGTACCATTTCCATGTAAAAAGTACCAAATTGTTTAATTATATTAAATATACATATTCGGGGAATATTTTACAATATGAGTTAAGAATAGTTTAAAAAAAATAAATAAAGTGGCGCACCTCTGCCTTAAAAAGGGAAGGATGTATCAGCATAACATCAGAGATGCATCAGAGTCTGCTTTACGAAATCACAAAATTTCCCAACGGCAAAGTTATGGATATTTTATCCTTTTCACGATCTTAAGTTAACTGATGTCAGTAGTTTAATACATAAAAATAATTTTTGGTTTAAACCATTGTCATCCGTTAACTAAAGACTGTGAATACGGACACTGCACCGGGATCATAGAGTTTTATATTTCTCAAAATTGTTATCAAAATTATGCTTTTCCTGCTCTAACGACTACCAGTCTAAGAACCGTTGTTAAAGTCAGGAACTTGTAGGGCATATAATTGGTATGTGGTAAGACTTTGAATTAAAAGTGAATCAATTTTCAAGGAGAGATCTCTGACCGTCAATTTATTGATTACTTTTCGGCCTTTTAACTATAACGGCCCGAAGTATTACGAAAGACTTCAAAGACATGGCATCCTTCTTCATTTGTTACTCAACCCATATAAACCTACCTGGAGCACACGCACTACAAATTTGCAATTTACTCGTAATGGGGTAAGATTAGTTCGTTAAATTCTAAAGTGCTCGTATGCTTAAAGAAGTCAAATATTAAAAATGCAAATCAGCTGGCAATGTAACGGCCGCTGTCCATAAATACGCCACTAAAATCATTTAGAATTGTTAAAATGAAAACGAACTCACCAATGTGGATAGAAGCAACGCTACCTTCGCCATGATAAAAGCAGAACCGGCTATCAGTATCACCTTGGCCAGAAACATTTGCGCCACCACTGCCAGCATCGCTATTCCGCCAAACATTGTCATGTTCTTATCTTTGTTCTTTTTCCTGCGCCCTTTGGGAAGTTTAATTTTAAACAACGAATAATAGATTTTATTTATTTGGTTGTGTTTGTGCTTGTGTTTATGGAATTTGTTTTTGCATTTCTGTTTGTGTTTAATACGATTTTTGATTAAAGAATTATAGGGATTCGGCAGGAGCGTTAAAATAAAATTGAGGGGGAAAGATGAGATGATTTGCGTTCTCTAAATGGGGTTTTGTGAATTGATTTAAGTGGGGAATTTTTATTATCTATCAGACCATTTAATTTACGTAGCGTACCTTCTTGCTGTTTAGTTTCCGCATTGTTGGCATCTGCATTGAAGTCAACCAACGCTGAGTTAATGCTGCGTTCGTGTAGGAGTTTCGTGACCGCCGTTGAGGGTAATTGCAATCTCAGCGAACGTATCTGAGCCAATTGTAACAACTTGATGGCCAATGTTTCGCTTAGAGAATAGTCCCCGGAACGTTCCTGTGATTGATTAAAGTTACCCGTGTTTTTTGTGCCTTTTTCAATGACTAGAAAGTCATTTAACTGCCACGTGTCATTATTGGCAATTGCTCTATTTAATATATCCGTGATTTTGACTTGAAAGCAATTCATTTTCTCATATTCGCCAAAGCATTGAGCCAACGCTTGACCAATTTGTCGAGCTGAGGCAGTATTTTCATTTGAAATTGTTATGGCACCGCTTAAACTACAATTAAAAATTAAAGTCACTAAAAGTACTGGAACTATTTGTGGAATTTTACACATTGCTTTGTACAATTGAAATCCTTTTTTCTCTTAATTAAGTTTTCACTTTTCAACAACTTGTCGTTTCAAGTATTTAATTTTATAATCTTTGTTTTTTTTATTTTTATAGAGAATGTCTGAACTTTTAGATGCCTCAAATAATACTAAACTAATAGCTGTGCCATTAACTATAATTTATATGCAAATGTTTTATTTGAAAATGTTTCTTAAAAATTTAATTGCTAGAGGAATGAAACTTTACATTTTCACTCTGATAAAGAAAAGTCTTTCCAAAGAACGAAGTTTTCAAAGCAGTGTAATTAAGTGGATTGTCAAACCTTTACGAATTTTATGTTATATTTGCTTTTTATTTATGACCAAAAAGAACCCAGCAAACAATTTAGTTGTTCTATTTTTTTGCAAGACTCACTTTATTAACCCCAAAAAAGCATTTAAATACGCCCTTTTACACACAAACATAAAGAAAATCGTCGTGAGCTTAATGCCGCCTAGCACTGGCGGTAAAGAGGCTAAACTAAAGCGTCAGCCCTATGTCGATGTTGGTTAATACATTTTTTTTACTTATAGAAATGTATTCTGTATTTTTTTCACTTTCTGCAAGCAACTTCATTTGTTGACGCGCTGCAAAAATCCGATTTTCCAACAGTGAGAACTTTTGACAGCCAAACAACTCGTGAATCCTTTTTTCATGCTTGATTTTTACTGTCTCTTTGGAAGGGCATAGTTTATCAGGATTTTATAGAAGAGACGGGTGAATAGAAGGGGTACATACGTGGTTGTAGCGAAGGTTATTTCACGAAAAGTTTTTGAATTGATGTTGGCGTCAGGTCACAACTGATGAAGTGAGTTGAAATTAATGCTCAATTCTAATACAACTCTGCTGTTGTGCGTCTGCGTCTGCGTGTATTATATTCACTGAATATGCAAAATGTTATAAAGTTCGACCTTTTTTTCTAGATCTTCTGATGTGCCGTGTTACGCATCACCATAGAAACTAATGTATTGTGCAATGTTTTTTATTGTTTCAAGCAGTGTTCAAACTCAGTTGTTAAAATTTCACGAGCTTGCTAATTCACCCTGTAGGCTGTGTGTACTGAAATTACAATAAGAAATTCTTTTCATGGGATTCTGTCAAACTCCTTGATGAACAATATTTAAACGAAATGACGAACTCTTTCGAAAGTAAAGCGCATTTACGGAACTACAAATTTTTTATCCATGAAAATATATGGAAATTCTTTTTTTATATGCAAATATGTAAATCAATCAGCCATATTCTAATTGTCGACATCGATTCAAAAATTTAGCCTCTATTAAATCGATATGCAAAAGTTTTCAGTTCAAATCTTAATTGACATTCAGTAGAAATGTAGAATTTTTCTTAATTTGAATCTAAATTCGAGATGTAAATCGTAGCATATCGACGTAACAGAGGCAAAGTTGTCGTGTCGACGTCGACATTGACAACTGGAATAAAACCGCTTATAATTTTATGGTAGTTTTTTGTCTTTTTGTATGAAATTGCGATTTTTAGTGATCGATTACTCTTTAATCAATAAAATCAAATTTTGCATATTTTTATAATTTATTTTGCACATTTCCACCGTAAATGCATAGTCGCTGCATAATAACTTGACACAACTGAACTCTTGTGTCACGCTAATGTAAGATTTAATATGCTGAAGCTAAAAAAAAAGAACCAATAAGTCGAATATTTTTTGTTATAAATTGAAAGAAACACGAAAAATAAATTTATAGATGGAACCGTGGCGGATATTTTATGTAGTAAAACTATGATACCAATAGTTTTCTTCAAACATCCTTTAATCCTTTAATATTCTAGTTTCAAAACGGCCTTTTTTTTTTTGATTAATCTATATTCAAGGGGCGATGTGTATATTGTATATTGCAAGATGTTGTTAAACTTTTTTTGCGTGAATTCATTCGTGTTGCGAATCCACATGAAAATACTTCTCTGTATATATTTGTATACGTAGGTGGTCGCTATCTATGATCTATTTGAACAGTTGAACACTTACTTATGTGTTTATTTCTTTGGTGAACCAAAAGAAAAACCATAAGAATAATCCACATACAATTTGTTCGCTGGGTTGTAGCATCACCAATTACTACAAAGTTGGTTCAACTTTATTGACACAAAAAAAAAATATGCATCGTTTAACATTAAATCAGTAATCAGCTTTCATTGTATGTTTTCAATTTTCTTTAAAACCATTTCGCCCTGTCGAACCGTTTTGCTGTACTTTTCAAAATAATCAACTCAATATTGCCGTGTACACCCACAAAATTTAATTTTATATGTGAACAACGTTAATAAAGGCGGGTTATTGAACGTTGAAAAAAATTAATGTCTTTTTTTTTTTTTTAAATGCCAAATATATTAATAAGTATTCTGTTGTGCTTTTCTCTGGCTTCTTTAAAATGTTTGGTTTTCTTTTTGAGAAACTTTTAAGGAAAAATTTCACTTTCGTCGGTTTTCGTTTTCGTTTTCGTTTTTTTTTTTTCTTTTAATGAAGGCTTTGAAAGGTGTAAGTGAACAGTGCGTTAAAAGTTGAGAAAATTCTTAAAGTTGTCAAAACTTTTTTGTTTTATTGTTTTTGGAATTGAAATTGTTCAAGGCTATTGTCTTGTTATAAAAGGCTAACAAAAATCTGTGAGTTCTTTTGTATGGGCATGTGTGTGTGTCTTAAGTAAAGAACGCTTTTACGAAAAGGAAAACTTCAGCCAACTTTTTGTGTATTTGATAAATGAAAAAGCAGCAATTTCAAATAGACAGTGCAAAAGTGAAATGCATACCGGCCTGCTTGGAAGAACATACGAGTACATACTTGCAGACACTCTACAACATCCCTTTCGGGGTAGTTCCGCATCAAAGCATTGCATAGTTACAGGACGTACCCCTAACACTGTTCAAAGAAAAAAAGCCAAATCCTTTGACTTATATTTTGATAAAGAGTTCCAATTTGCGAACATTTTATATTTGAAACACTCCAACTGAAAATAAATCATATTTTTTTTTTGTCACATCTTAAATTAAATTACACATACATATGGAGATGCATACTTTGCATGATAGTTTACACACTTAAATTAATAACCTTCCAGCCCGAATTGTCACTAGTTTTAAAATGATGGTTGGGTGAATCACTCAGAGCAGCAACACCTTCTTCATCATTATGATCGTTTAAATTTCCAGCAGATGATCGCAGTTTCCCACTTTGTTCTTGCAGTAAAATCTGTTGTTCATAATTGTAGAAATGATCTCTAGCATTAGAGGTCAAGCCAGGATCTATTGTCGAGTGTAAATTATTTTTATTGTCACTTGCACTAAAATGTCCGCTGTTCTCTCTAGTGTTCTCAAAGGTAACTTTTCTATCCTTCCTCTTGTACGGCGAAGTATATTGCAATTCATCTTGATCGTACTGGGAATACACAGTATTTTTACCCGCATAAACACCCACGTTACCGCCAATTTGTGCTCCGGCATTAGGAGGAACTGGTAGGCCACCAACACCAATACCAGGCCGATAACCATTGCCAATACCAAGTCCAAAACCGCTACCAATACCTGGACCAAAACCATGACCTCCTAATAAGGAATCCTTCCAACCGATAAGGGTACCCAAGGCGCCAGCAATTCCTCCCACACCTAAAATGCTGCTTATATAAATCACAAATTTCGCAATGAAAAGTGATTTCTTTAAAAGCAAACAAATGACGGCAAAAGTATTGGCACCAGTGCCACCAAGTTGAATTTGAGTCCAAGTAAAAACGGTAAAAAATATTGTTTGGTTAAAATACGTGCTGCAATAAAAAACAAGACAAAGAAACATGAGGTTTAAATCTTGGCTTAAGCTGGGCTTTTTAAAAATGTTACTTTTGAAATCGTAAAAAATGTTGCTTTTGCTTTTATTTTACAAAATAAAAACATTTCAATAAAAAATTTCATTAATTTAAGTTCGTTTTGCTTTTTTTTCTAAAAAAAAATTCGTAAAAACTAACGATAAATTAATTAAATTTTAAATTTAGATGGTTTTTATTTGATTAAAATATCGGTTCTAAATATGCTACACGATCTAATAAACAAACTTTGTCATGCTGTTTGGAAGCGGCTAATGGGCCTACCTGTAGATGGTTCCTCATAGTTCAGCTGTCGTTCGGCTGCTACACGATCTAAAACAAACTCTGCCACGCTGTTGGAATCAGCTGATGGACCAATTTTAAACATCAAACCGGGATAAATCGTATCCATGTGAAATTCAAGTGACCGTTGACTGATTACGGCTCCAGCGTTTTCTAAAATGCCTCTGAAAATTTAAATTAAAATTAAATTTCACATTATTAGTTTAAGTGCCAATGTTCGAATCAAATTAAATTGAATTAAATCATAAATGCGAGTTTTACAACTTGAATCTAAAAATATTAAGACGCGCGGCTGTTAGATTTACTTTCCTAAGTTGTTTTTATTACTTGCAGTTGTGCTCCAATGCTCTTTCCAGAAAATTTCAAACAAATTTTTTTGAATTTCGAAATCAATATATTTGAAACAAGTTTACAGATTTTTGCAAAATTTGCGCCATCCGACACATTTTTTAAGCCCATAAAAACCGATTTGGAGAACACTGTTGAAGTTATTAGAACAAAATGCGTTTTTCGATATGTTCGTCTCTGGAATTAAACAGCGGATTTTAGTTAAATTGACAGCGAAAACCTGATTAGATTTTTAAATTGATCGAGTTAGTAGTTTAAAGTTTTTGTTGAAATTTTTATTATCGAAATCTGCCTCTCTGCATCGGTTTATTATCGCACGTCATCCAAGTGAGCTCAATATCTTTCGGATGCGACACAGTTCGTTTCGATCCATTGCCGCGTTCTTAAGTTATGCACTTCCCTGCTGATATGATCGCGAAACTAGCCAGAATCGACTGAATTCATAAATACATATATTATTTTTACTGAAATAGGTCCTACCACAGAAAGAAAATAGTACTATAATTTTTAAATGTTTAATTTTTTATGTTTAAAATTTAATTTTTTTTGACTTAAAACACCTCATCCAGAAACATACTTGATCCACATCTTCTTTACAGTTAGTTTATTTATTTTGTTTTCAAGAGAATTATCGATATTGCTAGAATCGAACAAAAATAATTAATGAAACGTGAAAATGCTTTGTTAGAAAATATTTAAGTAAAAATTTTTTCTGTGTAATGAAAACTCGATCTTCGAAACAACTTCCTACAACGGGAAGTTAAACTAAAAAAGCCCTCCCAACTGTACAGTGCTACATTTCAAAATTGAAAATTTCCAGTAGGCCAAAGAACTCTTTGATTCTTCTTGCTCAATTTTGCAATGAGTTCTTTAACGTATTTCGCTCTCCTACCCAAATTTGTGTTTCTTATCAATTAATTATTGTGTTTTCCTTAAAAATTCCCAAAATAATTCCATTCGAGCATATAAATTTATACGAAGAAATCCCAACTTTAGTATTCAATGAAACATGACGTTCATGAATTTTGTTTTAAAAATGTATTCCCAAGAGATGAAAAACGAGCAGATGCGGTTGATGGAATGAAAAGAACAAAATGCAAGAAAAAAAATCTCATGCTGAATATTTAGAGGTTTTGGGCAACCTTTCATGTTGTTATTATTTTTAGACGTTGTTTATAAAAGATAAATAATTTATTTTTAAATTTATTTGTTTCCAGAATATCAATAAAAAGTAATCAAATTTCATTGGGTCATGTTCAACTCTCAGCAGTGAATGAAATAAATAAGTTTTTCCTTTTTCTTTAATGGTTATTTAAATCTTTGAAATTTTTCCAAGTTAAGATTTTTGTTGTTTTTCTTTTTTTTTTTTTTGAATTTTTTGCAATCCTGATGGCAAGAGTGAACAATTTAATTATAAATTGCAATTTGTTTCTAGTATTTCGGAATAGTTTGTGGTAGTAGATGTCGATGAGTTCAATTCTAATTACAGCAAATTTTTTTCTTTTATTTATTTTTTACTTAATTAACCAAGATTTCTTGAAAACTATGCTGGTCAAACAGTGACAGTGATACTGTTACTGTTACTGTTACTGTTGCTTGATATGGCGTCATGAGAACACACTTCTTTCTGCTAAAATTTGATGTTATTGATGTGGCCAACAGCATGTGGGCATTTCCATAGTCACGTTTCTGACAGTCGTTCGTTTGAATTAGATGAAACAAGAGGAAAACTTTATTGATTTCGTTAATTATCTGTGTTTTTGCGTAGAACTTAGGAATATTTATAATTAGCAAAAGAAACGAAACGTTTTTAGATATGATATTGAATATTCCCAAATTATTACAAACGATAAACTATTTGTGATTGTCTTTTTCTAAACGATATTTTTTGAAATGTTACGTGAAAAATTTGTTTTGTATTCTTCCAAGTTATTTGTATGCACGTATAAGAACTAACGTATATTCATGGAATTCATGTGATTTTCCTCTAAATTAAATGAACTCGCTTATTATTCAAATGTTTTTTTAAATCCTTTAATGCCAGTGTAACGGGCATATATTAAGTTTGTCATTGCGTATGTAATTTCTTTAATATTCATTTATGAGAAAAAATGTATATATTTTCAGAAATGTGATGAATAGAGAAGTGTGTCTGTTGAAATCATCCTTCCGCCCAAATAAAATATCGTACAGAATTCGTGTTGGTGTCAATCGGTCAGTACTAGTCCTAAATCGGTTGCTGTTTAAATTCAACCGAATCAGTTATTAGTTTCCCTACTACAGCCGAAGAAACACTACAACCTCGATTTTTTACTTAAAATTTTAGTACAAAAACTTCCATAACGGCATAACGCCTGGATCGATTTTGGTATTTCAGTACACAATAAGCTTCACTTCAATAGCCAAGTGACGTCACGTGACAAGTTATTAGATTTTATGAAAACTTAACTGTGCTTGAATTTCGAGGTTCTTTGTTCTCATTAAATTGAGCACAATAAACTTCATTTATGTAAACATTTTCAATCACTTACTATCTGCACCGATAAAATTATGAAGTTTCCCGATTTTTATTTACTCTTTTCTACATTTTGTTAAGTTCACTAAAAAGGAAATATATAAGAGAAAATAGAGAATAAAGATTCGAATTATTACCAGAACACTGCAGTACGTTTTGTCATCGTCGCATTTAAAATAAAATTTTACGCGTTTTTTTTTTCGAAAAACATGTCAAAAAATTGTTTTCCATAATCTGTCACTGTAGTCATTTCCGTGGAACAATCCATACGCTATATTTATTTCTATGATATATATGATATTTCTATTGACACCGATGAATACCGATGAAGAATGCCGCTGCTAACTTGGACAGATCAAAAACATGTGTGGCTGGACAAGTTATTGAACCCACAATCTTCTAACTGTAGAGTCAGCACGCTAACTACTCAGCAGAAAGAAGCACCCGGAGTCATAGTCATGCAATGTTACGACAAAATAATGCGTATAACCAAGTATAGCCCTGAAGGCTATTTACTCGAAGTGTTATTTCATAAAATTTCCAATCTAAGAAAAAAAAAAAAAACATCAATCCGCAGTTTCTATTTAATGCAAAACTTGCTTTACTTTTAGCACACCCAACAACAACAAACAACTCGTTGTATCTTTCATACGTCTGTGAAATCTAAATCCATCAGTTGTATGCCGTCTTACCTAAAATCCACGGGATCGGTGTCAAAAAAGTTCACCAATGATCTCGATGCTGCAGCATCATCACGCGAAGCAATTATATTATCGGCGATTGAAAAATTATCTTTTTCATCGAAACGTTGTAGAAAACTAATGGCCGTACGACCAACACATTCCTTGAAACCAGGATGTGCTGCTTTTATCAGACAATAACGGAATTCATTAACACTTTTATTATTTTCATTCGCTATGACCGCCAAACCACTGCCAAACGATTTCGTTAGAATTACAAGTGAAAACAAATATTGAAATTCAAACATTTTCCCGTCAAAATTTTGTCACTTGCACTCGGAGAAATATTTCAAACAACTGAAACAGTTTCTACCAAAAATACGCAAATTTATACAAATGGAAATAATTTGTACTCGTCAGTGAAATTAAATAATAGCGAAAAGGTTTACATCATTATCATTATTAAATGGGAAACATACAACACAAATTAGTTTATTTTTCTTTTTTAAATACAAAAACATGTGTCTCTTTTGTTAAGGTGTGATTGGGTAAGAAGAGGGCATTTGTGTGTGGGTGTGTGTGCGTGGTGCGAAGGAAATGGCAAATTGTTTTTTGTGTTATTTCTTTCCGTTTGTAGGTTACGGCAAATAAAAATATTTGCAAGATAAATTAAGACAATCATCATTAAAAAATTAATGTTAAACCGGTGCACAGTGCTCCTTCTAGTGTTCCCATATCGTAGTATCTCGGCCAAATTGGAGAAAGAGCACACTTGATGGAAATCGCTGCCAGGACATGTCTACCCTTCATGCATGTTAATTTTTTTATTTTGGACCAGCACTCAGGGGATGACTCTGACCTGACCACATGCGATGCATTGTGCTGCAACCAATGGAAAGAGATAGTGAGAGAGATGGCCCTCCACTATGATACAATTCTGCTTTTTTGCACGTTTTTTGATTTTTTTTTCTTTTTTAACGTTTATTTAACAAATATTATTATAATAAATTACACTATAAATAAACAAACAGTAGGTTACATAGTATATCGTACACTGTCTCATATTCGAGCACTCCAGTACATTTACATTTAGAAAATATATGTTCTTTTTGAGAATATTGGTAATTAATTATTGTCGTACTATATGAATATGATAGATAGATAATTGATACATAGATGATTTAAATTTCTAATGTAGGAAAAACAACTGAAAAAAAACCACCTTAATATTGGGACAATAAAAGTGAAAGTAGTCAAAGAGTAAAAGAAAAAAACAAAAAAAAGGAAATATTTTTAGCTACGATATCGGTCTAGCCACCAGTATTTCTTAGTATTCAAGTTTGGCAACATGTTCTTATCGTTCAAATAGAGGCTTGTATCATATCTCTTGTTAACATTTGTAATCTGCTTGCTATTTATGGCCTTAACATTGGCTCGCCTATAAATGTGGTATAACACCGGGATGCCCATACCGTTTTGAATATATCCTTGACTATCCAGGTACAAAAATGACTCCGGAGGCACATACCCATTTTTACGAATAGTTTCGATATACTCATCGTTAACATAATAGGGGGCCATGACGAGGTTATTCACATCGCACTCGAATGTCTTTAAAATGTGGTTTCTTATCAAATAAATAATGAAATTATCTATTCTGCCTATTTTTGCAGTATCATATAGTCTCCCATTAGAGATGTATTTCCTAAAGTCGCTATTAGGTGATCTAAAGAGAGATGTGCAAGCTCTAAGACACACGTTTTTTGATTATAGCAGTGTTGTAGCGCCTCCGATGTTAAGAGACCTATTCAATTTTGAAGGAGGGCCCTCTCATGTGATAAGCAAGCACCTATAATGTTGGATTCACATAATTTCTGGAATCATTCTTGAAGCAAAGATATTCAAATGTTGGTATTAACCGAGGAATTTGCAATCACCGTTTTTGTGCACGAATATAATACCATGTATGTTCACAACAACAACAACAACAGCACAAACTAATTTAAAGTAAAATAAAAAATTTTAATTTATTTGAAAAAAATCTAATTTGTATTAAAAATATTGCGTTTAAATTGTAAAAACTTTAATTTGATCCGCAAAGGAGTCAACTTAAGTGTAAAAATTTATTTGTCAAACAAATATGAAAACTTTAAAATTTTTAGTAAAAAGAATTTGAAATTCTAAAAAAGAGGGCCAAACAACGGAAATTGTACCACATTTTCCAGCAATTGAGCCGTTTATTTCGAAAGTGGCACAAGTCACTTTTTCAAAAATAGCAAGTTATCTCCACTTTTTTAAGAAATTTGATCGAAATCTCAGTCCTGCTTAACATTTGATTGCAAATTTCCTAAAAAAAAGAGGAGGTACCGTTAAATTTTAATAAATGTTATCATTAACTTGATATTATAGAAAAAGTGGCTTCTGGCACTTTCAAAATAAACGGCTCAATTGAATAATTACTTACTCTCGTGAGTTCTTAGAGAACAAGGACATACGGTTTTCCCCCATCTCCTTAGCTGATTAAATATTGTTTTAGGAAAATTTATGACAATTTATTTATGCTTATTTACTCTTCGAAAACTTCGTTTACCGAAGCAACAACGGGCCATAATAAAGAATCGTAATTCATTTCGATTCGCGTTGAGTAAATAAAACGTTGATTCATCATCAAAATGTTGTAGAATTCAATAAGTGTTTTTCAAAACGTGCCTTTTAGTTGCTGAGCTTTAATTTAATTTGCTTCGTGTGATTACAATTTCATTTATTTCTTAATTTCGAACGATCATATTTTTTATATTTTATTAGAATACAGCCCATATGTATATGAAAACGTTTCAAAAATGGCAGAATGGGTTGAAAGCTACGCACTGAAAACTATTAAAGACGGAGTTCGTTTGAGAACGTTTCTCTTGGCACAAAGACCAGCCGAACACATCGTGCAAACACTTGCATTCCGTTTGCTGCTCAAAACAATTTTTTCACTTTAGAAACAGAAATAAAAATACAAAATTTTTAATGCTCAAATCAAATATATGAAATAATTCTTCGTCTATTCGAAATACTATATTGAAATAAACGAAAGCAAAAGAAGAGAAGCCGCTTGTCGTCCCATCTCTGCCCTTGGAATTAAACCAAAATACCCATTTAACCCATTGCCATGGTCAGTGCACACATTTCATTTCTCATCTTTTGCTTAAATATTATTTTTTCTCTTCTGTTTTCGCAAAATAATGTTATTCAATGAAAATGTTTCACAGCTTTTTTGCGTGTTATGTAATTTTTTTACTTGTTGTTATTTTATTGCAATTTGCTCCCAAATATTTTCTGACCCACAAAGACAATACACTTTTTATTATAATTTTTTCTTAAATTTATTTGTAACTGACATGGGCCTGTTAAATAAACCAGCCGAGTGTAAATTTTGTACAATTTTTTGTAACAAAATACAGACACATTGAATTTGTTTCTGTGAAGTGTAATTCACAGATTAAGAAAAAAATTCAAAGCATAATTTTTAGTCGTCTAAAATGGAAAATTAAAAAAATTTATTAAAATAATAAAAATGGTAGGCTGTATTAGAATGAATGGAACTTTGAATCATTCAGTCAATTTGGAATTTTCCTCTTTTGAAAGTCGAGTTCGCATCACATCTCAACGCTTTGATGTCTGATTATTTTTACGAAGGTGTTCTCAACTTACGTATGGATGTGTGTGTATGTGTGTCTGTATGTGTATGTGTATAACTTAGCTCAATCATGATTGTGGCATTCTACAGAAATTTCGCCCACTTAGATCTCTTGCGATTATGAACAGATTTTCTGCAGATTTGAAAATTTCTACAACGGTTTTTTTCTTTTTTATTCCAAATAATTTTTAGAAATACTCCAAAATTCAGTTATATTTTATAGATGTAGCCAATTTTATGTCATTAAAGGGTTCTTTAAATTTGAACATTGCAGGGAAGCCGCTTCCCATAACTTTTTATATTTTAAATTGACAAGGAACAGTGCTGCTGGTTTTTGTAGGCAGAAATAGCCTTGTTGATTAATTCTTTCAAAAAAATCAAGTAGTATTTTAATTTTCATAACACTTCTTACGTTTTTTCTGTTTGTTTCAGTTGTTCTGCAAATCAATGAATCAATCGAAACCATCGGTTTAAGCACTTATGTCTTGTCAAAACGACAGAACCAGAACTATTTGAACTGGAAACGTTTTCACAGTTTCATTTAAGACTTCTTGGTCTCAAGTTGGTTTTACTATTTGATGATGAAACGCTTTCAGCCCGAATGCATTTAAAGTTTTTAATAATTCATTCGTTTATAGTTCTGATGTGAAATTAAAAATCTTTCAGTTCCAATGTGGCAAAGAGTTCCAAAATTAAAATTATGTGACAAGTTGGCAGTTAACTTTCTTTTATTCCGCATACTCGTAATATGAATTAACAATTAAATATAATTTAGGAGGGGTTGTTTCTTCTACTGGATATTTTATTAACGCACTTACGTGCTGTCATAATTGAATTCATACTCTATTTGAGTGCACAGTGCATTAAATTGCTGGAAATTCTTATTATGTAAATTATCTACTTCCAGATATAATACGGCAAGTTTTTAAACTGAAATGTTTAATAAAATGTGAAATGTATATACATACGAGTACCTAATACAGTAACTTGCTTTTCGGTTTCGGCTTAATTTTGTTAACTGAAGCACAGCCGCTAATAACGTTGTAAATGACAAAATAATAATTTTTCAGAAGGTCAAAAAAACAAATCAAAGTCTTTCAAAATTGTAAGAAAAACTTTTATTAAAATCAGTTTTATTTTCTGCCAGATCTTTTGGAATTTGCTCTTCAACTTTTTTTTTCAATTCGAAAAAAATATTTTCGAGAGTTTCCTCTCCTTCAGGAAAATTGTCAGGATATACGGCCCATATTCACGTAATGTGCTTCGCTCTGCATTCATGCTTCACAACACAATCGTCATACAAAATATTGAGAGCGAAGTTGGTACAATCCGTTTGAATCACTTTGCGAAGCAAACCACGGCGGCATGTTATTCAAAACTAAATATGCCTCGATTGACAACAAAAAGCAAAGAAAAACATATTTTATGTTCGTGAATCAAATAAAAAAATCTTTAAATAAGCAGAAATCAGTAGAGAGTATGAAACATTTGAATGGAAGTTTAGCGAGTGCAACTCGCAAATCTGAAATCTAAATCTAAATCTAATAAATAACTAAGTTCGCAGCTCGATGGATAACTAAACTCTGTATCATGTTGTGAATCAATTCAAGACTTTAACTTGAGATTTGTAATTCCTACTTCCGCTGAAGTAGGGGAAGTGAAATAAATTACATGTGGTTTTAATGCTTTTTTCGGTTCCAGATGTTTTTATAATAATTTTCTTGTGGGTAAACGAATAGGGATTTTACATCGATTATATTTTCGTTGAAACACTTGATGGAAATCTATTTTCAGTATTTAAAAAAAATTATTTTCTACAGGTACAGTTTCCATAATACAAGTTGGTTTTGTCTAAAATATGTTTGTAAGGAAATTACTAAAAATTTTGATTCTTCACGCTCGTGTTGTAGAAACGACACCCAAATATTTATGTTGAAATTATGTTGAATTTCTTTAAATATTAAAAGAAATTTTTTTTATAATTTTTTTTTTTCAAAATAATACAAATAATGTTAAAATTCATTTGTCAATGTTTAAAAGTACATATTAATTTATTACTTAAAGTGTATTAAATTTTAAAAGCCAAACTTGATCGTGTAAGCTGCAAGTAGGACTTTAAAAATCGGTATTCTTTCCCATAGCTAAATGCTGATATGGAAAATGCTAGATTAGACGCGAAAATAGCTGGATGACCATTATTGAATACCATTTATGTACTTTGGTTTATGACTTGCTACAAACCATATAATTTTAGGACCATGACATTAATTTTTTTGTCACGATTTCCTCTTGTAAAAAGGAACGTTCGGAATTTGTAGTGAAGATTAAAATGAAAGAAATCCAATATTCAAAACAATGTTAAATTGTTTATTATGTCCTGAATTGGAAATTTTTTGAGCTGCAGTACACAACAAATACGAAAGAATATGAAGAATAGCTTTATTCATCAGATAATATTAAACTACTTCTACTACTATGATATGACAACACGAACCCACCAAAAATTCTGTCTGATTTTTTATATCAAATTAAAACGAAAACTCCAACTTTCAATTAAAAAAACAAAACCCGTTTAATAATTTTGGCCAGGTTTTGTGGCCAAATAACCCTCTGTGCAACGTCCAAAACGAAAAGTCGCGCACGCTGTAGGCAACAAATTCCGTCCAAGCGGAAAAGGAGGCAACTCTGCTTTTGTCGGTATCTAAATGCTTGTATATGATTGCCTAACTTTAGGCATAAATTTGTTTGCATTAACAAAATTTCTGCTACAGTCAGTGCAGCCACTTCAACTTTTTTTCTTTGATTTAGCTCCAAACATTCGCAAGTAACTCCAGCTCTTTTATCTTTTTTTAAAAATATATTTGGTCATTCTTATGTTTTTATTTCATTATTTATTTATTAAAACTATGTAAAAAATCTGAGTCATGCCATCAAGCCACAATTTTGAAAATTTATAACCCGATTGTAACCACAGCAATCCCAAAAAAAAAAAAAAAAAAAAAGAATTTAAATTGTTGAAAGCAACGAGGCTGACCCTGGTACGCAATAAAACAAGAATTTAGATAAGTTTTATTGTTTTTTAAATTTCTTAAGATTTTTATACTTCATTAATTAGTAACGGGCATATGGACATATAGAAATGTTTGGTTTTTCTAATATTTCCCCTGTTTTTGTTTATATCGTCGTACGAAAACGTAAATACTGTAGATTTTTAAAATTGGTAAATACGTTAGATAATTTTCATGAGAAAACAGAAACACTGAGTCGATTGGTATGGATCTTATATTTTTATGACGACAAAAAATCACTTGCGAGTCATACGAGACCAAGTTCTCTCGATTTTTAATAAAGTGACACATTGTCCTGCACTCGGCAAATAGAGGTTTCTCCACCTGGGTGGAACTGTGGCGCCTCCACACAACCTGTGAACACCACACCCCAAATAGTGCTTGGATTCCTTAGAAGTATGGCACAATCGATCTTTTTGGTCGCAGTGCTTCGGGCCCAATAATAATAATGATAGTAATAGTGCCACGATCTATACGATTATATCACTCTCTAGACTTATCCGACCAAAAGTAATTTTCGTTCAATTAATCCGGATCGTATTTTTCGTCAGTTGTTGTCTTGATTCTTTCGAAATTGCAAAAAGTTGACTTGTCACAAAATACTTGTATAAAATTTGACAACCATTTGCCAATCAAATAAATTGCATGAACGACCTTTTACTTTTTTAAAGTCAAATGCCGTAAACTTGAATATACATATGCCATCGTGTCTGATTTATTGTAGAATTACAATACTTTTACTACTTTCACACAATGAATACAATCTAAATCTCTCGACCATATAAAGCCTGGAGGATTTTTATCACATTTAGCAAACACCATCAACATTTGATACGACACTCAAGTAATAAAAATTTATTTAAATTTTCCAATGTTTTTCTTATTGTTGAATTTTTTAGCCTGCATAACTTTCATTTTCATTTACATTCATGCAAAAGGGGAGATTGGTAAAATATTTTATTTGGTGGAACTCTTATCTTGCTGCCTGAATGCTTCTTGCGGTAACCTTTTGCAAAGTTTAAGAAGGAGAGAAAAACATGTTGATGGAATTTTTTGTTGTTTGTTCATGTGTAAGTTATTTTTGGTCAGCTGTAATATGGCAAAAAATGGAAACTTACTTTCACGCTACACTAGGAATTAATGGTTGTCGATGTGGCATTAATAATTGTTTCTTCTAGTAAAAATGCAATTGCAATGAAACTTTTTATCTTTTTAAAAAAAATTGGTTATCTCTATAAATTACAGTGATGGGTGGTGGTTACTGTTTTTGTAGAACACTGCGTCAGAGTAGCACAATGATGATGTTTTGACACCACGAACTTATGACATTAAAAGAAAAGTAAAAAAAAGTATAGTGGACGGACTGCAGTAGTCCGCAGCAGCTTACCAAGTGCGCGGTTATTTTCAGTTTCAGGCCCCGTATTCCTAAGCCTACCGCCCCTCATGGCCGTCAATTTTCAGGGTTGCTGGTTGCACAACAGCTTCTGCTTTGCGTTTTTCCATTTATTCCATGTTGGGAGCGTGCTTTGCTAATGGGCGCTGTGAGCTGCCACACCGCTTCAAATGTTCTTCCTAAACAGTATTATAATGTTATCGGTGCTGTGTCCGATATTGGCGGTGAAGAGTCTTCGAAATGGAACAGCATTTAATAGCCTTCCATTCAGCCTTTTCAAAAAACTTCAGCCGTAATCTGCTCATGGTCGGATGTTTTGAAATCTGCATATTGTGGGTCGATTAAAGTCGTACCTTCACAAGAGAGCATATCGGCAATTTAGTTCTGTTCAAGTATCCAGAAACTTAAAGCAGAGTTATCCCAATGCTCGCGTAGATCCGCAACAGAGTAATACTTAACAGTGAATTATTTCAACTATTTAGACCAGAAATATTACTCGATTTTTGTCATATGAGCGATTTTTTCACAGTCTTGTGATATTTAATTTTTTTTTTTTTGGTATTTCCACAAACTTTGAATCTTTCTCTGTCCAAATTATAAAGTAGTTTAAGAGAAGAAAATTCAATTACAATTTTATGTTAAATTAACCCACAGGCTGATGTAAGGACAGACCATGACATAAATGAATTCGTTTATTTATAGATTCATGCCTCTCAAGTAACCATATGCCTCTATGGGTGTATAACACCATAGGAAAATGTGTCTTCACATTGATGACGGTGTGTCATCAGAATTCTGACATCAATGAAATGATAAATGTCAGCAACAAAAGGAAAACAGACATCAATCTGAAGACCAAACATCATCACAGAATTTTGTCATAATTTTTGTGTGATCTATGCTAAGACTGGAATAACATCGCTATGATATCACCTAAAATTAAAGTGTAAAATATGTATTTAAGAAAAAAGTAAACAATGTTATAATATATGTTATGTAAGTGGTGTGTGTTTCAATACATATTTCATAGTTTTATTTTTTGTTTTTGTGTTTAACCGTGTGGTTTTAGAAAATTTAAAAATGTGACATTGCATTGATCTACACGCATCAGAGCTAATTATAAAACCTGCAATGATTTTTAAAAACTGGCCCAGTGCAGCATACTCGTCCATGGAGATACAAAACATTGAAGCAAACAATCGTATCACACCTTTTAATCATATTGATGACACATATCATCATCTCATATGTCATCAACATCAAAACGAAGAGAGCAAAAAGAGAAGAGAGTATAACGTACTCAAAGTACGAAAAACGTGGCGTTGACTGAAGTAGTTGCCACGTTGACTACAAAACAAAACTCAGTACTTAATTCGAAAATAGCATCCGACTAAGTAATAAAATACTTTTGAATTTGTTCTGGTGTTCAATTGTGCACCTAACAGCTGGTAGTAGGCAATCAATTCTCAAATGTCAATGTGTCAGTTCCTTGACGACAGATTTATTATCATTGGCATTGATGACCAGCTGATGAAGAAGGTTGACATCACAATGACGAAAAGGTGTCTTGGGGTCAAAAACCATGACACTCGACATAACATTGATGTCAAATTATATCATCGTTGTGACGGTTTTTCTATCAGTCAATGCGAACGAGAATTGTTATTAAAATTTCTCACTCTTGCGTGGCGACATTATCCTTTAATGTTTATTTTCTTCAGTCGTTATTAATTAAAGACGCAACCACTTATAATTTCGAAATTTTTTGATAACTTGTAAGATTTACGACAACGTAAATATTTTTGTAAAATACGTTTAGGAAAAAAAATGTTAATTCCTCAGCATGTTACGAAAACTATTCAAAATTACTGCTTTATTACGCGTGATTAGAAATTTAGTAAAAATATTTAGGGTGGCTTCATTGTCGACCAGCGATAAAGATATAAACACCCTTCCTGATATTTATGCAATGCAGAGAGAAAGAAGTGTAGAATAAAATAAATTTAATTTCTTACTCTGTAAAGGCATTTTTTTTTGTTAATTTTGGAAGAAATTTAAATTTCAAAAAGTTTGTTTAAGATACATCCGATACTTCAGATTAAAAAAACACGATGTGAATAAATTTTCTTTTCAATTTATTTATTGCAGACGTTAAATTCTACGTTTGAACCGAGAACTCCATGTCAAAAGAAATATCTCCGCTTTCTTAAATTATTGTTTGATAGATTTGACAGTGTTGAAAACAGGGTAACTTTAATATTTCTGACTTATAAATTTAGAAATGGGGTTCGTTTTTTCTTAAATACAAAATCAATTGTATTAAAAAAATATAATTGGATATAAAACGGAGTATGGCTTCTAAAAGTCCAAACTAACATTTATTTTCAGGCTTTTCTCGGGTAACTGCTAAATACGAACATGAGCACTTCTAATTAGTTGTCAAAAGCTGTACACACCCACAGCACTTATACTATAGCCAGTGTGTGTATATATACGCATTTTACATTTCATATGACAATATTTTAGATATAAAATTTTCAAGCGGTTTTTTTAATAAATGGAAATAAAGAAAAATTAGAAATGAAGATGTAATAAAAATAGAACGAAATTACTTATGCAAATGATGAGATTAACAGGAGTGATGTAAGAAATGGGAAATACAAAACCATGCTTTCGGAAGTATTTTTCAAATGACAAGGGAATCATCCTCATCATAATTGTGAATCATCCCTTTCAAAAGCCCAAGAACTTGTTCACATCTGCACAAGATGCCTGAAGAAGGAGATTAAAATAATTTTGTTTTCTATTTCAATTAATTTGCTTGTATTTGAAATGAATTTCATTCGCAATTAATGTTAAGAGTTGTGAGATGCAACTGCGTCATGTATTCAAAAAGTATTAGTTTTGGACAAGAAATTTGTTTAATTGTCGGTTTGCAAAGATTCTTTCTGCTTATTTCATCTTCAGTCAGATGGTATATGGAAGTCTTGGAAGTCGTCCACATAATTAAATTTCTGCAACTTTTTTTCATTCGTGCGCCTTGGAACTTTTAAATAGTGTAAACTCGCTCTCTTTTTAAAGTAATTTGGCCATCGCCGTCCTCCATTTTTATGCATTAATTTTTTTCGCTCAAGAGGAGGCATTTTGTTTATTATTTCAGTTCAGCGATGGAAGGGGCACTAACGCATATCAGAAGAACTTGATGACTGGCATAGAATTGGAACCCAAGATTTCGGACTGTCATTAAAATGATAACTTTTGTTTAAAATAACAAATAGTCCAGCTTTTAAATAAATATCTTTCAATTATTTATATACTTATATGTATCCTTGTTTTATGGTTTTATGGCTAGTCTAAACTTACACATACTCGTAGACTCTATATGTAAATTTCGTTGGTTGCTTTAGGCGAATACATTAGTCGCCATAAGATTGGTTCGCACTGGTGCTCTCTGGTTATGGTCAAGTAACATCTAATTTAACATTTCGACCAACTCATGAGTAGACCTTGAATAAAATTTTTGAAAAAGTTAAAAAATTTCACATTTTTATAGTAAAATTTTCAAAATGTGTTTGAGAATTGCAAAAATACAAAGAAACAAGAGGTATTTTTTATTCGATCTAAAGCTATTTAATTTTTCTAAACCATATTACAATTAGTCAACACGTTGGTTAAATATACATAAATAAATATCTTTCATATTAAAATCGTTTGCGTTTATATGCGATTGAAAAGAAAATATTAAGAAATGTTTTTTTTTGCATTTCTTTACCTTCTCCATAATTGAAATAAATAAAGAAAACTTTGGAATAAATAATAAATGCAAAGACCAAAAGTAAAATATAAACATATAAACATGAAAATATCTGAAAAATTTAAAACACTTTCACCTCCGATGATGGCCACATTGAGACTGCAGCTGCATTGGCTGCTTTATTACACTCGCACACTCACTGCTCTGCTGCATGCAAGAGTGATCGTGTTCGTTACTACTATTTTCATATTCATTATTATTATTTTCAATAAATATCTGCAAATAAGATTTTATTTTTTACGACGAAAACTCACTTGGATTTAGAGATTGTATCAGCATTATTATTCTCTTTAATGTGTCCAATGTTACGTTTTATTTGCTGTCAGAATATCCATCAATAATAAATTGAATTAAGACAAAACTTTCTTTATATTTTGCAATTGAAAAAGAAACCAGTTCAATATCATTGGCCTTGTTGCAATTGCCTTAATCAAAAATGCATTTCATTTAAGCAATTGCAATGCAGATGACATCGTATTCGTATGTACGAGTATGTTGAAACAAACGATTGCTCTTCGTCACTTGTGTTATTAAATATTTAAAGAAACTTTTTGCCTGTTTGTTATTTAAAGGTCATTGACATGTTATGATGCAGCACTGAGAATAAACACTCTTAAAGCCCTATTGACTGGTTTCGTCTCTTTGTGGAGTTTTTAATGCATCACGTGTAGATACATACATACATATGTATGTCATCATCGAAATTTAACTGTGACATCGATACTGCTATCTTTAAGCTCAAGTTGTATTAGCGGGCGGGCAGTGGTGGAACCGAATGTAGCAGAAAGCAATCAACATCAAAGCCTTAACTTTTAATAAAATATATGACCAGACTGTCACTTGAATTTTTATGACACTTTGCAGTTGTTTAACTGCCCCATTAGAGCAAGATGCCTGCCCTCCCTTCATCTATGCAGACACTGAAGCAACAGAGCTTTTGCAGGAATAAAATTTGAAAATTGCTTTCGAGTGTATTTCAATACGTGCCGGATTTACGCTCCCAACTGTCTTTCTTAACTA
This sequence comes from Dexiosoma caninum, assembly GCA_963924685.1. Classification (NCBI taxonomy): domain Eukaryota; kingdom Metazoa; phylum Arthropoda; class Insecta; order Diptera; family Tachinidae; genus Dexiosoma; species Dexiosoma caninum. The sequence continues at coordinate 128,772,523 of OZ004725.1, read as the reverse complement.
ATTCTACACGCCATTTTTAACCATCCAGAAAGAAGGCCACTGTCGCTACTTTCAACTTTTTTTGATTTTTTGGAGCGACACCACCGGATATTCTTCATTTTCTTTTGCATTATTTTCAAAAGAAGATATTGGCAGGAGTTTAAAGTAATGCATTCATTTACATGGGATCAGTTTATATCATTTTCTCTTTATTGCCATTTTTATTTCAAGTATTGATAGTTAAAATTGTTTCGACTTAAAAATCTAATTGTAGATTATTGTTAAATAAGCTTCATTTCAATATCACCATTTTAAATATCTGCATTCGATTGGAATTGCGTTGTATTTCTTAAAAGTATGAGTGAAGCAACGAAAGCTTGTTCATTCTTCTTTGTATCACTATTTTTGAAAATGCAAGCGCACACACATACGAGTAGTCGCAGTAAAAGTTTTCTAATTTATTACAAAAAAGCCGACAAACTTTTTCAGTCGCATTCTAATGTTTGGTAGCGGTTGTAGTGCAGTAGTGTCGGCGTTAGCAATGACGCCGATGACTGTGTGTGGTATTGAAAATAAAACCACATTTTAGCGCTGTTGCGTGACCAGGTGTAGAATTTCTAATGCACATGTGCTGTGCTGTAAAGAAGAGTGCGTTTGGCAAAAGAAAAAATGCAGCAACAACCTCAACAACGAGCAAAAGAAAATACATTTATGTTGCATTAATCAGATTTTTTTTTGTTTTGTGAAATTCAAATACCACAAACATTAATGCCGAACACAAACAATTAATTTATTAATTCTTTCAATAGGAACTAGTTTGAATGCACAGACAGGCAGCGAAGAAAAACTAGCGCAAAAGTTTCTATAATTGTTAAACGCAACGCTCATAAACGGGCGAAAATTCCAAAATTACCAGATAATGGGAATAATGTTACAAAAACCATTATTAAAAGTTTATATGTATGTATATCTGTATGAATGAAATTTTTGAAATAAATGTCACAAAATTTCCAACGTATGGAAATTATTTCTGAAATAACACGCTTTTCAAAGCAATGAAGCACAAGATAAATGAACTTGAGTGCATTCGTATAAGAGAAAGTGCACGGAAGATAATCAATGTAACTTTGCTCATTATTGTATTTATTTCTTTCGTAAAACATAAGCGAATTTCGAATAAAATCTTATAATTTTACGAATGCAGAACCAGATGTACTCGCGGCGCGGTCATCCCTGAATTACGGTAGAAGAACACAACACTGGTTACGCGGCCATATGCTGTAGGTCTCTTTTTAAAATAGAAAATCTTATTTGAGTTTTCGTGAATTCAATTCTTACTTTTAAATTTCGAACTTTGCGTAGTGTACACTAAATTTTTCACGTGATAAAATTGGAAAATTTTGGTGTTTCAACTTAAGAAATGCCAAATGAGGGTGGCGATGGCACGATGGATGGTAGTATGCACGTTGACTGCAAAACCAAAAACAGACCTGGGTTCAACCCCAGTTTCAGACTAAAATTTTAATATAAAAATAAACATCTCGCATTTTTCTGATGTGCATTAGTGTAGCTTTGTGTGTCAGTTGTTGTCGGAAGGTTTCAGTGGCGAAGGCATAGTCACTGGTCACTGAACAATACCGACTTCAGCTGATAGCAATCCACAATCGCATCAGAACGCCCTCCTTCGTCGGTATTGTGTAGCACCGGCGAAGTAAAATAATAATAAAAATGGCTCCTAAACCGAAGCTTCAGCACTGCTACGAGTATAAACAAAGAACGTGCGAAAGCAGAGCTGCAAATATAATTAATTAAGCTTCACCTCCTTTCGCTTCTCCTACTATCCCTTTTCTATAGTTTGAGCACAATGCTTCGCATGTGTAGGAGTCATCTCCTGAGTGCTGGTCCCATATAAAAAAAAAAAAATACAAAATGAACTCCCATGAACAGCTGTCATAGAATCCAAGTCGGTTTTGCAAACCGATATTGGTTTCATTTGGTGTCATGAAAACGTGTCGGTTTTGTTATCTTCGAATGCAAATAAAACCGATATTCGAATCAGCTGTTTTATGGTTTTGTTCCTTTTGTTTGTGAAAATAGATATGCGAAACGAATTTATTGAAAATAAAAAATTCCTGTCGAAAATTAAATTTATAGCAATAAAAAATTTTTTATTTTTTTGTTGTCCCCTATTAAGGATAAAAACATGGAGATAAATACTTCTTTTTAAAAATTTATCAACTAAAATTTACTTACATTTTCGCAAAAGAATTAACTTGCAAACAAAAACAAAATGAAAAATGTAGTTTTTAATTCCTTTAAGTAAATAAATGTACAAGATTTTAACAAAATATCTGATAGAATTAATAAAATTAAATGATTTCAAATGAAAACCGACAGCAGTCGGCTGCCTGGTTTATTTCCAATAAAAATCTGATAAAATTGGTTTCTGTGACACCTAAAACCGACATTATTTCTATCCGAGAAGATTGGTTTCTATGACAGCCCTCTATGATACATTTTTTAAAACCAAAAGAACGATCACATTTGCCAGTCATTGTAGTTTAAAATTCTTCTACCAGCACAACTGCAAAACACTTTCGGGCTTAGACAGTAATACGCATTAGAAAATGTTTGTTTGATTGCTATTGGATTTGAACCCACGACTTTCATGCTGTGCAATTAACACCATTCGTTATCGCTGTTCTTTTACTTTAAATTACAAACTACTGACCTAAAATTTTCACTGCAGCAAAAGTTTCAATCAAACACTTTATAGGATTTTAGAAGTGTGTGGTCAAATTCACAAATTCTTTTGTGGGACCCCCATTAAACTGCAAAGTAAGTAGTCCAGCAAATTTTGTATACAAATTGGAAAATTAATTGTTCTGCTAACTTGAGACTTAAATTTCCCATAAATGTAACGTAAATATTCCGATAATTGTCCATTTCTCATTCTGTTTGGTGCCCAATTAGTTCACAATATACTTGTTCATTCAAAATATAAGTAAAAATAAATACGATTATTTATCTATGTATGTTTGTTATATGGTTCAGCTGGTGTATATGTCAGTACACCCTTAAGAAACTTCTTTAAAAAAGTTAAGAAGGTTCAGATGTTTGAGAATTACGAAATATACATACAAAATGATCCAAGAACCTTTTTCAAAAAGTGTTTTATAAAAGAACCATTTTATTATTCGATTTAAATCTATTTAATTTTTGAAACGTATTCGTTCATCAGCCCTAAGTGGATTTCGTGTTTACCTAACGATGTTGAAAGACCCGAGTTCGTGATATACCTGGAAATATGGATCTGTTATTAATAGGTTATTAATAGTGGTTGTGGTTAATACCGAAATATACGGTGCGAGAGTGCTCTATGCTCCAAAACGATGCACATCGTCCGATATGTGCGAGTATAAGCTGTGCTTCGGTACGACTCTACACTTTTTTGTTGTTTGGCCTTCGAGAGTTTTGGGTCTCACTCGCACTGCTTGACTGACCTGACACAATTAACTGTATCGTATTATGGTTCTCTTTCTTTAGTTTTCATTTCTTTGTCAACCATGTTGCAATAGCTGAACTTACCATTTTATCTTATCGTAAAAAGAGAAAAGTAAAATTACCACCTGTAGGTTCAACCTACTAAACCCGCAAATTCCTCGAGAATCGAGGAGTAATTCCCAGACTGGGTATACGTTATTTTTTTTTTAAACAACACAAACTCTACGAAGCTCTTATAGATTGTATGTAAACACCCGGGGTCTATGCGGGAATTGATCCCGCATCTCCATATTGATAAGACTAATGCTCATACGCTAGACCACGGATGCTCTTTTGAGACCATATGGGTGGTAGTGAGGCCCGCATGTAGGAATGATATCCATTAAATTCGTATGTTTCTGGGCGTGTATTTGGAACGGATTACTTTGTAGAATGTAAAATGCAATACAATCGACTGTGAAAATTGGACTGGAAGAAATGAACTAGAAATTTTCATTAGAGTTGCCATATTTAAAATATGTAGTCCCAAGAAATGATTCAAAATTTCCAAAAATTTTCAATAACAAAAATGCCACACACACACACACAAAAACACGCACGCGCAATCGAATTGAAAATCTTTATTGTTGCCATACAAAACATGAAAAGAAATAAATACAAAACAACTTAAAATATAAATAATTCTCTTTAAATGCAAAGTTCCTTCTAGGATACTTTTATTTTTTAATTTCTAAAACACAACTATTTGTCTATTCGCAATAGTGAATAGAGGAAATACATAAATGCGTACTAAAATTATATTAAAATATTATTAATATTTAAAATAGAATAAAATAGGAATACAAATCTACAACGATTAAGAGGGGAAGTTGCGAAGAATAGTTATTTTGCGTTCGTCTACTGAGTGAATGTTGCTGATGCAGGAATTAAATGAGTCGTGAATTTAAATAATTTTTTAAAAGTTACTTTATTTAATTGTAAAAGATAATTGTTTTGGTAGAGTCTTAAATATGCTACGAGTACTACTAGAAATTAATAATTATTTAGTTATTTTGCTTTTAACTTTTTCGCAGCAGCAAATAAAATATTCAATTATTTTAAAACTATTGAAATTCATGGCTTTTCTTTAATTATTTTCAGTTTGTGCTTGATTTACGTTATTTTTTTTGCTGTTTTTCACACTTTCCATTTCTCTAAATAAATTAATTAATTAAATAAATAAATATAAAATAAAACATAAATATTATTAAATAAATTAAATCAGAATGTATTGCACTCCCAGAGGCTCTTCTTAGTTTTTATTTGCATTCATATAAATTTTAATTGAAATTATTGACAAATCAACTTTGGGTAGCGACAAAACCAAATCACATTTTTGGACTTGTTTGTTTGTTTTTGTATTTTCTTTTTTTTTTTTGATATATTTTGGAAATCTTAAAAGCTTTAATAGGCAGTTGATAGTTTTATTTCTTATAGGCACTGTAGGCTAGATTTTGCGCATCGCGTAACGCACGACCGTAACTGTGTTCATCGTAATGGGCTGCGTGAGGATGGGACACAACTTCATAGTTCTCCTTTTTCTCCATCAATTTTTTCAAACCAATAATAGAGGCCAACAGCAGAGCAATCTTACCAACAATTAAAGCTTTGAAGGACAACAGAGCCAAGAAACCGATCGCCAATGGTAATAGAGCAGCCATTTTCAATTTGAAGAGCAACAACAAGGGCATTAAGTACTTCTTTTTTTCCTTCTTCTTACCGCGCGCTAAAAATGACAATTATTTGCAAAGTTAAAACCAAGAAAATATATTGATTAATTAAAATGCTTGAATGCCATAAAAGTATATCAAAAATGTAAACAATAAAAATGACTACAACTGCTCCTGCGCACAACTTGCAGTGCGTAAGACGGAAATCTGTCTAACAAATAGTGACATTCTCAATGGCCTACTTTTTGGTAAGGGCTATTGTAGAAAAGAGAGACGCAGTGAAGTTAGTGAGTGCGGCTTAATTAGTAGGCACTAATCAAAATTTCATTAACGACTGCAATAGGCTTTGAACCCATGTCTTTCGGACCTGTGTTCCGTTTTCAGACTTAGTGGTTGGATCTGATGATAATCATACGTTTCTGCAAAATACGATAGTGTCGATCAAGAGAGCTTATGCATATTTTCTCATCTTTTAAAACTAATTTATAAATTAGTATTTTCTGTTCGATAAGATTTTTATTTGAGCCATTAATTTTTTGTTGTGGTGATAAAAACGATATATTGCGTGAACTGAAGCCAAAAGTTGAGGAAATTTGGCGCATTGAAATTTAAGTTCAACATTTTTCCGTATTGTAAATTAAAAAAAAAACAAGTATTATGTGTTTATATAATAAAACTCCAGCTGAATAAAAAAAAATAATTTATAAACAACCCTCAAGAAGAAATACAGTTAATTCTGTTTTTACGCGCATTTGGTTTAGCGCGATTCCAAACATATTTCATTCTGTTTTTACACAATTTGTTTTGATTTAACGCGGTCTAAAAATTATGTATTTTTATTAGAAAGATGAATGAATTTTTTACTAGGTTTGGAAGATTTTAAATTAAATACAAAGTTGAAGCATTTTAAATTGGTACAACAAACGAAAAAACTTCGCACAATCAAAAAAGGGAATTTGGGTGGCGATGCTCGAAGTAGTCTGCACGTTTACTACAAAACGAAAAATTTTTCCAGTTTCAGACTCATAAAAACATCTCGCTTTTTGTCTGTTGTGCATTTGTGTGTCTTTGTGTCAGTTGTTGTCGGAAGGTTTCAGTGGCGAAGGCATAGTCACTGGTCACGGAACAGTAACGGCTTCAGCTGTATCCAATCCACAAGCACATCAGAACGCCCTCCTTCGTCGGTATTGTGTATCATCGGCGAAGTAAAATAACTACTAAAAATAGCTACTAAAACGAAGCTTCAAAATTTAATACGTCTCCTCAAAAACAAATAACGTGCAAAAAGCGAAGCTTCACCTCCTATTATTTCTCCCACAATCCCTTTCCTATAGTTCCAGCACAATGCACCGCATGTGTAGGCGTCTTCTCCTGAGTGCCGGTCCAAGATAAAAAAAAATAAGTTCAAGTGAAAGTAAGACTGCTGCTGTTAAATTATAATGCTGAAAAATGGAAAAATAAACAAAATATCCCCATACAAATATTTCTGAATTTAATAAACGATCATTAATGCATTTCCGTCTAAGCTTTCACTTATTTATTAATTAATTTTATTTTTTAAATTAAAAAATTTATATGGGCCTTTCCACAGAAAAGTCTACCGTGACCAAAATATCAAAGTTTATGGAAAAGAATATTTTTACATGTTTTTTTGAAAGAAAACGCGTAATATTTTATTTTAAATGCCACGATGACAAAATGTACTGCAGTGTTCTGGTAATAATTCGAATCTTTATTCTCTATTCTCTCTTATGTATTTCCTTCTTAAAAAACAGTTACACCAGAGCACTGTTATTGTAAAATATTTGCTACAGTATTAGTAAATCTAAAAATACAAAAAAAAAGAGTAAATATAGATCCGGAAATGGCCAATTTTTTATTCGGTTTTATTGATATTCCAATGTCACTTTGGTGACCGAGAAACATCATTTATTCCCATAACTTCATCGTTGCAGATTGAAATTCCTTACATAAATGAAGTTTATTGTTCCAAATTTAATAAAAACAAAAAAACTCGAGATTCAAGCACAGTTAAGTCTTTATAAAATCTAATAATTTGCCACGGGACGTTACTTGGTAAAACGTATTGCATACTGAAATATTTATAGTTTTGATTATACGCGGTTTACTTAGAATGACCTTACAGATAACTTAAGAAGAATGAAAAGACACGTAGGTATAGAGAAATAGTATTCGTTAAATAAAGAAAATAACAACTTTTATTTTTGTCACAATATGTCGCCCTATTTAATTTTTTATATCGTAAAACCTCGAAGTTTGATTATTTTGTTTTCTTTTACTAATTATAAAGCTTCCTAAGTTCTACGCAAAAACACAGATAATTAACCAAACCATTAAAGTTTTACTCTTGTTTCATCTAATAGAAACGTACGATTGTCACAAACGTGGACAAATGGAAATGTCCACAAAATGATTACAGTAGCGGACTGTAGTTTTGTTCAGGAAGTTTTCCGTTCAGTCATTTTTAAATTAATAAACATTTAAATTATTTAATTGTTGGACAAATAAAAAATATTATTATGCTTCTATTTGATTTAATAATTTATTGCATAGTTGAACTGTAAAAAACAAAGTAAAAATTAGTTGTTTTTGCGGAACTTGGGGTTCCCTATTTGGTAGTAAAAATTTAAATTTTTTACCATTAAGTAGACTCGTTTTTGACTGAATTTTCATTTATTTTAAATTACAATTTCAGTAAATTTTATGTTCAGACTATTTTGAGTGAATTTAATTGTTTTTTCTAATGTTTTTTGCTGAAAATATGTGAATGAAGCCACATGAATTACATATTTATCTCGTTTTACGTGATATTTAATATGATGAGGGGCCACTTCCCTCATTTTATTTGGATACTCTTATTTTACGCAATTTTTTTTATGCGAGTTATCGAGGAACGTATCTACCGCGTAAAAACATAATTAAGTGTATTTACAGATACTGCGTATTATTGCTACTACTAATACCGCGGGTAAGACATGTGGTTATTTCCAACGAAATTACAAATTCCGTAACCTTCTTTTAATTGTTTGTTATTTAAGAACTATAAACACTAATTCGGATTTCTTTTTCTGCAGAGAAAAAAACTCGTGAAAAGTTGTTGTTATGGTATGGTATATTTCTGTGGAAATGCCCATATGCTGTAGTATATGGAACAACAACAAAACAAAATATTAAAATTATTTGTCATTTTTGACGATTTCTTTAATCTCATTTATGTTATCGCCGCTAATACAAATTAAGAAATAAGAAATAAGAAATTCCCATGAATCAATCCTAATCTAGTTGTGAATTATGCTCAAACGTATTTAATTGAATGCAAAGCTTCCACATTTTATTTCTTCTTTTCTTGGGTAAAGTTTTGCTCTTTTTTGAAGAGGCTGTGAAACTTGTATTATGGCTGTGAAAGAAAACGTGTTGCAAGTAGACATCATTACCAATGATATTGTACAGCTCTTGGCTTTTAATGTTTTCACTTGGAATGGTGTCATTTTCATTTCTAATTTTCCAATAAAATATTTAAAAACCACCGTTCTTTGCTTTTAATTGGAAATAACTCTAATTAATAAATTTAAACCTGTACTGATGAAAGCGTTTCATTTGTGTCTCCTTAGAAATGTTTGTTTGTTTTCGTATTTTTAAAATTTGAAACTTGTTGTCGTATGAAAGCAGAGAAATCATGCTATCCGCTACACTGACCTCGAAATCGGCATGCAATGCCACTGCAGCAGCATCAGCAGTAGCAGCAGCAGTATCACAATTTATTTTACAAAAAGAAAAATCTGACTTTAATACCCGCCACATTTCTGAAAGCTGGTTAAAACACACACTGAGTCGCATACGAAAAGAAACAGGATCTTTTTTCCAGTATGACTATCAGTAGCCTATATTTGTTGCTTTTATATGGGTCAAAAACAAACTTTACCTCTTTTTTTTTTCTTTACCTCTCTTTAGCTTGCACTCTGTATAATAGTATATTTCTAATCGTGTATATGGGACAATAATATCATGGACCACACATGTCAAACATATATAAGATGAATTTTGCGATAAGATGAATTATGATCATGTAAATTACTTACATTCTTCTAATGCTCGTTGCATATCCTGAATGGAGTCCTTGGGTACTTTGAATTGCAAAGTATGCGTGCCAAAGAAACGTGCAATTCGCTCAACAAGCAAAGAATCAACCTCATTTTCTCGTGCTTCATTTTCTTCGGGCAAAACAATCTCATTGAGTGAACGCCCAACGGGTATGTCATCAGTCTTCACAAGTGCAATTCCTTCAGTAAGTTTAACATCGCCGTTTTCACTGTCAAAATAATGAAGAGCACGCTCCTGTAAAGCAAGCAGGGAACAATGAAAGGAAAAGTTAAAAAAATATATTTCACGTATCCACATGGGAGCAAGAAAATTTCACGTGAATAGCGTGATTACGTGAAAGCGTGTTGCTTTTCACTGCTATTGTCGTGAGTTAGTAAAAAATAATGATTGCAAATAAAAGATTTTAGAGTGATTATCAATGAAAAATATTAGTATAACTATGTGTTCAAACTCTTATGGGGACTGACGTAAAAAAAAATGTTCAATTGTGTCTATGATAACAGCGCCCTCCTTGAGCAATAAAACGTCGGCGAATATTAAATAAAATGGGTCTCCTTTAGCTGAACGATTAAAGCGTCAACATAACACTTGAGAGCCAGCAACTCTGGTTTAATTATTCTCAAAAAGTGTGCAAGAATTAAGCTCTCTCTCTCCTTTCTACAAATTCAACATCTATCTCTTCTCTACACTATCCCTTTCGAATTAAGGGACGTCTGCATAGTGAACAGTGTTAAAAAAAATTCATTTTAGATAGTCTCAATTTCGTAATTTTGCATTGCATTCGGCTGATTTCAATCATTCCTTCTACAGAAAGTAAAGAAGGGCAATTTTTTGTTTTTAGTTGGCGTGTCCAAATAAGGAAAACAAAAAATTATTTTTATTTTCAAGGTGGATCTACAACATAATTGTAAATGTAAAATTGGTAAAAGAGATGTCTCAAGAAAATATCAGTCTTCATAAAGAAATTGCTGAACCTCATTTACACTGGGAAGAGGCCAAATTCATGAATGCTTTTTAAACGGATTACAAAGGCGAAATATGCAAAACCTTCGATTTGCAGAAAAATACGACTTAGACCGCTCTTTATAAAGATAACGAATACTTTTTTAATGCCGCAACAAGGTTTTTGTTAATTTTTGTAATTGTAGGCGTATAAAAATTTGCAGGAACATTATTTTGATGCTGTGCACCATATACAGTCCAAAAGCCGACTTTGCAATTTTTATAACTTGGGGCTTTTTTGAAATCGTTGATTGTTATACCAACTCAGAAGGAGACCTTCAACTAAATTAATGTTTTTTAAAGCTAAAAAATCTCACTTGTTTATATAAAAACTCCCAAAAAATCTTTGAGAATTACAAATATTCAAAGAGATTAAATTTTTCGTTGCCTTTCAGACACAATCATTGTCAACCAATGTGTTAACTATTTGTAAAATTGTTTTGAAAAATTAAATGCATAAAAATTTAATATAAAAATTATTATTGTATAAAATAATTTTTGCAAAAATAAACAGAAGAAACTAAATAGTTCTTCTGTTTATCGTTCTGTAATTCCCAAATATATTTTCGAAGTTTTTGTATAAACATGTGGAATTTTGTAGCTTTTCCAAAAATTTGGTTGAGTTCTACTGATGAGTTGGTATAAACATCAACAAATTGTTCAAATAGGGTATCCTGTTCATAGTATAAAAATAAAATCGTAAAAAAAGATACATATTTAGGTGATTATACAAACATATTGAAATAATTCGGGCCTAAAAATTAATAATTCAGAAAATGTTGTTCTTTTACTTTCTTTTTTCTTCAATTATTTTATTCAATTTTATGATTTCTACGACATAAAAACAAAAAAGAATTAATTCATATTTTTTCTACTTTTCTTCTTGGACTGGAACTACTAGATTGAGAGAGACAGAATATAGATGTGGTGAAAGTGGTAGAAAGGTAGAGCTTAATTCTTGCACAACTATGCAGTTGCGTGTTAATTATAAAGCAAAGTTGCGCATCTTCTGACGTCAATTTTGAAGCATTATTCTTCAGCTAAGGCAACCCATTTGATTTATTATTTTACTTCGCCGACGTTTTGTTGCTCAAAACAATGCGACGAAACAATTTTCAACTCGACCGGACCGGGACTCAAAACCGTGTTCTACTGCTGGTTTTAGAGGCAATACGTTCACTACTCAGCCCTCATCGCCCCTAATACTTTCATTAAATATAAACGCAAGTGTGACTATATCCACTTCAAATCTGATTAAAAAAAGTATGTATGAAAACATGTGTGTACAAAGCGAAGCAAATAATCTGTAAATCCCATAACTATTTAAACACAAAGAGACTAATGCTCAATTTATAGTCAAGTTATAAAAGTTATCCGAAATATGTGGCAGCTTTTGTCTACACATGTGTGAACTACATATATTGAAAGAGCATGCGGATTGGGTGTGTAGGGATAAACAATCGACATAAAATCTCCATAGATTGCAAATCAAAGCTACTAGATAGATGTCGGGGTAATATAATCCGATTCAAGGATTTTCTACGAGTATCCCTGTAATTCTGCTAATGATTGTCGCAAAATATTTCTATACGAAATTGTTTAATTTTAGGCGATTACTGAAACGTTTTAGTGCCTTTTAAATTGTAATTGGCGCGAGTACAATTTTTTAATGGCTCCAGAACTGATGATGAAAGTAATATTTAAAATATTCTAATCAACATTAAATTTGTGCATAACAATTTATTTATTTTTTTATTTTCTTATTCACATATAAACTGTTTCATTTAAATTTAACATTCTCAAATCACACGATTAGATTTTTATGCAAGTTCTTTTGCAAAGTTTCTTGAACAATATTCTCAAGACATTTGTATTTATAAGTTTCAACTACATCAGCACTTAAGTTCTTTTCATTTTGTTGCACACAAGTCCTTGTAACATTTCTTTATTTTCTTCAAGTTTTTGATATTTTGAATGTTTCTTTAACAATTATTTCCCATAAATTTTTCTCACTTAATTTCCTTTTATGTTTTAGAGGGGCATTTCATTATCATTAGACTGCTGTCTTACCTTTAAGCATAAAATCACTGAATGATCACCGCAGTCTTTGACCATTCTTAAGGCACTTGTCAACAGACTATCAGCTTCTGTGGATTGTTGACTTGTGGCAGCAGATGTTGCCACCAGGGCAAATAAACACACAAACCTAAACATGATTTATTTATTTATTTAAGAATTTTTATATTTAATTAATCAATGAATTAATCCAGAAAATATCCTTTTGTTGCTTTGGCACACTTTTTATGTTTTATTATTATTTTTTGTGTTTTTCTTTTTAATTCCACTTGAATAGTCAGACCACTTCAAAACGATCGATTGATCGGTCAGAAGGCAACCGGTAAACTGTGAATAGTAAACGCTTGTTGATCGAGTTTTATTCCCGACATACAACAAAAATTGTCATACGCATTACAAAAACAAATTCAAAAGAAACATACACAACAGAACAACAGCTGAATAAAGTCACAGTCACTGTCAAGTCACAGCGCCAACCAGCCAAGAGTCAAGTTGAGCAAGAAGCATAAGAAACAAAGAAAAGCCATAAAATACTAAATAACAACGTACATATATAAGTATGTGTGTATGTATTTGGCTGCAATAGTTGTTATTGGTGAATTTTGATATCATTCGCATATGCAGATACTTTTTTTTTTTTTTAAATTTGCAACAGCAACTCTGTAAAGTGGGCTTCAAGTTTGAAATATTGGTTGAGTTGTTACAAGTGGAAGTGTGTTTGTTTTTGTAAGTTGTTGTTGAAAAATTCAAAACATCAACAACAATATTTCCAGCGACACTGCTGTTATTTTTGTGAGAGCAACAGTTGCTTTAAAAGCACTTCTTGTTTTGCCTTTGCTTTTTGAGCCACTGTTAAATATTTCATTTTTCCTTCCTTCTGTCTTCAATTACCAAATGTTTTGCTGCTACTTTTGTGTCTACAATATTAAGCTATTTTTTTTAATTGTTGTTGTAACATAATTCATTGCCACCATTTACCAATAAGGGTGGTCATGGCTGAAGTAGGCTGCACGTTGACTGAGTTCGAGCCCCGTTTCGCATTTTTTCTGTGTCTTTGTGTCAGTTGTTGTCGGACTGATCACTGAACAGTACCGGCTTCACCTGAAACCAATCCACAGGCACAGCAAAGCGCACTCCTTCTTCGGTATTGTGTAGCACCAGCAACGTAAAATAATTGTTGATATTGGCTACGTCTGTAACATCAGAGGCGGTGCAGCACTGCTATAAACAAAAAACCTGCAAAAGCAGAGTTGTAAGATAGTGAAGCATTACCTGCTGTCATCTCGTGCTCGTCGAAGATAAAAAAAACAATAGAATCTGTTTTGTTTTATATTTATTTATTTAGAATAGCTTCTTAGAGTTGTCAACGAATGCGACAACTGGCAGTTGCATCGCTTTTTTTCTTGGAACAGTACTCAGGGGTCTTCCTCTACGTACGCAATGCATTGCATTGCACCGGCACTGGAAAATTATGTTTTGGGTAGGAGGTTATAGGATTAGTATTTATGAACAATGGAGTTGAATATTCCTTCATCCGAGTGGGTAGAGGCTTTTTAACATTTTTTTTTATTTTATATTAATTTATATAAAGAATTTTATTTATAAAATTAAAAAATTATTTATTTGTGTTTACCTATTTTATCGCAATACATTTTTTTTCCATCTGGGTCCAGCACTCAGGAGATGACGCCTACACATGCGATGCATTGTGCTGGAACTATGGGAAAGAGATAGTTAGAGAAACGACAGGAGGTAAAGCTAAATTAATTATTTTGCAGCTCTGCTTTCGCACGTTCTTTTGTTTTTATACTCGTAGCAGTGCTGGAGCTTCGGTTTAGTAGCCATTTTTATTATTATTTTACTTCGCCGTTGCTACACAATACCGACGAAGGAGGGCGTTCTGATGTGATTGTGGATTGCTATCAACTGAAGCCGGTAATCGCGTTCCAAGATTTAAAAAGTAATATTTTATACTTTTAAAGACCATTAGTGAGCAAGTACTACTGACCGATAAAGCACCCAAATAATTAAAGATAAATTTAGATAAAATGACCGATTAAGTGACTGACTAAATTGCTTCCATTATTCCAACAAAAAAACTAGGACATTTAACACCGAAAAGAGGACAAAATTTTTTTAGAAAATTTTTCAATAAAATTACACCATAAAGTATACAAATGTATGTTTTTTTTGTTATAAAAATAAAATTGTAGTCACAATAACAAAACAAAACTTAAAAAGCATAAAGAATCAGTCTGATCGTTGCCATGGAAATCTTCATCTAAAAAGTAAAATTTCTTTCGCAAAAATTCATAAAACCTTTTCGCTTTACTTCCTGTCATCGTACGCGTAATATTTTTATTGCCTCCATTATTTGGAAGTGAATAGAAATTTGCTCAGGAAGCCGAGATAATTTTGCAATACATTGGCATTTTGTTTAAATATGACAACAATAGGAAATATGTACATTGTATGTTTGCAATAAACAAATGTTGGCAAATTTGTACCAGTACATTTTATTACTTTTTTCGATTTGAAAATAACAGGAGGACCATAACTGGCCGTCGTCACGTCGTCTTAACTAACTGAATAAATAAGTGTGGCCATTAAAAGTGTTGTTTGTTGTATGAGTAAATAGTTGCATGTGGAATGAAATAAAAGAATAAGTGACAGAATGACTGTTTGTCTGTGTTAAATATTAAATTAGAGTAAAATAGAAAATTAACTAGTTTAACAATGAAGACAATAAATATTTTTATTTATTTATCTATTTTTTTTTGTATGCATGTGAGTGTGTTGGACTGTTAACAATTTTGCTTTTAATATAGAAATTTCACTTTATTATTTATTTATTTATTTTCTTCAATTATTTATTATTTGTTGTGTAAAAAACACACATGAACATGTGTTTCACAGGCGGTTTCAACCAGCTTAAACGTACAATAAATAATAAATTATTAATAAATTGGGTTAATGTTGCGAATAAATTTATTCAAGTACTCGGCTCTGCAAAAATGACAAACGACAATTAGGAAATAATACAACCATTAGAATTGATAAATATTAACCGGCATATTAAGTGAAACTATTTCTATTTTGTGAAAGGTTTAATCAACAATTTTCATAAAAAATACACATATTTTATTTCTATATTTATATAGTCTTTTATAAAGTCTTTTTAAAGGTGTTTTCAATAGAAATACCCATCAATGTCATTTTATGAAACTGTGCAGTATTTTTTGTTTGGGATCAGTGCTCGGTAGGTGATCCCATCGTATACAATACCTGCCACAGGAACTAATTGCAAAGCGATAGTGGAGAGGAGAGACATTTGTTCAAGTGATAAGAATGATAGAGTTGGGCCTATTTGAGAACTTGTAATGCTGAGTTTCTGCGTCTCTGATAAATTTCGCCTGGGTGATGTGAGGCAATCAAAATACTCGGAGTTTGACGAGTCAGTTTCATATGTGTGACCATGACGCGTAGTGTTTATGCTGAACAGAGATCTCCTTCATCAGTTTTTGAGCATTGACAACATTGGCGAAGCAAATCTCTACAACAAAACAACAATACCAAATATGTTAAAGTTGTTCTTTTACTGCTCTCTCAAAAGTAAACATACAAAGACTATAATAGCAAGAAAAACATTAATTTCGTTTATGTTGCCTTAATTGCTTTTGCAACCTTCTCTCAAAATAAAGAAATGAGTAAAACTGTTAATCTATCAAATTAAACAAATGAGTAAACATGATATTGGAGAACATAAATGTAAACAAATTTTGACATATACGGCGTGTAAAACATAAACGAGCAAAAAAACTGTCACCTGATAAATAAATATACTTTGGTAATAAGTAAAATTTAAATTTAAGTAAATTGCTTAACAGCAGAGTTTCATTAGAATTAAAGCTTAATATATCAGTTCACCGTTTCTATCTCTTCTTTAAACAATCTCTTGCAAAACTGAAGCTGTCAAACAGTGTCACCATTCATAGAAGACATCTGAAATGCTTAAGTGTTTGTTTTCTTAGAAAATCTTTTTAAAATAACTTCTGTGCCGTATTTAATAGAATGCCTTTCTCTCTCTCTCTCTCTCTCTCTCTCTCTCTTTACAGTCTATTGCCATCATCTGATTATCCTGGTAAGTACAATGACATTATTTGAAATCAAAAATTTTATATTTCATTTAAACAATGAATAAACAAAATTATAGTTTGCCTCAAATGAAGCGAATTCAATAATGCAGCCAAATGTTCAATTGGAGTTATTCTAAGTTAAAATTGCACACAAAGTGAAATAAAAAAAAATGCATTTGCCTTGAATTGGTATGAAAGCAAGGAAGAAGTAAGCAAGCAAATTGATTTTTTTACAAAGTGCTGCTTGAAATGTGGCATTTTTATATCAAATAATTCTAGTTTTCTTAAAAGTCCCACCGCGCACAAAGTTCAGTCACGTAACATTTTCGTTGGCTTTTAATTTTATGAATCTTATTTTCGTTGTCATTCTCATTGTTACTGTTATTCAAGGAAATTCAAACTACAAGAGAAATGTATAAAAATGTTGGTACAATTTTTGCTCTAAATTGTTACAAAACTTTTCGAAATGCAAAAAAAAGTATAACAAAAATATCTTTAAGGACACTCTTATAAAGAATTTGTTTAATATTTTTTTTTATCTTTATAACTGTTGAACGGAAGCAAAAAGTTTGTTTGCAAATTAAGTTACAATTAGTTCAAGTTTTTCAAAAGTAGTTTTTCTAGTACTGCCAATTGCTGGAAAACTTTTTATCTTGGTCCAGCGCTCATGGGAAATCCCCTACATATGCAATGCATTGCACTGAAACTAGATGTAGACAGGGACAGTGCAGAGAATAGACAGTGCAGAGAATAGACAGAGCTAAATTCTTGCACAACTCTGCAGATGCGTGTCAATTATAAAGAAAAGTTGCGGTGTTTCTGATGATAATTTTGTCGCACGATTTGTTAAGCCAAGGGGAGCCATTTAATTCATTATTTTACTTCGAAACGTAATCGGAGGAAAGATCTAAGAAAATTTGACGAAGAAATCTTTTCTGAAATCGAAATGGAGCCTCCGATTCGTATTTTGCTCACCCGGAGAATGTGTTATTGACAATGCTTTTTGAGGACAGAAAAGCCGTGAGTGAGAGACGCATTAACAAAATTGTGAATTTTTGTAACAATCCATTCACGCTTAAAAAGCTTCCATAAATTTTGATTGCTCAGACTACCTTGACATGATTGACTTAGATGACGCGCCGCTTCTGCGCCCTTATATAAATATTTCTTTAATGGTCCACAGTGCAATGGCATTTGTGTAGGCTCAAGTGATA
Organism: Dexiosoma caninum; assembly: GCA_963924685.1. Lineage (NCBI taxonomy): Eukaryota > Metazoa > Arthropoda > Insecta > Diptera > Tachinidae > Dexiosoma > Dexiosoma caninum. The sequence continues at coordinate 128,754,781 of OZ004725.1, read as the reverse complement.
AAAATCTGTGTACTGTCAAAAATTATATACCCAGGAAACCTATTATTCATGGACTACACATCCAAGTAGAAATTACACACAAATTATGTGTAATTACACGCAGATTGGCAACACTGCAAAGAAACAGTTACTCGTCAAACATCGTCAAACATTGATTGCCTTATGCCCAATTTCACTGTCATTAATTAACTAATAACGAGAGTTTATCCAATAAAATTTGATTCACAGCTTTTTGTTTACTATTAGTTAAACCGCCAAATGTCATTGGTTAACAAATAGTTAGACAACAGCTGATTAGTAAATTATTATTAGTATTTTTATTTTTGTTTTGATATCATCTATCATTATATAATATATATATATAATAGTATCAGTTTTGTTTATTTTCGATAATATTTTGGATTTCCCAAATCAATTTCAGCAGTAATTCATTATTTTGCGCGGTAAAGTTCGATTTTAATTAAAGAAATTAAAAGATTGTTAAGGTTACCATTCTTTGGTTATACTGAGAATATTAGTTAAACAATAGTTTCATTTTAGTTTACTAATAGTTAACTAATGGCAGTGAATTTGGGCCTTAATCGTCTAACAATCAGCCAATGTTAGCTGGGTATTTTAGACATCAAATGTTCAAGTGTTTTTTTTAATAAATAGAAATAAAGATAAAACAAAATTACTTATGCAAATGATGAGAGTGACAAAAACTATAAGGAATGGTGAACGAAATAGGAAATGCAAAACCATGCCTCCGGAAGTATTTTTCAAATGACAAGGGAATCATCATCATCATCCTCGTTGAGTTATCCCTTTCAAAAGTCCAAGAGTTTTTTTAAATTAAAATCGTTGAAGCCGATGAGTTACACAGAGTAACTGAAGAATTTTGCTACATAAAATATTTTCAAATAACTTTTTGCGTTTGTTTCTTATTAATTAATTTTTCTTTAGTTGTGAAATGCAGTTGCTCCAATTATTCGTCCAACCGAATGCAACTCTGATTACATGCTAATTCACCGTTGAAACCACGGCAAGGAATTATATTTCGCCGCAATTCAGGATAGAAACATACCCGAAATAATTTCGATTCTCTCTGAAAGGTTACGTCCCGGCAATGAAGCTAAACAGGGAAACCCAATGTGGGTTAGAGTCATTTCATGATCTACAATTTTGCTTTTTACTATCACCGTTCGGAGTTATTGGAAGTCATAGATGTGCCAGGAATTGTCTTACGGCCCCGCTATGATGAACAGTCAGTAGAGTCGCCTGTTACTGGGGTTCAGTAAGAATCGGATTCAATTACTAGAGGCGGTGCTAATTCTTTGAAGGTGAGCCCCAGTTTAAATAATGATTGCAGGAGCTATGATGCTCCTGAGCGGGAGGAGACTGTGCCTCACCTCCTTTGACAAAAATGTTTTATAACTTCGATGTATTGGATGAACTCACAGGGATGGAGATGCCCGTTCAGCTCCAGTTCGGATTTCAGAGGGAACCTGGGTGATTGGTGGGTCAGCGGAGCCTGTAGGATGATCCTGGTTCGGTCTCAGCAGGTGCAAGAATATCACAAAGAGACGGAACAGACGGACCCGAGTAAACCACTTCTTTTGAGATGCCGCCCTTGGAATCTTTGGCATCTTTTTCTTGTCTGTTACAATTCTTTAACAAACTTTTTAGTCTATAATAGGCAAGTAAGTAGAGCCTTTGTCTTGAGCCACTTCTGCTGGTAAACTTCTTCTCGAAACGCTTGGAGTTATTTGTATAACAGCGGCTTCAGCAACAATTTGAAGAAGCTGCATTGTTTTTGAACCCACGTCTTTTGAACTTTATTTCTGTATGTCTGCGTTGAGGCATAATTAAGGATACAATTTGCAATACTTTAAAATATTTCCAACGTTGCTTGTCCTTTTTGTAACATTCCACAAGAGATGAAATAAACTTCCTCAACTGTGAGCAGCGAGTAATTTCCCCCGGCAAATATTTCAAACACCAATTTCAAATCAAGTGAACATGGCAAATGGGGGAAATATAATTGTGTATGCATATCAAATTCTTTTGTCAATGAATTACTTTTTGATTGGGGTCTATGGGATTTTATTTATTTATTTGTTCGATTTTTATATGTTTTCGTTTTCTTTTATTTGTAGCCAGTTTGAGTAGCCCCAGTACGTGTTGCGTTGAAGGTAAGAAATTTTTTTTAAATAAAGTTATATTTTACTTTTGCCAACAGATATCGCATGAGTAGAAGAAATATAAAATAAGACGCTTTCACACATTTCTATTAAAAAGCTATTGAAAGATTTTTATTTTACTTGTGCTTTCAGTAATTTCTTTAAGGTTACTCGAGGTACGAGTAAGTGAAAGTTAAATTTTTTTTTTCTTTTTTTTAGAGAGAAAAATTTAATATCCAAATATAAAAGGCTCTTCTTTGGCTACAAAGTGCAATTAGTCTTAACTTTTAATCGATAATATTATATTTTCAAGTTGGCGTTGGAAAAAGTTATACTGCCATTAATTCCAGAAATTTACATTTCTTATTTAATCGTTTTAAAGTTCATAAAATATTCAATTATGGCGACAAGGACACGAAATAAGTGAAATGCTACAAATGCTACAAATGCTAACGCAGGCATCCTCTTCCGCGCAAATCCAGCATAATGCTTCTATTGTTTTTCTAATGGTCCCATTTTCTTTTCATTTTACTGATTATTTAAATTTTTTTTACGTAGGCAAGGGCACCGAGGCACGTGTGTATGTGTGTACATGGTCTCTATTAGCACTAGGAATGAATAAATTTCAATTAGAACCCGCTTAGAGGAGATTCTGTAACTTTTTATATTCTTTATAGCCTTCATTTTGTGTTTGTATTTATTTGCTTTTGGTGTGACGGTGAATGTTACTGTGTTTTTATTGGAATTAGTGCAGGAATTCTTGTCTTCGAGACCTCTTTAAAGAGTCTATATATATTCCTGTGGCAAAATTTATATCAAATTCGTTGGTCTTGTAGCAGTGCTCAGGGGACGTATCCTACATTTAAGACATCATCAATTAGTACTGAAAAAGTGAGAAGAGTTGTATCAGGATTCATAAGTTTTTGCACTTATGCGCATGCATACTTTAAAATGCGAAGTACTTATTATACCCATATTTATTCGATACGATACATACGATTCATTGGAAAATAGATGCGCCCTCTTTTTTGTACGTAAAAATGACAGAGTTTTCGAATCCAGTTCGCTGATGTCATTGGAGCACATTCCATAGAAGTGGCGCTAAAAGAGCGAGATACATTGCGACGAGTCAGTACAGTTTGTGTTCCAGATTGGCGTCATGCACTTGTCATGACGTCTTGACACAGAGTACATTTTGTGACATTCACTAACCCCGTTGTGATCTAAGAATGTATGCTCTCGTATAGTAGACAGGTCTCACAAGTTATAATCTGGTTCACGGTTTTCAGATCTGGAACCATGCTGAGGGTTCGTTTGCGTAGCTGTTATCGGAATGTTTCAGTGACGAAGGCATAGTCAGTGGTCACTGAACATTACCGGAGCAACCCACAGGCACTTGTCTTTCGTCGGTATTGTCTACCAACAGCGAATTAGAAAACTTAATAAAATGGCTGCTAAAGAGATTTCAAGAATTGAATGAATTTCCCTGACATGACACTGCCATAAACAAAGAAATACAGGGTGGCGCAGAAAGAGCTATACGGTTTGAATTCTTTATAAGTTTTTTAATTATTATTTTTTCTTTGCTTTTTTTTTTCAACATTTTGTGAAGAAGACTTGGGGAATTAATTATGAATCATTACACGATCGAACAACGTACAAAAAAAATTGAATTTTATTTTTCAAACCAACAGTCTATTCTGTTGCCACAGCGTGCATATCGTCGACATTTTAATGTGCGCATTGCACCTATACCAGATTTAACAGCTCCTGACAGTTTTCTTTGGGGATATTTGAAAGAAAGAGTGTATGATAACAAACCAAGAACCATACTCCAACTAAAAACCAACATTCGAAATGAAATCATGGCCGAATTTTGCGAAAAGTTATGGAAAATATGCTAAAAAGAGCACGTATGTGCAAAGCAGAAAATGGACATAACCTACAGGATATCATTTTTCAAAGCTAATTGCAAAAAATTCCCAAAATAATATACTGTGTTTAAAAAAAAAAAAAAAATTATAATAATCGCATAAAAAAAAAAGTTATAAACCATTTAAACCATATAGATCATTCTGCCCCACCCTATAAATTCAAAATCAAAGCTGGAAAATTATTGAAGCTTTCCGCTGTCTATTGCATTTGTATCTTTTCTATAGAAGCTAACACCTACTAAAGGAAGTAAGCACTGCCTGAGTTAATTCTCTTACAAAAAAGAAAATTAAAAAATTAAAAAATTAAGGATTCAACGATACAACTCCGCCATCGAATTTAAATGCCCTCTGCCAGGGACTAATGGTGTTAAACCTACCTCTATTGCTTGGGCACTAGTGGATCCTTTTATAGTACAAAAGTGGAGCTTTCCTCCCGTAGCTGGTAGTTGGCAGTCTTTGGTTAGACCTCTAAAGATCAAATTACACAGCAGTACGCCAGAAAGCTTTCGACATATTGAAATGCCGGAGATATTGGCAGAGATTAACCCAATGTACTCCCACGGGGACAAGTCGGTACAGTTGTCTAGTCGACTGTCACTAATAAGAAAACTCTCTCCTGTACGGGGCCGACCAGCTTCAATCGGGCTATTACAATAATAACTGGTTGTGCAAATCGAGCACGCACTGTAATTACAAATCACCGATTGATTTTAAAACGTTTCTTTTTTTCAAACGATGTGTTCAATTTCGATAGATTTCGAAAATAACTGTCGGAATTACTTAAAACCGCCGACTATTTTTAAAGTTCCGAAAAAATCAAAAGCTGTGAACAATAAAAATTATTTAAAATTTCTACACGATTTAAACTACCAACAAAAGATTAACTAATCAAATGTCATTATCTGAAAGTTAAACAAAAAAAAAACTGGTGTTGAACACTCAACCCAACTTGTCACTTTTATGCTCGTAATTAAATAATTATGAAATCTTTTAAAGAAAATGACGACGATTTATAAGAAATGCAAAGCATGAGCCATTTTACTAATTTGACAAGTTTGAGAGCAAAAAAAAAAGAAAAGGAAAACAGACAACAGACAACAGACAACAGACAACAGAACACAGAAAAACTTTTCTCAAAGCAAAAGTTACTAACAAGTCTTAATCGATTTTACTTACTTTAATGCTGCTCTGTCAGTAATTCGCAGTCCAATTGCCAGATAATGCTATATTTTCGTTAAATCAAAATGACAGCGAATTATTTATTAAAGAAATGAAAACGAAATCAAAAGGCACATAGAAAAAAGTGAAATTGTTAAGTACAAAATGCAAAAAATAGATAAAAATCTTGCACTGAAAATGCGGACATTTAAGTATTTGCGACTTTTGAGACTTTATTATGAAAAATGCTACAACTTTTACTTAAAGTCTTTTGTTTTGCATATTTTGTTTAAAATGAAAGATCAAAAATACGCGATAATTTTAATAAAATATAAAATACGCCATGCGGCATTTCGTATTATTAAAATTAAAAGTTGTACACAAAAAATTACCTCGAGTGTACAACTTTATTAAAAAAAAGCAAAGAAAACAAGGCCCTTTCTTCGGTTTACTAAGAAGGACAAACGTAAGGGCGTAGATGAATTGCTTTTAATGGCAGTTAGAGGCGAAATAGTTTCTGTCTACTATAGGACAAGGAGGAAACTATGAACCTTATGTCCTAATGCTCGGCTCTGGCTGGCTAAGATTCTAGGAGGATAATAAATTGAGGATTCGCTGTTGCGAAAGATTCTCCGACTTCTGGGGCCGATTGCGAAGCACAATAGATCAACTTGGAGGTCGCGATGCAATGTACGTTGGTCACATATCATTTAGTATGCACGTTGATTACAAAAGTCAGAAAGTCCTGGGTTCGAGCCCAAGTCACTAAAGACTGAGTCATAAAAACACTAACCATTTTTTTTTTTGATTTGCATTAGTGTAAATTCTTGTCGAAAGGTTGCGGGTGCGAATGCACAGTCACTGGTCCCTGAACAGTACCGGCTTTAGCTGTAACAAATCGACAGGTACATTGGAGCGCCCTCCCGTGAAGCTTCACCAACTGCAACCAGTCTCATTATCCTTTTCCTCTAGTTCCAGCACAAAGCAGTGCATGGGTAGAATGCTGGTCCAAAATAAAAAAAACTCCAGCAGAGACAGGAGAGATAAATTTGTAGAATAAGCCGCAATTTTCAAGCAACTTTCCTATTGCGTTGCTATTCAGCTATTAACGAGTTGCACCTGCTATAAATTGAACTGCCCATACAGAACTGCTTGTGCGTATGATTTATTCGTGCTAGACAACTTGTTACTCGTTAATGGGGCTGTGCGCACACAAATCACAAGAAATTTAACATTTTCAAGCAATTTCTAACTAAATTTATTGAAATATTCAAAGAAGAAAATGCCAAACCTTTAGAATTAACGATTTTCATGTAGAATACTAGATCAGGGTGATTTTATGCGATCAGTACGATACCAGCCAAAAGTATTCGGGCAGGCGGCGCCTGCCAGTTCAAGAGAAATAGCCATTGGTGACCACATCTTTCTTTGCATCTCGCTGGTGTAGTCAACGTTTTTACTCGAAAAACTTCAATGCGAGGCCAAAGATTTTTTGGGCAGCTAATCGTTTTTTTACTCCTCAAGCTGAGACGAAAGTTTGTAAAAGGGGCATTTAAATGAAATTTAAGGGGAAAATTTTGAATTTTAATGGAAGTTGGAAAAAAATTTGTATTTTTACTAAAACTTAACGAAAATACACGTTGAAAATGAGGTCATTCAAAAATTATGTATGTCTTATACGGCGAGCTCGAAATATTTTGTTGCAAAATTGCAAACATTCCACAATATACAAATTGTTTTGATTTTAATGTTGATGAGAATTTAAAAATTTTTTTTCTTCACAACTTTCTATTTCATGCAGGTTTTGCGAGAATTTGGTAGCAACGAGCAATTGCATGGCCGTGATTGATTAACGACAATCACGTGAATATCGAAATAATAATGATTTCTAAGGAAGGGATTTGTCATGCCATTTTGTATTCAAATAATAGAAAACATTTCGTTTTGTGTCACATGTTGGTATTTCCAAATTTTTCTTTATTTCTTTTGTTTAATTAAAACAATTAACATTTTTCCACCTTTCGCTAAAGAAAGTGAATTTAAGTGATTATTGCATTATGTGAAGCGTATATTGTTGATATTTAATGAGCGATGTCCAGCAATAGCAGGCAGCCGCAAAAGTAGCTGCTTCTTTTACAAAAAATACGTAATTTTTGTTTAAGAAAAGAATCTCTTAATTCGTGTAGAATAATTGAGAGACCTCTTGCGAGTCATTTTGATGATCGTTCTACGAGTGTTTTCATGTGAGTCCACAATGGTCTGGTGATCACTGAAACATAGTTATTCTACCACAATCATATATTACTCATGGAATTGAAGCTTTTGCCAGTCTTTTTTTATGTTACTCCAAAACATCGTCTACGCATTTTGCCTGCTGACTGGTTAGCACGTTGACTCTGCAACCAAAAGATTCTCTGTTGAATACTTCCTCGATATTTCAGCAATGCAACATCGGCGAACTAAATTCAGAAAAGAAACTGGCTCTCCTATTGCTTTAGAATATTAATGCGTCGACATGACTTCGAAGAACAAATTAATTTTGCTTCTATTCAACTTAGTTTTTGGTCAACGTACAACACCATTTTTTTAACGCTCATATGCAATAGGAATTGGAATGAGTCTTACACGATTCTCTTCGGAACATCGTCGGCGATTCGTATGGAAGAGTCTTGATCGCAAGAAGAAATCGCGGGCGATTAATTCGATAGCGGAAGAGTCTTCTACGTTTAAAAATGTCAGCTGTGCTGGAATTTATTATTTTAAAGCTCAGAAGGAAGTTTGGTCGTCTAAAACAGTGAAACTATCATCACAGAAGTGCCTGCTGCCAGATGTAATGCATAACACAGAGTAGTAAAACAGGGTGGCCCAAAGTAAGCGAATGTGTTTGAATTCCTTATAACTTTTTTATTACCTTGGGGAATTTAAAATACAACAATTAAAAAATTATATACGCAACGAAATCAACAACATAACACCTGAAGTTTTGCGACAGGTTATGGAAAATGTTTTGGAAGGAGCACGAAATGCAGAGCAGAAAATGGCCACCACTTGCGAGTTATAATTTTTCATAATTAATTGACAAATATTCTCCATTAATATACTGTATTTAAAATAAAAAAAATTTAATAATAATAATAAGGTCTTAAATAAGAAGTTATAATGAACTTTAACCCTTTTGGTAATTTTGGGCCACCCTGTATTTAATAAAACATTTGAATGGGTTAGTAATGCGGTTGCATGCTCCCAAATTATTACCGTATTATTTGCAACGAATTTAAAGTGCCAATTAATATTTGAAGAAAATAAAATTTCATATATATTTTTATTGTCGAGTACTATACGATTTACTTTTTCGTTTGTGTATCGTTCAACCGTGAACACTGTCTACAGTTTTGATTAGTTCACATTATCGCGAGTGTACTGTATTACCAATTGTTATATGGAGGCTGTTATACATTGTAGTTAATCGTTACTAAGAATTTGCTTGTAGCGTTAAACGAGATTCGTTGCAGCCCTTCAGAAATAAAATTTTTGTTTCTATTAACTTTTTAGCTCGCACGTATTTGGTAACAATAATAAATTCCGTTAACGTTTAGTTTTTACACGGACAACATTTTATACACACATGCATATTTAGAAATTCGCCAGTCTGACGGTCTTTCGCTCTCGCTACTGGTAATCGCATTTGAAGACTACTTGTGCGTGGCTATGAACAAACCTAATCACACACACACGCACACAGCCACACACACAGCCACACATACACAATGATGTGTGAGTTAATCGTGTGTGTGTGTGTGTGTGTGTGTGTGTGTGAAGGCATTTGTGGAATTATTTATTTTTATTTGTTAAAATATTTGTTTTGCATACAACCGCAACAAATTGAAATTATCGTCATGCACTTTTTTTTAACTTTTTTATTTGTTTGTTTTTTGTGTATTTATTTATTTATTTTTATTATTTTATTTCTTTTTTTTTTTTTTTTTTTGGTAGGAAGACATACGAATTTAAAATTGTGTTGTTTAATGCAGAAAAATCTACTTTTTATTCAGCAAATATGTAGTCGTGTGGATGTATGAATGTGAATGCGTGCACATGTGGTACGAATTTCTGCTGTTGCTACGACCGCTACTCAGCCACAAATATTTGCACTCGCGTTGTTACTTTCTTAACTTCATTTCTGAAATTTGTTGGAAGCCGTCTCCATATGAATTTAAATTAAGGTGTGTTAATTGATTTTACAGTTGTAAAGTTATGACAGGAATGTGTCCCACCTTTTAATGTTTTTCGCTAAATTGGTTTTGCAAAAGGAAACAACAGTCCTTTTGTTAACGTTGAGGGAAACATTTCCCTAAAAAAAACATACGGAATAAATTCTTCCACAAACTGTAAACAACTGCCTCCTTCAAAACGACTACTTTTTCGCTCATTATTTTATTATTAAATTCTCTTCTTACAAACTAAATAATATAAATTAAAGTTTTGCTTAAAATCTATAAAACAAAAACACACACAATTTGTTTTTAATTTGCTAACAAGTAAGTTCATCCATGGGAAAAAAAGTAATTTTTTTTACATTTTCGAATAAATTTTTGGGCTTCAATTTCCTTTTAAATCATTTACCTATTTCATTACGGACCCCTAGAGTCTCTTACCTTAAATGACCGTCAGCTAAAAGTGGGGAAGAATGTTAAGTAGTTTTTTTCGATTCTTTTGGTTTCCAACCACTGTAGGCCAAATCAAAGTCACGTCCCCAGCCAGAGTGGCCTCCAGAAGACACGACAACCTCATGTGAGGACTCCTTGCCACCACCACTTAATAACTTCTTAATGCCTATGATGGAGGCCAGAACTAAAGCTAATTTTGAGACAATAAGAGCTTTACCCGCTAACATGGCTAAAGCACCGTAGGCAATGGGTACGAAGGTGCCACCCAAAAGCAAAGGAATCATTATCATGGCGCCGCCCCCTCCTTTTTTGTCCTTTTTCTTACGCCCTTCAACGCTATTGGCTGACAAGGAGTCATCGGGCCGTATATCGGGGAACTTTATCTAAAGAGAAGCAAAAACATATTTAATTTGTTGGCAAAATATCCTGGTGCAAATATTTCACCTGGAGAGTGTGATGCTGCAGAAAACCAGCCAAATGCTTAAATATCATGTTGGTTAAAACCTGTTCTTTGGCCTCTAAAGCCCTGGGTAAATTGGCCTCTATTTCCTGTTCACTAAGTAACGGCCGCGCTGGCAGTTCTGTATCATCAGCCTTCACAAATTGTATACCCTCCATTATTTTTAGCTTTTTGGCCGAACGGAAGACCTTTTCCATGCCCGTTAACAATTTGACCTTGAGACAGATTGATAAATTTTCTGCCGAGCACTGCTGATACAATCGGTAAACCATTGACAGATCCTTCCAGACATTTGATGCACCCGTACTAGAACTACTGCTCGTCTGCGGCACTGGCGTATTCTCTGCTTCTCCATTAATACTGTTTGCATGCTGATATGTATTCGCATTCGTATTGGAATTTGAATTTGTGGCGCTGCGTGCTATCGCTGTTTGTAACCAACAAAATATTATTGTTATTGCAGCCACATGCCACACGTATTTAAGCATATTGTGCTTTTGATTTAATTCCTGCTTAAGCAATATTTAAGTAGGCACTTTTTGTAATTAAAATAATTTTCCAATAAATTTCAAATGATCCCTAGCAAAGCATTTAGGAAATTATTTTCCTTTTTCGTTTATTTTCAAACACTTGGAAATTGTATCCTTTTGATTTTAAAGAAGTGGGTGTGCTACTCCCTACGTATTTTTATAATGAAGAAATTCTTCAACTTGTTCAGCGTATTCTTATAAACTGATCTTTTATTTTAATTGTTCGTGTTTTTTATACTGGTTAAAAAAATATTATATTTTTATCTTGCAAATTTGCACGAATTTTCTTTCTTTCAGTTTTTCTTTCAATCAACTAAATGCGTTTTTTTCGCTTTTTGCATGTTTATGCCTTCATAATTATTTTAGCGCTCTTAACAATCTTTTTAGTTCAACTGAACCTTGGCAGACGATTTTTTACATACGAGTACACCGAATTTTAAGAAAACAGAAAATTAAATAAAACATTGAACATCATCATCTGATAAATTAACTACACTTTGGCGTTATTTAGATATCGTGCAGAAATATTAATAAAAAGCATCTTGTTTTACTCTAAATCACTTAAAAAGGGTGCACTGCGCAAAATTTGGTATGAAAGGAGCTCATAAATACGTCTCTTCTCATCGTTGAAGCTATTTTTGGGACACTCCATTGCTTCTTTGCCAAATTTGTGGAGCGATTTGTTTATGTAAAATTTTCCATAAAATGTATGAAAAGAACATCAATTTCCGTTGCTCAATAGCATATTCATTCAATTGCTGCATTTGCTTATCGATGTTGTCATTCGAATTGAATAGGAAATAGGCGTAGCTACCCGCAATGACGATTATCGAAAGGAATTTGCACACTTTACAAGGGGTCTTCTATTCATGACACAACTGCACACGGAAAGTTTTAAAGATCTCGACCCAAATTGCACCATTCAATATCGAATGAAATTTTAAGAAAAATTTTCCTCGAAATTTCGAAGCGAAAGGAATGCCGTAATTTGACTTCTGCGAAATGAAGGCCTTAGAATGTTGTGTTCGATTTGCTGTTTTTCGATTTGAACAGTTGAACAATTGCTTAAATTCATATCAATTGCTTAACGGGCTTTTACAATTAAATTAACAATTGATTGATTGATAAATAAGTATGATGAGCTACATCAGACTGAAAAAGGACACTACTCGTAATGCACATTAGAAAAACTAAATGGGAGATTGAGCACACGCTCTTCTGACTGCGAAATCCAATCGCTAACTTCACAGCCATCTGCATTGACATGTGTTTGAAAGTACGCCCAGCACAACATAAAATTTCTGACATTTGTAAGCTTTAAAAGTTGGCAGGAGCCAGCTGTGAAATATGCTGCCAGAAGCACAAAACTAAGGCAGCATCTTCAAAAAAATAGCAAATGGCTTGATAATTGCTTCCGCGAGGCAGTAAAAATGGCAGTATACATAAACGCCTTTGTGAAACGCAAATTCTTTCTCAAGAGTATTGGTGATAGAGGGATAGTGTATGGAACGGACAGGTGGTGAAAGTGCAAGATAGAGCAAAGTTGCGGCGTCTTTGGTCCATTTTCACGCATTAGTTTTAAGCTAAGTGGAATCACTTTACTTATTATTTTAGGTGATGAAGGTGAGCTTCACTATCACACAACTCTACTTCTACACGTTATTTGTTTTATAGCAGAACTGGAAAGCCTCTGATGTCAAGGAAACATTTTAAATTTTGAAGCTTCGTTTTAGTAGGCAATTTTAGTAATTATTTTACTTCGCCGGCGCTCTGATGCGACTGTGGATTGGATACAGCTAAAGCCGTTACTGTTCAGTGACCAGCGACTATGCCTTCGCCACTGAAACCTTTCGACAACAACTGACACAAAGACACAGCAATGCACAGTAATTTGCGAGATGTTTTTATTATTTTAATTTGATAAGGAATTGTTTGGGCGTTTATTTTGTTCAGTGTACACCTTTTTTCTTTAAATGCATACATACACACACACACACAACCACAAATAACTAAATGATTGAGCGAAAACTGCCAAACTCTAGTTGTTTCAAAGCATTCAGGCCCTCATGCCAATTAAGAGTACAGTGGAAAATGATAAGCGAAGAGTATGAAGCAGGACTGATAGAAGGCCACATGAGTTTAATATCAGAAAAAATTATATATGTTTTCTAATTTCTTTTTTTCTTTGTAATTATGCACTTTTTTTTAGTATTAATTTTTATTTTTAAACTTTTATTTCTTAAATGCGGTGTTAATTTTATTTTCTTTTCTCGGTTCCAATCTATTGAATTTTCATGTCTGATGCCAACGCTGTATGAGATTTAAGCGGTAGCCGGTTAAAAGTCTCTAAAACAAAAGCAGCTCTATTGCGTGCTTTGCAAACGTTTATCGTAATTGTATACAAAAAATTCAATAAAAATATTTACTTTAGCAAGAAATCATACAAACAGATGTTTATTTTTATAAAAAAAAAAAAAAAAAAAATAGCAAGAAAATACAAATTTTTGTTCTAGTTATTATAGTATGAGTATGTGGAAAAGAAATAAAACAATTAACCAAATACGAAATCTCTGTTGCAGGTGAAATTTTAATCAGAGTAGAACTGATTGAAATTTGTTGATCAAAATTTCACTAGTTTTACTCAAAATTTCTAAATAATTGACGAATTCAAAAGAATTTTCTAATTCAATTTTTAATAACAGTGATATTTATATAAATTGATATACATATATATGTATATGTACATGTGTGTACATAATACAGTGTTTTCTGTACATGGTTTTTATATTACAATTTAAATACCTTGTGTAGGGGTAAGTAATTAAATTGTTTTATATTTCTAATTTATTTGGTCGTGAATGAAAAGGAAAGTTGATGACTGTTTTAAAATTTACAAACAAATGCGCTTCAAAATACTCACACCTCTAATTATGTATTTATTAGGTAAAGTAGCAGGTTAATACAACAAACAAGTGTTCAATTTGAAGCCATTTGAAACTAAAATTTATTTCTATTTATTTATATTGCACATTTCTTTGATCAATTCGTTTCTTTCTTTTTTTTTCCCAATATTCGTTTGCAAATTTTGCACGACTGTAAGTAAAAAAAAAAACTTCAACGTAGAGTACTGTTGATTGAAATAAAGAGTGTAAACGGAATAGTGATTATTTCGCGATATTATAATTAATAGCAGAGCATACTTTTCGGGTGCCAACAAATGCAAACCAGCGACAGACGCAAAAGACTTAAGACACAAACCTTGCATGCTTGTGGTTTTATCCAGTAGAAAGTTTTTTTTGTTTCTTGTTGCCATTTACTTTACATTTTACTTTCAATGAAGACCAAAACTTTGTAATGATAATGACAAGCAGGGCTGCCGATTCTTTTTATTTCTAACCAAACTTGGTAGATGGGCATTTTTTTTTTTTTGGCTTCGATTATTTTTTACAAAAACTTTTCTTTTTGCAAGTAAACTTTGCTTTTTGCAAGTAAAGCGGCCCACAAATTTGCAATATAATTGTGAAATTTTTCGTATTGTGTTAATAATGCCGCCAATGTGTATGTCATATTCGTTAAAACGTTAATCTACAATTTATTTTGATAAGCTTTTATTTATTTTATCCTTTTACATAATAATTTCTTCACAATGCTACTTTAATTGAATACTGTTCACGATGTGTGGTTTACTTTCAAGCACTTAATTTAAACGTTTCGCTTCAAGGGTTTTTCACAAAATAAGACTTATGTATACTCCAGACATTTGCCACTAGATCCTTGTAGAATTTTTCGTTACTGTCTAGCAACTTTGAGATTTGTGTAGAATTTTCCTGAAATCCGTTAATTTGAATTTAAATCTGTATTGGTATGATAATTATATTTATCCTTATTGTTTGCTTAGGTTATCTTACTATTATTGTGTTTGTGTGAATGTGTGTTTGTCAGACTATATAATTGTTTATTCTTTTGCTTTGCGTAAGTTTGATATGTGAGTTGTGAGTTTTTTTTTATTGTGTTGCCAGTCGAAGAAAATCCAGGACGTTCTAATGAAATACGATTATACGAGGGTGCTTTACAAACTGCTGGTTATAAATGTGTTTCCGTAACAATATTGACAAAAATCATAATAATTTTGATTTTTATTATACATCCAAAAGAAGTGCAATTAGTTTGTTCTAGCTCTTTAGGACCGTTACTGTCATCTTTTACAAATTTTACTGAAATTACTGAGATGTTCCAACATGTATCGAAATACAAAATGGATTGAACGAAAGTGTTTTGAAGGCCGTGTATATTTTGTTCAAAATTTACTGCCATTACTTAGTTCAACAGCAGCCGAACGAATATTTTCACAAGTTTTTTTTAAATAAAAACCAACAAAAGAATTGTACTAAAATCGAAGCAATGTATGGTCTGCCAACAATGTGATCTCGATATGTAATATAAATACATTTTCTATTTTATTTTTTCTTCACATATAAGAGAATTGCATTTTGTTCTTACTGTTATTGGTATTACGCTGAGAAGTATAAATTTTTGTTATATGAAAATTAAAGACAGTTAAAATCAAATAAAATGTTTGATGTGTATAAATTTTTGCGAAGGCTACTATATTTTGCTGCTTATTTCTAATTTCCCAATATAGCTCTTTCTTAAATTGGGTTGAGATACATTTTCATTTTTATTGTTTTTTTAATTTGAGCATATCTTGTTATTAACATGTGAAGTACATACAATTTTTTTTTTGTTAAATATTAGTTTTAAATAGAACTAGGTTGTTTTTGGACAAGAATTTAATTTTAGTGTGTTTATAGCATTCTCAAATTACCGTTTACAGTTTAAAAAGCAAATTTGAAACAAAAAAGCAATTAAAAAATTTTGTTATTTTTGGTAACTTTCTTTCGAAGGATTGGTTGGAAATATCTTTTAATAGTGGCAGCACTGATGATGAGATGAAATATTTTCTTCAATGGTTAGTTATGTTGCTGTCTCCTACGTCTCTCCAGCTGAGCTTGATATTGTCTCTCTTTTTCTGCCGAAATTATTTGATCGCTTTAATCTGAGAACTTCCTGGTAATTCTATTCCGGCACTTTTAAAAGATGAACAAATATTCACTGACACGGTTGATAAAATTATCTGCTCGCTCTTGAGACTGTCTCCGTAACCATGCGAAAGATATTTTTTTGAGCTCGTGCAGTTGAAAGTGTTTTAGCGGACCTCAACATAAACAAGTCTCCTGGGCCTGATGGAATTCCTCCACTAGTCTTGAACCAGTGTTCTTCGACGCCTAATCGCAATATGTTCTACCATATTTTCCATGTAATAGAACGAATGCGAACTTCCATCTAGTGAAATATCCAGAGTGTAACAGTTCACTTAACGACCGCCAAATATTTTCAATACATTTTCTTGGTAAACAATTTTGAAAAGTCCAATTTTTTCATTTTTTTCATAAAAAATAAATAGAAAATTTACATTTACATTTCTTCCACCCAAAATATTTTCTTGTGATTAAATTTCAATGAAAATCTTTCCGCTCACTTTTGCCGATACAGCTGAAAATCATCTTATTGTACTTATGGTCGGCCTAAGTCTGCTCCTCCGCTTGCAATGAGTTTCCCTTTACAAATCACTACTTAATACGTTTGCATCTCTCAGGTGAGGCATCGTTCATCGCTTTTTGACCTTATTTTGCAATCGAATCAGGCGCATGTAACGAGGCGTTACAGGGTTAAAGATAAAATGAGTTCATTATCCAAGAATATAATTTTACTATGAAGATGAATACAAGAATGAAGATAATGTAATCGAAAATCAAAAACAGGAAATCATCTTTACTTTTACTGTGCCAGCGGCAAACACAAAAAAAAATATATGGAACATGCGAATATTCTCGTACTGTAAAAGATTCATACGTATCAATTGAGATGTGAGGCAAAACACAAGATTCAAATTCTAAATTACAAGTGCATTGAATGGGAAAATAAAAATGGGAAAATTGCTCAGTGACAATAACAAAGATTTCCATTTGAATTAAAGAAGGAAATTACATGATTTATCAAAGATATGCTCTATTAAAATAAACTCTGTAGGTATACGAAGGTGAAATGAAAATTGCCATCATTTCAAATATTTAAGGAAGCGAAAAGTTAATTTAAATTCCTGAAACCATCATAAATTCCACTTAATTCAAAAGCTTCTTGAATTAAAAACATAACAAAATATTTTTATTTAAGAAGCATTTATTTCATTAAAATCTTCTTAAAATGATTTTTTTATCTACAAAAATTTCTCTTCGTTTTGCCAAGGTGAACATATGAGTTTCAATTTTGTTTTATTGAAATTATACCTGAAGTGCATGACAAAAAAAAAAGAACAAAATTAACAACATTTTATGTATTTCAAGTACAATGACAATGAATGCCAACAATTTCACTGTCACTATGAAAGCAATTCAATACGAAAGCGCATGCATGCAACATACTTACAATTTATTAGCATTGAAATATCATCGCAAATAACTGTAACAACAATTGATGCTACACTTGCTACAGCTACTTCCTTATAACATGCAACATTGCCACAAATTGTAACATTTTCATTGATTTGAATTAAAGCTTAACACAACTTGGGTTTGTTTTTTCTTTCTTTTTTTTTCGAATAACTACAAGAGGAGTCGTGTGGAGCAGTGTATAAAAAAACTATGTCAGCAGCATAAACTACAAAACATACAAAAAAAGAAATAGACATGTTATATTTGAAAGTATTCAACAAAAACTTGCAACTTCTAACAATTGTTCGCACATCATATAATGCCAGCTACTGACTGCTCACATTTATTCAGCCAACTGCAGGAGTGTTGTCACTTGAAGTTCTTCCGATGTGCGATAATGCACAGTGGGGTTGAGCAAATAAAGGAAATCAGTTTAAAGCTGGTTTTGCAGATCTTGAAGAAAAGATTATCCAGCATGAAATATTATTTTAAGTTAAAATCCATTTTGCTAACGATATTCTTTACACTCTTACTTTCCCTTGTGGGCTTTCTTCGTTGTTAAGGCAAATTGTAACAGTCCGTCAAAACTAAATGAGATAGGTTGGACTATGTAAGTATGTATGTGAAGACCAGAGCATTCAATCTATTAACATAAACGCTCTACCAATTATATACTTTTCTATACACCGGTTTACTATTTCGATCAAAAATCGTTTTATTGTTCAACGAGTGTCTCCTTCGATCTCTATAAACTTTGCCCAACAGTTCTTAAACTTTTTTGTGTCCCTGCCAAAAAGTGAGATTTGTCGATATCATCAAAACAAATATTTGTTTCTGAGATGCCTCCACCGTTGCACTGAAATATCTTTCCTCTGAGCAATTTCTCTGCAGCGAAAAGAATGAATGGGGGAATAACCTTAAAATTGTCCTGCTGAAAAATACATTTTTTCCTCGGCCAAATGCCATTAAATGAACCCAATAAATTGTCATATTATTTGCCTGTAACTGCTTTTTTTTATGTCGAAGGTAGTCAATGTGTGCATCCCACCCGGTATGTTTTTACAAAACGGCTAAAAAAACTCGATTGAACAACAACAAACACTCATGCAAAGTTGTGACACGATTGCGTTTGTGGTCGATTGTGAACATGTTGCCCATCTTGATGAGAGCACAAGTGATCATTCAAGATTGAAAGATCTGAATCGTGTGAAATGCCTCTGGCTTCCACAATCCCTATAATTTTCAGTCTCCAATTAGCCAAAACCTTATCGTGAATTTTCTCTATTATTCTGGGTGCATTGACCTCAAACACCATGGGGAAACGTACAAAATTCGACAGGAATTAGCTGACTGAGCCGTGCACCCCCATCAGTTTATTCCCGAAATTATTTCGTGTAACTATACAAACGTTCAGATGATGCTGTAGCCGATTATAATTTATATCTCTTAATATATGGCGAAAGTGCTTTTAGCGAAATGTACTATATAAAAAAGTACTTTTTCGAAAGGGGCGATGTTTTAGCCTTCAGTCGGCCTAATAAATCGTTCCGACTACAGTTGATAAAGTTTTAATATTCAAAACGTAGTTATGATTATTTTTCATTAACGTAAACATGTTTTCTTTTCACTGAATAAATAATTTATTTAGAATAAAAAGCAGGTTGTCACATCATTGAGACGAATATTTTCTTGTTACATTTTCTTTTCTTTCTTTCGTATTGAAGATTATGGACTTTGCGACACTATAATGTTCAGTCGTTCGTCTGATAGATTTTTCTATTATAATTTTGTTCAACATTCCCCATTGCAACGTCAACGTCAACGTCAGCGTCTACGTCAACGTCAACGTTTACGTTTTATATTTTTATCTCAAGTAAATGAACCCATTTTAACATTCTTTTCGCTTGTTTATACATAAATATCTGCTACTAAGAAGAGAAAGCATTTGAGATTTAAATATTCCGATTAATGGATAGGACGGAGTAGCAGGTGTCAGCCTTATTGCGTTTGTACCATAGTAAAAAAAGTACTTTTGGAATTTTTTTTTTCAAGAAGAAAGACCTTTTTTAACGGATTTTTTTAATGATAATTTTTGGTGAAGGTACCTTGGGAAAACGAAACTCGGAAAGATTATCTTTGAAAGAAAAATGCTTTTTGCAAAAGTTTTTAAAATATATTTTTGACATCGAAATCTGTTGCTACCAATCAACATAAGGATCAGTATGATTGTAATGTTGTATTCACCGTATGAAAGATACACATGTTCTTCTTGCACAGACGGTGTGTTTTTTATATTTTTCAAATGCAAACAAAAGAAATAAAATTTATGACGCCCTGCCATTAAAAATGTTGTTCAGTGAAACACCCAAAAAATAAAACTGAACACATCCCATTCACATGATTTCGAAATAATTTAATTTTTGAAAACGTAACTTTTAAGTATTTTGAAAATAACCCAGGGTATGGGAAAAAATTTGAAATAAACTCGTTTATGCACGGCAATGTCAACACAATATTAGATTAAAGATATTTAATAATTTGTATATTTAAAAATAAAAAAAACAATTATATTAAATCACGAAAGATCAATGGATATCGGATAAAATGAAGGATATTTATATTTAATTAGTTTAATTTACTAGTACAACAATATTATTGTTCTTACCTGGCCCAGAAGATACTGCGCTCATTTATTGAGCAAAGCTTTTTTACATTAACCCCCATCCTAAAGCTCCTAGCACTATTCCGTGGAGGGACAACAATGTGAACAAAGTGGTGCTGCGTCTGTCTGCCAAATGTAGGCCTATCGCATAGAACGTGTTCTGAGCGCTCAATGCCGCCCTCAAAAAATCGACAAACGTCGGGAGAGACTAATTTTGTTGAGGCCTCAACCCGCAATGTCGTTTTGCTTGCCGCTTACTGGCGAAATTATACTATTGAGCAGCAGATCCTAAAAGCTTTAGTTTTGTGGCCTTTTGTAAGTCCACAGAATGGCTCGCTGCAAATTAGGGAAAATTTGTGCGCCGCTTAGTCTAGCCAGTCAGCTATCTCATATTTAGGAAACCCAGCCAAATATTAAAGCCTAATATGCTGACCACATCCACGCACTCAAATACCATCTTTGAAGTTATCCTGGTTGTTTGTAGGTCCCTGAGAGACGTTTGACAATCCGACTGACACCTACGAAGACATTCCGTCATGAATATCCGGGTGGAAAATCGTTCGATACACACGCATCGTGATCGATATCGTAAATTTGAGCTCACTGATTGCCGCACCGTTTCTACCAGCTTCCAACATAAACCCATCCTTATACCACACCTGAGAGCACGGTTCAAAGTTGGTAAAGGACACCGTCAACTCCTCGCGGGCATTTATCGTCATCCGGAAGTTCTTTACGAGAACCACCCTTCGTGACGCCATACCATCGCAATGAAGAATCGTGGTGCGAGGTAGTTGTGCAAAACCCCCCCAATAACTTTTGATATAAGCTCTTTTTAGGTCCGAAATACAAGAACATTAAAAAGCTGCACACAAATTACGGCATATCAAAAAAAATTTCCAACACATTCAAGTTTTTGAGTTTTAATTTTTATTAGTCAGGACCACTGTGCAAATCAAATACAAATAGAATTTTGCATGCACTGTTAGAAATGAGTCACACAACAGGTTTCTCCATAATTTATTCGTTATATACTGCCCACAAATTTAATGAAGGTAAATTTACGATCGAGTTTCTTTGAATTTGACACGATTTTTCGTAAAATTTTGGTTGGTTAGCTTCATTGGGTTGTCCTATGTCGCATCTTCAGTGCTTTCTTACCCAAAACTACCAGCCAAATTTAACGTGGAACGGAATGTTGTTCTAAAAGTAAATTCATAAAATAGTTTTTGGATATCAGTGTTGTACTCGCATTGACGCTTGTAGATTCAAATTTTCTCTGAGTGATTCTTACACAACTCCGTTGCTGTTCCGCATAACCACTTTGTTAATTATTTAATTTCTCGCGCTTTTTTTTTGGCTCAAATGCCAATGAAGAAGGCTGTTTTTATGTACATTTCTAATGAGTATCACAAAAATTATTGATGGCAGCACTTTCTGATTGTAATTTCCAACTACTTCAGCCAACAGGGACACCAGGCCGTCAGCCAACAGCTGTAAATAGAGAATATTTGATTGGGGATTAAAGCAATTTCACATGAGTTTTCGAATGATGGTCATGGTCTTGTACATATTGCACGCTATAGATACACGCACACTCTCACACACACACACATATGCATATGTTAACTGAAAGTGATGCAACAATTGATTGATTGTTTTATTTTTCAATAACTTCCCTAAATAATCCGCTTTTAATTACATTAAAGTGGTTCATTTACTTTTTTTTAAATTTATCTTAAGAAATGGTTTCTTCTCACCAGTTCCCATCTGTATTTCACTGTCTGATATTTTGTTTTCGTAATAAAAACGTGAATGCTTTGCGATCAATAAAATAAGTATTGAAAAAAAAAACATTAATTCGCCACTTTAACGCTTCGTTAATTTTGGTTTGGGCTTTGATTTTGTTTGTATCCACATCTTTTTCCGCTCTAAAGAAAATAGTTTATAATTTTTTGTTTGTTTTAAGCGATCATTATGTAGTTTTATTATTTTTTTTTTGCTTTCTTCAACTTTCAGCTGTAAATTTATTGTTTACTTGCGATAAATTTGCTCGAATCATTTCTTACAGCTACAAGTTAATTATGCATTTAAATAGTTTGTAAAGTTAATGTAACAGACAATGTGAATTTATATCGATTAAATAAGTGCGTGTGTTCGTCGATGAAATGAAATAAAAAAGTGGAAATAATAATAATTTTGATTTTAATTTTAAGTGGTGGAGGATAGTAGAGCCAATTTCAAAAAATTGCTTTTAAATAGCTTTGCTTGGTGGGCATTTATGCATTATTTCGGAACGTGCCAATACAAATTTTCTTTTACTTGATATAATGGGTTACATATACCTTGACTAAGAGATGCATACCATCTCAATTGTTAACTGAAATTAATATCGGCAATAATTCTCAGTTAGTTTGTAAGTGAAAATGTATAAGATGTCAAAGTTTGAAAAGAATATAGGACAAGTCACGACACCGTACACCACTTAACCTACCGCCCGAAAGCTCTGCCGATTCTTGATGTTGTATTCTTTCGTATATGCGTAATGTTGTAGTTAATCTGCATTTGGCCGAGTGCTAAATTCTTCGTGTATTCGTAGTATTTGAATATGCGAACATCCTCATTCTCTTGTTTATTCGTGTTGTTAATCCGTATTTCCGAATTCTTTGTTTATTCGATAGGCAGGTAGGCAGCCTACCCGAATGGCAACTCTCGCGACTGGTAGATTTAAGCCTTACGTAGTCTAAGGTGGCATAACTTAAGTTAAGTTTCGTAAATAAAGAATACTTTGTTCGCTGAATATTGAAACACTAACATCTTCGTGTTATTATTTATAAAGGCAGCAGACCTTTGGTTGGATCTTGGACAGGCTGAGCCATACCTCGGCTGGGAATGTAAACTGCGTTACAGTTTCCTTCAGCCTAGTAGTGGCTCGATAACATTCCAAGCATGCTGCAGCGAACACAATGCGATATATTGAATTAAATAATTTCTTTATCTTCTAAACCAAGAATAAGGGAAGGGATCAAAAGTCATCGATCAACATCCCGCAGCATGTTATTAGACGGTCTAGTGGAGAGAGTGAAGATGATTCAGCGGGCGGATATCACTGTGGTATTCCGCACTAATCTTATGGAAAATGCATCGACAATGGAGTTCTGGAGAGAGAAGCCCAGTTGCACACTAGCGAAGACTGTACTTACATTGACATGGGAAAAACGCGGACGAGTCGATATTGCACAGAACACAGATCAAAGATTTTGTGACTGTAATTACGAGACATTGTCTTGTTCGGCTAATGCTTATTATGTTTCTTTTTTATCGGATGATAGACGTGAAAAGATCCACAGAAAAATAATTTCGATAATATTGTTTGAAATCTTATATAAACTGATAGATCTCAGGTCACCACTAAGGTCGGCCATTGTGGATGCTGTCCGTTCCTCTGACAAAAAAATGAGTTCAGCTTGTTCTATAAATGACACAGTGACTCTGAAAATTATTGATTAACCGTCGATAGTATCGGTAGTTTAGTTTTCAATCAGACTATCGCTAAAATTTTCTAGCAAGTTACAAAACGAATTTTATTTTCTATCTGGCAACACGTTCATGTGCACTCGCGATAATATGAATACTTTCTTCCTTCCTTTGACTAATCATTGGTTTGAAAGGGTTTAATCAATTTAGTTACCAGATATACAACACGAAAGTAAACAACTTTCTCTTCTCAACAAATGAGTCTCCTTTCCCCAACTCACAAAAAAAAAGAAAAAAGTGGTCGAGCTGCGCTAATGAGCAGTTTTCCTACAACCGTTTCAAAGTTAATTACAAAAGTTTTTAAAAGCTAAACTGTTTCTTAATAAAATAATGTATTAAAATTAATACCAAATCTAATCCCCAACTACACAATAAACAATTTACCGATTCAAACTGCTGTGTGAAATATTTTTTTTTATATAAAAAAAAAATCAACTTTGTATTAAAATTTTTAATGTGAAACTTTCTTCAATATTTGACATGGTTTCTTTTTGTTCCTAAAAAAGAAATAATTAAATGTATAAAAAAAGAGAATAGCTAACTGGAAATGAAATAAAAATCTATTTAACAGCCGTCAATGCATAATATGATTTAGATAAAAAGTAGATGAAATAACATTTCTATTTCTAATTTTGTTTTTTTTTCCTTGTGCACTATAATTGGATTGATTTTTGATGAGGCACACACTCACACACACAAACGCACACATATGCGAACTTGTGCCCAGAGTAGTTTTCATTAACGGGCATGTTTTCCACTGGCTTCACCACTCAGACACTCAGGCTTCTGTCATTTTTTTGTATTAAAATTTATAAAGATTTGTTGCTTCAATTCAATTATTATTTTTTTTTTTTTTGTATTTTATATTTGAGTAGCTGTAAACAGTTGAAACTACTTTCACTGTCATCATTATTTTTGATCGTGACTATAATGAGATGCTGATTTTGTTTTACTCTGTATGACGGTTATGAAAGCATCGGAGAATTGCTGGAACTGATTAAATCTTCTTTAATTTCAATAATCTGTGAAATGTATCTCTATAGATAGTGACATGTGTTTTAATAACTTTTTTCGTGCACATACATACATATTTCTTTTGCATTTTCTGGCAAAAAGGAAAATAACTGAAGGAATTTGGCAAATATCTGCAAGTGAAATGTTTTATTTCTCTGTTCCCGACTTGACTAAAATAAAAATTCAATTTCTTTGTTTTTATTTTTTTTATCAATAAATTATATTTTATTATATTTTTTTCTTTCATCTTTTTTTGTGATTTTTTTCATTTTTGTAATGAAATGCTTTCTTTATGACAAATCTTTTTTAACTTAAACTGATCTATTGTTATTATATTTTAATTTAAATTATAATTGGGTCGTTTTATTTGTTGGACCGTGCATGTCAATAAATAGATGTGTGAGAACTTGCTACAATTTAACAATTAATACTATTAAAAAAATAAAAAACATAAAATAATAATAAATAAATAAATTATTATAACTATTTTAAAACAAATATTGATACAATTTTTATTTTGTTTTTGTGCGGCTATTGGAGTGTGTTGTTTAAGTTTAAAGCAGAGAAAAGATGCAGAAAGTTAAGAGAGAAAGGAGATTAAAAGAAAGAAAAGAATAGTAAAGAAGATCAGAGAAAGGAATCAAGAATATATTCCAAAGAATCAAATAGATCAGAGAAGGAAGGAAGTATGAAAGAGAAAAATATGTAGAGAGAATATATGTGAGAGTGATAGTTTGATAAAAAAAGAGTAGTGGCAGTAGTTTGAGAAGAAAAAAGAGTAGTAAAAGTCATTTGAGATGAAAAAATGTTAGTGAAAATACTTTAAAGAAAAGCAAAGAGAGATATCTACATATAATGAGAGATAGACAGTGTGAGAGAAAAAGAGAGAGAAAGGTATGTTTATAGTCTATATGCGTTATGAGAATACTACAGAAATATAAATATAAAGCTAAAAGAGCAGTAAAATGTCAAGGAAACATAACAAAAAGAGAAATGAGTTACAGCTCTTCTAAGAATATAAAAATGAAGGAACTATGGCAAGTTATGGCGTTTTGGTAGCAAAACTAAATTATAGATGACGTGAGTAATGAAGGAACTAGAAATAGAAAAAAAGTATACAGAAAATAGAAGAAACGGAGATTGATAGAGATAGAGATGGAGAAGCAACTGGTTAGAGAATGTATAATTAATATAATATGAATAAGAAAGAACAGTATTATAGAGAGAAAGAAAGAGAGAGAGAATGAGAAAGCGAGAAACAGTTATTATTAATAGAGAGAAAGTGAAAATGATAGCAATTGAGAAACATAATAGTTTAAAAAAGCAGTGACTATGGAATTTTGCAAAAAAAATTATATTGTTATATTTAAGACTAGAATAAAACAAAATTGAACAGTGAAATAGAAAACAATTAATTACCAAAGTCCAGATCAAGAGACTAGAAAGAAAATTAAGAGCACGAAAAGGAAAAAATAAAGAGTTAACAGTTAACAGTTATAAAACATAAGAGAAATATTAATATCATGCGATTTCGTTAAACAATAGAAGAAAAGTCTTAAGCTCGGAAAATCAACAGAATTTAATATAAATTAATACAATGAAAGAGATTTGTTTTTGTTAGTTATAGACGAAAACTTCAAGGTGAAATTAATTTCTTCTAATTTAATTAAACAGTAGAGATTTAAAGCTAAAAATGTCTGAAGGATAAAGCAAAAATTCTAAAAGTGAGAGAAGTGAGAAAAGGAAGAGAAAGTATTATAGGAAAGAGAAAATTATAGATTTTAAGAGACTAAGTTAGAGGAAGAATTGAATCCTCCTCGTTTGTTTGAGTATTTTCTAGCATTATAAATCTGGTGCATTTACTATTTTGGATATTGATCGACTTCTAGCAATATGATTGTTGAGGTTGTTGCCTCTCTGTTTTTATTCAGCTTTTATATATTATTTAATATGCTCTATTAGATAATACATAAAAACAATTATATAAATATTATATATGTATGACATACATACACACGTACATATAAACAAATTCACACACTTATCTGTATAAAATGGTTCTACTACTTGCGCTTCGTTGCTCGTTATTTTTTTGTGATTTTTTGGAGATCCATGGATCTCATTATATTAACAATTACTAAACAGAAAAGAAATTGAGAAGGAACTAAAAAATAAATAAAAAATTAATTATTAAATAAATTAGATAAATAATTAAAAATAAATTATTTAAATTAGAGTTGAATGTCTTATTTTGTTTGTCGGTTTCCGTTTCTGTTTTTGTTTTTTCGTTTTTTGTTAAGCTTTCGGTGAAGAAGGAAAAGTCTTGTTGCATTTTTGTTTTGGGGTAAAACAAAACTACTGAAACAATAATTCATAAAATTCATAACACAGAGTTGAATTAAAGACTCGAAAAGTTTCGTTTTAAATAAAACTTTAAGCTCTTTAGGCTTTAGCAACAAATTTTAACTCTCTTGATATAAACTTTACTACTCTGCTTCGAAATTCTTACCCCGTTTGTAACTCAGGTCCTTGTACGTCGTCGTGTATTCGAATTGAAAATTCAAAATGTTTTACTATTTTAACAGTCGTTGGGTTGTAAAGTAATTTCAGCTTCAAGTGATTAATAGTTGCAGTTAAAGTTAGAGAGGTAAAGTAAGTATAGTTTCTATGTTAGCATGTTTAAGCCTTAGGCTTTTGTGCACTGTAGGCGATATCTTGAGCAACGATAGAACGTCCCCAACCGCCATGGCCAGAACTGCCGTATGATCCTGACGAACCGGCATCAGCACTGTAACCACTGCCATAAGAATCATGACTGACTGAATGACTTGCACTGTGGTGTGGATGAGCAACAACTTCATAAGTGACATGTTTCTCTTGAGACAACAATTTCTTCAAGCCAATGACAGCGGATAGAACCAACGCGATTTTACCGATCAACAAGGCCTTACCGGCAATCAAGGCAATAGCACCCAAAACTAAAGGCAACAGAGCGGCAGCCTTCAAAGCAATCAAGGCAATGATGGGGCCTAAAATTTTTGCAGCCTTCTTCTTTTTGCCACGACTTTCTTCGGGAGCATTGGGATCATCGTTGCCAAACAAAGACTCTGAAACATCTTCCAAGGCACGGCCGGTTGAGCTGACAGCTTGCACAATATCGGCACCTTTCAATTCAACCTTAATGGTGTGTGTATTTAAGAAAGCGACCATGCGATTCAACGCCAAGGATTCGAAAGACTCATCGCCAGAAATTGCACGTGCAGCCTCTTGCGCGGGAGCGTCAGGAGATCGCACCACAGTTACGCCTTCGGTCAAAGCAAATTGTTCCCGTGCTCCTATAACTTTATCCACAAAATTGAATAACTTGTATTTCACACAGGACACTGAATCCTTGCGCAAACAGTCGCTGTATATACTATCCATAATGTCATTTTCGCTTCCTACAACATTCCGGGCATGAGCACGTGTTTCTTCAGCAGGTAAGGCGGCAGCAAATGAAATTAAACACACAGCACTGATTGCAAAAAACTTTTGAGCCATTTTGTTAAAATTCTTGTTTATATTAATTAAAAATTATTAATTATTTTTGGTATTTTCTTTTAAAACTTCTTTGTTTTAAATTCTCATTAAAATCCTTGTCATGAAAACACACCACACTTTGTACTCAATGACTTTTCTTTTCTCCAATTAACTTTTCTCGTTTCTGTTTATATTTGTGTCAAACTAAAGCCATAAAAATATTACGTTAAAACACCACCGTTCTTTTACTTATTTTCTGTTGTGACTTTTTAAAATATTTTTGTTTAGATTTTAGCCGAAACGTTTGTCTCAACGTTTGAACGAATAAGGATGAAATGATACAATTTCCCCATGGTCTTAACAATTTATATACAAAAGTGTTCGACAACACGAGCAGCAGATATTCAAGTTGAAGCTGGTTAAAATGAAATAGCAACAAATATATGAAAAAGACTTGCTCAACAACATTTTCTTCTTTTTCATTCATTTTTGAAGCAACCAAACAACCAGCCAACATAGTCCGTACGTCCGTCAGCCAACGAGCCAACTTAAGTCATCTCATACAACGTAGTAAACAAGCGTTCAGTCAGCGAAATAAACAATCCAACATACATGCGAGTGTACATCCCTACAAACATACACACATCGAACAAACAGTAGTTGCAGCAGAGCAAGATTGTGTCTTAAGTCTTTTGTGTCGCTTACGATAGTCACTCTTGTTGCCACCACTACTGTTTGCTACATACAATTACAAGAACAACAGCAACAACAAAACGGCAATAAAAACTTTTTCCATTTAGTTATTTTCGTTATGTTATTCAGTTTTTGCCAAAATAAAACCAGTTTCAAATGCTCTTCGCTTCTCTTCGGTTAAATCAACTTAAGCAATTTTTTTTTAAGATGAAAAAATGCTTTCGCTAAAAATTTGTTTATTGTTTCCATACCTGTTGACATTGTTATTGTAATTGTCCATGATTCATTGCAACAAGTTCATGTTACACTAACAACTTTCAATTGGTTTTTGTCGTTTTTCATTTTTTATTTTTCTTGCTGTACTGTAACTGTAATTGTCCATCGCTCATGTTGTTTCAGTTGCAGTCACTTTATAGGCATATGAAACTGAAGAAAAAAGCGTGAAACGTCAGAGCCATTTAATCTTCCTTAAAAGTATATTTGTATCTTCCTTTTTTTGATTTGCAATGGTTTTTCTTTTCTTAAGAAAATAAAAATCTGCTCATATCGGACCAATTTGTAACGCTAAATACATGCGGCTAAGGGGAGACTTTAATCAATTAGGTGTTGGAATAGATCTCATATATTGTATTTTGTTTTTTTTTGGTCCAGTGCTAAGGGGACGCCCCCTACGTATGCAGTGCATTGCAATGGAACATTTAATTAAACATTTAGCACACGCTCTTTGATAAATAAAAATCTCATGTCAATAGGAAGTTGTTTTGGAGCTTGAAGAAAGTTAATTTATAAGGGAATCATCGCATGGTAATTTCGTAAAAATGTATATTTAAATTTTTTATTATTTTTTATTATTTTTATTTATTAATTTTTTTTTTATCTGGGACCAGCACTAAGGAGACGACCCCTACACATGCGATGCATTGTGCTGGAAGTATAGGAAAGGAATAGTTAGAGAAACGACAGGAAGTGAAACTTAATTAATTATTTTACATGTCTGCTTTGTGTTGAAGCCTCGGTTTAGTAGCCATATTTTTATTATTATTTTACTTCGCCGGTGCTACACAATACCGACGAAGGAGAGCGCTCTGATGTGATATCAGGTAAAGCCGGTTTTGTTCAGTGACCAGTGACTATGCCTTCGCCACTGAAACCTTCCGACAACAACTGACACACAAAGACACACTAATGCAACATCAGAAAAATGCGAGATGTTTATTTTTATTTTAAAATTTTTGGTCTGAAACTGGGGTTGAACCCAGGTCTGTTTTTGGATTCGTAGTCAACGTGCAGACTACCATCCATCGTGCCATCGCCACCCTCGCATACAAAAAACTCAAGTTAAATTTGGCACATTTTAAAATGCTGTTGTAATACAAAAATAAAATAAATTAGATTTTAGTAAACACTTGAATTTTACTACGGGGTGGCACAGAATGAGCTATATGGTTTGAATTCTTTATAACTTTTTTAATTATAATTTTTTGTTTGTTTTTTTCCAGCATTTTGTGAAGAAGGCTTGGGGAATCCATATGAATCGTTACGCGAGCGAACACAGCACATAGTGCAGGCTTTGTGAAGGGACATATTCGGCGAACGCATTATTTTGCTCACAAGCGATTTTGAGTGGCCTCCTGAAAGTAATTTTCTGAACACAATAAAACTAAAAGGCATAATAAATGTGGAGGGACGAGTAACAAGATTACACAGCCAAAAATACATGCAACAGAAATAGTTAATGAATAGTTAAAGTGTTCTGTAGATGAAGAGCGCATGATTTGAATGCAGGCCTGACACAGTTCATAAAACAGCTCGTCCTTTAAATGATTGACCAATGAATGGTCCATGATTTGGTTACGTTTTAGCAAGGGTTTTATTTATTATTTAATTATCATTAATGAGTTCCTGTAACACATTTAAAAATTTATTTGAATTATAATTACAGCAGTGCAGTTGTTAATATTAAATTATGGACAGAGTTGAATGTGTTTTCTATGAGTTCATAAGTGATAATCCTGTTAAAATTTAAAGAAAAGCTTAAGAAATTAAGCAAATAGAAATTTATAGTGCATTCACTTTTCTTTGTTGGGTATCACTTAAAAGTGAATTGCCGAAAGTTCACAAGTGTCTAAAATTGATGCAATCTTTACGTGTGTAACTCCTAGTGGAATTATTGTTCGCTTTTTATTCTTTAATTAATTCATTTCTTTTTTGATATCGGGTGCCTCCGTAGTCTAGTGCATGAGCATTAGTCTTGTCAATAAGGAGGTGCGGGTTCGATTCCCGCTTAAACCCTGGGTGTTTATACAGGCAAGGTTAAAAGCTTCGTAGAGTTTGTATTGTCTTTTAAATAGAAAAATATAGACGAAAAAATGTTTGAAAAGAATTTTGTTCCTAAACCGTGCCATGATAATAAATAAATACGGTTTTAAATACAGCTATTAAATAAGATTTTATGCGATCTCAATTTATAATTTGAGCACTTTCAAGTTCAGTTTCCAATGATTAATGTGAGAAAGAAACACCAACTTAATAATTATTATGTGGTGCATAGGTATATGTATGTGAGTCTGTTAAACGAACGAATTGTGGAAAGTGTTCAAAAGTGTTTAATGTCAGTCCTTAGTTTTTTCTTAGTTTTGTTGTCTCCATTCTTCTCAACAGTTGTGCTTTTATATTTAAATTAAATTATAATTCATTGCACTTGCTTAGGATTTCCCTTTCCCTTGAATTTTCATTTCATTTATTGGCATTTTACGTCTTTTAGAAGTCTAGGTATGGGCTGTAGAAGTGAAATGCATCTTTTGCTTCTTGTGTTCTTTTGTTCCATATGTGTTGAAATTATGCTTTGATTTGCTCAAAAATATCATTACGAATGGAGAAAGAAATTTCTGTTTCCAAGAGGTGCATCTTTTGACAATTAATTTTTTGGGTCACATTTAATTAATATTTCACTTATTCATGCATTCATGCATTCATGTTTTGCTTCTTGTGTATCTGTGTGTTTATTTTTCTGCTGTGCCTGGTGTAATAATTTCTTATAAAATCTCTTTGTTTTCTCCTTGGTTTTTCAGATGGAAAACAAAATGAAATTTTTTCAGTTTGATAAATTTTTAGCAACGGAAAACATTTAACTGTTTTAAATATTTTTCTTTTTAATTTTCTAAATGAACACGTGTTTTTAGTAACTGCACTCACTGCTTTTTCTTATCAATTAAATTTTAAAGTGAAATTATTATGATGCTGCGAGTTTGTTTTAATTAAAAATGGTTTATGATGGTTTTTAAAAGTAAAAAAATATTTATTTCCATGTTCCTGGTTGAACTGAAAATATAACTGGAGAGTAGAAGAAAATCTGGTAGTCAACACAATTGGCCATTCTATTATTGTTGTGAAATTAAAAAAAAAATAAATTTTGGAATAATAAAGTTTGGAACACACTTTTACACCGAAAAACATGGCGAATGAAATGTTGAAAGAATTTTTACATTAATACAATGAAAATCACCCAAGGATGCCCTTCATTGGATCATTGAACAGTGTTTCATTACACTTAAGAACATCATTTGAGTGCGTGTTTCATTGGTATAATGATGTTAACACAACATCAAAGAAATTAATTTATGAAAACTCATATATGAAATAATATTGTTGTCATAAATGCAATGAAAGTGTTTCATCAATACAATCAAATATTCTTCTTATTAGAAAATAACTTATGCACGTATATTTCGTGTAGCGTTAAGCTACTCTATATGTGCATTTCGGTGGTGGTTATGACAACGCATCAGTAGACGTGACATGTTTATATTAAAAGTCCTAAAAAATCTTTGAGAATTACCGCATACACAAACAGGAAAAACTAATGATGCAACAAAAACACGTTCACACAGAAGCAAATAAATTTTTTTATCTGAAGAATATTTCATATTATTTATGAATATGTATTAATGAAATTTATTTTTTTTGTATTTTTAAAAGATCATAAAATTACAAATATGAAACATTTTTAGGCAAAATAACGACTTCAGCATATACGTATACATTAAGTAGAAACAAATCATGCAGCCTACTTATATTCAATCATAAATTGATTAAAAAATAATACTCGTTTAGGCTTTGAAAATGTATTCATTGATATAATGAACTATGACAAACTGATGAAAAGCAGAGATTGCGATATTTCATGTCTCTCGTGTTATTGTTCTTTGTGTTCAAGAAAAACTTAATTATTATAATGAATAACATTTAATGAAGCCGTTTCATTATATTAATGAACGTTTTTTTTTTCAGTGTAGAATATCGAAAACCACTGTAATCAACAATCTGAATCTGAAGTGGCCATATTCAGTCTCCATGGTCTGGGCAGAGCAAATTGCGTTATCGAATATATTCCTTTTTTTTACGTGAGTGTTGAAATGTTCTTTTACGAAAACAGCGCTTTAGATTTAACCATGTGCTCTGGTTTTTGCCAAAAAAAAGTTTTAATAGTAAATCGCATTCGGTAACAATTTCAGAAGCGATAATTACCATTTAATCTCTGTTCACATTGTAGAAGTTGTCTTTGTGAACATTTTTTCCATTCTCTTTTGCACATTCATTTGCATCTACGAGTGCCGAATGGTATTTTTTACATTTTCAAAACAAATGCAAAAGTGCTGTACTTTTATTTTGTCAAAAATTTCGAACTCTTCTGAAAATATATTCGTAGGAACTTTCTTGAGTTTCACTGAAAAACTTTTCCAAATATTAAAGTGGAAAAGTAAGATTTTATGAAGGCTCTTTGATCTTTAAAATTTCTTTGATAAAAATAACAATAAATTATGGAATGTTAATTATAAAATTTTTATCGTTAAAATTCCATCTATTCAATCTCGTTCCGGTTTGTGCGCGTACGCGTCTTTTAGAAGAGCTTTTGAATATTTTTTTTTTCTGAAGTAGATATTTGTAATCAAAATTACCAATGGATGTAGTGATGATGACATTTTTTTATTTGTTTATTTTTTCCTTTTTAGTATCGAATTTTGCTCATTTGAATGTTTTTACATTCATTTTCATATTCGAATTTCAATAAAAAGGGAAAGTTACATATTTAACTGAATGCCATCACTTTCGTTACTTGGCAGTTTACATTTTTATTTTATTTTTTATAAAACTTTTTTAATATTTTTTTTTTGTTTTTTAAAAAATGTATGTTGAACAAAATTGTAGCATCTGTTTGTAAATACCAACAAAAAAAAAAGAACAACAGTAACGGAAAATCATGAGACACAACCAATGGATTTATGGCCATGATCATCGTCACAACCCATGCCATTGTAGATCTTGATACCATGGAACTAAAGGGGGGCAAAAGAAAGATGATGTGAAATGTCAGAAACCGGTCGGTCATCAGCTCCAATATTAATGTTGCAAGTTGAAATTATTGAATTCATTATGTTAAATCATGGTGCTGGAACAATGGAGACAAATTTAAATTCGAAAAGTTTTAATTTTTTATTTGAATACGGTTTAATCAATGAATTCTTATTCGGAGTTTCAAATTGTGTGCCTAACTAGGCCAGTCTATCTTTCGAACGTGCTTTTAACATCTCTAGACGACAGTCTAAATTGAAATAATTATGAGCCTGATTTGAATAACTTCAAATTTATTTGATATGAACGATGCGTTACTTTTTCCCCCAATATTTAACGGCCTCTTCTTCAAGTCTAATTTATGAATGAATGATTATAGAATGCCATCAAATAACACTATCGGCAGCTCCATTCACAGCTTAAAATTTAACAACATTTTTATTAATAAGAAAAACAATTAATAAAAGAAATACTCGTACAAGGAAATGAGTTGAGAAATTTGCTTTCTCATGCCATGCTGAGTTCGGGCTGTATCCGTATTCATTATGACTCAGCTCAATCCATGGTGCCTGGCATAAAATTTAAAAAATTTCAATTATGTTTGTGTATGATAACACCGTAACCGACCTACACTATTCCATTGTATTTTCCTCCGACTATTCCAATAAATACAATTGCTTTTTGTAAGGATTCTGGTTTCAATACTGATCACTTTATTTTCAAGGTGACCAAATTTTAACTTTAAGATTAGATATAATGTTCACAGGAGTACATTAGGTTGTGTTTTGACACCTGCCTTCACTTTCACTTTATTTTTTGTATTCTTACTTCTTAAATCTAATCAACGTAATTTTGTGTTAGTGATTTAAATCATAATACCCCAATCAATTAATAGAAAATGTTTTACTTAAACGGAAGGAGGGAGCCGTCAGCTGCTAATCCATTTCAAGCGGGGTAACCTGGGGCTATAAATTTCTGTGTTATAGCAATGTTTATGCATCAGTTTCTCAATACAGCACTTTGAAAAACAGTAACACTGCCTCAGACAATCAGTTTTGGGAAACGTTGACTGAAAGAAAATGTGGTACTAAAAAATTATGCTTCTGAATAGACCTCACATAGTTCAACCCGACTCTTTTAAAATTTACCTCGAGCTCTTCCCTATTATGAACTGAAAGCCTTGGTGGATTATTTCCACTTCAGTTGGCAACATTATTTTGTTCAAATTCGTATTTGGCAATCATCGGTAGCTTTGTAGTTAGTCGAATTTGCCATTTTAAATTCTTGAAATTCTCCTTTATGATAAACATACTCCCCTGAAGTGGAAACAGCGAGTTTTGCACCACAGAAAAATATACAATAAAACTTCAAAGATTTTTTATTGTAATTTATTTCACTGGTTCGAACTGCTCCACTACGGGCTACGGGCTACGGGCGTAGTATTGAAATTGTTAAATGGACAATGGATACTTATCAGTAAGCAATTTACAACTTCTTATGCAACTTCAATTGCACTTAAATTCGAAAACTTGATGTGGCGCATAAATCATAAATGAAATATAAATACGGGAATTATATCAGCAAAAGGAAAAGTTAAACCTTTTAAGTAGATTATACAATTTCATTGACTTATTCTGGTGTTGGTAACAATTCTTAATTTTTTATTAGCAGCGCAAATTTAATATACATTTTATGGGCAAATAATTTGTTAAAGTTGAATTCGTTAAATGTCTCATACTTTTCCTTTTTACTTTTCCCGCTTAAATAAAATACCGGAAAAAAAACGAAAAAATTATCAACTCCAATTTTACTTGAGCGTGCAAAACATCTGCAGTTCATTCAGAGAGAAAAATCTGCAATTTATTTAAAAGATTTTTTTTTTCCAGCAAACTCCAGTGTACAATACGAATACATACTTCAAGCCGATATGCACTTGATTTTGAAAGGTATTTACAAATGGTTTGCTACATGTGCAATGTGAACATAATATTTTGTAGTGATCGGTGTGTTTGTTAAACGTGTGACGAATGTAGGATCAGTTGACTGCCAGTGTTAAAAATGGAGCTTGTAACTCTTCGCCAAAACGTGTCGAACATACAAAACAATGAGAAAAAAATTATGATTATTTATTCAATTAAAAAATTAAATAAGTTGTACGAAAGAAAATTTACATTTATCAAATGTTTTCGCAGCATGAAAATCGTAGATTCGAACCTTACTCCATGCATTAAAATTTCCTCCACATATGGATGCTTAATATGCTCCACGGTGGCATGAACGACGTAATTTTTGGCGACTTATTTTAATTTCAGTTACATTTTTGTGTTCTTAGTTAGTTTTTAAATTTGAAGACTTGTTCTAATGAACTAACTCTCCATATTTTCGATTTCTATTCACTGAAAAGCCGTACAAAAAGTATTAAAAAATATTAATGTTTGTACGTATGTGCATATTCTGCAACTGACGTATATAAATACGTATAATTCATTTGCATGCAAATATTTGGTTTAGTGCCAAATGATGCACCCTTTTAAGAAGCGTTTGACAAATATTGAATGCCATCTTCAATTCAATTCATACACTTTACTAAACACTGCCAAATTACAATGGCAAAAAGAGCTTAAAATATTTTGTTAATATGATTGTTAATAACTTTCTATCTAACTAAAGGTGTCACACATATAAATGAGTTAGCCAAAGTCTCAAAACTTTTACAAAACAAAGAAGAAAAAAGTCCGCAAAATATTTAAATATTTAAGAAATAAATCTAAATAGTAAAACAAAAACAATAATAATTCAAACAAAATAAATACTAAATCCAATCATAAATGCTGGTTGGCAAAAATAAAAATATTAAATCGACTCTAACGCCCCGTACTCATTGGTATTGAAAATTTTTTTTAGTTTTTAATTATTAGTTTGTCTACTTGTTTGTTCACGATAGTGGCAAATGAAAACAATAAGCTCCATGACAGTGACCACAAGTCAGTGAACGTGTGGAAGTCTTAAAGCAAAAACTCGATTGACTTCAAGCAAAAAAAAAAAAAAAAAAAATTGGAAAAAAACTCATGTACACTGAACCGATGTGGTGGAAGTGGCAGAAATTATGTATCCAAAGTGATACTCATACCGACATACTGACAAATCTATTTGAATTAATGAAAATTACAAATGGAAAATTTCACTTTGCACTTTTATTTAAAAAGAAAACACCACCAAAGCAAGCAAACACCACCAGCCATTTATAAATAAAATCACAGACAGAAAATTGAACTCTGTTAAGGAGTCAAAAATTTTACAAACGCTCTCACAATAAGATGTGCAAAACGGAAATATATATTAAATGTGTGTGTTTGGAATAGTCATAATTTAAAAGAATTGTATTCAGTGAACAAAGACGCCAGTGCGACAATATTTTATTCATTGTGATGGAGATGAAGTTAATGAATTCACCTCCGAAGGAGTTTTCATCAGATCGCGACGTTTTGAGCTCAGAAGCAGCTAATCGTATTATATGCGATATGGTATCCATATTTGTGCAAGTGTATTTATTTTTGTGCGTGTGTGTATTTTTTTTAACGAAAGAGCCTGGTAAATGTAAAAGCAGTATTGCGAGATTTTAACACCCGAAACCTCCTCGTTGCTCAGACCGATGCGATCCCCGTGGTACTTCTTCAAAGCTCTCCATCACTGGGTGGGAAAAATACTAGCCGCGGATTAGACTACGTATAGTGATTCTTCAAGAATATACCTTCAAGATACCTTCAAGCAGCAATTTCACAAAGTTACTTA
The DNA here is from genome assembly GCA_963924685.1 of Dexiosoma caninum. Lineage (NCBI taxonomy): Eukaryota > Metazoa > Arthropoda > Insecta > Diptera > Tachinidae > Dexiosoma > Dexiosoma caninum. The sequence continues at coordinate 128,716,810 of OZ004725.1, read as the reverse complement.
CAGTTACAGTCTACTTATACCCTGATTTCACATATTTATAATTGTCTTCCCATCTAATGACCTAAATCTTCCTCTAAATCCGATCTCCAATTGTGACATCGCAGACAGACGGAACATATCCGTAACTGTAATAATAAACACGATGTAATAAACGATATAATAAATAACCACCACGTCTTCTTGTTAGCCACGTTCTGATGTCGTGTATCACTTACGGAAACGCATTCGGCAGTTTTTGGCCCAACTTCGATCTCGTGCGTTTTGCAGATTTCGAGTAACTCCAATTCTAACTGATTGAGTGCAAAACTACACTCAAATTAACTTTCGCAGTTGCGTGATAACTTTGATCTATTAACAGCTAGACAGTCAATATGCAGCTCTCTTGCCCAGATGGCGGTTACTTTTCTAACTGGGAAGAATTATTCATAGAAGCGTTTAACGGCCACATGACATTTGCCGCAACCAGTTCACTCTACTTAAATTTATGCTGATACGGTAGCAGGTTATATTTTGATCGAGTCGACCCCCGGCACTCACGTATTTATTGTACATTCGTACACAGTAACGTGTTGAATTGATACTTTATTCTGGCCGATACTGAAGCAATGCCGTACAGATCCAATGGCTGCAAGACTTTCAGAGGGGGATGCTACGGTGTCATGACTGATGTTTCTTCAGTTACGTGGTGGTAGATTCATTGCTGGTTCTTCTTTATTTCTATAAACAATTGCAATTTTTAAACCAAGTTATAGATGAACCGTTTCTCATATTTCTTTTTTTAATATTTGAGAAAAGTTCCTTCTTTCTTTTCAAGTGAGACAGATCAGTGTCAAAGGGGGGAACGCTTTTACATGATTCATATTTATGTTTTCGCTTTTTGGTCTACTTTAGGGGGAGGAATGGCAGTGACCCACAATATAATAAATATTTTTAACACTTAAAGCTTCACTGCGAAAGATACTCCAGTCTAATTAAGCACATATGTATAACCGTTGGGTGAAATTTCGTTTTTATCCCATGCCAGCTCTGAAGTCAGCTCGAAATAACGTGAAAAATTTAAATTGTTGTTTTATTAAAGTCTACATAGAAATAGATTTGATTATATAATTCGTAAATGTGTTATTTGAAAGTTACTTTTACAACGAATTAATTCATTTTACGATTCTAGGATTATTTTACATTTTTTACTTTCCCTCTTGAATTTTTAATTATAATACGTATTTTATAAAAAATTTAAATTTCGAATATTAAAATGTTTATAACCATTTAATACTTTCATTATACGAAATTTGTAAAGCATATTTGTTAATTTGAAATTGTTTTTATACGCTTTTTATGATATTTTTTTTTATAAGCGGATGAATTTATTTCAGTTAATTTTAATATCTCAGTACAGTAGAATATCGCTAATTCATGCCTTGTTGTTTTGAAAGCATCAAGAATTCGAAATAAACAGCTGGTTTCTTTAGAAAAGCTTTTTAATTCCTAAAACAACCGAATTCTTTTGGTTTGTTAAAGCCCTCTTGAAATTTCTAATAAATTTGCAGGAATTTACCAATTGACAGTCTGCTGTTATTTGCATATTTTTTTCCTGAAATAATAAGTTGAAACTTCTTTAAAAGATTGTTTTTTAATCGGAACCTCATTAAATTGCAATCTTTGTAAATCGTATTTTATTTCGAACACTCCTTTAACTCGCAAAAATTAAAGCTGGTCCTTTCGATCATGAATTAACGGTATTCCACTGTATTATGACTTCAAATTGAAAGTGGAATTTTTCCCAATAAATTTTATTTAATTTAAAACTTTTATTCTTGTAAAAATTTAATCGTTCAGTTAATTAATCGATGTTTTACTTTGAACGTTTTATAATTGGTTAATTTTAAACCAATCGGTAAATAGATTTTTCTAGAATTTTACATATTTTCACCCATTAGAAATGCATAAATTATACATTATTTTTGCTTTCCAAGTTAACGAAATGCCGCACCACATAGTAGATGTGTAAAATAATTTACGCTTTCTAATCTCTTCACCATGTAACTCCGCTACACTATGCATTTCGAAAATACTGTGTCTCATACATTGTTGGTAGGCAGTGCTACTTTTTTTTTAAAAGAACATAAAAAATGTGGAAATAGCTTGATCCAACAAGCATTCGACAAGGTTTTTAAGTTCAGAAGAATTAATGCGTATCGAAAATCGATTTGACAAGAAATTACGGAGTAATAAAAAACAAAGAAATGTTTCGAACATTTTCGACATCAATACCTTTTGAGACACTTTACAAATTTTTGTCAAATTTGCGGCATCCGATATATTTTTTATGTCTATAAAAATCTGTGAATATCTAAGCTCGATTTAGATAAAATCAGTGCCTTCCTATAGCGGCGATTTAGAAAGTGAACACTTTAATCACTTTAGAGCTGCTGCTAATTCTACAGCGCGTACAACAACAAAACAACAGTCATCTTAACCTCCGTGTAAACATATACAAATTTTGACATAACGACCTCTAATTACCTGCAAAAAAAAAATCACAACTGCAGTTTAACACCACCTGGAAAATGAATCCGGCTTAGTTTAATGCGTATAAATTTGAATGGAAGAAATAAAATAACAAAATACGCATAAATTATGTTTTTGTACCCTGCATCCTCGTTACGTAAGTTACATTGCTCGTGTAGTTTTTGGCGCACTATTCACAATATATAAAATTTTCTGCCCTTCGTTATCGGCAAATACTTTATGTCAATAATCGTAAATATGCTTCTTATCTCTTTTTCTCCGCACGATATTTCCTAATAAAATAATTTTTAACAACTCGTAGTCATCACCAGAAAAAAAGACAAGTGATGATGATATAAAAATGTCAAACCACATTTCTTATTTTAATTTAAGTGGGTGCAGACAAAACCGTATACAGAGAATGTGAAAATATGAACGCCAAAGTCCGCAAGAAGTGTTTAGTTAATCGTGACTATTAGCAACACTGGTTTATGACATTTTCCAACGAATAAGAAAACAGCAGAAGCTCCAAATTAGCACACCCACACCACACCGCAGCCATCTGGCGTTTGTAATTTTAAGAAAATTCACGTTACGAAAATTTATTTAGTGCATGTTTATTTGAAAATATAAAAGAAAATATATTCCATAAAATTTATGAAACGTACTTAACAACTCTTGCGAATTGGCACTAAAATTGGAAAGCAAAAAAAAAAAAAATTGAAATTGAAATTGAAATAAAAATGAAAAAGCAACGACGAGAGATGAACTTTCACTTTCATCATGAGCATATTTTATAATTTTGAATCCGTAAGCATGCGTGTGCTAATAATAACTGGTTATTTTTGTGTATTTTTTTATTAATTTTTTTTTGGGAGTGTGTTGCTAAATATTTTTTTCTGTTTATTGACAATTTTTACGAATTTTTCTTTTTACGATATCTTCTGTTTATGTTAAATTAAAATCTGCCAACATTATCTAAGTCATATGGGATGAATATATACACACACATATACAGTAGAATCTCAAAAAGTTAAGTAATATGTTTGCTTAACTTTTAGGAATTCATTACTTTTCCCTGATATATATTACAACTATATACTCGTATATATCTTAATGTGTATTTACACAAGCTAACATCTTCAATCATAGAACACTCTTCCACCAAGGGAGCAGGCGATTAAAGTAATCGAACACGATGTTGTATTCCGATCATGAACGTTCACTACAACGGGATAAACTATGTCATCATGGCGGCTATTCTTTGTGAGTCGTGAAATATTCTAAAATTTCTACTGCAGACGGCTCGTCTGTCGTTTGAAGACACTGAATTGAAAAGAAGCAAAAATAATTTGTTATTTGATGTTCTGTTGATAGATTAATTTGGTTTAGTTATACGAGAGCCATTTCATTTATTACTTTATTGCTAAAAAGCATAGATACTTCAGGAAAAGTTTTGATGAGACGGTATTTTAGTTGCAGAATGAAGACGCTACTTACTCAGCCAACGGCAACCACAGTACGTAAATGACGATTTTGAAGTAACATAAACCACATTGACTTCTTTCACTCGTGTAACAATCGTGAAAGACTCGCAAAAGCATTATTGAAATGAGTAAAATACGATTATGGTGAAATAACGATATTTGAATGGTCGTCAGGATGCTTGAATGAATGATTGTGGTGTAAAATAAAAATAACGCTCGTAGAATAATCATCCATTCGACTCGCAAAAATATCATTTCGAAGAGTTGAATTCTAATAATCTTCCAATGCTCGTGCAACAATCGCCTGGACGATTGAAATAAGATTCGTAAAATTATTGATCCCGTTAAAAAAACATCCAAATGGCGATTGGAAATCAAATCAAAATGCTGTTCGGAAGAGAATAATAAAATAAAATCAAAAATTACTCAAACAATTTAAGAATCAATTAACTTTCAAGAGTCCTGCGAGGCGACTAAAAACTGCTTAGCTTTTCCGTATTCTTAAGTCTTAAAAATAAAAAAATAGAGGTTTCGCCAAAGAAGAAAAAATTAAACTATAGGTCCAGAGCAACCTATTGGTATATTTCGATCATTCGATGTGAAATTAATATTCGTCGAACAAGACACAAAACTTGTTGTAAATTTGCAATTGTAGTAGAGGGCGCTGTTGGCTGAGTAGGTAGAACGTGCCTCTGCAACACACTAATTCAGAGCTTCCCTTTTCACGCGGGATTGCGCAATGAAAAGAATCGTCGCAGTAAAATTCAAAAGAAAGAATAAAACAATTAATACTTTTGTGTTTTACCTTATTTTGATGCAAGGGATAGTGTAGAGAAGGCTCAGATGGTGAAGTCATAGAGCAATTCGTACACAGGTCTGCTTTGCGCGTTTTGTTATTTTTTTAAAGCAGGGTAGCATCATCTAATGGAGGACCTATTGGTTGAGCAGAGGCACTAGGACTCTTCGGAAAAATATTTTATGACTGGGGTAGAATTGGAACCAACAACTTTCTAACTACAGGGTGAACACCCATATATTTCAGTGAACATCACCATTTTAATCTTTAATGAGATGTAGAATTATATTGTGGTCTATAAATGAAGGAATTGACGGTATTTCACTGCACGGATATTTTCCTAAAACAAAAGTATGCAGAATTTAATCGAATACTTTCCAAATTTCTCTACGCTGTTTCATTTTAAAAGTCGAGCTACAGTTTTCTTTTTGATATTATTATTTGTTTGTAGTGTTTCTGTGAAATGTTATTATATTTTTATTAATTGCACAAAAAATTAAACACCTAAACCAGTGCTATTTTCGTGTGATAAATCATGGAAAATTTTCGTGTGCGAAAGTCATCGTTAACAAGTTAATAAATGTCATGGCAATACAAAATATAGATTTTTCATTAACAAAGCCACTAATTTAAGTATCTTCTTTGTGCTTAGGTGGGCTCAATAGGTTAGGTGTGGACAGTGGGCTTACAAAACATTAATTTTGAGAAATATTTTTATAACGTATGACGAGGCCCTGAGTACTCCGGGAATTTTAATTGTTTAAATCAAATAGATTTTTTTTTAGCTAAGAATCATCAGAAGGAAATGACTTTCTTTCTTTTAAATGACTTTACACTGCATCCGTTAAGTTTTCTTTCATGTAAATGGAACAACAGAATTCCGCTTTTCCCATTCGTTTATTTCTGTTGCCATTACGTTCAAATCACATCCACTATTTCATGTTAAGATGTGCACGTCATTGCATATAAATATTGATAACGCAGTAACTGGTATAATTTTAATTGCCAGAAGATGCTCCGAGGAACCATTTACCAACAGATTTAATAAAAGTGACCGACTTTCAGTTCAGGAAGCGTTATTTACAGTGATAAAGAAAATGCTGGGCTAAATTGCTATGGAGCGCTCAATATAAATTCAATTTATTTGTGCTTTTTGTATAATAAGAATAAAGAAGGATACCATAATGTGAAGGAATGCCATAATGTGAAGCTTCTAGTATGAAAGAGTCTTATAGAACTATTGAATTTATCTTGTATTTAATTCAATACAATGAACACAAGTCGAAAGTTTGTGTCGATTTTAGGGGTACAAGTAACCTGTACAAAATATCATTGCTTCTTTGTGAGTGGGACCGCAGAGACCAGAAAAATCATTACCATCAGAAAGACTGGTCCAGGACAACCAAATATTGAAACATTATCCATTAATGCAGTCTGATAATAAATTTTTACCACCTTTATACATAAAGCTGGGGCTCACGAAAATTTCTTGGCAGGAGTTGTGATGGCATTTTTTATATATGAAAGAAAAATTTCATAAACTGAACGATGGAAAAATTAAAGAAGACACATTTGTTGGTACGCAAATCAGGCAGTTTTTCTTTATCTTTAACCAGGACTCAGGATATGACCCCTACACATGCGATGCATTGTGCTGGAACTAGAGGAAAGGTATAGTGGGGGAGATGACAGGTAACGAAGCTTCACTGTGCAGCGCCTATGATAAGAAGAGACGTATTCAATATTGTGTTTTAGTAGTCATATTAAGTAATTATTGTACTTCTCGTTTAATTGTTATACTCGTTACTGTTATTGGTTGTCGGTTTCTTCTTCTTCTTTACAAGAAACATTTGACTTTTCTGTTTGTGGGGCAAAATTTGTATGTGTCAGTGTGCGTGTATATTTTATTTTCAGAAACTTTTTTTAATTAAAATTTAGCTTAATTAATGGTAACTTTTTTCACTATTATTAAATTAACAAACTCAAAAATCAGATGAAAACTAACAATGAAATAAATAAAATCAGTGATGAAACTTTTCTATTAAAAAAAAAAATAAATAAAAATTTGTGAAATGTAATTAAATCAAAGAAATTTCACTTTATAAGAAATTTCTGATTACGCGTATGCGACCGTACAATAATAATTGAATGAATACGAGAAAGACACACACAAACACAGTCGCCAGCGTTGTCAACTCAGTGGTTTTTCTTGGGTCTGATTTTAGTTTTTTTTTTTTTAATTACAGATGGTTTTTTTTATATTTTTTATGTTTTTCTTTTAGTTGACATCAACAAATTATTCAAAAGTTTAAAATATATTATCATGACAATCGATAATCCATATTTGTAAAGAAATTACTCAAAATTTCAAGTTTTTTTTTTCATATAAATTTTTTTAGACAAGTACTATTTCAACGAGTATTGTACTCGTGTGTAGAAAATACACCTAAAACTAGAAAGTCTTATAAAATATTTTCTTTATCATATGATCCTTTTTATGAAACCCTCGTATGAATAAAAAATTTCAAAAACGTCATCAAATGAGCACAAAACATCGGCTTTTGCTTTTCCGTTCCAATTTACAGACTTTTAAGTTGGCTGCGCTAAATAATGGACATGTTATGTTATATGAGTTTTCGACTTGGCTGTATATTATTTGTGGATGTACGAATACAAATGATTGTACTGTCATTGCGTTTGTTATTCCATTTTTAAGGAATAATTTTTAGTATTTGGTTTTGTTATTAAAATTTATAATTTCTAATCAGTGCTAAATTGTAGCAGAAAGGGGAAGCCGAAAATATAATGAGAAATTCTCTTAATATTCGTGATGGCAAATTTCTGCCTGACAAATTTATCTAGACCGGTTGTATGCCAACAGCAACGTAAAAAGACATGAGAAAAATTCAGTGTCCTTAATTAGCATTTCATACATATTTTAAAAGTTTAAGGTGTTTTCTTGTCTGAGTAATATTCTGCATTTATTCTGCCTTTAATATTTGTTTTGTTCTTTTGTGGAAAATATGTGTTACTTTTAAAGCGTAATACGTTCTTTTCTCATGAGGTGCACCTTAAAGATGGAAAAGAAATGCTACGTGTACAACGACGGGCATGCGTGCAGCACTATGTTCTCAGCTGGTTTTATTATTGTTACTCAAGAAATTAATTATTTTTTAGTTCCACTCTATTGGTAATTATATCGTTTTTGCATTTTATATTTATTCTTATGAAATAATTATACTTTATTGTTTTATGCCGAAACATGTGTTCTTTTGTAAACGTAAAATATGCAACAGTTTTTAAAAATCAGGTGAACATTTAAATATGTTGCCAAATTACATCTACCACTTGTGATACATTTTTTTTGGGAAAGAAAATACCTTTAAATAAGATAGAGTGTGTGTGTGTGTGGGAGATGTCATCGAGATTTTTTATTCGCATGAAAGGCCTGTAGATGTGCAAATATCGGTCGTGGCTCTTTCGCTTATATCAGGCTGCATTTGACCGGTGGCATGTATTATGTACAGAAATTACAGCAAAAGAACAATGGCAGTTTCTACTGTGAGGATGATGAAACTATGGAACATCTTATCAGCAACTGTGCGCGAATAATGAATAGAAGGTGATGTTCACGGTCGCGGATGGAGACTACCGGTCTGTCCGCCTGAAGTAGCTGGTCGATTCATGACCGTCCTGGACAGTTGATAGGCAGTATGGGGTGTTCAATATATCAATAGAGGGTGGCGGTGGCTCAAGTAGTCTGCACGTTGCCTACAAAAGTAAAAAATCCTGAATTCGACCCCAGTTTCGGTCGTGAAAACATCTCGAATTTTTTCTGATGTGCATTTGTGTGTCAGTTTTTGCCGGAAGGTTTCAGTGGCGAAGGCATAGTCACTGGTCACTGTACAGTATAGGCTGTACACAATTAAATTTATTTGGATTGCCAATCGAAGAGCTGTTTCTCTTCTTCCTAGATAACGGAAAACCTCGACATACAGAGTCAATAGGTTTCGTATCGACCTGTGTAAAAGATATTAAACATATTTTCCTTCGCTTTTCGAAAGTTAATGAAAGGACTTTTTTAAAACGAGTGAAAGAAATCATTCGACTCCACTTTTCGGCTCTTAATTTATCATTAATTTTTTATTTATTTATTTTTAAAATTTTAAAAGTGATTTCGAATAAGAACTAGTTTAAAAAAATTTGCATATTATTAGCCCTTTTCATCCGCACCAGATGCTGAAACTGTAAATGTGACAGCGATATGTCTGTATAAAGGCAGAAGAAACAACCGGACCGGTGGACGGACGGCACGCATTGTAATTCAATGCGTTGTCTTTCAGGCAAATTATACGTAAGACACGTTTATTGTTTTAGCGAAAGTTGTATGTTTTGGCCATGTTTACGAGTACGAGTTCATACTTGTTTTTTTTTTAATTGCATGATGGTTTTGTTGAAGCCAATCTAAAGCAAATGGCCATGTTTAGTTACGATAGCAATAACAAAATGCATTAAAAACAAAATTAAAAGTTCTTTAAGTAACATTTTCTTCTTTTCTACGATTAAAAAAATTAAAAAAAAAGCAAATTAATTATGTAGGTTAATTGAAAATATTAAAGTGCTGGAACATTGGATGTAAAAATACTTAAATAAAAGCGAAAACGTCATTTCATTGAATTTAATAGTAAAAGAAAAAAAAAATACTTATAATAGAATTAAAGTACTCTATAATTCATTAAATATTTTTCTCATACGGAGTTTCCAAAAAGAAATTTTAATCAGACGCGGAATGGACATTTTATCACGATCGCGTATTTTCATCAATTTAAAGTTTCTATTAAATCTTTATTATTATCATTTGCGAACCAGTTGTTTAACAAGAAACAGTGTTAATAGTTAATGCTGACAAAAAAAAAATAAAAAAATGGCAGCTTTGAAAGTGTTGTGGATGTTGTGGATGGTGTTACTGTTAATGACCTTGATTACATTCTCTCATGGGATGGTGATTTAAGAAGAGTTTAAAACTTTTGAGAGAAATCCTTTTGTCATGGAAATTATTGCAAGAGCAAATTCGTGTAATAATTAAAACAATAGTGTACTAAATACTGCTCCGACAATACAGGGTTCCATTCTTAACATACGATTGGGATTGCAAGCGATGCAACTCAATTGAACTTTATGCGAAAGTAAATGGTGTGCAAACCGTTGAGCTCGCTAACGATACGACTGATTGAGTTACATTTATTAATCGCATGTGGAAAATTTCCCACTGTGCCGTATTGAGTTGTTCAATGGTTGTCCTTGTCAGCAATCTTTTCGACGAAATGTACGTTGAACGCCCGGAGTGTGTATCGTTGCTATTGCGGTGCGTTGTTTTCGCGTAAATCGATATTTCTCGACAAGTTATACTGAAATAACATTTCGAAACGATTTCAACTTTATTAAATATGGCCATCAAAGTTCCGTTTCTCCTCTCACTGTTATGTAAAGTGTAATAAAGTAAAGTGACGTAACTTCAAAAGGTGTGCTGATGACTGAGTAATTAGCATGCTGACACTATAAAGAGAAGGAGCCGGGTTCGAGTCCCGGACCGGTCAAGTCAAAAGTGTTTTCTATTTATTCTGTGCTACAGCACCCTCCTTCATCGGTATTTGAGCAATAAAACCTCAGAGAAGTGGAAGAGCAAAAAATGACTCCCCTTAGCTTAATGGTATTAACCAATCAACAGCACATCAGAGCGCCCTCCTTCGTCGATATTGTATAGCACCAGCGAAGTAAAATAATTACTATAAATGGCTGCTAAAACAAAGCTTCGAAAATATAACGCGTCTCCTTGACATCAGAGGCGCTGCAACTCTGTTATAAAAAAAAAAATTGCAAAAAGCAGAGTTGTAAAGAGTGGAGGTTCACCACTTGTTTTTGAATAACTTTTAATCAAAAAAAAAATTATTTTGAGTGGTGAAAATCTTTATTTGAACCTGTACTATTTTTACTGTTAATTGGAAAATATGATGTCAGCCAAGTGGCTGCCGCCAATCTTGATACACATTTGTGCCCGTTTTATGGCATTTTCCATAACTTTCTTCAATATTTCTGGGGAGAACTGCTCGCATTCCTGTCGAATATTCTCCTGCGATTGTCTGGCGCTTGTTGGCATAAAGCTGCGACTTCAAGTAGCTCCAAAGAAAGACGTCTGGCATGGTTAAATCGGGCGGGAGATTACGCGACCAGGAAATAGTTCTTTCACAATATACATTGTGGCTCCTGCTGTGTGTGCAGTTCCACCGTCTTTTTTAAACCACAAGTTCACCACGTCCCTCCCGCTCATTCAATCAAATATGATTGATGTCCAAGGCCATTTGCAAGGTGATTAATTTTCCGCCACCCAATATTTGCAATATAAAATATAATTTTGAACATAAGTTAAACGAGGACTTAAACAGCTGCTTCTAATAATGCCTTAGGCCTTAATCCGCGCACAAAATGCGTTACCGTGGTAAAGGAGGGTTCCCATTGGATGTAATGGAATATTTTAAACTTTATTTAAACTTCAAAATGGAAAATGAGGATGGCGATGGCACGATGGATGGTAGTCTGCACGTTGAATACAAAACCAAAAACAGACCTGTCAGTTGTTGTCGGAAGGTTTCAGTGTCGAAGGCATAGTCACTGGTCACTGAACAATAAAAAAAAAAAAAAACAAAAAATGAAAAACCAAAAAAAAGTTTTTTTCAAATCCCCATTTCTCAATCGTTTTCCACAAACGGGCATCGTGAACTTGGCTACTGACGCCCTGCAGAAATTATGTGTTTCTCTTATCATTTTTATAATAATCCTCATGTTGCGTACTTTTAGTGGTTCCCACGATTCTTTTCCAAGAAAAATATATAAAACAAAAAAAAAAAATATGAATAAATAAACATGCGGTCGCTGTTACCGCAGATGTATTTAAAAGAGCGTCTTATTCCGACAGTTACATAAAATGAAATCTCGATTTTCTTTCAAGTTAACTTTCGTGAATTTTAAATACAAAAAACCAAGAAACAGGCTCAAGTACGTAAGAAAAACTTTTACTTGCCTTGAAAGTAAAAGTTATTCATTTCAAGCAGAAAAGAGAAACGAAAAAGCAAAAATAAGAAGAAAAAAACTAAAGACGTACTTGCTACTCATATCGCTTGCTGTTACACTACAAAAATATTCTTACCTGATGAAACTAAAAATGAAATAAAAATGTTTATACTTCAGATACAATAAAGCTGTCTAATGGGATGTAAAGAAAACCGATAAATCGGCGATACGTTATGTTTGCCGCAAAAATTCGTATTGAAAACACCGAACTATTCGACATTCGATAAATGTACATTTTAATAAAAGCCACAGCCATACCACTGAAAAAAAACGATTCAAAGGCCGGTTTGAAAACCGGAAAGCATATAAAAACTATTATAGGTTATGTCATATGCGTATCATCAACGTGTGAACATAAAGCGCAGTTTTTGACTTACATACAAACTCACTTGTGTGTAAAACAATGATGTGGCTTGCGACAGGTACAAATAATGTGATTACAGCTTTAGAAATTTATTTTGGAAAAGGTTTCACTGAACAGTAGCGCCTTCAGCTGTAACCAATCCACAGGCACTTCAGAACGCACTCCTTTGTCCCTCCTTTACTAAAAATAGCTACTAACAAACGAAGCTTCAAAATCGAATAAGTCTTCTTGACATCAGAGGCAACGAACGAAGAACGTGCAAAAGCAGTGTTGGAAGATAGTGAAGCTTCACGTCTTGTCATTTCTCTAACTATCCCTTTCCTCTAGTTCCAGCAGACTGCTGAGTCATATCCTGAGTGAGATATTTTTCAATTTATGTAGATTTTGTTTTTCTCATCTCTTATTGGTATTATTTTTGGATTTTTAATCCGTAAAGAAAATGTAAGGACAGCAGAATTACTTTTACTAATAGATACGTAATAGAAAATAAGGGGATCTTGTGGTCAAATAATTTAAAATGGTAAGAGAAAATTATGAAATGATTCAATCTGAGAGCCAACAATACTTGTTCCTGTTCAGGTTTGAGTTTATCTTTTAGTCAATCGAAGACGTCACGGTGCTGAATCTACTGCTGTCGGTTGTTAATTGATATGCAGATACAGTTTTGTAGTTCATATAAATATAATATAAATATGTTGTTCTATAAATATGATAGATAATGGGAATTCCATTATTATTCTGGGTGTGATCCCCTCTAACCTCTCCTAGGTATGGGAAGCATTCTGGGGGAACATATCCATTAGTTAGGCAAAGCATTATGTACCTTGCGTCACTATAATATGGTGCCGTTATTAGATTATTATTGTCGCAAGCACTGCTTTTCAGGATGTGCTTCCTTATTAGCTGGATAATAAAATTGTCAATTCTTATAATTGCCACTGTATTGCATCTTCTTTCAAATATGCGATATTTTTCCATTTAAGCTGGAGAGATATTGAACCATATTGGGCATCCATATGTCAATATTGGCCTAATAATTGCTTTATATTGAGATATTTTGGCCCCCGATTGTATAATTTTTGGCATAAATTTGCTTTTTATAAATAAAAAAATGCGCTTTTGGTCTTGTTCAGTGGAATATTAAATGTGTTTGTTGAAATACAGAAATTTATCCAAGTTTACTCCCAGGTATGTACGATATCCTTTTTTGGGATTCTCACATACAAATATGTTTCCAATTCCTTTTGATGTCGCTGTTACATTTAATGACAGGAGGTCGAAAAAAATAGTTTATTTTCAGGTGCCAATCTCTTGCATATTTTTCGACGTGCCTGATGTGCTTACATGTTGTAAGTTTCCGTTTATTTTTTCAATCTTATCATCGGCGTGATATATTATTAAGTCTATCAAAGATTATTAAAGCGATTATGTTCTCGATTTTCCGCACCAAATTGCAAAGCTTGAAGTTAAAAAGTGCAGGTGAATTTATCATTCCAAACATTGTCAAATGCTTTTTCAAAATCCATTTAATAAAATCAGGTTCATATTTTTCTATTCCAATTCCAATACACATTAGACACTAATAAATGAATTGTGTGCGTAGCTGAGTGGTTAAATTTAAAATTGAACTGTCTTTCAGTGTCAAGATTATGCTTATCGCAAAATGTTAACAGATTAATGTGGACGCAAGCTTCAAAAACTTCAGTGATGTTCGGCAAGAGACTTATAGGTCGCAAGTTCTTCAGTATTCGTGAGTCTTTGTTCTTTTTAGGGATTAGCACTGCTTTCGCAATTTTCTTGGAAAATTAATCATTTAAGCAAACAGATTCATATCTCGTTGCGGTAAATCTGTTCATTTTCTTGGTTTTAATTTTATTTTGATACATTCCAAAATCAAGTAGTTGTTTCTTGTATCCCTGTCGTCTCGTTGTACATTCATGCCAAACCACAAGCAAACTTTTAATTTTGTTCAAAAATTGTTAATCAAAATATGGTTTGCTGTACAGTGTAATTCAAATTGGTTTAATTTATTGATTTTATTTATATCCTATTTTGGCGCTGATAATTTACTTTCTGCCTGATGGTAAATTCATTTTTCGAAGGAGCTATATTTGCTACATTGCTACACATATTTTTTAAAAATACATTTTTCTTTGGGTCACCCTTTATTATTAAGAAAATGCAGCCATACTATATTTCACATGACGGGCATGGAATAATATTTAATTTTGGCTTTTTGTATACCATGTACATGTGTTATGTTGTGCGTATCCCATAAGCCGTGTGTAAAAACCACTCGAGTGAGGAGTTTTAAGCAGATTGCTTGGTCTGGTAGTGGTGAGCACTTTGAATTGAAGTATTAGGGGCGGTTTCTCTTATTTGATTTATTATTCCGAAATGCAAACTCTGAATAGAATGCGAAACTTTTAGTACGAACAAATACAATGTGTTTTAAGTGCACAAGTAGTTGATTTTCTTTAAAAAAAAACTTTTGATTACTGGAGTAGCGTATGAATCATGGACTTTCGGTTTTAAAGCCAACGACTTAATACTGCAGCCAACAGCCCTCTCTAACTGCAATTAAGGAATATATTTTGACATTTTCTTTGTTCACTAGGTTGTTGTAAATATGGGATGGTGAATCTATACAATTCTCGTATTCTATTTACAATAAGTGATAACCACACGCCGGACAAGCACAAGGATGCAGAAGAAGAAGCTGTAGGTGCTTTCAAAAACAGCATGCTGTTCCATTCCGCTAGTGCTTGTCAGTGTAATTACAATTTTTTAATGTACTTTGGTTCTTAGTAATTACGGCATGTCTTTTGACTTCTAGGAATTTCCGAACTTTAACTCAATTAATGAAAGTTGAATTTTTGTTTTTATACAAAAGTTTTGCATTTTTTATCCAGGCAGCTGTACCTGTGTCTACAACGTTCACATGTTCAAATGTCAACTGTTTGAAGTCACTTAAATGTCTAAATAATTTTAAATATTTAACTCAAAAATATCTACACTTGCAAATCCGCCTGAGAGATTTGTTTTTTCATATTCAATTTATTAACTCGTACACGTTTCTTGTTTTTTTCTCATTGTTGTCGTTGTTACCTTTATGCAACTCACACGGTCAAACTTTCACTGAAATAGTGTTTTTTTTTTTAATTTAATTTAATTTTTAGTTGTATGCAGTCACCACCATTAAGTAAGAAAAATGATGGTGGGGTTACCGTAATAAAAAAAATTCAACTACTTGTATACACACACAGCCACACACACACACACACACATACACACATACACACATACACACATTATGAGCATCTTTTTATTGTATGAGATTTAAACGTACAGACTAACTTTCATAGTAACGTCACATATTAGGTGTTGAAAAAAGAAATTTAAACCTTTTGATTTTCTCCTCCAGTATTGGCTAAAATTGGCATTTCCGTCTTAATGCCATCAAGCACATCAATCATTCGGGATTTCAATTCAGATTTTTCTTTAAAGAGGCGAATTAATTTTTTTTAAGACAAAAAAGAGCCATTTTGTTTATTATTTTACTCCGTGTTTACTACGTGTTCTTTGCTGAGAAGTCGACGCGCGATACAGCAGCGGTTCAGATACCATATTTCATTTATTTTTTGATCAAGACCTCGTGTGACGCCCATATACCTTTTTTGTTGCACAACGTTTAGCTCCAGGATAGTTAAAACACTGCTTTTTCTGTTACGTTATCGACAGCAGACTGTGACTTTTATATAAAAATTATCGGAAAGAAATCCACGAAATAATAATTGGTCACGGTTAGCTTGTACCGTATCGGGGTTGCCTTTTCTAATTTGTCTGGTCTCCATTTCAGTTGCTAATTCAAACAATACTGTCAAGTGATCTCAAACGTGCTTTTGCTGCGAAACACGAACATGTGCGAAATATTAAAGTCATTTATAGGAACAATAGTAGATTTCTGAAATTTGTGAGACCTCACAGTTTATGCATTTTCCCACAGTCCTAAAAACAAACGAAAAAAAAATAATAATAAATTAAAATCATTGAAAAATTATGATGGGACCCGTTTGCTTTCTTATTATTTGTTTGTCTAAATTTTTATAAATTTCATGAACTCACAGAATTTGGTCAATGACCCGCAATTCGTATGAATTTGTGTTATTCACTTACAGCCATGGAAATGTGCGCATACACTCAAACAAATGTATTTTAGTTGAGCTTTCCAAAGGTCTTTAACCAACTGATATGCACATGCACACACCAATTGCACTTCAAGTGGGAAATATAGACTGATTTGAACGATCATTGTTAAATAAAAGTGGCCAGTAGTTTGTGTTTTTAAAACATACAAACATTTAGTATTTGGCAGTGCGATATATTTACATATATGTTTCTTTTTGTACAATTTGTGGTGTTATAATATCCACTTTTCCGGGTGCTGTAAATACAGGTACATACTTATGTATCTTGCTAAATCTTGTGTTATTTTAACGTTTAACACTGACAGTCAGTATAGGATGTCTCCGTAACCTAGTGCATGAGCAGTATTCTAATCAATCTGGAGGTGCGGGTATTTTTTGTGGTATTACAATGGGCCTAAGTGGGGCGTTCTCCTTCGTCGAGGGGCCGCCACATAACCTAACCTAACCAAAAAAGTCCTGCGTTCGAGCACAGTTTCGGACTAAGTCATTAAAACATTTCGCCATTTTTTTTGATGTGCATTAGTGTGTCTTTGTGTGTCAGTTGTTTTCGGAAGGTTTCAGTGGCGACGCCATAGTCACTGGTAACTGAACAGTAACGACTTCAGCTTATACCAATCCACACGCACATCAGAGCGCCCTCCTTCGATCAGAGGCGCTGCAACACTGCTATAAACGAAAAAAAGAAGAGAAACCTTCAAAAACAGTGTTGTAAGATAGTGAAACTTGTCTCTGTATATTCCTTCACCACCTCTCATATCTCTCACTGTCCATTTCCTCTACTTCCATCACAATGCATTGCATTTGAAGGGTTTAATTAATTTAATTTCATTTTAGTTTGGAGCACGCATTATCCCAATGTGCCTCTATTTTTACAGGCATCAGTAGGATTTTTTAAGTTTAAGCAAGTATTTTGTCATCAACGGTGTAGACAGAGGTGTCCTGTCACCACTTACAGCAGCGGAGATAGAGTATATTTTTCACTTATGCACGGGAAGAATAAATTGTCTGATGTTGCAGCCACACATATGCATATGCATATGTAAGATATGAGTGAATGTCCATACATACATGCATACATACCCACATGCATACATACATACATATGTATGTATAGTATATTCGCTCCAGTAAAGTAATTTCCGAAATTTCTTTAGCGTAATTTAATGTAATTTATTTTATTAGCCCCTTGGCAGCTCTTCTCATCGGTCTTTTAACATTTCCAAAAAAAAAATAAGTATAATTGCAAACCGAAGCCCTTAATTTATTTGAAATTGAATAAAAGCGAAGCAAGTTTATGCAGGCTCTTTTCTACAGTTTTAAGAAAAAAAAAAAAATCTTAGGCAGACTTACGGGCAATCCAACAGATTTAAGCAAGAAAAAACATACCCATACCAAAGAAAAGATGAATAAAAAAGACATAAAAAGATTGGCCAGAAAGAAGGCAAAATACGTTAACTACAGACAGTAACAATACACATAGTATTTATTTGTAACTTAAAACTGGATAGAAAGTGAAATTTTTATTTCAATTTCATTGAAAATAATGCAACGTTAACAACAACAACAACAACAACAACCTGTTAAAATGAAAAAAAAAAAAAACCAGATTACGGAACAAGACATCTTTTCAAAATTATACAAAGAACAGCGACAACATTAACAACAGCAACGACAACAATTTTTAAAACTTTCGATCCGACGAACCAGCAAAATTTAAACTTAAACAAAAAACAAAAATACAATGCAACCTTAAACTTGATATTATCTGCAAATATTTTTAGCAAAATTGTTTTGTAAGAGAATAAAAAAGAAATAGATATAAAAGCAACATGGAAATTTCAACTCCTCGTCTGGAGAGACATAACGGTGTTAAAATTTATTACTTTATTCGGAGCTAAACAACAAACACTGTAGCACAGCACATCCCTGTGCAACCAGCCAAAAGCTAAAAAAAAATACCCAGTTGACCATGCATTTCAGTCATCTTTAACAACGGACGCAAAACAATAGAAAATTTTCGAACGAGCCAATATTATATTTATGACAAAAACAAAACAATAAACAATAAAAAGTTTAATGGAATTCTATATACAACAGGAGACGCTGTCGCCCATATTGCTCAAACGACGATTTCCCTTACAATGTCTATAGAAAATCATACATCGTCGTCTACGACAACTTGACAATGCAGCACAAAGCATCGCATGTGGAGGGGTGATCCCCTGAGTGCTGGTCTAAGTTAAAAAAAAAACTTCCCTATTGCTACGTAAGACCACTGTCAGAAGTAGATTATCAATGCAGCGCTCATGTTAAATATCCATGTTAAGTTCGTTGTGTGCGGCATAATATGCCAATAGGGGTAACGACAAGGCAATACCACATCATTGCAGTTTTTCTATTGTCGTGTCCTGCAGGGTTATGAACAGTTCGACATTCCATACGAACTTACACATGTAAATTGCTTTAATTAAAATAGTTTGTTTTCTATTTAACAAATATTTTTTCCCGAGAAATTATTTTATTTACAATACGATGACACCACCGAATTAGAAACGTCTCCAAATTGTATTGCCGTCATCGCCATCTTAATTTTCTCTAAAAGAGTTGCCATGTTTGAATTATTTGTAGATACATATACGACTTTCCGAACGCCACAGTTGTGCTGCAGGCTTTAAAATCCCTGGTTGTGGCTGTGATACTCGTACTATATATTCGGACGGTGGCAGGTGATGGTCATGTAGTGAAAGTGTTTTCATATGCGAGCTGTATATAAGCGTCATCTTTTCTCAGTTTTTTCCTTTTCTTTTTTACTTTTGTTTCTTCGGCCACTTATTCAGTTATTTATTATTATTTTATTAGTGAACTTCGGCTCTGGCATAAAATGATGTTTAAAAAATTTTTACAAAATCAATTAATTAAATTAATTACTAAATTAAAATTTTCGACAAAACACCGTTTAGTAAAATTAATTTAAAAAAATGTTTTTTGATTAAACGAATATTTAACGAACTGGCTAGGAACTCTAATCAGACGAATGGATTTCCTTTCATTTTTGTTTTTTGTTAAAAAAAAATAGAAGCATTTTAGTTGTTAATTAAAATTGTTTCTCTTTAAGTTTGCTTTTATTTGCTTACACTTTTCATTGGCATCTTTTTTTATATGTATTGTGTTTGAACTTAACCGCCATTCAATATCCATTCGGTAAGCATTTTAAAACCTGGTGTCTGGTTGCATGGCTTTTACTTTCATTGAACGAAAAAAAAAAAAATAATAAAAAAAGTAAATAAAAAATGAAGAGAATCGTGTATTACACAATTTTCATTTCATTTTCCCTTCTTTCTTCTTGCTTTTTAGTTTTTACTAAAATTTTATAAAAGAAAAAAAAGTGAAAAAAGCATTCAGCAAACGAATTAAAACTCCAAGAGGTTTTAATCTTTTTGCTTTTTTTTTATTTAATTTAATGTTAATCACCCAGTTAAACCATGATAATCGGTATGAACGATTTAAAACGCCTGCCGCAGAATGAACATTAAAAAGGGTTTGAACAATTCACGCCTGAATGCTCAAATGCTTTAAAAGGCAAAGTATTTTTTGAAGTGCTGCAAATGCCTTTCAAAGCTTTTTTTTCTTTTTACGTAGACTTAGATATTTAACTAAATCAGAGGAATTAGGAATTAATGTTATGCTAAAATGATAGAAAATAATTTCTAATTTGAATGCGGTTTTGTATCACACGTGAGCTCTTCGTATGTTCAGTATGTCTAGCAGAGTTGTGTTGTTCCCAATAGAATCATTCAGTAATATGAATGATTCCGGCTTTTTCATGGCTGAATTATTATTCAGTATTCAGATCAAAGGACTGCTTCATTTGATATATTGCACTACGCTCTACAACCATTTATTCTCAATAAATGAGCCATTTTTAAATGCGAAGAAATGACCTCCTGGCCGTGGTAAATGCCTTCTATTACGTTTCCGAATTGCTATGAATTGAATATGAAGTTAACTCACGGTAATGCAAACGCCACCTTTTGTTTTGTGAACTGAGGCAAAACGAATAACAAAATAAATTTTATTGAAATTGTTGAAACCCCAATTCGCTAATTACATGAAAACGACAGTTCTTTTAGTGCCTTCCTGTAACATTTGGCTTTGTTGTGTCATAAAAGTTGTATTGAATTCAAAAATAAATTGTGCGTATAATAAAAAACGGAAATGTTTAACAACATAGATTTTACACCATTTACGAATCGAGTGCGACAACGTTACACAAATAATGTGGAGGTGGAAGATTGACAACTTGCTCCATAAGCAGAGCAAGAACGAAAACTAAAATTGTAAATGATACAAAATCATTCGATAAGTGTGTTGATGCTAAAATAAAAAGCTTTACATGTTTACACAAGCAAAATGAAAATTCAAACAGCAGTACGCTGTTCGGCTCTCAACGCAACCGCAGCTGGTAAATGCATTTGTGAGCAAGTTAAGTTGAATAGAATGCAGAGTGTGGGTTTTTAAGTGTTCATATAACCTCGAGTTTACTACAGCATGACGTTATAATACTTTGAATATTTTACGCTTAAATACGCTTCGATAAAATAATTCTGACGACGTAATTTCACTTGGTATCCTTCGACTAGCTACATTTAAGTTTATAAAATACTACAAAAAATAATCGTCGTATAATGAATTAACTACTAAATTCTATTCAATCGTTAATAACAAAAGTGGAATAATGTATTTTTCTAATAATATGGGCTCTAAGAGAAATAAAAGCCTTCAGAACAATATAGTAAAGTTTATAAAAACCTACTCGCACGCTACTTCTTCCTATTGCACAAATATATTATTTTCTTTTGCTGCAGTGACGTAACGTAACAAGAGCTGATATGTGAATAAAATTAACGGACCTACGCAATGCCTTCTCCGTTTTTTCTTTTCTGCGACCAGCATTCAGGAATTGACTCCTACACATGCCAAACATTGTGCTGGAACTTTAGGAAAGGGATAGTAGGAGAAACGACAGCAGGTGAAGCTTAATTAATTATTTTACAGCTCTGCTTTCGCATGTTCTCTGTTTTTACACTCGTAGGAGTGCTAAAGCTTCGGTTTAGTAGCCACTTTTATTATTGTTTTACTTCGCCGGTGCTACACAATACCGACGAAGGAGGGCGTCGTTCTGATGTGATTGTGGACTGCTATCAGCTGAAGCCGGTATTGTTTAGTGACCAGTGACTATGCCTTCGATACTGAAACCTTCCGACAACAACTGACACACAAAGACACACTAATGCACATCAGAAAAATGCGAGATGTTTTTTTTTTTTATAATTTTAGTCTGAAACTGGAGTTGAAACGAGATCTGTTTTTGGTTTTGTAGTCAACGTGCGACTACCATCCATCGTGGCCCGTTTATTCAGCAATCAAATTTCCCAAGATTTTGTTCTGCAATATAAAATTTATTATTTTTCGATACACACCAGCAGTTTTTTATTTTGTTTTTTTTTTTTTTTTTGGTGTCGACGGTGTGACAAAATATTGGAAACAATTTTTTTTTTTTAATTCAGAATTCATTTAATTTTGTTCAACTCATCTTTAAAATTGAATTGTAATCGATATTAAACTCTTCTCAATTGAATTAAATTATATATTATCTACAAAAAAAAAAAAAGAAAAACAATATTTACTCTTCTTGCGAAACCTTTATTTCACTATAATTTACTTTTACTGCTGTGTAAATTTAATTTTCTGATGCAATTTTCACAAATAAAGAAAACTTTACTTATTTTCCACAAGCAATAAGTCACACAAAGTGTCACTGTATCGCATTTTTTTATACAGTCACTCAGTGAAGAAAAAGAAAAAGTGGAAAATAATTAATTTTAATAAGACAAATGCAAAAAATACCCGTATACAGCACAAGTTACAACTGGAAGTAGCAAATAAATACAAGCAAATGAAGAAGATATAAAAATAAAAAAAACAAGATGGCTGGCTATTCGAAGAAATATGCTGCAACACTTTCACACGTATTGTTTCTACCGGTTGTATGGCCTAACGCGCCAAAATCAAGCCAAATACGAAGATACACTAGAAAGCCAGCACCAACTCCTTGTAGTTATTGCCTTTATAATGCAGCCTGCTTTTAGAGAAACAAAATCAAATCAAACTAAATTTAATTATGTTTTGCTCTGTGTTATTTTACAATGTAGAATGAGATCTCAAAAATGAATTAATTCAGTTTTTTTTTTACAAAACCAATTAGATATTCACTCAGTTTGTTGCTTGTTGTTAAATAATAGAAAAGTTTGTCAGAGCGTCGTCTACGATGAGAATTATTTTTAACTTGGAGTTGTAATAATGATTCCATCTGATATGCACCACACCCACACACACACACACACACACACTCACACTATGGTCTTTAAAAAAACACAGAATAGATTAACTCAATACCCTACCAAAATTAAAGATTTTTAATAGTGATCTTGGTCAAGTGCAAGTGCGAAAGTATCGGATGCGATGTCTGTTGAAAACTTTGGGTTTGATCAATTGGTTGAAGGGTTATCGAACATTTAGCAGTGATTTTTTTATAATCTCATTTCTTTTGCATTTTTTTTTTCTGGGACCAGTGCTCCCACTTATGCAATGCATCAATTGAAACTAAAGAAAGGGATAATGATGGAGATGACAGATGGCTCAAAGCTTCATTACTTTTACAAGTCTCCTTTTTGCACGTTTTCTTAGTGCAGTGTTGCAGCGTCTTTGTTATCAAGGACGCGCATTTATATTTTGAATCTGTGTTTGGTAGCCATTTTATTAATTATTTTACTTTGCCGATGATGCTGCACAATACCAACGAAGGAGGGAGCTTCGAGCTTTTTAATACAGTCGGATACTGCGCTCGAACCCAGAACCTTGGGTTTTATAGTAAACTTGCTGATTTTCTTGTGCATCGCCACCCTCATGTGGAATTTCCACCATCATACTTTTCTAACTTTTTTGTAGCAATTTTTTTTTTCACCAGTGCTCGGAGGGTGGCTCTACGTAGGCATGTATAGCACTGAAGCTAAGATAATATGTTATTGGTATAAGAATAGAGGGAGTAATGTTTGGGGATATCAGAGTTGAACTTTCCACCATCGATGTTGACTGAGAAGATTTCCGCAGAACAACCATTCCACAGATTGATGGTTCGGCAAAAAAAAAAAACGAATTGCATGCGTAACGCTATTCGCTGCTAAATAGAACTAAATCGAGTTAACACTGTGCAAGAAAACACGCTTGTAATTTTTTTGGCGTTCACCAAATAGTATTGTTAAATTTTTATTATTTTTGTATTGACGTACAGAGATATTTACATATATGTATGTATTTATCATGCAAATTTAGAATATAAAACTAAACCGACTATTAAATACATCAGAATGTGTAGTAGTTTCTTATCCCTCCGTATCTTATTCATCTTATCGAATACTGTGTCATAATATTAATGAACAACTGAACAAAATGAAAGTAGAATGAAACTGAAGTGAAATACACTGTTTATTATGCAACCTGTCTGTCGGTATACAGGATATTGGAAAATATCATATAAATTTCATTAATACTTAAATGCGAACGGAATTGGTGTATTAATATTTGCAACATAATTACAGTATAGTTAGTTTATAACGATCTGCGCGGGACCGAGCAATTTTGTTATAGGCGACGTTAGTTATAAATCGGAGTAAATCGTTTTTTATTGCTAGTTTTCAAATACTTTTTTCAATATTTTCTTTATTTTTTAAAGTTGTTAACATTGTTGACTTTAGAATTTCATTATATTTCACTTTTTTTAAGTTTTAGGGCAAAAAATTAGATAAAAAAGAAAAATTACGTTTTAATTTTCTTAATATGAAATAAATTTTATTATTATTTGCATAACATACACATATACAAAAAGAACTGCCAGATATATTAATCGTATTCCACTTTATAATTAATTGCTTTAAATTAAATAATTATGTTTAATTAAAAAAAAATATTCATCTTTTTCGTGAATATTTTCAGAGCAGAGATTTCGTTATTGTGCACAATGTGACGACCATTAAAATAAAATTCCTTTATTAAGTGATCAGTTATCAAAATCATTAATTTTAAATAAAGGAAAGTCTACTTTAAGGCGTGCGACATAATTCTTTCTCCAGATTAATGATTTACATTTGATTTGAAGAGCACTTTGCTCGCTGTGGTCCAAGTGGTTTGTTTTAAATAAATCGCGAGAAATAACGTTGCATACTTTTATACTGCCACATTTGAAAACTTTCCAACCTGATCGTTTATAGTATGGATGCATTTGAATACTTGTAAACTTAACTCCCTCTTTGTTTGTTTCGATTTAAATCTATTGAATTGCTCTAAAATGTTTTACAACACGTTTGTTGGCAAACAAAAATTTAAGCTTATAATAAGTTAACTTGTTCTTTGTTATTTTTTCAATGAGAGTTTATATATTTTTTTCTGTTATTATTTTTTTTTGGTTTTTTCTGTTCGTATTTTTGGAATGCTCAAAGATTTTTTGGGAGGAGTTTTAATAAAAACTTGGAAGATTTTTTAACTTTATAAAATATAGTTTAAGGTCTGCCGATGAGTTGATATAAGCATCAACGAAGAATATAGAATAGCTTAACCAATAATCGTAATTCATTCTGACTTGCGTTGAATAAATAAAAAGGAATAAGTTTGCAATTTTTATAATTCTCATTTATTCTAAATTAATTGAACTGCATTTCTTTTATTTCTTTGCAGGTGAGTCTTGATCCTCTTCCTTTTGTATTATACTTGTGAAGTTGTAAGTAACCATTGCGATTTCTACTGAAAATACACATGTCACTTGGAGACAGACGGTAATAGTATAAAAACTAAATAAAATAATTAATTAATTAATTAAACAAAAGATTTTTAGCATAGAAGCTTTTTCAATGAATTTATTTGTCGGGTGTTCGAAAAACTAAAGCGCTGGAAATGTACTGATGATCAGAAATGTAGCAACTCACATTGATATAGAAAATTAAGGGATGATTCTCTAAATGAAAATGAAATTGAAAACAAAAATACCCTACGTGAGTTATTTATTATTTAAAGACATCGTTAGATTTGAATAAGTAAAGGAAAAAAATTCCTCGGCTGCAAGGAACTGTTTCGCAAGTCCAATAAACGAAAATGCATGCAAACAAAAAATATCCCAAATTTTTGTCTGGCATATTTAGAAACTTAAAATTATTTATGTCGGTTGATCTCTTTGCTAAAAAATAAGTAATAAACAAACAGCAACTGAAAATATCAAAGCCACAGAAATATAAAAGAAATTCCTTAAAGGAAGCTTTGAAAAAATATTAAGAAGAAAAGTGAATTATATTAAATTCCCAAGTCTGTAATGTCAAAAATTTTGAAAAGTAAAAAAAAAATATTGAAAAAAACACTACCAATAGAAAATCATTTACTCGTGTTATAACGAACAAAACTGCCCGGCCCCGCGGAGTTCATTATAACCGAACTCCACTGTAGTAAAAAACAATGTTTAAATTTTTTTCGAATTTATGAAAACGAAAAATGAAGAACCAAACCAAAAACGCAAATTTAAAAACATGTGTAAATTTGCACTTTCCTGTGACACAACTGTGTATTTTGACGCTTTGAGGTCCTGGGCGTCCATGCTGACCATTTTTATTTTTATGCAGATTTTGTTTATGCATAAGATAACAATTCAAAATAACGTTAGAGATATAGGATACATTTCACTTTACCAATCAGATGTTTTTGTCTAAAATATATTTATTGCTTGCTGTTAATCCAGATCTGAAAGTTTTGTTTCAATATTTCTAACATTTTTCATTTTATATAATTTTTTTTACTTCTCCTGTAAACTTATGAAAAATGACGTTACGGTATTTTGGAATTTAGATGACGATGCGCTCATGTATGTGGGATGAGAGGGTAGAATAGAGGGCAGAACAGTACGTACTAGGTTATACAACACAGGACAGTACCTACTGAGTTGTACAACACTTACGGACAAGAGACAGAAGAAAAAGGAAAAGAAGGTTGATTGAAAATAAGTGGAAGAAAAAAGATGATTCTTTCGGAAGTTGTGAGGAATCAAGTTGTGAAGTGTGCAAGGTCGGACGGACATGGTTCCGAGCATTTGTGAAATCTTTTAAACTTAATCTTACATTTCTTTGTGAAATCTTTTAAACTTAATATTACATTTTTTTGAAATAAATAAATCTTTGAATTCTTGAATTGAACATTTTCCTGAGGATATAAAATCCTCAAGGGTTTAATTTAATCATCGCTACATTTGGGGGCTCGTCCGAAGGCCAGATTTCGCTAATAGGCAAAAGTTTGAAAGAAGAAAAAAGAAGTGTATACAATTTATGTATATAACGTTTTTGAGAACTAAAAGTTGATAAGGAATTTACCTAACGGTATTTAATATAAAACTGCATTTATGTACTAAGTATTGTGTATAAAATATATGTATAACTAAAAGAAGAAAATTGAAACGTTTGATATTGAAACATTCAGAGTTTAAATACAACTCGAAAAAAAAATTATCCGAAAAAGAGAGTTAAAAACCCTTTCCACGAATGTAAGTCAATAAGATAAAAAATAGAAAATGTTAAAATTTTGTGCAAACTTTAAAGAATATGTCTAAAAAAAGAGACGATGAAGAGAGAATAAAAACGCGTTCAAAAATAAAAGAATTGAAACTCCGAGGAAATAGTGATCAAAACAAACAAAATGTTGAAGATAAAAGTGAACACGAAACCGCAATGGAAAATATAGAAATAAAAACAAAGTGCTTAAACAATCAAGTAGAGACAAATTTAATAGAACAAAAACTAATACACGGAAAATACAGTGAATGCATTTTTGTAAACAAAATAGAAAAAGAACCCAGAACAATGTCACAAAAAGAAAATGTTCAAGTAGGTTTTGATCAAGTGGCTGTTGACGGAGCAATTCCAGTGTTTGAAGGCGATAGTGGTATGCCCATTAAAATGTGGATAAAGAACTTTGAAGACAATGCAAGTGCTTATGGTTGGAGTGATACACAAAAATTTGTTTTTGCGCGAAATAAGATGAAAAAATCCGCGGAGTTATTTCTCCAATCAGTATCAGTTTTCGATTTTGGAACTCTAAAGGGGATGTTGATTGATGAATTCCACAGGGAATACTCAAGTGCCGAAATTCATTCGCAGCTGCGCGCCCGCAGAAAACGAGATAGTGAAACAGTACATGAGTACATGTTACATATGCGACGGATTGCTACCTTTGGGGAAGTAGATGAACGTTCAATTATCCGATATATTGTGGACGGTATAAAGGGTAAACGCGAAAATAAATTAAATTTGTATAGTGCTAAAAATTACAAAGAGCTTAGAGAGCAGTACGAAATATATGACAGCGTTTTTCGATGTAGCAGTGAAAGAGAAAACAATTATAAAGTTAACAAAAATACTAACGATACAAAAACCGTATATTGTTTCAATTGCGGATCAAAAAATCATAAACGTAGTGCTTGTCCTTTGGAAGGACCAAAATGTTTTAAGTGTAGCAAAACTGGCCACATAGCGAAAGATTGCAAAAACACAACAACTAACCAAGTGAATTGTACAATGAAAAATACTAGTCTAAAGAAAGTAATAATAAACGGCAAAGAATTTGATTGTTTAATAGACAGTGGCGCGGACATTTCATTAATAAAGGAAAGTATTTTTATTAAGGACTTTGGAAAAGGAATTGAGAATTATAAGCGGGAAATAGTCGGTTTCGGTGGTGCAGTGACAATACCAATTGGCATTATAAGGGTGAATTCCAAGTTTGATGAAATATATTTAAAACATAATCTGGTTGTTGTTCCAGACAATGCCATTGGTCATGACTTTGTTATCGGGTTTGATATCTTAAAAAAATTTCGATATTCTTCGGATGAAAAAGGTTATAAATTTCACTCGTTAATTAAAACCAATGTCGAAAAAGAAATTGAAAAAGTAATGAACATAAGTGTTAACGAAGAATCCAGTGTTGTGGCACCAACCGCCTACAAAAGACAAATCGAAAAAATGAAAAACAATTATTCGCCGGTTCGGGCTGTAACAAATAGTATTAAAATGAAAATCGTGCTAGAAAAAGAAGATCCAATTTATTCATCGCCAAGTCGTTTGCCACCACCAGAACAGAAAATAGTGGAAGAGCAAGTAGAAACATGGCTAAAGCAAGGTATTATTCGTAAATCTGTATCCAATTATTGTAGCCGAGTGGTCTTGGCTGATAAAAAAGACGGTTCGAAAAGGATGTGTATAGATTACAGGCGTATAAATAAAGTTTGTTTCAAGGATCGATTTCCTGTTCCAAATATGGAAGAGTTAGTTGACTGTTTATCGGGTGCGTCAGTATTCAGTGTGCTGGACATTAAAAATGCCTTTCTACATGTTCCAGTTAAAGAGGAGAGCAAAAAGTATACAGCATTTGTAACAAAACAAGGAATATTTGAGTTCAACTATGCACCATTTGGTTTCTGCAACTCACCAGCTGTGTTCATACGTTTTATAAATGCAATTTTCGCCAACTTAGTGAATGATAACATAATGCAAATTTATATGGACGATATCATCGTCTATTCTGCTGATGAAAATACAGGTTTGAATTACTTGCAAAAAGTTTTTTCTGTTGCTGCCGAAAATAATTTGGAAATAAACTGGAAGAAATGTAAGTTTTTACAAAGAAAAGTTGAGTTTTTAGGAATTATTATAGAAGAAGGTAAAGTGACTCCAAGTGAAGAAAAACTGAAAGCAATAAAAAATTTTCCAGAACCACGTAATATTAGGGGAATACAATCCTTTCTCGGTCTTACTGGATTTTTTAGAAAGTTCATAGCAAACTATTCAATAATTGCTAGACCTTTGACAAACCTGCTTAAAAAAGATGTAAAATTTCTAATAAATGATGAAGCTAAAAAATCTATATATAAACTAAAAAATTTGCTGATATGTCAACCAGTATTGAAAATATTTTCGAGAGAAGCAAGAACAGAGTTGCATACAGATGCATCAAAGTTTGGTTTTGGGGCCATACTTGTACAACAATTTGAGGAAAAATGGTATCCCGTTTATTATTATAGTAAAAAAACGTCTGAATCTGAATCAAGATTACACAGCTATAATTTAGAAATCAAAGCAGCGTTTTTAGCTATGAAAAAGTTGCGGCATTATTTATTGGGTATAAAATTTGATTTAGTAACAGATTGTTTAGCGTTTAAACAAACGTACGACAAAAGTGAACTAACACACTCAATTTCAAGATACGTAATGTATATGCAAGACTTTGATTATAGTCTAAAACATCGAAAAGGAGAACGCATGAAACATGTAGATGCACTCAGCAGAAATGCAGTGAATGTCGTTAGCTTAGAATCAGAGTTAAAATGTCGCCTCCGGAAAGCGCAAAGTAGTGATGAAAGCATAAAAACTATTATTGAAGTATTGAAAATTCGTCCATATGACAATTATAAATTACTTGGAGGAGTATTATGTAAATCAGTGGAGGGGCAAGATGTTTTTGTTGTTCCCCGTAACATGGAAAAGGAAATAATAAATAAGGCACATGAGTTGGGGCATTTCAGTGTTGCCAAAACTATCCATCAAGTAAAACAGCAATATTTCATTCCACACATGGAGAGTAAAGTTAAGAGGGTTATACAAAACTGTATAAAATGCATTCTGTTTAATAAAAAGCAAGGGAAACTGGAGGGATTTCTAGAGTGTATAGATAAGGGTGATTTGCCACTATGTACAATCCATGTGGATCACTTGGGTCCCATGGATGCAACTTCTAAGAGGTATAAATACATTTTTGCCATAGTAGATGGGTTTAGTAAATTTGTTTGGATATACCCTACAAAAACGACTGGCGTTGAAGAAGTTATTAATAAACTGGAGAATTGGTGTTCAGTGTTCGGTGATCCACAACGCATAATCAGTGATCGAGGGTCTGCGTTCACTTCGAAAACTTTTGAAGAATTGTGTAAATCTAAAAACATAGAACATATCGTAACTACAACCGGTGTGCCGAGAGGAAACGGTCAAGTTGAACGTGTAAACAGAGTAATAATATCCGTATTATCAAAACTTTCTGCAGAAAAACCTGAAATGTGGTACAAAGAAGTGAATAGCGTACAGAGAGCTTTGAATAGTACCTTGCATAGATCTACAAATCGATCACCGTTTGAACTTATATTTGGCGTAAGAATGAAAAATGAGAGCTGCACAAATATAATTGAAATCCTTAGAAACGAACTTGAGGCTGAATTGGAGGATAAACGACAACAAATGAGACATGAAAGTAAGCAGCAAATACAGAAGATACAAGATGAATACAAGAAAAACTTCGACCGAAAAAGAAAGAAGAATGTAGACTACAAAGAAGGCGACTTAGTAGCAATCAAAAGAACACAGTTTGTTGCCGGTAAAAAGCTATCAAATGAATACCTTGGTCCTTATGAAGTTACAAAAGTTAAAAGGAACGGCCGATACAATGTTCGAAAAGCTGCTTCGTTTGAAGGACCAAATTTAACCGTCACTAGTAATGATCATATGAAGCTATGGTGTTATTCTGAAGTTGATGACGACTGCAGTAACTCCTCCGGGACGGATGATGAGTCGGATGGCCGAATGTGGGATGAGAGGGTAGAATAGAGGGCAGAACAGTACGTACTAGGTTATACAACACAGGACAGTACCTACTGAGTTGTACAACACTTACGGACAAGAGACAGAAGAAAAAGGAAAAGAAGGTTGATTGAAAATAAGTGGAAGAAAAAAGATGATTCTTTCGGAAGTTGTGAGGAATCAAGTTGTGAAGTGTGCAAGGTCGGACGGACATGGTTCCGAGCATTTGTGAAATCTTTTAAACTTAATCTTACATTTCTTTGTGAAATCTTTTAAACTTAATATTACATTTTTTTGAAATAAATAAATCTTTGAATTCTTGAATTGAACATTTTCCTGAGGATATAAAATCCTCAAGGGTTTAATTTAATCATCGCTACATGTATTACGTATGTTTCATATCATTGTCATAACAAAACTGATCTGGCAAGTTATTTGGCCAAATTAATGGGCAATGTTACCTACAAATATAATAATTGTAATGTTCAATGAACAGCTTTGTATGGCATGTAACGAGTAATACGTGGGCTCTTCCACAGCTGACAGACAGTGTGCAGCTGTCGATTCGTTCATCGTTAATATGTAAGATTTCAACAATTTCAGCTGATGATTGATTCGTTGATTATACATATTTTCATATGACTTACTTCACACATTTCATTCCTAAAGAATTGTAACTATTTAACTAAATGTTGCCTTTTTGATTTGATTTGACCAAAAACGTGGAACGTTTTCGCCTTCTTTAAAAATCTAACGTATTTTATTATTTTTCATCTCCAACAAAATAAGAAAAATCTCTTAAAAATGTTATTTTTCTATTTAAATATCATATGAGGAATTTTTGTAAAATATGAGAATAAACTTGCGAAATTTATGCTCATTAGTGTATTTTATGTTTCCACACTTTTGAAAAATACACAGAACCTTTCACGTGAAAAGAAAGTATTTTTTTTTATGTTTAGTCGAACTGTACATACATGAATATGGGTGGGGGGGGGGGAACATGTGTGGTATTGGAAATTTTCGTACAAAGTCTATTTATCAGATTATGGGATTCAAAGTAGTTGAGCTCTGATTTTCCAAAAAATACGTTCCTGTGTAATGGCGGCATGTATCCACAAATTAAAAAAATTGGTGTATTTGGTTTAAAGAGTTGCGGCGAGTCAACATTACAGTTGTCTTTTCCTATTTCATCAGGCGACAGTGAACGCAATGAAAGTTATTTAGGGATTAGAACGTATTTTATTGTGAATCTTATTTTCTTATTTTCTTATTTTTTTGATATGTGAAAAAGATTAAAAGATTTTTGAGCAGAAAAAAAATGACTCTAAATGTGATATTTAGTACTTCTATGCCGCTATGTACAGTCTTTAGTTTTAAAAGTTGGTTTAAGTAAACGAATTATACATTTTGCTGGTTAAACTAATGTTATAACTAAACCTGCAAATAAAAATAATTCCCAACTTGCAAAATGCTTCTAAATTATCATCCCTTCGAACATTCAACAAATGTGGGGTAAAAATATTGAAATCATTTTGAATGCAAATCGTGTCGATGCTTCTGAAGCTTTTCCTTATAAGAAAAATATTTTATGCCGTCTACCAATACCAATAGCAACTGTTAACCCTGAAAGAATTTTTTAACAACGCAAGATCCACAAGAATAAAACGAGAAGCACATTGCATATACCAACAATGAGTAGTATTTTAAACTCCAAGGACATATACATATGTATATGACGTACATATTTTATTGCATTTTGCCTTATATAAAAAAAAACCTTTTAATATTCTATTTTAATCTAAATAAATTTTTACTGAATTTTATACGTATCAATTATACACGGTGGGTCAAAAGTAATCACCCGATGTCTTTTTGCTGTAATTTTATTTAATAAAATCTTTGGATCTGCATGTATGGTCATCAACTTTCGCGGCGGTCACTTAGCCTATATATGATATGGTATGGTATGATATACTGCTTATGGCAGTGCCAAAATTTGTCTTAAAAAAAAAAATACAGCAAAAGAACATCGGGTGATTACTTATGCCCCGGGTAATTACTTTTGGCCCACCCTGTACAAACAAGCAAAAAGGAACAAATTTAAAATTTGAATGTTTTTCTTTTGGAAACTTTTCGTGCATGTTGTTCCGTTCTGCTAGTGTTTGTCAATTTATGTGATTTACAATTTTGTCTTTGATTTAGTTTATTTCTTAGTATGTTACTACCACATGTAATTTTAACTGCCTGCAAAGGTATTAATTATCAGCCTATTTAAAAATTGAATTGGACAGTTGCTAAGCTTGCGATGTAGAATACTGAGCTTCAATAAATATTGGCAGTTTTTCGAGAATTATTTTGTCTTTTGCAGCAGTAAAAATATTTTAGATTTTTCGGGTTTTTTCTTTCTCCAATACACCATTACATTGTCTCTCCGTTACACTATTAGTAATGTCGTCATCGACAGGAGACCCAGTAGTAATCTAGTCCTAGAAATTCACAAAATCATCATATATTCTTTGCTGTCTTCTTGCCTTAAACTGACTCTATCTATATTCTGACTTTGTAGCATTGAAAAATTTTTAACGAATACTTTGTAATATTGTGGGTTTATAGATGAGCATTTTTTTCATCGCTGTTAGAGATTTTGCTATATCTATCGAAATTTCCCTTATTATCATCTTTCTATCCGGCGAACTGTTAGTAAGTGAAGGCTAATTTAGAACTAAAAATTAAAATTAAAATGGTGGCGAAGTTGGTCAGTGTTTTATTTAAAGTGCCATTTTCCGTAAAAAAAAACATTTTTTTGGTGTTTTTTTAATGACTCAATTATTATTATTTTTTGTGTAAATTTTTCTAGTTAATATCTTTTTATTTCTTAGTCGAACAAAATACTTGAAAATAAATTTACTCTGTAAAAGTTTACAACTTAGCAAAGATTGATACTAAATCATTATCATAAGAATTATTCTTTAAGGTATGCCTACAGTTGGGCCAAATATGCACAGACTTGATAAACATTTTAGTTGTTTTCTTTCCGTGAAATTGCTCATATAAATTATATTTACATTAGAAAAATAAATAAGAGCGTTTATTTTTTCTTGTCATTGTAAACCAAAATTTGCATTTTTGGCAGTTCCAAATTATCGGAGTTACAGTTTTTTCTAGAAGAAGGAGTTTCGTTTGAAGAAAAACGAAGATTTTGGTTCTGACTTATTTTTGATCGAAAGCAAATGGATTGCAATCCAACTTGATTGTAATAAATTAATGCATAGAGTGATTTCAAAACATTTATTTAATTAATTTTATCGTAATTTAAGATTTTAAATGTATGTGGTCAAAAAATTAGCGATCACTAATGCGAAAACATCTGACAGCAATTAAATAGATTGCAGTCTTTTACAACTTTGGTGATACTAATAACATTCCCTCTGTAAGTTCGGTTTATGTCTAGACTAAAATTATTTTCTGTTTATAAACGGTTTGTAAATTCAATTCCTATACAAAATAGATTTCATGGAAAAACTCGTATAATTAAGATAAATTGTATATTTTTATTAATAAAACTGTAAATTTATAATTATGTGTAGCAATAATGGAGAGCGAGATCTCATTAAGTAGGTATACCGGTTTAAAAGTTTATTTTTCAAACAAAGCCAATTGTGTTTTCATTCCATTAAAGTGATGGAAAACAATTTAGGAGCTTTTTATTCATATGTATATTCAAACAAATAAACGACCAAGAAACTTTCGTTGTACTTGCATCAATTCTAACTAAAATTTATTTGTTTTATATGCTTTTATTAAAAAAAAATCAAGTGAATCATTTGTTATATAAAGGTATGTTGCATGGTAGCGGCTTTGCAAATCTTAGTTGTATTTTTAAAATTTTTTTCTTTCCCTTCTTTCGAATATGTAGAAGTGAATTTCTTTTCATTTCGAATGAATTCTCAATAGTTTTTTTTTTCGTTTTTTAAATTTCTTTATAGAACAAAAACTGTCGTCGCCAATAGTTTTACAAAAAGTAGTAAAAAGCACCTAAAGTAGAGAAATACTTATGACAAAGAAATCTTTAATTAAATTGTTCTATTAGCAGACGCGAAAAAAATTATAAAGTACAGTCGAACTTCACTATAACGAACTCCGCTACAACGAATTTTTCTCGATAACGAATTATTTTTGAGGACACTGTATTTTGTTGAGATTTTCTTTGCATTTTTTCCCTCAACGATTTTCTCTTAACGTATTTTTATCTGTAAATAATCTTTTTATTAAGATACCACTTCCTTCTGATATGGTAAATAATATCCCTATAACGAATTTCTCAATAGCTGTGAAGACGTTTTTTTTTGAAAATGTGACTTAAAAGCATAATTTTATTTATTTATATAACTTTGTTTGGATATATGCAACATTTAATTTTTTTTTTTAACAACACAAACTACGAAGCTCCTATGCTTATCCGTAGAAACACCCAGGGTCTAGGCGGCAATCGAACCCGCACCTCCATATTGATAAGACTAATGCTCATGCACTAGACTACGGAGGCACACGTAAATAAAAAGCATTACGTACATATTTAAAGAAGACAGCTTCTCTATACCGTACAGATCCAACGTCAGTAGCTAAATCTCATTAATTTTTTCTCATTATTTGTAATTTTATTCAAAGTACTTCGCTCAATTCTAGAGTAAAATGGGCCCGAAATAAATTAATTACTAACGGTATTAAATATTAAGAATTGTTTTAAATGTGTTTTGCAACACGACTAATATTTTCAATACCAATAGAATGTTATTTAGTTAGTTTTCTCAGTAGCCAAATCCATTGACTCGCGCAATCATCGTCCCGATGTGGACTGTGTTTCGTTTTTCTATCGTTTTCCTCGGCACAACAATGTTGCATTTATTTGTAATCGATTTGGCTGCGAATCGCACTACACACTGCAGAGAAAACTCGTTTTTAAGTGGAACAGCACGTATGTAGAATAAACTCCCTGCAGGGGTTCTTCCTTCAAATCGAATGTCCCTCTATACGCCCTCTCAAAACCTCATTTCCTAGTTCCATCATAATGCAGGGTCATCCCCTGACTATCGTTTCATGAAAAAAAAAACAATTGACAGCTCTGATGACATTTTCACTTCTGTACGCGGCGGCAAATATGTGTAGAAAGTTTCGTTTGGTGGTATTTAAATAAAATAAATTTTAATTTTGTTCTATGAAGGTCCAAAAGCAGTTGAACGCCGCTCTTATCTGTTAACAACACACATATTAAACTTTGTACAAAATAATGTGTAAAATATGAAAAATATATTAAATGGAATTCACAAAGTGTAAGAAAAAATGTAAGTCAGCTGATTAAAGAAAAACTTTTAAGAAATAAATTTATGTCAATTCATCAGTGAGTTTATTGGGGAGATAAACAGAAAGAATAAGGACATATTTTTTTTAAAAATGTTTTGATATTTCATTCTCATTTAGAGGAAGCGAAAAAGAGTTAAAGAAGATGACTTCCTTCTCTATAAGCCAAAGGCAATTGAAAAATTGTGGCTCGTTTCTGTAACATGTGAGAAGTTTTCGGATCGAGAAAAATAGAACAATTATTATGGTTGTCGCACAGGGTAATTCATATAAATACAACATACACTTATCAAAAGCATGTAATCCTAAGCTTTCATTCTCACTCATCCTGTATTTCACAGAATTATAATAATTTTTTCAATTCGAAATTTTCTCATCTACATAGAAAAAATTATGGTGGCTTTTTTGACTTAAGGCTGATGTTTTATATAAAATTGGAATTAAATTATGCACTTTTTTAATTGAAGAAAAGTAAAATTTTTTCCAAATTAACTTTTTAATTTATTTTTAGTTAATAATTTATATTAATTAATTTAATCAATTACTTGATTGTGTATTCACCGAAAGTTAACAATAGGAATCGTGAAAGACGTTTGTACTTGCAAATAACGCTTTGACGGTAAATTTCGCTATATTTTGAACAAAATTCACTGAATATATGAACACATCATATGAACACGAACTTTTGAAACACTTGGTTCGCTCTTAAACTTCTGTATGGCGAACCCTAACTGGGAGAGCTGACCTAGAATTAAAAAACTTATGCTATAAACACAACTGGGACGAGCGACGAATTTTTCGCAACGAATATTCGTCGTTGTAAATAAAACACATTTGTGTAAATGAAAATACACACAATATGTACGTTGGACGAAGTACGTCGTGCACAACGAACTTTGCGATAGGTTTATTTCTATTTCTTACGCCGACGAATGACGAATAAATTGGTGCAGAGTGGCCGTTTTCCTTTTACATTTTTTAGTGTATAGTAAATAAATTAACTTTTTGCTTTAAGAATTGTTTTCTTTTTCATTTACAGGACATACATTCAATAACCACTTTTTTAATTATATACAGTATTGTTTTAATTCGTTTTTGTCATTATTTTATCTTCCCATATCAATGTTTTTTTTTTTTGTTGAAATATGGTCACCCGCTAAATGTAAACAACAATGTATTAGAAAATTCTTTAATTAATGAAAATTGGTGGAATTTGATTGAAATAAAAGTTTCTACCATCATGAACATGATGTTTACAATTTTAATAAGGCGCTCAAAACGTAAAATGTTTTTGTTCATGTTTTAACAATTTTTATTTATTTATGTATCTAAATAACATATAATTTTAAATGACATTAACAGCTGTTATTTTCGTTCTAATTGTGTCTTATTCGTCGAATTTACGCAACGAATTCTTGATGATAAGTTCGTCGTGCTGTGCGAAGTTCGTCATTCGTCACAATTGTGTTTATACCATTACTTACGTTGTTCAAACAAATAATATGTAATCCACAACAGAAATATTCATAAAATATAAATAGTCAATAAAAAGAGTAAATTATATGACATTTTTTTTTTACATATTTCAATAATTTAAATAATATTAAAAATAATAATAAAAATAAAAAAGATAACTACTTATTATTCAATTGAGTTTGTTCAATAATTCAATTAGAGAATTGTTTAATGCTTGTTTAATTAATTATATTAATTCATTTTCAATTCACACTTTGTTTAATTTTTTATATTTTTTTAGTTATATATTTAATCAAAACGAAAAATTTCGATAATTTTCAATTATTATAATTTCGATAATTGGTATGATAATTTCGGTGATTGTTTCTCTCATTTTGGTAATTAAAACCATTTTTTAATTTTTTCTGTATGCCTGACCAAAAAAACATGGCACAGATCGGTTGTGTCTTGTCTACTGAACATTTTCGTCGACTTTTATTAAAAAGAAAATAAATTATGAAGAAGGGGAAACAGCTGCTGTCACTGGAGAGAAGTTATGCGCGGCTTAAGATCGTCTGACAGCCGAAAAAAATTATAAGAAAATTCGTATATTTATTGAATAAAATGCAACGGTTTTGATATTTTTCCGTTGCTTTTAAGAAGCGACAACTAGTCGATCTAAATTATGTTTTGTTTTCTTTTTAATTGGCATTTTTCAATTCTAACTAACTAACACTGACACTAACTAACACTAATAAACAGACGCTTGACTATGGGAGCTCAGCAATTTGGCATAGGGTTCTGTTGTTTATTCGATTTGTTGAAGTTGGTGCAACTCCATACAAGGTGGCAGCGAAAGCATTTTTTGCATTACAATACAACAACAACAATGGCAAAGCACGGCATGGCATAGAAATTAAATTTCTTTATTTGTTCTTGACACTTCACTTTGCAGTTGTAGTTGTAGAGCGTATAAGGCTTTTGAACATTCTATTATTATTTTTTTTTTCTTGAGGGAGCTGTCAAGTGAAAACAGTTTTTAGTGTTTGTTAATGCCGTCAATATACATACATAAATAGCGCAACGAAATTTTCGTTTTAGTGAGAAAATCAAGGTGGGGAGTAAAAAACAAACACGATATGAATCAGTTCAATACTTTGAGTATTTTACGACCAAAATCTGGTTCTGCTCTGTTGTGGAGGCAACAAAACAAAAAAAAAATTTGTTAAATTGTAATTTTTCGTTGGTATTACGAAACAAAAGATCATGAAACATTTAAAGGGCATACTGACCCTGCCTAAACAAAATAACTTTCGCTTTTTTCCTACTTTTCACCAATACGTTATAAGTTTAGCTTTGACGTTGATGTTGATGTATGTATGTGAATGAGAATACGTGTGAAATTTATACGTGTCATTTAATGATTAGTTTATGGATAAGAAAATACAATAAAATATACACTCATGCATGCGTTGTTTAAGTTTAGTATAATTGATTGAAATATTTTAGTAGGTGAAGCAGCAAAGGCCAGAAGAATCAGAAAGACTTCAATTTTATAAAAAGGGGAAACTAATTAAGACACATTTATGTTATAATATCACGTGGCATTTATTCATTGCAGGCATGGTTGTGTAGGGTGCTTTCAAATACAAATCATTTTCACTTTACACGAATTTACGAATTAAAATATTAAGCTTACTCGCCTTGCGACTGAGAAAAAAGAAAATAATTCAAGATATTAAATGTAATACGAGTATTAACCCATTAGCAGTTATGGCCAAAAAACTAGCATTATCAGTAAATGTTGCTTAAAGTGATTCCTTGTATTTACGTGCAGTTTGGGCCAGTTATGCCGTCTTTCAATTCCTGAATTTTTCGATGCAGTAATCGAATTTCGTGAAAATTGCATGAAAGTTTTCACATAAAAATTAAAATTAATCATTCTAGTGTCATTGATGTCTTCACAATTATTGCAAATTGTTAGATTTATAATTGCTATTTCAAAAAAATGCTAGAATTTCGAATAAATATTTTCAAAATTTTGGCATTCTTTTTTTCAGAAATTGTCAAAAATTCAAACACATGAAGGAAAGCCGCAATGCATTCATTCTTTGTCACGAAATTTATTTCCCTGCCGCTTTCAATAATACTTTCGAGAGTGTAATTGTTTCTTATGTTTCCAGAGGAAGAAATAAACACTGTTGTTACTGTTCACACATATTTAATTTAGTCAATTTAGCTTAGACTATTAGCATTTCACAGCTGCTCATCTTTTTTTATTTATTAAATTTTTTTTTATTAATTTTTTTTTTGCCATTTGGCTTGCAACTGTAGAGAATATTTTGTTTTCACTGAACAGACTTCGCAGTAAAAATCCATATGGGAATAGTTGCATTTCAAGTTTTACTCAATATTTAGAACAGTTTCGTACTTATTGATCAATAACTTAATTTACATTTTGTATAGAATATTGAGTTCGATAATGGAATTTATTGCAAAAATCTAGAATAGCAAATTTTTGCGACTTTTCGCATCGACAGCCTGGCGCACGATGCCGAAAGAATTTTTTCATTCGTACAAATCCATTTAAACCAAAAACAAATTCTAAACTATTATTTTTGATTTGAATGTAGCTGAACGAACAAAAAATTTCTTTCGATATCGTAGGCCTGGCAGTAAAACTTTTTATTTAAACAAACAAGAAATTTTCATGAAAGACGTTTATTTCATTCAAATTTTCATTTGTATTTTGTAAATGCACAGAAATTTCAAAATTTACTTTCATGTGTAAAGGTACCGTAAAAGCCGGTCTGAAAGTACCAAAAAAAAAAATATTCGAGGTCTCTAGATTATTAGATATTTCTTATATGCATTTGCATTTTTAATATACAATAGCCCAACTCACAATCTTGTGCATATGGTGTTGCATCATTGCATTTGCAAAAAGGTATAGCATATTTTTGCTCTACAGTAACAAAATACACAGCAATGCTAAAAATATGCTATACCTTTTTGCAAATGCAATGATGCAACACCATATGCACAAGATTGTGAGTTGGGCTAATATGTTTTTCTACATAGAATTTCATGTGTAAATATATTTATTATTATTATTTAAGTTTGGGAACATATTTTTGCATCCTAGATAAACACGTGTGTCGAATATTCTATTAGTGCTTGTTAGTTCCTGTACACGCATAGTGTGTTGTCTTTTTCCAACCTGAGTAAACAGCAGGTTAGATAACTAAAGCAATGCTTGTTATCGCACTTTCACATTTTTCAGTTGGCTATGCCGTTATTTTTGATTTGAAATTTGTTCTGTGTTTTTTAATTTGAAGCAGTGAATATTAAAAAAAGCACATCAATTGCAAAGCGGCTGCCTTCTTTCATACATCTCTGTACACCACCGTTATTTGTATTTGCATTTTAACCATATACATATGTATATGTATGTGTGTTACATCCGTACATACGTGCACCTTTATAGCTTTTCTGTATCATAAATCAGAAGAAACCTCATTCGCTTAATCTCGTTAATTGATGTTACAAAGATGCTGCTGGTTACTGCTTCCACATATCTTCTCGACTCTGTTCTGCTCTATTGCTGCTGCTTTAAATGTTCGTCTTGTTCGCGCTTATTCACATGTACGTATGAACATGGATTTACGTTGTTAAAGTCATTTGAAACTAAACAGAGTTTTAAACGGCTTTATGATAACATTTGTATTCGTTTTGTTATAAACAAGTTAAAATGCGTTGAAACATTTACGTTGTTTTATCTGACTATTTGAACTAAACTGGGTCAACAGTTTTGGGAAAATAAACGCAAACACAACCATACTGAACTCAATTATGCATTTGGATGAAATACAGCACGGCCACGGCCGACATGCTGTTCTGTATAAAGCCGGTTGTAGTAATTTAATTTCCATAATATGGCATCAGAATTAAAAAAGTAAAATCTTTTCTTAAGCAGGGAGTTTGAAATTGAAAAATTTTGCATTGTACGAAAAACATACAACTTTTTTCTTTGGCAAATCCTTGCAGAAGGACAGAAATTTGCTTGCACCTTTCCGTTCTACTGGCATGCTGATATTTTAAAGTATTATAATTTATTTAAGTAGCAATTGTGAGTAAATGCGAAATTAACTCTTTTTGAGCAAAATTGGGGATTCGTCTTATTTCTGTAATTCAAAATATTTTAAAAAAACATTGATTTCCCATTCGGATTTCTCGCAGTAATGTTAAAAGTGAAATACATTTATTTATTTTCATTAATAATTAAAATTATTTAATTATTAAGTACACAATTGATTTTAATCAAGTGTATATTTGGCCCATTATTATCAGCATACAAGATTTTTCCTATTAAAATTCTGTGTTTTCTCGGACAAAAACTTGGCCAAGAGATTTTCATTGGATTTTTGGTAGGGCGCTTCATTGTTACCATCAAATAAATGATATCAGTTGGTGCAAAGTAAAGTTGCGGCACCCCTGATGTTAAATTGCACGATATTATTTTTAAACCAAGGCCAGCCATTTCATTTGTTGTTTTACTTCGCAGACATTTTATTGCACAAATACCAATGCAGCACAAAAGACTCAGAATAAAACTCGAATCCGAATGTCGTATAAACAAAAAGCATTCATGAATCAAAATCGACGGCGTATGATAGATCTTATCGCGGGCCTACTGTCGGTACATTTCCG
This sequence comes from Dexiosoma caninum, assembly GCA_963924685.1. Taxonomy (NCBI): domain Eukaryota; kingdom Metazoa; phylum Arthropoda; class Insecta; order Diptera; family Tachinidae; genus Dexiosoma; species Dexiosoma caninum. The sequence continues at coordinate 128,674,079 of OZ004725.1, read as the reverse complement.
AATATCCTACCCGTATATCTCGTAGTACCAACCTCCTTATCGGTGGAATCTCACCCTGCATCACACTGCACCCATCGTCCATCCTAAAACTGACTCTCTCGAGGAATAACATTCCCACATCTCACTCCCTTGTCCGACTTTGATCGGATCGTGATACGTCAAGCACCCTTTGAAATCATCATCATATATAGACAATAAATTACTTATTGTGAGTAGAATTTTAAAATGTGATTACTTTTTCATATGACAAATTGGTACTCATTCGTAGTAGGCTGCACGTAAAAATGATTGTTAAAATTAAAACTGTGTTTCTCATATTTTAGACACACGTTAAAAAAATTTCAAATTTTATCATTCTCAGTTTTGTTGCTCTTTAATGAAATAAAAACTCACGAAATAATTTAATTGAAATGCAAAGTAATTAATTTTTATTTGAAATATTACATAAAACAAAGAGAAAAAAAAATTATGATGAAAAAGACTTTCAAATGTTCCAACTGATTATGGTTGAATGGGGCAGAAAAAGGATAAAGTTTGCGGTTAAACAACAATTTCATTTAGAAAAAAAAGTTTTAAATAATTTAGACACAGTTTCAGACGACACAGGAAAAGAATTCGAAATAGAAAACATGAAAAATGAAAAATGAAGTGTTTAAGAAAAAAATGAGAATTTTTTAGTTCAGCAAAGCGTACGTAAGAGAAGAATGCAGGCTGGTAACTGTAATGAATTTCTCAAAGTTGGCTCTAAAGGCACTGACAGTTTCATGAATTGATTTAAAGAAAAATATGGCTTGAAGATGTCAAAGGAAAAGTTGAGGCAAAAGTAAATATGAATAGAAAAAGCTGAGTACAGTTAGTAAGAAGAATGATTTGCGAGAGAAAATGATACTTGAGGGGAAGGAAGGTAAACAGCTCAAACAACACAACAACGCATGCTCTTGTTAAGTTATAAAAAAGAAAATAATTAAAAATTTAAATGACAATTTGTTTTTGATATGATGCTTAGTTTGATATTGTAAATCTTTTGAATGTTTAACTTTTGTTGGCGACAGAGAAAAGCGAAAGAGAAAAGAAGAAATGAATGAAAGTGGCTGTTGGTGTTGAAATGACGGCCCAAATAGAGTTATTTTTAAAAGTGTTAATGAATTCTTCAGAGTTAATACAATAGACGGTTTAATTTTATTATAAATGAAATGAAATAAAGAGATTTTGTATGGCTTAGTTTTTGTTTTTGTTCTTTTTTTTCCAGAAAATTCATGAGTTTGTATTTTTTCGTTTCTTTCTTCAAATGTTTTCAAATGGTTTGCTCGAAGGGAGAATGTGTGTTGGGAGAGTTAAGAGGGAAAGAATAAAGTAGTCCACAGAAATAGATAAACAGATAAAGATAAATACATTTAAAGATAAAAGTGTAAAAAATTCAATAGAAAATGATTTAACGTGGTCCTTACACAATATGCTTGACTAGTATTCATGCATTTTGTGAATTCGTTTAAGTATTTGACTGAACAATTTAAGAAAAATTAAATTTAATTTTTCTTAAATATAATTTTATGGTGTTTTCTTTGTTGCGCAAAAATTTTACATATTTTTCTTTTTCTTTATTTTTTTTTTCTGAATTATCCTTTGCAAGTGAAAATTGATTTTTTCTTGTCTTGTGTCTTGTGCGTATAAAGACAAATGAAACACCATTAATCTAACATAATTGTGTATGAGACGTTTAAATCAATTTAGAACTTGAAAATCTACTAATGAATACTTTCTTGGAAGTACAAATTTTCAACAAAATTTCTCAAAGTGTTTTTTTCTCTTGTAAATAAAGTCACAGTTAAAATTATTTTTTGCTTTGATGCTGCAATAAATTAAAATATTAATAATAATAATAAATAAATATAAATAAATTATTAATATTAAATAAATTATTCCGTTTTGTTTGTTAAATTTTCGTAAGGATTCCTAGAAAACAACGTTCGATTTGATTTGTTAAAAATATTATAATTTGTTTAACCTAAATGATACTTATGTGATAGTAGCAAACGGCTCTCAGGAATGGCTTATCGTCTAGCTTGCTTGTAGCCAGAGTAAGCAACACTTTGGGCAACGGGAGCGCTGTAGGAGCCATGAGTATCCCAGCCAGAGCCGCCACCAGAGGACCAGCCACCACCACCACCACCAGAAGGCCAACCAGATGAACCAGATGCTGCGGAGGAGCTCTTTCCGCCAAACAAACCGCCGAGACCTCCCAAAAAACCACCAGATCCGCCACCCATATGGCTTAAACCACTGCTGGCACCAGCTGCCACGGCCATGATGAAAGCAATTACAGACACCACGAGCGCTTTCTTAGCCAAGAAGAACAAACCAATGATAGAACCAATGGCCAAAACAGCCAGCTTAGCACCAACACCCATCAGTAAAGGCATCAATTTTTTCATCAACTTCTTCTTTTTGCCACGGGATTCGACAACCAATTCACGTAGATCCGCTTTAATGTCATCGGGAATAGCACGAGCTACAGACCGGGCAGCATTTGCGAAATTAAATTTCAAAGAACGCTCAGTAAAGAAGTTCTTAGCATGGCTTAGCAAGTAATTGCCTATTTCGGAATTGCGGGCGTCAACGGTCGCAGCGGCTTCAACAGCACTTACGTTTTCATCCAAAGCTTTGCTTTGACGGCCTTCATTGTCTTTGATTATGGAAACACCACCGAACAATTCAATTTGAGGATTTTCGAAGACCAATCTGGCTTTACGGAAAACCTAAAACAGAGATGCAAAATAGTAGAAAAATAAATTAATCAATTGAATTTTAAACATTTTGTTCTTAATAAATATCTGGTGCAAAATTACAATGATAATAATTTTGTATTTGCTTTATTTATGAATTTATAAATAAATAAAATGCACATGCGATTGAAAACTTTTCTTCATTTGGCGACCTGTCCCAGTAAATGCGAACAACAATTGAATAGCAAAACCAATTTTATTTAAAATTTTTTATTACATTTAAATGGTAGAACGAAATTTTCATACTTTTTGTTTTTAATACAATTGGGAAAATGGACAATTTTTGATTCCATTTCATCAGTTACTACAATCAAAGAAGACAGTAAAATTAAAACAAGAAAACACAATTCTCCCATACGGTTTGAAAGGATTCGAAATCGAGCCCGTTTAAATAATCTTCAATGACTTATCAAAAGACAAAGGAAAATAAACAAAAGATGTACTAAAAAGTAAATCTGTGAATTGAGGTTGCAAATATTGTAGAGGTAGAGATTATAAACGTGGAAACTTAAATTTTCAATGACTGGGAAACATATGTTTTCTGTATTTGGCTCATTTTGCCCTTATTCCATATATGTACATACATATGTATGAATACCTGTATTTTTGAATTTTATGTTTCACGCAGATTTCTGAAAATTTTTACAATAAATCAACACTTGAGTGTAATTAGGTGGAAAGTAAATATAATCCAAAATTTATTAGGGTTTAAAGAACAGAACGAAAAAAATGTTGCACATCAAATTATTATAATTTTGGCAACATTTTACCGAATTAATGGCTTTTAAACATGAGGTAATAATAAGTAATATTAAAAAAATTTTTCAAGTTTTCATAAAATTTTGGAAAGCAATAACAATTCGGGAATTATATAGTTTTAATATATAACGGAAAGAAATATCAGAAATACGTTTGGAAAATTGTAGCAAAAATTTCAGAAAGAAAATTAATTTTCATTTCAGTTCATTAGAAATCGAATGAAATTTCAATATATTTAAACTTGTTTCAAAATTTCCATCGATATGGCATGCCGTAATAAGCATTCTGTTTTTCAAATTTTGATCGATAACTTTCTGTTTGTACAGAAAACGGAGAAATTTTTCCTTCTACAATTGCAGTTTTAATGTTATTTTCGTTATAAATTGTCGAAGAAATTTTTTTTTGTTTTCTAGAAACAGGTTGTGAATTTGTAAAAAAAAAAAACTTCGAGCAAAGATAGAGAAAACGAAGATTGCGCATTATTTTGATTATTAAATCAGTAAAACTTTCACTTCCATTGTGTAAACACGATGTTTTTTTTGCATGGCCATAACAAGTCTTATTGTGGCATGATCTCTTTTATAAAATGCCCAGTGTGCTGTTACCAAGATTATGAAATATTGCATGTAACATTTTAAAACCTGCTGTCTTTTTTCATAGTTTAATCACTTTTCTTGCAAAATAAAAAAATGATGTAATCCAATCAGAAATTTCACTGTTTATTAATTTAAATGTAAATATCCTTGTTACGCCATTACGTTTCAAGAAATGTCACTTGTTGCTCGTCTTCTTTTTTAAGTTGTTGTTTTTTTTTAATAGTATTGCTTATGTAACTCTTCAGTCTTATTATTTTAAGTCTCTTTTATTTTAAATAAAAAATTTAGCCAAGTTTTCACTTTTCCATTGTTGTCTTTGTTCATATTTTTTTTTAGTTATGTAATCCTTAATGTTTTTTTTCTTTAATTTATATTTTTATTCTTTGTATTTGAGTTGTCGTACCATTAATTGTAAACACGAAATTGAATCAGCTTCCAAGCAGTTGCTAAAAGCACTGGTTGTTTGTTCAACACTGTTATCCTTGCTGGCGGCTGCAGGATTGGCAAGGCTGCCAGTAGCTAAGAGAATCACACACGTTGTTGCAAGAAAATATTTCATTTTTTTTCTGTATTTGATTGTGTGTTTTCTATTTTAATTTCAATAAATTTTTAATAAATTTATTTTCAACAAATAAAGTTTCGTAAATATTTTTTCTATTTATATCTTATTTAAAAGTCTTTTTTTTTCAAAAAAAAAACACCACCGAATTCACTATGTGTTCATTCGAATGGAACAAGCTGAAGTTTGATAAATTTTCGACGATGTCAGGCGGTTTTTAAGCAGTCTCCAACAATCAACAAAAATCTTATAATTATGCAAAACCTATAAAAGAAAGAAAGAAAAAATAAGTAAATAAATAAATAATAATAATACAACAACGACCCAAAGATAAACCAATTTTTGCTGCTGTTGGCTGGCTGGCTGGCACTGCCATTGCCATTGCCATTGCCCATGATCATCAACAGCAACAGCAATCGTGGTAGATGATATTTGCTCTCGATCATGGAGTTAAAGGTATAGTAATAATAATAAAAGTATTGCTGAGGCCAACAACAATAACGGCAGCTTGTACGTTACTACCTACTACATGTCATTAGTAAGAAAAATTTACAAAAACAATAAAAAATCTCAGAAAACTTGCCCCGCTGCAGCCCCACACGCACTCTCACATTAACCTGGTAAAATGTTCAACAAAATCTGTTAAAGAGTGTCAATAAATACTGCACTACCTCTTTCCCCAAGTTGAAGAAAAAAGACGCTTTTCATATGAATATGTACTCGTCCATACATACATACACACAAACATATTCATCTCTACATAATTCGCTACATATTGTATGAATAAAAGATAAATGTAAAACGTACAGAGGCATTGTAGAAACAGCTCGAAGAATTTCTTTCAAAATAACATTTCATTTACACACAGATACTCCAGCGTGTCCGTAAATGTGCTTCACACACATACTGAAATCAATGCTCTTACGAGTCTTTTTTCTTAAATTTAAGGTTTATTGTTGTTTTTGTTGTAATTTCTTTCCGCATTTCTTTACTCTCCATTTCGTTAACTCTTGTTCATTATCACAGCCATCATCAGTAAACTTTAGAAGCTGCACAATGGGTCGAAAGAAAAAATTTGCTTTTTTTTTGTTCTTTTATATTTGAGTAGCTGAGATGCAAAACTGGTTCGTAACAAAAATTAATGAAATCGAAATAACAATTCAATGCATAACCTTTTCTATGCTTCTATGTATATGACCTATAATTGCAGTTAGTAACAAAACCGGTTTGTTCCATTCACTATACATTTTCAAAACAATCTCGTTGCAACTTACGCAGCAAAACTCGCTGCTTTCAACCTTTTTATGTCAGATGATTGCAGGGATATTAATTGTTGAAATTTTCCTATGGGGTCATTTGCCAAAATTAATATTAAAATTTACAACTGCTGTAGCTCCTGTGGTAAAAGCAGCAGGTTAACTAAGTTTTAGTTTCCAACATTCAACAGCAAATGATCGAAAAAAAACGAAGAGAGGAATGATGACTCTGCAAGCAGAGCTCAATTAAAGAATTAATTCATTTAGCACTAAACCATTCCTGAAATGAGGAATGAAGATTCATAACATTATTCCATACCTTCTTCCCATCTATGTGGGTAGTAAATCTGAAAAGGAAAAGAGAAGAGTGGGAAAATAATAAGAACTTTCAATTTTATGTTTCGACCTTGAACTAACATGATATTGATCATGGCCAGTGTTACCACATGTGATGATTTATTTTATTTTCAAAGTTTTTTGACATGGGAAAAATAATGAAATTTTTTTTAGAAAAAAAAAAGATTTTTGAAAATATGATATTTATTACTTTAAGACTATTAATTGAAGTTCTTGTGCATTAAACCAGCTGGTGAAAGTACTTCTCAATCAAATTGATGTCGAATGGTGAGAATTGAGACACATTTCTGTGCTTTTGCCTGTAAATTTCAAAATAGTTGAAAAAAATTTAACCTCCCTACCAGACTAAAAAATTTTTCACATACCAAAGAAATCTAGCAATTTTAGTCTGATCAGATCATAGTGGCACTTTTTTTTATTATTTCCCTTCCACGACGTTTCATTTGTTAAATACCGACGGAATGGGGGCGCCGCTGTTAGAGTAGACACTTCAGAAAAAATTACGGCTAGACGGTGGATTGAACTCATGGTCTTCTGGCTGTGGAGTTAACGTGCTAATTGTTTCTTTGACTCTTTAGAATGTTAATAGAAATAACGCAAAATAAGTTCCTTGACCTGCATATATATTCATAAGAAATATGTAAAAATATATAATTATACAGTCGTAAAGCAGCTCTGGGCGGAAGAACAGCTAACGCGCCATCGTAATTATTTCTTAAGTGCGGTCAGGTTGACTGATCTGACACAATTATCTGTATCGTCTCACTGTTCTTTGTAGCGTTTTCTTTGCTAACTATCTTGCTATTACCTCAGGCAGAGGTCGTTTACAGTTAGTCATACAACTGTGCGGTTATATTTTGCAATTTTATGTACAAAATATACATGAAATAAATATAATTATACTTGTATATTGTTTGATAAGAATATGTGTGCAGCCCATTGTGCTGCGTGGAAGAAAACACAACGATTGTTTTTTTGCTAATTTACACTCAGTATTTTGTCACTATTAGCACACTCGACAAATGTGCGTCTGCGCTTTATCTGACGTCGCTGCCCTCATTGTCATAATCATAAACCAACGTAAAATAAGTTTACAACAAAAAAATAGTTTCGATTTTATACAAAAATTTCGTTATTTCTTGAATTTCTTTGCTTATTATATACATGCACTTACCCATACAGGCAAACGCATATTGACGTACTTATGTATATATGTATATATGTACATACAAATTTGTAAAGGAAATTCACTCTTGCTGTTATTTAATTCATCTTTCTTGTGTTTTTTTTTTTTTTTTTTTTTATTTAAGAAAGTTTCTCGATAAATTTGATCATCAGTATTTCAAAAAGGTACCCAGAAACAAGCAAAAGGAAAAAATAAAAATTTATTATATAAACAATTTTTTTTGCTGGTTGTTTAAATATTTAAACGCATAAATATGTGCAGAGCTTATGGGCTGGTGTCTGTTTGTTGCTGTTCACCTCTGTATTTCAAGGCCTTTTTGTCTGATTTCTCCAAATACCTTTTTGAATAAAACATTTATTTACACTCTTACAGCATTGTCAGCATCGTCATCATCACCATAAGTCTTATTTTTTTATTTATTGGTATATTTTTAATGTTTAACATTGTCGTTGATTTGTATTTTGAAGTTGGAAACGCACTCGTAATACGTTTCGTGCATCAAGTGTCATGTGATTCAAGTCGGGAATTGCACGCCAGTTTATAAAACTACCCAACTGATTTAATATTTCACTTTACGGGCGTAATCGATGTTGACATGCCGCTAATTTTTTATGGCTCTGAAATTTAAAATTAATTACATTTTTTTAATTTTTTTATTTTTAAGAAAGTTGTGGAGTTTTTCTTGTAAATTACATTTAATAGGAAAATGCCGTAAGTCAACAGATTTTACTAGTGGCAGGAGAGCTAAAATATTAAACGTTCTTTAGAAAACTCGCTATGAGAAAATAATATACAATAAGGAATACAGTAAAACCCTGATAGTCAGAACCTCGCTAATCCGGATTATTGAGTAATTCGGAAAGCATTTTTCTTTTCTTCCGATTTGATTGCAACTTTATACTTTATAATGCAAAAGTTGTACTTTATAATCCGCGTCTCGTCCGAACTGTTGTGTAACGTTAATCTCTATTAATTGTAATTCCAAAAACATTGCTGCAAAATCAGATTAATTTGCTGTTGCATGTTTTTTGATTGGATACATCAATAAAATAATCAGAAGGAAATCGTGTCGACATTAAGTAAAATTTAGTGCTTAACGAATTGTGTGATTTAGCTTTGGAAAAGAGTTTCAACACTACTCGACAAACAAACAAGACTATTTTAGCAAACAAAAATTTAGCTTTAAGATTTTTAGTGTTATTTGCAGAACTTGTAAAAATTAAGGATGTATGTTCTTATTTTTCTAAAAAAAAGGACATACTGGAATTTTTAGATTCTGTGGCTTTGGTAAATCAATACATTTTGCTGTTGTTATACGTAGGCGATATGTATTGCCATCAACTGACATATACCGTTTGACTACCATTTGTTGAGCTCGGCGTCCAACTGGTGTAAAACAAAGTTCAGAATTTTTTCACTCATCATACGACTGTACAGTGTCATCATATTCAATGCTTTTCTCAAGTGTAATGAACTACGGATTGATTTTACTTTACAGTAAAATGTGAAATGTGTTTATGACTGAAACTGGGTTCGAACCCAGAACTTTTTGATTTTGTAGTCAACGTGCAGACTACTTCAGCCATCGCCACCCTCATTTGTGTTTGTGTATGTTTTTTTTGTCGAGTGAGAATCTTTCGAATATTGAGCCTGTGCATTTCTGTGAGTGACTGTCAATGCTCAATATAAGTAGGTGGCCACTTCAAGCCAGAACTTCAATCTAAATCCTATTTTTTTTTGTTGAAGTTGCACCGCTTCTGCTGACTGTTACTATTTATTTCATTTAGGTTTGTGCGATTTATTAATTATTGTTGCCTTATTTTTCGATCAGCCTTTAAGCTTTTATTTCTAATCGATTGTTTTCTTTTTTTTTTTTTGATTGTTTATTTTGTAATTTCTCTTTCATTTCACTTTAATGACTGACGCATTATTTGCACTTTTGCTCAAATTGTTTACTAATGTGTCATAAGTCGGTGGTTTAATGATTTGTGGCAATAACTCAGTTACCACCACCAAACTGATTTGAACTGAAATGAAAGGCAAATTTAAACGGAACATCAACAGCTGCCAAACCCATTAAACACCAAAAAGCAAATGAAAAAAAAATCATTACAAACTGACATTTATTTGGGAGCAGTTAAGTGTCGGTTATGCTTTTAGTTTTATATTTTTTTGATCCTCACTCTCAATACGTGCAGAGATTAGAAAAGTTAGATTTGAATTACGGGAACTTTTAATAATACAAATTATTGCTGAAGTCCAGTCACTGAATGTTTCATAAAATATTTACTTGAAAGCAATTTTTAAGCTCCTCTGGGAAATTTCAGAATGCAAATATTGGATTTGTATCAGCCATGTGGTCATGAAGATCCCAACAGAAAAAAGAATATATTGTCTATTCAGAGATCAGAACGCCGCCTGCATACGTGATTTTTTCTACAAGGAGACCCAAAAGGAGCGAAGGTGTTTGAATTCCTTATAACTTTTTTATTATAATTTTGTTTTATTTTTTTTTGTTTTCAGTATTTTGTAAAGAAGACTTGGGGAATTTAAAATGGAACAGTACACAATTGAACAACGTGCCAAAATCGTTGAACTTTATTTCAGAAGAAAATCATGATTTTATTCATAATTTAATTATGAGCGATGAAATCCATTTCCAATTGAATGGGTTTATTAATAGACAAAAAGGAAATCCAAGAGTAGTGAGAATTACTGCCACTTAACGGTACCGTTTGGTGCGGTGTATAATCGGCCCATATTTTTTTGAAAATTGACACTGCATCACTGGTGTTAGATATCGGACAGTGTTGGATGATCTTCCTTGTGAAAAGCATACATCACTGGTGTGAATACAAAAAGTGTGTACGAAGAAAACATGGTTAAGTTTGCTTGAATAAATTACGTTGTCAATAGCACAATTGCTTTTTGATATTTTCTAAGGCAAGACCCTTTCAGGTGTGGGTTTCTCTTGTTTTTTCTTTGTTGATTTTATAAAATATTTTATTTGCTTAAAACAAAGTGAAATGCTGCTTCGTATTTTTTCGACAGCGATGTTTTTGGTTTATGGCGGGGTTGTTTGGATGCTTTGGGCTGTGATTGTGTGTACGCTCTCGTATACTTCTTAATTTTAAAAGAGATCTGGGGAAGTAAATTTTAAACATTGTAAAGGTCCTCATGAAATTGCTTAACATTGCCGTTTGTGCATTTGAAGTCCGTTTTTAAACTGTTACGCCATTTATCGTCTGACAAATGCGTGAAGAAAGACAAAAGATTAAATTGTTCATTTTATTTGAACAAGTTGTTGTTAGTGATGTGCCAGCACTTGAACTTTAGGAAAGAATGACTGTGAGCTGTTTTATTAAATGCACCACAATAAAAGCCCATTGGGTGTATCGACTCATAAGAAAAATAAATAAATATAAATACCAATTCCCTCGATTTATATACAGTTTTGTCAGAGATCGTATTATAATATGAGTTTTTACAGATGGCGTCTCATTAAACGACTTCAGAATGCCAGGCTTCAAATGTGCTGCTACCCTGTTTTAAGGTCTTCTTAAAGACCTTCGCGGTGTAATTTCGTAGCCAACATGACGGTTATTGGTGCGAAGAAGCTGATTATTTAGGACACTTTGAATCGCGATCTTGTTACGTTCTCAGAGTGGGATCATGAAAATAGATTCGCATGACAGAAAACACTGTGTCAACTGTTGTTATGGATAATAAAGGTGATCCCATCTGATCTCTATATCCGACCAGAAATGCAATACAACTCTCATGTATGGTTTAGTAGTTGTGATTGTTTTTATTGGAGTGTAAAAAGTTTCGATTAAGTACGGATTGAAATATCTGTCAAATGGTCCGTACTTCCTTCATGACATTTTCCATGCGATGACCGATTAGCCGTTGGAATTGTTTCTGCTTTATTCACATTCAAAAATGAGATTTCACAAAAACCCAAAGAAAAAAATCTCACGGCGTTAAATCGTATGATCTTGGTGGCCAGTTGACATCAGATTTTCTAGAGATAATTTGTTTACACTATCGTATTTAATACAACTGATACAATGCGCTTGTATATTAAGAGTTGGACGGAAATATTTTTTCTGTCTGCTTAATACTCTTCCTTTAATATTTTGCCTTTTAGAAATATGTACTATGTTAAAATATCCCTAATTGCGAGATTTTATGGATTATTTGAACAACTTATTTTATTTTGGTATTTGGCTGCGTGGGCTTTTAATTGCATCTGATTTAAAATAAAGAATTATTTATTTCTACATTGAACGTCTCTTTGAAAATGCCCAACTTCTGCACAACTGTGTGCGGACAAACCCAACAAAAAGCAAACTTCAAATATAAAATTATTTTATGCAAAATGACCAAATCATTCTTATTAACGAACACGTCACAGTAGACTTGTATATTCGGGTATAATATTTTCATCATTCATTCTTACCGTCTGCAAGGATTATATCAACATTTTGTATATTTTATTTTGTCTAGCAGGTCCCTAAATTAATTTTTCTTGTACAAATTGAATTTAATATTTCATACGAATTTAATATTTTTTTTGGGAATGTTTCATATTCCATTGACTTTTATTTTGGTTGCCAAGCAAATGTCTTCAAATGCTGTTTGCTTGCATTATTATTATCACCAAGTTGATGCGACGAACAAATAAATACATACAGTGAAAGCCAAACGGGCTGGAAATAGAAAATTATTACTAAACGAATTCTTATAAAAGAAATTTTGTAGAAAAGTTGCACTTTCAGATTAGGCGGAAGGTAAAAATTTATGTTTTTGTTATCGAAATTTATCACTTAAATATATGATTTCCGCCGACGGATATTTTTAGATATTAGAAATTTCTTCACAAAAGATTAACTTGCATTGAGATAAACATTGATTTAATTAAGATTTCTTTTTGCTGGGCAGAAAATTAACTTGAAGATCTTCGAGAAGGAAATCTTAGTTTGTCTGATTACATATTTTATATGAACTTTCTTCAATTAAAAGTTCGTTACTTAAAAAAAATATGAAATAAGAATTTGTGTTCGCATTGGTTTTTGTTTTTTTTTTTTTTTTTTTATCTGGGACCAGCACTCAGGAGATGACTCCTACACATGCGAAGCTTAATTAATTATTTTACAGCTCTGCTTTTGCACGTTCTTTGTTTATACTCGTAGCAGTGCTGAAGCTTCGGTTTAGTAGCCATTTTTATTATTATTTTACTTCGCCGGTGCTACACAATACTGACGAGGGAGGGCCTTCTGATGTGATTCGCCACTGACAACCTTCCGACAACAACTGACACACAAAGACACACTAATGCACATCAGAAAAATGCGAGATGTTTTTTTCTTTTTTATAATTTTAGTGTGAAACTGGGGTTGAACCCAGGTCTGTTTTTGGTTTTGTAGTCAACGTGCAGACTACCATCCATTGTGCCATCGCCACCCTGCTGCTGCTAAGTATTAATTCATGAGAGCCTCCACTGTATACTGCTGTCTAACACCAGCAAATGTTGTAGATGCTGTTTTTTGTCAAAATTATTAATTTTCTTTTATGTTTTGCGTAAAAATTCTCATATTTTATAGCTTAATGGCAATTTTGTGTTAAAATATTTTGACAGTGATTGACAGTTTTCTTGTGCTGGGTAAACAAATATGCAGTATGGGGTTTTTTATTATAGACAAATTAAAGGCAGACTGTCGGTCGTTCTCTTGGCAATCTGCTATACAACGACTAGAAAGAATATAAAGAATATATAAGGGTACTGTTTGCTGATGTTGTTAGCTCGATGACTCAACGGCTCAAAAGACCTGTGCTCAAGCCCTACTCCTGTCATCAAAAATCTGTGCGATGTCGATTACTCTTTATTCAAATCTTCATATATTAGAGCGACCTCTTTCGTCCGTACTTGAGCACTAGAAATGTCTACGAAATAAAAAAATAAACAAAATTGCTCTGCTGTAGCATACAGCGCACACTGTCGTGTAGGCGGCCTAAAAGAAAACAATTGTTTGTAGTAAATCGAAAAAATGATTTATTTTACGCATAACATCCCAATTAAATAAAATCACAAATTTGATTTTATTTTCTTAGGTCAATACGCAACTATTTGAAAATATTGTAAGAACATATACAAATTTAAGCACGTGACAATGGTCGAAGTAGTCTGCACGTTGATTACAAAACGAAAAATTTCCTGTTCAACCCCAGTTTCAGACTCATAAAACAAAGTCGCATTTTTTCTGATGTGCATCTGTGTGTCTTTGTATCAGTTGTTGTCGGAACGTTTCAGTGACGAAGGCGTAGTCACTGGTCACTGAACAGTAACGGCTTCAGCTGTATCCAATCCACAGGTACATCTGAACGCCCTCCTTCGTTGGTATTGTGTAGCACCGGCAAAGTAAAATAATATTAAAAATGGCTACTGAAACAAAGCTTCGAAATTTAATACGTCTTCTTGACATCAGAGACGCTTCAATACTGCTATAAAACAAATAACGTGCAAAAGCAGTGTTGTAAGATAATGAAGCTTCACCTCCTATCATTTCTCCAAAAAGAAAAAACATTTTGTTATTCGTTTTAAATCTATTTAATTTTGCTTAACCTTACCAACATATATAAATAATTTTAATTAATTTCGCGTTGAATAAATAAAAAAAATAAAAAAAATTGTTACATAATTTTTCTTGAGTGAACGTCTTTCGGTGACGTTATCTAAAACATTCAAATTACTTTGATCTCTGCGTAAATGACGAAAAATGTTTTCCGTTGTCTAGTAATCAACAGTAATTTCCAGGGTAGAGATGGCGATGGCAGTTTTTGTCGTAGTATTTCAGTGGTGAAGGCATAATCACTGCTCACTGAACAGTGCCAGCTTCAGATGATGCAAAACATAAAACAAAAAAAAAGTGCGAAAGGCGAGTTGTACATATAATGTAATTTCCCTCTGACCATCTCTTTGACACTTGTCGTCTCTATCACTATTCCTTTCCTATAGAAGTACAACTTAATAGTAGGAAGCGATCTTTGCCTGAGTGTTACTTGTCTTTCTTAAAAAAAAAGTTTTTTCTTATGTGACCCACTGTGTTTGGTAAATGTTAATTAAAAGATTAAGATTTATTAATGCAAAAAAAAAACTCTTCAAGTTATCGTCAACAAAACAATCGATAATCGATAGATTTGTCCCAAAAATTATGTAATTCACTTTTACATTTTTTATAATTGCGTTCACTAGTTGCCGTCGAACAATATAGTCATCATAATTTATTCAATACAAATTCACACAATTAAGCTTTTGTTTCCTCTTGGTTGCATTATTTCTACACTGTTTGATAACTTTCTCAAAAAAAAAAAAAAAAAAAAAAAAAAAGAATAATTATGTTTACAAAACCTTAGATAATATTTATTTATAAATTATTTTTTGTGCAATCAAATAAAAACTAAAAAAGTTATTTGCTGCATAAATTAACTTTCTTTATATTTTGTTACATGTACTTTTTCTCTAAATAACCCATTTAAAAAGGAAAAATTTATTTACGAAATTGTGAAAAATTAATAACTTGAAATCTCTGAGCCTCCTACATAAGATAAAAGCAACTACAAAAACAAAAACAAAAACAAAAACAAAAACAAAAATAAACGAATTTTAAACAAAATATTTAAATAAAATAGAAAGTGAGAATTAACATAAATTCTCAACAAATTCGGGTCGGAAATTTAATAAAAATTGTGAAATTGTTTAATGTCACAGCAATTTTACCAAAGTAGTGTTAAATATAAAACAAATTAGAAAAGTATTGAATATCATCATTCAATTCTTTCTTTCTTTCTTTCTTTCTTTACTTTTTTTTGTGTTTAATTTTATCTGTATTATAGATCTCTAACACGAACGTGTAAAATTAACAACTTTTCATTAGAGTATGTTTAAGCATTTACAAGTTTGTAAGCAAATAAACAATTTCAGTTGCAGAAGCTGCTGCCGCTGCAATTCCATCCATTTACCAACCTTCAGCCCATCCATCCATTAACAGTAACTGCTAATCCATTATTATTTCCAAGAGTGAAAGTACTTCTTTTTTTTCATTTAAAATGTGTTCGTACGTTATTCTTCTCCATTCATTATTTAGTTTTCGATTTAATAATAAATAATATTTCAGGTACAGACTCATACACGTGTGTATGTATTATTGTATTTGGATATGTACATATGAATGTGAAATATTTTTAAAATTTTAGTGATGAAGGTAATAAGTGTATCCGTATGTATCCGTATGTATATAAGGATTCCATCTTTAATTCATACACCATATGCAAGTCTCTGAAAAAGTCCATCAACCAAACATTTTTGAAATTATTCCAACTTAAATGTTTTTAATGGAATATTATATGTCATCTATTCTAATATATATATATATACATATATATATATATATATATATATATTTATAGAGTATATAAAATGTTAAAAATATAACAAATAAATTTATTTTGATAATCATTAATATAGAAATTATTACCAAATTCTACCATACCTCCGATCTCTTAATGTTATATCTTAAATTGCAAAAAAATTTTTTATTGTTTGCTGTTTTGGAAGGGTTGAAATTAGGTATGACATTTTAGGTTCAGTTTGTGTAGCGTTCGTCACGTCAAATAAGCCATTCAAATAGCCACTTTCTTCGTTTCGAATTGCAGAGTAACGACGCAGGACATTAAAAACATGCTTCTTGCAATCCAACCTAAATTACAACGCAAAGCGTTGTCCGGCTGTCGAAAGTTTTATCTCGCGTGTTGACATGGTATCAGTGTTGCCATTTTGTTTTTGGGAAAGATTTGCATTTGGAGAAACAAAAACTTTTATTTTTCAAAATAATTATTTTTCTTTCATCCGCCCCGATAAATCAAAAATTTTTTCTGATTTTTCTGTGATACAGCACCCTCTTCCGACGGTATTAGAGCAGTAAAACGACGACGAAATAAATTTCTAAATGAAATGGCTCGCCTTAGATTAAAAATAATACGTCAAAATTAATATCAGAGACGCCCTGATGTGTAATAAATTTATTAACCGAAACTAAAACAAAAAGAAATTTTCAGTTCGTAATCAAGGCTAGGTCTCCTTTATTTGCAAAAGTATAAAAAATTAAAAAAAAACTTGTGGAAAACGGATAAATGATTTTTAGGGCGTAGCACTGCACAGTTAACAGCAGGAATAAAACTTGAAATAATTGAAAAACAATTTTTTTTTTTTAAAAACTGGAAAACATTTTGGATTTTAAAAAAACTGCTAAAAACAGATAAAACAGGACAGTTGGCATCGCTGCATGGTATTCGAAATATCCATCCGATGGACTCTCTTCAAATTCAGTCAAAGGTTTTTTTCCTCTCATTTTCTCTTCAAGCTGATTACCACATTAAGAAATATTAGAAGTGAATAAATTTATTGGTGCCTTTTTTCTGTGTCCTAGTCATTGGCGAAATTTTAACATGCTTTCTGCGAACATATTTTCAGTTAAACTCCAGTCAAAACGATTATATAATTGTATGACATAATATTTATTTAAAACAAAACCAATGCGGAGCAAGAAACTGGTTAATTTGTCAGAGTTGAAACATCAATAGGGTTTGTTTGTTGTTTCTTCTACAGAAAATTACATTTCCCCTGTAATTGCCAAACATCAAATAGATTAAACAAAAAACAACAATAAAATATATAAAATTAATAACACAATCGTCATCAGATTAATTATGATTATGACGATTCATTATGTTCGTGTTCATTTTAATGATCATTCACAAACTTTCCCTTTTCATAACAATCATTTTATTTATATTTTATTTTTATAACAAAAATTAAAATGATTATCGATACTTTTTTCTAATTAAAAATAAATAAATTTAATCACATGAAGATGCTTCCAAAATTACATATTTATGTGGATATATACTTTACTATTAGCCTGTGTTAATCCTCATTAACGTACGAGTATATAAAAAATCAAGCTTTGAATGTACAGAAAAATAAAACTTCAAATTTATTAAAAAAAATCGATGTTTATTGATAAAACCTCTTTGAAAATAAATTACTTTTATATTCTATTTTATTTGATTTTTTTTAAATTATTTATTTGCAGATGATGTTAACAAACTGTTAACGAAATATCTAAAATAAATACAAACAATACTATTATAGACGAATAGCGACCTTGAGCTTAATAATGAAATAATAAAATAAATATCTTTTAAATATTTTAACATAAATAACTCTACATTTATGCCATTTCGGAAGTAATAGGAATCATACTAATAATTAAAAGTCCTTCTGTGGACTTTCAATTGATTCTTCAACCAGAAGATTGTTGTTGGTTTAGTCTCTGCCAGGCCAAACATTTTCCTGATATGTTCATTAGTTGACTTCCCAAAGTGTTGTTAACAAAGATTAATTTTTTACCTACATCTATAAGTCATCATAAAACACTGTTCCAATTTAGTTTGGACACCAAAAATTAAATTGAAGTGGTAAAATCTTTACTATAAAAATACAACTCCTGACTCATTCATCAGGTGACTCATGAACAAACAGCCAAACGACGATATATATGTAACTTATACCTCATATTTAATTAATATTATTTTCTTATTTTATTTTTTTACACACTGCATCGCAGTAAACTTGAGTTCGGAAGTCCTAAAAACCGATAATTTTTACCATTTTAATTACAGCTGCGAATTATATTTTATTTGTTTTTTACTAAACATTTTTGTTTAATTTGAATGATTTTCTTACACTAGTCTCACTTCTATTTTTATTTTGAACTGACGATGCTAACTTATTTGGTAGCGAAATATTGAAAATAAATAATTAAAAAAACGAATTTTTAGTAATATCACTAGTGCAGATTGAACAAATTTAATTTCAATGAAATATGAATAAACTTTTGCTAAAATTATTGTATCTACAAAATTTTCGTAGATACGTTTTTACTCTTACAATTTATTAGAGTTTTATAACCAAATTTTTTAACTGGGCAAACTTACAAGAGCAACAATTCATTAATTAATTTGCTAATAATGAACAGCCTTGTATTATTTAAAAACCCAATTTCTATTCAACTCAATAAACCGTTAATTAACAGTTAACAATGCCATAACTTGACAGAATTAATTTCTATATCATCATTCTTCATTGCCATTTTAAAATATTTCCGATGATAATTTATACTTTAAATATTATTTGCCATACGAGTACTGATTGGCATTTTGGAAGAAATTTCACTTTCCGTAAACAAAGCAACAACAGCAAAATCAGTAATAGTATTAAATTATGACAACGGCTTATACAACATATCGATTTTGGTTTTGAATGAAATTTCGGTTAATCCGCCTTATTAAGATGCTAATTTAATCAGGTATTTAACCCAAATACCATAAATTCCTTAAGTAGTCATACCCTTTTCTCTTGTCGTTTTAATTGAGGTGCGAATTTGATGAAGCGATTACTACATGACAGCTGTGCACAGCAATAATGTGTTTTACGTGCAATTTTTTATTAATTCAAACAAAGGAAAGAAATTGCTGTAACCAAAACATTATGAAGCTGTACAAATGAATAAAATAATTAAAAAATATTTCATTTCAAAAAATAAAGAATCAAGGAAAGCCGAAAAAATATATAAGTGCGTTACACATATGTACAAACATATTCGCTTGTATGTACAACAAGGAAATCGTCGTTAATGACAATCTAAGCGACAGTGCGACACGTTTCGTCTTTAATAAATGTTTGTTGAGGACAATCTGTAATTGCGAAAAGGACAATGACAAGCTGAATAAGATTATCGCTCAGATGATCTTGTGTGACATCGACCCCATTTCTATGAAAATTTCGTAGACGATTTGTATTGAGCTCTATTCAAAATGTCTTCTAAGACTTACTGTTCTTGTACCCGTCGTTAAAGATGTCTCAAAGGCTTGTCCAACTGGGTCTGGACATTGAGGAAAAAATTCTTTTCGAGCGAGTAGTCTATGAGCTTGCAATGATATGGGGAGATCACAGAAGCTACTGTGGTTGTCAAGGCATGGGAACTTGTGCTATAACCCATGCGTCTCCTTACATTAACTACTAAATAATTAAAAAAGACCCAAAAATATGTACTGCCATACAATTTGTCATGGTGCACAATAAAAATGTCACAATTGTGCCACAATTTCCATCACTATTTCTTTCCACCTTTTATGAAACTATAAAAGGTAGAAAAAGTATTGATCTACACCAAATTTTATTTTCACTCAAACTACAAAAGAAAAAATGTTTCACGAGGACCCAAATTTCGTTAACTTTAGGAATTCTATAAAATTATTTTTACTCATGCACTTGTTGTTAACAAAACTAGTTTTTCTTTGAATAAAATTTTCTCATGAATGAAATTTGTTTACATTTACTCCATACCAGGTTGATGTTGCAATACCTTCATAATATTTATAATTTTTTTTCTTAATTTCTTTTGGCCAAATTGTAAACAAACTGGTTTATCGATTGATACAAATTTAATATTGTAGCTGTAACTTCCAATACTCACCTAATAATAATAAATTAAGTCAATACAAGTTTACAAATTATATTTCTTGGTATGTATTCTGATGACCATTTTATGTCAAATTATTAGTACTGGACTTGTTTTACCTGATTTCGTTTTACATTTTTTCGTGTCTACATTTTAATTGGTGAAAGTTATTTAGTTTTCGATGATAATTCTTGTTCTACTGATGTTGCATTGTAGTCTTATTTGGAAGTATTAAAGCAAATTGTCACACTGCTCTCAGTGCACCTGAATGATTAAAAGAAACGTCTTTTCAGTACATACTTGTAAACGGCTCAAAAATATATCACAAATATTAAATCTAAGTGACAGTAGAAATATAAACGCAGGCGTACTGTTACAGCTGATATTTATTACAAACTCGGTCGAAAGTGCAAGGTAAATCCATCAGCGTAGCTGTAAATCTGCAGAGAAGGCAAGGGGTGGGTTTACCTTCCCCAAGAAAATGTTAATTTCAGTATAGCATATGCTTTTCTACAGAGAGATTAATATACATATATTCTGATATTTTGTTACTCTCTTAATCTCTCCTCTTGCATATCTACCAGGGATGATCATTAATATTTTCAAAATTGTACTTAATTAAGTAGAAACACAAATCACGACATCAAAGAAATAAATACCGAAGTTGTTCCCATTGCTGCAGAATTCGGGAAACTACGTTTTTGCAAGACAACGAAAGTGTTGTTGAATATTTAAAAATTATGTCCAGTTCAGTAAAAAAAATTTCTTGAAATTTTGAAAATTCTCTCCTTCTCTTACGGGTTTAGCAGAAGTGATAATGTGTCTATTTTATAAACCTATCTATATCATTTGGAATACTTTTTCTTTGAAGTTTTATACGACACCAAACGTAAATCAGCTGATACCAATCCACAGGGACGTTAAAGTGCTCTTATACGTCGGTATTGTGTAGCACCAGCAAAATGATTACTAAAAATTGCTACTAAAATGAAGCTTCAAAAATTTAAAAAGTTTTCTTGTCATCAAAGGCGCTGCAACACTGATATAAACAAAAGGAAGGTTTCCTCCACATTTCATCTCTATCACTGTCCTTTTCCTCTAAATCCAGCACAATGCATCGCATTGAGTGCTGGTCCAAGATAAAAAATAAATTACAAAATTTTAAATTGTACTAAATATCTTATTGGTGTATTGCAATGCTTTTGCAATGAAAATTGTACAGAAAAATATCAATTGTACTGACTTTATCATCCCTGATAAGTGCTTGGCTCGTCCTACGTGTCTTATTACATAAAGTTTTTACTTTCATTTTGCCATTTTTCAATATCTGTATAAATATTGATATGAACTGTTGAATGAAATTAATACTTAAGTATTACTTTTAAAGAAAGTAACTGCAGAACACATTTGAACTATGTACTCGTACTTTTATTTATAAAAAAAATAAAACTTATACAACAGATCTTATTTTTTATTTATTCTTTACATTATTTTTCAATTGAGAAATTTTTATTTTCGATAAATAAATATTCATCAAACCTCCCCCTAAAATGCTAAAAACAAATAAATACCACGTTGCAGAGTCCAGCGTAATGCAATATCGATACGCATAACTTTATTCCTTTCGCCATCCCTTATACATCAGTGCCGGTAGAGGCATTTTATTGCCATTATCCTCGGGCAAAATGCTATTATTATTAATACTTCGTCGTCGTCTTCTTAGATGGTGATGACCATCCGCTGTAACATACTGCACACTATGCGATGGCTCGCTACTATGTTGTGTCATTGATTTGACACCAACCATGGTAGCCATCATTAAAGCCATCATTGCAACACCCAAGGCCTTCATTGCCAAAGCGCCAATGCCTCCCAGACCCATTACAGCCATTGTTTTGGACATCATTAAGCCAATTGCCATCAACATGCCGTTGCCTTTATCTTTTTTTCGAGCTTCTATTTGATTTATTTTGGTTTACGTTTCCATGTTTTTACAGTTTGTAAAGGTTATGCAAAAAGAAAAGAAATATTTAAAAAAATAGTACCCAATATCAACGGAGGAGTATATTTTATAAAAGCAATAAAGTGCAAACAAGCAGTAATGCAGTGAAGACGTACTTATCAGTATGTACTTATTGGGTATGTGCAATACATATGTGTATGTACAGGAATTTTCATTGGTTTTATGTAGTGCCGTTATAAAAATTTAAGGTTTTTGATTTATTAAAGAGCATTAAGATAAATAACAAAAATGGTGACATATGGGTTCTTTGCTTTTTGGAGAGGAATAGTGTAGAGCACAGGCAGGTGGTAAAGTTATAAACTAGAGTTCTCTAGAGTACACAAGAATTTTTATTACGATAAATCGGGTACGGATTTGCGAGTGAGTGTGCAGTACATCCGCCGCTCTTTTGTGTGCCTATCTATACCCTGCGATGAACATAAAAATTAAGTTGTTGCCAGATCAAAAATTTTCTTGACAACATTTAACAGAGTTTTATTTGCAAAAGACATTTAATACTAATATAATATTGATTATGATATGATTTTTTTTAAAGCCAATACGAATTTGTTCGTATGATTTGGAAAAAAAACTTTCCAAACGTTCTTTCCCACATCATCAAAATTGTTCTCATATACGTATGTTGTTTGTACACTTTTTTCCTTATAGGAAGGAGAAACTGTCATAAGATAAATCACATGAACAGTTTCCTAAGTGGTAGTGGCCATTTCGCATAATTAATATACTCTGCGATAAATATTTGTCATTAAATAACCCGTCGAAATGTACACTGATATAAAAATCATTCATCCAGGCAATGAAACGTATTCATTAAATGTTCTCTATTATATTAATAATGATTTTCTAATTTTTCTAGTTTTTTGACCTTTTTTTTATATTAATAACACTAATTATTTTAAGCCTAAGGTCTTTTTATATATTTTATATTTATTTCAATATTTCGCTACTCCTTTGTGTAGCTTCTTCAGGAAAATTGGTTTTTGTTTATAATAAAAAATTTTTTTTAAAATAATGATTTTCATTAATACAATGAAAGATTTCTTTACATTATAAATATAGTTCACAATTTTTTCACACAAAAAATTTAACTTTTTTAGTTTTCTTTTTTGCCCAAAAGCAGTATAGCATATTCAGAAATACAATAACCAGATGTCATGAATACAATATAACATTTTTCGTTATGTTTATATACTTGGTTATTCTCAAATGGTTGTTGGAAGTTTTTATTTAAACATGTGAGATTTCTTAGCTTTTTCAAAAATTTTGTTGAAGGTCTAAACGGGCTACTTGACATTAGCACCAATGAAATCATATAATAATAACAATAAACGCAGTTATGAAATCAATGGACAATTTTTACTAAATCAACTAAAACATTTAAGTTCGTGAAACAATCTCAGTTATTTAATAATTATGCGAAAGTTTCACTAATGTTTTTCTAAAGTTTAAATTTTATTTATTTAATGAATACTTTCATTTTATTTACGACATAGATCAGCAAAAAACATGATATATGTATATATATATACAATTAAACATTCTCCATTGATACAATGAAAGGCTTCGATAGCTCTCTTATAATGAGAAATGTCATTGATGGAATGAATAAATTCTTTGTCTGAATGAAACGTTTCCCTTCAGTGCGTACAACAACTTCCCAGAAGTGTAAAACGGTTACTTTATCTTTGCATTACCTGCCAATTTTCAAATTATAGTTTTTTTTGCGTTCCTAAATATATGTACGAGTATGTACGCAAAAAATTTTATTGCACAAAATTTAAAAGAATTCCTAACAATTTGTAAAACATAAACTGGTAGGCCACATTTCTCCAAATTACTCTAATGTGATTTGGCCATAAATGATTTCTTACTATCACTTTCATACTGATTATCCACTTCTCGGTTTCAAAAGGAAAACTAAATAAAGCACGCATAAAGCCATGCTTTCGATGATCCCGGCGATAACTTGACGAATGTTGGTTCAAATGCTCCAATGTTAGGGCATTTTACGCGTCGACACGATCTTTGATGTATCCCCACAAAAGCAAGTATAAGGGCGTCAAATCGCAAGACCTTGGTATCCGATTGACGTCACCAAAAAGGAGAAATGCCGCATAAGCGTCCTGTTCTTAAACTTAAAATTTCTTTATAATCTAGCCAATTCCTTGCACAGTAAGTCGATTATGACGATCATCACCCCGTAATGCTCGAAAAGTGGGCATGTTTGAACCACCGCCCTATACTTTCGGTAGTCATGACAAGTATATTCAAGATCCCAATATTACATCATCGTCAAACTACACTTTCATGTGAAAACCATTATTATAAAACTGCAAGATTATCTAAAATAACATTCTACTGTGCAAAATTTGTTGCCGAAAATACTTCTGCACTTCGTGCATGTTTACCCTGGAATATGAAGTAGTTGAGTATATGATGTACAAAAGAAATTTACTTTTTTTTTTTTATCTGGGACCAGCACTCACAGGAGAAGACTCCTACACATGCGAAGAAATGTGCTGGAACTATAAGAAAAGGATAGTAGGAGAAACGACAGGAGGTGAAGCTTAATTCATTTTTTTGCAGCTCTGCTTTTGCACGTTCTTTGTTTATATTCGGTTCAGTAGCCATTTTTATTATTGTTTTACTTCGCCGGTGCTACACAATACTGACGAAGGAGGGCGTTCTGATGTGATTGTGGAGTGCTATCAGCTGAAGCTGGTATTGTTCAGTGACCAGTGACTATGCCTTCGCCACTGAAACCTTTCGACAACAACTGACACACAAAGACACAGTAATGCACATCAGAAAAATGCGAGATGTTTATTTTTATTTTAAAATTTATTAGTCTGAAACTGTGGTTGGACCCAGGTCTGTTTTTGGATTCGTAGTTAATTAAGCATCCATCGTGTCATCGCCACCCTCACTCGGACTTTATTTTGCTAAAGTTCAAAATTAGCTCTGATTATATTTAATGTCTTCCTTTAGATATGGAATGACTCCTGTTGATTTTTATTAAATTTGTATTTCGAGTTTAAGTTGCACTTGACTGTTTTATATTGTACGTATAATATGTTGCCAAAATCATTATTTTTACACTTTCATGTGCCACATAAACCACTTTTCTAATTGCGGACAAGAATGTAGAAATAAATGTGAAATCAGTTCAATGGCCAATGTGATATGTTCACATTTAAATAGCATGATAAATTATGGTAACATTATTAGACGCACACACACACACGCACGCACATGCACATATATGCTTTTAAGGAAGACTATGTGACTACTGGTAATACTGATTAACTGAATTTGATTGTGATACGTGACTTGAAGGAAGCACGTGCCATATCAGATCAAAGTTATCCACTTTTTTTTATCGTTATAAATATCAACTTACCATTGAACAGATTTATTTGCATTCCATTTTGCTCAGAAGAATCACGTGCCGAAAAACGTTCACTTTCATCAAATGACATCAAATCGGAAAATTTAATATTCAATTCATGCGTACGTAAATAGTGGGAAAAACGTCCAAGAAAGGTGTCATCCTCTTCGCTCCCATTAATATCATTTCGAACATTATCCGCTGTATAATTAACAGAGCGTGTTGATGGAACAATTTCCAAACCACGTACCAGGACAATTGTTTTGTTGGTTTTACTTAGGTTATTGATAATGTTGTTAATGGCTCGTGAGCCGCGGCAGAAGACTGATGCTTCCAAAGAATTTGTTAAGCACTCATCTGATACGTTGCTTGCAACGTCTTCTTCGGGCAACGATGAATGACAATAATTTATAAGTGGGTAACAAATTAGAACAAACGCAGCAATTCGACGCATTTTATAAGTGTTTCTTAATTTTTATATTTCTTTGAATTTTAAATTATATTTTTGAAATGCTGGCACAAATGCGATTTTATAAATCCTTAGCGTTTTGCCACTGTATTCGGTAGTAACGTTTTGTGTTACTTGATCTTTTAACAATTGTCAACTAACTTATTTCATATCAAATTTAATCTAATATATACTATTTGAAATTTAATCATAAACTACTGTCCTATCAACCCACAAAATTGACAGACCACATTTCTAATTTTACAAAACAAACCATCAAACATTTAATAACATGTTACAATTTTCTAAGGAGTTGATGATGGTTGGCTTTGTTTTTCAATCGTATTTACTACTTCTCGGTAAATGATTTTTTTCATTTATGTCAGTTGAAGTAATTTTTTTTTCAAATTTCACGGTCAACTGCATTCACATGTACAAATTTTTAAATAAAATGTCTCAATATTGCGAACAATTGTTACTTTCATATTGAAAATAAAATGTAAGTAAAGACTTGGTCAAGACGAATCGAATATACCCATCAACAGGAAAGCGCCAATTTTCTACAAGTCCTGCTATCAAATCAGTGAAAAATTATTTCGTAAAATATTCCTTCCTTGCAGATAACGCATGTAAAGTGTAGTCAACAGAGGACAAGGACTATTCTACGACTAACCCAAATGTATGGATCCCATGGATCACTTCAGAGAGTAATCTCAATGCGACAGAGTAATCGTAAATACGAAGAAAAGCACGAATACTTGTCGTATAACTATAAGCTGTTGTCCTTAATGACATGGGCCATCGCTGCATTAAATAGGACCATAACCAGTCCATTCCACCTACAATGGACCACGTAGTCCAATATTTTCTCAACGGTTTATGTCACATGCAAATGCATTTAATAAATGATGCAGATAATATGATTCGACTGTCAATTTCAGAACAGAATGGGCAAATGAATATTTTGAATTAAATATTGAAGAAATTTTGTCGTGTTCAAGTTCACAGCTGCATACCTGATTTGAATAAGGGAAAAAAAGAACAATTAATTCCCAACACTAGTTGAGTATAATGCGCATTTTCAATGCCACTACGCATGTCATCAGTACTCATTGTGTCAACAGGGGAGGTAAGTGCAAAGTCATCAATATCATCTATTTAACCCGTCAGAGCTTATTCTTAATATTTTGAATTAAAACTAAATACACTTTGATTTCGACTAGACTTCTTATTAATCTTTTTATATATTTTTAACTTTCCGCCAAAAACTTGTTATTCGACATGTATTTCGACGTTTTGAAGTACTGGGAGTGGATACTGACTATTTTCGTAAGGAAGCCCGTATGTATGTGTTTGAATATGTGGATGTGTGTTTGCGTATGTAAAAATATCAAAACTTTAGAACGTGTCAATGGATCGGAACCGAAGGTTATTGACCTTACTTACTCTGCTTGGTGACTTTACCGTATGCTTTCAAAAAAAATACACCTAAAAATGCACGAACTTAAATATTGTGGGGACATGAAGCGATTCTGTTCTGTAGATTTCGAAAATTTTTGGAAAAAATCGTCTGAAGAGAGAGAGAGAGAGAGAGAGAGAGAGGGGGGGAGAGTATAAAACCACTTATTTGAATTTAAGCCCATTCTGGTATAACTTTTATTGTTCAATGATTGATCAGACGTCAGTATTTTTTTTATTTGGAAAGGGAATTAATTTTTCTTTAAACTTATTAATGCTTAATTTTTTTTCTTTCACGTTACTTGTAAAAATTCTTCAAGCTTATTTTTTGTTTTATTTTTGTTTTTCTGGTACAATAAACACTTGAAAGTTAAAAATTTTTTTTGCTTCATTTCTTCACTGTTAAATATCATGTCCTAACAAATAAAATAATGTGTAGGGCTAATGGAGAAATATTGCTGTGAATTTTGCAGAAAACTGCTAATTAAAATTTCGCATTCAATAAATATCGGTATCAACGCATTGACAACCAGGCTCATAATTAATTCAAGAAGTGAGTAGAAACGATTTTCTTTTCCGTAAATGCTTGTATTCTCATTCATAAAAGTATATTTTATGCCCTTCAGATCATCTTAAATACACGTTTTACAAATAAAAACAAATGAACGCGTTTAGTCATGGCAAACTGAGTAAACTTCACACAAGTACAATATGAGTCATGTTTAAAGACGTGTGGTAAAGAATGATCATATGTGATCGTAAATAATTAACAAGAGCAAATATTACTCACGATTAGAATCGAAATCCGTTAATAAAACCATAATCACACAAAGTAAAGCCCCACAACTTAAGGACACGAACCCTTAATTGTTCGCAACTGGTTTGAATTCTGGTACTTGGAGAGGACCAGTCTCTTTTACATAGCGATGGTGGTTTCAGTGGAACTTTTTACTCATTCTGTGAAACGTTAGTGAACGAACTGAAATGAAATTTTGCGCTGTTCTTTCTGACCAATACTTCTATTTAATTCTATTAATTCTTGCACATATCTGCAAAGTTGCGCCGTGTCTGATGCTAAATTTGAGCCATTATTTTATTTAGTATTTTTCTTCGCAAACGTTTTATTTCCCAAATACCGACGAAGGAAGATGCTGTAGAACAGAAAACTCAGAAAAATCTTTCTTTGACTTGATCGGACTGGGAGTCGAACCCGGTTGCTTCTTGTTACATAGCCAACATGCTGGCTACTGGCACACAGACGACTTTAGCGATATGTTCTCTTTTCATCGATCGCAATTCACAACTTTGAATAATCTCTGTGATGTTATTATTTTATAACAAACATATGATAATATGGTGGAAAATTATCATATTGCAAATAAATATGATAAAAATATGAGCAAAAAGAATTCGTATGGCCATTAAATTATTAATGCAGCCAACTTGACAAAACGGTTGATGCAGAAGTTCTTATTTTTTGGGCTGCTTTCACGTGCAATTCTCACAAATGCGTTCCAAATCAATAAGCAAAAAAATGTTGCACTGTGTTAGACTCGTACACATCCACGCCTGCTAAAGTTAAAATTTCTCAAAAAAACAAAAAAATTCAAGATGCTTCAGTGAGAAGTAAAATTATTCAAGTAAATTTTTGTTTTATAAAACCACAAAGCTGTGGAGTTAAAAATTTACAGTTCTTGTTTAAAGTTCAGAGTGTGTTAATGTTAAGTCGCAGGGCAATATTTCATTATTAAAAACTACTTCATGCCGCAGCCATATATTTGTTGGGAAAATGTTTATTCATTCTGGAATCTCTTGTGGCATTTCTTTATCGTGCGAAAGCTGACGGGGTCTGGAAAAGTTTAAAGAATTTAAACATTTTCTTGCTGATATAAATTTTCGCACGAATATCTTTTCTCTTGTACAGAAATGTGGGAGCCCACTTCAAACAACAGGGTTGCATAATGATGTTTTTTAATTTTCAATACCAATTTTAACATAAAATTTCTTTTTAATCATAAACAACAGTAAACAAGTGATTGTTTTTAATTAATTTTTTTTTAAAGATAAATTTCGCTTTTATGCTTCGGTGAATCTGCTTTTTTCTTGCACGACTGTTCATTTGTTTGTTGTTTGTTGAAGAGAGAAAATAAATAATGTGCACAAAATGCTACTAAAAGAACTAAAAAACTTTAGTTCATTTATTTTTAGTTTGCCAGTACCATGGTCAGCATTTACAATATTTTTAGGGTAGACCAAATAGAATTTGAGAATATTCCAATATGAAAACTTTTCTGCAAGACAGTAAAATAATTTTTAATCACAAGTCGCAAGATAGTGACTCAAAACTATAGAGGTTCATCGTACCATGGCTTCCAACCATACCATGGCGATAAATTGTATCACTAAAAAAGAAATCATATAAATCTTTGTTTTTTTGGACGCCCTTACATTTTGAGTTCATCAGTGTGGGAAGTGAGGAGTATCCGCGGGTACTAGTTAACCCTGTACGTTTTATCTTAAATGCTTTTTACGAGCACATTTATCTTGTAAAATGTACATAAATCTTTTTTCTTATGAAGATAAATATGACAATTTGTAATTAGTGTCGTCGTGGTTATTTTCCACTCTACAGACTGTAATTAAATAATTAAGTCGTTTTGTTGACATACATATCGCAAAAATGTGTAATACGAGTTTGGTTTGTCTCTTAGCTATTTTGTGGGAAAGAATTCTAAATTGGTTCAATTCCTTCGCAGGAGTGAAGGATGATGAACCTGGAAAGTGCATATTCTAAATTGTCTTCTACGTGAACCTCGCACGCCACAAAGTGCAAACACAAGTACGCTTACCGTGACTGAAGTAGTGTCCACGTTGACTACATAACCAAAAAGTACTGCGTCCGACCCCAGTTTCAGACTAAGTCTGAAATCATAATCGCATTTTTTCCGATGGTCATTACTGTGTCTTTGTGTCAGTTGTTGTCGGAAGGTTTCAGTTGTGAAGGCATAGTCACTGGTCACTGAACAGTGTAGCACCAATCCGTATTGTAAAGCGCCAGCGAAGTAAAATAATTGCTAAAAATGGGTACTGAAATACAGCTTCAAATTTTAATACGTCTCTTTGGCATCAGAGGCGCTGCAACACTGCGACAAACACAGAAAAAACTTGCGAAAAGAAGAGTTGTATGACAGTGAAGCATCACCAGCTGCCATCTCTCTCACTATCCCTTTCCTCTATATCCAGCACAAGGCATTGCATGGCATCACCTAATTGCTGGTCCAAGATAAAAAGGAGCTTGCCCACCCGGATGTCAATTTCGGGTTAAAATATTGTATGGAATTCAGAAAAAAAAACTCTCCCAAGTTGTGTACACCGCAAAGTAATACATTCGAACTCTAAAAAGACAAGTGACAAGAAAAAAATTCATAGTGTAATGCAAATTGTTATTAAACGTTTTTCATCTTCTCGCATATTTTTTGTTTGTTTTTTTTATAAAAATAATAACGACGTTTTAAGTGGCGTTAAAAAACTGCTGCGAGTACAAGTTATTTGCACTTAGTCAGTGCCACTATTTAATAAACACTGTGTGCAGTGGAAAAAAAATACATAAAAATATTAAAACTTTCGCTTTTCTTAGCGATTTCGTTTTTTCATTTATATTTTATTCTGTTTTTGCATTGAGACATTTGAGTCGTCTGTACATTCATTAACACCACCATTATTAAAAAATTATTATGCAAACTTTGTGTTTTTGTTCGTTTCTAAAATGAAAAAAAAAATACTTCAAATTTACAAAAGTTTAGCAGATGAGTGATGATTAGGGCGTACAATACCGACGAAGGAAGGCGCACTATGTGATTGTGGACTGCTATCAACTGAAGTCGGTACTGTTCAGTGACCACCCAAACCTTCCGACAACAACTGATAGAAAGACACAGACACAATGTACATCAGACAAAATCCGAGATGTTATTATGATTTAGTCTGAAACTGGGTTTGAACCCAGGTCTTTTTTAGTTTTGTAGTCAACGTGCAGTATACTTCAGTCATCGCCATTACGGGAATCAGTTCCCGGATATCATTAGACTACATTCTATTGTAGTAGCGTTAAAACAGTGAGACGCACTCCACATTGCGACGACGCTCTAGTAAGTCAATATATATATATATATACCCTACTGTCACCGATAAGCTTCTTCGCCCTCTCCTGTACACGATCGAGAAGCTTCAAAATAGACTTGCGAGTTGTATTCCATTTTCGGTCGGATATAGGCGTTGTAGACAGTAAAGGGATCAGATGGAGTAAAGTATTTCTTACACCGCCTTAAAAACCCGGTGCTTCTTTAGGCAATTGAACTTTCATGCCAACAACATCGAGAGCTTATGATTCCTTAATATCCATAACTGCAGATGACGCAGCATTTGCGCTTATGCGTAAGGTCAGATCATTGGGTTATACTGCCTTAAAATCGTCCCTGTTTGCCTGATTCCTCTCTGAGATTGTTGCAAAATCACAATTCAGATTGTCATTCATATTCTGTGTCATGGCATTAATAATCGCCCTGTTGTGCCTACTACCGACAGAATATGAAAGGCAAATGCTACCGTCATCTGCAAAAGAGTAAATAGGATTTGAAGTTCGACATAGAAGCTGGTTAAGAAAAATTTAAAATGGGGTAGCAGAAAGTACAGAAATCCATATTTATATATTACTCGAAGGAAAGAATAACAACAATTTATGATTTTATAAATTTAGACTATTTTTATTTAAATTTATTTGTTCTTCACAAGACAGTGTTCTGTACAAAACATGTTCATTGAAATGCTGGGTAATAAAAATTCATGTTTATTGAATACAATTTCCACGTTTGTTGTGTTAAAAGTTTTAAGATGTTTTTTTTTTTGGAATACTGGGGAACAGAGGCAGCACAAAAGGATATGTAAGGGCTGTAAATATTTCCTTTCATGAGTGGGAGAATTGTTAACGCAGCACATTCGCCCTTTTGTGTAAATAATTATTGAAGCTTAATGAAGTTGGAAGTTTATTAAATGTGAATAATATTCAATGCAACGTTTTTATTTTTACACCTGTTACGCCTGGGAATACAATATGTTTTCATTATTTTGATTTGCTTTTATATATTTAATTCTCTATACACTGACCTAAAGCAGGTCAAATGAATCCAGTGTGGCTGCTAAAGAAAACTTTCATTTCTTGTATTTTTTACACACTTCTTACCTCCATGTCTCACTGTCTGCATTTTATTATGTAACTAAATCTCTGTCTGCTAATTCGCAGCAGCTGCACAATTTGCCACCGCTTAGTAAAACAAAAGCTAAACAATTTATTGCCATACGTTCTACAGATTACAGGGGGCATCATGAAGGATGTAGTTTCGTTTCCACGAACTTAACAAAAAGTAGGAAGAGAAACTGTAGTCCAATAATACAAATTTTCCCACATTACGAAAAGGCCAGACATTATATAACCCGTACCAAGTGGGCGTCCACTGTATTCGGAGAGCTCTATTCTGCAGTTGTAGTGGAAGAAGTACTCAGCGACAAGTTTGTGTTTCGGCTTCTTAATAATGAAAATTCTGATGTTGATATCCACATGAATTTAAATACAGTAGTCTCTGGATAATTTGAAATTCAAGAGGAGAGAGAGAAGGAAATTACTAAAAATTAAGAATTAGACTTATAAAGAGCGAGATAGAAAAAAATTACAATTAAAAGCAATATGCAATATGCAATATCAATGCCGAAGTAGAAATAACTCAAATAGCAGTGTTGAAGCTTCGGTTTAGTAACCATTTTTTTATTATTATTTTACTTCGCCGGTGCTACACAATACTGACGAAGGAGGGCGTACTGATGTGATTGTGGAGTGCTATCAGCTGAAGCAGGTATTGTTCAGGGACCAGTGACCATGCCTTCGCCACTGAAAACTTCCGACAACAACTGACACACAAAGACACACTAATGCCCCTCAGAAAAATGCGAGATGTTTTTTTTTTTTTTTTTTTTTTTTTATAAGTTTAGTCAGAAACTAAACTTGAACCCAGGTCTGTTTTGGTTTTGTAGTCAACGTGTATACTACTTCAGCCATCGCCACCCGTAAATACGCAAATACGAAATTTGAGTTGGAAATAGTTTCTAAAAAAAAAGAATTTAAAATAAATATACCGTATGTTTTCGTTAAAACAATATTGAATACAGTTGGCATCATTATGGCACACACACACGCCCTTTCCACATCACCAGGTTAGCTTTTGCTCAAAGAAACAATTGCGAGCAAACAAATGCACAAATAAGTTTTACAAAATGCCTTAAAGTATGCTCTTTTGTATAATGTATGCGGAACTGTCTGACTGGCTGCCAACTCTGCGTGTGCTTATTTATTTTATTGATTATTTTTTCACTTCCTGCCATTTCTAAAATTAAATTGAACAGATACGTTAAATTTTCACTTCTGATCACAAAACCACATTTTTATAGTATTAAATCACTGGAAAAAGTGTAACTTTGTTTTGTTAAGCATCGTGAGTTACTGAGATTCTTTCAAATCGGTTAATCGCTAATTACAACATCCATATACAGTTAGGAGCAAAATTGATCATGCACAATTGTTTTCTTGTACATACCTCTTTCAACCTTTCGATTTTATTTAACCCATGAAAGATAATCTGCGTGAACATGTATACATGCACTTTCTTTCCAACTATAGTATGAATACGTCGCTGTGCACCTCGGACATCTGAGTCGAGTCAAACTATAGTGAATATAATTACTAAGAGAGTAAAAATTACGCAAGATTATGTCTAAAGTTCCCATAGGAATGGGATTCCTAGGTTAGAAATAAGTTTTGTTGATTTTTTTTATAATAAATATATTTCTCATTCCGGTGTTTCCATTTCCCTTATACATCTAAAATGTACTCCAGATTAGCGAATTAAAATCATGCGGCAATTTCACACAAGATTATCTTCACCGTATGTCAGAATATGATTATCTATCCAGTGTTAATAAAAACTATCAAAACAGAAAAGAAGATTGTATTAAAATTTTGAATTTTCTGAGGAGACTGGGAGTCGCAATAGAAGTCATTTAGTCAATTGTATACGTTCAAGGAGCAAAGTTAAATTTTATCTCAAAGAAGCTCTAAATACGAAAAATTTTATAATATCGATCACAATTGCTTTGCACAGAAGTCCCAATTAATATTTGGTATTGGAGTACAAGAAAGGCATGAAATACCAAAACGGTATTGAGTGTGGTGATGACTAAAGTAGTCTGCACGTTGACTACAAAACCGAAAAGTCCTTTGTTCGAGCCCAGTTTCTGACTGAGTCATAAAAACACATCAGAGGGCACATCAGAGCGCCCACCTTCGTCGGTATTGTGTAGCACCAGCGAAGTAAAAAAATTCTAAAAAATGACTACCAATACAAAGCTTGAAAATTTAATACGTCTTTTTGACATCAGAGGCGCTGCAACACTGATATAAACAAAAAACGTGCAACAGCAGTGTTGTAAGATGGTCATCTCTTTCACTCTTTCTTCCCTCTAGTTCCATCGCATTTGTAGGGAAGTGTTCTTTTCTTTTTTAATCCACCGAGTAAAATAGAGGATATGCAATAAGAGCAATATTATTTCAATAGAAAGTTGTAATTAAAATCATGATAAAAGCTTTTAAAATAATTCAGTTATCCACAACTGAATTTTAGAGAAGCACCATCGTGTATTTAAAAAATTTTATTTGATGCTTTCCTGCCACATTGAATAGCTCAAAGAATTATTTTTTAAATATTTGTGAAGCAAGTTTATTTGATATCGGTATGTAAGTAACATTTATGTTGGTCATATTCACATAAGGAACTCGCATCTGAATTACTATCGCCTGCTTCACACTCCACAGCAGACACACTTTCAATATGTAAATTATCTGTTCTATTATTACAATTCGATAACTGAATTTTAATTGGTGGTAGAAAATGCAAATCACGCAGATTCTAATGCAAAATATATTACAAGTTAATAATTACCATAATTAAGTAAGAAAATGCTTTAAAAATAAAATGATAATTTACCCCGCACCATCTGGATTGTGCCATCCAGATTATTTTTTTTTTATATATTTTTTTAATTTTTTTTTTACAGCAGTATTTATCAATACTTATGGTTTCTGCAAAGTAAATACAAACATTCTTTTTAAGAGAACGATTTTTCTAAGGCATAGTTTGGTTTGTGAATAGCATTTCCGGGGCCACTGCTTCTTATTTATTTGTCGTATTGGGTGGAAATTTTAACCCAACAAAAAAATCAAATAAAATAATAATAAACATCCATCCCCAAAGTTGGTTTTAAAATATTTTCCCAAAAAAGGTTCCATATTTGCGTCTTATTGTACATTTTCATTTCTGTTCTCCTTCCAGTGATGTTAACTTCTTTCAACAAAAATACTTTCAAGAAATATCGTACTGTCACTATAGTTACCGTATGCAAAGTATAGCAAATAAAACCGATTACTTGCTTCTCAGTTATGATAACTACTTATTTCGGAAATATTCATCAATATTTCCATCTTTTATGATACGATCTATTACTTTCGAGTAATTGAGTGCAGTAGTTCGTTCATCTCTTTCGGTTTAGTGTGGTTTTAGTAATAAAGTATTTAAATTATGGCTTGGTTATGGATGGCAGCCGAAATTCAGCTCAAATTGAAAACATTCCATACAACGTCAAAAAGATCATCTTCATTTTAAATGATATGAAAAAATTTGCCGAAAAAACCTTTCGAATATGTTATTTCTTCCAAAGTGCAAATTTTTCAGTTGTAATATCATTTAGATTGTATGGATAAGAGAGATCATCAGCAATGAGTAGCGAAAAAGTGAGCATATATTTATACTTATTGTAATGTTATCGATACTCATATCGAAAAGCATCTCTGTTGACTCATACCCTTCATAACCAATTGCGTATGGATGATGTAAAATAAATATTATTCGTATTATGTGGTCGTGTATTCAGGTTGTCCATGTTTTAAAGCTTACACACAGCTAAATCGTGTTTGAAATTAAGCTGAAAAAAATTTATAAGTAAAAAATAGTGCAAAATTTCGAAAGCATTATTTATAGCTCCTCTATTCAGCATAAAATTTGTTGTGGTCACACTTTTGGCCGGCAATGACGTACTTATGTATGTATATGGATGCCTTGAATGACTCGAAAAATTTATGAGTATTTACCCAAAAAAAAAGTCATGCGTAGGTGATTTATGAGTCATGCAGATGGAGAGATGGTATGAGTACGATGGGGATGTGTGTGTGTTCATACTTATTGCTACTTATTTATTTATTTATTATGATCTTTGATGTATGAAAGAACTTACATTTTTTTAACGCAGTACGCTAGAAGCAAAAAAAGTGATATTTTTGAAATAATTTAAAATGCATGTGAGTTGATTTATCGCTATAAATATTGTATGGTGATTTGCTTACATCAACACGACTTCATTAAATCTGCTCAATCCAAACATATTATTACCGCTAACGTCACTGCTTCCTATCAACAGTGCCCTATTTTTTATTTTTTTTTGAGAGGAACTACACTGCTACACTTTATTTGTGTTCAAATCAATTTATAATTTGGGTATTGATAAAAATATTAGAAAATTTTTTTTGGTCTGAGGATTATTATTATTATTGGTATACTAAAGAAAATAAATGTATAACATTACACATATATATGTACATACATATATACATATGTATGAATGTAAAAATTCATAATGAAAAATTTATGGAGAAATAATGTCAGTTAGTAAATTTTCTAAAATTTTAAAATTTTTCTTGGTTTACTTGTTCGATTTTTATGTTGCAGCATTCACCCCTTATGACGACTGTAGGGGAATTAAATGATTGGAAAAATAAAAATATTGTACATTAGAATCGGGGTAGAGGGAACACAGGATTGAAAGAACTACTCAATCGAGGGGACACCAAAAATTTTTTCATTGAGTACTCTATAGAGTGAACTTCGCAGTTGTTGTGTGATTTTGCACTTAATAGAGCAAAATAAGTACAAAAAAGAAAGCTAAAATTATGTGCAAATGTATATTAATTTCATTCTACAGAAAAAGAAATCGGTTACTCTTGCCTTGTTTTTTATTTTTTGAGATAATAATAATAAAATGCTTTTGATGTCACTATGAAATGATTTATTGATGAACTAAAACTATGGACAAATCTAATATCAGGGATATTGTTGTGCATATTGTGTTGGACTACTTAAAATAATATTTCTTAATTAATATTTCGAATTAATAAAGACAGTTTTTTTTTTTAATTTTCAATATTCTTATTTTCAAACTCGATAAAGGGGAACAGTAAGGGTTGAGGGAATAGATCTTGCACGACTTAGTTCCCTCTACTCCGAGTCTGCTGTCTATGATAAGAAGCATATTGTTAAATTGTTTGAATAAAGAAGATTTCTTTTTGCATTTTCTGAGGATTAATGAACTTGCAGCAACTGCATATGCATTTTAAGCAAATTATTTCTATTCATTTTCAATATTGAAAAATTTAATTCCATAAAGTTGAACATATTATTTGTTTTCTTTTCAATATGTATGTTCGCTTGAGCGCATCAGTGTCTGTAGCTGATGCTGCTGAAATTGTATTTGCTGGGTGTTGAAGCATAACAAACAAAAAAAAATTAAATTAAAAAAAAGATTCAACATTTTGTTTTGAATAAGTTTTTATTTTTTTTATTTTTCATTAGTATTTCTCTGACAGCTTTTCAAATGCAATACAAATATGCATTCTCATGCAGACGCGTTAATACCACCCCAGCATCAGTTGCCGCGCTACTTAAGTTTGATATAATGAAATTAAAAAGAAGCACTTTCACACGGTTGAATATGGTTGCTTTCAGCACAAATCATAACAAGCACATTCACTTTTATTTCGCAGCTCAAGCTTCAATAAACCCTTTCACAGATTGTTTGTTTGGCGAAGGCAAATGCACTCAAGTTTAGTGACACACGGTAATAACAAATCATTATTTAAATTGTTTTTTTTAAATGGAATTGCGGTGTAGTAGTAAATGATAATAGTTCGTCAAAATATGTACGTAATCTTGGCAAATATTGTTTGAAGTTCTCTCATGTGTCAAAAATGTTCCATACTCGTTCACTGACGAGCACAAATGTAGCAGGGCCTTAGCGGGCTCACAGCGAAAAGTTTAACACAAATTTGTAATGAATTTTTAGGGATATGATTTGAGCAATGCATTAAATTTTGTCTAATTTGAGTTCATCAGATGTGGTGATTTTTAACTTTTTTTACGATGAAAATTTCAACTTGGGAAGATGGCAATTTAAAGAAGTGGCAAATTTGTTTGCTATTTTTTCTCAAATGCATTTTTATGTCGATGTCACAACATGCCATAGCATCTAGATATTGATAACTTTTTAATAATTTTAAATTCATTGTTTATTATTTTTTACATAAAAACACTTTTAAAAGAGATTGTGAACCGTTTACCAGAAAATAAGGAATTTTTCAGATTTTTTACAGAATTTTTACTTAACAAAAGTGCGTTGAATCAATTAAAATTTTCTATAATTCAAGATGCATTGAAATCATTTATGTGTCCAAAAGTTTCATTAGGTGAGTATGAGCTTCAATGATCGAAGCTGTACTATATTGATGAGAAAGATTATTTTAAAGACAAAATCTCTACAAACTTATATAATTTTTAGCCAGCCGTTTATAATTATATTGATCCACAGTGAATATTTCATTCTTATTATGTGGACATTTCCAACTAGCAAGGTTTGCGTAGAAAGAGTGTTTTTAAGTATGAATTATACCCAAATTCGTTTACTTAAAAAAATGCAATATGAAGTTTTATATACTCTAGAGCAATAAATTGCATGAGTGTAAATAAAATTTGCTGCAATACTTTTGATCCAATATAGTTAAAAATTTAAAACCATTGCATTCTATGATACAACTGATACGGATGAGACTAAAGACGACATTCTCTTAAATGAAGTAAGATTTAAGAAACTGCACACAAAATTATAAATGTATATGTACATTAGGGTGGATCGTTGGTGTATGAAAGCAAAGAGGTCATACAATATCTTTCGAATACCTGCATCTACCTAAATTACATACAAAATTAATCTATATAATTTTTTGCGATATATGTATATTTTAGACCTCTGCAGCGGCGGAAGTTGGAATAATTTTATAGCTTTTATTTCAATTTGCTTAATTAATATATAAAATTTTTTTTAATAATTTTTTTTACACTTTAAAATCAATTTTCTGCTGTAGAAAAGAAACTTAAAATCTAGGAGATCTGGCAAAGAATTAGACAATTTTAAGCAATTATTTAAAACAAGCCGAGGAAAGGGATAGTTAGAGAAATGACAGGAAGTCAATCTTCACTATCTTACAACTCTGCTTTTTTTGCACGTTCTTTGTTTTCTTATAGCAGTGTTGAAGCGCCTCTGATGTCAAGGACACGTATTAAATTTCAAAGCTTTGTTTCAGTATCAATTCCAACGAAGGAATGCGTTCTGATGTGCCTGTGGATTGGATACAGGTGAAGGCGTTACTGTTCAGTGAC
The DNA here is from genome assembly GCA_963924685.1 of Dexiosoma caninum. NCBI lineage: Eukaryota > Metazoa > Arthropoda > Insecta > Diptera > Tachinidae > Dexiosoma > Dexiosoma caninum. The sequence continues at coordinate 128,634,038 of OZ004725.1, read as the reverse complement.
CAGTGACACTGAAACTTTGCGACAGCAACTGGCACAAAATGCACATCAGAAGAAATGCGAAATGTTTTTTTGAAACTGAGTTTGAACTGAGGAAATTTTGGTTTTGTAGTCAACGTGCAGTTTACTTCAGCCATCGCCACCCACATTATTATTAAAAATTATTTTTATGCAAAAAATTAATTTTATACTTTAAACTCGATCGGTCAGATGTTTATCTGCAAATATTTGATTATGTTTAAGTTGTTCATCATTACTAAGTTTATTTAGATACTTATGTATTAAATAATAGTCCACATACACGCCAAAGACTCTCCGCCGAAGACAAGTAGTTCAAATATTTTTAATTCTAAAAAACCGAAATCATTTTTTCCGTAGTCTTAAATTGAACCACAAACTGTAAAAGAAATACTCGTATGTATGTGCACTGCAGAGATTAATTCAACATTTTTGAAGTTTTATTGCTTAAAATTTTTTAATTTGGAGCTGATTATACTGCTTTTACTGTTTACACATTCCAAACAGAAATTATTGTAAAAAAAAGTGCAGCAGCGGATAAAAAAACATTAACAATTGTGTTAATTGTTACACATTTAATGCGTTTTATAAACGCAGTATAACTAACATTTCTTACCAAAACCATATTGTAAACAAAGAACCGGTTAACCGATTAAATAAAAATTCCAAATATTTGAATGGGCTAGTTAATGGTCAAATTGAGTTTTCTTTAGCTCGAAATTTCTTTGGTTTGATTGATAAAAAAAAATCCATCTATTAAACATTTTTTGTTAAGCAGAAAAATAGGAAAGAATAACACAGGCCAACACTCAATTTGCTTCTTTGAATTTATCAATTGATTCTAGTTAATTTGGGTGCGCTGAATTCAAATCTGTAATCAGTTTTGCTCTATCAGCTCTAGTTTTCATGATATAGCTTTTTTTAAGTATTTAAAATGTAAAACTTTTCCATAGGAATTTAAAAAAAAAACAAAGAAGTAAAACTGTTTCATACAGATTTATTAAAATAAAAAAAATTCTCACAAAGCATTAAAAACATAATATAAATATAATTCTAGTTATAGGATGTAAAGCTTCTTTTAAGAGACAATCTGGAATGAACAGCCGGATTAGAGTCTCTTTGCAAATTCCAACAGTAGTCTGCCATCATAGGTGTATCCCACCTTCCCTGGTACCGATTCTCCATAATTTTGATATCTTGGTGAAACCTTTCTCCTTGTTCTTCTCTTAAATTACCCAAATTTTCGGGAAATCGGTCCAAGTTACTGTGCAAATAATGGATTTTAATACTCATGTTGCACCATGATTGCAGATTTGAATTCAGCGCGCCCAAATTAACTAAAATCAGTTGATAAATTCAAAGAAGCAAAAATCTTTTTTAATTTTGTCGGGCTGTATAATTTATCATATAGAGTTTAATTTTACCTACATCTACATTATTGCCATTATTTAAGATCAATTTTAAAAATTATTATATGCACAGAGTCAACAAAACGCAACTCGATATCGATCGCAAATTCAATAAAGTTTCAAATGAGATTTAGTTCGGTATCAAATGTCGTAAATTATCGCTTGGTTTCGATAAAGTTCTGATATATATTTATACCCTTCACTGTAAGTGTAAGGGATATATATACATTTTTAATTCCGTGTGAAATTTCTTTAATATTCATTTCTGGAAAAAAAATTTATATATTATCAGAAATGTGATGAATAGAGAAGTTTATTGAGAAATGTCCGTCTGTCCGACTGTCTGTATGTCCGTTGAAATCAACTTTCCGGCCAAACTAAACACTACATAGAAGTCGTTTTGGAGTAAATCGGTCAGTAGTAGGCCTGAATCGATTGCTATTTAAATATAGCCGAATCAATTCAATAGTTTCCAAGCTACATCCGAAGAAACACGACCACCTCGTTTTTTTACATGAAATTTTAGAACAAAAACTTTCATGACTTCAAAAGTAACAGATGAAACTGTGTAGATTTTAATAATGTCATCTGTCGCAAAATGTACCAAAGTAACAGATGTGCAAGCAAAAAAGGAAACAGCCGGTGAATGTCACTGATGACATGCTTTAAAATTCTGTGTTTTCAACACTGTACCACAACGAGACGTAAGTTTGCTTATTCTGTTTAATAAAATTTGATACGGCAGCATTATCGCATTGCTGCAAAGTATTTTGATGCTTTGGAATTCACCCTATGTAAGTGGTTATTAATCCTATTTTTAATGAATACGGTACTAAAATTTTAACTCTTCTTTAAAACATATAGATTGCTAATCTTTTCTCCGCTGACCCTCAAAATATATTAAAATGGATCTTAAGCAGTGCAAAATATTCACATATGGATCTATGAATATGTCATTCTCTAAGAATGACTTAAATTTTTTTCTGCTGCGACTGTAACACGATGATGATGGTTTTAAACTGGCATATTAATAAAAGTAGTTCTCCAATGGGCAGCTTTAGTAATTCAATTAAAGCAAAATTTTAAAAAGTTGTTTTAAAGTAATTTATCAGGAATATAATTTCTATGAAATGTAAAGGTTTTATACGTCTTTCTTTTATTTATTTCATGTTAGAATATCGAAACTAGTCTATAATAGAGCACATGCCACTTGTGTCTCCTTTTTTTTAATTTCTATAAATCTGTAACACTTCTAACATTTCTTCTGACAAACTGATTGCATTTCCGACTATACGTTTGAGAAGCAAAAAACAATAAAACATAAAAATGTGCTATAAAACATGGTAAAATTTAAATGAATTGATTGGCCGGTTAACCGATGTAATTATTAATCGAAAGTTTTTAATTTTAAATTAAGTGGCATTTAATTGGATACGAGTTATTCGGTTAACTGTGTATAAACTTGTCATAAAGCTGTTGTCATACTGCTCTAGAAGCCACGAAGATAAAAAATTCACTTTTAAAAATATTTCTTCACAAATGTAATTTAATTGAGATCAAATACTCTATTTGAAGTCGTTATTCATCAGACTAGCATCTTATTTCTTTAAACGTTACGGTTGTAAATTTTAATGTTTTTAATTACTTTTTGTATTTATAGATTTTTTTCTCCAGTAATTATTGGTATAAGAAAAAGTGATTTTCATAAACGTCCAAGTATTAGTTTTATTAAACTCATTAATAGAAAACAATAAATTATTTATGATATTTAAACATGACATACATACTCGTACTTACATGCATATGTACATACATTGCTGAACTTTAATGTTTCGTTTTTTTCACAATTTTTTTAGTTGAATTATGAAAAATGTGGTGGTGTTGCAGATAAGAAGGTGCAAGAAAGAAATTTAATCTAATTGCACGTAATTTTTTTCTATTTTAATTAGAAATGTTTAAAGAAATTTAATAACGGTCTTTATTCAATTATTGTGAAAATTGAAGAAACGTATGCAAAATAACAGATACGAGTACATTTCAAGCAATCATATTTAAATTATTTCACAGATCGGTTTGTTTCGCTAATTAAGAGATTGGAATAGTACACATAACAATATAAAAGACTCTATGAACATTAAACAGCTTTTTCGTAATAAGGGGACTTCAAAGCAACAATTTTCCAAAACAATTTCAAATTGTAGTCGACTACAAATAAAATTGACTTATAATACATTTCTATGGTCGAACTTTACGCCAGCTACAATGTAATACAGAAGATCTCAAATTCTTTTCATTTACTTCAATATTTGTCTGTTCTTTTAAGTCAATGTCAAAAGCCAGTAGGACGGTTTCAAGTCGCTGAATTAATTTTTCGAGTTGTTTCAGTTTCAATAAAAATACCGTTATATAAATTATCAAAATTTTAATTATTTCATTTATATTTATAACTACATGATAAACAATTAGCTTCTGGATGGTTTTTGATAACTTCATTGTAGTCTAACTTTTGGGTAACTAACTTTAAGTATGTTGAAAAGTAGAGTCGGACAATTGACTACTTCCTCGGATATTGCAATGTTAAAATAGCTCGTTATTTCAATCACCTTCAGTTGTGAAAAAGTTGGATTTATTTTATTTATTTATTGCAAGCTAACTAAGATGCCGGGGGGTTGTATTGGAGTTGCTCATTTTTATTAACATGTCTATATTAAAATTAAAATTACTTACAACTTTTGAGCCTGGTTAGGTTAGGTTATGTTAAAAGGTAGTCGACGAAGATGGTTGACTGAAGTACCACCGTATGTACCGTTTTGTCACTTTAGACCCGTAGAAACTAGGGGACATTACAGCCACCCTGTGCGGTCACGTACCTCAATAAGTCCGTCCGATCCAACCGAGTGCTGAGCCCCAAGCTGTCTAAGAATATAAAAATATAAAAAATTATCTCTGCTTCAAGCTAGTCAGTCACGGGCATTCACAGAGAAAGTGTACAACAGTCTTCTTCTCGGAAGCGTCCCCACAGGCCGTACACCGGACATTGGACGGAACGTCCATCTTCTCTGCACGCGTGCCGATGGCCCAATAGCCCGTGCTAAAGGTCAATCGCGAGTTGTTCTTCTGAGCCTTCCGGCTGCAGAACTCCTCCATCCGTCCCTTTGCAACAGCAAAACAGACCCCTTCATGAGAATAAATAGCAGCATGGTACTCTGTTCTTTTTGTGAAAATTATTTAATAGCATTTATTGTTTCGTTTGAAAAATTCTCAATTCAACTAATAAAATCTATTTTCCGATTTAGTTGCATTTTTTAATTTTGAACGAAAAAGGTTTTATATTGCGTGATGGAACCGAATTACATTGTTAAAGTTAAATTTTTTGTCTCAATAAATTTAGATAACACAGAAGTATTTTTTAACAGCTCTCATGAAATGCGAAGTGGCATTTATGTTATTTGACAGTTTGAAGAAATGCCGCTTGAATGTTATCAGATACACATTTCATAAACTGTTCAGGGTACTGAAGGTATATCGATCGGCATAGATGTACTACATAAAAAACTATATCGATATTTCGATATATTATCCTGAAAGCTCGTGAAAATAAAAACTAGAAAAATACCACTGAAAAACATTGATTTTTATTAACTCCAGTTACATTGCAGTTTGATCAAACCAGAATTCGTTCGATATTGACATGAGGCGCAACCCTTGTTAGATGAAATTGTCTGTCAAGCGACTTCTATTGTCAGGTACTGTCAGATTTACTGTTGAAATAACTCCTTCGGAAGACACCAAAGGAGCATGTCGAATTGATTATTGATGGGCGGCTGGTGAAAGGACAGGTGTGAAATGCTGGCAGTTTATCCAAAACTTTAACGGATAAGCTTTTCTCTCAAGTAGAGGTCGATCAGTACATAGTTTAAGCTCATTGATCACAGAGTCAGAGTTCGCTAGCTGTGGTATAGCTGTAGACAACAGGGATAGTAACGTTTCATGAAAAGATCGAGAAGTTTCCTGGTTTTCTTGTACCCCTACTGTTTTGGTTCATTCCTTACACAAACCAAATTCTAACATCCGAAACATTAGCAAATTTTCTTGTAGTTTCTCCGTATTGACTGTTATTAAAGAAGATGCGTCCAGTGATACCAGTATGGTTTACAGTTATAGAACTCTTAAAAATATCGAAAACAAGATTCGTAAATGAGAATAGATGTACTCATATATCAGTTTTTAAAATATGGCGATATAACAACGTTTTTAATTAAGCATTACGCATTCCGCATTCCAGAGTTGCAGGTATTATCGTGAATTTTTACAAATTTAAAATTAAAACTTATTTCTGTTGCAAATTTAAATTCTAAAAATTCGTTTGGTAATTCTCATTTATGGAACAATTTCTATCATTTTTGTATTTTAACAAAAGCACCTCTTTTAGCAGCAACTGCAGAAATATTTTGTCTATTTTGAAGTTTTAATTTTGTCATAGTTTTGGCCCAATTTGCATCAAATATTCAGATGAATATCGCAAATACATATTTATTTTTGTCAGATAAATTTTATTTCATTTTAACACTAACAACTTAAACAAGTTTCTAAATTTTCTAAATATTTACGCCTTTTTCACTTTTCAATGTCCATTTGTATTGGCTCAATTGTTCAAAAAATTTTCATAAATTTTCTTTCTTTTTTTTGTTTAAATTTTGAAAACAAAAATTACGACTACAAGCAATATTATTTAAAAATATAAGTTGCTATAGTATTGCATTTATTTACTTGTAAAAAAATGAATTTTTCAAGAAATACTGAAGTTCATCAGACCAAAGATTTGTTTCAAGTTTTGTATCGTGTTGAAATAGATTTAAACGCTTTTATATCTGTTTTCATTTTATTTTTATGCAACATGCAATTTCGGCATCAGCATCATTCATTCGCCAGCATCAACTGCAGCAGCCATATTAACAAGATGTTGCAATTACTGATGCTGCTTGCTGTACAAGCGGCTTTCAAATCCAAAGTCAAGGAGAAAGATACGTAGATGCACAAGAATAAACTTGCACTTGTATATTCACTCATCGAAATGAAAACGATATGTTTTCTTATTTTTTTCTTTCTTTTTATTTGTTTGTTGGTTTTCTAACAATTTATTGTGCAGTGTAATTTACACCAGTGAGTAACAATCTTTGAAAAGAAAATTTCATCTAATTTGACAGCACTATGGCCGGCGAATAAATTTATTTAAGAATTTAAAAAAGACTTCTTATGAAACATAAATAACCAATGGATAAGGCCTTATTATGATTTACAAGTTGAGAAAATTGAATAGAATACATTTGCATCTTCTCTAATTGATAAGGAAATTTTTAAATGTTATGCCAACACGTGCTTTCCTCCTTCGATGAAATATTCTGTTCCCCTTAACCTTTTTCTAAATGAATATTTTTCTTGGAGCAGACCAGCGTCTGAGTTGCGGGTGTTCCAAGACGTCAGCGTCTACTCCAAGAAAAATACAGACAGCCGGACTAACGTCAATTCCCATAGAATATCGCGCCTACATGTTCAATTCGAGCCAACACTGTTATCGAACGAAACCCAATCCGGAGACATACATGAAAGACCTGCTATTACGAGAAGCGATATCATGCGAAGCGCCTACTAGTCACTCCTTAGATGAACACAATATAGTTGTATAGATATTTGACTGGAACGGAGATTGAAAAAATTTTACTTTTTTATTTTTAATTAACACCTTTAATTAGAATACCAACGTCTTTTAATTAATTCAATTAATTAGTGGACTCAATATTTAAATAAATAAATAATTTAATTTTGTTATGAAGTACACAAAATTATGCGTTATTTTTATTTAATTCTTTATCTGATTGTTTTATTTTAAATACTCAACACTTTTTTTACAAATACTAATTAATACCCGACAAAAATTCGAACAGAATTCAGAAATTTTCGAAATATTTAAATTATTAAAATATTAAATTCAAATATTAAAATTCAACAATAATTTAATTAATTCTATGAAATTCTTTACAGGTGAAAATTGAAAAATTTTTTTTATTAATATTACAAAGTTTTTAATTCAAATGTTGTTTAGTTTTTTTGTGCATACACAATTTAAAAAAAAGAAGTATGTACATTGTACATGCACATATATTTCAATTAGATTTTTTATATTTTTTTTCACATTTTCTTGGTATTATGGTGTGGTTTTAAATAAATTTCCTTTTTCCACTTCGAATTCTTATTTTGTTTATGGAAATGTGAATATTTGAGTATTTGTGCATTAGTAGTCTAGTGAGTAGTACGCTAGCTTAATTATTAGTCTCTGGTTTCTATCACTCCAACACGTGAAAGTTTTTTCACAACAGGTATCAGAATGGGGACCATAATAGACTGGACCACGGTGGGCTGGGACCTTTCTTTGCCCTTACAACCAGCAACCTGCCGACCTATATATGTATGTAGGAAGCATCTTCTGCGCAAGAAACAAACAATTTTCCATTCCACTTTAAGATTTTAAAAGCAACGTTTGAACGTATTTCATTTATTGGCGACAGTGTGTGTACTTTTTCAATAAATTTTGCTCGCCCTCAAGCCACTGTACTTAGCCTTGAAACAACAAAAACAAATAGACGTATCCAGTTACGAGTATACTTAAAATCTAAATTATAATTAAGCATAACAATGCAACAGCAAAAGTAACTTCGTATAAGAAGAAGAAAAAAAAAAGCATTTTAAGATTCTTCTGCACACATTTTATTAATAATTGTTTATGCCACAGAGACAATAAAACTGAGTTGCAAGTTTCAAACAATAATTAGTCGACATTGAACAGCCACAACAATAAACTCAAACAGCAAATACAGTCAAAAGCAAAACGGCTGTTAAGAAGTGGTGCGCGTTCGCGTTCTTCGCATAAAAGAAAATTTACTGGACACAGGATAATAAATGTGTGAAAATTCCTCAGTCTATAAAATAAATAAAATTAATTATTTCTATTATTTTTCATCATCAAGTGCAAAGCAAACAAAAAAAAATATCTTGAAATAAAAGCAGGCGAAATACTCGTGCCTTGTGAAAAAGATGGCTTATAAAAAGCTCTATGCAAAACAATTATTTCTAACCGTGATGTTGACTTTTTATGTGTGTTGTTTGTTAATGGAACCCGTTAAAGCTGAAATACGTTCACGCGGTGCAAATAGTGTCAAAACAAATAATCCCCATAAATACAAAAATGAAGGCCAATCATTGAAAAAGACAGCGGATGAGGAGGATGCTGCATCAGCTTCAGCAACTACAAATGCAGCTTCCACACATATTAATTCGGATTTTGTGGATAAGCTTTCATGGAAATGCGCCAACAATGCCAGTTGTTTATATTCCTTGGCCAGCGGCATGTTAAGCTCCTATCGACGTGGAGAAATGGTTAAATTTGGCTTTTTGGATTTGGTGAAATTGCCAACGTCGACCCATAAAACAAAATCTAAATTCAATTCAGGTGAAACTGGTCGCAGCATGTCAACATTTGTTGATTTCATCAGTGGCAATGCCATTCGCATACCAGTTGGTCCAATGGTCTTTAGTGTACAACGTGCTGAAGACGATGACAATTACATAGAAGTTGCTCTATTGAAAAAAGCCAGAAGTAGCACAGGTAGTGTGTGTGTGTGTGTGTGTGCGTGTAACATTTTCAACAAGCAAAACAAGTTGAATATAAAAGTGTTAGGGTTGTATATAATTTGTTTTTAGTATTGTTGTTATTATTTTGTTTTTTTTTTTTTAAGAAATAAATTATGATTGATTATGATTGTAATTGTGTGGTGTCCCGAAAGTGGGCTGTTAAGGGCAGCGCTGTCGTTGGGATTGTTTTTAGCTGAAATTGTTTACACGTTTGTGGTTGGATATTTTTTCGCTTTTCATTAAATTTCTGGCAATAAAAGAACATATTTTAATAATTTATTGCTTTAATAAATTAAAATCAAATAAATTTACTTCAAATAGAGAGAATTTTATAGAGGAAGTGCTACGCAAACATAACGATTTTCAAATTTGGCAAAACAAGTAAGAAAAATTGTAAGAAAATTGTATTGTACAATGAAAATAAAATGCTGAAACTAATTTCGAAAAATTCAAAGTTCTAAATTATAGAAAAATCTTCAATGCAATTTTGTTAAAATTTACTAGAATTTTCAAATGAAAATGAAAATTTAATAAATCGATTGCCACTGCAAATGTGGGGACAAATTATTACATTCGATATCGACAAAAACTGCAATATAATTTAAATGAAGAATTCGATCGATAACGAAGATCATAATTTCAGCCCTGCTCAAAATAAAAAAAAACAAGAATAATTTAAAAAGTTTGTTTAGAAAAAGCTCTGAAATTTAATCAAATTGGCAGAAAAAAAAAAGAAAACTGGGAAACGTCGAAAAGAAAAATCCAACATGCAATCAATGCTAAAAACTCCTAAAAATACTTTCTCTAAAAAGAACGCATTAATTTTATGCCCCATACAAATGCAGCCCAATATGGTTTTTTATTTTCTCAATAGTGGAATCTTAAAGGCTTTAAAATAGGTGAAGCAAATTTTCTCAAATAGTCAATTTCTAGAAAAATAGTAGAGAAGAATACCTTCGCGTTAATCGAAATGGGTATAAATTGCCATATGCAAAGAGTGTTTAAGAAGTAAATAAATTTTCAGCTTCTAACTGATATTGATTTTTATTAAAGGTATTTTTTGTTGTTGTCTTCGTCCACTGCTCGGGGAATTTCCCCTACATGAAAACTAGAAAAATTGGTTTTGGGAAAGGGTTAGAGGGTGTAGTTACCAACATTGCAATCGACAGTGTATCTATTGATCCAAGTTCCGTCTATATTCTATATTCTCTAACTGTAACAGAATAACTACCGACGTACATTTACTGTCGCGTTTCAGTTTTAATTCTTTTCATTCTTATGCTGGTTAGTTTATGTATCGTCGATGATATAGCGGCAATGAATATTTTAAAACAAGTAGCACTCAATCTATTAACCAACAATGCTGACTGTTGATTTCATTTTCGAAACGAATAGTGGGAATTAATCCTACACAACTCAATTTTTTTATTATTTGTAAAGCAGGGTTTCTCCGTTTACAGGAAGAAGGAGTCTGCTGTGATTAAGGCATACGGTAGTGCACCAGGAGACGAAATTTATGCCTAGTACACAGTGTTCTATTACGCGAAAGCACTCGGGGTGTTTTCATCTGTTAAAACTTTGCTTCTTTTAATGACAAAATAATGAAACTTGAAAGATACACATTTAGGTAACCTCATATTGTAAATGTAAAGCTGTAAAAAGTTCCTCACTCACTCGCCAACTTGGCAATATTTTTCGTACCGTTCTAGTATGGAGTAGAATTGGGGGTAAAATAAGAAAAAGAGTAGTCGCAATAATTTTCAAGTTAAAGGAAAGCAAATTTATTTATTAATATTTTTTTATTTTTATTATTTTATTTATTATTAGATTAACCCGCTGTCCCCTCATCAACTCTTCTAATGTTGGCCAGTTTTGCATAAGAAAAACATATCCAAAAGGTGCTTTTTTCTACAAGTACATTTTCCAAATATTACCTTTTCCACAAAGTCCAAACTGATATATTTAAAAATCACTTTTTTTCAAAAGGTAATTTTTTGAAAAGTACCCGCTCCACTTTGTTTTTAGTTTTCTTCTCAAAACTTCCATATCATGGAAGGTGCAATTTCGTCCCATAGATATTCGTATTTCGAAAAAGTAAGAAAACACGTTCGACATTTTATGTAGAAAAATGAATATGGAAAAAATATTTGTTCTTGTTCAATACTTAAGAAGATATATGGGTTGCAAAACAAGTACCAAATTTCAGTTTTTGCCCGTTTTTACCCCCTAAAAATATACATATCCACCCATGTGCGCGAAATTATCGTATGTTACACTTTTTTCGAAATCGACTTTTTAATGCAAAATGGTTCTAAATCCATTAATTCATCTGCAGATAAAGTATTATAGCGATAATTGTTATAGTTATGGAGATAACACCATGTACATTTTATCGTATGTGACAGCTAATGCTGTCAGGCAAATAAAAAAAAGACGAATAAAAACGCTCTCCTGTGAAATTTAGTTTTTGTAACATACGATAATTTCGCGCACAGGGGTCGATATGTCAAAAAAGTGGCAAATACGTATTGTACGGGTAACAAATTAACAATTAACATTGTTTTCATCAAAAGTATAATCTGCGACGTTTCTTTTGAAAAAGCAGTGGGCAGCCATCACCAATTTTATTGATCGAAAATTTCCATTTCTAATACAACAAAAATGTACTACATATTCTGAAAATAATTAATTCTTACAGCATATTCGCACCGCTTTTGTAACGTATTTTCCGCCTTCTACAGCAAATTTTATGTTCATTGGAGAACTTAGCTTTGATCGTCCTTATAATTATTCCTTCATTGGATAACATTTATTTGACTTCAATAAATGTGATATTTTCACACAAGCAACACTTCGCAATAGCAAAAAGTTTAGTCAAATTACAAAAGTTTTGCAGACGCAGTCTGAACTTTTAAATAACTTTTTTTGAAACATTCGCATTTGGCCATGAATAGCTTCTGAGCAGCCGACCCTCAAAATTACCATATAATTGTCGAATGGCCTGAAATTAGAGCAAAATTAATTCCACGAAATTCCACTTCTCAGTTATTAATGCCATTTAACACTTGGTAAAAGGAATTTCAAAAATAACTTATAATGATTGCTTTAGAAAAAGTTATTAAAGTTTTGCATCAAATTGCTGGAAATTTAATTATTTAATACCTTTTTTATTTAAATTTGTTAGTAATTTATTTAAAACTTTAAGTCAGTATAATAATATTTAGGACAATCCTAATAGTGATTGAATACTAAAACAAACACATGCAAGAACAGAACAGAACCAAATAAAATTGCGTTGAGCTTCAAGGGCATTATCGCAAACCTGTAGCTGTTCGTTTTTCAAATTTCTAATTAATTGAAATTTAATAGTCGCAGCACAATCAAGCTGTTTGTTCAGTTTATCCTTTCAATCCACATACTTTTTACACAAGATTTATGGATTTGTGTCATAAATTAACACACTTTTCTTAGAGACTGAACATCAATCAGAATTACTCGTTAAAACTTTCAAAATAAAAATGTGAGAAATAAAAATTAATACAATTTTTAGCTCGACTGGGTGGAGGTGGCGGAGGAGACGGAGGCGGTTTGCTGGGAGCAGTTGTCGATGGTGGCGGTAATGGCAATGGCCACAACATTATACAACGCATTAGGGAGAACAAGGACAAGGATGACAAGAAACAAATGCAAATGTATATACCAATGTATTTGGCTGCAACTACTTTCGGTTGGACCATGGTGGCTGCTAAAGCAGTGGGTCTGTTGACCCTTAAGGCTTTGGCCATATCGAAGGTAGCGTTTGTAGTAGCAGCTATGGTTCTTATGAAGAAACTTATGGAAAATGCCAACGATAAGTAAGAGAACTCATACGAGCATTAATTGTTTGTTTTTCTTCTTTAAATGCGATTTCATTGTTAACACCTGGATTATTAGAATGATGTATCAATATCCCGAGCAATCTCCCTACATGATGCCCTACAGCATGGATTATGGTATACATTCGATGGCAGCAGGACCACCTGATATGGCTACAGCCGCCGACATGTATGGTGCTGGCGTGCCCATGCATGCAGCAGTAGCGCCCTTGCAGGCTCATCAAGGACACACAGGCTATGAACATTTAACAGCTGAAAGTACGGTCCATCAAAATATAGCGGATATACAAAACAATACGCAGGTGCTGGCAGCATTAAACGCAGCCGGCCTGGGGGCAAAAGTTAAACGTGAAGACTCGTGGCTGACTAGAAGTATGTATTTAGATTAACTATTTCCCATTCGCTATTCACTCACGCTTCTCATTATTGCACTTGATCAGAACCCTACAATCACAATGCACTTACTGCACGCTTTCCATACACACGTTTGTCTTTCTTTAAAGCGAAGCAGAAGTTAAATTTAAATGAATTGAAATCTTATGATGATTTTATAACAGTGGCAGCAGCGGCAGCTGCTGAGGTGGTGGTAGATGAAAATGAGAAACGATTAAAGTTTAAGTCAGACTTCTTTGGAGAAGACATCGATGAAGATGACGAAAGCGAAGATGATATTTTCAATCATGAAGAAAATATAAAAGAAACCCTGCAATTTTTGGGTATGGAAATACGTAAAAAGAAGAAATAGTTTTAATGCAAATCACGTTGTGCTTAACACAAACTTGCACAAAATATAAAAGAAACTGTGATATTTTTCAAACATAATTGTGATTATATGGTGATTTCGATTGCCGCAAAGTCCATCGCGCTTTTCACTTTATTTATTAAAAACATATGCACTCTTTTCCCTTTGTTCCCTACAGAGAGCGGCTCAATAAAATACAAATTTTTGAAATAAGTTTTATTAATATTTTCAATTAGTACAAAAGTAGAATTTTTTAATTGTAATTTAGAGATTAACTGCCGTATTCATAAAAACATTTTTTTATTTATAAAAGGCTTATTAGACAAATTTCCATACAAAATTCAATCAATATACATTCCATGAATCCAAAAAATTGTTTATGAATACGACAGTAAATTTATACACAGTGTCTGAAAATTTTGTAATTGTGGCCGCCAGAGTTTTCATTACTTTTGATATGTTTTGCGACATGAAGCACGTTTTCTTATAACGTACTGCACCATTTGTACGAAACCCAAAAATATCCGTGAAGTTAAATTTTTAATCTTTAAGCCAGAATTTTGGTATTCCGCTCACATTGGGATGGGCTTTTAAAAGTTCTTTCATTTTCGGTCACAAGGCAATGTTTTTCAATTGATTTGGAATTTTTAAATGCTTTTCATACTCAAACAAGCTGAATATGTTTTATTTTATTGTGACGGAAATGACGGCACTCTACCAGTGGAGAAACATAAGCTAAATCTCTCGACAAAAAAAACCTAAAAACGAGAATAAAAATTTTTTATTCATAATTCAACGCTTTATTTACTGTAAATTCATAATTTCCTTATAACGAGAAGAATCGTTCCTATCATTCGCATAAATATCACGAAAGTCTAATAATTTTATTAAATCACTATCCGGTGACTTATCAAATGAAATCCCAGTATTTTCCAAACCGACACAACACCTACTAAATGACCTCCATTCAAACTCAGGCCCTTTACGACTTTATTTAATAAATATTTAAATAAATAATAAATATTTAAATAAATTTATGAATTTATCTACCAGTTGAGTGCTCGTTTGCTTCCAGGAAACTTTTTTTTCTAAATTTTAAATTTCAAAAAATATTAAAGTGAAAAATTCCTTTTATTTTCAATATAAATTATTGAACAAAAACTCTTGTTTGCTTTCTAGAAATAAAACAAAATAGAAACAAAATAAAGAATAATTTCAAAAGTCCTTTAAAACTAATTAAACAATTTTGCACTGTGAGATAATGTTCGCATAATGGCAGTGGTAGGAAGATGAAGCTTAATTCTTGCACATTTCTGCGTGTTCATTATAAAGCAAAGATGTGGCGTCTCTGATCTTAATTTTGACGCATTATTTTCAAGCTAAGGGGTGTGCTTTTATTTATTTGTTTTACTATGCCGATGTTTTATTGCTGTAGCACCGAAAAATCATAAAAAAATTTTTTTTACTTGAGCGGGCTGGGCATCGAATACGGTTAGAAAACGCTAATTACTCATCCATCATAATCTTCAGCTGATTAGCTGGAATAAAAATGATCAACATTGAGAAATGTTTTTTTTATTTCCCCAAAAATTCAACAGAAACTGTTGAAACTTAAAAATTTAATATATTCGGTTCTATTGTAGCTACAGCGTCCAATTATGATTTGTTTTAAAGCTTTTAATGTGCTGAATCTGCCGTTACCATAAAAAGTGTTTATAAAATATCAGTGTCCTCAAATATCAAGAGTGTTTACAAAGAGTGAAAAACATTTAAGGGATTTATTTTACAAATTTTTTTTTAACTTGAAACTTTTAAAGAGTAAGTCTTAAAGAGAATATTCTGAAATTTTTGTTTTTTACAAATGTAGAAAGTAGCTCTACTTTAGGCAGTTTACACGACAAGGCTTTCTGAGCTTGGTGATCTGTGACTCGCAGCATACAAATGTACTGATTCGAATGTTATGACAGCTGATAAAAATAAATACACATTTTCTTTTAAAATGCCAAAAGTAAGTAAAGAAACATTCCGTTGTAGCTGATAAACTGTGACTTGTTTTTATTTATAAGGACAATAATATTTTTTATTTTATTGTAAAATATTATAACAATAGCACTTGATAGCATACCGTTTGAATCCCCCAATTGCTATTTTTGTAAAGAATAAAACACACCCACATAACATCCTCAATAAAAATCCCATCTTTTTTTATTTGTTTAAAAAAAAAACATAATTTCTTGCACTTTTCCCATCATTTAACTGAAGTGCATTGCAGCACCATGTGGAGGGTGGTATTTTTCCTCAAATCAAGATTACTAAATTTCCATTTTGCATCAGCTTAAAGTTAATATTTAAATTAAAAAAGAAAAAAAATTGTTTTTTCGATAAACCTTTTGGCAGCTAATGTGGCGCGAAGGCCAATGGTGTACAATTATTTGAATCCCCACACGTACTATCGGCAATAGCAACGACGCACGAAAAGCAAAACAGTCAAATGAAATTTTTGACAGCATTTGGCACAGTCCCTTCAGAGAATAATAAAAATGGAAACTTCTGGCAACAGCTACCGAGTTAATGTCAAATTCATTAATTAATTTAACTAACTTTAGTCATATTTATAAAAATTTAAACCAAATCGAAAACTAATTTAATTTATTTTAATTTTACTCGTAATGAACATTTACACACACACACTCAAACATTTTTGCTTTGATTTGATTTGATTTGATTTGTAGTTTCAAGTAAGTTTCTGCATTTTAATTTAATTTTTAGTTAATAATAGTTGTGCATAAACCAGCAGAAAATGCTAAAAAAAATCAAAAAAATGTAGACAAAAATTTTCTTTTTAATTTAAAAGTAAATAATTTTTATATAAATTTAGTTAATTGAAAAAATAATGGAAACTTTTACAAATGTTTGCGAGAATTGTAAAACAATTTTTTTTTATATTTTATTTTAAAAGATTTTATTTTTGTGTTAAACAAGGTTTATTGTAAGTAGTAAATAAATACGTTAGTAAATAAATAAATTAATTAAACATACATAAATAAATAAATACTTAAAACAATTCATTGATGAAACATACTTTTATAAATTATTTTTACGATTTTTTTTTTGTTTAATTAAATTATTTAACGACAGAAATTTGTAAAGAATTTTAGCAAATCAAACATTTGTTTTAGAACATAAAATAGGAAAATAATATTAAAAGCATTAGAATTTACTGTTTATAAACAACCATATCCTAGTGGATGGAAATTGTATTTTAATTCAATTAACAAAGTTGGAAGTCAGCAAAAATTTAATTTGCAGGATGCCAGAAGCAATTGAATTGAAAAATGTAATTAAATAAAGCGTATGAAAATTTTTGCTTTTTGCTGTTTTGTTCGGAATGGAGTAAGAAAATACGACATTTAATTTTTAGTCCAAACGAAAGTTATTCCAATTATTTAGTAATTTGTGAATTTCAGAATTTCAGTTAATTTTCATTCCGAAGGGGAAAGATTTGAAGTTACAAATATTTCATAGATAAAGTTTTATTCTTGTAAAAGAAAATGACTTAAGTTTAACTAAGTTGTGGAGAGCAGCTACAAAACTTCAAAAAAAGAAGTTAAATTTCTGAAGGCCAATAAGAATTCTCCCCAACGTTAGAACTTTCAATACGAAACTAATACGTTACTCTTGAATGCCGCAGATACTCTTTACTTCTAACTGGTAATCGTCTGTTTGCAGAACGATGCAAAATTGATAATCGTTTAATAGAACTAAATTATAAAAAGTGCAAGTATTTTTATTTTCGAAAAAAATAATGGTGAAAACTGTGTATAATTTAAAATGATTTTTTGTGCGACATTTTTTTAGAAAATCACCTTTCACTGTTAATAAGTGGCGAAGAGAAGGCATAATGTAGAAAAGCGACAGATGGTGAAGTGATAGATGTAGAGAAGATAGAGATGGTGAAATGGTAGATAGTGAAGTGATAAGAAGGATAGAGAGCTTAATTCTTGAAAAACTCTGGTGTTGTGCGATTTTATGAATCTGTAAAGCAAAGTCTCTGATGTTGCTCATTAATTTCTTTAAGTCAAAGAAGAGCCAGTTTATTTATTATTTTACATCGCTGTAACTCCGAAGAAGGACGGAGTAATTGACATATCAGAAGTTTTGTGACGCCAGCACGGTAATTACTTAACGAATAGCACATCTGCTCTACACGGTATTGAAGAGGTACTGTCATGATGCGAATGTATTCAAGTTTTGCTACCAGCGACATTTGCCATTGTTCTTTGGCAATTATGTCGTAACCTTTTATAACTTTTAACAGTTAATATCGGCTGGGTAGAAATGTCAAATAAAAATATAGATTTAAAAAATACATGTAAAACATATTTAAAAGAAAAAAAATGTTAATTTGTCTGGCACCAAAAACTACATTATTACTTTTCGCTGCATGTTTAAATAAAATAAGAAAATACGTATTTTTTTTAAATATTTTCACGCTTAACCACTTTATAGAGAAAATTTTAATTGCAATGTCCAAAAAGCAAATCAAAATGTTAAATAAATCTCTGTTTTTATTAAGGATAATTGAATTGCCTTTCGTGGATGCGGTCATGTAATTCAGACGAAATCAGTTTTAATTAAATGAACTTCGCCTACATTTGTAATTCAGTCGAAACATTTAAAGTTATGTCAATCAATGCTGTTTCTGTGTTATAAGCTCTTTTTTTTAGCATTTTATAACTAATTATAAAAACTAATCTCGCGTAAATGTAGTTTTGTCACTGTGAAGAAATAGTCTCGTCTTTGAGATTTCAGCGAAGTAAAATCATAAGCAAAATGTCTGCCGTTTCGTTAAAAGAAATTATTATAAATTATATAAAATCTACTATCTAACACCAGAGATATCAATTGATTATAAACAATACCGGCTGAAATTGTAGAGCTTAGAGTATAAAAAAAATCTTTGGTTTCATTTTGTTGGCTCTTTCGATCACGCAGCTCATCAGTAATAAATATTGGCATGTTCCCGGTCATTCAGAAATGGAATTAATTGAGAAGAACTAATTAGAATTACATACTGAGTGATTTCATGAATTCAACACAATTGTTTATTGTGCGAATGCAACTCTTTGTTAAAATTATGAAGAAGAAAATTCAATAAATTTTTTCATTGTGTCAATATGGAATCTTGAGCCGAGAGGCATGAATTAAAATACATAATTTTAATAAAAAAAAAAAGAATCAGGAGAAGACTTGAGAAAAAATTTTATGAAAATTTTCTTAATTTTTTTACATTCAATGGAAAGTAAGAGCAGGAAGAATACCAATATTCCTCTTTAATGGAAATCTCAGTATCACCCCTGGTATGACATAAATCGTGAATGAGAATTTTAGAAATTTCAGATATAAATTGCAAATGGAATGTAAATGAGAAAGATTTTAAAAAATGCATGCTGGGCATGGACCATGTGATCATCTTCAGTAAAAACCAGTTTTATAAAAGTTCAATAATATTTTGGAAAATGTGAACAAAAGAAAAAAGGTCAATATAGAAATAAATAATTTTACATTCGAGTGGAATTTCCGATTATATACTTGAAATTGTGCGTTATATTTTAATTCACAAATTAAATTGTTTACCTGCTAAGCAGATCACTGTCTGGGAATAAAAAAATTCCCAAAAATCGTATTGTTAAGTAAATTTAACTCTTAAAAACTTAAAAGAAACTTTGAAACATAACAATTTCAGTTTTTCAAATTAAACGAACGATGTTTTCTTTGAAATGTTTGCTTTCGCGTCACTAAGTCAATTTTATTGTTAATAAAAACCAAAAATTTTGAAATTGAAAAATAAAACATAAATTCACAAGAATATCAAAAAATGTTGAAAAGTTCGAAAAAGACATTAGAAATTTAATATTTATTCAGGCTTTAAGAGACGGCTGTTTATCGACAGCATTCGAAAGATTTCTAGCTG
The DNA here is from genome assembly GCA_963924685.1 of Dexiosoma caninum. NCBI lineage: Eukaryota > Metazoa > Arthropoda > Insecta > Diptera > Tachinidae > Dexiosoma > Dexiosoma caninum. The sequence continues at coordinate 128,614,334 of OZ004725.1, read as the reverse complement.
ATTTAAAATTAAAAACAAAGAGAAGTTGTTAACAAAAATAGAAAACAAATCGATAACAAATAAATTAATTTGAGAACAAACAAAAAATCTATAACAATACCGAAGACCTTAAACTAATAAAACTTCTTCAGAACAACAATTTCTTTTATATCTACACTTGGCACACAATTATGTTTCTTGGGGCTTTTGGCCACCAAATGCCATATCATGTGTCTCTTCGGCTAATATTTTTGCAGGCACTTCCGCTATGCCCTCTATGAAACCATCCAGGGCACGAGCCCAACCACTGCTAGAATAACTATCGTGATGCGGCACTTCGACTATGTGCTTTTTCTGTGATAGAAGCTTCTTCAAGGCAATTATTACCGCCAGTAACAAGGCTATTTTGGATACAATTAAAGCTTTGCCGGCGAGAAGGAAGAGGCCTTTAAGTAAAATGGCACCGACGAGACCCGCCTTGCCGGCCATCATTATTAGCAACGGCCCAAGATTTTTCGATTTACCACGACCCTCTTCCAAAGCTTCAACCGGACTTATCGAAACACCAAAGTTCAAATTGCCTTTCGGTTCCGTATTCATAACAAAATCAGCATTTTCACTGAATTTGTAGCGCAGTGTGCGTGATCTCATAAATTTCCATAGTTTATTGGCCACGATTAGACCCAAGGTTTCATCATCTGAGTCTATGGAACGAGCTAAGAGCATATCTTCCTCGGGATCATCGGGTATGTCATCAATATCTCTAAATAATATATTTCAAAAAAATGTAAAGAAATTGTGGTAAAACGTACATCATTCTTCTTGGTCTTCAATAAATTACCGATTTTGTGTCACTGTAACTCTTTTGTTTAATTCTATTGATGATTTTTTAAATATTCGATTCATGTAGACAATCAATTTCAACATCATGCATGAGTGATTATCCCTTTGACTGCATTTTATATTAAGCTTTCGCAGGAAACCCTCCTCCAATTGATTGCGATTAACGGCGGGAATCTGCGAAAAAATATAGAAAATATATGAACATGAAAAGAATTATCAGTTTTTTTTTTTCACAGAGTTTACGATGAGTTCACGCAATAATTCCCGCGATAATTAAAAACAAGATCAGAAATGTTATCATGTTGAAAATTCTCATAAAATAATATTTTGTTCAGAGCTACTTTTGTGGAGCAACTGAGCAGACACATCACATTGACATATCCCAGCAGTCCGGTTACTCATTACAAACTGAAAGCCATCCGATTGTATAATATTATGTCAATAGGGAAAATAAAACGAAAATAGTTAAGCCCTTACAACTCGCATCTGATTCGGATTTGTCTTTTTCCCATCCAATTGTAAAGTTAAATGTTTATTAGAAATGAAGATCAAAACAAACACAAATAAAAATTTTGCATCGCATTACCATCTGATTTGGATGGCTTTGTAATGTACCATATTGTCATTTCGTTTTAATTATGAATTTTGTTCTTTTTTCTGAAGTAATTTTTCCGTTATTCTTTCTTTTTAATTTTTATTATTATTCCAAAGTAAAATTTGTATCAAGTTCATAAGTGTTTTTAAAAGTGAAGTGTTGGCGGCATTTTTTGTGGTAATATAGTTATAAATTATTAAATAAAAATAATTAAAAAAGGTAAGTGACTGTTTTATGTGTTAATTTATATACATATGTATGTATGTTTTGTATTTTTATTTGTTGTAAAGAATAAAATGAGTGCATTTAGTAAAAGAAATTTAAGAAGACTAAAGAAAATAGAAAGTGGACGGTTGAAACAAAATTCCGAAATTACAAAATATTGAAAAAAATTAAGTTCCTAATATAATTATGCAATAGTTAAAATTCATTCCTAGATCAATGGCATTCAGATACATCTTATTGCACTCCGAATTCACCATAATAGTTGGACCCATCCAACATTCGCTTACAATGTATATTCTGTTGGATCCATCCAAACTTTGCTTACAATGTATATTGTGTTGGATAAATCTTACAGCCTAGGCCATCGCTGTGTAAATGTAAATAGAAATTATATACAGACATTGTATGGGTCTTGCTTACATTGTCATTGGTCTCAAATCGAAGATGTATGTAGCAAAAATTTCACTGGGATGTTTTTACATCTTTTCTCTAAAACAGTGTGTCACCCATTCACACATTTTGTTGTTCTATTTTCCGAAGTAGGGCAGAACATTATTAGATTTTCTTCGTGGTTGAAATACAAAAATTAATACAGGAATATTTATGTAGCAAATTTTTCAAATTTTAATTTGTTTATTTCAAGAACAGTTAATTTTCGGCTCCAACTCTATTCAATTATCACAATTTGGCCATTTAAAAGTTTTAGAAAAATTGTTCTCGCTTTCCTAAATAAGTGGAGTATAATTTCTATTATCAGGCAAATGTTACGAAAAGTATTTAAATGCAATCGTTAACATTTGCAACCTTTTTTAGCTTTACAGTCGTAGAATATTATTATATTCCCATTTTAGCAACTTTCCATGTTTTAATATCTGAACAGTGCGGTTTGACATAAACTTTGACTTAAAATTTTATTGCTCTAACAGTTGGAAATTTAACTAACAAAAATTATTATTGGGTCCCTTGTAAATTTCAATGGTTTGACTGTTTGTGCTTAATGGCATCTTTTAACTAAAAGGATGCGTTTTGATGCCTCATAAAAATATAATAAAATACTTGAAAATATAAAATTATGTCACGCTTTGCCAACTATGCGGTATTAAATTGATGAATTGAATTTTATTGCCTTTAAAACACTTGAAACTATTTTTCTGGTTTTGGCAGTACATATTTTGAAAAAGAAATATTAGAGAGAATATTTTTTTTCATTATGAAGTTATCTGGAACAGTTTTGGATTTGGCACTTTTTTTTATCACGTTTTACTGCCGTACGCATTGAAAATATTTTCTTTGTTTTTATTGCAGTTTTATAAATAGAATTTTTATGATAATTTTATAGAAAAGACCCTTATTTGTTTTTTTTTTTCATTTAGAGAGTTAAATTTTTTATTACGCATTTGATTTCAAGCTGATTCGTCTTATTTTATGTCAATCACGAGGATTCATGCAAAGTAGCGGTGCCTGAACTGAAGACGCAGTGCATTGTGAGGATTTTGTAACGGCCCCTCTTCTGAGAAGGGAGTTAGAGGGTAGAGTTTATTCTTTTTCCGCAAAGTCGGTTAATTGCTTGAGCCACAGCCCTTACATTGCAACAGATACATTTCCATTTAAACATGAAGTTATGTACATATATTGAGCAGCAAATATATGTGATAAATTGTCACACAGAGCACAATGTCACTCAATTTTAAAAGAGCCCTGCAATTAACTCCAGCAATATGTCTGTGGACTATGGCAAAATATCATAAGGCGAGATAAGGAAATTTCTTAGTATTTTAATCGTAAAGGATTCTACACAAGATGGATTGGTTACACTAATTAGCGCCTTTCTATGCATTTTAGTTTTCCAAACATCAGACAATCTGGACTTTTTATTGATTTAATTTGTCAGTTTTATTTTAATAGAGATTTTATTGGAAAGTAACATTACAGATAAGTCAGCTTAGTTATACTAAATTTATAAGCTTTTTAAAAGGCGAACAATAACCGAAAAAAAACAAAACAGAAATAAAAATGTTTAAATTTCCTTTATGATGTTTTGTCAAAAGTCAACAGATATTTTTTTTCAATTTTTTAATTTTCAATATGAAAAATATTTCATTGTATTGATGAAATACATTCATGGCATTTATGACACTTTAATTTGTGTTTTTATCATGAAATGACAAATATAAAACATTTTTAGGCAAAATAACTGCTAACTTAATTATGTTTAGCAAGTCGTATATTATTTTAGTGGTTCTGGCTGGATAAATGTGCGAGTACTTAATTTAATCATGCTTGCAGTTCGCGGTTATGCATGGCTCTCCAATATGTTCTTGATGAAGATATTTTCTTTCTAAAGTACTCGTGGTAAAAAACAATATAGAAATCATTTCGAGTAATCCATTTATAATTGGAGTAATACAAATTTCATTCAATACAACTTAGCGTCGCAATCCCAAAATCATCAGTTTGCTGCATATTGCTGCTCAAAATTAATTAGCAGTGTTTTGTGTCGACTCATAAAAACAGATTACGAAAAAAGAAATGTTCTAAAAGTTGAAAGCAAAAATTCACAATAATTTTCTCATTATTGGCACATTGCAAATTGATGAAAGATGAAAGCCGTCTCAAGGACATGACGAATTATACGAGTACACATTTCTTATAACATACGAACAAAGAGACAATAAAGATAAATGAGAAAAAATAAATAAATAACACCCAATATTATGGGCTTAAAACGAAAATAATTATATTTTTTTTTATTTGCTGGAAATTTTTAAAAATAAATAATAATTATAATAAATTACTGAATTTTCGTTCGAACTGATGGCAGGTGTGGCACACACTGTGCAGATAAATTTTAGTGCAAAAACACACAGCAGTACCGAAATTGTTCTCATGTTGTTTATTTTGCAATAAAATATTAAGACGATTATTTGTATTGAAATTATGTTTGTTATTGTAATTATCAATATCTTTTGGTTTTTTAACTTGTTTATTTTTTTTGGCTTAAACGGATCCCCAAAGGCCAAAGGACATTATTCTTCTTTTTTTATGATTTCCTTTTTAAACGCACTTTTTTTTATAGAAGTTTATGGGAATGAAAATTAAATTATTATTCTGTTTGGTTCGGAAAACACTTGAACGCACACATTCCCAGAACTGACGCGCCAGGAAGATCAAAGTTTTTATCCTTTTTATAAGGATTTTGTTTTTTGTGTTGTTTTTTTTTTTTGTGATAACTTTTCCTTTATTGTTGGATTTGTCTTCAATCGATGCTTAAACTACAAGTGTCTGTGGCCACCACTATTGTTTCGACTTCTTCCACTTCTACTGCTGCCACGACAACCACTGAATGTATTTTATGCGTGGAAAATGCGATGACATCGTCGTGATATAAGAAAACCTAATGCGATTTTTCGAGAGTGTGATTAAGTTTATATATGAACACCAACTGCTGCGGTAAGCACAACTGCAAATATCAAATTATATTTTTTCGTTTTATTGCTGCTACTTGCAGCCTTTGCTCCGCGCTTTGCCGATTTAAGTCCACAAGGAATTTTTCTTTAAAACCGCTTTTAGCCTGCATTGTCTTGTTGTTGGTGATACATGTCTCTTTATGTTTGGAATTTCTTTTTCTGCAACTTTTTTCTTTTTCCATATTTATTGCTTTGGTTTGTGTTTCTGGAAAACTAACTCGTTTCGTGTACCAGTACCAATCTATTTACAACAAGACCGTCTTACATGATTCATAAAGAAAAGAAAAATTAAATAAAAGAAAATAATTTCATTGATTGCCTTATAAAAATCCCCAAAACAAAGTTTACATACTGCCACAGACTACACTGACTTACAATTACGATGGGTGGGGGATTCCATATGACTACCATTATTTTGCTTTACTGTATTGTGTATTGCATTTATTTATATTTAAATGACGCGATTTGTAAACACTACGTCCACACTTACTGATTGAAACGGAGAGACGATTTTATTCCTTGGCCTTTCCTCTCCAGCTTACAAGGCGTAGTAGTTATTGCATGAATTGTATACACAACAGTTGTCAACTTGTTAATCTACGTGTTTGTAATAGTTTCTGGTAGACTTCTTTTTTGTACACCTCCCATATATAAAATAATTTTATCATACATTATAGTTAAGGAATATTTTTTATTTTAGAGAAATAATTCTCAGATAAAAAACATGTCTACCATCAGTTAAGATTGTGCGTTAACATATTTTGGAACGGCAAAATATAAGAAAGAACCAGATAAATTTTTGTTTGTTTTTTTTAACAACACAAACACAAACTCTAAGGTAGCTCGTATAGCTTGTCTGTATAAACACCCAGGGTCTAGGCGCTAATGGAACACGCGCCTCTATATTTTGATAGACTAATGCTCAGGAACTAGGCCACGCGGCCACATTAGTGATTAGTTCTTATACAAATCAAGAGTAGACTCTGTCCCAGTATGCATTTTTTAGTCAATTTAAAATGAAATACTTTTTAAATATTAAAGTTGTCTAGTTTTCATACTTTATACTGCTCCACTTATCGCCCATGTTATCCTATACGGTACTAATCCGAATCGACAATATTTGATGTAAAGTTTGCATTTAATTCATATTTTACACAGACGCTTTTTATGTGGAATGACTCCATTTTCATTCATTCATATTTAATGTTTCAAACATTAACTCAGCATATAACAAACATACAGCTTGCAGTTAAAGTCGCACAGATCTGACTTGTTTTTCAAGTTCAAGGAGTTTGTTGGAGATGTTGGGAGAATACACTTTTTTTTTGTTTCGTTTACTTGCCACACATGCTACATTTTTCTCCATTTTCTATTCATTTATCATCATGCGAAAACCTGCCTGGGACAGTCAAACTTTTTAATTTGTCTCGTTGTTTGCTTTTTATTCACATTATGATTACCATCATAAAAACAAAAAGTTCATTATTTAAATTTAGAAATAAAATAAATAATAATTATGCTTGTGATTAAAGTTTTTTTTATTTTATTTTATTTTATTTTCTTTTAATTGAAAGTTATGACTTTGAAAGAAATAAGAAGAGTTAACATACTTTCAAGTGATGGGAACGATGTTTTTGAGTGCCTAAATATGTACGAGTGTGCAGACATATGTGGGTTAATTTATCACGAATACCAGAGAACATTCATTAGAAAATATACGACTTGAAATAAATTTACGCATGAAACCATATCCATTTCATTATCTCAAATTTTATATCTCACAAAGTCCATGTAACGCACTGTAGCAACGTGCGTTTTTTTAATATTTGCCGTTTTTATTATTCTATTGTATACTCTTTTCAAAATGTGTACAGATTTTATTAATCGGATTTTTAACTTCGGCGATGTAAAGCAAAATATATCCTACGCACGCGGTGCGAAATTTCCCCTTTGAAAATTAGATGTCAGCAGAATTTTCATATTTTTTTTACAGCTATTAGAAGCTTTTATACTTTATATAAATAATTATGTTATTTCCAAAAATGTATATATATGTAAAAAAATTATTAAAACTTTTAACATCGTCACGCATATGTTACATTTGTCACGCACAATTACAGCATACTTTTATCATACAACCATGCTAAATAATGAACTGCAAAACGTGATGATTAAAGTTTTCTTACTTTAGCATATTTTAGTTACTATTAAATCGAAATTAAGCTAAACGTCATAACAGTTTTAGTCGGAAAGAATTAAATATGAGACAGCATTGCAAGGGAACAAGTCAATTAAACTTATTTCATATTTTAACTTTTATTTCTCTCATATGAAACGAAGAAAAATAATTCAAGAAACTAAAACTTTATTATCGTCAACTTGTCCGGATACTACACATCAGAATTGCAAGGTGATTGGTGGCAAATGAAATCTTCATTATAAAATTTTACTACTACTATTTCGAAAACAACCGTCATTCACTTTAAAAAAGGTTGTTGTAAATCAAAGAATTATATTTTAAATAATTTCTCTCTAAAATTTGATCTTTCAAATTTGAAGGACAGCCCGAAGTTGTGGGTTCAAGCTCTGCCAGTCATCAGCAATTTTTCTGCTCTGGATTGTTGCCTGAGCACAGCTCGTCGCTATTTCAGCTATATAAATATCGCCGAAGACCGATAATACACAATACAAATTAATGCACCTACTCAATACCAAAGCGTGCTCTTGGCTGAAGTGTTACTGCGTTCGTTTTGAAGGCCGATAGTCCTGGGTTCAAACCCTACTCCATGTCTGTTTTTAAAGTATTTCAAAACAAATAAATCTCTCATTAATTAAACATACCGGGTCTCTAAATAATATGATGGGGTTATCTAAAGCAGTGCTTTAGAATCAGTAAGAGACGTTTTCTCATTGTTGCTAAAGAAAATATTTGCATTCGTTTTTGCACTTTTTTGTTCAAAATCTTGCAAAGTTTTTGAACTTTTATTAGCCTTGAAAACGTGATTTTTTTCTATTTTATTGACAGAAATACACAATTTCGCCACAATAAATTTTACTTTTTAAACCCATTGTTGGGGAATTAAATACTTTAAACTATTTAATCGATTTATAAATTTTAACAATTCTTTTCCATTTTCTTTTTTAAAATACCATACTAATGACAAAACAATATTTTTTTATTACCTTAAAATATGAAATTTGTTTAAATCCTTTCCCGCCATTAGCGCAATAATTAGGTGGCGATGGCACGATGGATGGTAGTCTGCACGTTGACTACAAAACCAAAAAACAGACCTGCGTTCAACCCCAGTTTCAGACTAAAATTATAAACAAAAAAAAAAAACATCTCGCATTTTTCTGATGTGCATTAGTGTGTCTTTGTGTGTCAGTTGTTGTCGGAAGGTTTCAGTGGCGAAGGCATAGTCACTGGTCACTGAACAATACCCGCTTCAGCTGATAGCAATCCGCAATCACATCAGAACGCCCTCCTTCGTCGGTATTGTGTAGCACCGGCGAAGTAAAATAATAATAAAAATGGCTACTAAACCGAAGCTTCAGCACTGTTACGAGTATAAACAAAGAACGTGTAAAAGCAGAGCTGTTAAATAATTAATTAAGGTTCACCTCCTGTCGTTTCTCCTTCTATGCCTTTCCTATAGTTCCAGCACAATGTTTCGCATGTGTAGGAACCATCTCCTGAGTGCTGGTCGCAGATAAAACAAAAGAAAAAATATTAAAAAAAAAACATTTAATTCTGCTATTGAATTTCTTAAAAAACGAACTATACTCTGTAGTATTAAATATGTATGTATGTATCCATGGGTATGTACATAATTTCTAGATTAACATACATTGTACTCATTTGTATGATAAATTTTTGAAAGATGTTTTTTCTGTGCTTAATTTTAAGGATTTATTAAGTGAGACTGTGAAACCACAAATCCATGGCTTTGGCGATACTTGTTGGTAAAAAGAAAATAAAAGCCAACGAAACCCATACAGAAACACTTGCTTTTAGAGAATTAGTTGTCCACTGAACTATTAAGATGCTCGAATTGGACTGGATGAACCGCATTTTCCAAAAGAAAGCGACCGGCTGGGAAAAGCTCACTTGCTCACTCATACACACATGATAAGAAAAGCATTTGAAATGCAATCTTATGGAAAACAAATGTTTACATGCGATTATAAAAAAAGAAAAACACTCATAAATTCGAGTTAAAACATGAACAGTTTGAAGTAACGGCGCCAAAAATGAAAAATTAAAAAATGTTAACAAGAACTGCAATCATAAACTTAACAATGGTATAAATTGGTTTGAAAGAAAAACATGTTGGAAACTTGTGGTATAAACCGACTGTGAAATGGCACTAAAAAATATTTTAAATCTTCCGAAGAGAGTGGTCGTTGTAAGTACGATCACTTGAAAAGTGTTCCGATAGTAAAATATCATCAATTTCCGTAAAACTAATTGTTAATGTTAAAACAATGTCACTAGAAAAAGTTCACTTTTCAAGAGGGTTAACTTCCTTATCAAAACGTACTTATTTCTATTTGTGTTTTCTTTTCTGACAAATATTCAGCATTTATTCTGCCTTTTCAATTTCTTTAAGTTCTTTTCTGAAAAATAAGTGTTATTTTGAAGATGCACAACGTTCTTTTCTGATGATGTTCCCCTTAAACGGAACAAAAATGCTACATGTTCAACACTTATTTTAATTAAAGTGGCATGAGTGCAGCACTATTGTCAGTATATGGTTTGATTATTGTTTCTGAAAAAACGAATTATTTTTTCGATCGTCTCCCGTGATAATTATGTATAAGTTTTAGTTTTTTAAATTTATCGTTACGCAATAGTTGTACTTTATTGTTTTAAGCTGAAACATTTGATCTTTTGTGATATAAAATGTGCAAGATTTCTTGAAAATCAGGTGAACATTTAGCAATCTTACCAAATCACATGTAACACTTATGACACACTTTTTTTAGAAAAGAAAACAGCATTAGTTGGTATTTTTACATATTCTCCTATTTTTTATTGACAAGCGACTTTATAATAATGTGACTAGTACTTTTTAAAATTAAATTTTTAATTTTGTGGTCATTTGGAGATTTGTATGCGTTACGTTTTTCCAAGCTCATCTTGCGCCGATCGGCTATTAACCAAATGGGCGCACACTAGATAGTAGATATATTCGCTACAACTTTCATTTCCATGGGTACTTTAGTAAACAGTATTATTGAATTTATCATTTCATGATAGTTATTACCGAAAAAGAATGATACCATTTGATGCAGTCTTCCAGGATGATGTTCGCTTGCGTGTTACATTCAATGGTGAAATTTAAAGCAGCATGATTACTAACAATTTCGCATCTTAATTGTGCTGGCATTAATCTTGCTGACTCTTACTACACAGCACATAATTTAATTAATTTACTCCAAGAATTTTTTCACGCGATAATCCAATTAACTGTTTGCAAAAGACTTGTAATCTCATGCCACACGTAAAAGGAGAATTATTTTGCATTTTAATGCTTAATTTACTGAATTGTACAATATCTTTAGTCTGTAGGCATGGTTACGGTTATACCTAATTAAATATTGAATAATATTCGATTATTTCTTCTGGCATATATTGCTGAACCGAAACCGTTTGAATACTTGTAGCATACCATTCGACGAGTTATTGGCGAATAGAGATGTTAATAAACACAATTAATGCTGAATGGTTTCACACACACGCCAGTCGGCGTCCATTTAGTCTTTAAATAAAACACAGAAAAGCCTTCATTTATTTCATTAATATTAAAAAAATTTGTTCTTGTTTTGCTGAAATTCATCACTGGCCCATCCATGGACAGCGAACCATATTTTGAGCCATTCATATTGTTTCATTTACCCAAACTGTGATCAATTAATACTTGTGTAGGGTACAAATAATTTAATATACTAAATATAAACAATTTTTTTTGTTTTATATTTTAATATTTTTGTGATTAAAACAACTGCGCACATTAACAATGTTGATGATGCTTTGCTTACGTTCATTCATCTGCACCATTTTTCACACATCACAGCATCGCAACAGACCTGCTACGAAAATTAAACAGAACACGAACAGTAATATATCGTTAACTTGTATGGAAAGGCCCTAAGTGATATTTTTCTTCAAATGGAATAATTCGCCATATAATCCGCTAATAAATTTTTGAGGAACTGAGTATTTAATAGGAAAGCTACCTCAAAAAAATAATCGCGAACTCAAAAAATTACTCCTCCTGTGCAGTAAGAAAACTCTATGTTGGGCCCTTTCTCTATTAAGGTAACGATATGTGTGTACAAAAAAAAACAAATAAGTAATTAAGCTCTTGATCAAAATGTGTGTATCATATTCTCCAAGTAGCTTTAGTACTCTTTCGTTTTTCAGTTGATGTCATGGATGTTTCAAGGAGGAGGACTGAGATGCTTGAGTTTAAAGATGCTGTTAGTTTGGATGTTGCAATGAAGCATATGACATTAAAATTTCTACTGTATGGTGTCCTGCAAATGCCTGTCTACTACATAACTTCATCCTTAGGACATTTTATGACTATAAAGTGAATAATAAAACAGCACATGTCTGACCCAATTAAAATTGTCTTATTTTTATTGGCCTTTCGGTCGAGTGTGTCCAGCTTGACTTATTTCTGTTGTTTAGCATTTATTTTTTATTTTTTTTATTAAGTTTCTTTAGAAGATGTAAGCAAGAGATTTTAAATTTTAACTGCAATTTTGATGAGAGTATCGCAAAATTAAAAGGAGCGTGATGACGCCCATTAGAATTTAACAGCATGTGCCTGTATGTACTGCCACCCATGCACTTTCTGCGATACTTTGACACAAATTGGCGTTAAGACTTATTTGTTACTTGTTAAGACTTGTTTCAATTAAGAGGTTTGCTTTGAAAAACGTATATGAAAATTCCTTTAGAAAGTTCTCAGAAACAAGCATTCTACTTTACAAAATGAGACCTCAAAATTTGAAATCAAATTCCTTGTGCCTCTGCATGGGACGGACTTCTTATGAAACTCTGCAAATATCGACTGCTTATAGTGTAACAATTTTGCGATGAGATTGCTGTTGCGGGTTTGCTCCTTTTAATGCCTATAAAATATCGGGCTCATTTAATAACAGATTCGGGCGATAAGAAAAGTTGGCAATCAATTAATTTTAAATTAATATTTCAAGTTAAACCAATAATCTGTCTGCCAAGATTACGGAAAGATGCTACATTTCGCGTTATCTTAATAAAGCCAGACACTAATAATGCTTTTACAACTCGAAACATTTTTTTAAATATTTCGATAAATACTCCATGCAAGTAATATGCCACTTGTAAGAAATTGTTGTCATCCAACTGAAAGTTACTTCGTGCAGAAGTTTGGTGCTTTTATGTTTGGGAATTAGAAGTGGACTGTATAATGCATGAGTATTTGGTTATGATATTGAGATGTATAGAAGTGTCCTTGGAAAATTATTTCAATCGTAATAAATTGTATTTATTCAAAGGATTTTATAATGCAAATATAATTAAATAATTTTGATGCATAGAGTAACTTTTGAAGTGTAATTTCAAGTTGAACGTACGATTTCAAATGCCATTTGATTTTTGATCCATTGAAAGATAAGGAGTTGTGATTTCTATATAAAACTTTAAACTTAGCTTTGTTACAATATTTTGGAATGTTTGAAAGTCAATTCACAATATGAACACTTGCAGTCTTCAGAATTAATTCACTATTTCATATTGTGACATATATTTTAGATTGTTGTTTTAGAACGTGTTATAATTTATATAATTTGTAAGTAACTGCTTCATTTTTAAACTTTTTCTCAACCAAGGCGAATTCATAACAGGTGAACTTACTAGCCCAGCTGGTCGACTATTTATCACTGTTTGATGTCAAATTGTGTGAAATATTTTCACAATGTACAATGATTTTTTGTTGTTGTTGTTGTACTAGTAAGTTTACTTGGTATGAATTCGCCATGTTCTCAACATTTATAAATAATTTCTGAGTATAAAATATAATATTTTATGCAATAGCTGATTTTTTTTTTTATTTTGAACCAGCAGTCAGGAGATGACCCCTACACATGCGATGCATTGTGCTGGAACTATAGGAAAGGGATAGTAGGAGAAATGACAGGAGCTGGAGCTTCACTATCTTACAACTTTGCTTTTGCACGTTCTGTGTTTTATAGCAGTGCTGTGGTAAAAAAAAAAAACAGAAATAATCGCGATAATAAAACTTTATTTTTATTAACTTTTTTCCGCCCCCTTTAAAGTGAACAAAATGTTAGTTGGGCCCTTTCTATATTAAGGGAACAACAATATTATTGCTTTCATATACATATTCTCTTCCGAATGTACATATAATTTTTCATTTCTTCTTTTCAGGTATGCCATTGCTGCTGTGGTAGTTCTGAATTGCAATGTAAGTTTTGAATAATTTTTTAGCAGAAACATCGTCTCTTTTTCTTTAATTTAATAATTTGTACATATTCATTTTTAAAAATAAAATTGCTTCTAATTTCATCTGCACGGTTCCGTAATACATGTGATACGATTTGATTTTCATTTCTTTGGAATTGTGAAGGTTGAAGCATGTGGAACACCTTTATGCAGAAACATTGCATATTAGTAATTATTAAGAATTCTTTGACACACATAGCCAAACATACATACATACGTAGAAGCCAAGCGATAAGAAAATGCTTTGGTTTACAGCGTTCTCGTTTCAGTTCTAGAAATTTTACCAAAATTAATGCTTGTAATTAATTTGCAGAGAAATGTGGTATGTCGTATGCATGGCTCTGCCGTAGTTGGGCTCTGTCATACTTAATTCAAATGTTTTAAATGTTAATCCTTTTTCAAAAATAACGATACTTCTCTTCATTGTGCCTTGTTTAATAGAAAACTCAATTTAATAATTAATTTAGAAACTTCAAACTGTTATGAGCACAACAAACATGTTACTGAAAATCTTTTTCAATCTTAAAATAAACAAAATAAATTTCTGGATATTTTAATATGGTGAAATGGTATTTTGTGTTGTCTCTCCAAATGAACTAACACAATTTCTATTAAAAACTTTTGTTCGTAAGTAAATTTGTTTTTGAAGATACGTTGATAAATTGTTTTTGCTGTGGTTAAAGTTTTTGTAGTTCCTTGAAATATTCATAATCAAAAAGTTTAGAGGAGAATTACTTCTTAACACATACGAGTATTTTCATGTGAATTTATAGTTTAACAACTTGATGAAAGTTATTTGAAATCATTTGAATGATGTTGACTGAACTTGAGGCAGCTACAGCAACAGTTTCTGCGAGTGCAGATTTAAACAAAAACCCCAAAAAGTTAAAATGCTTCGTATTCATTTCCAAGAGTGTGTGCTTTAATTAAGTAACTTTAAGATATTATTACTATAATTAGTTTGCATCGATGCACATCGGCTATAAGTATGTTAGAGGATTATTCAAATAATGCTGAGTGTACTCAATTGACTAGTATGCCGGGCACGGGAGCGCACTTTCTATTTAGTATTAAACAGAAGTGGGAACTAAGAATTTTTTTTTTTTTGCTAAATTTGTACCGAAATTTTCTGATCCTGCAAAATAGCCCAATTTCACTGTGTAGGGAATGTATGATAATACCCAAATCATTCTCCAACATCAATGTCAGATTATATTCCAGATTGAATAAATGACAAATGTATTTCTATGGTCGTCGTCTGTTGGAATTTTGAAGAATATAACTTTATTTTTACGTCATGAAAATACTTCTACTCAATACCTGGAAATTTACATGTTTCTTGACTGTTTAATAATGAAACTACTTTTGCACTGTTGGACGGGGTTCCAGCAGCTGGAGAAAGAAAAGCGAATTCGGGTTTTTAAAAATGGTAGAAACAGCTTAATCGCCCCAAAAAAAAATTTAAACAATTTCATTCTTAATTCAGCGTTTTATTTACTACAAATTCATAATTATTTGCATAATATCAGTTTTAACGTGGGAAAATTGGAATCGAATGTCCATAAACACTACTCGATCTACCTCTTCTCCCATAATAAAATTTTCTAGTTCCACCACAATGCATCACATGTGCAGCGGTCATGCCATGAGTGCGATCCAAGAAAAAATATATTGCGAGAATCTAATAATTTTATTAAATGATCTGCAATTCCGAAATCATAGCAACATTTCTGAAACCTTTGTATAGATCATTGAATGTATGATAACGAATTAAACATTTTAATTCTAGTTCGATTTCTTGGTTTTGTTTTGATTATTTTCATGGTACTAAAAAGTCTTTAAACATCAAAGTTAGTGATAGTTAAACACTAGATTAAACGAAGTAGGAAATGGATTTTCTTGTAGCGCATTTTTTAATTGTCGCACATCCACCCAAAACTCAACTATTGACTCAACGTTTGTCCAGTTATAACTTGAAAGTTTTCGCCATTAGATATCAATCAATGTCATTGTGTCTTCAGTGTCCTTAAATTTCTCATTGTCAATATGACAAATTTTTAATATGTTTCTAAAAAATATTATGAGTTCAGCAGAAAATTAAAAAAAAAAACTAAACTTTTTGATGCTAAATTTAAAAGCATGAATATAAAATGTAAAGTTCGCTGCTTTAAAAAATCTAGATCCAGTATCGAAAAGGCTAAATTGGCATAAGTGCTATTGGAGGGCTTTAATTTTTTTTCGGTATTTTAATTCCTCCATTTCTTATTAAATTTTTAGATGAAAATTTCTTGATCTGACGCGAATTCGGTGTAAAATTTTAGGCCTTTTTTCTACTTACGTTGATGCAGCCTATAACTTATACATATACTCGTATGTATATACCAAATTAAGATCTACTAAACAGTGTTTAAGTTATCGCAGAAACCTAAAAGAGTGCTACAGGTACCATATGCAGTCCCTTTTTGACAAATAATATCGGTTAATTAAGACTACAAGTAAGCAAATATAAACAAATACATGCAATAAAAAAAATCCGTAATAAAGTACAGTGAAACCTCTCATAAGCGGACCTCTTACCTTACGGAAACGTCTGTCCGCGTCCGATTAATAGGGTGTTCGGTTATCGGAATATATTTTGTACGAAAAACCTGGCGAAAATCTCTGTTCTACAAAGTTTGTCCGGTTATGAGAGGTGTGCATTAGGAGAGCTTTCACTGTATGTAATGAAATGCATGGAACATAGAAAAGAATTGTCAAAATATCTTTGTTTTTTAATTATTAAATTCTGTAGTCCTTTTTGTATTGAAAACTAAAAATCATAAATTAACAAATAGATGTGTGTATAAAATGTAAATAAAATAATGTATAGGGTAGTTTACAATTATGTAAATAAATATTAATTTATTTATGAAATTTTAAACTTTTCTTTCCTTATTTTTTACTTCTGTTTATTTTAATTGTGTACAGACTTAAAGACGGTCACGTTAAAAATAATAACAGTATTAATGAATTAAATAATGTAAATTAATTTAATGAACACAAATCATTATCAGAATTAAAATGTCGTACAAAAAAGAAATAAAGACTTTCTGAATTTTTGAATTCGCCTCAAAAAACTTCGCTTAGCAAAGTCACCGTAGGAAATGTGTCATTATTATTTTTTTTTTGTTTATTATTAATTTAAAGTTTTGCAAAAACTTCCATAAATAAGTAGGGTTTTTTTGTACACGTGAATAAATATCTTACAAAGAATAATGTTTTAACAAAAAAAATGAAAAATTAAATAACGTACAGGGTATAAAAAATTTATATGAAAGAATGGCCATTTGACAAGAGAAAATGTTTCTTTCTCTCTTTCTCTTTCACTCTCTCCTTTTCTAACTCTTTTGAGTACTTTGAATATCTTTGCCAGTATTTCTGCCATAATAACCAGAATAAGCAGCGTCATGTGCGGATGATTGACCGAAACTAACCGAATTGCCGGCAGAGGTGTCGGCATTATCCTTGCTATAGTAGTCACCATAAGGCTTTGAAAAATGTGGATCGGGTCTGTAATAGTGTGTATTTCCAGCACCACCATTAAAATGTTCATGATGATGGTAGGTAGCTGAACCAACGCCTTGCGGCGAATATTCGGGAAAGGGATTTTTATTACCGAACAGACCAGAGAATAAACCGCCGCCGGCATTATAACCTGGTCCACTGGGTGGACGACACAGCTTAAAATATGCAAAGAGACCGGGCAAAATAATAGCAGCCAAACCAAGTATCTTTTTTAGCCCAGCAATTCCCAAAATGAAGGGCAAGAAGAGCAATAGTTTCAATTTGAATATTTTCAAAACCAACAGCAATGGAATAATCATTTTCTTCAAATTTTTACGTTCTGCAAAGAGAGGCCATTGCTATTTATTGAAATTTTAAAATTTGAAGAATTTCATGCAAAATTAACTTACTTATGATGGGAGCGTGTTTATCCTCAATGATGTCCAATTCACTGTCAATATCATTTCCAATAAATCGTGCGTCATAACGACCAGCTTCAGTAAACTCTTGGGGCACCTCAATTTCTAAGGCAGTAGATTTAATGAATCTGGCAGGATGCAATGTTTCATATTAATAATAATAAGAGTAATTAAAATAAAATAATAAATTTACACATCATTTTAGACTGTTAAACTACATAATTCAAATTTGTTAATTCTTTTGTAAATATCTCAACGTATAAAATTTTTATCTTACCTTTCAGCTCTTCGTAAGGCATATTTTAGCAATTGGTCCCAATCAGTATCCTCTTGACGAACTTCTTCTGAATATTCAAAAGGTTCCTGTAGCAAAGAGCGTTGCTGCGTTTCAGGCATGCGAACTACACGAGCAAAGTCGGATAATCTGCAAAAATAATAAATTTATTTTTAATTTTTTTTATTTTACTTTCAAACGGCTGTGTCTGCGCTTACTTACGCATATTGTTCACGATAAAAGATTTCATCGAAACTATTCAAAGCTTGAGTTTTGAAACATTCCGATAAGTCGCCGCTCAGGCAATTCGTATTGGTGCGAGCCAAATAGGGATCATTTTCTCCGCCACCTAAACCAAATAAACTGAGTATGGAAGAACGCCCACCACGTTCTTCGCCCACACCAGCTGTTTCTTGCTGTTGTTGTTGATTCGAAAATATTTGCGGTGCATGTTGTTGTTGTTGTTGCTGTTGTGGTATTGAATTCGGTTGTTGATCCGGTAGTCGTAAACCTTCAGCGGATACTGTTGCAATTAAATTGCCGACAGTACAGATCAATGTCGTTGCAATTAATGCCAACCTCAATGATTTGATTCTCAATTCCATCTCTAAAAACAAAAAATTAGAAAAGAAAGCCAAATAGTTTTTTATCAACGGTGAGCATTTCTTGGAACACAAAAAACTTTTTTTCCTCTTTGTCTTTCTTGATCCTTGTTGAAATGTGGTTTAATTAAAAATTTTACAATTTATTTTAAATTTTCAAAACTTTCCCGACATTTTTTTTCTATATTTTTTTTTCTCTATGTACATACGATTTACGCTTTGCGATTTGCGATTTGATTTTTGCTTTTGCTTTTGGTTTTTCTTTTCTAAATAATTTCAAATGTATGCATAAATTGAATTGATTTCTAATAAAACTTTAAGTTTTGGCTGAAGGTGGAAAAAAGCACATGACAGAAACCGGTGTGCAAGTTTGTTTTTGCGCTAGATGGTTAAAAAAATTTAATCGTGGGCTGTTTGGCTGACAGGGTGTATATGGACTTGGCTGCTGGTAGTCGTATTATGTTGAAAATAAAATATTTTATGCTGCGGATACGTCTGGATTTCACTTTGATCAAAACAAAATAAATTGAAAAAAATAAAAGTTTTACTTTTCGCCTAAAAAAGCAAATAAGAGATAAACAAAAATGCCAAGCAAAAGATGTAAACACTTCATTTCATTTAAGTTTTTATTTTTATATTTTTTTTTTAAATTTTTATTCACTGTACAAACACAAAGAAACGTCATGTTGAGTTGTTGGCGTAACTATTAGGCAATACATACGTATGTTTTGTGTAGAGGTTTAGTTTGTAAATTTCGTGTGTTACATTTCAGATTATTGTTGTGCGTTTAAGACTTGTATTTTCGCAAATATAAAATTTTACAATAAAAATAATATTAAGAAAGCGCGTTCTTACTTTTCGCTGCTGTCAAAAACTCCGCATTTGGTTTATATAATTTTTAGATTAATTGAAATATTTGTCCGAATTTTTAAATAATTATAAACAATACTTTTTTAGAAAGGAGGAGTCAGTCGAAAATAACAAGTCAGGACCGCAGTAACATTTGCGCAAAACGCTCTATATAAAAGTTGTTCAGGACATTTGTCCTCCCTGCAAAAATTATCGCATTTAAAATTTTTAATTTTTATCATATAATAATGATCTTACATCGTATCATACGCGTGTAAATTGCCATGGTTTAAATAATTATTATTTTGATTTTCCATCTATGTATGAATAATAATCAATGTATATGTAACCATATATACATACTCGTATGTATGTACATAAATATGTATCTGTGAACTTTTGCCAAAACAACATAAGGGAAATTTTAAAAGGTGACTTTCCTACAATTGTACTTTCTACTAAAATCTCTGTTAGGACGGCTGGTTACTTACTGGATGTAAAGATAAAGCCCACTTGGGTCCAATTTATTATGTCCCCATTGCGATATATGTTGTAAAAAAGCTTTCACGTGTTGTAGTTACACAGACCATAGTATCTGCTGGGAATCAAAATTAGACCCCCCAACGGTTACCCAGCGCAATATTCACTAGACTACCGGAGCACCCAAAAATCTCTGTTACAAGCTTTATAATGAAATCAACAAGTCCACATAAGTTTTTTTATCTTCGTCTCATCACATGCGATGCAGTCTGTTGGAACTAAAGGAAAGGGATAGTTGTAAAGACTACAGGTGTTGAAGGTATAGACGGAGAGGAAAGCTTCATTATGTTTACAACTCCGCTTTTTGCATAATTCTTGTTTTATAGCAGTGTTGCAGCGTCTCTGGTGCCAAGGAGAGGCATTCAATTATTGAAACCTTTTTATGCTGTTGCTTGGGATACACGAAATCGAAACGACTTCTTCATTTCTCGACAAACTATGAATAAAATGCATAAAGAATAAAATATTTTCCGAGTCAGCGAGTTTCGAAGACAACTTTGTATAAAATGTTACTGAATACTAAATCTTTTTATAAAACAAGAGTGTTTATAATTTCTTCGGTAGCATTAGCTGCTTAAAATCTATTTACAATTTTAATAAAAATTAAATTTTAAATGCTTAACTTATCAAAATTGTAGCTACCTTGAAAGTCTACTTAACGTCTGTTGATTTTCGCCTTATTTTGCTTGTGTGTGCCAACAAAATATTTTTATCGTTAAAAACCATTGACAACAGGCTTTTGAAAAAATTACATCCACAACTCATTGAAAAAATAGAGTTTGGCTTGTTTCGTTTTTTATGTTTTTCTTAGCTGTTTGCTGGAGATAATGACACACCTGACACACTTTCTTTCACTGTCAGCCATATAAACGAGATCGATCATAAACAAACCTAGTCCAACATTGCAAAATGAAATAAATAACCAAATCCGAATTGAAATCAATGCAAAAGTCGTTGAAGTGATTGTACTCTTGGCTGAAATTTCACTGGCCGCGGCATCTAAATTTTAATTTTTCACATTTTGCAAGTTTTTTGTTTTTTTTTTTATTCTTAACATTGAATTTCCATTTCGAAATAAATTGCTTTAAATTTCATTGAAATATTTTCTAATATTTATTTATTTTATTTAGTGGTAAATTTAAAAATATTTTAAGACACACGGCGAGATAATGTTGAAAATACACTTTTAAAACACGGTTAATGATCGTTTAATTTAAATTGCGTTTGATGGAATTTTTTCTTCGAAACTTCAATATAAATTCATTGAACATGAGGTTCAGTAAATACGAAAATTTTTGTTTTCTTCAATATCGTTGCAATTGAAGGTACTCGTATTTGTTTGATGTGTTGGGAGAGAATTTCACTTTAGCAGTGTCTGTCTCTGACTGAACTTGCTTTTCTACACTTGAATTTTAAATTGTGGTTGCTTTAAAGGCCACAAGGCGAAAGAAGTGTGTGGATATTTTTGTTTTAATTTTTATCAGCAACAGTTATTTGTTGTTACTGCTGCCTTCAAAGATTTGTTACTGGTTTAACTCTTCTGCAACACAAAATTGCTGGAATTGTACTCCGTTGGTTATGGCAGCAGTTAATTGTTGCTGCTTCTGCTGATTCTCTTTGTTGTTGTTAATTTATTAACGTTTCAGGTATTCTATACATTTTTACCATATTTAGGTGCAACTTTCTTGGTCTGTTTGCATTATCGGCCATTAACCAGAACGTACATGATTATATTTTTAAACACGAAACTTTATTTTCCACTTAATTAATTATGCAATGTTTGTATCAAACATATTATGACATCATTAAGTTAGAAAGAGTATTATTAGAAAAAATAAAAAAAGATTTAAAACAACCCTTAGGCAAGGACAACGAAGGGAATGAAAGATTTTATTTAAAATGTAGTGAAAGTAACGAAATAGATTAATTTGTTTCACTTGACTTTTGTCCCCTTAGTCTCATTGAAACCAGAGGACGGCACAGACACCCTGTGCCGTTCACGTACCTCACTAAGACAGTCAGGTCCAACCGAGAGCATAGCCCCAAGTTGTTCAAGAAAGGCGCCCCAAAGAATATCAGACTCGACCACGGGCATGCACAGAGAAAGTGCACAACAGTTTCCTTCTCCGTAGCGTCCACACAGTCCCGTCACTGTAAGTTATATTATACTGAATTTTTAGACTACTTAGAATTTTAGAAAATAAAATTTTTATTTGAAAGTAATTGTTTAGAAAACCGAAAATGTTTATATTTTGTTTTGTGAAATTCCGATATAACTGTACGAGTACTCGTATGCAACGCATCTGGAGGTAGCAGTGTTAGCGACCATTAAACTTGAACTTCCACACAGGAGGAGTTCGCCAGTAAAGGGAATTTCCTCTATACCGATTTATATTTTTCTATATTTTATTAGATCATATTTATATATCTTTACTTAATTTGAAACATTATACAGTCAAAATAAAAATCAATACATCCGTACTTAAATCAATCGCATGCGGTGTCAAAAGTACGGATTTTCTTAAATCAAGTACAGAATACTTAATTCAAGCAGGGGCCCTCCAAGCGCTAAATACTTATTTCCAGCTATATTTAATACCGAATCCGTACTTGAAACAGGCCGAAACAGGATTTATTTAATAAAAATTTAAAATGTCGCTTCGTTTTTTTTTCGTTCATGAAAATAACGATATAAAATTTGTCTTCATATTTTCCATTTATCAAATATTTAATATATTTGCCTTTTTTTACTTCCCGCTATAGAAAGTTACTGAGTTTACTCCAATATTCGTAAATGGAGTTTTCATTCCATTTCGACGTTTTGACGTCCTGGTAGTCGGTTCTGACTATTTTCGCGAAGATGTGAGGATGGATGTGTGGAAATTACTCAGTAATTTATTGTCAGATCGATTTTTCTGGAATTTAAAGCCTTGTCGGATACTTTAAATTTGCTTTGAATGAGTTAAACTTTGCGCAAAGTTTCGTCAACTGATTCCCAAACAGTTGTACAAATATACAACTTGTGAACAATTGTAATTGCACAACTCAGTGAAATGTTCTGTTATGGATGCCTACAGGTACAGCTTTTAAGATCACAAATTAATGTTATCCGATTTACCAACCCATAGAAGATTAAATTGCATACCATTGGCAATTGTGACGTATGTGAAAAAGAAATTCAATGATCAATGGCAAAGAGTCATGCCTCTCAAAAGACAACTTATTGTTCACATCGCTCATAAAAAATAAACTTTTACTTTCATTTTTGGTCTCTTTTTCTTTCACTCCTTTTTCATTACGATGTACGAGTACATACACTTATTTCTTTTATTCTTTTTATTTATATTTTTTCTCTCTTGAATATTTTGGTTTGATATCATGATGGGGTTTCAAAAGTTGAGTTTTTTCCGTCATATTATGATGGTAATGGTGATGCTGATGGCAAAAGGTGCGGTTACCAATGTTACGGCGGCTGTAACAATCGAGTTACATCTACGCAGACAGGGTACACTCAGAAAAAAAGTTTAGTTCTACATGAATAACTGTTGAAAAAGTAACAGCAATTAGGGAAATAACAAAATGTATTTTATTTTTTATTGGAAAAGTTGATCCTTTTACAAATTACATACATATATTCCTAAAATTACAACATACATACATACAAACATGCATATGTATATGTATGTTGAAAACGCAGACATTATTCAGCAATTTCAATACATAATGCTGTTCTTAAGATGTAAATTTCAAACGTTGAAAACTCAAGCACTTCTAAGTTGTTTTCAACAATTTCCAGAATAAGAATTTTTAATTGAAATTTTTAATAAGGAATTAAAGCTACTTAAGCGATTCGTCAGAAATTCAACAAACACAAAGTGTAGGTATGAAGGAAACAGAAAAATACATTAGCGAAATTAATTCCCCACGTTTGCTTAATAATCCGATAGCAGACACATCCATACATACCTGTTTGCTAAGCACTTAATTGAAAGATATGAATATTCCCAAAAAAAATTTTCAATGCACACATTCATTCATCAAACATATTGTGACTAAAGTCAACAAAAGAATAGGAAAAAAATATGTATTAAGAAAACACAATTGCAGTGGTATCCCGGTTTAACGAACGATATAATGTAAATTCAATTGGTTAATTCGAAAAGTTCCTTAAATCGGACACTATTTTATTAAAAAAAAAAAAAAAACATTCATGTTTTTCTATACAGACGATGGAATCAAAACAGAAACCTTAAGCAAACTGCAGTTGCGTGAATTTATCAAATACACGACTGACTACTTAGGAAATACACGCGGTAGAAAGCAACGTTTTTCAAAGACGGTGGCACACTTTATGTTCCATAAGTCTTGTTAATTTTAATATTCTTGAATGCAAATTTTTCCGATTACTTTATTTTCAATAGTTGCCATTTACGCCTTGTTTTTTTCTTCTTGAAGCGGCATTCAGGGGATGACCCCTACATATGAAATGCATTCCGCTGGAAGTACGAAATTAGGTTAGGGGAAGAGGGTAGATGGACATTCGGTTCCACATATTGCATAGGGCAATTCGTTGCCATATCTTCCCGATCCGTAAATTGCAAAAAATCTCGCACATTATTGCTTTCAGCTAACTAATCAATTGAAAAAATTAAACTGCGATACATACGATAAAGCACATATTAAGACAAAATTTTGATGTTTGAGGAACCAAAAAGAATACACGAATTTACAAAAGAATCTGCGATTAAACATTAATTGGAGAACGTTCATGTTCCATCGCGTGTATTAGAAAATGTATGCAATCATATTTATTTTCTCTTCTACATATTTTATATTACTTTATTTTATTTTTATAATTTTATTGTTATATAAACTAGTTAAATTGACTTATAATTGTTTACTTATTTGTTATACAAGGGAAAAATTTTAGGTTTCTTTTAATCGCTCAAAATGCGTTAAACTGAGCATTCGTTAAATCGGGATACCACTATATGGAATAATATATAAAAAACCAATCAAGTTTTAATCCATAGCACGAGGCAATATTTTTGCACAAAACCTAGGCAGTCCTTTATGTCGAATCTCTTACTGTGTAATTTATTATTTTTTGGTGCTTTCTTTGCGCTTAGAGAATTATTTTCAGAATAACGTGTGTAGCAATATCATGTAACCCACTTACGAATAATTAAGTATTTCCAGACAATTTTCAGATAATAAATCCTAACTTTAGTAAAGTTAGGAAAGTTAAAAAAAATTCTGCAAATGACACTTTGTTTCGAAAATATATTTTCGAACAACAGAATTATACATTAAACACATCAAGGACGGGAAGGACAGTCAGTTACACACAGAAAAATTTCATTGCAAAAACCACCAAGAATTACGTAAATTTAACATTTTCCGTTATAAATTATGCTTTATATGTGCACCATGTTAAATCAAGATGGCTTTCTAAGAACATACAAACATTAATTGAAAATCATTCGATTAATATTATAATCGAATAAAATAAAATACATTTATATTAATTTTGTGATAATAAAGTTAAGTTTGTCTTTTATTTCATGTTGTGTTGCACTTTTTACTTTTTTTTATTATTTATTAGTTATTAAAATAATGTGTTCTGGGCATATAAAAATAAAATAGAAAAATAAACCAGTTAGTAAAAGGCAAACGAATTGTTGGGTAATTAAAATAATTATTTTTATTTATATTTTTTGAAACGAATAGCTGACCACATAGAGCCCGCAGGAAAACTTTATTGACATAAAATCTTTATTATTGCAACATTTTCTTATGAAAAAAAAATTTTTTAAATTTTTGATTTTTCTTTCCGTGTGTTACAAAATTTAAGCGACTGATAGTAGTCGTATTTTACAAGGAGCAGCAAGTAGTTGATATCAAAGAAAAGTCAGAAGCAATTGCGGAAACAATTATAAAGTTTTTAATTAAAATTTAAATGATATAATAATTAATGAAAAACTAAGCAAGCGTTTTACATAATTGGGGTATTCACCAAGTCTGTTATTAAGTCATATTGTCATAATATCTTAATATTTTAAATTATGTAGTTTAAACAAATTGTTGTTGTGCTTAAAACAAAAAAGTCATAAACTAATAAATCTTTTCGAGTTATGTTTATTGTTCTGTAATAAAATAACAGTGGAATCTGGGGCGTACACAGAAACTCTTCACAAGCCGGCGCTACTTATAGATAATATAAGAATAAGAAATTGTTTAAGAATTTTGCACATTCTTATAACTTTTGATTAAATTATTTTTATAAGAAGAAAGAAAGAAAAAACCACAATATATAATGATAGACAAGGGAGCAAATTTTGGTTGCGTAACCCATCTGGCTGGCAGCCACTTAACATTTATCCACTACCCGCCGTCCAAAAAAATATTCAGCTCATATAACTGGAAACAGCTGTTTTCGATTATATGTGTTTCAAAAATTTTATGTGCCAAAAAAGCAATTATATAATTTAGTGAAAAATGCAGTTATTACACGACTTATTTACTATATTAAAAAGTCGAATTATTTTAGTTTCTTCACTTGTTTTTATCATTTTGATATCAAACATTAAGTGTTTTTTTTAACAGCTGAATGAATTCTTTGAAAAAGCAAATAGCACACTACATTATGACGCGTCGTTCATAACAGTCCTATTTTTTCGTGTTATTATTTTAAAATATGACTACCCCAATTGTTTTATTTGTATGCTCTGCTAAAAACTAATTTACTTGAATTCGATGTTATTTATTTCTTAATTAAATATTAAGTAATATGGTTGTGCGTTTTATTTATTTACCAAAATTGAAATTGAATACATATGCATTTGACTTCTATAGCTTGCGGCTTTGTTCGGTATATTTAATTCTCTATATATCCATACATTGTGTTTATTTGTATTACTAGTGTTGTATAGAGGTTATATAGGATTTACATATTACTTTCATTCCAGCCTGTAATTATGTTACACTTTCGCCTTGCGAACGGTTAAGCAACAGCTGTATCTAAATTTGCCACAACAGCTCGAAATTGACTTTCACCACTAAAAACGAGCCAACAATTTTTGTTCAAAAAACTATTAGAAAGAGAAAATATATTTCATATGGATTCAGCCTTGACGTATGCTATCATTGGAAATATCACAATCAGCTAGGGTTTCTATCCTCAATTATTTCATGTATTTTGCTTCTGGCGTGATTCGAAATGAAAACATTAAAAAAAGATTTGAATTTTGATGTTGCTGAAAATGAATCTGGAGAATCACATCATAGACAGGGTACCAAAACATAATAATGAAACCTGCATGAGCATTTGTAAATTTTCATCTGCAATGCTATTCAGTAACTTTTAGCGATTCGTTGTGCGTTACTATATAAATGCTGTTTGGCTGTTTGCACTTACGACTGTACGATTCTGTAAATTTACTTTTTAACCAACAATTATCCTTAACGTTCATGTTGAACAAAATTTTTGATTACGTTAAGTGCCCAAGATATAGCATCTTGAGTTACAATTCGTATACGTGTGATGGATGTTTTGGCTTACTCACGCTGGACGACTTGTTAATCATTCATTTTGTATTTGATGTTGTGTTGTAGAGACATTAGCGTATCTATAATGTTATTTTGGGGTGGTCAAATCCGTCCCCTTCCCAAACAAAATATTTTTTGCAATTTTCAATAGGCTGCTGATCGATAACATAATTTTGTACTACACAAAACTGTAAAATATATCAGAAAAATTCTGTACGCAAGGAATGCAACAAAAAACAAACTGCCGTATTTAGAAAAATTTGCTTTTAATATTCGAATGTTTATTCATATACAAAATTCAATTAGTATACCTTTCATAAACTCAAAAACATTTTGTGAATACGACAGTTTCTATCAAATTATTAAACCGGTTATTGAAAATATCAATGTTTGTACTTACAAAAAATTATCGAACGAAAATAAAAGGTTTGTTTAAGAACAAACCAGTGTTGGCAGTTTAGCTCTTCTAGTGCTAGATTTAGCACTACTTTATAACTATTTAGAACGTTTAGCATTTGTTACTTAATTCATAAAATTACTTTAACAACTGATATAATGCGTCACTGTATAATTATATAACAATATATGGGTACCTTTTTGTTGATCAGTGAATTAAAATTCCGTCTTCCCAAAAACTCGTTTGCGTATAAAACTGTGGCTTGTGGGAAAAACAGCGATGAGTTCTGTCTTGAAAATTACCCGCAAAGACTATTTTTTACAGCCGACATCCTTCTCAACCGCACTTACGGTGTCAAGGACAAAAACAAATATTCATTAACTCCACCACCATGTTCAATTTTTTTTTTGAACCTGAATTAACCGTTTAATTGAACCAATTGTTCGAAACCTACTGGCTACACTACTTGTTTAAAAAATGTTCAAGTAGCTCTACGACTAGTTGTCTTAGTAGTCATTGGAAAAGCACATCAAAGTCAGAAATAACAAAGTATTGCGCTCTCTTCATATTAAGTCTTTAGAACTGGAAGTAACCCCACTGCCGCACAATATTATTTTAGTTTTTTCGGTAACATATCACATGATGCCTTAAAAGGTTTCAACTAAGCGGTCACTAGACCACCGGCATATAAAGATGATTCGTCCGCTGCAAAGGAAGTGTTAAAACCCGGACAAAGCTTAGGGACCAGCCATGAAATTTTTTTCGTATCAATTTTCTCCTCGTAGTTAGTTATTGCATCAATTTAATACTCACGTTTGCTTTGAAGTCTGGCACTCAGTCATTTTAAATATTGCCACTAATTTGTGGCACGAGTCCTTAAAATATTTATCGAAAACTTAGTGCAGACGTTTAATTTTTCTATTCAACTTGAACAACTAAAAAACCACATTTTAAATTTATTCCCGGAAAGTCTGTATTTATTATTTTTTAATAACTCTATACCCAAATATTTATATTTAAATTTTTTTAATAACTTTTTGCGGTTTTGCTTTTTACATAATTCTTCGTTTTTATGTCAATGTTGTTGAAGTTTTATCGTGTCATTGGATGAAAAGCTAACAATTGTAACAGACTACAAATGCAAACAACAATCAAAAGTTTTACATTTGGCAATAACGAATTTTATATGCGCTCTTTCACCACAATTCTCAAGCATGGTACCTCTACGAATTGTTGTCGAAAGTCCATATAAAATATTGAGTACGAAATAAATAAGGAATAATGTTGCGGTTGTTTTGGTGAAAAGTCACGAAACGTTTCTGGCTGCATATTTTTCCAACTGCGAAATAACATCAGCCATGCTTCTTTTTCAAACGAATTAGCTAAAGTTTCGTAACAATTTTCGCAAATTCGAACAGACCTTTTTTGATTACCGTTTTCATAATTCATTCTTAGACTTTTGACTATGCCTTCCTTAAAATAGGAAAGTCTTTGCTTAAAAGTAAAAAATTTAATTACGAGAAAGTAATGTCGTGGTAAACAGAATTTGCATTAAAAATTGGTCGGAATAAAAACAGGTTGTTTCAGTAAATTCAAGTAATACCGTAGAGATGAATTTGTTAAGAGAAATTTGTATAAAAAGTATTTAAGGAACGCTTAAGAGACAGTTTATGGCTATTCATATCTAGTAAGAACAGAATTATACATTAAACACATCAAGGACGGGAAGGACAGTCAGTTACACACAGAAAAATTTCATTGCGAAAACCACAGAGAATTACGTAAATTTAACATTTTCCGTTATAAATTATGCTTTATATGTTAAATCAAGATGGCTTTCTAATAACATACAAACATGTTGATTTAATATATGAGACTAGTCTATTTAACATTGGATTAAGTTTAGAACAACGTGACACTTCAGATGGAATAAAACTTAACGATTTTGATATTGAATCAACATGATTTTATTGTTAATTTAACGCGAGTCAGAATGGATTACTATTATTTATTTATGTTCGTTGCATGGTTAAGCTGGTCTATCTGCACATTTCGTAGAGGCAAATGTCAACTCATCAGTAGACATTCAATCAAAATCCTGAAAAAGCTATGTTTATATAAAAACTCCCAAAAAATCTTTGAGAATAACTAGTAGACAAATATAAAAAAACTTTTTAAAGTAATCTCAAGCTGATTTAAAATTTTTCATTGGTTTATTTAAGATTGTCAATGTTAATTTTACCTGATTCAAAGTTAGTTTTATGTTAGTCTATCTTTGATTGATTTTATTTTTGTTATATTGATTTTTTATTATTTTTTTATTTTTTTATTTTATATTTTTTTATTTTATTTATATATATATTTTTTATTTTTTTTTTTATTATTTTTATTTATATTTTTTTTATTTATATATTATTTATTTTTATTAATTTTATTTATATTATATTATTTTTATCTATATATATTTTTTTATATATACGATTCTAATTGTGCTTTTTCCCTTATAAACTATATGTGAAATTTATTATTACATACTTTATGATATTCTCATACAGTATGAAAAATATCATAAAGCATTTTATTACAAAAGTAACTCAAAAATTGAGGAGGAAAGCATATCCATATAGTACTATTTCGCTAACGCTTACTTAGCTCATCAGTGGATTTTTCCAACGTCTGAATATAAACCCAAGATCTATATGTTTAAAATTTAATTAATCAAACGAGAATTGTTTGAACATTAAACATACAAACCAAAAAATCTATAAACAAAAACATAACAATCCATGAGTTTACTTTTATAACATACTCACATTTCTATTTTTAGCTTTTTTATTCTCATCTACACCAGGCTTGCCATTTTTTATTTTATTATTATATTGATTTGATTGAGTGCAACGTTGATTTAACGTGAGAATACTTTATATTTAATATAAAACGTAAATTCTATATATTTAAGACTGTGCAAATTTATTTTTATTATGAAAAATATTGAATAAATTGCTTCAAGGTACTTTTGAAATTTTTTCATGTTAATTTTACAATAGAATTTTTTTCTATGTGTACAAGCTACAATCTGCCAAAATTAAAATACACATGTTTATATGAAAATGATTACCTTGACTAGCATTGACCTTTGTCGGTGTTGCGAACTTAAATATCAAGCACTTAGACTACAGCAGGCTACCGACAACAATCTCTCAATATTAAAATACAAAGACTTGGTTCAAAATGATTATTATAACGATTACATGACATGACGACCATTAAGTAGCATAAAAAATTGACACAACTGTGACACCACCATCAAACAAGGCAGATGAATCAATTAAAAAAAATACTCTTGAAAAAATCCCCAGTATAATTTTCATACACATTTTTATATTGTATAAATGAGCATTTTTTATATTGTATCAATGTGTATTTCATATAATTTTTCTTGTAATTTTTTTCTTTAACTATTTATTTATTTATTATTCATAAACGTTTTATTGCCCCTGCCTGCGATTGAAAAATTTTTTAAAATTTCTTCATGATTTTTCGCAATATTGTTTCTTTGTGCGTTTCATTACATCGGCCACTGTTTATATGATGTAAAGTTTAGAGTTTAAGCAACGTGTACGTATCCTCAGCCTTCACGTAAAGTTAGTGGCCCCTTAGGGTTTCGTTGTCCCCTAACAAAAGTTAAACCAAATCAATTACAAATGATCTACAGATACGAAAATGTTAACAGCAAAAAATAACACTCGACATTTTTAGCTCAAAACAAAATTTTATTTATTTACGAGTATTTATTTATTTTATTCTTTAATTGGATCGATTTGCAAAATGTTACGAACCGGATGACTAACTATACTGACTGTCAGTTTTACTTTATTGGCGTTATGGAAATTTTTAAAGTGAAAGAAAAATAAATAAAAGTTTGCAAACACGTTGAAATTATGTAACATATTTTTCGAACAGCACCGTAAAACTAAATTACAATTACCCTACACGCTGCCGTTATGTGTGCGAATATGCTGAATTACAATTTATATTTAATTTTTTTCGACAACACAGAAGAAATTTTTCAAACTTAATGAGCCGCAATTATTTTCCTTTATTTTAAACGTCTCAAGCAAGTACTTTAAAAAGCGTAATTATTTCTCGGGGACCGATAAAGACGTATGCAATATAAAAAGTAAAAAAAAGATCTTTCTATTATTTTAGAATATAAAAATATTTTCTGATTAAATTTCGAATTGAAATACTTGTGGAAGTTTACTTTGAATGTTTAAGATAAAAAAATATGTGTACTTCCAATTATAAAGGTTGATATGTACATGCATACTATATCCACTATAATTGCTGCAACATTCATAAACAACACATTGTTTGGTAAAACATGTATCAAAAATGTAACTCATCTTGCTTCATACGTGCGTGTGTAAGTCAGTTTAGCTGAGTGCAGTTTCACAGATTTTATTAATTAATTTTTATATGAATTTTATATACCCATAGACACATATATATATATATATATATGTGTGTCTTACGTATGCGCATATATTATATTATTAAAAGACAAATATCAACTTTTCTTCGACGAATGTGTTGTAATCACTATAGCATTGACCCTGTTTGGGTATTAATTTAAAATGTGGGCGAAACGTTGCCTCTAATGCGAAGGGGTCAATAAACACTGGCAGTTGACGCTTGAAATAAAGCACTTAACGAAAAGAAATATAATTAAACTATTTTTGTTATATTGTTAAGCTGGTCTATATGTATATTTCAGTTGATGCTAATAACAAATACATATATTAATATTCATAAAATTTTTTGGGAGTTCTTGTGTAAATATTTAGAATTTCTTCGACTTTGTGAAGAATTTGGTTAAAGGTCTACTGCGGACTTTGGTATTAATGTATACATAGACCATTTTACCATATAACAAACGTAGATACGTAATCGTATTTCATTTTGACTCGCGTTGAATAAAATAAAAAATAAAAAGGAAGTATACTTAGGTGGACTATTTTCGTTTTAATTTTTTTAATTGCATTTTTGTTTAAAAAGTAACTCTTTATTAAAACTTAACTTTTAGTAGAAAGTAGCTTTAATAAAAAGTAATTTTCAGTCAAATTGCTTTCGAGGAAAAAATAGCTTTTAATAAAATTTTTATTATATATAAAAGCACCTACTCTTAAAACTTACAGTGTATATAAAAGTACTTTTTTTAACTTACTTTTTATATAAAAGTACCTTTCATTAAAAAGGACATTCTTTTAAAAAGTGCCTTTGCGTAAAAGAGTACCTTTTAAAGAATAATAACTTTTAGTTAAAGTACATCTTATTTCAAAGTACCTTTTTTATTTAAAAATACATTTTAGTTAAAATTGCCTTTTGTTGAAACGTACTTTTCATTTAAAAGTACATTTTATTTCAAAACACTTTATAGTGAAAAGTACCTTTCTAGTAAACAGTAGCTTTTAGAAAAAGAAAAGTACTTTTTATTAAAAAAAATTTTAAAACTCTTACTTTGCAAACATTTCTATTTTATTAATAATGTTTTTTTGTTAAGATTTATCTTAATTTTCTTTTTAGGAAAACATATTCGTGGATAACACAATAATTTTCCTTAACGGACAAACAAATACTTTTTTTTAATCGCTGCACTGAACATGACACTTGTCATCTTTGCATTTTTGCAGTATAGTGGTCATATTCTATTCGTTAATTCAATAAAATTCTGTTGCAAAATGTTTACTTTTTCAAAGACTGTTCTAAAAATATTCTTAAATAATTTGCACTTCAGAAAAATTCAAATTTTTGATTTATTATTTATGAGTTATTGGGCTTTAATTTAAATTAATTACGTTTTTTTCTTCGTTTTTGTCTTATTTTACTTAAAACATTGCGTCATTCGTGTCATTACAAAGACAAGTCGTTACAAAATTGTATTCCTTGTATTGAAATAGACAAACTTACTTAATGATGCTGCTTATATTTGCGTATTTGAATTTGGTATCCTTCTGGCAAAGGTTTTTAAAAATAAACTACTTTCGTGAGGCGAAACTCTGAACTGTGTCTTCAAACACCGGTTACAATCGTTTTATACAAAATTAAAACAATCACTGTGTGAAGTGGCAACGGACCGACAGACATCGTTGGTAAAAACCCAGAAATGAAAAAAAAAACAAACCAATAAACTGAGCTTAAGTTTACAGTGAAAAAATAAAAAATAAATAAAAGCATTTAAAAAGTTGAGCAAATAAGCACACAGTTTCCTACGAAACACAATAAGGCAGAAGGTAATTGTTACTCTCGATTTCGTGCAGACAATGACAGCCTGGCAAATACACCCGGTATAAGAGTTTTTTGTTTTTTTCTTCATGTTTGACAACTCAGAAAATGTTGTGGTAGGTTGCGAATACAAAAACGAAAGATTCAATAATGTTTCTAATTTGCTAATGGTAATAAGTTATGTATGTATGTATGTATGTGTTAACGTGATAAATATCAGTTTATAAGGTTTTCTTCTTAACTCAAATGAACATACATATGTTTGTATTCGTATGTATGTGAGTATAAACATGCGTGGCCAAAAGTTTAAATATTTTTTTCAGAATCCATTAGACGCAGCAGAAAAACCTAAATCACGTTTCCAGTGACGCTTTCGATAACCTTGAATTGATTTTTAGGCAAACAAAATTTATTATTACTTTTGTTTACTTTCTGGCAGTAGGTCTGACTTCTTATTATTTATATTTAATACACAACCATACATAAGTGGATACGTACAATACATACTATGTTGTCGTATATACATACATACATATTCCTATGTATGCATGTATGTATGTACAATAAAGGAACACAAAAAATATGATTCATCCAAACATATAAAAGAGCATCGGTGAAAATAAATCGAACGTAGCCTTTTTTAAGGCCTTTTTCATCACATGCAATTGCTTTTAGTTAAATTATCAGCTGGTAACATCGCACAGATGTTTTTGCCTACAGTTTTCGGATTCCTTGTTTAATAGGTCAACTTCAGCAGATTGTTTAAACTTTTTTTAGCAAACATAATTGAATTAGTGTATAAATAAGGAAATAGAAAATTGCAATGATTTCAATTCATTTCTTATTTTCTGTAAAGTAATTTCAGAGCCTTTATTTTTTTTGTGTTTATATTCATGGTGAATTTAAACTCAATATGAATCCCTTAAAGAACACTTGGAGGCCATCGTGCCCAAGTTAACACATTTGTCGCCTAGTTTGAAGCCTTCAAACGACTACGCTTCTCACACTAGAGTAGAATCATCAGAAGCCTTATTAAAGTGTATTAATGTATTCACATGGTCCCAAGATAACTAACTTTCTAGTCAGTAGTTCTAAAGTGCCTATAACAAGTTCGGAAACCTTTAAAAATTGCCAAAAGTGGAGACGAGAATTATTAAAATGCACTAGTGAGTCTCTGACTCGAATGTCGTCACGCTGTTCCATAAGAATTAGTAGAATTATGTGGTCAATAATTCGAAGGTCACCACTGGATTCCCAATAACAAGCATTCACTATGTATCTACAATTCCTTCAGAGTCAATACTTCTTATTATTTGTCAGCATTCGGCCTTATTGCGCTTGTCAACGTCGACGTCGATACCAAAATATAGCTTCTCGCAATATGATGTGCTATAGCTTTCACATTTAAAATTGTATTTGATATTTACTAAAAATGTGGCATTTTTGTAAATACCAATTTAATGGCTCAGTTATGGAAGGCAGCCGAACTTCAGTTACGTTGCCGGCTGGCAAACAGAAATTTGTAGTTGTCAGAAAAACTGTAAAACGCAATTGAAATTAACAATTCTCAATTGTGTTGACGTTGTCCTTGACAACCGCAATAAAGTCCATTATTAAATATTAGTTATCCATGTTCTGTAATAATTTCATCTACATACAAAATAAAGAACATACGCAATTTGTAAAGAAAATAAATTTGATTTGTTAATTTGATATGTACAATAATTCTGCATTTGGCCTTTTTAGTGAACGCCTGGTTCATTTTACCCATAGTTTATTTACCTCTGGTTTACGTATGAAATATAAGACACATATGTAGTTTGTTTGTGTGTAATAAATCTTAAAGGGTTTAATTACTGCGGCCATCATTTTCGTTCGTTCAAAAGTAATAAGTGAAATATTGCAAAAAACAAAAAAAAAAGAAATAAAACTCATTCATCCCACATTATGCAACTTCTGATGAAGTTCGAGTTTATTCACAATAATTTGAAGAAGGTGAGTGACGACTTGGTTGATTTTGAAGAGATCTTTTATGTACATACATATGTATGTATATTGGGCTCTCCCTAGTAACTCGATCATTGTCGTATAAAAAATTTAATATTTTACCATGTTTCAAATAATATTTTATTTACAATTAACTAAATTCAATCACTATATGTGACAGCGCAAAAAAAGCAATTTTCACTTTTTTTTTTTTTTTTGATGTGGATAACAT
Source organism: Dexiosoma caninum (assembly GCA_963924685.1). Taxonomy (NCBI): domain Eukaryota; kingdom Metazoa; phylum Arthropoda; class Insecta; order Diptera; family Tachinidae; genus Dexiosoma; species Dexiosoma caninum. The sequence goes on along the minus strand of OZ004725.1, from coordinate 128,578,032 downwards.
CTGAGCATCGAATGAGACCGATCCCATGCCCCAAAAGTGTTCCCTCCCAGAGATATGCGCGTTTTATGAAAGTGAAGTACACGTATTAAAATCTTTAAAATGGCTTTCCTGAACAAAACCGGTTTTTGCCCTTAGGTCCCTTTGTATTTTGCGCGTTACATATGGATAAAAAACATATGGAAGTACAGTGAACCCGCGATTTCACTTTTGCGATTTTGTTCATATTTGCGCATGGCCTTGAGTATGCAGTATTTCCATTCAATACTATAAAGTAGTTCCTCAGAAATGCATTTTCGTAACAATTAACGGCAAAAATACAACATATCTTGCATATAAGCATAAGTGGAACACTAAACCTCCGTATTTATATATTTTTGTAAATGTAATTAATAAAAACAGAACAAGAATTGTATAAAAACATTGCTATGTGGTATTCGAGTATAGTAGTATACGAATACGAATATTCAAAAATTTAGCGCCACTCGATATATCGAATTTAATGGAAAATTACGAACTTTGTTTAACTACTAGGGGGAGATTATTTTTTGACCATTTTAATTCTAAATGTGAAATATATTTTGTTTGTTTTCTACTTTACTAAACGAAAACTTTCTGTTAATAAATATTATTAAAAATATATATTTTTTTTTAAATTTATACACTTTTTTACACTTTCTCTATTTTGTTTTTGAACGTCTTAGCGCAATGTTTGCTGAATTTGGCGAATACGAATCCGAATATCATGAAATAGGCGAATATTCGGCAACACGAATCCGAATATTCGTAACATCACTAAAGTGTATGATTACTTTTAGTCAGATTGATATTGTCTTTAAGCACTTATTGAAGTTGCTTAAAGATTTTACCTCTTATACAAAAGCGATTGTTCAAGTTAATGTCTGTTTGAAGTAGGAATTTTATATGGGGAAACCCGGTTTTAACGGAGATTTCTTTTCAAATACACATGATATATGTACACATGCGCATATATGTATGATATATTTACATAAGTGCAGGTGAGAGATTTGATTTTAGTGCATTTATGATGCTTTGAAAGAAGCGCTCCGAAGTGGGAAATCGCGAACAAAAATCGTGCCTTTTCGAAGCGTTTTTAGGAGCTGAGGAACAACAACAATCAGCATCACTTCTTTACAAACCAGTGTCGATCGTTCGTAGCAGTAGTTTTTGCTAAGAATTTAAAACTGTAACACGAACGTGAGATAGAGTGAGTAGGAGGACTCGCTGGTAGATGTTGCAATTTTCTAATATGTGTGAAGTCCTTGATTTATTTTATTTTGTAAAGACTCACGTTCCCATGCCGCAATTTCAACAAAAAGAAGAAACTAAAATAAGAATGTGCCTATTTTTCTTTTTCAAGAGAAGACTCAGTGAATTGAGATGCCTATCAAAAATGCCGACATTATTTGTTACCTTCTAATGGTGGCATATAATGGAGAGAACAGACAGTGGGGAAAGTGATAGAGTAGAGGCTTCTTACATAACTCTGCACCCCTCCCACCAATCAACTCAATTCGCTTAGACTTCAGCAAACAACACTGTCCAAGTATGCAAGTGCAGATTGACTCACATTTAGAACTTCTATTTCGAATACAGAAGTTGTAAAGAAGCATCTTTTGGGTTTCAGCCACTACTTATTGATTCTAAAATATTAACAAATAAAACTTTATATGAGAAACAAACATTACATCTAGTATAGTCATTTTGTGCGACTGTTTTAATCGGGACAATCTCATCATCATCATGACATTTCTGCTTTCCTCCTTTTTTTAAATTTTTAAAACAAAAAAAAAACTCATTTACATTTCTTATGCAAATATTTTTTAGATATTAATTTAAAATTGAACGGTTTAAATAAATTTACTTTCCACTTGGTTATGTTTCCTTTGAGCGTCTTAAATTGGATACTTTGGGCTGGTGTGAAAACGTTCAATAATTTTCAACAAGATTAAATATTCTTAAAATATTAGCGCGCTACATCAATTTCATAATGCCCAAGAAAAAAACATCTACTTATGTATTGAATATCTTAATAATTTTGGGTTTTTAGTTACAATGGACAAGGAACCAAGAAAACGAACAAAATACCCAACATTTGATGAAGTGTATAAATAGTGACCCAAAAATTGCCTGAATCCTTTTTGCTTTTGTGTGTTCAACATTAACACCCCTTTTGGTGATTAATCATTACGAAGTTTTAATACGTTGGCTATTTATGCAGTCCTAAGTAAAATGTTTGGGATTTACAAGGCAGAAGGATAACACGTTATATTTATATTACATAAATAACTTTTATACCAATAAGATAATAATCTGAGCAACTTTAAATAGTATATGAATCGTTTATGAATGATTATACCAATAATGCCTATCACAAACATTTTTTTATTTTATCTCATGTGTAAAAATCTTTCTTTACTAGAATACTTTTTTAAAATTAATTTCTATAGCATGACATTTGTTCTTTTACAAGTTGGCAAAAGTTTGTGCCAGAAAAGAAGAGAATCGTTAATGTCTGGAAGAACTTTTATTTAACTGGAAATGCAGTAATGAATTCTCATAAAGAATAATGGAAGAAATTTTTTTTTAATACTTGTTTTTTAGCCTTTAACGGTTAGACAAAAATTCATCAAATCATCCGTGCTGAGCTTTGAAGTATTCTTGGTCTAGTTTGAATCTGACATACATAGATAAATATTGTAAACATTTTAGTATTTAAATTTTTAATTGTATTATGTTAAGTTCAAATAAATTACTAAATAAATTCACAAATATTTAACAACTGACTAAGAAGGAGTTTGCAAATTTATAAGTTTCTAGTTAATTACATATTCATTCTTTAAATGGACAACTACTTTACAGTAAAAGCTTTCTTAAATTGAAAAATTCGATTGCAAAAACGCAAAAATTAATTAAATAAATACAAAATAATAGTTGTTTAATTTTACATCAAATTTAAAGTTACATCAAATAAAAGTTATTATTAGTTATAATATAATTAGTTGCAATATAAATACATATTTCATAATAGTATTAATATTAATTTTATTTGAATAATTCCTATAACTATTTTTAGTTATAATTTCTTAAAAACTTTTTAAATTACAACATACAGAGAAAACCGTGTTTAATCTTCGATGCGAGTTTTTTAATTTTTCTAGAATTTATCCCAATTGTGTTTCATTAAATTTGCTTTATGACGTCATCATATTTTTTTATTGTAAAAATAAGTAAACAACTGTGTGTATGTATAATTGATATTAATACAGTCGTAAAGGAACTGAGTTCGATTACATAAATTTTACAGGAGAGGGAAAAACTAGAAAACAAATATTATACTGAAAAAAGTTGTTATTCATATAACAAATTTTTACATTAATACAATGAAAATTGTCAATAACAGTCACCCATAAATGCCTACATATGTATGCATACATGTAAGAAACTAGTTCTCAGTTTAACGAAACATATAATACATACATATATAAAATGTAAATTGTTCATTGATATAATGATGTTATTACATAATATAAACGAAATTAATTCATAGATCATATAATATTGTTGTCATAAATGCAATGAAAGTATTTCATCAGTACAATTAAATATTCTTCATATAAAATACCAAATTTACGATTCGTTTTTAATTAGTTTTTACTGTTTGTAAAGATTTTTCACGATTTTTTTTTATAAACATGTGAGATGTTTTAGGTTTTTGAGGAATTTTGGTTGAAGGTCTACTGATGAGTTGGCGTACATATTTTACATATGGAGTAGCTAAACGATACACCAAACATGCATAAATATGTAAGTAAGCGCTTTGTATTTATCTGGGAATAAAATAAACAAATAAATACATAATAATAGCAGCTATTAAAATTTAAGTATCAACAAGTTATCATATTTTTAAACGAACACGTTTTGTATTTTTGAGAACTGCCCATTTCTTGATTGCATAAATTCAATGAACATTTAGACGGGGTTAAGCTCGAAACCTGTCAGACCCACCTAGGGAGGTGAAACGATTTTATAACTTTTTTAATTTCATTTTTCAAATGATCAAAGAAGAAAAGAACACTCAGCCGTACAAACATTAAGATTTTCTGCATGTCAGCATCTTTTGGGTATGAAAATAAATAAATAAACAAATTAGAAAAATGTGAAAATAAATATAATAAAAGAAAAACATTATGAAATCAATTAATGCATTTGGGAATAAATAAATAAAAATAAATTATAAAATTACTAAGAATAAATAAATATATACAAATAAATAGAAATATAGTGAATAAAAAGTAAATCATTAAATTATCAATTAAAAAAATCTTTAAAACTATAAATTAATATAATCATAATTAAATTAATTATTTCATAGATGAATAAATAAATATATTAATTTAATTACCAAATAAATCAAAACACAAAACACTTAAATAAAGATATCAACTAAGAAAAAAATAAAATAAATAATTACAACAATTAACAAAAATTCTGTTAGAAACTATGGCTACATTCAGTATTATTTTAGCATATACGAGTAAATTTTATAAAACAATTTCATTCACAATAAACAAACTAATTTTATTTCTTCGTAAGAAATAATATTTTCAGAAAAAAAATCAATTTTTTATTTACATTATTAAAGGGTGCCTTCTTTCTTTGTCATTTCCCCAGCATCGAATATTTATGTCACTAAATCGTTATTCAGTTACTGGAGAATGTTCTTGCTTGTACCAATTTGTTAATGTCATGATAAGTTGATACCATTGCAGGATTGTCAAAATCTTTGAACTCTGTACACTTGTCAAATGTTGTTTCACAATCTACGCCATCCTGTCCGTCTTTGGCAGCGCGCATGTATTTGAAAAATCGTAAGATGTCAGGGTTATCTGAAGTGGGCTTACGCAATTCATTGAGTTCGCTAAAAGAAGAAGAATTAAAAAATAAAATAATTTGCACACATATGAGTTAGGAAGACAATAATTGGCCTCATCATAAATAGAAAACGAAACAGCAGTATTTGTTTAATAAACAAAGAAAGGAAAAGAAGTCAATCGAATTTTTAATTTGCCTTCTTCTTTGAAGAATAATAAAAAACTTTGTAAAATATTTAATTGTGCTATTGACTGGTTAGTTACGGTTAAATACCCCGTCAGCCCAAAAATCGTTCTGCGATTTCGTCGGTATTTGGAAAATAATAAATAAAACATGGTTTTGCACTAGTTTAAAAATTATTGCGTCTACATAACGTTAAAGACGCAACAACGCACCTTCCATTCAAGAACGATAAAATGATCGAGTCGGCATAATTTTTTTTAGCTTTGACCAGCAGTCAGGGGATGATCCCTACATATTTTTTTTTATCTGGGACCAGCAGTCAGGAGATGACTCCTACACATGCGAAGCATTATGCTGGAACTATAGGAAAGGTATAGTAGGAGAAACTTCAGGAGGTGAAGTTTAATTAATTATTTTTAAAGCTCTGCTTTCGCACGTTCTATGTTTTGTTTATACTCGTAGCAGTGCTGAAGCTTCGGTTTAGTAGCCATTTTTATTATTATTTTACTTCGCCGGTGCTACACAATACCGACGAAGGAGGGCGTTCTGATGTGGTTGTGGATTGCTATCAGTTGAAGCCGGTATTGTTCAGTGACCAGTGACTATGCCTTCGCCACTGAAACCTTCCGACAACAACTGACACACAAAGACACACTAATGCACATCAGAAAAATGCGAGATGTTTATTTTCTTCTCGACAAATCATATTTATTTTATTTTGAACTTTTTTTTTATTGTATGGATGAAGCCCCAACAATATTTTCACCCCAAGAATTTGTAGCTTGGAGATTTGGGAAACCATAATTCGCCACCAATTTAAAAGCAATAAAAAAAAATTAAATATCACCATCTCCAAATTAACAATGAAAACGATATTTTATGAACAAAAACTTACCGACTTAATTGCGCTGACACCAAATTACTGTATGGTGCATATTTAGCTGGATTTGCATACATTAAACATATCAACTTTTCGCGACATATCTCTTTGTCTGAATTTATTTTTAATTGTGCAAACACGGAATCCAAACGTGACAGTAATGGACTGTAGAAGGGATCATAATTGGAGAGCAGTAGTGAAGAGTCGGGTACATTTTGGAATTGTTGGAATGTATTGATATTAGCAGCAGGTGGTGGTCGCTTAGCCATGGGCGCTAGTAGGCCTGATGAACCGCTCGATAAAGATCCGGAATTCTTAAAGGAAGCCGAGCCTATGCTCTGTAAAGCACTCATATAGGAATCTTGCATTAGTTGATGCTGGCGTTCATTCATACCTAAGCGAGTGTAAGACAATTGATTATTGCCGGAAGAGGGATCAAACACGTATTCATTATTCGTATGTGACGCATCTGTGACGGAAAGGATGTATTTAAATTTTTTAAAATAATGTTTATATAGAATTTCAAACAAACCGGGTTGATTGTAGGCATAGGGTCCATTGTCTTTAATTCCCTCATATGTTATTGAGAACTTATTGTCTTCGTCGAAATGTAGATTGTTATCGCGGAAATCTAGTTCTTGTGGCGCCTCCAAGGGACGTATAAAAAGCGGTACGGAGCTGGTTGAGATGCCTAAAATAAAGGAGTTAGTGAAAGAGTTTTCAAAGCGGTTTGGAATTACAATTGGTTTAGACTTTATACAATAAATTGAAATGCGTTCTTTGAAGGCGATCGATCAGAAATTCATTTCATATGTTGATAAAGATAATTTTTGACGAATGATTTCATTATTGCATTCGATATTTTGATGAAGGATGCAAACAGTTTCCAATTCCTCAAAAGTCCATCTAAAAATTTCCATACAGAGTTCTTTCGGAAAAACGTACTTTTTGTAAATTCATACTTTTTGGAAAATATATTTTTGTGAAAAGAAGTTTCTTTTTTTTTACTTTTCTTTGAAAAATTTACTTCTTTAAAAATATGAAAAGCAATACACAGATAGAGAATCAGCTACTTATAATACTGGTGGCACTAACGATTCATTATCATATACTTGTGCATGCTAGAATATAGAATCTTCTGTATAGAAGTTGTCAGTATGTGGTGGAGGAAGAAACTGTTGAGCATTTGTCCTGCTCTTTTCGTTAAAAGGGCGTCTATCACTGGCTCCTCAGTTCCGCAAATCAATCGGAAGGCGACAGTAGCAAAATAGGTTTATTGATATTCAAAGCCAATTAAGGCTTTCGATTCGAATCGAAATTCAAAACAAAATTTTATCAAAATATATAAGAATTTCGTTCGATATCGACTGCCATAATTTATGCCGAGATCTCAAACTGTTTTAGCACCAGTTAATTCGGAGGATTATAACAAAAAAATCATACCATCCCTTCCAGGTACTAAAACAGCACCTTAGAGGACCCAAGTTAGCTGACACTTGTCGGACTGACAAAGGACTAGTGAAAGGACTCTTATGCATGTTTTCAAAAAGGTGAAAAGTGAAGTATGTCGTTAGAAGAAATACTGTTAAGAAAAATACTTTTTTACATATTTTGGAAGAGGTACGTCATTTATATTGCTGCAAATATCAAAAATTACAAAAAAACAACCCCTTGCAAAATGTTTATTAAATAAAATTATGACAATATTTTCAACTCAACGTCATACTTCAACGTGTAAAAGAGCAGCAATGTCGCGTCGTACATACGAGTACATGTACGTGTATTGTGGACATATCCACAATTCCATTTAAAAGTAACGAAATGTGTATATGCGCACAAACGCTGTACACTTACCTTTGCCCAAAAGTTTTGTGAATGATCCAATGATGGCTGGTATAAACATAGCAATGAGCAGTGATTTGAATATTTGTAAGCCCATAAATACCGGCCATAAAACTTTTTTAAGACCTGTTATTTTTAGAGAAAAGAAAAGAGTGTTTGAAAAAATACTGCGAAGTAAAATAAAAGATTTTACTTTTTACAGACCTGTTAAAAATAAAACACGTCCTGTTTGCAAAGTGCGTGGTAAATCAATTCTAACCTGGGCGTCAGAGACCGAAGTTTGCCTCACTGTGCGTGTGCTGTTGTCCGCATTATTTGGTAAAGGGTGACTGAAACTGTTTTGCAGTTCAACAAAAAGGCCAGGCATTGGCTCATAGTGACCTTTTTTGAAAGAGCTCGTTACGTAATCGACTAATAACTCATCGAGTCTTTTCCGATCGGATAACAGATTATCTTCCGTCATGATGTTATTATCGTCAACATTCATGAATTGTTTGTGTTGATGGTCAAGTCTTTGCTGTTCTTGGACGTGCTGATGCTCACTTTTGGCCTTCTTATGATGATATATTTCATGTTGTTCATCTTGTTGTTTTTGTGTGTGTGGAAACTTATTAGAACTTCTGCGGTGGAGCATGGCTTCGTGTATTTTAAAATTTTTCTTCGATGCTTTTATGTTTGTAGGCATTTGCTGAGATAAGGACATATTTATTGGTATGAATACTTTATATTTTCCATAATGATGACTTTTGTGTTGCGGTGCTACATCAGCTTTTAAATCTGTATCTGTATCTGGTGGAGTGGGTTGAAAAATGTCAAACTGTCCAGATGCTGTAAATACGTTACGATAAATTTGTATAGGATCTTTGGATACGAATGGCTGAGAAATGTCATCACTATGGTTCATATGTTTTGCATCGTTATGCATGCTAATCAGGCCATTCGTGGATACTAGTTGACTATGAAACAGATTTGATGAGGGTTCAGTTGCTTTGGTTTTATACGAACTTGTTGTCACATCTAATGACTGTACGTGGTATATTAATGTTATCAGCATGCAAAAAGTGGGCCATAAATATTGTGTGGTCGTCAGAGGGAAGGAGATTTTATGTTTGACATGATTGATGGAGCCGATGATACCAGCACAACACGTTCTGACTACATTCGGTGTTTTTAATGTGGCAGATATAAATTTCTTTCTATATGCGGGTATTCTTGATGTCGGCCATCTATCGTTAAACGGCAATTTTGTCGTTCTGTGGAAATAGATTTTCCTTAAATGAATTCCATTTATTTGCGTTGTGTTTGCTGTAGTGGTTGTGTTAATTGCCATTTTGATTCCAATATTGTTCCCTTCTTAAAACTGCTGTTGCTTGCAATAAACAAAGTTTTTTTATTTTTGCTTTATTTTATTTTCCCAAAAGATTTCATTGAATTTTATTTTCGATTTGTTGCCCAGACGAAGAAAGTTACTTAATTTCTTGTTGAAGAATCTTTCTGCCGTCTTTTCATCTTGTTTGTATCAACTGAAATAAGTTAAAGGAAATTATTTAATTAAAATTGTAAATGCACTCTCTATGTTATTTTTGTTCATTTTGCTTCAGTAACAAACGAGCTTATGAGGACATATTTATGAAATAATATTTACAATTAAATTTAGAAATATTGTTTTGCAAAGTAGATCAAACGTTTTCATGAAAATCATATTTAAGTAACTTTTAATTCCAATTACAAAGTTGTTAATTTAAAATGTTGAGACCTTGTAAAACTCATTTACTTTTAATTCAAAATAGGATATCAGAACGGCAGAGGGTGTTTCATAATTCTGCGAAATATTCCCCTTTTAAAGGAATTTAAATAATATCCAGGGGCTTCTAGTTCAAATGCAAATGTACACATATGCAACCACATGTCGTTACTTCAACTATAAAGGGTCATAATAAATAATGTTGGAAGAAGCGCACCGCTCTTTTCGAAATTTTTACAAAAACCAAAAATATTAATATATTTTTATTGCCAATAAAACGATATCTATATCATTTCTAATGACGCGAACTAACACAAAACAAATGACAAATATATTTCTTTTTAACTATTTGCCCGCTCTGACCGTAACTGTCTTATATTATTTTCCATTATTTTTATCAAAACTAATAGAACATCTTCAGCAACTGTAAAAATTGTTGACAATTAGAAGGAAAAAAACTTTTTACATTAAAATGTAAATGAACTAAAAGTTGTTTTTTTTTTACTTATTACCAACCGACGTGTCCATGAGGTGTAGTTGCTTCTGTTTATAGAGACACGAACAAAAAAGTTTATTTTTCGAAATTGTATTATTATCTTTGTCAGGGTAGTGATGTGCATAAAATGAATATTTAATCATTGGCGTAGATAAAGCTGAAGGGCTTCATTTTTCCGCTAGAATTAAAATCAAGTGAGAAGAAATTGCTGCTTGGTCGTAAAGCCAATTCGTTTACGGTTTTGTGAAAGCTCAGGAACTTCATATGTTTATACAAAAATATTATTATTATTATTACACAAAATAATTGAGAATTGTGTAATACATAAACACAACAGCTAAAAAGTTTTTGCAATTAGATATTAAATTTTTGATAGAAGTATTTTTTCTTATTGAAATCGTACTTTTCTTATCTTGCACCAGCACTCAGGAGAATATCCCTACGCATGCGGTGCATTGAGCTGTAACTAGAAGAAAGTCCTAGAAGAAGGTGCTACAGAATACCGACAATGTAGGGCGTTCTAATGTGCCTGTGGATTGGATACAGCTGAAGCCATTACTGTTCAGTGACCAGTGAATATGCCTTTGCTACTGAAACCTTCCGACAACATCTGATACAAAGATACACAAATGCACATCAAAAAAAATGCGAGATGTTTTTATGAGTCTGAAACTGTGCTTGAACCCAGGAAATTTTTGGTTTTTGTAGTCAACGTGCAGGTCGAAGTGGACCATCATGTTCGTTTGCACAGAAGAAAATAAATCTAAATTTTAATTACAAATTTTGTAATATCAATTACAAAAATAATTAAATTTGCACTTGTAAAAAAATTAATGGTATCAATTAAATTATTATTGCTGATTTAATTCAATTAATTTCCAATTAAATTTTTAATAATACTAAATAAAAATTTAATGAAATATTTCGAAATTTTAAAAAAAATGTTTAACAGCAAATAAAACAATCAGATAATCAATTAAATAAAAATAAGCCGCTCATTTCATAGCAAAAATTTATTTAAGTATTGGGACCAAAAATTAACTAAACATTTAATTAAATTGATAAAACTTTTAATCGAAAAAATCTATTGTTCTAATTAAAGGTGTTAAATAAAAACAAAAAAAGTAAAATTTTAATCCGTGTTCATAAACATTATTTTTATAGTAAATTACTTGCATCAAAACTTGGGGCGGTTGGTTACTCTGTAATTCGAATCGAAAGAAAATATTATCGTATACCAATACGAAATAAATAACAAACAATTCCGAATAAATTCTTCTGGTCATAAGTTTCAGACTGATATTGAATTCACTTTTTAACTTCGTCGTATCTGCAGTAGTGTAAAGAGCATGTAGATTTGCACTTGTCAAAAATGTAGCTTACAGATACAATAAACAAGGTAGCGGCAAGTTACAACAAATATAAACAATTTCAAGTTACCAAAAACAGCTGACAAGATCAATGAAAACAATACCAACATAAAAATATTTAATTTTGATTCTTGTTTATGTCGATTGTGGAAATTAAAATTTGTTTTCCGTGTTCAACAACTTTTTATCCCTGTTGAATAATTCTTTAAACGAAGAATTAATTTGCAAAAAATTATATTCTATTGCACCCACTCGAACTCACGAATCTTTTTATTAACGACACAAACTACGCCCGATATAACTACGCCGGTGAGCTGGAATCATAAAAAATTTCTTGCTACAATAAGTTTGAATTTCTCTGCAAATATTATTCAGAATTAGAGAAATGTTTATTTTAATATTTAACTTTAAACAGAATTTCCTTTATGAAAATAGTCTTAGTTATAAAAGATGCACGTTGAACAAGGTCAAAGAATTTAATAAAAAAAAACATGAATAAATCTTTGTTCGCATCTTTTTTCCAGCGAATTTTATATTCAGAGAAAATTAATAATCAATGAAAATGTTACAGCACTTACTGCTTCATTTTAATAGTTTTTACAATTTTCAGTTGTTAAATTTGACTAAAATCACACCATAAATTTTTTAATTCATTACAGAGGATATTGTCTGTCTGGTGAAGCACAATGTACAATGATGTATAAATATATCGTCATATGAAATCAAAAAATTCTTAAGTTACATTAAAACAATATTCCTACCTCATTCATTTACAAACTTTGTTTGTTTGAAATCTTTGTAAACAAATATAAACAAATACGTTTGTCAAATATAAACAACTTAACATTTGACAAATCGAGCGTCACAACGAAGAGAAATAAAAAACCAGCTGAACTCGGGATATAAATATGACGTGGTTTCGCCTTTTGCTTAAACAAATGGCATATAATAGATATTTAACCGTAGGCGTTTCCCAAAAAGGACAGCCTTAGCTGACTGCCTAGTTTCTGTAATTTGTGATTTTTACATCGAAAAAAAACTACAATTACATTTATTATCAGCCTTTTTACTTTGTAGGTCTGCACACAATCATATGTATGTAATTCTATTACTCCCAAAGTTGGCTTAAGTTACCATAAGCATATTAAAGTAATGCCTCAAGGGTCATACAATTTCATCAAAAGGATAAATACTGAAAGCAATAATATTGCAGGATTATAAAATTGTTTGAGACAAAGCAGTAGTCATTTTTCGTCCTTTAAATGTGGGATCTAAACTAAAACTGGAAGTTATCTGGTCATATAAAATTAGTATTTCTGTTTAATTAAGCAAAGTGATGTTATCAATTTTATGTCAACAGTTGGGCAGGAAAAAAGAACAAATATTTTGAGGAGCTTATTGTTTCGCTGCTTTCAAGATATTAAGGAAAATCTATATTATGGTTATGGTTTCCTACTCGTAAGAAGGTAGATTCACAATATTATGAAATATATCGGGATAATAAAAAAACCATTAATACTTTATTTTATCTCTGGAAATAATTTAAATTCGTTATTTTCCAAAAACTGCTAATTTGCTCAACAACCATATCCCAATCGTCCCAATGGAAGCACCCAAGATAGTGAAGGCCGAAAATTAACTGAAGGCTATACCAAAAAGTGCTTATGAGAAGTGCTTTGAGGATTGGAAAAAGCGATGGCACAAGTTGTATCTGACAGGGATTACTTCAATGGGGACAATATAAATATTGATGAATAAATAAATATTTGTTCATAAAAATATAAATTCACCTTATTTTTAGGTCACGCCTCGTATATATGTACATATATATATATATATATATATATATAGATAGCGAACAGAAGGACAGGAGTATGAGCCAGAGTTAGGCCAGGACCAATTCTTACAAAACTCTGCTGTTGCTCCTTTTTTTGTTCATTTGTAAAATTGCCGAAATTCTAGATATCAAACGAATATCTATCCTCCTTCCCATAACTTAATTTCCCAGTTCCAGCACAATGCATCGCATGTGTAGGGGTCATCCCTGAAAAGACTACGTTAAGCAATTTTCATATCACACTTCCTGAATATAAGTTCCGAATTTCATGGACTTCTTTTGTAGATTTATGCTAATGCAAACTCGAACAAAATCTTGTCTGATTCAAGTTTTTTCATTTCTTATTGAAAATTCATAATATGTGACTGATATGAACGCCAATTAAGCTTCTTTATAGTGCTACATTTCGCTGCGAAAAGTTTGAGAATGCATGTGACCGGCTGCAAATGTACGGAATTTGATACTGAGACAGTGCCCCATACAACCGTATTAAGTAACGCGTTCTATATGCATACATATGTTTGTGTCCAAGTTCAAAGTGTTTTTTGTCACTACTGCATATTAAATTATTGCATAAATTAAATTTGTCATAAAATAAATATTTATCAGTGTCAATAAAATAGAAAGTGTTTTTACTTTAATTCACTCATTTTCAGTTGATAATGATTTAATCAAAGAGAAAATTGACGTAATACATGCATTATAAAATTACGAAATTTTTTCATTTAATCCCAATTAACACAGGTAGTGTGTATCCATGGTGTGAACTACGTGCTAAGTTACAGTATTAACATTTCATTATCATAAAACGTACGTAGTCGTATTTACGACGACGATTTATTGTTATGGTCAACTCTTATTACCGTTTTTTTCCTTTTTTATATACGTACAAAGTGAAATTGTAAATATTTGTTTACTTATTTAAACTGTATGACTTCAAAATTTATTTTTATTTACTTATTTTACATTTTGTTTTTATTGTTTTAAACTTTTAAGTCCATGCTGATGATGATTTTTTAAATATATTTTCTTTCATCGTAAATTGTTTAAACGTATTTTTTGTATTTATTCTTCATCGCACATTTTGTAACTTACAATCCCATCCAATCTATGCAGTTTGTTTAATTTTTAAGTGTTTTTCGCTTAAAATTTTATTATAATGCTTTTTACTTTCTATTTTTTTTTTATGTCATAATGTATTGTGTATGGCATGTACATAAATACCTGCTGATACAGTTACAAAATTCACCTACAGATGAAGCATCTGTGAAACTGATGTGACATTTTTGGTTTTAAAAATTTTAATTTTTTTTGTGCACAACGGAAAATTGCGTTAAATTTTCCTATTTAATGCATGTTTTCCTCGCATTCTCCCATATGGGCATTTGCAGCAGCTATAACGAGACACTCACTCATCTTTTAAGTGGTGTAAAATAAAGAAATCTTAAATTGTTCTTCCTATTTTCCATTTTTTATCACATTAATGGGTCTATCTATAGTGCAAAAGAAATCTTTTAAGAATCTTTTCTTTCTGATGTATAAGCAATAAACCTCGAATCACGAACGCGACAAAATTTAGAATTCGTTTTCGACTGCATTTAGAAAAATTAAAAAATCTACTAATTAGGACACCATTGTAGAAAGGAATACTTTTATTTACTAAAATATAATAAGATGACTTTCTATTCATGTTTGTAATATTTAAATATTTGTGTTCCTCGTTACTATGATTTAGTACGGGGCATGACAATTTAGAACGGGCCATATTTTCCTATCATGTTTGTAATAATAACTTCTGAAAATGTAAAGTGTATTAACTACGCAAATTTTCTCATTTAGTATTTGATACATATTAATACCTATACATATATTTTAGGTTTTAGTATGTAATAATTGAACCGTTGAATTTGAAAATGAAACAACCCCATTCATAAAAAAACACACCCCAGTCATTTAAATTCTTAAATATTTAAGATGTCTTTTTTTTAATTAAATTATATAATATAATATTATTAAATAGAAGCGTATATTTTATTTGTTCTATACTTTGTTTTTGTAAATTGTCAGTATATAGACGATTTTTCTCTAAATAACCAACACGGCAAATTGAAAATACATTATATTTGACTTTCAAACTTTAACGTTCTTCAATATAATGTTAGAGAAAATCATTTGTTTGTTAACATATTAATTTTCGATCCCGGTAGACCTTTCTGTGGAAATGCCCATATATTAAATGAATATGTAAAACGAGTTGTGTTCAAGGCTCTTCGTTAACAAACCAAGTAAACAAATATTTACAAAGAAGTGTGAAAACATTTCTTAAACGGTCAATAAAATACTGAGCTTTTGATTTGATAGATTTATCTGTTCGTGTATAACAGGAGCAACTGTCGTCATGACTCACCGAGTAGACATGTGACACTTTAGTACTTGAATCCATGCACATAACATATTGAGGCGTTATAAAACTATATTATTCCTGGGACCAGTGCTCAAGAGATGTCCTCCTGCGTATGCAATGCATGCACTGGAACTAAATAGAAAGGGAAGTAGAAGAAGAAACAGGTGGTGCAGATTTCGAAGGATAGAAAGCTCAATTCTAACACAACTCTGCATTTTCGTGTTGCTTTGAGCATTTATAAAGGCAGCACCACCGCACCGCTTTAATTTTTAAACTGAGGAGAGCTATTTTATTTATTATTTTACTTCGCCGACATTTTTATTGCTTAAATACCGACGGAGGATGTCACCATTGAAAATTTTTTGGTCTGATCGTTGATTCGAACTGTGGATCATCTGGTGGCAGATTGAATTAAAATGCCAACTACTCTGCCAACAGCACCCGACAAAATTTGCCACAAAGTAACTTTCTCGTTTTATTGCTAGAACACATTGGGTCTACATTCCCTTTTAAAAAAGAGGGTAATCCATTCGTAAAGAATAACTTTTATTATCCCAGCGAAAAATGACACTCAAAAAATTGTGATTAAAAAGTGATTTTTAATCAACAGATATGTGCCCTGGATAATATACTCGTGCAAGTGAGCAAATTTGTTTTTGTGTCACTTATCTGGCTGGTAGTCACTTCACCTTTATCCACTAGCCGGTGTCCAAAAAAAAGTATTCAGCAACAGCTGTTTTCGATTATATTTATTTGAACAATTTTTTATGCCAAAAGAACAATTTTATAATTTTTATTGAAAACGAAAATATTACAAGATTTACATGTATGTATACGTATATATGTATAGTATATAATAAGCTCTTATTTACTGTATTAAAAAGTGTAATTATTTTAGTTCCTTCACTTATTTTAGGCATTCTGATATCAAATATTTAAAAGTTTTTTTTTTCTTAAATAGCACATTAAATTGTGACAGCAGTCATATTTTTTCGTGTTATTATTTTAAAACATATGACTTTATGACTACCATTTTAATCCCGCAATTGTTTTGCATAAATTCATAATTATTTTACACAATACATTTGCATGGATAAACCCACATGCATACATCCTTACCATATTAAAGAACTTTTCATAAACCATTGTTTATGATGGCATATTTTGCAGTTTTTTATTATTGTTTACTTTTTGCATACGTATGTATGCACGTATGTGTGCAAAAACATATGTAACTGATTCTTTGTTTGCGCCAAGAAACGTCTGACTTGTTTTGCCATTAATTTAACTTTATTAGACAGAAATCTCGTTCATTCCAAAAATGCCGTAATTCGTAAAAAAATTGTTGTTTTCTTACAATTGAGAATTATTTGCATTTTACTGTACATATACATACATACATACGTACATATGAACACGTAACATCTTATTTGATTGTTGCAGAGTTGTTGTTGGAGGCTTATTATTTTTAACTTATAATGCCGTAATGTAAACAATTTAAATTTATAGCTAATGAAAAATATCTTAAGCGTTAAAAATCTCACCGTTTTTTTTTTAAATTTCTATAAATGATAAAACTCTTATAGAATGTAAAATACCTTTTCGTGCTATTTAAACTTTTCATGACACGTTATTTTCACACTATGACAATATGGTGTCATCTTTTTAATCAAAATTGCATTGCAATTAATTTATAAATAAAGCAAAAGAAATGGTTGCATTTTTACGTAATATTCATCAGGTGCAAACCTTAAAAATGGTATAACTCAGGTAAGAGAAAATTAAAAAATTACATATTTATCGCAAATTCTTTAGAATTAATTGATCTTTGAAACTGCTTGAGCACCCATTAAAATAAAAAAAAATTTTTTTTTCGGACACACAAATATATATATGTACATATATATGTATGTATATGTATGTACAAAATATTTTGGCGTTGGTTAATACTTTCACTTTTGCTTCTCTCGAAAAATTTATAAAAATTTTCCCTAACGGTTTTGTCAAACATATATAATTCCATATCAGATAAAAAGTGTGTCATTACGTGGCTTCTTCCTACTATTGCAGGTGGTGTGTATTATATTATTAAATGATATGTTTTTTGGTATTTGTACCATATTAGCAAAATATTGCCGGGAGATAATCCAAATCGTTCAATCTTTAAAGTATAGAGACAGGTCCATTACGTGAAATAACGTCATTGTGAGATACATACATTCAATATTGGACGTAGCACTGTCCTGTTCAATGCAGAAGTTTTTTATGTACATATTAATTTGTACATACATATGTATGTATGAATATGTCCATATATCTTTGTGATTTTTGCAAAGATAAATTCATTGACATTGGCATTGGATGACAAACCAACCAGGCCATAGACTTTACGTCTTCTTAGATGTAAACTAAATTTTTAATAAAGTCGCAGAGCTAACAAAAGTAATAAAAAAGAAATAGCTGTATAAAATAGAAAAGTTAATTATATTCTATGCCAGAAGGGTCAACATACAATTTGAAAGAACAAACATTCTAACACCCAATAAACTTTTTCTGCTGAATTCGGTTAAAAATCAAACACTTTTTCCATAATTTTGAAGCTCGATATCTTTCGGACTATTTCACAGATTTTGGTCAATTTTGCTGCATCCGATAAATTTCTTACTCCTATAAATATCACTTAATACCTAAACTCGATTTTATAAAGACTTTTGAAGTTATTAGAAAGAAAAGATTTTTGAAAAGTTTTTGTCAACGATATCTCTCGCACGAGTTACCCGATTTTAGTCAAATTGATAGCACTCGACGTTTCTTTTTAATGTTAAGTGTTGATTAGGTTTTAAACTTGATCAGCTTAGGAGTTTAAAATTTATTTGAAAAAAAAATTATTTTTCGAAAATTTTTTAAATTTACCGCATTATCTCATGACGTAGTAAGGTTTTTTACATTTCAATTGTTAACTTTGTTAATTCAATACAAAGTTCAGAGTTCTAATGTTCACTGGTTACTTAGAATTAACACGTGACTGTCCATATTAAATCACTGACAAAGCAAAAACAAAAATCAAGAATATGATAAGAAGAATAATAAAAGGAAAATTCCCGAATATCACAACTTTGACATTCATATTCATTTGAACTTCCATATACAAAATATGTAGTCGTACATAATTGTTCGTAGTAGCAATGACATCACATACATACGCAACTGCATTTTAAATTACTTCTTCATATTTTCATTACAACAAAAAAAGTAACGAATAACACGGTTCAACACAAAATCTGGCATTAGCTTAAAGTATAAAATTATGGTAGTTTACATCATTGTTAAACGAAAAAGAATATGCTCCATGATAAAGTTTGCTTTAGTACATAGAAGAATCCTTGAAGGATATTTTAAAAAATGTGTTATTTGAAGGTGAAACTATCAAAATAGGATACCAAAAACTAGTAAATAATTTAATACTGAACACTTTTGCTTTTTCATATGTAAGCAGTTTCTCTCAACAAACCCCAAATATAGCCTCCCATCATATTTTCATTGCATTGGGCATGATAACATTGTTCGAAGGTCATAATGTCCTGATGAACACGTTCTCCTTGCCGAGCATTCAGCATATCGTCACAGCAAATGCAGGAAGCCCTTTCTAATATTTACAAATTTTTACGGAAGAAGCAAAAAACTAGTCTAAATTAAAATGTCAATATAATACAAAATTTTTTAATATACTCGTAAGTAAAAAATGATAAACAGAATTATTTATAAAAAAATTTAAAAATATTTGGACCTAATAATAATAAAAGAGTAAATTTTGAATTTTTTGTTAGACACGGCTCTTGCATTTTTTGTGACGATATGTACTTTTAATGAGATCCTGCAACTCATGGCCTTGAAGTTTTCTAACATATCTTCAATTAGCTGTCGGTAACTACCGCCCGAAGTTGGGGGGCGCCTATTCAAACTTTTCGTTATATATTTTTGTCTCGAAAATATCAATGAAGAAGCTCGAAGAGCCATTAACTTCAAGTATCCCGTTCTAGTATGTACCCACCAGGACACTGTTTCTATAATCCTAATGTTGACTTGTAAAGTCAGAAAATTAAAGGTCGCAAAATATCAAAAAATAAAAAATGTTAAAAAAATGAAGTTGCAAATTTAATTGTCGTTGTGTTAGCAACATCATTTTTTGTAATAAAAAAAATAAAGGAAATTAAAAAAATAATAAAAGATATTAATTATTTACATATGTATGTATGTGTGTAAATATATTTTAAGTCTCTATAGGCAACAGGTTTTTTACATCTGACTTGTCAACTTTGTGACTCATATGTAATTTCTCATGTCTGTGAAAATTGTTATTTTACGTAAGATTTATAATAGTGGGTTGAAAACGTACCTTGTACATCACAGCAAAAAGTAATTATAATTTTGGAAGCAGAATTTACTTTTCCTGCCTTATAAATGTGGTTTACAGTGTCTTAACATGAGCAATGATGTAGGGTGGAAAATTCATGTTTGTTTTTGGGTTCTTTAACAATACAAAAAAGGAAAAATATTTTAGTGTTCATTACATTCCCTTACTTTAGTGCATACTAAAGGCAATAATACAATTTTTTTTCTTCTTTTGAACTTGGACCAGCACTCAGAAGATGACCCCTATTCATGCGCTGCATTGTGCTGGAACTAGAGGAAAGTGATAGTAGGAGAAACGATAGGAGGTGAGGTGAAGCTTCACTATCTTATGACACTGCTTTTTGCACGTTATTTGTTTTTATAGCAGTGTTGTAGCGTCTCTCATGTCAAGGCGACGTATTAAATTTTGAAACTTCGTTTTTAGTAGCCATTTTTAGTAATTATTTTACTTCGCCGATGCTACACAATACTGATGAAGGAAGGTGTTCTGATGTGGTTGTGGATTGGATAGTGCTGATGCCGTTACTGTTCAGTGACCAGTGACTATGCCTTTGCCACTGAAACCTTCCGACAACAACTGACACAAAGACTCAAAAATGCACATCAGAAAAAATGCCATATATTTTTTTTATGAGTCTGAAACTGTGGTTGAACCCAGGAAAGTTTATCGTTTTGTAGTCAACGTGCAGACTAAAATGAAGTACAACAAACATACTAAAACGACGGAAGAATTTTGATGAATGCTTTTATTAGATTCAATGATATCACCTCATGTTTCCTGCGCTGAAAAAATCTTTTAAAAAGAAATCCTCCTCAGATGCATCTCACATATTTTATTTATAATAGTTAATTTGTTATGCAAATTTTGTTTTTGTCGCTATAGAAACTTCCGTGTATACCAAAACAGCTGATATGAAAATAGAACACGGTCTAACTGAAATTTAGTTATTTGACTTTGTCGTCTGACTTTTAAAGAAGCATCGTTATACGAAGTAACACACGACATGTACATAATTTTTAGTGGAAAATGACAAGTCGGATGTAAAAGATATGTCGTTTAATAGGGGTTTTATGTGCGAATGTAAAAAAAATCGTCTTTTAGAAAGAAAGTCATTCACGCCGTTGCAAAACCTGTACACACCATAATTAGAAGGTAATTCTGATGTGTTTTTTTTTATTAATTGAAAGTAAGTGAGAGTGTATTTTATGTTGTGAAACATATTCTAATAAAAAGATAACAGAGTTAAGAAAGTCGAGGTTCATTTTGCCTTCCGCCAATTCCGGTTTAATACCAACGATAAAATTATTCCAAACTAAAAGCGTGCTAAAATTCTTTAAAAATATGTGTATATACTTTTCTACATACATACGAGTATTTATGTATACATATATGCACGTACATAGTTATAACTTTTAATAGGTAAATGGATATAATAGGTGATATAAACCAATAAAATTTAAAAGTCAAATGAAGAGAAATTGCGAATCTGAAGAAAAAAATAAATTTCAAACACGCAATGGATTTTTATTTCTTAAGGGGAAGTCAATAATCTAGAAAAAGTCATATACATATTTACACGTACATAAATATGTATATACTTAAATACTAATATGTATATGATTGTATATGAATGAAACATCTTTGGAGGATTTTTAAGTACACTTTAAAAAAATTAACTTCAGAAGAGCCATTTCAATCGTTCTCTGTTGAAATTGAAATAAATAATTAGAAAGAACAGTTAAAAACCATTTACATATTTTAATTTAGTTCTAAATTGGAATCTGTTTTCTTGTAAATTCAAATGTACCCATACGGAAAGGGACAATATCCCGAATACGATTGATATGTTCCGGCCAGCGTCTATAGACAATGTTTTGGAAAGAGTCATTTTCGAACAATTAAGTCGTTATTTGAAGACGAATACATATTAATAATTCAAAAAAATATATATATACTCGCATAGTCAATAAGAGTTCTGAAATTTAATTCGTTTTAAACAACTACATAGTTGCCTTATGTCTCTCTAATGCCACTACTGGCGCCGAGGGTTTGAACTTGATATATTCTTTTTAAGAAAATTTTTTCCGTTTTTTTTTCATCTTGGAGCCGCACTCAGGAGATGACCTCTACATATGATGTGCATTATGCTGGAGCTAGAGGAAAGGGATAGTAGAAGAAATTATAGGAGGTGAAGCTTTATTATCTTACAACACTGCTTTTTGCACGTTATTTGTTTTTATAGCAGTGTTGTAGCGCCTCTGACGGCAAGGAGACGTATTAAATTTTGAAGCTTCGTTTTTAGTAGCCATTTTTAGTAATTATTTTACTTCGCCGATGCTACACAATAAAAGACGAAGGAGAGTGTTCTGATGTGCTTGTGGATTGGATACAGCTGAAGCCGTTACTGTTCAGTGAACAGTGACTATGCCTTCGCCACTGAAACCTTGCGACAACAACTGATACAAAGTCACACACAAATGCACATCAGAAAAAATGCGAGATGTTTTTGTGAGTCTGAAACTGGGGTTTGAACCCAAGAAAAATTTTTCGTTTTGTAGTCAACGTGCAGACTACTTCGACCATCGCCACCCTTAGCTTTAAAAAAAATAATGTTTAAAAAATAGCATCAGAGACGCCGTAACTTTGCTTTATAATTGAATACGCAACAGCTACTACTTTTACCTCCTGTCTATTCTCTTTACACTATTCTTCGCTATATTTAGTTCCAGTGTAATGCAATGCATATGTAGGGGCTATCTCCTGAGCACTATTCCGAGATAAAAAAAAACATTTTTATAAAAAATAGGACTAGCAGCGGGGTTTATAGACATTAAAAAATTTAAAAAAGTGTTTGTAATTTTTCTTTTGTATGAAGCCTTTGTTGGATCTTGCTCTGAATGAATGAAGTCACGGGCAAAAGCTAAATGTAATACAATATCTTTTTGCCATTCATTAAAAATATGTTTTAAAAATGTTAAATATAAAATGAAGAAATAATACATATTGCTTTTACATTTGTTTTGTGTATTTTATTTTGTTTTTCTTAATGCTAAAATGCTTTTACTCAACATCGACTAACATATCGCAAGATTGTTTGCAACCGTAAGATTATCAGAATTTCCCTGATATACTGATGCTTTTAATATCATAAAATTACTCTTGACACGGCATTTCAATAATTTAACACGCACCTGTTCATATTATTTTATATTACGAATAAATTTGAAATTATATTTTGATCATTTTTCTTTGAAGATACAATTTTTTCTCGCAGTGTCGTCTTGGCAAAAACTTTTGCTATTTACACGTATCGAAAATATGAACATTGTAATATTTTGCGTACCCGTTTTTATTAATTTTGTTATTTCTTCAAATCCATGCTGTGTCATCTGCAATATGAAAAATTTTTTGAAAGTGATACATACACGTTTTGTGGCTTTCTTAATATTTTATTTAACCAACCATCCATTTACTAATTAAACCAACTGCCAGCAATCAAATAACACATGCACATTAGCAACAAATATTGATATTGGAGCAAGAAATATGATCAAATTAAGTGAAAATTTCTCTTTATAGGCAAATGGAATCAAATGAGTTGATATTTGTTTAAAGAAATTTGTTTATACAATAAGTTATTTCTTACTTACGAGTATATACATACATACATTCATTATACATATGTAACACACGAATATCAAACTATTAAACTCATAACTGATTTATTTAGCAAAACATATTATTGTCGGTTGATTTACATACTTCATTTTGCACGCTTTTTAAAGTTGTTCATGTAATTGTTTCACTTTTATAAACAATCAAGCAAACAAATTGTACCTTAAACTAAGTTAAGAGATCTCTAAAAAAGAAATATCCCATACAAGAGAAAATTTAATATTAAAAAGGAAAAATTAAGTTTGTTTTCGAGGTATGGAAGGGCCTCTGAATTTTCGTTGCCTGTTCGCTTAACTTTTTCACCGATAATAATTCACCACTGGTAGTAAAGCTCTCTTCACCACAAGCACTGGTAGCAATACATTTTTAACTAAATTTCTCACGTTTCTAATATTTCATTTTTATTTATTTATTGCGAGTCAAAATTAATCACGATAATTTTTTATTATGTATGTTTGTTTTTTTTGATCAAGCTGCGAGTAGTATGAACTTTTTAAATAATTTGTTTGAAGGTCTAGTGATGGAACTCGATTCGAATCGAAACTTCAAACAAAATTCTATTAAGAATTTCATTCGATATTGAATGCCGTAATTTGGGCCCTGCGTTGATTTCAAGCTAATAATTGTGTATTTTAATTTTACTTTAGTTATTTTCGTACTTCAATTGTCTTTCTTTTGAAAATAATATAGCCAACTAAGCGGTCTCAAACTAAAAATTAATTTAAAATTTTCAACGCAATACAATCAACAGGTGATGTTCATAAGGTATTCGTAAGAAGACTAAGAAGAAGAAGGTTTTTCTTCTTTCCTTAATAAATTGAACGAACTACGTCAGCAGTTAGTTTTTACCATCCTTTTTATGTTAAAAATTCATTTGTGGAAGGGTTATACGTTAAAAGATTCCCAGAAAAAAAATGGAACTCATTCTTCGAGAGTCACATATTCACAGCTTCTAAAAGATCCATATGATACGTCTGTTTAATAAATCCCAGACAGTCATCTATGGCCCAACGTCGATCCAGTTTAATAAACCCAAACAATTGTTCGACCCACTAAACTTTCAATTTATAAATTAACTAAAATTTCTGAGCATCGCCAGGAAATTATTTTTACTGCCACATTCATTAAATTTATTTTTAATTTATAAAATCTTTGTTAAATTAATTTCGTATAGGAATTGTATGTAAATACGTTTTTTTAATTGAAAATGATTTTTACGATTCAGGCCATTATTTTATAAATAAGACATTCAGTTGCAATACTTTGGTAAGAAATACAATTATTTTTTTGGTTTGTTATAAAGTATACAAAATAATTTTGTAATTAAAGTCACATTAAGTAAGTTGCACGACCCTCAATTGTCTTGTAAGACTTTTTAATCAAATTGTACCTACCGGGTACACCCACTTATGTTGTATTTGTCAATTGCAATGAGTAACAGATTGTCTCTAAGAAATTATGTGAAGCGCGAAAGAAAGTTTTTGCAGAAAAAAAGGCAAACGAAAATTTTACGAAATATCGGAAGTAAGATAAATTTATATTTAATTTTTGTAATTGGAGCTCAAGCTTGAATAATAAAATGTATATGTATCAAGAAGAAGGCCTTTTAAATTATACTCTATTAAGAAAGTGCAGTCGATAGAAAACAAATTCTTCTTGTTGTATAAAACAATAAAATGATTACTTCTTGCAATATAAACTAAATAAAATGCGAAAAAAAAATATTGCTATAATGGAAACAACTTTCTCCTTGCAGCGATTTTTTAAGACTAAAACTGGAATTACGTATGCAGAAAAAGTATCTTGAATAATTTTATACACATTTGAAAGACAACACTGCGTACGTGTATATTGTAAAATATACAGCACACGCTCGATTGTCGCGACTGAAAATCGGAAAAACCATGGCTGTTGAGGAAACTAAACCTAAAATTCTAATGAAAATTCATTCCTAACAAAAGGTGTGCTCTATTAAATTTATATGTTAATTAAGTTTGAAAAAGTTGGAGGTTCTAAGTTATATTTTTTTAAATAACGGCTGCATCTGGCTGCATCGATCACATAATTGTATTGTCGATTTGTTGTTCTTCAAATACCATTTTATGCATATATTAATCAATAGTAAAGCATTATGGCGTTTTCGTGTATTCTGCTTTCTTTAAAGAAAAAGTACGGGCAGTTTCGTGCAAGAACAACAACAACATTACTCTCTCAAAGGGTCTCTTATTTACCCAATTCTTGTGTACTGGAACGCTTTCTGGTAAGAGAATTTATAGAAAGAAAAACATACCAAATATTTAGTCGCGAAAACCGAACACGCACTCTACTTTATAAATACCAATTTGTTTATAAAACATAAAGCTTGGAATTTTCTTAATATGAAACGTTTTCCAATCGATCGATACGTTAGAGATAAAAGTTTTTTTTTACTTCTCCAAAGGTATGTATGTGTATAAATGGTTTTCGTGTAGCAATCTCACGGTCACTTTTGTGCAGCAGATTATTTAGAATTTTCATATAATTTGTATAAAGTTTCAAGAGTCTTACGAGCTTAGCAGGGACTTTATAATATTTTAAATACGTGTTTAAAATAAGGCCACAGCCATATAAATATCTATCAAAAGTGCAAAAACAAATGCAAATCTTGAAATAATTTCATTTGAAAGTTTTAAAATTTAGTTCAGCAAGAAGTTTCTAATAGAACAAAAATTTAAAAAGAAAATCAAAGAAGTGTCCCAAATTTTATTTATTAAAGTATGTATTGTATTTGTTGTAATTCGAGTTTCAAATGGTTGTGTGTGTCAACAATAAGAGAGAAAAGAGAACAAGGTCAGAAAAAGTATTGGAAATAAAATGCAACATGTTCGTTCAACCAATATCTTTCATAATGATATAATTACAACTTCTCAACCGAATAAAAAATTTAAATCAGCATTTAAACTTGTAGAAAAAATTATTAAAGGGAATAAATATCCAAAAGATCCACTGTTCAATACCCCAAATATTTTGTGAAGAAGACTTGGGGAATCGTATCCTCGTATCCCCATGAATGCCGTTTCAACCAGCATCTGGCACACCCATCAACCATTGAGATTCACGCCAATTGCAGCATTTTCTCTAGACACCATTGACTTCTGCCAGTCGATTGGTATTTCTCGACTTTCAACCTCATCATTAAGTCCCTAGTTATCGCTGGCATTTGCCCACAGACTAAGCTCCACCATCGCACTCCCAATGGCAATGTCCAATATGTGTGGCGTCCCATCCAACTCCGGCCATAATATGTACGACGCCAACCCATTTATTCAATCAAATATGCATTCATTAATTTTCCTTATATCTTTAGAAGATACGCAAGATGTAAATAGGTACCAAGGTTTTCGATAAAAGGATTCGAAAACATCCAAACATTTCATTAAAAATTTCAATTAAAAATAAAGTTTATCGAAACATACTCGTACAGATACCAACTGTTTACATAATTTGCTGTTATATTCCAAATTATTTTTTAAATAATTCACGTAATAATTCAACTCATTAGCATATCCCGCATATCCCATAACTATGTAAAACTTAATTTCCCATTAAAACTTCAGAAACTCACACCATCGAAAATTATTACGTTTTTTGGTATTACGTAAGGAAGAGAAAAAGGCAACGAAAACTAAAACCCAAAACGGTCGTAAGATGAAATCGTTTCTTTTTTTTATTGATCTTTCTTAATAAATTTTATCACATTTCTTTGAGTTTTGTTATTGTTCCTGTTGTTGTTGCTTCTGATTGCCATGTTTGAGTTGTTACTTTTTATTGCCGCTTGGTTTATTGAATAAATTTCACATGTTTACGACACTTTCTTTTCAAACGCAAATAGACAATCGGAAATTTTTAAATGCTTGTTTAAGCCAGTCAACTGATAGGGAGAGTTTTTGTTTTCTATGTTGGTTACTCACATGCATTCATAAGAAGTAAAGAAACTTGAGTTCCATGCCCTTGTAAATACATATTGTATTGCTTACAGTATTTATTTATTTAAATAGAAATATTATATGGAAATCATTTCAAATATTTTTCTATTGCATGCACATATGTATACAGCAGCAGCATATTTAATTCGCCAAGCTATATTACTTCGAAGTATTGCTTCGAGTTTCCCATGTTGATTGCAGCTTGAACATTGCTTTTTTTTACATATGAAAAGGAAATAAATATTGTATAAGCAGGTGTTTAATTGTCTTTAAAAAAAAAAAACTTTATTATTGACCTTTAAAAATTTATTATTCCCCTCTGTATCATTTGCTATACCTGTATATTACTATCATTGTGATTATGTCTTAAATATGCCAATTTAATCGCGTTTATTAGAAGTTAGTTTTTTATCAGAATTTTTTCAGAATTGAAACTACATTCTTATTTGGAGTCATACACTGTCTTGGTTTTGTATCGAATATAAGTTTTGTTTATATTCGAATTAGCTGATTTGATTTTTGTACACTTTGTAGTCGAATTTTAACAATTTTCAACGTAGTAAATTTTATGAATGACTGAAAAATATCGTACAATATTGAAGAATCATACAAATGAATTGGAACTGCCAGTGTCTGCGTTTTTTGCCGACGTTATGGTTTTTTGCCGAAATTTACAATAATATCGCCTGAATAATTAGGCTTTCAAAAGTTTCTTAAAAAGACTTTCAACTCATAAATCCCGCATTTTTATATTAGCTCTTGAATAAAAAATTTTTGCACTAGGGCCTTAACAAAGATAGATGTGTCAGAACAAAAATTAAAACAAACCTGTATAATTTTGCCAGATGTTTGCATATCGGATTGTTTCTGACCAAAAAATACATTTTTTTTTTCTTGTACCGGCACTCAGGTGTCTCAAATGGGAGATCAGATGTGGTAAAGTATGTCTTAACTGCGCTCCAAATACTTCAGTAGATGGAAGTTGCAATTATAAAATTGGATTCTATCACATTTTTAAAACAACAATATTTCTTTCTATGACACCAACTTGTGTTGCTTTCAATGCTAATTCTGACAATAATCTCCTCTGACAACAAACTACACACCATACTGACAAAAATTGCACGCAACAAATTATAAAGGCAAAGGCTTACAATATTGCTAAAGCAAAACTGTCGTACGGTCGTCTACGAAACTAAATTGCTGTGAACTATAAAGTAAAGTAAAGTTAATATTACTGCTGTCATCGACTGAGTACTAAGGAAATGTCAGTATTACAGCTTTTTAGTGAATTCGTACTAAATGTTAATTAAACGAAGTGTTAACTTAGGCAAAGCAACTTCAATCAATATGGAAAAGATCACTTTCACCAAAAATACTAATTATTTTTAATTGCGTCTTACAGCCTCTTAAATCCAATTAATTTTATATGCGAATTATCAACTTATATTAATCTTATGCAAAGTATTTTGTTTACGAATTTATATAAAATAACAAATATTCTATTCAGCTGAATAATTTTCTTTGTAATTTATTTGCTGGCCTTGACTCTCTATTCAATAGTTTGATAATGCTGATATTCCTTGTGCAGTTCCCGCATGGGGAGTTCATAAGCCCAGCTATATGAACTTACGGGTGTGGCAAGCCCGCAAACCGAAGCTAGGGTGTCAGAAGTGTGTACCGATATCCCGTAAAATTCATATGAAGAATTTGCAGTCAGTACCTTATCTTTCTTCGTATAAGTATATGTCTGAAATAACAGTGTAACGCGGTGTCGGCATATAAAGACGCAAAAGGGATTGTCTTTACCAGAAACTTGAAACGCGTTTAATGACTGGTGTACTGCCACCGGGCATCACTTAAGGCTAGCGGACCAGGACTTCGCGTCTAGGTCGTCAAGTCAGGGTCCGGTCGAAGTGCACTTCGGGCCGACCATGAGAAGTTGGATTTCGGGACCGGCTATATGTTTGGATTCGTGGTGTCTATGTTTGCCATCTAAAATTACGAGCGAAAATTACTTATTGGGCCAATACAGGACACATCATCATTTTTATGATATGTGCCCTCGTCCGACTTGATACTAATGTAGATGCTGTTGCAATTCAACATACATATGTCACTGAAGGGTCTACGGTCGGTACAAGGACGAGGTCCCAGCGGTCCTCTATCTTCGGATGGTGCCATTTTAATAAGAGACCCTGGCGTTAAACACAATCTAAACTTTATTCAGTATGCTACTGTTACACTTATATCTGGCAGTAGGTCTACCGTTAGCAATATAGATATTGAGACCACATATGTCATACTGATAAATAAATCGGTCCTTCATATATCGGAAGCGAAATGTAAATGTAATAATAAGTTCGAGGTCATAGAAAATTACATCAAGAGGTGTGCGACTTCGAAATCAACGTCGAAATGTTCCTGGAAATATTTTTCATAACCCTCTTTACACGCTATTTACGTTTGCCATTCCTAATTCTATTTGCTTTATTTTTTAAAAATTTCGAATGTTTTGTGTTGAATTTAATTACGTTTCATTATTATTACGACCAACACATTAAGGAAAATTGCCAAAAGTGCAGAGTAAAATGAAAATAAAAGTTGCATACTTTTTCGACAGAAGTAAAACCAACGACGACTTTTACCAAAGAAATTTCAACTTTTTAAATTTCAAACACAAACTGCAAAGTCATTTTCGTTGGCATGCAGAACCGTCAAAAATATTTGACGGCCATTAAACCTGACAAACTCTGATTACTAGCAAACCAACGAGGGCAACTAATATTTTTATATTATTTATTTTTTTAAGCAGCAGGTATGAGCTTCACATTTTGGTTTCGTACACCCACAAACGGTTACACAAAAATATTAACCTGGAACCCTATTCGTTTTTTGCTTAAACGAGTTTAAAAATAATTCTTATTTATTCTTGTCGAGTACTTGAGCGATTTTCACTTTCATTTTACTTAATGTTGCAATGAACTTACCTTTGAGCCTTAAAAAAATATGTATTGAATAAAATTTTAATCCATTTGCAAACGAGTTTCCTCGATAATATTAAATTGCACATTTACGGCGTCGTTGTGTGCATGTTATGAATATTGTTTTTTATTCAATTTAAAATCTTTTATTTTTTTTTTTTAATTTTTAACGCGAGTAAAACTGGAAACAATTTCAATATGATGATTGCCGGCAGCAGGCGTACAGTCTAAAATATACTTAAACTGGTAAGGACCGCAATATACGTGTGGTTATTTTTTTTTGTCTTTTGTTGATGTCTGCCGGTGAAAGGAGCAAGTTTCACCTGAAGTTTTATTTATATAAAAAATAAAAACTAAAACACTTGTTTTTTGTTTTGTTTTGTTTTTGTTTTTGTTTCTCTTGTTTCTCCTCAGATCGGAGTTTAGCTTTGTTGAAAATACTTTAATTTCTTACAAAATCATTTTTAAACATTTCTTTTTCCACGTACAATTTTCACTGATTTAAAGTTCATTGAAACTATTTAAGTACTGCACCGATAAAAGACACAAAAACAAAATTATTTTGAAAGCAATTTCACGCTCAAAACTTTTTGTTCGAGATTCCTACATCATTTAATATTGTTTTGTTTTTATTTTGCCAACATACATACTTTCAAAGCCAAAACAACAAATTTTCATACATTTTGTTTTATTAAAAAGAAAATGCTCGCCTAAATGAGCATTCAATAAATCTATTTTCTCATGTTAACAAGTCCAATAATCACACTTGCCAGGCACAAGCACAGGAACGATTGATAAGAGAGTGTGGAAAAGAATTAATTAATTAAAGCCAAAATACAGCTGCAAATTTTATATAAAATAAATACGAGTATATTTTTACTTAATTTCGAACAAGTTCTGTATTGTAAGCACTTTAAATATTCGCTAAATTTTGTCAAATCTTCCGGTTACAACAACCAACCGTCTGGACCAACGTAGCTTTCTTGACTGTTTAAGCCACAAATCCAGAGAAAGCTTGGTTTAGTGGCAGCAATTTTTAACAGCACAAGCACACACACTACCCATCGAATATAGACCATGAAATTACGTCACGTGAAGAAAGTTTACGTTAAACCAAAACCATAAATGATATTTTAAGAGAGTATTAAAGCAGTTGAAGAGATTTTTAACAATTTCAACTGCATACTCTTCTTCATTACTTTTTTATGAAATTAAAATTAATTACCACAAACGGGCTTGCCGCCTGTTCATATTGAACAAAAAAATTTTTAATTTCATATTAAAAATTCCTTTTTATTGAAATAAATAATTTTTAAATGAAATGCAATTAAAATATTCATTTACATACATTAAATTTGTAATTTTTTTATATTCAGAGTACCATTATACATTTCTTTATTAAATTTTATATTCCTTTTTTTTTTGATTGTTCCAAATTTCTGCATTTACGATGAGATTTTTTTCAAAACATTCTTTACATACTACACAATTAATGGTTCGCATATCTAATTAGTTCCTTATTTTGTTCCTATTCATAAAAAAATAATTCTACGGTAACTGTTGCTATAGAGGTATTACAAAGAGATCCAAACTACATTTTAAATAACGAAAGCAATAACGAAGCAATCGAAACAATTTGCATTCAAAATATTTCAATATTTTCTTCTCCCAAAAAATTTTGTTATTTAACACTTCAATTCGCAATTCGCAATTCTCGTCATTCGTCATCAATTTGTTGAATATTATTCGAATCAATGATATTTGGAAGAATTTCGCTGATTGAGAAATACTTTTATCAGCAGGTTTAATGAACAGGAACTTCAGTAAATATCATATTTTTAAAAATATTTTTTTTAAGTTAAACAAACTTTTCATTCTTTTCACATCTCAAAAAGTAATATAAATCTTCACACATGGTAACACTGCTTTAAATCATTGTTGGTTTTTGCTAAATTGGACACAATTTTTTAATATATTTTGTTTTTTTTTTATTTTGCGTTGTTCCATTCATCATATCCAACATAAAGTTTATACACCAGAAGCTCGATAAAGTTACGACGCAAAAAAGTTAAGAATACGGAAAAGTTAAACATGATTCAGTCACCACGCACGACTCTAGAAAGTGTTTCTTCACTTTTTCGAGTAATTTTTCTTTTTATATTTTGGCAGCAGAGATATAGATATAAACGATTCGGTATTATTATGCAGTTTCTCCCGTTTTACCGATCACGGACAATTAATTTTATCGCATCTTCCGTGAAAGAGTGTTCTACGATTTCACGTAATAGTTAAGACTTCTAAAAAGTTAAGCACCCCCAAAAAACAAAATTCTTAACTTTTTCGAGCTGTATAGTGTTCGCTGTATAAGGTTGTAAACGTAAAACGATCGGATTTGCGTTAGGCCGAAATTCGTAATACCAACGCGTTCTTTAATAATTTTGAAAATAAAAAAAATCTATAAAATACACAAAAAGCACTGGTAATGGAAGCTGGACGACTTTCAAAAACGCGTTCTGTCTAGTTTGGTATTGATTGGCGTTGTTTTCCCTTGTTCCTATGGAACGCTGTCTCATGTCGAATTCTTTCTGACTAAAATCTTTACGAACTTTAGCCTGATGTGGATTTAATAATAACCAATAATATTCCTTAACCTTAAATTTAGTTGTTCGATTTGAAAAGAAACATATAATAATTCAATCTAGACCCAACTTATCTGCCGTTAAAAATTTTTTTTTGCATTTGTGGCAGTCAAATTAAGGAAACGACACAAAATCTCATGTGTTATTTTAGAATGTCATGGGGTTTGAAATCACTTGATTTTCAGAACATTATACAGGCATGTGGTAATGTTTTTTTATATAATAATTTTGTTGGAGTTTACTTTGAATAAGTTAACGCTTATATCCACAAGATTTGGTAGTTTGACAAATTACCACTTTAATCTATTTCTATAAATTATATCGAATAAGTTTCTTATTTTCGGTGCAAATAGTTGTTCGTCCCTTTGAAAAGAATCACCAAACAAGTAGCGAAATAAATAAGCAAATTTTTTACTGACATAAATAATCAAATAATAATACAAATAGAATTGACCAGATAATTAATTAATTTCAATTTAACTTGTAATTTTTGTTGAGCTTTTTCTGTTTGCACTCGTAATTGGCAATTTTATGTATTGGCCCTGTCATTGGAATAGAGTCACATACTTTTTGAGTGCGAACTGAAGCATTTTCAGCAAATCTTCCACTCTGTATTTTTCTATAGCTTGACTAAAGAATCTTAAATATAAATAACTCCACTAAATAAGTCATATTATGATTCCATTCAAAATCTTTAATAATTATTTTTATTTATGTATTGTTTCCTTTTTCTCTTCTTTATACTATTTATGATTATTGATTGTTATATTATAATTAATTACGAAATTTTTCTTTCCATTTGTCGTATTTAAATAAAAGATTAATAGTATTAAATGGCGTAATGGAAAATTCTAATTGTCATCCAGTAATTTTACTTTTTGTAACGATTCTTTGTCGATGGTGAAGTACCTTACTCGTTTCCAGGGCGTCTATAAAAATAAGAAATTAAGAAAATCTTCAGCTGATACCAACCCATCGTTGCATCAGAGCGCCTTCCTTCGTCGGTATTATGTAGCATTATTGCCATTTATAGGGGTCGTCCCCAGAGTGCTGACCCACGATAAAAAGAATACTAAATACTTATAATTATTTTCTGTCATTAACAAGCTGTGTCATTTAGTTTGTGTTTGACTGCCATTGATAGCAGACTACCGCGTGATTTGAAGATAAAATCTTAAAATGCCAAACATTTTCACCTCCAAGTCCATCAATCATTCTAATACGAAATTTGAATTTTAGAATTGTCTGCTTTGCAAACTAGAAATGTGAGCATTTAATTAATATAATTTTTATGTTATGCGGTGTTTGTTTGATATAAATTGATGTATTTGCAAGCAAAATATGTTTCAAGTAAATAGTTTTTGGTTAAGCGAGTTCGACTGTTAAAAGGTTTCAATATTATATTGTAATAATTTCTGTACAAGTTTCCCGAAAAACATTCTGTTTCCTAATCATTTAAGCGAAAAGCATTACGTTAGTTTTCCCACTCTACCACAATATGAACATCTCGTCAATATGGATAGAAATATTGGTTCTTCAAATGTCAGATTATAAAATTGCAATTGGGTTGTGTTCTATTTTCATCTGACATCAGGTTTTTGGCCATAACAAGAACATGTGAAATAGATATAATTACACTGACAACTCAGATGTGAAAGACAAAAACATATCGTGCAAAGCCAGCATAAACAAACACAACTGCTTAGAAAGAGATAAAAAAAACTTATTTAAACAATAATCTTTCATTTCATGTCATTTATATTGTGAAACACAGATTTAATTAAGTGGTAATTTTAATATAATTTTAATGTTAACTCGTTCCAATCTTTAATGAAAATTCCATAATGCAAGCAAATAAATCGCTTAATCTGTTCCCCGTAATAATAAGTTTTTATGATCTTAAACAAGAGAGTAGCGCACATTATGATACTCGTATGTAATTTATTTTATCTCTTACGAACACTAAATAGTAATTTACTTAAGTACTCGAATTTAGTAATAGTATAGTAAATTTAATAAAGTCTTCATTTATAAGTAAAAATTTATAAATGTGTACAGAAGTCCGAAAACCAAAAAGTAGGTCCTTTCGCAAATTATAGTTGCCATTCATTGTATTATAAAAGAGAAAGATTGTCCAACCGGATTGTTGAAGTCATTCTTATCATTTCTACTTAAATAAATAAATTCTTACTCTCGTGTATGTGCTAGAAAAAAGTTTACCCTTCACTGATTATCCTATTTAATTTATAACTGGAAGCAAATGTATGTGCTTGTAATCTTGTCTAACGTTCATTATTATTATTATTTTTTTCATCGAAGAAGAATCGTTGGCTTTTGAAAAATAAAAGCTAATCAGTTGCAAGGAATTTATTTCAATTTGACCTAAAGCTTATTCAGCATGAATGAACAAGATTAGCCATAAATATTTGTGATAATATGAGAGTATAGAGAAAAATTAGATTTGTTTTTGTTTGTACAGTACAAAATGAAGTCAATATTTTCCATATAGAATAAGAAATCATCAGTTCAGTTATTATATTTCCATCTTGAAATATTAGTTGAAAATAGTGGAAAATTATAAAAATATGGGGACGTTCCGCATATGGTACGCATTTTTGTAATGTTTGCGTAAATCAGTTCAGGCAGATAGATTAATTATAATAGTTGGAACATTGTGGATAACAAATTTTTCTGCTTAATTGAATAATATTAACGAGGTGAAAAAAAATTAATTTTTATATCCGTAGAACGCGCCAGAAACGATTCGTTTTTTAATAGATTTGAACAATTCTAACGAAGAAAAATTTTTTGGATTAATTTTTTTCGAAACAGGTACGTAGCTGCGTCTTGTGAATGAAATTAATTATTTGAATGCGATATTGTTGTTCTGAAAATAAGTGGTGAGAGTAATTAGAAGGAGTTTGCAATCCTGTGCTCTTTAAGCGTGAAGTGAAAATACTATTTCAGGGGTTGGTATATTGTAGTGTTTAAAAAAATAAATGTATAAAACCAGGATACCTATTAGCATACTCATTGTGCGGCACATGCAGATGCATGCTATGTATACAATTTTGGCATACGCACTTGCAACACCGTACCCTGATGAAAACTGTTTGGTGACTCACCATGACAAATGAACGAGTTTGGCGCGGAACAGACGGTGAAACGCAAGTGCAACTTCTAGTTATTTTTGAGCTTAAATTGTGTCTATGCCACAGACTCCTTAGAGAGAACGCACACGACACTACCATTTTGAAACCGGTTTGAAACGCATTGGAAACCACGTGCATTGAAACCGGCGTTTATCAAACTCGTGTTTGGCACACCATTGCAGGTGTGTGGAAAACGATTGAAATTCGTTTCTTGTCAAGGAAATTCTATGCCAAGAGAACTTGGTTGATTTTGAAATGCTACGGGTACACAGAAAAAGTAGTAGTCAGTAGTACCCAATTAAGTCTTTGCTCAGTATATTTTTTTTCTTAATCAATACTTTTATTGAATCCACGTTTGTTTTAATTGACATTGTTTTTCTATCAAAACAGTGCAATCAAATTGATATGAAATGGTAAAATCGAAAAAGAAAAGTGAAATTTTTTTAATTTAAACAGTTTATTGATTCTGCTATTTGCGTGGTATGTTGAAATCTAATTACATATTATTTTAATTAAATCTTCGTTTTTTTAATTGAAACATTTTCTCTCTGATGATTGAATGGAAGAACATATTTTGATCGTACATAAAATTATTATTTTAGAAGATATTATTTTAGTTTTCGTGGATACAATTCTTACTTATATTTTACAAACCTTGTCGCAGTTCATACAGAATGTACAGAAAATTTTCTATTGCCTGTCGCTATACCAATAATATATTTTGGGGCATCTATGACTTATAAGTGAGGGTGGCGATGGCTGAAGTAGTCTGCAAGTTGACTACAGAAACAAAAATATCCTGCGTTCAACCCCAGTGGAAGACTCATAAAAACATCTCGCATTTTTTCTGATGTACATTAGTGTGTGTTTGTGTCAGTTGTTGTTGAAAGGTTTCAGTGGCAAAGGCATATTTAATGGTCACTGAACAGTAACAGCTTCAGTTGTAACCGATCCACAGGTCCAAGATAAAAAAAAAATAAAATAAAAATTTACCAATAAAAATAGAAAAACTATTAAATAAAACAATAACGGATATAAACGGATAGAAAAAAAGTACACGGATCTAAAACACGAATCTAATAAATCTTTTATTGCAAATATGTACGATTTGCTGTTTTATTACATTTTAAATTTTTAAAACTGTAAAAATAACTCTTCTTTTATTTAATTGAAAGCGCAATAAGCACAATTTTAAAACAGCTCTCAGCATCAATCGACATTAATAAATTTTGCTTCACGTTGATACACAAGATGACATTCTCATACTGATCAGTGCTGAACAATCGGTTTTCCTGTTAATAGTTAATTCTTTTTCCGTTTAATATAAATATAAATATTCCTTGAAGAAACAAAAAGAGAAAGGAAAAACGTTCTGAATTATATAGTATTTTCAGCAATATCTCTACCCACAGAGTTCTGTATTTTCTTCGATTGCAATGGCAATGGTAAAATCAGACTGAACTGAATAAAATTTACTACCTCTGGCACGAGCATGTATGGTCTTGTGTTATATAGCAAAAGTATTTTCTCTTTTCAATATACATATTTCTACCCCGTCCATACGGTTGGATATACGAGTGCAAACATTTATGTTTAACATGGCGTAGTACAGCCGATATACGAGACAACGTGACATCTGTCCAATGTCATCTGTATGATGTTTAAGTGTGTATGGATATTCCACAGAGTTCCGGATAAGCTTACATGCTCATTTGCTGTGCTCCATTTTCATTATTCTAATTTTCTAAATTTTGTTTGTTTCCGTAAGAATTGCGAAAATTGCTTCACGATGTGTGTAACTTTTAAGTTATTTAACAGGCTGCATTGAAACTTCTATTGAAAAGAAATTTCAAATTATAATTTTCTTAACTGACGGTATTTATTGTTTGAGGCCACGTAAAAAATCTCCAATTACATTTTCATTTAATTTACATACATATATATATATATATGTATGTACTCGTATGTATGTACATAGAACCAAAATGTACAATTTACTTAATATTCACAGTTTGTTCATATTTTTGCGTAAATATAATGGAATTTAAAATTGAAGGCTAAAAAAGTGACAATTATTTACGGTGTTATGAGTACAACCTCAACTTAAAACTAATTTAAAATTAAAAAAAAAGAATGGCTTAAAGTGTCTAAAATTTAATAATTTATTTCTTCTTTTGCCTAAAGGTTTCGAATAAATTAAACACCATTTATGAAAATTGCTTTTAAAAGGTTTATAAAACAAATTTCCATTTTATAAAGGTTTTATGAATCAATAATTAAGTTTTCAACTTTTTATTTTATCTGAAGACGCATTTTCTCATTATGATTCCCTGCCGTTGTATAATAAAACAAGTGCAATTTTAGTGACATATTTCATTCCATTTTATGAAATGGAATAAAAGTAAATAAAAGCAGTAAAAATTCTTTATGGTATGAATACATGTGTTCCATGCCTGTTTTTCAATATCGTTAAAATTAGACGTTAAATAAGAATTTCGAAATATATCTGGACCTAAGAAAACACTCTTTTTGATTTTTGTGTCTCTAAACTTG
Organism: Dexiosoma caninum; assembly: GCA_963924685.1. Lineage (NCBI taxonomy): Eukaryota > Metazoa > Arthropoda > Insecta > Diptera > Tachinidae > Dexiosoma > Dexiosoma caninum. The sequence goes on along the minus strand of OZ004725.1, from coordinate 128,539,001 downwards.
GTACACTTTTGCTTGAATTTTTTTACTAAAATTTGATGATCCCAATTTAATGTGCAATGCCGGTTAAGTAATTTTGTCTGGCTCAAGCAAAAATTTGAAAGATTTTTAAAAAAGTAGAATATCATATTCATATCTCCACTAACAGATATGATCTCAAAATATATTTCCTACACTTATTTTTCAGAATTCAGCCTCATTAAAGCAGAGAAGCAATGATTGCCTACTACTACGCGTTATCTTCTTTAGGAAAGGGAACGATATAACAGTTGATGAAGGGATAGATTGAGGTTTCACAATCTTCGAACTCTGCTTTTGCACGTTCTTATGCATATAGAATTTTATATTGTATTTTAGTAGCCATTTTGATTAATTATTTTACTTCTGCGATAATGCTACACAATACCGACCAAGCAGGGTGCTCTGATGTGCCTATCGATTGACAGCAACTCACACAAACACACATCAGTAAAAATGTTAAATCTTCTTATGACTCCAATGATTAAGAATATTTTTTTAGTGCTTAGTTTTTATGAAAAGAGCACTTGTTTCACTTATACTCCCTGAGACTTGGGCCGAAAAACTTTTCAGTTTAAAATTGTTATTCATATTCAAGTTTTGCAATTCACAATTGCTTCATGGCCTGGACGCGGTATTGAGTTATTTGGTCTCTAGCCGAAAACGTGGAAAATTCGGTTAGATTATGAAAAACCAAGGTCTGATTAGAGGCTACGCTATCTGTATGGCATAATTTTTGTAGTCCCCTACAAAATAATGTGTTCACATTAGAAACAAAGGCAGTCTCCCTCGAGAGTTATTTTCTTGTTCGTTCCAAAATTAAGAATTTTGTGTTTTTGATCATTTGGAACCTAAACATTCTGATTCGGATGAAATCGATAGTAAACAAAATATTTTCTCTAAAACATGTTTACATTTCGCATATGTAACTATACTTCTATTAATTTAGTATAATTTTTCTGCAAATATTTTTTAAAGCAGGCGATCTTTTATTTATTAACTTCATTTGAAAAATCTAGTCTATCTTTTTAATACAAGAAAATGACAATTTCCAAGATGATTTATATTTATTTTTAACTTATTTAACACTAGCACGTAGTATTTGTACAACTATAAAAATCTATTGATTTACTTTTCTCACATTTCACACAATTGCGAATTCATTTATCCAAATACATGCGCATACATTATACATACGTTATATTGCATTAAATAAATAATGGCTTCGATATACAGTCGACTCTCGATAATTTGGGCTGTTTTCCGAATGCCGTGCAATCATTGGATTAATTAAAACAAAACGCTATTTTGACATCTCGGCATTTGTTCGCCGACTGTCTATAAAGTCAACAATTCTAGCATGCTGTTCATCAATCATTTGTTTTAAGATGTATAGATAAGGTTAGGTTTGGCGGTGGACCCTCCCCGAAGGAGAACGGCAAACTTAGGCCAGCGCCTAGGCCCATTGTGATACCACAAGAAACACCCCAGGGTCTAAGCTGTAATAGAACCCCCACCTCCAGATTGATAAGACTAATGCTCATGCACTAGGCTACGGAGTCATACAAGATGTATAAAATTTATATATCCTGTATTTTGAACTGACCTAAAACTCCTCATTAGCTATATTTTTTAACATCTTATTGTAAGCTTTGTGCGTATATGTGCCGCAATTGTTATTTTACATAGGGTCCACACGAGCAATTTGTTGTGCCTGAACACAATCAAGAACAACGGCAAAAGAAAGACGTACAATTGATAGTATTCAACAATGTATTTGGAGGTGGCGAACATGTACATATCTTAAAATATACATAAAAATAAAAACTGTGTACTAACAAACTTCAAGAATTTAACTCTATTTTATAAATTTATTAATAAATTTACTGCCGTGCCTACAATGTTTTTCGATATCGTTCGACTGCTTAATTACATTGAAATAAAAACTAAATTTAAAAGGCTGGTTTTGTTTTGAATGTAATTAAGCGAGGCAGTTAACTTTTATTTAAAAAAAAGTAACGGATAACGGAAGATTTATAATATTAGTTCACAAAAACTTTTGCTCAATTACTTCTGATGTCTCTTTGTTTAGAACAGCTGATCTGTGCGCAAATTATTCAGATATCTAAGCAAAATACCTTTACTGCTGCAGTGGGGAATTTGACAAGTCAAATGCAAGAGTGTCTGTTCTATTGTTTTTAATAAAATTCTTGTTAATTTGAAGGGAACTCATGCTAATTTGAAATCTTGATGATTTGATCGCTTATTGAGATTCTACTGTATTATCATCGAAGTTATTTATCACCTTGTTCACCATCTATTCTATATTAGAAAATTCCACAACAAATTGCACTGAAACTACTCTCATTTTAAAAAGAAGTCCAAAGGTATTTATTTATTTATTATTCATTTAATAATTTAATTATATTTTCTTCTCAGCAAACCAATGCTGTAAAAAACATGTCTTTGCATGGGCATTGCAAAGGAGGTCCCGGTGTAAAATATGGAAACTTTTTTTTATTGTTTTTACTTTCTTACCGTCGTCATTTTAACTTCCTTTGCTACTCATAAATGTCATGCCAGTGTCACAGTCAATCATTTCATATACACATCTATCCGTTTAGTACGTGAAAGTTTTAATTCTGTGTTAAAACAAAATAAAATTATCGTCAGTGTGAACAGATCTTAAATCTGTTTCCAAATCATTCTATAACCGCTTCAAAAATGTTCATGTTTAAACTCAAATACCATTCCTACCTCTGGCAAAAAAAATTTTCTTTTCCAAATTTCCTTGCAAAAATACTTCATTTAGGAGGCGCACGTGCATTTTTTTGCCTCTAATTCACATACATACATACATATATGTACAATTTTAGGAAAATGTTGTATTTTTTTTTTCTGGGACCAGTGTTTATGCAATGCATGCACCGCAACTAAGGAAACGGATAGTGATAGAGTTGGATGATAGATAGATAAATAGACAGGTGGATGACAGCTTCAATATTTTTTTAAAACTTCGCTTTTGCACGGCTTTTGCTTTTATAGCAGTGTTTCAGGATCCCTGGTGTCAAGGACACGCATTCACATTTTGAAGCTGTGTTTGGTAGCCATTTTTATTAATTGTTAAACCCGGATTAGTAGCAGTGACCACTGACTATGCCTTCGCCACTGGAACCTTCCGACAACAACTGCTCCAATAATGCATATCATAAAAACGCGAAAATATTTTTTTATGACAATCGAATACTGTGCTCGAACCGAATATCTTGGGTTTTGTAGTCAACGTGCTAACTACCTCATCCATATAAAATAAAATACAATTCAAATTCAATTTCAATTTTATAAATATGGCGGTTAGAACTGACACTTGACACTAAAATATATAAAATAAATAATTAGAAAATTTCAAATGAAAACCGAAAAAATACGGTATGAATTATATTAAAATATACTTGATAGTGCTGAAATGGTCACACTGAGTGTTACAAAGGATAAACTGGTTATAAATTAAAGTGAGATAGATGTTTTATGAATTATTAAATGTACATGTACTTTTTTTAAGTTCTCTAATTGTTTTACAAATAACCACTGCTCACAACGAGACAGTTCAATGTGGAAAAAAAAAGAAAGTTATTATCAGGGAATATGCTCTGCAAAAATTATTTCATTCGCATTAAATATGCAATGGAAATAATAAAATGTGCTCTAAAGCAATGCTCTTAAAAAAGGAAATTTTTTTCTGAAATTTGGCAATTCTAATTAATATTTATTACTAAACGCAATTTGATGGTAAAATAAGGAAGACAAGCAAAATTCTTATCTATTTCTAAGAGAAGTAACACTCAGGCATTTAGGTGTCTGTGAACATTGATGACATCGTTTGTGAAATGCTTTTTGGAATTGAATAGTGTGTTGTGACGAGGAAGGAGGTGAGGTGAGTAGGGCTTAATTGAATATGAGGGTGCTGTGTTTTTTGCTGTTTTTTAGAGTTACAGAACTTTAAGTTAAATTAAAGCAAGAAAGAAATAAATAAACTGTTTACTTTTCTCGTATGCATTGCATTGCCCTGGATAACAAAGAGCTTACTTCTTGAATATCTGTGGAGAGGCATGTTTTTCTTTTTATTGTAAAGCGGAATTGCTGCTTCTGTGATGTTATGTTGACGCATAATTATGAAACTACATTATGGCCATACAATATATTGGATAGATAATATTTAACCGCGGTTTCGCTCACGTTATTATCTCCAAAAGCGTAGAGTTCCATGTAGTATGGGTCTATATTTAAAATATCACTAACATTTTTTAAGTAGGTTCGATAAGGAATACTTTGAGCACAATCCGCAGTTATATTTTTTAAAATGTATGTATATTGTGTCATACATACTAGATTTTATTTGTAAAAAAATTATTAGCTATGTTTTTAATTGCTTTAAATGCATACACATGTATGCGAAAGTTTCATTTAATATACATAATGATTTCTTCTCTAGGTTCAAACTCATAATTGATACCTTTACAGGCAATGAGAATTACACGCGATAGTTATATACTAAGAAGCAAACTAAATCAAAAGAACAAAATTGTACATTTAGACTGCCATACACTAGCAGAACGGAACATCATGCCGTTTTCGAAAGTTGATACACTTTCGTCATTTGTGTTTTGCCACTGTGTGTGGTTGTTTCACTCTAGACTATTCATTCATGTAAATATTCGGCCATATTGCGGTTGTCAACGACGACGTCGACACCAAAATGTAACCTCTCTCAAAGCGATATGCGATAACTTTCACTTAAAAATATTATTTGTTATTTACTGAAAAACACGAATTTTTGTAAATGCCAATTTAAATTTGAAAAGATAGTCGCAGCATATGGACGTAACAGGGGCTACATTTTGGTGTCGACGTCGACGTTGACAACCACAATTAAGCCGATTATTTATTTAGTATTATTATCGTTGTTAATCGACCAATGCAGGGGTATAATTGAATTCTTCCAAAGGTTTTTCAAATTTTCACATTTTTAATAACCTTTATTCTTAATTTACCTTTTTTATTATATTTATTTTGAAATATATTTATTAAGCTCTAGGTCTTTTTTTGGTATTTTATTTGTCTTATTCTTCGATATTTCGATGTTTCAAAAATATTTTTATATTTCAAACAATTATAATTTCCTATTATTCCTGATGATGTTAACAAGCTGTTAACGAAATATCGAAGAATAAAACAAATAAAATACCAAAAAAAGATAAATATTTTTAATAATCTGCAGTTTTTTATACTTTATAAAATTTTGTGGATTTTGGGGAATGAAAAATTTTAGTTTAAATCATTAGCAAACATTCCAAATGTCAACACGCGTGATACCGTCCATGGAAATATGAGACATGTTTGAGAAGAAATAATTTCGTTATCGTATTGTGCTATGCTACTCAAAACGTTATTTTAATGGTCGAATGAATACTTTCACATAACTCAAAATATAAAACTAACAAGATCAACTATTAAAACTGTGCAATGTACGAGTACTATCATTATTTATTCATCCATTGATACACTTATTCTATGACTCTGGCAATACGTCAACATCATTTCAGGGTGTACGAGTGTGTGTATAATTAAAGCAAAAAAAAAAGTCAAAGTTATAACGTCAGACTAGGCTATGCGTAACAACAAATGCATTATAAAATTACAACGCAAAAAAATTAAGTATTGTTAATAGTGAACAACACCAGGCAACACCGATTTTGAAAACATAAATTGTTAAAATCATATCACTATTTTTATTAATTTTTTGTAAAAATATTTATGAAACTTTGTTTTTTAACTTCCCGTTATATGAAGTTACTTCTATTTCATTCTATTTCGATGGCTTGACGTCCTCAAAGTCTATTTTGACTATTTTCGCTATGATAGTATGGATGGATGAGTGTGTGATGAGTGTGTGTGCACACATCTTATAACTTCAGAACGCCGGAGCAGATCAAAACGACCTCTGTCGCGATCAAAAGATATTGAACTCTCTTAGATGCCGTCGAATAATTCGGTGAGATATATTTGGATAATAAAATTTTCGATAAACTGCTTTTCGTAATAAATTTATATATCCTACGGCGATCAAGTTCAAAATCGAATCAGTTCTTAACCTGAAAAAGAGGCGTCTATTGCTCGCTGCCTATTTGACTAAAATCGGGTGATTCGTTCGAGAAAAATAAATATTTTTTTCTAATAAAAGTCTTCGTCAAATCGGGTTTACTCGCATATTTTCGCCGATTTTTATGGACTTAAAAGTCGTATCGTATGTCACACATAGAACAAAAATATTGCAATATTGATGTCGAAAATTAAAAAATTTGTCATTTGTTTTTAATTAGTCCGTAATTTCTTATCAAATTGATTTTCAATACGCATTCATTTTTCTTCTTTTTAAACCTTGTCAAATGCTGCAAATTTGCTTTGAATGAATTAAAGTTAACGAGAAATATAATAATAACATTTATATTGTTGCTGAAGCGCCGTAGCTAGACCATCTTTCTGAGAGATTTCAGTCTTCAAATGAAAATTGATTGATAGATTGAAATACATGTTCAAAAAATGTATATTCCATGAGAATTTCAGAGGTACCTCGTCAGGCCGTTTATACCTTCTTTGAATTTTGTTGAATGAAAAGTTCGATAAAAGTAACAATTTATAAATTTTTTAAACTTGTACTTAAAACTAAATTACCCTACATTACAATCCGAAGGCGATCAAAGTATGTTTTGAACTTTTATATACGATGTTTGTTTATATCCATTTTTTGTGGCAATTAATTTCTATTGGAGAAATTGCAATAAAATGACAATCGTTTGCATCTGCTTTTCAAATTGTAGTGAAATGGTTGTGCATAATCAATTACTATTATCAATAACAATTTATTTGAATAACTTTGTAAGTAAGAATTTAAAGTGCAACAATATTAAGTTATTTGTGGTGGTCATTGGTTAAATGGTTTAGTAACCCAATAAAAGTATCTAACTAAATTAAAATTGTAAGTCAAACAGTATGAAACACATTTTCCAGTTTCAATTAACTTCACAGTGTTTGAGCACCATTGTAATGGGCTTTTGATGGAATGGAGATTTTGCATTTGGTAGAATATGTACGTACATATGTAACCGTTTAAAATTAAATTAATGTATAAGTGAAATACATAGCAATTTGGTTTTATCACGACCAAAACACAGATCGGAACTGTTTTCAACCATCGGATTGTTAAGGTATTGTGTTCAGTATACGATGTACAAGTCATTAATTAAGAATTCTTTAGTTTCAAATTGATAATTGGCTGTGGCTAAATGTCACACTTAGTGCTATTTCATATATGGTTTTAACCATTTCGGCAAATGTTAACATTTTACCAAAATAGAAATTGAAAGCTAATGAATTTATAGAAGCAAATATGTATGTGATTAATTTAAACGAGATGAACCGTATGTATGAATGTGTAAAAACAAATTTACCCCATCAAGCTGCTAAAGTCACACTACATTTCGTAAAATTATATAAAAACGTGTTTTTTCAAATTATTTATTGTAACTTCAAAATATTTTCCTTCAAATATTGTCGGAAAGAAAAATTGTTTCGCAATGTTAGGCCGTGTATACTCCACGAAGTGCTACCAGATAAAATTGTCAAAAAAAAATTATCTTCATTACAGCTTCGAAAAATCCGGCAACTGAAAATTAATTTTTTTTTTTTTAATAACCTTCTGAGAAAATATCAAGCAGTAACATAACAATTCATGCTCGTTCATGCAAAGTACAAGTCTCAATATACACATATCATGCAGTTGTGCGACAATGTAGTATTAAATCAAGGTTGGAAATTTTTCCGTAAATGCGGCAATTGCTAAGATACGCCTTTTCCATATTAAGCCATCATTGTTTTTTTCGTCTCCGCTTTAAAGGAATTCAAATTGCGTCATTTAAAAGCGCAAAAGTAATTAAAGACTAGTTTTTTTCAAGTCTGCTTCTATACCACGGAGGTTTTAGCAAATTCGGATTTATTCTCGATTGATGTAATAAAAAATATTTTTTTCATATTTTTATCATCATTTTCAGAAATGAGGCATAGAAAATTTAATCGAGTTGTTGTTCCACTTCAGTTCGTAAATCATGAATCATTAAAGTAATCCCCATCTATATCCCTTGACGTATAAGTACCGTGTCATATGCAATTATCTGCAACTAAATGTAATACGAATGCAATTATTATTTTTATTTTAATTATTATAATTTTTATTTTTATTATTATTATTTGCTATTAAAATCAATCGAATCGCTTACTCTGTTTGCAGACTTTACCGTATGCATTTAAAATATACGAGTATATATCACTAAAAAATACGCATGTAATTAAGTAATATCCTTATTTTTATTTCTAATCTCATTTCAGAAAACCATTTAATTAATAGAAATGGAATTTGACAGACGGTGTTTAATAAAGTGGATCATTTTGATTGGTCTTCGTCAATTCTACTTGTATCGGTTTTATCACGCAAAGTAAGTTGAATCACTATAATAATCTTTTTTATACTCATTTCTAATATACTGTACTTGAATTAAGAATTGTAATTGTGTTGATAACTCTTAGTTTTCAATTGCCGCCATCCATACCAACTACCGTTAAAAACTATAAATAATAAATTCTTTAAAATAATGTAGTAAAAATTTCAATTAATTATATTTTAATACGTGTTTTTAATTTAATACGGAGTTTCTTTATCGACTTTCATTATGTTCATTATTTTATGTGTAAATAAATGTATGTACTCGCATGTATAATTTTACAGCAGATTATAAACTTCTGGAAACAGGAATTGTTAAGCTTCGCAGCGAAAACTTTGAAGATAAAATATAGACACAAAATGTTAATGAGCGTTCTCTGCACTACTTGTACTTTGGCGTTTTCGCTTATTATTTTTTTTATACAGTTTCAATCTAGTTTCCACATTTGCATACACATTAAATTTCATATTAATGTGATAAACTAACTATGGACTTAAAAAAACAAAATTTTTATTCATATTTTTTTTTACAAATAACTAATTGGGGGTGGCGATGGCACGATGGATGGTAGTCTGCACGTTGACTACGAATCCAAAAACAGACCTGGGTTCAACCCCAGTTTCAGACTAAAAGTTTTAAAATAAAAATAAACATCTCACATTTTTCTGATGTGCATTAGTGTGTCTTTGTGTGTCAGTTGTTGTCGGAAGGTTTCAGTGGCGAAGGTATAGTCACTGGTCACTGAACAATACCGGCTTCAGCTGATAGCAATCCACAATCGCATCCTCCCTCCCGCCCTCCTTCGTCGGTATTGTGTAGCACCGGCGAAGTAAAATAATAATAAAAATGGCTACTAAACCGAAGCTTCAGCACTGCTACGAGTATAAACAAAGAACGTGCGAAAGCAGAGCTGCAAATATAATTAATTAAGCTTCACCTCCTTTCGCTTCTCCTACTATCCCCTTCCTATAGTTCCAGCACAATGCTTCGCATGTGTAGGAGTCATCTCCTGAGTGCTGGTCCCAGATAAAAAAAAAAAAAATTGTACAGGGTGGGCCAAAAGTCACGCCTGCGTGTAAAAATATGATGTTCGATGTTAAAATCTAAAAAAAAATAATAAAAAATAATGATAAACAAAAAAGTTATTAAAATTTTAACACGCAGGCGTGACTTTTGGCCCACCCTATGTATCAGAAAATAAGTTGTCATTGCTTTTTTTAAAAGAAAAGTAACACTCAGGGAATGATTGCCTAGTACTATATGTTCAGTTCTATATGAAAGGTACAGTGAGAGGAAACCTTCATTATTTTTACAACTCTGCTTTGCACATTTTTTTTATAGTACTGTGCAGCCCCTCTGATGTCAAAGACCCGCATTCAATTTTTATTATGATCTATCATTACCTGACTACTTCTTAGTATAACAATTAGCAATCCACCACCAAAATCCTAATTTTACATAAGAATGTTTTATCTCTTAATCTATCGATGAGAATTGTACATTTCAGCGTTTGAATTAGTTGTATGTAGTTTTGGCAAAAATCTTTGTAATGGAAACAAATTATTAATCACCAACATCTTAGTACTCGAAAACCTTAATGACCATTCTAAGAGCAGGATTTAAGTAAAAAGAAAGACCATTATTTGTACCAGTTATTAAACAAATGGTATGGCAGAAAAGAGCATTGTAATTAATACCAATTTTGCTAAGTGGGTGAGCAAATGTTTAGAGTGTAGAAATACAATATTGTTTATATTAAGAAAAAAAATTAAAAAGTTAATCACTTCAACACCTGATTCCACTCTACAATATTCTTTTCCAAATAGAAATTAAAACACAGTGCCACCGTTATTGGCAGTACTCTTAAGTGCCTGACTGTTACTTCCCTAAGGATAAGAAAAAAACCTTTAACAGTTTTTAAACTACTTAATTGCGATGTCATCACTTCAGTCAAACGCGCTTAAACTTTTCAATTTAGGGACACCTCAATGGAGTAAACAAATAATTCTCTTCAGACCTGAGGTGAGTTTTGAAGATTTTTGTATGAATTTTTCACTCAAGATAAAAGGCGATACCTCGAATTATTTCGCATTCCTAAGTCAAAAATATCGTTTTTTAGTAATGACGTTGTTTTAGTAAGTGAGCGATATGTACATACGAGTAGATACATACTTTACATGTACGACTATAAGAGGTTTTGATTGTTATTTTTATTTTTTTTGATTAATAAACAGATTTCATTTTTTATTAGTAATTTAATGAAAGCTTCCCTGGGTATTTTATTTTTTAAAATTTAATTATACAGGGAGAAAAAGCACCAAAATGTATTTGCCTATCGAATCTTTTCTAATTTTTGGGTGATACTTTCACAAATTATTCATGCGTAGTTTTTTTCAATTTCGTATATGTCCATATGTACATATGTATGTTCATACATATCAGTATTTACGTATGTATGTATGTAGGTAGATATTATATATTTAGAAAAGGCATTGCAAAAAAAAAAGAAGAAACGATGAATTACGTAAAAGAATTAAAGAAAGCACAAAAACAATTAAGTAAAGTACATACATACATACATACATACATATATTTTTTTAAATTGTAAACACATTAATATGTATGCAAATTTCATTTGAGGGAATTGTGTTCATTCAGAAGGAAAGCAGTAACAATTTTGGCATTAATCGAATCTGCAGGACAACACATGCTGATAAATTTACATAAATAAAAATAAAATCGTTTACAATAAAGCCACTCCGAAGAATGCTGGTTCATTTCTTTTCGAAATAATACTTTTGCTTTGAAGAATAAATTTTTTTAATCTTCGTTTTTAACAAATGTGATTGATTGTACGACAAGCAATTCGAAGAATTTTAATTGAATAAGTGAAGGGTTGTTAGCGATATTTCGCAGTTTTTTTTAACGCTTGTTCTACGCAAATTAATTTATTAAAAAGACCCTTAGAGACCCTAATTCTTGATGAATTTGGATGCTTTATGTGTTCTTTTCAATCGTTTTTTATAGGGGAAACATTTTTCACTCAATGGTTTTTTTCCTTCTCCCCCTCTAATTCATATTCAGAATGCTGATAGTGTTTTGAACATTTTTTTAATTAAAAAAAAACCCAGGACTTAAAATACATTTTGCAAATACTTACTTTAGCAAAGAACAACAACTTGTAATGTAGTAATTTCGGAGTTGGTTTTTATTTTCCATAAAATCAATTCAAATTTAATAAAACATTAAAGGTTTAATTAAAAAGTACATTTCTATTTACAATTTTGCTAATAATTAAAAAATTTTAACAAACTTTATATTAATTAATCGTCATATGAAATCAGAAAACCCCTAGAAGAATCAGATAACGATATAGCGATATATATATGTACATCTGTATTTGTTTTTTATGTGGCAAATATTTGGTCAAAAATCAATGCCTGCCGAAAATAAAATACCATAAATGTGTATTTTATTATACAATTTATTTTCGATCTTTTTTACAATGTTATTTAATAAATATTCTTTAAGTTTAAGATCTTATTTTTTATAACAAAATTAAGTTTTCTTATTCAATTGAATATTTCGGTGTGTTTTTTCGAATGCCTTCTTCAGGAAATTAAATGAAATTCGCATAAATAATAAAAACAAAATATTTGACTGTTGTTTTTTTATTAATAATATATTTTACATTCAATATTTAGTTGTGAAGTTTCAGCCGATCATCTAAAATATGAAGAGGAACAAATATTGAAATATTGACATTTTAAAGGCTTCTCATTTGATGCAGATGCTTTAGAAATCAAACTATTAAATTTATGCGTATTGTAATTTTTTTTCATTTAATTCATCGTAATTTAAATGTTACTTTATCAACTGATTTATCCTGACAGGATTGAGCACTGAGCATTGCAACTTGTCGATGTCTAATTCTTTAACTTTTCTCTCATTAGATCTGGTTTCCTTAGCATTAATATTATCAACTTTCCTAAAATTGTTCATAAATGAATTTATGCTTTCATAAATTTTAATAGGAGTAGCAGAAGCTTTACTAAATTCTTTTATAGCATTCCCAATTAACTTTAATGTTTTACTTTAGTTTTTTTCTTAACCTTTTATAAATAAAGCAATTAATTGAGTGTACAGTTTACTATCTCAAATATAAATTTTAATCGGTTAACTAGTAGTCGATACAAAGTAGTCACCTTTAAACGGTTAAAAACATAATATTTGATACAACTAATCAGATATCGTTCGGTTATATTTGTGTCTTGGGCATTAATTTATTTCTTCCATAATTTTAAGGTCAGTGTATAACATTGAATATAATCTTTATATTTATAAATACTGAGTAATAAAAATTAATTCTTATAGTTTCTCTTCTGACTGCTTTGCAGTCTTCGTCTTATCGTATTCAATTTCGTTATTTAAATTGCGTAATCAGATAAATAATTTGAACCAGCTCGAATAAGAATTATTTTAATTAAAATGCCCTGGTCACATATTGGCGTTGGAAAGGATTCCCCAAGTTTTACTGCTGTTCTTCGCCGCTCCAAACTATTAAAAACTATTTCCTATGGAGCAGCTTTAAGGGAAAAATTACACTACTTTCAACTTTCTCTAACAAGTACTCCAATTCAATTTTATTTCAAAAAGATCTTTCTCTCACAGAAAACAAAACGGAAGTCATTCTTAGAGAAGAGCATTTTCATAGCATAGGATCCGTATGTTAATATTTTCCACTGCTTAAAATCCATATTATTAAATAGAGTTGAAGCTTGGGCTTAAATCGAATTAAAAAAAAAAATAGAAAATAAGAAAAGAGAAAAATTAAATAAAAAACTTCCGTTCACCCGTATGTTCTGAACAAACTTTTTTGACATATTGAACACTGCTTCCGATTCACTGAGTAAGTGCGAATAAGGAGAACATCCCGCAAGGACAACCGGTTATAAAACTCATCGGAAATAATCCACATTTGCACTACTTCTGAATTAAAATTTACCCGTCTTTGGAAATTTATTTTTTGTTGGGCTGTTTTGTTTGAATATTTATTTAAATAGTTTCAGAAAAATAATAAAAATACCATAAAATATACGTTTGCCGCCAGAAAAATATGAATGTCTGGCTAGAAAATGTGCACACAGCATTCATATTTTGCAAGTTTTTCTTCCGAATATGACTTCATGACACTTTGTGAAGCCCTGGAGCTTTTTGATATTTATCACATTCGGTCTTGTTTTCAGTCGGATTACTGTGTCTTTTACGAATTTAATCCGTATAATTGGTCTCACAAAATTGAAGCAAGATTGGTAGTGATTATAGTTTACTTGTTTTTTTGAAATATTACTCAACAATGAAAACACGCTATTCTATCGTAGAAATATGAGCTGTCAAAGTGTTTCTCCTCGTTTTCAGCAGTGCACTTAGTATTGTCAATACTTCACTGCCTGCATGTCATGAATTGCGCAGTAATTCGGCGACACCCTTTATATATTCCTTGATAAAAAAAAGCCAGGGAAGACAGCAGTCAGTTATAATTAATAATAACAACATTTTATTTAGTTATTTTAGTTATTTCATGTGGGCTCGAACTACGAGTACTTCGTGTACGCACATGCGTGCATACATGTTTACATGCATTTCGCTGGTACGGACGCAACTTTTGAGTTTTGAAAAAATAAAATTTAAGTATTTCTCTCCAGCTGTTGCTATATCAAACATGTATGTATGTGTGTAAAGAATGTTTTGTTTCTAAAATTAATAGTTTATTTAACAATGTGTTTTGTTTCCTTTGCCCAACAGTCTCTATTTGAAAGTGTAGCCTGGAAAGCCTTCATGTAATTCTCGAACAATATTATTGCTTATAGGCGAACAAACCGTGCACATGTTAATCAACTTCCTTTTGTGATGATTGATAAACTGAAAAATTAATTAAATCGCCTTTTATTTAACAAACACCCTCGTTTCACGCATTGAACATTTATAATGAGATGATTGAATATTCTATTAAATGTTTGCTCAGTCTGATGAGCAAAATGTAATAACTTTAACTAAATTAAAATTCAGGCTGCAGCCTTTTCATTACTTGCTGCAAGAAAAACAAGGGAAAAGCGATTGGATATCTGCATGATATTTTGTTTAATTCTTAAGAATACTACGCATTTGCGATATCGCATTTTGAATTTTTATATTTTATTTTAATGTGTGAACTTTATGCATAAATTAGTTACGAAATATGATGTGTATTAAATATCTGTATGTATCGACAGTTGGATCGTTCTCTGCACAAAATCTTCAAACATATTTGGCAAAAGTGCTTCGATTATGTCATGCGTGCAATGTCGAATTTCATCATTGAAGGCATCAGTTGTTGTCCATGTAATTTCAGCTTTTTAAAAGAATTGAAAACAATAGCAATGTGACCACGAGACCACTGTTTTCTTTGACCGTATGTATGGTCCGTGACGAAGTTTGTCAAAAAAAACGAAAAGCATTAGACAATAGCCACCGAAGGGAAAAAGTTTTCTAGCGCTAAAAATTCACACAGACTGCGTTTCCTGGCTCATGGAAGAGAAAACGCACGATGCGGCCATTTTCTTTGGGTGTGATTATTTTCTAAAAACTGTTTGTTGATTTTATGTGTCCCATGTCAATCTATGTGGTCTGTTTCTTGATGAAGAACTCATTTTGGGAATAGATCACAATTTGTATTTTTTAAAGAAATAACTGGTGATATTATGCGATGGTACGTTCTGTTTGAAAATATTATGTAGAGTGATATAGAAAATAAGTGATAGAGTAGAACTTGAATTCTACACAAATCTGATGTAGCATATTTTTAAAATTTATAAAACAGAATTGCAGCATCTCCAGCATTAAGCAAAGTCATTTTACTTCAACGATGCTTTCATTGCTCAAATATTCTTTGCAAATGGTTATCCAAAATATGGCCAGCGGAATATTGAAATAAAAATATTATTTCTGGGCGACACGGATCCAAAATGAAAAATAAAATAAAAAGAACTCGTACAATTTTAAATGGCAATTCTGTTGCAAAATATATCGCAACATTCAAAACTGAAATTCTTTATCCAGCGTTCTGTAGCTTTCCAATGTTAAATTCACCAAATTTGAAATAACTAAATGTTAAACGATGATAATTAATTTTCGTCATTTCACCGTTTAGCTAACAATGTAATTTATAAACTCAAATTTGCCCAGCACTTACGATTATGATATATTTATTATAATATGCCGCGCAATCCATTGAATTTTTTTATGCAACGACTTATTGCGAATTTGGGTGCCTCCGTAGTCTAGTGCATGAGCATTAGTCTTATCAATATGGAGGTGCGGGTTCGATTCCCGTTTAGACCCTGGGTGTTTTTGTATTCTCTTTAAAAAAAAAAAAATAAAAAAATTTGTGCAACAAAAATTATAAGTAATGCGGCTTGTGTGCTCTGAATTATAAATAGTAAAATATGCATCAACATTAACCAATGTGGATCAGTATTGGCCCATCGAATATTCTATGAAGTCCTTGAACATGAATTTCCTTTTATACCCATTACAAGCTTTTGTAAAATTATGTTGAATTAATAATTTATGAATTAATTGGAAAATCAACCATATTGGCGGTGGTTTCACATTTTTGTTATTTACTTGTTTGTGTGTGTGTGGGGGGAAAGGGGGGTGGTCGTTATAACGACGTGGAAACATTAAAATTTCACTTAAGTTTTGTTCTATTCACTCACCTGTTAATATGCGGAAGTCAGAAGCAGAAATGATATGATAATGAATGTTGATAACTTAGGATAACAAGTTTGCAGTTTTTCCTGTTTGGATTTGATGTTTCATTAGGAAAAAAACATTCATAATCATAATTTGGGAGAAAACACCAGATAAATATGGTAATTGCGAGTGGTTAGCGCTATGGAAGATGATTTCAACATGTAATTTAAAATTACTTGTAATAAAAAAACTTATTACAAAGTACATTTCAGAATAGTTTTAACGTTATTTCGTATACTCATGAATGTATCTTCTCTCTATAAAAATGAATTTTAGAATATTTTTTCGTAGTTTTCATTGTTTTGTATTTCCTCAAGCAGATGATGCAAAAAGTTTTACTAAAATAATGAATGTTAAAATAAAAATATACTTTAAATGTAGTTCTGAGGTTTTTTTTCTTTCAATACAAAGCTAAGCTTAAGGATACTCGAATTAAAGTCTTAGAATTAAATTGAATGTATCTGTTGGAAACTTTCTTACGAATATATAAGCAGATAAAGAAAAATATTACTTTCTATAGTTTGTTATCTAGAAAATTAATTTACCGCATTACTAATGTCGTCTCTTCTGTAGAGAAAGGATTTTCCGTTAATGCCATTGACTCGGTTACAGCACTGCGTAAACCATTAGTGGTAGAATTGTTGTTGGAAATAGCCAGTCTATTAGTATCACTATTATTGCCAAAGCCTACACTGCCCAACAGTTTCAGATCACCTTTGGACATTTTCTTGTGTTTGCGTTTCCTTCGCGATTGTGCATCTCCTGTTGTATGACCATTAAGAGCATTATTAGTGTTTACTTTATTACGGCATAATAATTCTTGAAATTCTTTACGGAAATTATCGTTCAGCCATCCATACAGCAAGGGATTCGAACAGGCCGAACTCATGCCAATCATGTGACAGATGGCGTACATCACCAGCATATCGTTGGTAAGAGCCGTTCGTTGCATATCCGCATACAAATTGATGAAATTCAAAGGCAACCAGGAAACGCCAAATATAATTGCAATACTGATGAGCAAACAATTTGTACGTTTCATTCGTCTGCCGCGTTCGCTGTTACGTTGCGTTAACGTTGTCGTCTGCACATTTACTACGGTTATCCGATTTTTCAGTTTATTGTAGATGCGACAATATGCTACTGACACAATCAGTATTGGCACCAAATATTGAACACACAACGAGAATATGGAGTAGTAGAAGCGACCATGATTCACTGGCCAATCCTCTATACAGAATGAAACGCCATCGATGCCCAGCTCTTGCAGCACAGGTGGTATATCTGCGTGTATAAGTCGCTTAAAGATAAACATGGGGGATGCCAAAAATAGTGCCAAAATCCATATTCCAATTAAAATCCAAATAGCACCAACATTTTGTAAACTGTCACGTGTTGGATAGACAATGACCTGAAAACATTTCAAAAAGACAATAAATTGCTTAGTTCTTTCCAAACTCCTTGTTTTATTACTAAAATGAATATAGAAATATAAATAAGTTCTGCAGTAGTCCTTCTTATCTACTGATGACTTCCCCTTAAAGTGGCTAAAACCAATAAGCCTACATATTCTTATTATGTCAACACTTTGAAACTAATTGAAAAATTTTGAAGATTACAACGAAAATGTTAACAAATATTTTTTATGTTAAGCTGGTTCTGGAATGGCTTTATTTTACAAAAAAAGGATTGTTTTAACTTTCTTGTTGAATAGGAAACGCTGTAGACAGGACGATAACACTGAATGCAAAAGAGTAAATACTGTGTTAAAGTTAAAAATTAAAGCTGTAGTTGGTAGCCCGTAACACAACTTATTCATTGGTTTTTGAAATTAAACTGAAGCAACATTTAGTGAAATTGTACAAATTATTATTTATTTAGAGCCGACAATTAATTTAGTCGTCGTGGTTCAGAAATTTTCGAAGCGAGTGTAGCCGTGATAAAAAGAACATATATAAAGTACCAGGGGATTTCTTCAATTATTTAACTGCATATTTAGAAATGTATGTGATAGCGCATATGCCATTTCGATCCTCATGAATGGCTTGCAGTCAATTTGATTCGAATTTTCTAACAAAATTCTTATAAAATGCATAAGATGTTCATTCCATATCGAATGCCGCAATTTGGATCGATATTTCAATTTGATTTGTTATCATTTTCCTCTATATGAAATTTCCATGTGAAAATATATCTGATTAAAGGAAATAGACGATGCGCAAACAAATTTCAAACGCGCATCAATAAAATTGCTACTGCAATGAATGTGAAAATTTTCATTCTGGCTGCACAACAAGAACTCGTAAATATGTATGCATCAGCATTAATTGGTTTATGTTCAGCATTACAAACTAATCGGACATGCTTATCAAATACGGCCAAGGAACCCATGCATTTTCGAACGGACCCAACTTAACACTGCACAAGAAGGAACTAAATTGTTGATAAGTTTATGGTTGCTTTCTTCAACATTTTACATAAATTTGTATATTTTTTGGCATTGAAAGCATGTGTTGAGATGGTGTACTACTTACCTGATATCTGTCAAATGCAATGGCTGTTATTGAAATTGTTGATACGTATATGCTTAAAGCCTGCAGCATGGCAATCATTTTACACAATACCGCACAAGAACCGAATGGCCAATATTTTGAAAGTATTTCCATTAATGTTAAAGGCATTGTAACCAAACAAAGGAGTAAATCTGAAAAGAATATGCATTTTGCCATCAATACTGTTTGATAAATCTGGCGAAACAAAGTTTCAGTGTAAAAGCAAAAAGCAAAAAGCAGAAGTTCTCTAGTGTCCTGAGAGTAACAAATTAAATATGTTGCTGGCATATTTTGAATTGTAATATTGTATTATAAGAAAAGAGAGTTTTAGATTGGGCAAAGAAATTTTTCAAGCTTATGATTTAACACTTTATTTTGTGGGTCGGACATAAATGTCCATTGGCAAGTGTAAACTAGCTAAAGCGGGTGTTATTTCCTGAGTGCTGGTCCTAGATAAAAAGAAAATAGTCTTTTTAAGGAATTTATCTGGATGTCCAATGAGAAATAGTAAGAACCGTTTCCTAAAATGAACGAGCGATGTAATCGTAGTCATGCATGATTTCTTCCGAATTGTACTATCTTTTGCAATAGTTGCCTTGTTGTTTTTGTTTTGGACCAGTGCTTAGGGGCTATCCCCTACATATGCAATGCATTGCACTCGAACTAGAGAGAGGTATAGGGTAGAGAATGGACAGGTGGTGAAAGTGGTAGGAAGATAGGGCTTAATTCTTATACAACTCTGCAGTTGCGTGTTAATTATAACGCAAAGTTGCGGCGTCTCTGATGTTTTTTTACGCATTATTTTTAAGCTAATGGAGCCATTTTATTTATTATTTTACTTCGCCGACGTTTTATTGCTCAAATACCGACGAAGGAGGGTGCTGTAGCACAGAGCATTTTTTTCTGATTTGACCTGGCTGGGAAGCGAACTTGGGTCTTTCTGGTTGCAGAGCCAACACGCTAACTACTCGCCATCAGCACCCCTACCTTTACCACCTATCCTTTGCTGTACTTGCAGTGCAAACAATTATTTCATTTTCAACATCTCTTATGATGAATAAAGTCTTTAATTTGTTGATATTTTTCTTATAACGTCGAATCTCCATTAGTTATCATTTCTAGTTAAAACATGATCTTAAGATTTGCTAGCTCTTGCTATGCAATTTCATACATTTTTTACTTTTGGTTCCTCTTCTTGCATTTTCTCGTATACACTGGACAAAACAAAATTTCTTTGAATGGATATGTGCTTCCTGATGTTCTAAGACTTTCTTATGTTTGTTGAGTTTTTCTATACGGTCAATTATCATAGTCAATCATCAAACAATTTTATAAAGTTTATTTATAACACTCATAACTCCTCAAGCATTTGGAGTGATTTGTTCACCATTGAATAGATATTAAAATCGAGCACAAGATGGCCAGCCTTTGGCCGTACCACTTTCATCCTTTCTAAATTAAAAAAAAACATTTTATATGTATATGCAACCGTTCTGTTCCAACACTAATAATTCAATAAATAATACAGGGTGTCTGCTGGCAAATTTATATTTTTAAATACGATTATTTCAAAAAGTAATAAACGGTGCGGAGGGAGGGTGGCGCCGTTGGAATTATCGATTGTGCAGATTTGTCAGTCACGATGTCGCAGTGGTCGAGTGAGCATCGCGCGTTCGCTGTGGAGACATTTTTTAAGAGTAATGATTTTTAACTAATTGCTCTTGATAAAAATGGACCAACATTCAAATACTTTGAACAAGATTTTCCACGAATAACAGGCGGAAAATTAAAAGAAGGTAAAAAGTATATTATGAACGCAAGCATATTTGGTAAAAGATGACAATTTCGTGCAACAAATAAAACTTGGAGAAAAAAATGCATGGAAGCAGTGTGTGAAAATTTTCTTAGCGATACAAAAAATTAAAATTATGAGCAGATAGTAAACAATATGCTGTCTACCCACCAAGCGATCAGTTGCAGAATGTCAATAAAACTTCACCTTCTGCATGCTCATTTGGAGAGATTTCCATCAAATTTAGGACAGATGAGTGATGAGCAAGGTGAACGCTTTCAGCAGGACATATTTAGAAATGAACAGCGTTATATAGAAAAAATTAAATCAGTATGCTTTCTAACTACTGCTGGTCTTTAAAGCGCGACTGACAGCTAAGTTTATAAAAAGCAGAGAAAAACATGTCATTTCTAAATAAGAAACCAAAAAGTCAAAGCACAAAACAAAACAAAGCATAAGTCTTTTATTTTTTAACCGATTTAGTTGTAATTACTCATTTTCGAAAGCTAATTTAATGTTCTTTTTTCTGAATAACAAATACATATATTGTTTGGTATCTCATAAGCAAGTTAGAGCCTGAGCAAAAAATTTTTTTTTGTGAAAAATGTGTTTTTTTACACTTCAACCAATATAACATTTCTTAACCGATTTCCAAAAAGTATGCATTGTTTCAAAAGAACAAAAGAATAATAGAAATAGGTTGGGAAACACAGAAGTTCTTTCAATTTGAAACTTTAAAAAACACGTTTTCCACTACATTTACAATTATGAAATCACTTTTCGAAGTGACCTAAAAAAAACAAAGGTATTTTCATTCTCTAAGGATTCGAACAAAACAGAATTGGTACATGGGAATACCATATATCACAGTGTTATTTTACTTCCCGAATGTTACCACACAGTACCGACGAAGGAAGGTGCTCTGCTGATACTGGTGGAGTGGTATCAGCTGAAGCTGGTATTGTTCAGTCACCAGTGGTTGTGCGTCTGCCATTGAAAAATTCCGACAACAACTGACTCAAAGGCTCATCATAAAAATGCGAAGTGTCTTCATGGATACTGGACTCGAATCCGCGACTCTCCGTTTTGTAGTCAACGTGCTAACTACCTCAGCCATAGCCACTCATTGCTGCGTTTTTTTAAATTGTGATCATTTTGCAGCTTTTTATGGCGCACTTTAAAAACGTTCCTTTCACCGTGTGACGTGGTGCGTGATGTTTCTAGAAGTTTTAATCTGGAAAATTTTAAAATGAGCTGAGTAGTTTTTTGTTACCGTGGGACATAACAAGGCCCAAGTCCAACTATTAGAGACATGTTTTAGTTTAAAAAAATTAATTTCTGCAAATAAATTTCTTAAATTCCCTTTATTTTTTTCAATTATTAAAAAAAAAAAAATTCAGAAGTATCGTGCTGTTCATGCTTATTTAAGTGCTTAAAACTGTTTTATTGTGTTGAAAATTATTCGCCCTAATGATGACTCTTCTTTTTAACCAAGAACATATGAGAATATCGTAACCGAGCCTGGCTGGAGTGTAGTTCCAAATACGCCTGAAGATATATACGAGTATGTCGGTTTTTTATGACTATGAGTAAGTTTTAATGCTGTCTACATTGAGTATTTCTGTTGAAGTGCTTGTGTAACATTGTGCTATTTTAATTAATTTATGATTTTGTTTTTACTTACCTGATATAGCTAAATTTAATATGAACAAATTGCGTGCTGTGCGCATCATTGGTTTTCTCACAACGGCTATAAAAACTAAGACATTTCCCAGCGATCCAAATATTATAAGGACACTATACAGCAGTATAAGAATATGAAACCAAGGGAAACCTATGCTGCGATTGTGTGTAAAGCTTTCTATGAGCACTGGATTTAAAGTTAACGTTTCACTTCTATTTATTGTTGAATTCAAATTAGTCATTTGGCCATCAATGACTGTTGTCTCCCAATTGTCCAAAGAGCCATCCTTATTTTCAAAGCTTTCTAGCGATGATAAGGAATTTATGGGGTGAATGGTATCAGTTTTCATAGAAAGAGTCATCGGTAAATGGGAGTGATTTGTATTAACAATCTGCAAAATACATGAAAGATAAAATTATGCCAATAAAATTATTATAAAATGTACAGATAAAATTAATGTACTTCTAAAATAAATCCCCAACCGTACGTGTTTTCAATAAATTACCCACAATTCTTCATGATAATAAAAGCAATAGTATCCCAGCAAAGAAAGTATTGTAAGCACTACTAAAGGTGGACAGAATTAATTTAATTTGACTTTCTTTGAAATTCCCTGTACGTTACGATTTAATTTTGAGTTTTCCATTGCACAGTCAAGTAGAAATTTAAAAACTGTTTGTTATTTGTTGACAAACATACAAACTGAGGAAAAAACTTTATGTTTTTTTTTATTGTCCAACCGGCGATATACAAAATGTATAATAAATATTCACAACCATTATTATTATCTGTCTACGTAAAACTTAGTTCTCAAAATTTTCGGTAAAAAATTTTGTAGATCGCTCGACCACTTTTGTTACTTTGAACTCATTTTTGGTATTACAGTTTTTTTTACTGTATAAATATGTGATTTTAATTGTAAATTTTTAATTAGATTAAAGTTCCGAGAATTACAGGAACCCAAATTATGTGGTAATTACTAAGAAAGAAATTAAATCAAAGAGAGTTATGAATTACTCTAACTAACACCTGCTGCATCTACATCTTCATCATCAACGATTTCGATGTTCCTGTCAAATTAATTGAATATGAAATAAAATCATAACGAAATAACTCCCTATAGAATATGGTAAGAGTTTCGCTCAGTAAAGCATTTTTGCATTGAAGGGGTCAATAACTTCCACATCCATGACATTTCAAATACATGCTTTGCTGATTCGAGCTCTTTATAATTTTAGTTGTGTGGCTTGATTTCATTTTTTTCAGCACAGCCAGAATAAGAGATTCTTAAGTTCAGCCTAATGCTAACTATGTGAAAAAGCTTTACTCAACAAAATTGGTTATTGACATATGCCACGGCTGAAGCATTTTTAGTCTGCGCTCTCGTTTACAATGATGACTCAGTCAGCAATCTGCCTAGTCAGTGTCGGACATAGAGCCAGAAAAGTTGAACTAGAAACTTCACAATCATTTTTTTTCACAATTTAAGTCATGTAAAATTATTTATTTTTATTATTATTTATTTAAGTTGTCTATGAATTAAATCCTTACAGACTATTAACAAAAATTGTACATGCTTATATGTATATACAATAATGATGAGATTAAAACAATTTACAATATGGTAATGATATTAAAGCATGTTTTACATTATTTAATTATAACAGTTTTATAAATATAAAAAAAATAATAAATTCCCTTGTTTTTTTTATCTGGGACCAGCACTCAGGAGATGACTCCTAAACATGCCAAGCATTGTGCTGGAACTATAGAAAAGGGATAGTAGGAGAAACGAAAGGAGGTGAAGCTTAATTTTACAGCTCTGCTTTCGCACGTTCTCTGGTTTTACACTCGTAGCAGTGCTGAAGCTTCGGTTTAGTAGCCATTTTATTATTGTACTTTGTATTGTACTTTTTCTTGCACTCTTTATGATTTTTAAAAAGAAAAAAAGATCGCTGAAAAAGTTCGAAACAAGCAAACAAAACAAGCAAACAAAATAATTCCTTTTATTTACATTTGGCAACAAATAGCTGACCACTATACATATGTATAGCCCACAGGAAACCTCTATTGACATAATTTAATTCTAAAAGATTAATCATAAAAGGGAAATAAAAAAAATGGGAAATTTGATATTTTTCCAGGGAATTATTTCAAGAGATCCAATATCATATTTAATTGTGAAAAAGGTTGCAAAATTTTCTACTGGGATATGTTGTACGAATATTTTATAGGAATTAATTTATACAAATATATTGCTGTCTATTGTTATACTTAAGTATGAACATCAGTACCGTTTGTAGTTGCCTTATATTACATATGCTATTAACATTCACTAGATTAAATTATAATTCCTTTTTGTTTCATTCATTTATTTATTTATTTTGCAGTCATACGGCTTTAATGTGTTTGCTTGTCTGTTGATAATAACAACGTTTATTTTGTTTGCACAAGTAAGTTATTTGCAATTTGACTTTACCTTTTAATCACTTAATGTGATTAGCCAACTGTGTTAAGGGAGAAAAGTGATTGTGAAGAATTGAAATCGTAAATTTCACAGATGTGCCAAAATTTATTCATTTCTTTCTTTTATTTTTTGTGTTAAAGTGCTGTTAATTGAATTGCATTTATTGTTTGTTAATGATGTCTAGATTTCAAAAAGTCAGATTCCAGTAAAAAATTGTTAATCAAGTAATATTTTTGGTATAGCCTTGTTTTAAACTACAGTGGAGTTCGATTATAATGAACAAATTCTCCGGTCCCAATAATTTTACATTAATATATCATATAAATGAGTGCGGTTATAGCAAACTCTGTTATAATGAATTTTCGTTTATAACGAACTGTTCCATAGGCTCCATAAACAAAAATGCATGGAAATTTATATGATTATAACGACCAAAAAGAAATCACACATTTTTATATGCCGTGGTTTGAAACCTTAAATTATTTATCACAATTTGGTAACACTGTTAGCTGCTCTTTTAGTTAAGAAAAAATAATAAACTCACAGCAACTAAAAATGTCAATGACTCAAAATTATAAAAGAAAAATTAAAAAAAAAATTTTAAAAAAGTGAAATTCCAAAGTCGACACTGTCAACAATTTTAAAAAATTAGGAAATTATTAAAGAAAATATTAAAAAAAATATTGTGAATTCTGCCAATTAAAAATTATTTACTCCGGTTATAAGGTACTTCGCCTATAACCAACAAAATTTACCCGGCCCGACGGAGTTCATCATAACCGAACTCTACTGTGAACAAAATATTACCTCCTTATAAAAAACATAATCTTGGTTTTATTTCAATATTAAGTCAGTTAGACAACAAAGAAATTTCACTGTGCTCGCTTTGTTATATGACAATTTCAGAAACTTGTTGAGTAAAACTGTCAATTTTAAATACTTTCGTAAAGACTAAAAATAATGACGTGGAATACGAAATCATGTCAACAATTGAAGATATCTTTGTTTTTGTCTTATATTTTCCTCAAGCAAAATATTCCATTAGAACACAATAGAACTTGTCTTTTTAATGGTTAGCAACGCGTGGAACATAACTTTACTTTTCTCAAGATATTTTTATCACTGAACAATTAAAATGTATTACAATGTACATGAAAACAATATATTTCATTAAAATATTTCATTCCATTACGCATTTATTTTAATTCCAACAAGAATTTCTGCCTTTCGCTGTGAACAAAAGGCAAAAACATTAGATTTCATTTAACTGGCGGTGTCATTCTCATTAATAAAACGCAGCATGTGGCAATGACACGGCGGTTTTCAATTTTATTTTACAATCTTGAATAAATTTAATAAAATAAAAATACTCAACTCAGATTCACATAAATTGTATGAGATAATGAAAAAGTATATATACACGGTGAGCCAAAAGTAATCACCCGGTGCATAAGTAATCACCCGATGGCTTTTTTTTAAATAGATTTCTTTTATTCCTACACTTAAAAAATGTACTTTGCCTTTCACTAATATTTTAATTTTTTTTTTCGGACAAGAACTAAAACTACGGAATTTAAGAACGAACTTTTTATGGACTATTCGATCCTAAGCCGAAATTACACATATTATAAGTTTTAAAAATACAATAAAAGAAAAACATTAAAAATAAAGGGTGGGCAAATTTGAGCTTAGGAAGTAAATTGGCTGTCGAATGAAGAAATGTCAAGAATTGAGCTGTCATTCTTTGACATTTATTTAGTAAAAAATTTGGGATATTTTCACCATGGAACGCTGCACTCTGGAACAAAAAATTTTACTTCTGAAAATTTACTATCAAAATGGTGAAAATTTTATTATATCATTTCGTAAAATTCGGGCAGTTTTTCCTCGTAATCAGTTTCCTTCTAAGATCGCTGTGCGTAATTTAATTGGGAAATTCTAAGCTTACGGTACCGTTACTGACAATAGACTAAAACAATACGCTCGTAGTTGCCGTAGTGATGCAAACATAGCATAGGTTAAAAATTTTGTGAAAAGAGCGGACGTCTGCCGACGTGCTAGAGTAGACAGTTGGCCGACATCATATTCCATTAATAATTCCGATATTTCGACTTTACATTGGTAGCAATAAAACTGAATTTGTCAAAAAAATGTGTTTTTATGCCAATTTACTTCCTAACCTCAAATTTGCCCACCCTTTAGAAACCCAATTCTTAGACACGCTCATTAAAACTGAAGGAATAATCGTTTGAAACTAAATTGATTTTAAATTAAATTATAATTATCTTGAAATATTTTTAGAATGTCCACTTAAACTGAACTAAGTTTTATATATGAAAATTGACAGACGTTTTTTTCATGAAGCAGGGGTCAAGGGATGTCCCCTATGTATGCAGCGCATTGCACCGGAACATGTTGGCTAGCAATAGTATAAAGAAGAGACAGGTTGTAAAGTGATAGAGTATGGCTTAAATTGTTCACAACTCTGCTGTTGCACTTTTTGTGAATTAGTGTATCAGAATTGTTGTAAGTAAACGACGTATTAATTTTTATGCTAAAGAAAAGCCATTTTATTTACGATTTATTACTTCGCCGATGTTTTTCTTGCTCAAATATCGACGAACGACGTAGATGTTTCTACTACGAAATGTGTTATTTAGGGCTGCTGAATGCCAGCAGGTTTTCTTTTTAACATATGCATAAACTAAACCCAATAATTAACACCAGCGATAATAATAAGTTTCACTCTCGTATATACATATATATATATATATATATATATTTATAATTTAATTCCAGACGAGTTAAATTGAAATACGATTATAAATTTATGTGTGTTGTTGGTTAACTGATCTATGTGCTGCATATCGTTGATGCAAATGCCGACTCATGGCAAATAAGAATTTATTCAGCATAATTTTTATATAAAAATATGCGTTTTGTCAATGTTTTCAAACCGAAGAGTCGGCATACAGCCATGCTTAACCAAACCACAAACACGAATTAATAATCATAATTTTTAATTTAGTAGCAAAAAAATTCCTAGAAAACATATTTAATAATAAATACGAAATGAATGAAAATTTAAAATAAATAAGCAAAATTATATCATCTTTCTGCACCCCATTTTTTTTTTTTTTTTTTTTATCTAGGACCAGCACTCAGGAGATGACTCCTACACATGCGAAGCATTGTGCATGGAACTATAGGAAAGGGATAGTAGGAGAAACGACAGGAGGTGAAGCTTAATTAATTATTTTGCAGCTTTGCTTTCGCACGTTCTTTTTTTAGTTTTTTATACTCGTATGCCTTCGCCACTGAAACCTTCCGACAACAACTAACACACAAAGACACACTAATGCACATCAGAAAAATGCGAGATGTTTATTTTTATTTTAAAAATTTTTTTGTCTGAAACTGGGGTTGAACCCAGGTCTGTTTTTTGGTTGTGCAGTCAACGTGCAGACGTCCATCGTGCCATCGCCACCCTTTTTTTGTTTTATAGAGTGATACAACTCTGTTAACAATGGTTACAATTATGCCAATACTATTTTCTTAATTTATAGTTTATGGACTGGTTAGACTCTCGGAAATTAGAAACAAAATGATTTAAAATAATGTTTAATCTGGCCTTTAAAAATATAACAATAGGGGTTTTATAATACTAATTTCCCGGCAGCCGGTCAAAATAATAGTATGGCAACACTCTATAGAGAGTATAGCGATTATTGTATTGCATTTATTTAATCTATAGCAAGTAAGAAAATGAGAGAGCGGATTGATTATGGAGTTCTTGTTTCAGCTCTGATATTGCTAAAACTTCTCATTTATTTAAATATTTTTTAATATTTCTTCTCGTTTTTTGACTTCTTTTTTATATTAATTACACTAATTATTTAACCTGTAGGTCCTTTTTATATATGTAATATTTATTTTTATTCGATATTTCGCTACTCGTTTGTGTAGCTTCTTCAGGACAATTGGTTTTTGTTTATAATTAAATAAAATTATTATATTTTAATAGAATATCTCTAGTTATTCTAAGAAACATTTTCGTAAAGGTTCCCTGAAGATTAGCAACAGTGAAATGGGCATGGGAACTAGCTAACCCCTCTTAAATCAATTTCAATATATTTTCTTTTAAAAAAAATATTTTTCTGAATAAGTTAAATATTTTGGAAAACGTAGTGCGTTAAATTAGTATTATAATTTAGTGAAATTCCCAAAAAAAGATTAAACAAGACGTTTTGTTTGAAAATAATTTCAAAGCGATAACAATTCAGTATTTTATATCGAACAAAACAAAAGAAAGTCTCAAATTCATACTAATAAAAACTTGCGCAAATAATTGGAAAAAATTTGTATTACACTTCTAAAAAAAAGAAAGAAATCCGTTCTTTATAATTTATTTGCCTTACACATACATTGAAATATTTCATTCTATTTTATGTAACGTTCACATTGCTGAAATCTTTCTTTTCATATCAAATACAATTTAAAAAGAAATGAAATACAATTCGCTGGAAATGTTGTTTTTTTAAATAATGGAAAAGAGAAGAATTTAACGGAATGCGTTGGTGTTAGAATAAACAGGACGATGCAAATATTTTCATTTATTTCAAATAAATACTCATTCAATGCCAACAGATTTTTATTATGTACATACATACATATAGAAATCAATAATTTATGCAAAAGAAAGACAAAGAAAACGTTAAACAGTATAAATTGTTGGGTGTCTTGTACAACTTTTGCATCCATTTGTCAAAACTTCAATGTGAATAATGAATATACTCGTATATATGTTGTTCATTACGCCGCTAACTGAAGTAATTTCGTGATTTCTGCCGACATCAAGTACATACATTTTCGATTCGTCCAAATTAAATCACATACCCTTCTCTAAAATTAATTTAAAATCAGAATAATCAACCCTGCTTTTGTACTGAACACTCTCTTTTTCCAACCCTGAGTAATTAGGAATGTGTGTTGAAATTAATTAATTAAGGAAAGTTTTCTTACGTGTCTATGTTAACAGCAACCTCTTTCGGCGGTATATGAGCAATATGAGGTAATGCGGCTGGCGATGTCTGAGGTAGTAATTACGTCGTCTACAAAATAAAAGGTCCGAAATTCGGGCTCAGTATCAGATTAAGTTATAAAACCGCTTCGTACTTTTCTGATGATCATGAGCGTGACTTTTTGTAAGTTGTTGTCGGAATGTTTCGCGAATAGTGCCAACTTCAGCTGATACTACTCCAACAGTAACATCACAGCACTCCAATTCATCGGTACTGTGTAGCATCAACGACGAAGTAAAATAATTAATAAAATAAAATGACTACCAAACACCAGAGACGTTGTAACATTGAAATAGAAATAAAAAAACGTGCAAAAGTAAAGTTGTAAAAATAATGAAACTTTCCCCTGTCTATTCCTGCACCAACTGTCATATCTATCACTTTCCTATGGAAGTTAATACATAATAGTAGGCAATCATTGACATAACATTGTGTGGTAGCAATTGCACCCATTAATCCAGGCGCATAACAAAGTCAAACTGCATACTTGGTTTTCTATTTCCTAAACTTTTATTCTTTTTAAAAGACTTTAACATTTCTTAGGGATGTTTATTTTAAATGTTTTTATTGATATTAACGTAAAATAGTTGTTAAGCAATATTGGTTTCAAAATAAAGGAATGGCTATAGAATTTTATAAAAATATTTACATTTACAAAAAGAAAAAATTAAAATATGCCGCACAGTGTAAAGCATTAACATAACATCTGTGTGCAAAATCTGGAAAAAAAACACGCATCTGCAAAGTTATGCGAGAATGAAAATCTATCATTCTTATCACTTCACCTCACAACCTGTCGCTGCTCTGCACTACCCCTTCCGAACCACTTCCGTTGCAATGCATACATTGGCGACAACTTTGAGAAGCAAAATTGCTGTTTTTTTTTCCACGATTTCTTGACATTTTACTTTGATTTGCTTTCGAATTTCCCAAGTAATTTTTTCCTTTTGCAGCCCTACAACATTTATCAATTCCGTTCGTAACTTGCACCGTTTTTCTACTGACCACCTCTTTCTAATTACATATTAATAGTGGTAGAATGCATAATTTAGAATGATGTACTAGAGCAATGCGGAAGGTAATCTGATAAAAACGAGTTTTGCGGTTAATAAAAAAATTCCTCATTCATGCGAATATTTTTGATTTCTAATTTTCATTTTTAACATCAATAAATTTAAAGTTTAATTACGTTGAATCTTATACAATTCTTTGATTCGGTTTCGGGTAAAACTAAACAATAAAAATAAAGAACATCACAAATAATAAAGATGGTGAGAATAACTGAACTAAATTTTATAGAAGCAGTTCTATTCTATTCGTTTCATTTCCTGTTCGTGTAAATTGTTTCTCACAAAAACCCCAACCAAAGTAAAAGTCAATATAAATATTTTAATATAAAAATCATTGTTCATGAAAGTTCAGGGAGGTAATAGTCATGGAAAGTGTAACAGAGGCCAGAGAAAACATGAAAATATGCAATATGAACTTTTTAGTAGCTTGTTTCCGTTTCCCCTTATTTGCAATACAATGAGCCGTTGTAAGTATATTAAGTTATACACAAACACATACATTCACCATACTGAAAGCCAGAAAAGCATTTAAAGCCAACAAGAAGAAAACTTCTAAACACGTATGGATAGATGTATGTATGAATACATTTATGTATTCACATGTGTGAGGGTCCGACATTCATTAAAACTTTTGAATTTATTGCAGGAAAATGCTAAAAGCTTATAAAAAAGTTAAGAGTTTATCGTTACCTAAAATGCAAAAGGTCAATCAACACCTTTTGTAATTTTACTGGAGGGATTAGAGACGTAATAAAATTATTAAAAATAAGATTATTTCGCAAGAGCATCAAGATGCAATAAAAAGTTAATTTTTTTTTTACAAAAAAATGTTAAAAATATGATTTCTTCGCGAGTATCCAAGTGGAATGATGAGTTAATTAAAAAAAAAAAAAATTTCGAATTTGAGTTTGAATAACCAAAATGACATAACAAAATGAAGTAATTTAGAAACACATACATATGTACCCTTACCATACATAAATATATTAATCGACTTTGGCAATTGAGGGATTATTATTCGTAAAATTGATCGAACTGTGTATGTATATGTCGTTGTAATAGTTAATTGTGTTGTATTTTAATTTCAGTTAAAGAAAGTTTTTATTTATTAGTAACTGTTCAAAGAGAGCAGTGTCTGAAAAAAGTTTTTCTTAAAAAACTTCCCATTACAGGTTTGAGTCATTTGTCTGGGCATTGTCTCAGTTATATTGTTTTCAGACATTCGCAGACATACGATTTCTTTAGGTTTTTATACAAACATTTTTGAATTTTTCTTCACATTTTTCACATATTTAATCGTCCATTCTAGAGCAATCAGAATGTTTTCAGTAAATTAAATTAGGGATATAACCGGTACCGGGCAACCCGAAGTATCGCCGATATATCGGTATCGGTGATATGTAAAATTTTATTCTTAGATTTCTTTTGAACAAAGAATTTTAATTGGAATACTTATAGTTTGCATAATCGCTAAGAGAAATGACACATTAAAAAGCAGACCGTAAAATCAAAACAGAATAATGAGATTGCTTCTTTTAATTCTTCGCCGTTTGCTATGTACCATAGAAGTGAAATTTATTTTTTGTTTATTTTACCAAGAGGTCAAATTCAAGTCGTATAAAATCTTATAAAATATCAGTTTTAAATGTTAATAATCTCTTACACTATAATATTATACTAGATTAAATTTTAACTTAAATTCAATGGATGATGACGGTGTAGCAGCCTTCGAAAACAGCATGTTGTTCCATTCTGTTAGTGTTTGTCAGTGTGATTTACAATTTTTTCTTGGATTTAGTTTCTTTCTTAGTAACTAATACATGTAATTTTGACTGCCAAAATGTTATTGATCATCACACTATTTAAAATTAAAAAAATGTTAACTAATTGTAAAAACTCGAACGTTGTTTGTTTGACCTTTTTGCATTTCAAGTGACGGTATGTACATTCATACTCGCATATGGTTGCATAAACGTTTATTTATAAATTAAAATTGTTAACTAACATGAGAATTTTGAACAAATGTTACAAAGCATTAAGCTGAGTAAAGCAACCACAATAAGAAACAGAAACACAAAATAATCTTCACAGAAGAAGGTAGAATTAGTAGGTTTATTATATCCACATTGCTTTCATTTCCATTGTATTTCCACATTTTATTTATTAGAGCTTAAGTAAAGTAAAGTGGTAAAGTGATGGTGGGCAAATGGTAAAGAATTAGTGTTATTCTATGAAAAAATATTTCAATATGTTTATTTCAACACACTCACACTCAGACCCTTTAATGAGTTAAATATATTGTGGGACATTGTCGTGCTTTTATAAGTTTTATATTTTTACTTTGTAAAGATGAAGTGGCATCTTTTCGAATTCTTCTTGACGTTATCATATCATCTGATAATATTCTTTATGTTATACTCTGCAATAATCACACAGCCTTTTCCACTGTGTTAACTACAGTTGAATCTCGAGTGTATAAGTCGCATGGTACTGTGCTTAATTCCGAGAATCCAAAAATAACACACCTGTAATTTTTATTAAAACTTTGAGATTTAAGTCCACGTTCAGCTAATGTAGGAGTATAATACATATGTACTCGTACGTGTAATGTAAAAATAAATATAAAATTAAGAAGACATGCATGATGTTTCCATACGTAACAGTACGGATTATTTTGTAGCATTGATTAATTTAAACTGGCCTGAGTAACTGGCATGTTAGTAGATGAAGCATGATGAAGGTGTGGGTTCGATTCCCGCCTAGACCCTGTGTGTTGTTCGAAAAATATATTATTATCAAGCAAAAAGTTGATGTAATGTAAATAATGTGCATCATGAGAAGAGGAAAAATACGTGAAAAAGAGGAAAAACTTTAATATATAATTGGGAAAATAGAGGACGACAAGTAATAAGGATTTTTTTTAAATGCCAATGAAAAGGCTTAGCGGGCCCCTTTAGTACCGGTTCAGAAATTACTCTTTTCATTTGACCAGTTTTGCTGGAATGTCTTCTACGTATGCAATGCATTCCACAGCAACTAATTATAAAGTGAGAGTGAAAAGGAAAGACAAGTTGTGAAGTTTTAATTATTTGTAAAACAGAGTAGTTGCAGCTTCGGTTTTATGTATATTTACAAATAGTTTTTCTATTTATGTAGAAGCTTTCAGCAATTTTAGAACATACATACATATATAGTGGCTTGTTAAAGACTATTTAATTAAAAAATGCTTTTGGTCCTTCTATTTTACATAAATATATCTACATGTGCATGTATATGGTTTATAATTTATGAAATAATGAATGCTATTCTTGTCAGTTTGATTAAAAGCAATTCGTATTTCTTTCTTCCTCTGGAAAATTAGTAGTTTTCTTTTAGTATCGGCCATCAGCTTCGACTTCGAAGATTTAAAATATGAAAAGAATAAAATTACATTTACCACTCCATCGTCTATGAAAACACATAAATTATAACCATTGTGCTTGTAGCACAAAAATTTTGAATTTACAGTCAACCCTCGATAATTTGAAACTCCAAGGTACCAAAGAAAAAGTTCAAAATATTAAGATTTAAAATTCACAAGAATTGAAAATAACGAAAGCAAAGCGCAAAAATACAAACACATTCACATTACGAGTTCAAATTATAGAGGGTAGAAAAGCCAAACTTCAAATTATAGATCAAAATGTCATTCAAATTATTTTAAATTACATCGAGGATCAAATTGCTTGGATTTTTTTTTTCAATTTATTGACTGTTTTTCAAGGGATCTGCTAAACAATTCAAATAATTGCGAGACTCAAATTAACGAGTTTCAAGTTATCAAGAGTCGACTGTATTTATATTATTATTACCCGAGATTTGTAACTATGTAATTGCTAGTTAAAGAATAATTTTTTTAGCATTTATGTTTTCTTAGAAGAGTTCTTTTTTTTTATCTCATTCTATGTATTTTTATAGCAGTAATTGAAGCATATGGAAGAATATGTTGCTGGCGGCAACTTTTCTTGTTGAACTTATGAAGAAAACAATCCCGTACATTTGTTTGTTTATTTTTTTACATAAAGATATGATATCGGAATTTTAAAAACAATTTTAAAGACATTTAATTTTTTTTTTTTTGGCTCCAAAAGTTTTTTAAATTTATGTAAATATTTTTCATTTATTCAACGAGATTCAGAATAAATCATGGTTTAGCTGGTCTTTAGCGAGTACACTACAAAAATCGTCAGTACATCTTTAACCAAATTTTTTAAAAAAGCTAAGAAATCCCAAATATTTATACAAGAACGCTCAAAATATTCTTGAGAATTATGAAATATACAAACGAAATAAACTGAATACCTTTCTCAAAACTTTGCTTTATACAACAAAACTTTTATTATTTTATTAAATCTACGAGTATTTAATATTTCTAAACCTTTTTACAATTAGTCAACTTTTGTTTGACAACGATTTTATTGAAAAGGCAAAATGAACAATTAAATTTTAAGACACTGAATAAATTAAGATTAAATAGAAATATTTAAAAAAATTAAATAGATATAAATCGAATAATAAAACGCGTATTGTATAATAAAAATTTTTGATGAAGCTATTTACTTTCTATATTTGGTAATTCTCCAACATTTTTTTAGGGAGTTTTTGTATAAACATTTGGAGACCAGCTAAACCATGTAACAAGCATTAATAAATAATCGCCTTTTAAAATGTATACTTTATGTAAAGAGTGTCTGGTAGCAGGTTTATATTTTCAAACTTAAATAAAAAACTATATGTGAAATTTATTATTACATACCCTATGATATTCTCATACAGTATGTAAAACATCATAAAGCATTTTATTACAAAAGCAACTCAATAATTGAGGAGGAAAGCATATCCATATAGTACTATTTCGCTAATGCTTACTTAGCTCATCAGTGGATTTTCCTAATTTTTTAATACAAACCCAAGATCTATATTTTTAAAATGCAATTAATCAAACGAGAATTGTTTTGAATATCAAACACAAAAACCAAAAAATCTATAAACAAAAACATAACAATCCATGAGTTTACTTTTATAACACACACATATTTCTATTTTTAGTTTTTTTTATTATTGAGTTGCTTTTGTTATAAAATGCTTTATGATGTTTTTCATACTGTATGAGAATATCATAGGGTATGTAATAATAAATTTCACATATAGTTTATAAGGGAAAAAGCACAATTAGAATCATACATATAAATGAATATTCCCAAAATAAATTCAGTTAATATTAAATAAAAAACGTAATAGTTGACACAAAGTTTTATTAAGAGCATTGAACGATGGAATGGAAATGCGGATTTTATTTTTTAAAGAGTATCCTTTTTTTAAAATTTCATGAATAATCGCTCTTGGTAGTCCCAGTGAGGCTTCTCTTTTCAATATTGAAAAGAGACGGATTTTCACTTTTCATTTAAACTGTTCAATGTTTTCGGATCAACTGGGCTCTGGTCGTGGGGCATTCATAGCCGAAGCAGTTGCGGGGAATCTCTGCACCCACAAACGAATTAAATTTACACTCGGTCCATCACTTATTCGCCGAATACTGAACTTTGAACAAAATTGTCGACGAGCAATTACGTAAGAATCATTACTCTTAAAAAATGTCTCCACAGCGAACGGGCGCTGCTCACTCGACCACTGCGTCATCGTGACTGACAAATCCGCACAATTGATAATTCCAACGACGCCACCCTCCTTCCTCACCGTTTATTACTTTTTGAAATAATCGTCTTTAAAAATATAAATTTCCCGCCAGACACCCTGTACATTTACTGCCATATACGAGTACATGTAAATGGATTATTAAGTTTTGTGTGCTAAACTGAGACCGATACCAAAGATGGTCTGAAAATTTTTGGAATATTAATAGAGTAGGAAATTAATTTATTATTTGATGGTCTCTTTTTATATATTTATTTTCAATATTTCGACACTAAAATGTGAGAAAAAAATTTTCCTATTTTGGATATTTCTACGAAATAAATTTTCATTTTGCACTATCCCTTCATCAAAGAGAAATATACATTAAACTGCCTATTTAATTTTTATGTACATATGTATGTATGTACTCATATGAAAACCTTTGAAATGTCTATTACATGAAACTGTGGCGTATTTTACAAAATCTTCTTAATAAAAATTAGTTTAATGACCATCTGCTGTTTATAGATTTTAAAAACAGTTCGATTCTCTTTACTTAAATTTTTATATGCGTGGTGAGAAATGTGATGATTAGCTTTTTCTTGAAAAATATAAAACAGATCAAGTGCAACATAAAACTGTCTCAAATGGCAAAAGAAGTCATCAATATGAAACGACAGATAATGGAAAATGGGACGCCAATAGAACCAACGGCATTGTATGTATTACTGATTTTTTTATTCATTTTACCGAGCCAAACTTTGTTTCACATTTGCAAACCTTACTGTGTTTCAAATTTATCAAGCTTTTATTAAAAAATATTTACGTAATTTAAGTAAAATTGTTTGGTTGGAAGTCTACTGATGAGTTAGTTGGTACAAGCAGCAACGAAATTTACATATAGTATATAAATATCTGTGGTTTTTTTTAGCTGCATGAGCACATGATAATAAAAGAAAGAAATATTGTTGCAACGAAATTTGTGTTTATTATGATCTGGTAGATAATTTCATGACATTTATTTTTCAAAAATGTTTCCGGTATATGTCCGCCGCGGTTATGACATTGGTATTGGATTCCAATGCCTTCAGAGTTGCGGGTTTGTCGGCAAAGACCCATGACTTAACATCCTGCAGCGACAAATCGCATGAACGAGCCACGAAACCAGTAAACAAGACCACTTCTGGTAATAAAATTGTCACCAAATAGATTTTGCAATAAATTGATTGTTTAGCGCGCTGTATTGCAAGTTGTGTCGTCTTGTTGGAATCAAATGTTGTTGATGTTTAGCTGATTCATGTTTTGAAACAAATCGCGAAGAGTAAAATTATAGCGAAAATTATCAATAACTGCATGAATTGTTTGCTCATTATGCCGAAGTACTCTATGAACTCTGCGAACAGTTTTTTTTAAGTAAATTTCCACAATTTGGAATCGTTGTTCTGTCGCTAAACGTTACTGAACAGAAATGACAATACAATTTGACATTCTCAGCTGTGATATCGATAGTTCTCATGCATCTAAAAAATACACTCGTATTGAAAATGGTTACATTTTTCAGCACTTTCCTGACACCCTAAAAGAATTTTTTATTATTCTAAATCCTATAATCCTACAAAATTGTATTATTAATTTTAATATATAAAAAAATTTACTTTTATTTCAATAGTAATATATTTTTCATGTCTGTTATTTCCTCATTAGTATTATTCAAAAACAAAATACAAAAAGAAAGAAGAATAAACTTTTTTAAGAAACTTCTTTATACTTTCAATTAATTGTAAATTAAAAAGAAAGGATGGCACTTCGCAGAAGGTTTTATGCTTGATGAAAAAACTTCCGAGACGAAAATAAATGATGCTGCCTTTAGGATTCAAATAGTGGGGCAAAACTTTAAAAGTGACAGGTGCTATATTTTGAATATTTGAGAAAATTAATTTTACGGATAAATTATTTACAATATTCTCGGAATTAATTACTTATTAAGGAGGTCAGCAAACAATGGTTTTGAAAGGTAAAAATGTTTTTTATTGAGAATTTTTACTAAAATTTTAATTAAAACTTTGTATGCCAAAATAATATTTTATTCATTTCATGCATATAACAAAGCAAATACTTACCATTATTTTAGTTACATATATTTATGCTGATGGTAGACCTTAATAGGGACAATATTTCAAATGTATCTGGCAAAAGGCAAAAACCGTTTACAGCACCTTCTTATTCGTTTTTATTTCAACTTGAATCGTCATTTCTTTAGTTTTCACTTTTTAATTTTTTTCCAATTTAGAAATATTTCAAATTAATTTTTTGATGCAGTTTCTTCCTCTTGTATTATTCCATTGTATTTTCTATTTTCTTATATTATTTTGTTGCTTTTCGTACTTTTTGCGCTGAAAGTTTAAATTAATAAACATTCACTAAATATGTTAATATGGAAATCCACTTGGTCAAATTTGTGTTCTTTGTGAATCATTGCAATTAATTCAGTTTTGTTTGTTCTGCTTTAATTTCAGTTGTAAAGTGTAGAAATTATTAACAGCAGATTTTCAAATTGTTTTGCGGTTTATAAATACTTCCAATTTTAATTAATTTGAAACGTTTTTTTGATCAAGAAATGAATTTATTACAAAAAGTGTTAACATCTACAATATCAACAACAATTATGGTTACGCCAACTGTTCGGTTTTAGCAAATTCCCACTATGCAATGTAGCGCAAAAGTGGTCTGTGACTGCCTCTTTTTTCCACGAAAAGTTAATTTCGCAATGTAAAATTAGATTCTAATATAAAATGCGTCAAATGACCGGCATGTATGATCGTTTTACAGTGGTTTGGTTATGGATGAGATCCGATGCCGTATAGACAGTGAACAATTGAGAGTTATTAATTTCAATTGCTGGCAACAAACGAAACAGAATTTGCGTTATCTATTTTGTTGTTATTGTTAAATTGTCATACACATGCAAATTGTTTTTGTTAGAGAGCAAAAATACACTAAGCGCGCTCATTTAGGAATGGTACATTGAAATATGCCGCCATTTTCACACTTGCCCGTTGCAGATACATTTTCGTTTAAAAAATTATAATTAGGAAAATTTAAGAAAGTTTCGCACGGAATACTTATTAATAAATTCGAATTGAATGTTCTTTCAACGTAACAACTCAAGACTTTTTGAATGGTAAAAAAATTCTGCATAACGTTTTCTTTTATTCAATTTTATTTATTCAATTGATTGGTATTTCTTTTCGTTTAGGCTTAATTTTTTCAGCTATTTATTCCCATTGTGCCGTATAGAAACTTCTTATTGTATTTCAATAGATTTTTCAGTTTTCTGCTGGCGTATAATATTTAAAGAATTATCCATCCAAATGAATGTTGGGATCGCAATATTACTACGATATGCGTATCAAATCTTGACGGAAGTCCATTTTCAAAAAATATGACTATTAAGAATGCGTTATAGGGAGATACATATAAATATAATTAACTGCAACATTTAATTGTTTTACTGTCAATTACTCACTGAAAATATATCTAACAAAAATGTAAGCATACGTTCGATTTCTATTTTCTACGCGACATTAAAACAAAAATATTGCTGTGACCATTTCGAGTGCATTTGTTTTGTTTAAGAAACAATTTAAGAAATTATCACATGCATGGTTATTTATGTGAGACCAATGTAGTCAGTAGGGAACATGTGTTTTATGTTTGACATATTAAATGTTCAACGTACTACCATCATTCGTTGTAAATCTCTCGAGGCGTGCAAATTTAGTGCCTGCAATTTACTACTAAACATTTGTGCCGTGTGTTTATGTTGAGGTTTACCAGCAAAAATATATAAATAAACAGAAAGACGTACCAACAAAGGAGTAAAAACGAACCTTAACTGCGAAAATAACATAAAAGACATAATTTCCAATTTTAACATAAAACAATTTCAGCTTAAGTGCACACTCCTAGATTGTTTTTTTTGCGACATCGGCTTGTCGCTTAAACTAATGCTGTTGTCTTTTCAACCAAAAAACTGTATAATTTTTTGGTTGAAAACGTGCAATGTTTGTTTCTTAAAAAAGTTTTGCTCCCAGAGAAGCGTAGTATGTTTTATTCAACAAAATTACACGTATTAATGGGGAAATGAAACACACTTTACACCCCATATAACTCTAGAGTGCTGAGAATGTCATGTAAAAAATGTATTCATACCGCTACCAGACAAAGTTTAAAAAATCGCTTAGCATAGGTAAAGTGAAAAAATGTTCGTACAAAATAAGCAAAATTACCTTTAAATTTCCTAATTTTTATGAAAAAAAAATAAGAAAGGATTATATTGTTAATGCTGCTTTGTCAGTGCTATAGAATGTAAGTGGAGTCGGTGTTAGAAAATTGTTCTCAAGAAAAGTGTTCATTAGCAAACAAATCGCTTAAACTGGGATTCGATAAATCAGCAATAAATGGCGCTTAGTTTTTTGTTCGCATGTTTAAGAAAAAAGCAAATAAAAAAATTTGTGAACATTTTGAAAGAAAAATATGGATATTGGTGCAACCGTATTTTTTTCAAAGTTGCAACAAATCGATTGTTGTAATAATGACGTTATCTAATTTATTATTTCTTCTTATTTATTATTTGATTTCTTCAAACAAACTTATTTTTCAGATGTTACGAATATGGTGTCCAACTTTATCGTAAATTGTGTTTGATTCATTTCCAAGAATTAGTAGCATTATTATAGTGCTGGTGACATATTTTATATATGTATCTGTATTTTAACAAGGTGTCATTTTTGGGTAAGAAAAGAAATCTTTGTAAAATTCTCGAAAAAAATGTCGACGAAATCGAAGTTTTGGTCTGCTAAATCACATCGGAAAATTAAAATTTTTCCAGAAATAAATTTATTGATCTTATTTTACTTATATTGCCAAATTTTGTGATAAACGTCAATATATTTTTTATTTAAACAAGTTCTTTTGCTTCTCCTGTAAAGTTTTTAAAATATTTGATAGGGCTTCTTACATTGTCGTAACAATGACCTAAAAAAATATACATAAATGTATACCGAAACAATTTTTAATAAAAAAAAAATATACAATAGAAAAGAATTGCTTTGTCATTAGAGTATTTTGTCTCACCTACATAATAGTTTTCAGTAAGTTATCAGAATGAGGGCGAAAGAAGCTTAACCGCCAAAAATAGACGTTATCTTTCTAATATATGGAAAAAAAATTATCGCCTTTTCGTGTATTGGACAAAACAGAATTTACAAAATTTGGTTATATTAACTGGATTTAAACAAGATACATATAATAAAAAAAATAGAAATTTGTTTTTGTCTCTTAAGCATTTGTTGCGCCATTAGACTCCATACAATATTACTCGTAATAGACTACATGATCCTCAAATGAATGCTTGCAGTACTGAAACTCAGTTGATTTCATTATTTGCCAATATTTTTAGTTTGATTAAATATCACAATTCAATGCATTTTTCAGGGATTAAAAAATTTAAACGTATGCTGCTGTTCGGTGGTACTAATGCCACTGCGTTGAAAGAAAAACAAATAAAATGTCTAAAAATTCATTGACACCATAATTATTAAAGCAATATTTTATCCTGAATTCGTTAGATGTTTTTAAAAGTCGCAAAAGCAACAACAGCCTTGGGCGTATGTGCAACTTTAATTAAATAGTTTTAAAAAAAATTCTGTCACTCATACGTTTTCCTTACGTGTGGGCTGCAGAAAGTTTGTCAAAAGTGAATTGTCATGGCTAGAAGAGATATGAAGCAGCGAACTAAATGATTGTTCTTCCAGTATCTCAATTTTTATTTAGGAATTCGTATTTTTATTTCGGTCTTGTGAATATTCATTAGAAGCAGACATTCTACACACATGCATACATACATACATACATACTTAAGAATGTATGTATTTTAATTAGGCTAGGTCGGAAGGTTGCTGAATGTAACGGTAGAGAAAGGACACAGCACACTTGCGTTCAATTTATTATGGTCCTATTGCAATACCTGTTGTGCAAAAACTTTCACATGTTGTAGTGATACAGGAATCGAACTTAGAACCGCCAACTGATAAAATAGCACACTACTCACTAGACTACCGGGGCACGCGTATTTTATTACTTCCCTAGAAACGAAAAATGTATCTGTTTATTTTATATGTACATATTTATATATGTATGGATGTATGTATGTAAGTAGGTATGTATGTATATATGTGCATATGTAGATAAGCATACATAGATATTTTTAATTGTTCATATTTTTATACTTTCAGATCGATTCACCCTGAAAATCTGAGAACAAATTTATTTACTTTTGAAACTTTAACAGAAAGTAATAAAATAATCATTTTTATTGCTTTGTGTTTGTTCCTATTAAATATTAAAAAAACAAATTGGAAAGAAATAATTTGTGTTGCTCCGCAAGCCTTTAACATAATTTTTATTTTGTTTTTTTTCTATATGCTTATGAGGTGTTAAAATTGTTTGTTCAGTTTTGCATCCGCTGGTTTAGATTTTTGCATTTTTTTAATACGTTCGTGACCAAACGTTACATATATATGGCACGGCCATTCCCGTACCCGAATACATTCTTAGCAGACAGTGAAAGAATTGTTTAACATAAAATTTTAGTTTTTCTCCCAGAATACATTAATTCAAGGTATTTGTTTCATTGAGTAACATTGCCAAACTCAACAACCAATTACATTGTGTAGTACGAGTAGGTCCTTCAGTAAAATGCCTCATAGAGAAAATTTATATATGCAGAATATTACTACATTACACCTCCTACGTGAAATCTTTTCATTCCTTTATTGACCATAATGTAGTGTAGAGATTCTGAATAAAGACTATGCATGGTCTGTGGCGGAAACTCAAATTTACCCCTCCGTAGCGAACGTGTTAATAAATTTGGAACTATCACTTAACAGTTCATTAAATATTCCGGTCTTAATTTTTTTTCTCTAACAGTAAAAATTGGAAAAAGCACTGTGACTATATATTTTTAAAAAGAAATATTCATAGACGTTTAGAAATGAAAACAACAGGGTAAATATTTACTTAAAATAAGGAAACACTTTTTTAATGGCCGCATATTTATTCATTAATTTTATTCTTGTGAAAAATATAATCAAATACTCGAAATTATATGGTACATAAACAGATGTTAATTAAATGGTCAACATTGGCCACTTCACTGTGACTTAGTTGTGAAATTAAATACAGATGCTTGGATATAAATAAAAAGTAATGCCCAAATGGTCATTTAAATAACGTCTAAGAAATCATTGAATAGG
Source organism: Dexiosoma caninum (assembly GCA_963924685.1). Taxonomy (NCBI): domain Eukaryota; kingdom Metazoa; phylum Arthropoda; class Insecta; order Diptera; family Tachinidae; genus Dexiosoma; species Dexiosoma caninum. The sequence goes on along the minus strand of OZ004725.1, from coordinate 128,494,999 downwards.
TAAACGGTGTTTGATTTTTTGAAAATTTTACTTTAAAGTGCATGTTTAAATTACTTTCGTAAAAAAAACTGATGGTAATGAAATTTTTAATATTCCATAAAACTATTTTAATATCTGAGAAAGTTTTTAAATGCAACATATTTCCACTGAAGCTTTCTGACATTTGTTGTTTCCTAGAAACAAGAGGATTGCATTATCCTTGGCATATATTTAGATAAATGTTACAAATTGGGGTCGATAATAATAAAAGCAATTGCATTCGAAAATAATTAAAATTATTGAAACTAAATTTTAAAATTATTTCACTGTCACAACTATTTCATTATCAAAAGATTCATTGATGGTTTTCATGAGATATATTTTTTAGATTTTTGTTCGATTTTCCACTTGTCATTCCAATAATTTATTAATTTTAATATTTCTTCGAGTTTTATAATTTGATTATTGTTTTATTTATTGTAGATTTTTAATTTTTATTGTAACATTACGTGTTTCCGTTAACCGATGTGATTCGTAACGTTTCCAATTCCTTACTGATGTTGCCGTTACAGCATTCCGTTTGAGTTAAACACTTTTCATAAAATTTTAGCAGTTTTTGTTGTTATCATATGCTGACCCACGCACACACATTATTGGGAGTTCATACGCAAATCAGCTGTTCCTGTTTTTAGTTGCTTGAAGCTTTCTTATCACCATCGAGCTTCGGGAGAAGTGTCCAGAGAGAAAAAGCTTTTCCATTAGCATTATAATACCGGCAACAGTGGTTAGTGTAGCGACTAGAGCGAAGAACTTTTAGCATTTGCTGATGCAAATTTTAACGTTTCCCAGCGATTCGCCGTTAAGCAAGTAGACGTGTTTTTTTTTTATTGTGAATTCTACTGGGTCGTCAATAGGAAGGGATAGTGTTGAGAACAGATAGTTGATGAACTGAAAGAGTAGGTCAGAAATTGTTTTTCTGCGAAGTACGCGTATTAGTTTTTAAGCCGAAGTAGACTAATTTTTCCAATTGTCTTTTCTCGCCCAAATATTGACAAAAGGGCGTTATATCGTCCTAATCAAGTTTTTGTAATATTTTTTTTTATTTTTGTAACCATCTTTAGTTTTTAAATTTCTTTTCTTAATAAATAAATCAATAATTCCAATACAACAAATTTTTCATCGGTAAATTATTGCCAGGTGAATTGACAATGTTTAAATTTAAAAATGCACTGAGTGGTTTATTATAACCGTGACACTGCACAAGGCCTAAGTGCAACTATTATTTTAGTTTTTTAGTTTTAAACCTGTATTTTTCACAGTAACTCCATTGAGATATATTATGCAAATGTTTGATGAAAAATATTTGCTAAATACCCACTCGTATATGATATTAGACCGTACCTCAAAAAAATCGCCGTGACACGCAATTTTGAGAAGAAAAAAATTTTTTTGCCGAAGATAGCGGTCGCCTTTTTTAACTTTTCTTTATTTCTTTGGCATTTGCAATTGGATCTTAAAGAATATTTTGTACCAATTTCCATTGACTTCAAGTTCCCGTTCTAGAATTTATCCACCAGATTTCTGTTTGTATCTATAAATCTATAGAGTTTTACTAAGGACGTAAGTCAACAATTCCTCCAGAAACTTTTTAATAGTGAATTTAATTGACGTGCAAAAATTCTTGATATTTGGGGGTGTACGACGCACTTTCCCTTCGTGTACTGTGGTACACTCTAATATACATACATATGTACATGTATATATATTTTAAATGTGCACATAATTATATTTTTTATTTTTCTCGTATTGGAAAATTTGGTCCGCACTTAGTACTTTGTTCGATTTCAGAGGTGTAGCCAAATATTAGTAAATTTAGGAGAACCTATTATATTAACAGACAAACACGTTTTTTTTAAATCTCTTTTATACATTTACTATTGCACCGATTTTGAAAATGCTTTAAACATTTTTCGGCACAGATGTGTACATAGTACTTTAGTAGTACTATGACTTTAAAGTTATTAATCACACCATTAAAGAAAATACTTCTCTTCTTATAGATGCAAGTAAAAACAAAAACAAATATATGTTTGCTGTATGGGGACGAGTTTTTGGCGAAATAAAATAAAGGAAAAATTGAGAGAAGTGTTTTTTCTCTCTCGCTCTTTAAGTAAATAAAAACTGAATTATACTTGGAACACAAATGGGGGCGAAGGACGAACTTAGTCGTGCTCACCGCATTCGTCGGTAAAAGTTTGTTGCGTAAATTCGCAGTGTGGCACACAATAACGACGAAAAGATTGCAGTTGTAATAATCAGCAAAGTTCTTTGTTATCTGTGTTAACGTATAAAAAACATTACTTGAAAAAATTAAACATTAACAGAAAACAATTAGAATAAATTTTGTAGTAAATAATTGTGTATATTTAACATTAATTATTTATTTATAAATTAAACAACTATTAAAATAAAAATTAACTTTATTTACTAATATATTTGAAAACTAAAATGAAAAACGGTAACTCCGTACTAATTTGTTCGTCGTGCGTCCGAGTATCACGACAATTTCGTCGACGTCGGTATTGTGTTAATTTTTTTTTTTTATCTTGAAAAAGCACTTAGGAGATGGACCTTTACATTTTCGGTTCATTGTGCTGGAACTAGTGGAAAGGGACAGTAGGAGAAATGATTGGAGGTGAAGCTTCACTATCTCACAACACTGCTTTTTTGCACGTTATTTGTTTTTATAGCAGTGTTGTAGCGTCTCTAACGTCAAGGCGACGTATTAAATTTTAAATTTTGAAGCTTCGTTTTGAGTAGTTATTTTCATTAATTATTTTTTACCATTTACTTAAATTAAAAATATTATTCAAACGGCGAATTTTTTATAAGTCTGATTTCTGCAATAGAGCTTTAAAGTTAAAATAATTATTATTCCTTTGTTTGTTGTTTAAATCGAAACAAATGTAATTCAACGAATCCCAATTTTTAAAAATTTATAAAAATTTGTATTTGAATTATTTTCGAAATTTGTACCATATTGGCTGACATTAATGGCTAAAAGTTGCTAAGCAATTTATAAAGAGGCTGCATGAAAAATGCCTTGCAAATTTAACCAATTTTAATCGTTACAATTGTTAATTTTAACATATAAGAAATTATGAAAATAACTTAATATACTATTTCCGTTTATTTTAAGTTAAGTAAAACGACTATCTATGATTTACGTCTTCCATATAGTGAAGAAACTTGCGCTATCGCGAAACTGTAATGGTGATTGTATTTATTATTTATTATCCTGGGCATTTTCGGATATTAAATACAGACATAAACCTATTGAAAACGAAACGATAATTCAATTAATTTTTTCTTTAGATATTACAAAATGCAATTATAATTTTAACTACGGCATCAATAATATTTTGATATTAAATTTGCGCTTTCATAATTTTAATTAGTTGACGTTATCCCGCACTGTACAACTTAAATACATTTTATATATTAAAAGCTTTAACGTGTATGAATACACCACTAAATTAAATGCTAATTCGATATTTTACAACAACAATTTTAACACTATACGAATATCGCACTTGTTCGCCTAAAGAGATTTGCAATCCCTTTGCTACAAAAAAATAATACCGTTGCACTCCTCTTTATGATCCCAGCAAAAATTAGTGCTTGCATGAAGGCGCTATTGTAAGGGAGGAAACAAAACGGAATCACTTGCATTTGGGCTTTTAGAATGCATGACTTTTTGTTCGTGAAGAGCCGCTTAGAAGCATTACTTATGTGTCCAAAAAGACAATCGCACAAGAAAGCATTTCTTAAGGATTCATACTGCTATAAACAGTGTATTCACTTACAGTGAATTTCGGCAGCATTTTTGTAAACATTTATTCTTAAATATACAATGTATTCCTTCCGACAGCTTTCAGAGCTTCTGAATTTCGATAATTTTTTTGCTGGGATAACGATTTTTTTGCATCCGCTGAGAACTTTTAAATTTTGAGGAACAGTGCGATATGTAAAATAATATTTTTATTTCAACTAAAAAAAATAACTTAAAAAACTAACCAACATTAGGGCAAAGTTATTAGCCTGATTGTAACCAATAATGGGTACCATTCCTCGAAAAACTTTGACAAAAGCCCTCCGAGCGTAGCGATAGAACCAGCGATGCACAAATATTTTTAGCTATTTTAAACGTTTACTTATAGTGTCCAGGTAGTTGTAACCATTATAGGCCTTGCTCGTGCTCCAGTCTTTTGAGTAGAAATTGCCACCAACCTCATGAGGACCATTGCCAATAGAACTGTAGTAGGTACCAGGAAAACTGCTGCCAACGAACTGGGAATAATCTGTACATACCCATTATCATCCGTAAAATTGAAATCATTGGAGGAAAATAAAAAGTTTCAATGAAAATATTATTCAGTTTCGTAATATGACTTTGGTACTTAAAGGTGAAGGTAGGAGACAAGTATTAACAACTTTTTAAAGTTTTTTCGTTTTTCTTTAATTGTTGTCAATTATATTTTCGTCCGTTTTAAAATAAAATAGCATTGAGTTGATATAGTACATGAAGTTAAATGTTTATATTCAGCTTCTTTATAACTCTCTTTTACTTCTACCTTCTTCACCTTTTGGAGAATAAAACAGCAACTTACCAGCCGGGTCAGAATCATAGACATGAGAGTGGTGTTGTACCAATTGTGGATGTATTTTACATAAAGTTTTAAATTTCAGATAGTGCACTAGCCAACCCATTCCACCTATGAGTAATACATTTAAACCCAAAACTCCCAATAGCAATGTTACTACGGTCATTTTTAAGTGGGCAATTTTCATGAGTATTATTAGTGGCAGTATAACCAGCCATTTGCGTTTTCTTCTTTCATGCAAGCCGCGCGATTCTATTGCGTGTTAAAGATTACACAAAAAATCTTTCTAAATTGCAGTCCTGTTGTCAAGTGCTCGTAATGTAATGTTCCTACCTGTTTCACCCGTTGTAATTCGTACTCCATTGTCACTAGTCAGCATCAATTGTATGCCGTGATTTCGCCCAAAAGTTTCAACCGAACGCTTAAGAAATTTAGCAACAAGTGTAATTTCGCTATCACCTGCATATAATTAAATATAAATAATTAGATATGAGTGCACACATAAAATAATTTCAATGTAAAATTAACATGAGTATATGTTTATTAAAATCATATTAAATTCATATATGCAAAACCAATTTACATTTAACATTGATTCACATTGATTTCAAACGAAAAAAATAAAAAATTCAAAATTACCTTAAAACAAATTGATTAAGTTTTTTTCGTAGTAAAAATAAAGTTTCGCAATGTTAAATACACATAATCCCGTGCTATATTAAAATTAAAGTATTCTCATATTAAAGCAACGTTGCACTCTACTTAAGCAATACAGCAGAATTCAAAATTTTTATAAGGTAAAATTAACATTGGGAAATGTTAAATATGCAAATGAAAAATTTTAATCAAACTTTAATCAGCTTGAAACTACTTTAAAAAGTTTTTTTTTCTGTTTGTATATTGGCACTTCTCAAATACTTTTTGGAAAATTTCTTATTTTTTCAAGAATTTGGTTCAATATCTCGTGATGAGTTGATATATGCCTCAACGAAATATTCGTATAGACCACTATATGTACATTTCGTTGGTGCTCATACCAACTCATCAGTAGATATTCAACCAAATTTTTTTGAATAGCTAAAAATCTCACATGTTTTTACAAAAACTCCCAAAATATGTTTGAGAATTATAAAAATGCAAACAGAATAAACCAAGGACCTTTTGAAAAAGTTTTTTTTATAAAACAGAGTTTTTATTCGATTTGCATCTACCAGCTTAACCATACAACAGGTATATAAATAAACGTAATTCATTCCGATACGCGTAAAATAAATATAAAAAAGAATAAATTTAATTTAATTTTTCCAAATAGCGCTCCTCTTTAATACAGAACATGTACGAACGCATTACCTCCTGCTGTTCGATTAAAATTTTTTTTGAGAATGACGAATTTATACATTCTATAAAATGCTCAAAGTCCTTTTGAAGCAATTGTTTGTAATGTTCACACTCACTTGTACAAACCTTCTAAACTGCGTGCATCATTAAAAACCATAATTTCATCGGCCGGCTGTCCCAATTGTATAAAACGTATCCGTCGTTTATCCTCGAGTAATTCACGTCCGTACTCGTTTGGAAAATAACCCATACTATTTGTTGCCAATTTCCAAATAATTTTGGCAGCTTTATATTTTATACACGAAACTATGCTACGAGATTCAAGACACTTCTTTTGATTTCGCACCACATATTCATCACTGTGCGTTAGCAACGAACGGTCCGCCGATGGATGTGTTTTTTGATGTATCGTATTTGTAGTTTCATTTATTTCCGATTTGGCGGCCAATGATTTTGTCAAAATTTCGAAAATTATAATCAAAGTAATAATGATAATAAAATTAAATGAATACCGGCATGAGTATTTCTTAAATAAACTGAACATGTTTAATTTTTCAGCTCTTATCGTTTGGTTTTTTAAACGGATTACAATGCGTACGTTACGCAGAAAAAACTATGATAACCAGCAAGGAATACTACTGGCAAATGCCAAGAAAATTATTTGATCGACTGCTTTTATTAGAAAAATCTACACACGGTTGTCTGTAAGTAGAAGTATTAATGCATTTCTTTGGAAAGTGTGACCAACTACAAACGTAAAAATAATAACGAAATAAATATTTTTAAGTTAAATATATTAATTCTCAGCAACTCTGCTTTACAATTTAACAAAACGCGCAAAAAAAAGTTATGTCAAGTTTCGTTTCTACTTTGGAAAGTTCAAATAAAATTTTTTTTTCATATGGACTTTTTAATTTCACGTAGCATACGCAAACATAATAGTATGGACTTACATACATATGTGTATACTACCGTATTTTATTTATTAATTCATAGCAGGCGAAATATTAAAAAGTAAATTATACTGCGCGCAAAACAATAAATAAAAGATTTCCTTGTCTTAAAATTAATTTTTGCTTCAGTTGACCGAAAGAAGGCTGCTGTCCATCGTATATAAATACATACATATATAAAATATTTATTATTTTCTATAAATAGAATACGAGAAACTACTGCCCGTTATGTTTTTCCTTTCTCAATGAAGCTATAAATTTACATTTAGATTTGCTTGTTTTTCGTGCTGCTAGTGTTTGTCAGTGTGACTTGCAATTTTTCTCTTTGATTTAGTTTGTTTCTTAGTAATTATCACATCTAATTTTTCCTGCCTGAATTATTCCGACAATTAGCTCTTTTTGATTGCATTTGTTTTCTATTATATTGAATAAAAAAACGTAAGTAAAAACATAATAGAAAATATATCATTTTGTACATCTCACACAGAGATCGTAGTAAACTATTTAATTATACATATCAGTTGTACATGTTCTAATTAACTTTAATTTGCATTTCTATTGTTTGTACAAAATTTGTGTTAATTTTATCAACGATTTTTATTCAATAATCGTCATGTTGGCACGTTCCGTGTGTATGGTACAGTTAACTGTCGTTGAATGCCACACTGCTCAAGAAAGGTACTGAAAGTATTATTTACATACTCTGTGCCATTATCACTGCGAATAGTCTTTATTTTACGTTCAGTTTGATTTTCCACAAAATTCTTAAAAATTTTACATTTTTCGTAGACCTCACTTTTGTGTTTTATAAAATACACAAAAGTCCATCGAGACATGTCGTCAAGAAAGGTTACATACAATCGCGCACCTCCAACTGATTGTGTACTCATTGGTCCGCAAACGTCGCTATGAATTAAGTCCAATAAATTCTTTGATCTGGTAATTCTAGCAAAATCTCCTGCAAATACGACTTTCAAACCATTATTTGTTGCTCTAGAAAAGGAAATAAAATTACCAAACATACTAGGAACGAACAGAACATGTCTAAGTGTTACGCTGCCATTTCGAACTTAAGCATGACGTTGCTTTTTCGTTCCGCTTCTATGAACTGATCACAAGGTAGCATTACCTTTTCCGACAAACGAAGTAAATTTTTCACGATCACAGCATATATGTACTATTGCGCCACTATCAAAGTACCAATTCGTTTTGTTCAGATTATTGTTTCTATATGTACATAGCTAATAAAGCAAATGAACCTTGATGTTGGTTATTATGTTCTGACTTTGCTCGACAATTTTTCGCATAGTGGCCACGTTTTCCACAAAATAATGAATTTAAAACAAAAGATTACATTGATTATTATATACATTAAATATGAACGGGTTGAAAAAGAATATAAATAATATATGAAATATTATTTCCAACAATTTGTGTAATTAAAATAATTTTTTTAGGAAGTCCTTGATGCGCAAATTACACATAGAGTAGGAATTTCTAAACTATAAACTATTTCTAGTTTTCGTTTCATTTAAATTTATTTGAGAATATATTCTCTCAATGTTGCCTGTTGACACTGGTTCTGGACAAATGGTTCTGAACCATCGCAACATTTTGTATTAAATATGACTTACCAAAATTATCCAATACTGTTTTCTTCTAATAAATTATAGTCATTAAAATTACAGTGCAATAATTCACACGACATTCGGAACAAAATAAACCAAATCAGAAATGCTTTTCCTATTGCCTTTAATTACATTAGCAGACTCTAACGTTTATTTATATATTTTAGAAAAAATAAAGAACAAAGTAACGAATAAATGCTGTCAATCATATTGTAAGTTAATGTTTTTTTTTTCGAATAACATTATTTCAATTAATTAACTGAATTTATTTTGGGAATATCCCTTTATATATGATTTTAATTGTGCTTTTTTCCCTTGAAAAATATATATAGATAAAAAGAAAAATCTAAAATATCTAAAAAAATAAATTTCACATATATTTTTTAAGGGAAAAAAGCACAATTAAAATTATTTCAATTAAATTAAAAAAAATTTACCTGATATAACAAATAGTTTTCTTGAAGAACTAATCTGCAAGCCGCCTGCTTCGTACGTGGAAAATCTGCACATTTGGCAGCACTGATCACATCTTTGTATCTACAGAAAATTACATCAAAAGCACATTTGATGTGCATTGCATAACAACAAATTTGAAATGGTGCTGTAGAAAAAGATGCAGTTGGTCCCACTATACACAGGCTTGTCGTTATACAGACCAAACACATTAAGGCGAAAAGGAATATTTATTCAACTATTCGTACAGCATCTTATGTTTTGAACTGTATTATTATTTGCACTACGAGTAGAAGTTTGCTTGGTTTTTTTTTATTGGATAGTTTATCATTCAGTCGGCTAGTTGGTCAGTTAGTTGACTAACTGTTGCAGTTCTTGCACGTACAGTTTCATTATCATTTTACTTTTATTATTATTGTTCATCTAAAGTGAATTTTCTAGGTCAATACAAATGAAGTGTTTGAAAGACAACCGGCATTATATAAATTTGCAATGCTTTTATTTTCAATACAACAAATAAGAGGCAATAGTTAGAGGATTTAATTATAAGTAACAAACCGACAAAACATATGAAACTTAACGACAGCCATCTCACCTCTAAAACGCCATGACATTTAAAAAACATCCGCTCCATCTGTTCGATAGGCTTGTAATAATAAACCTTTCGCATTGTTTTCTCAAAAACAATTCAGTCTGATTGAAATAACTATAGACTATGATTACTGACTGACGGACAGATTGGCCGCCCTGGAGTCAGTGCCTCACGGGAGCTATCGCAGCTAAATTGCTTATGTATATAGTTGAGTACATATACATACATGCATACACATATGTAGTTGTAGTTAATTACAGTTTTTTTGAATTTTCATTGCTGCTGCATACGAGTGTTGTTTCTTGCTTTAATTCGTGGCTTTAGTAGTATGTTTCCTTGTCTTGAATTATATTTTTCTTATTCTTCTATGCCTATCTCATACATACATACATATGTATATGATAATTGCTAATTGATTTTTAACAATTTATATTATGACTTATGCCACAATAGAAAAAAAAGACATTATACTGTCATACTATTGCTTGTAACATTAAGAACTCATGCGTTTGCAATTTTTCCAATTCGAAATTTAAATTTTCAACACTTTTTCTTTTAACGGCGAAAGTTTTTTTTGTTTGTTTTTCTCTTCACAAATTTAAATCATACGCCGTTTGTTTCAGGAAATGAGATTTTTTAAGTATTGTACTTGCGATATTGACGAAAGTACAATGAATAAAAAACTAAAACATATGGAAGTGCATTGTAGAATATCTAACGTTTTCTATTACCCAGCTAGCGCTGGATGTTTGACGATTGTCTTTAAAGAATCTCCTGACGAGTAACAGTAACAAAAACATGTACTTTTTCTCTCAATTATTACTTTTTTACACATTTTCTCAGAGAACAAACAGCTCACGAAACAGTTTCTTCCGTGCGAGCAATTTTCTACGATTAACAAATGTGCTCGTCGACGATCAAAAACATTATTCATGAGATTCCCAGGAAACCCTTCCACGATTAAAAATGCTAGCTGGGTTGTACTACTGATTGTTTTTAATGTGTCAATTAAGTATATCTACTGGTTATTACAATCGAAAGTTGACATCTTCATCTCCTACGAAATTCATATGCAATATTGTGACTTTTTAGCGATGTGTGGATTGTCCACCGCGTATTATATTTTCCAATAAATGGAATCACATTAAAAATATTTCGTTTCTTTTGTGAAGTCATGAAGCTGGGGCTACATTCTATACATATTTAGTATGTATTTAAATATGAAAATAGGCATACTTATTAATTTAAATTTTGTTAATCTTAAGGTGCGTCACATAAGGCAAATATTTGCCAAAACAAACGTAACCACTAAATTCAATACGCTTTTTTTATTGTTTAAGAATACTATTGATTTGGAACAGGTCTGTATTTAAAATAAAACACCGTCGGTTGTCAATAAATTATTATGTACTTCAATCCATTTTGACGTTCATATCCCATGAAATAATACCTAATTAGTTGCCGAAAACAGTGGTTACGTTTTTTAGGCTAATATTTGCCATATGTGACCGTACCTTAAATCGTTGGACCTTTTCAAATATATTTTATTTCTTCTAATTAAAAAGAAAGAGGCTTTAGGTCCAAGTTCTATGCTACATATAAAAAAATATATTGCAACACTTCGCTGTTTTCAAAGTAGAAGAAAGAAGATGTACAAAGTTGCAGCGAAATATTGAAATAAATTGTATACAACATAAAATTTAGAATTAAAGCGTATGTACCTTTACATGTAAATTGGGCATGTGCAAGTCTTTTTTCATTCAAAACTTATTCAACAAAACTAATATAAAAAATGGCCTATTTTTTATAATTTATGAACAAAAAGCTACGTTAATTTGACCGATTGTGTAATTATGTGGGTGCAAAAATAACTATTTCCATTCACACCGAATTATAATGACGTTCTTTTTAAAAAAAATTCAATTCTGTACATATTTGCATGAAACGCAATTGCGTTACATGATATTTGAAAATATTGTGTGTAATATAGCGCAAAATGGAAATAATATAACGAAACCGCAAAGAAATAAAACGAACATTCCTCCGGGACAACCAATGACTCCGCTCCTGAACACAGTGATGCAGATATGGTTGGTACAAAGCAGTTGGGCGAATTGGCACTGCAAGACTATTGTGTTTTTGTATATAACTAGATATATTAAACTAGTAAAAACTACAAAAAATTTATTTTACTTTAAATTTTACTTTTATTTATTATTTTTTGACCAGTGTTGCCAGGATTAGAAATAAAATTCGTATTGACTTTCGCATCGCAATACAGAATAAGAATACAGGAAAAATTTTCCATTATTAACTAAGATTCATTCTTATATACTGATATACTATGGCAGTAGATTTTGTAAAATATGAATGAAAGAGCTGTCTAAGTATAATGTGGACAATCAGTATGTATGTATCATGTCTTGTTAGAAGCAAATATATTTTTTACTGATTATTTTGTCTTCCTTTTTTATATGTTGTTTTAAGCGCTAAAACTCATTTTAACTTTAAAAGTACTACCTGCACCTGAGGCTGATGATAAAGGTTCATCATTGTTATTTAAAGTCAATCATTTGTGGATAATTGAGAAACTTAAACTTTCGACCCCGTGCCATAGTAACTTTATGTCTAGGTATTACAAACAAAAAATACATAACTCAAAATTTTGCTGCTGCAATTTCAAATAAATTTGGATTGCATTATTAAAAAGAGGAAATTATTTCTTTTAATAATTTATTTATTATTTCTATACGATGTTATAGATTTGATACATGCTTATCAGGGCTGTAAAAGATTGCAATCGATTTAATTGTATCCACATGCTTTCACATTCAAAATTGTAAATTGATTTTATGATTTAAATTTGAAATGATGAAATCCATCTAATAAAAAAGATTGAATATATTTTTGAAATCCATCTATATATTAATTGATTGCAATCAAATGATATCAAAGTGATTGCGATCTCAAATTTTGTAATTTTTACAAGATTTCATTTTGAAATCTGAAATCATTCAAATCAAAGAACAAAATCAATTTGGTTAAAATCACTTTGATTTCAATGGCAAATGATTGCAGCTATTTCCAGCACTAATATACATATGTATATGTAAATGTATACTTGTATTGAAATTACTTGTAGCATTAACAAAAACGAAAGAATTCACTTTCTAGATTTCATCGCAAGTAATTTGCGTAAGAAAAAATCGTGTTTTGAGATGAGTGGTATAATTAAAAAATAACATTGTTTAGAATGGCACTTGCAACAGTTCAAAATACAGGAATTAAAAAAACATATTTATGTATGGATTTGTATATACATACATTACCTTTTCACATTTTATGTACATAGTATATACAATAGACTGGTTCGAAATAATAATGTACTACAAACTTCAGACAAACCGGGTCGGTTTCATCAATATTTGTTGACTTTTTATCAAGGGGTCGAAATGGTATACTTGTATATACAAATTGTAACTTTTACAAGTAATGAGAATTACATGCGATAGTTCTATACTAAGAAACAAACTAAAGAAAGAACAAAAATATATGTATATAACAAAAATAAGATAGTGCAGTTTAGTAAACTCATTTCAATCACTAGTTTGAAGTTATGGTAATTTTATTTTCGTATTTCAATTGCATTTTGAAATTTTTCGATTTAACCAACACAAAATTTCTAGGACGTCTCTTTATTTCTAGCGACTTTTCATAATTTTTTTAAATTTTTTTCTAATTATATTAACAGTTTAGAGTTACGTTGCCAACCCTTTATAATTTTATTTAGTAGTGAATAAACAGAGCTGCTTTAAATTTGTTTTTCTCTTTTCCTTCACTTTGACATTTTATTTATGCTCAAATAAATTTTCAATGACATGTAGTAGTGGAAAGCAAAAATTAACATGAAATAAATTGAATTGAAGTAAAGTGAAAACTAAATATTTGAATTAACTTTGTGACAGAAATAGAAAGTATCTAATAAAGCAGTCAATAAATGCCAAAGATTTTCAACAAAATATTGATAAATTAGGTAAAATATTCTTCAAATAATTTATTGACGTTTCTTTCCACAACAAAAAGGAAACTCCCTAAAAAGAACACTGCAGAAAATTAGAACATAAAATGGAATATATTCAAATATTTTACTAAAGCTTGTAACTCGTTGTCAATTACTCCACTGTAGATTCCCCTTTATATATACGGTATCTGAAGTTAAGGTAAAAATGTCCCAAGTAGCTGGAACTACTGGCACAACATCAGCGTTACAAAATGGATTTAACAAAGTTTTCATACAAAGAGATTATAGTGAAGGCACTGCTGTTAAATTTCATACTAGGCTACCTAGTGAATTGGAAGGTTTGGTATGTATATATATACCTATGTTTTTTATAATATTGTCTTTTTGTATAAAAACTTTCTGCAATTTATTTTTTATTCAGAATAAATTTAAATTTTGCATAAACAAATTCTGAACACCGCTTAAGTGCTCTTAAAACATAACACATGAAAAAAATTTAATTCTCATATAGGAACATCATATTCCGAAACTGACACTCATAATAAGACCCATTATATTGTACTAATTTTCTTCTAAATACTTACCTAGTAAGTGCATCTGCATTTAATTGAAATAAATGCTAAAATTTCTATTAAAACTCGTAATAAAAAAATATTTAATTATGAAGGAAAATGCGCGAATTTTTTCTTTCACGAGCAGCTCTTCACATTCTTGATTAAATTTTATTATTAGTCATTTGTAATTTAATGTTACATACATACATACATATGCATGCATAAATAATTTTTTTTTTATTTATTTTACGTATGAGATACATACATATATTCATATTTGCTTATATACATACGCAAAACGTTTCTTTTAAACATTTCATATTGTGAAGTAATTTGTGCTTTCATTAGATGTTCATTTAATTTACGCACATACGTACATTATTAATCACACTTTCGTCTTTATTGTTATTCACTTTGTCGATTCACATTTCTTCATTAGCATTTAACACCGCAATACTATTATATTGCATGTAACTAACTCACTATTTAATAATAGTCTTATATATAAATCCAAAATTGCAGATTGAACGACATGTTTTCGAGTCTACAATAAACAGACTTAACGAATTTTTTGCGGAGGCCGAAAAGGGTTCATGTAGTACTTATTGCGAGGGCTGTATTGGTTGTATTACGGCCTATTTGGTATATATGTGCTCCGAAACGCACTATGAAAAAGTGAGACTTGAAAAAATTATATCATATTAATTATTGCTAATAACGACACAAAATCCTCTTTAGACTCTGCGTAAAATTTCTAAATATATTGCTTCCCAAAATGAACGCATTTACCACCCAAAAGGTTTACAAATCATAGATCCTACGTACCGCGGTTTACGTGTCATAGAAATAACTATTTTAGATCGCCCTGGACGAACGTGACTCCCGCTTTCACACTCAACAGAGGAGTTTTTTATGTAATACCTAAATTTACAAAAAGCTAAAGAATGGATCTTTAATTTTAAGTAATAATAATTTAACTGTGTTATTAATATATTTTCTAAGGAAGGGCTTGTTCTAACTGGAGATGTTAGTGGCAATGAAAGCTTTGTTGTTTAGAATTTCTTTATTACCACCTATGTTTCATATAATTAAGCCTTTTTCACTTTTAACATTTACAATATGTTTTTATTATTTATTTTTAGTTAAGAAAAATCTAACATTTTTACGTAAAATATTTGGCAACTGAATTGAAATCATGTATGAAAAATTATATAGACAAATTATAAGAAAAAAATTCAATATAGAATGCAATGTTAATACTGTTTTTAACATATCTATGAAATATTAGAAAATAGTAAAATCTAGAAAATACATAGAAATTCAATAGAAGTGTAAAGAAATTTTTTTTATTTTATAGAATTTAAAATCTAAGCCTTTCGTGGAACATACATACATACATACAGTTAATTAATTAAATATATGTATATCTACATGTATAGATACATAATTAACAAACACATTGTTTGCTATTATCATATACTTATATATATATGCAACTTACAACACAATAATTAAGAAAACAAATCTGTATCCAAAACAAATTGTCAGTGCTATTGTGGAAACTGATAGTTGTCAGATCGAAATTGAGTTCGATAAAACTATGAGTTTGTTGACATAGGCACTAATATTATTCGTTTAATGGTCTAATCAGAATTGTTTTAGAATTTGGTCTAATAGAATCCAACAGTTTGCTAAAAACAATTCATATTGTTTATTTTAATTTTTAGGCGATTGCAAATTGGCGCACAATGTAAATCAAATTAAATATTTAAGATATTTTAATAAAAAAAAGTCGTAATAATCTAAACGTGCTATCGCCCATATCTTGATACAAAAATTGATGCAGCCCTTTATCCCAAACTTACGATGTAGGAATTTCGAAATGAAATATGGTAAGATCCTTCGCAAATGAATTATGCTAAACATATGTGCGGGTGGAAAGTTATTTTAACAATATTCAATAAAATTTTAATAAGAAATAACAATAAAAGTGAATACGTTCACTATGACTAGGTATTTTCATGACTTTGGAGCACTTCTTTGTCTGAATTTACATCTTAAATGATAACTTTTGATCTCATGGGAACCGCATTCCACTCACGCTCAAAATTATTACAGGAACAAACTGTATAATGAATGCATTTTACGCAGAAGAGATTTTTGTTTGTTTAATATGATGTCAAAAATCCACAAAATACTTCCAACAACTTATAGGACAGCTATTAAAGCTGACCATTATAGTTGTAATTTATTCCATAAATCGTACTCAAATATTCGAATCTGATACCCATACAAAAATTAAAGAATTTAATCCTAGGTTTGTGCTGTCATTTTACTCTTTGTCTCCAGGTATTTGGGAATAATTTTATTTTCGAAATCATTTTAATGCTTTTCCTAAACGAATGTGGAAATCACCAAGAATTCCCTAATAAGTTGTTTCGTAGCATTCACAAAGGTCTACTAACTAAATTGTTCAACTTGCAGAAAGTTATAATTAAGTTTATTTATTTTATTTTTTCTTAATTCTCGTAAAGACAGAAGATATACAAAAATTCGTTTCAAAATATTCTTACATACTGTAAGAAAGTATATTTTGTGAATATATTCAAATTCAGAGGGTTTCTATTTCGACTTTTAACACATTCGATTATTGTTGAAGAATGCTTTTCATCAATAGCAACCACCATAGGACAGACCCACTCTTTCAAAAACTATTTTGTTGTTATTATAATAATAAATTAATAAACCAGAAAATAAATAATGAGGGAAAATTGTAGACACTTGACACTTCCTTATCTGACTTAATTTTTAACGGCATCGTAAATGTTAACGAGATTATCACTTTTGAACATAACTTTGCCGATTTATTCATATGAACACTTGCGCAGTTGTAACGTAATAAAATCATGGAACATTCATTGGCTCTCAGCACTCAATTAAATTACGAGCTGTTTTGTTAAATTTGAACACATGCTCGCCAATGTGTTAAAATCATTCTTTCTCCACCCCTAAGTTGAACCAGCTTATTTCTAATAGAACCCATGCATTAACTAATTCTTTTACATGTTCTTTTTTAATGGGAAATTGCTAACTCAGCTGAGTCGAATATTGGGTTTATTTATATTACATATAGACAAAACCAAGAGAACAATCAGAATCAAATGTCATGTCTGAGAAATAGCAATTCTGATTGAATTCGACAACACCCATTTCAGTAATTTAAGTAAACCTTTTTTTTAATATTTGTTGCATATATTGTACTATATTAAATAAAAATCACATTATTATATTGACGATAATTTAGCTATCTAACATATAAATTTTCATAGCAGTTTCATAAATTGTGTTAAAAAATGATAGTCTTTTAAGAAGAAACGTAAAATTTTTGGTAAAATGTAACGCTTAACGTATGTTGTAAAAAAATTTACTAATAAAAATTAAATTTATAAAACTAATAAACAGTCCATAAAAGTATTCTATTCATGGTAAAAATAAGTATTTAAATAATAAGTATTTTTTTTTTTGGTAATTTTTACTTTATAAGAAGAAAAAAAACAAATTATATAACCAGCTTAATATTATAGATTTATTGAAATATCAATTATGTTGAAGAAACAAATATGAATGAAATAACTTTTATGAAGAATAAAATCTTTGTTCAACTATATTAAGAATAATCACAAAATGAAGAAAAAATGCAAGAGAGTCACAACGACTTTATTCCCTAAAATTTCCACTTTGTTAAGACTATGTTGCCCATTTCTGTGCCACATCTCACATCTGTGTCCATTTTGTACGAATGACCTGCATAGTAATTTAATTTCTTAAAATTTTGTTAATAACTCCAAGTTTTTCTAGTTTATTTGGCAAACACATAATGTGCTCTTTAGCACAAGTTATTTCAAAGGTTGTAGTGCTATAATTATGAGAAGTACCAATAATTGTTTAATAGTCAAAATATTACATTAACAACTAAATATTTTTATTGATTTTTACCTTCATATTATCGATTCAACCTGTATTTTTATTTCAAAAATTTGTCTACTTTGTTGTGCAGATAATTGAATTTATTGCGAGAAACAATGTGCGAATGTCTTCTAATCTGTAGTCAGAACTGTAATTGAATAAATTTAATGTATGATAATTCGCCAACCCATAAAATTTAACCATAAGAAATTAAGAAATACGTATTTTTCTTTTTGGTTTATTTATATTAATTTTTTTGGTGTGTGAACAAAAGTTAAATAAAATATTAACAAAAAACAATCAATACAACTACAATTGAAATTAGTTTACAAAGAAATACTGAATCCATTTAAATTTACTTATTGTAAAGAGTTTTCATAAATAATTTCAAAGTGTTGAAAAATATTTAATAAAATTGTGCTTAGAAAAGTAGGAGTTATTTAATTTTTATACATAAATATGTGGGAAAAAATGTAACAATGCAATAAAAGTGGCAATCATATTTTCCCGAAGATATTATTTTCACTTTTGTATAGTTTATGTCTCCATACGGATTTAAAATTTTTGAAGATATTGATTCTTGTTCATAAAATTGACTTATTTTATTAAATATTTATATTGCATACATAAACACTAATAATTTAATTTTAAATTTACTAAATATCATTCATATTGCTGCAGTTTTTATTTTCATACGAAAAAAGAATTAGTTATTATTTTCTACAAATAATTTTTGATTTCTTTATAAAAATGTTATTTATTTTACTTAAATTTACATGTATGTATATAATTTTTTAAAATTATACTTGTTTAGTTTGTATTTGCTTCAAAGCAAGTTTTGACTAGAATTTGTTCTTTTATTAATTGTATTTGATTTTTTCAAAGTTTATTTCAAAACTTTAGTTCTACAAATATGTATACATACGTATATCAGTTTAATGGCTTGATTATGGCTGGCAAGAGAGCTCCAGTTGTCAGAGAAATAAAAAGCATTTGAAATTTAAACAATTCTCAGTTTTTAGAGGTCTTTCGTAATAATATATTCGGTAACTGCAAACTCAACTGAGATTCTGTTGCCATACATAATCGATCTACAAGTTACTTACTCATAAAAGTGGTTCTTAATAGAAATAGGTTGTATTTGCTTTTTCTAGGTATTTTACTTTAAAAATGTGAAATGCTATCTTTAATTGCATTTTTCAATCAGTTGTGTTGAGTACATTTTGTATGTTTTTTGTTGCTAGTTTGGCAAGAGAACCAATGAAAACAAAAACATTATACATAAAACTTCTCAAAAACACCAAAATTAAATAAAATAAAAATAGGAACAATCCAACAATTTTATCGTATATATAAAAGAGATTTGTTTCGCCTGGTTAAATATTTAAGCAACATGTTAAATCCTTAAACCTATTTTACTTGAAATAAGTAATTCTTTTCTAAAAGAAAATTTTTAATAGAAATATGCCAATATGTCCATATGTACCTAAATAGTTTTTAAATTTTAAGATGATAATCTGTCTTATTATGAGAGCCGTTGATTTTGTCATATTTTTATTCTTATTTATTGTATAGCCTCTAAACTTAGGATAAAAATTTTCCAAGCGAAATATAGCACACACAGCCGCAATAAATTCCAATATTTGAAGATAGTTTATTAATTTATACAATTTTAAAATTACTACAATTGTTACAAAGTTTTCTTATACCATGCACCTGAAAATCACATTGTGGTCAATTCGAAATGTTATTTATTGACGAACATATTTCTTAATTTTCATAATTATTGTATCAGAATAACTAATGAGCTTTTTCAAAGTAGCTTGACTCAGTTATATGAAATAATTCGGTACGTTATGGGCTGTTCCAATATATTACTGTCGTTTGACACAAGTAAATTTGGCATATAAGCGGCTCTTAGGAGTTTAAGAATTGAAACTGACCAAAATTAGGTTAGGTTTTTATGTCAATAAAATCCCTTTCGAGATGATTTCGGCAAAATATTTATATTTTATAAAAGTACGTGATTTAAACCTTAATTTAAAATGACAGGAACGCAGAATACCACAGCAATTATTAACCATTATAATAAGGCAACGCTCGTTTGTTATTCAAAGATTTGTTCACTTTGTGGAACAACAATACTTTATATCGAAATATATTTCTCGGTTTGTTTAAATAAATTTTACCATTATATCGGAAACCTTAATCGTGATTGTTGTAGAATGCAAGTCATTATTGTCATTTATCAGAAACGATTTTGATATGAAATAGCGTCACATAAACTTGTCTTCCGAATATCCACAAAACTCGGTTTCGAAACAGCTGATTCTAGTTGCCGTCATTTTGCTGTAAAATTGCTCACGCATTCGCACAATTGGATTGAAGCTGTAAGAATCAGCCTAAATAGCCATTGTGATTGTGATTTTTACCAAAACGTATTAATATGGTTTGTAAATTTTTTGAATATTGTTAAAATAACTTTCCACCCTCAAATATTTTCAGCATACTTTAATTGGTTGTGACATTGAGATTTTTTTTAAATGTACTACGACAGCTCAATTAAAGCGACCTTAAGTTTGCGCAAAAGTACTGTGCAGTTTATTAGAATATTGTGTATTTGGAATAGATAATTTTTTAGTAGAATAACTTAATTATGACAATAGACTCCAAAAAAAAAATGGTCAATCACGATTCCAATCATGACTATAAAAATAACTTAGTAAAAGTTCGTGTTTCCATGAGCTCCACGCATATCATTCATTTACTGAAAAAACGTGCTCAAACTTTTCAATTTGCATACAGCTCAATGGAGAAATAAAAAATATTCTTCTGTCAAGGTTTTTGTTAAATTATTTTACACGAAATAAAATTAATTTTGTCGTTGTTTGAGTAATTGAGCGATATGTATAAAAATATTAAGTATGAAAGCCCCAACGTTCGTCTTGCTGGAGATTCGTGAAGTGTGCGAAATATAAATTGCAACGAACTTACTAAATTTATTATGGTGCTATAAATACGAACAACACTACACAATCGCAGACGAGTGATTACGGAACATTATCTAATGGAACCATAAGTTTTTCAGTTTAAGTTGCGATTGTATTCTATTTCATATGTCGTTTATTTACGGCCAAAATACTTCCATATGCATGCAATTTTAGATTTAATTTGAACATTTGAACTTTTATCTCACATTGATTATTAATCAAATTCAAATTGAATCTATAAGTTTCTCTTCCGAATATTTCTTTAAAATTGAACGACATTCCAACTAGAATAAGTACGGATTTTCGAAAGAAAATCTTACTTTAAATTCTAGTTGGAAGGTTTTCGTCATAAAAGAGAACAAAATTTCGAACGTTTTTTGGTTTTATCAGTAGCCGAAGTTGTTGTACAAGATGATGAAATCGATGATGAAGCTGACATTTGGCCGGTAGAAACACATGGCAGTTGCGATGGGCTTGTTGGACTTTTATCATCGAAATCTTCACTGACATGTGATTCTAATAATTTTAATGAAGTTTTTGGTTTAACACCATCCATACTGTTGTAAAGTGTCTTGGTTAGCTTGGATTTAACTGCTTTTCCAATCGAACCAGTCTTTTTAATGCTTAAGCGTGAAGTGCCACGGTGGTGTTCCGGTGTCGATGTATCATCGCTGTGATGACAATTTAAAGTTGTTACTGTAAATTCAATATCTTTTATATCTTCATCGGCGAAGGCTGTTAAAAAGTGCAATTATTAATATACAACGTATATAAATATCACTCCAATCTCTTACCAGCAAATTCCTCGACTGGTTTATCAATAGTATCGTGATCAATCCATGTTAAACCCATTTCTACCTTTTCCGCTAAATCTTGCCAATTACCGCGATTTTCTAAAGTACCCTCGTACAAAGGCGTTATCCAAGGAAAAGTGTCACACAATACTCTATATAACGGCAAACATATTACATCGATGAAACCAACTTGCATTTTTGGCAATTCATCTTTACGTTCTCTGTTTATAAAAGAAAGTAAAATATTGTTTAAATATATGTAAAGCAGCATTGTTTTTGTTCAACTCACCTATCCATCATAGCGACAGGTTGCGTATTTAATTGTAATTTTTCCAAATCACCTTGATCGAAAAATTCATCAGCCACTAATTTTGCAACACGATGTTGGACTTCCCAAGGCTTAGCGATAGCACTCACATCGCATGCCGTCATCATCATTCCACACAATACTATGAAATTTATTAATTATATTTGATGTTGTTTTCCTCAATTTAATTTTACTCACATTCCTTCTTCTCCTCACTTTGCCAGTCAAACTCGCCGTTCTCTACTAGTTCTAAAAAGGCGTTACGTTTCTTAAAATAGACTGCCAAATCAGTAGAAAGAATAGCATTTTCAACTGTTTTCATTACTCCGCGATAGTCTTCCGGTGACAGAGCCTGTAGAAATTACAAAATAGTTCACACTTAGTTCACCTTTTAAATACATTCTAGGAGGGAGAATTCAATTAACCGCGCTTCCTTTATGGCTGACTGATATTGCCATTAAGAACTTCAAATTTCAAAACCGTTTTCGTATCTGACACTAAATCAGATAACTGAAAACTTCATAAATGCGAAATATTGTATACTTGATTTTACTCGAGGCCTCGCACCCGTTACTATCTCCATCTGTTATACAGTTGCCTCCTAGTTCTATTTAAAAAATACATAAGTATGTTAATAATAAACAATTGCCTGAAGATGTTAACCGAAGGTTAAGGAAATATCGACATATACATAGATAGAAAAATAAAAACCTTTGAGCTTAAATATATAGATTGTTATTATAATAAAAAAAAGGGTTAAAAAGAAGTATTAAAAAAATGTATATATGTAGCATATGTGCCTTCTAGATGCAGAAACATAGATAGACTTAAATTTCATTAAAATCGGTTAGATAGTCTCGTAGGCGCGGAAATTGCCCTACCTTCTCCCGTGGTTCCAGTTAAAAAAAATTAAGAGGCAATGTGTCTTTTAAACTCAAATATATCCAAATTTTAAAGTTCATCAAAATTGGCTAGGTAGTTTCGGAGGGCCACAAATTTCCCCTCTATCGCCCATCAGGTTCTAGTTTTGAAATTGTACATAGCCTATTTGAATTTTTAGATGCAAATCTATCTATGTTCTAAATTTCATTAAAATCGGTTCGAAGGTTTCCGAGGGGTAGAAATTTCCCCCTATAGCCCTCCTGGTCCTAGTTTTAAAAAAAGTAATACCCTATAATCTATAACCGTGCCGGAGTTGCACAGACTAAGTGCACCAAATTTCATCGCGATCGTATAAGCGGTTTGGCCGCGCATAAAATACGAACAAACAAACATTAATTTTTATATATTAAATTGGGTAAATACAAAAGCTTCTACTCTCATTGTCCAATAGTTTAAAGAAATCTTTCAGATGAACGTTTTTAGAGAATAATTTGTTCATATGATTAATTTTCAAAGGTGTTTCGTTACTTTTTTTGTCTTTTTATAAAAAAAGATTAATTAACGCCTCTTTCACGATGTCGTAGGACATGCAATACAAAACCAACATTTAAAATTTTGTAAGATTTGTAAAAAATTCAGAATGTATTTTGTAGGGGAGTAGTAGCACTCTTAGATACCGTAACCATCTGTTTGGTTAGACGTGATAGGGTTATTCTGAGGTCAGATTCGGATTCATCACATCTGAAAGCTTCGGGAAAGCATGTCTGATTGTGCGTTACAAAGCCTTCCTATAGATGGTTGATTGTATACATATGTACACTAGCATTTACCCGCAGCTTCGCTCATTTAAAAAAGTTTTCCGCAGCTGGCAATACTGTTGTGCACTTACTGAAAAAACATTTTTGTATAAGTAGATACGGGATCCCATTTGTATGCTTAAAATAAAAAATAAAAAAAAATTGGCAAATTGTAATGTGAATTGAACCGAACCTGTGTTGAAAATTTCAGCTCGATTACTCTTACAGCTCCGGAGATCATGCGTTACTAACAGACACACAAACTATTTTATGTATGTATATAGATAGGTATGTATGTATGGACGTAAAATCGTAAAAATTTCCAAATTCTAATTTTGTTCGTTACATTCTAATATCAATTTACTTACTTCGAATATATTATTTCCTTCAGAATTCAAAATCATAACACATTGATCAAAATGGTGGTGTTCCATTGTACTGGTTGTATATAAAATGGCCAACGGCGATTCGGTTTTAGTTTGAAACGCATTGTTGGTACCGCGGTGATCTAAATCATGACATAAACATGCTACAAGCAATCCAAAGATTTCCAAATCCTTCATAAAACGTTCCATACGACCGGTTTTCATCATGGCAAACATTGTCTGAGCAACATTGAGAGCATGACGCCAATTGTGATATTTGACTGGACGATAATTTTTTCGTACACTTAAAATCCAACGACATAAAACATCGTAGGGGATTTGAAACATTTGCACAAGATTACACTGCTGAAACATACGCACAACAGCACGACAGGTATCATCATCACATAAGTCGAAATCTGAAAATGTTTAAACATGCGTGTGGAAAAAGTATAAATTGTCACGCATTTCAACATCTAACTTACCGACGAACTTAAAACTATACAAATTATATGTTTCCGCAGACTCTATGACATCTTGTACTAGATTATCTGTTTGAGGCTGTGATGCTGTGGCATGATATGATAAACATTCCAAAGCCACTTTCTGTTTGGCCATTAATTTGCAAGCATTTTCGTACATTTGCGTATTGTGTATGCCGAGGCCGCAGAATATGGCAAACGCCTCAAATATTGATGCATCCGAGTCGGTGAAGGGTACACCGGCACCTTTATTTATTAATTGGGCCACACCAATCACAGTTTTTTTAGCATTAACTATTGGCATACAAAGTATTGCCTTAATGCAGTCAATTTCATTTTCATTTTCAACCTTAATTTGGTTGTGCTCCAGAACCCATTCCCTAACATCGCCTATATTCACAGTGTGTCCGGTCGAAGCTACATATTGTGCTATTTGAGCCAAAGTTGAATTGTTTAGGTCATTAGCAGATGGCCTCGAAATGTTCGCCGATTGATTAGCCGCGCCCAGTTCAAAAAGGACTGTGAATCGGGTAGACATTTTTTGCTAAAATAAACATTTTTAAATTTTACATTCGTTGAAAAACTTCTTATATCGTAAATACCGTTTCTTCAAAACTCTCACTACTGCTCTTAATAGTTCGACTTAAACGTCTCTTCATTTCATTGGGTTTCTCAATAATTTTCTCTAAATGGTTCTGAAAAAATGTTATTAGAAATTTTTTACACAATTGTGTAATTTGACAAATTTATTTACATATGTATGTACTTATGTACAGACTACATATATATTTTTCTTACCGATTCGCAACAATCCAAATCAACTAAGAATACCGAACATCTCTCACACTTCAATAACTCTCTGGCTTCCGTCATTATTTTCGTTACCAAGCACTCTAAATTATTTTGCTCTTCGAATATACTACGCGCTAAATTTAATAATATCTGATTTCGCCTATATTCCTGGACGGACATTTCAAATAGTTGAGCATTTTGTATACCAATTCCACAAAATGTTAAGTATCTACGAAATATTTCGACATCGTGTTCATCAAATTCATTTGAATCATTCGTTTTATTGATTATCTGTGCGACGCCAATGATATCGCCCTCATAATTGCATATGGGCATCGACAGTATAGTATTGGTTTTATAACCCGTTTTTAAATCAATCTCACAATTGAATCGCGCATCTTTATACGCATCGCGTATATTAATCATCTGTTTGGTCTGGGCCACCATACCGGCAATTCCAACTCCAAATGGTATAATTATTTCCTCGGATCGGGCTTTTTTGACAGCATCTTGGAGAGCTAAAGTTAAGGATGACAATTTTGAAATTTACTATTTTTTTCATTCATTTTGCAAAAAGTTTCTCTTATTAAAAATGTTTTAATTCAATCTTTACTAGGACAAATCCAACATGAGAATGCAAATTTTTTAAGCAAATTCTCTATTAGTTGAACTAGTTAGCGGAAAGTTTTTTTCTTCCTCCTGCAAAAAAGTAAAAATATTCGTTACGTGGCTTTCCATTTCACCTAACGATATGAACGTATGTATAAATCAAGAAGTGATCTAGTTATTTAAAGGGTGAAGGTGGCGATAGCTGAAGTAGTCTGCACGTTGACTACAGAACCAAAAAAGTTCTGGGTTCGATACCAGAAAAATCGATCAGAGAAATCATAAAAACATCTCGTAATTTCTTCTGATTTTCTGATTTGGGAAGGTATCAGTGACGAAGACATAGTCACTGGTCACTGAATAATACCGGCTTTAGCTGATACCAATTCAGAGGCACATTAGGGCGCCCTGTGTAGCTCCAGCAAAGTAAAATAATTACTAAAAATGCCTACTAAAACAGAACTTCAAAATTTAGTACGTCTCCCTGATCAACAAGAGGGTATTAACTCGAAATTTTAAAATTTTGAGTAGAGGCTAAAAACTGTTTGCCGTTACATTTTAAGTGGATTTGAAAATCGAAATTCATCATTGTTTTTTCAGATGAAGGAGTAAATTGAATAAGGTGAAATTTTTACTGCGGATAGATATTAATGTTGTTAGTGTATTTCTGGCATAAAGTCACAGTTTTAAAATTTTTAGTTAATACCATCTTGTTGATCAAGTGCGATATGCATATGCCGCCTAATACATAGTTTCTTTTAAATAATGTGTAGCACCGGAGAAGTAAAAGAATTTCTAAAAATGGCTACTAAAAACGAAACTTCAAAATATTTAATATGTCTCCTTGACATCAGAGACGCTACAACACTGCTATAGAAACAAATAACGTGCAAAAAAGGCAGTGTTGTGGGTAGTGAAGTTTCACCTCCTATCATTTCTCCTACTATCCCTTTCCTCTAGTTCCAGCACAATGCTCCGCATGTGTAGGGGTAATCCCCTGAGTGCTGGTCCAAGATAAAAGAAGAAAAAAAAAGGTATATGTTGTCGTTTTTTTTTTTCTAAAGAAGTAAGCAAACAAAGTATATTTATTAATAGATATACTTTGGAAATAAGTTGAAAGTTTTAATTTGTTTAACTTGATGTTACAACTTATTTATATTAATCCAAAAAATTCAAAATGGCAAATCATATTCCATTTTTAGGTTCTTTCAGTATATCGACGGAGAGGTAAACAAAATGCAAAACAAATCCATTGCGAAATATAACATTAAGCTGTAAATGCTTTGTGCAAATAAATACATAGTTAAATCTGATAAAATATGCATAGAAAAGCACACCTTCTAATGCAATTGGATTAAAGCAGATGAAAATAAAAAAAAAGTTAAAATAAAACAGGCAAGAAAGTTGACTTCATTAAGCAACGTTTGATTTGAATGAATGGAAGGAATGGCAAATGCATACAGATGTGTTTAAGATTTGCGTGGACACCTACGCATAGTGTCTTATTCGACGGTGCTCTCAACACTGAGTGAAATTGAGACGAGCACTACCGTCCCCATGGCACTCGGAGATACAAAATCCTGTATCACTACCAGTGCACAGGGGTGGCAAATCAAATTATAGTTATCCCTGGTCTATAAATTGCATCTTGCTAAGTTGTTTCGAGCTGTCCATACTCTGTATCACATCATAATGTCTTTGAGTCAAGAACGCTTAAGCCAGTAATACTGTTTGTTCGAGACACACTCCGGTGACTACTGTTGAATGGCAACAGTACCTACTTAAGTAAAAGTCGTATCAGAATATATGTGCCTTCCTCACATATATCCCGAAGAGACCAAAAACTTAACTTCCAGCGTGACTTTTGGTGGTAACCACAGCCACTACGAATCCTTTCCCAAACCACCACACAACTCCAACGTTTCGGGTTGGACACGAAGTACTCACTTAAGAGTACATCAGTGATGAAACCCTTACTAAGCGTTAGAGCTGTGGGGCTTCGCTGGCCCCGGAGCACTAGATTAGAATTGAACTATATTTCTGCAGTTGCACGGCAATGCAAGCATAACCTCCTCAATCTCTAGTTAGATTTCGAAGAGTCGCCTCTTCTGTCATTCAAACTCCAACGAAGTTTAAGGTAATGCTAGACCTTTAGCTAGGTACCGCGAGATTGCTAAACACCCGTAGGTTTGAAACTTATGCATACCAAATACATACCAAATGAAATCAGTTTTAACTTACGTGTCTTTTGTGTGACATCAAATAATTTAGCCACCAAGTATCGATTACTGGGTGGACCTTTCGCCAAAAACAATGAACCACGATCTGCATGTGTCAGTAGGCCAACGTTGACTAAAATTTTATGACACAATATATCGATATCCAATTCGTTTGCCACATCGCGTATTAATTCCATAAACAATTCACCTTCATCTAATTCCATTAGATGGCTTCGATTTCCCAATAGCAAGTGACTGCCATTTAAAGCTGAAGTTAAGGAACGACTTTTCTACAAAGAAATAACGTCGAAAATATATGTAAAGTATAGTAAAATAAATACGTAAGTATGTCGTATCTTTCAATAATGAATTGCGTGTACATATCGTCGTTACTCCAACAAAGTCAGCTTTGTATTTTTTCGGCCAATTCTGTCATAGTTCGCCAGTGTCCAATTAGTCAAGTTTTTTTTTTAAAGATTGAATTCAATCTATATTTGTATTGCTGAATCTATTCATTTAAATTTTTTAGTTTTGTTTTTCATCTTTTTATTCGATTTAAATAAAACCACACATTCAAATTTTTACTGCATCTATAAATTTCGAACCATTAGGTTCATCATCAGGATCTGTTTATATATGAAACTTTACTTATGACTTGATTATGAGACAATTATTCAAGTTTTATTAGAATGACTGTTTAGTCGTGTTCATAATTCATAGTTAATTCATCGCAATAATGTGAAAATTATTTTTTATTAGAATAAAGGAAAAAAGAAGAATTAATCTGATCATTTATTCGACATTTGTAAGAAACCGCTTTTCAAATAATTCGAATACTTGAAAATTTAAAAAAACCGGCGACCGGATTTTTTATTATAAAAAAAAACATTACAGTATTACACTGTTTTTAATTACTTTTATTAATGAAAATTTGCAACAATTCATATGTTATACAAAAAGAAATTTATGATAATTGTTTTTCATACAATTTCATTCATATACATTAATTTCTCATAGTTAAATCGTATTAAATGCAAAGATGAAAAATAGAGAAATATTTATCTATGCCTAACATAAAATTTACAATAAAAAATTAGTTTTTTGACAGCCGTAGCACTGCAAGAAGCCGGCTCGAAACCGGGTTCGGAAACCGGGCTGATCACCCTAGTATATATATATTTTCTGTGCCACTACAAACGTCATCAGTACCCTGTGTGTTGCAACAGGGAGGTAGTTGTAAAGTCATTAATATCATCTCTTTAACCCGGCAAAGTTTAAGAAATTAATACGCGAAAGGCGGAAGGCTTTTTTGTTCTGCTCTTTTAGTTTAAAAATACCACATTAGAAGCGTCCAGCAATTTTTTTTCCTTGGACCAGTGGTGCGGCGATATCCCCTACGTATGCAATGCATTGCACTGGAACTAGAGAGAGAGAAGGATGGACAGGATATGAAAGTGATAGAAAGATACAGCTTAATTTTTGTAAAAGTGTACAGTTGTGTGTTAATTATAAAACAAAGTTGCGATTAATTTCTATTTAAGCTGAGGGGAACCATTTTATTCATTCTTTTACTTCGCTGACGTTTTATTGCTCAAATAGCGGCGAAGGAGACTGGTGTAGCACAGACAAATTTAAAAAAAAAATTTCACTTGCCCGGGACGGGAATCGAACCCGGCTCGTTCTGGTTGCAGAATCAACACGCTACCTACGCAGCCATCAGCAACCTCTTTAAATTAAATCGAAAAGAAAAAAAATGTACTAAGATGGTCCAAACCTAACGTCAGGGTTAAGAATATAACTTAAGCCAGGTTACCTGAATTGGTGAAGATGATATCCATTGTTGAAATAAGTCAGATGTAACGGAAGGCCTTTTTATGGTTTGATTACGATCCTCGATGAATTCATGCAGTCGCGCTATAGCTTCTGGTGGGGCACGCTCCATTAGCCATTTTTCAAACGCTTCGGGTTTCTCTTCAAACAAACGGGCGACTTCGTCAACATCTTCGGAAGTGACTTCACGTGATTGATTAACTATACTTCTGTTTGGGGGACTTGAAGCACTAATCTGTGAACTTAAATTTGTTGCACTACTCATCATGTTAGTAATGCTGCCACATCGTGTCATTGTCGCAGTCGATGTTGATGTTGATGTTGATGTTGATGTTGAAGAAGGTGCACTGATAATGAATTCCGGTGCCATAGAATCTGTCTCGGTTTGCAAGGCGGGCGTTCTAATGATTTCGTTTGTTTGATTCGTAGTTGATATTAAGGTGGTTGAGTAAGCAGAAGTGTTGCTGTCATAAGTAACCAACGTTTGATTGGGCGTTGTTGTTGCTGGCGATTGAGTTGTTGGTGTTGTCTTTGGCGGAATAGCAACAGTTAACATTTTGTTTGTCGCTGATGTGCTTGCTATTTTTAAGGAAACTGCAGTAGCTGTTGCTGTTGGTGTTGCATCTGCTGCAGTTGCTCCCAAATGCTTCTGTATGTTATTGGCTTTTGCTGCAGAACCATTTGTTAGAGACGCTATTGTTGCTGTTTCCGTTGTTGAGAGACATGTTTCATTGTTAGTTTTCATTGGTGTAGCACTTGCAAGTGCTTTTTTTTTAGCTCTGGACACATCTGCCATTGTGTTCAATGCACTAGAAATGGTACAAAGATACATATGTCTGTGCGCGCATGTTGTTTAATCAATCAGTTTTTCTTCCACCACTCCTCTGTGTCCTTTTGCTTCCAGCCATCTATTATCTTAAATGTTTCTTTTCTTTTTATACATACATATATATTTGAAGCAATTAACCTGGAAAAATGTTTATCATCATCAATCACAAACATAAACAAACACATGAGCTTGTCGTTTAACAGCGTTTTCGTTTTCGTTTTTGTTTTTGTTTCTTTTTTTTCTTTTACTACAGAACAATTTGAAATTTGCTCAAGCAAAATTAATGTCCTTTCGTTATATTTTTCCCCACTTTAATTCTCTATTGGTGTTTAGCATGAATATTTCTATTACATTATGCGGTATATTGTCAGTGGCAAACAGACCAGGGACATTTTGTTAGTCGTTGAAGAAATTTTCAAAACAAATTTTGTGACCATAATAAATTGTCGAAATTTAACTTTTAATTTACTTTAAGTCTCTGTAATGTCAATCGTTTTCTTTTTCTTCCTTGTTGTTTTTTGTTTTGCTATATTATTTTAGCTTATTTTGTTTTATTTCTTAAATATGGTCTGAAGAATAAAATTAATAATACTGTGATGCTTTTTGTATTTGGTTTGCTAGATTTTTTGATTCTTTTTTTCTTATTTTGATTATGTATTGTTTTCTTTTAATAAAATTTCAATTGTTTTCGTTGAAAGCACATTGGAAAATGTTCCTAGTCAATGCGTTGTCTGTCTGTTGTCTCCTTCTTGTACAGTTTCTTTGTTTAATTAAGTTTTCCTTGGTTTAAGTGAAGTTGTTGGTAATTTTGATGATTTACTTAATTGGCAAGCATTTTATTTTTAACTGATTTCCTTACAAAGTATTGTTAAATTGTGCAAGAAGGCATTATCCTGATGGTGTTAAGTACGCATTGTTGTTTTTATTCGCTGTTATTGCTGTTGTTGTTGCTGTGGGTTTTTTGCATTAAATTTTCAGACAGCCAATAACGAAGAAGCACATTCTGTAACGAATTGAAATATAATTTATTCGTATTGTTAAGTGTTGAGTAAATAAATTAAAATTATATCAACAAATTTAAGAACGGAACAGCACACAAGAAGGAAAATTGTTACACTTTGCATTCAACATTGTACAAACACACATACTTGCACATATACTCATATACTCATATATACATCTATACATACATATGAATATATATTTCTACCGTTAAGCAAATTAGAAAACAGAATGGCGAGAAATGGAACAACCATACGAATATGTATATTAAATCGGAATAATAATCTTAGTTTTAATAATTAATGTGGTGGTCATAAAAGGTATTTATATTGAAGCTTTAGTAAGGACTAAAATACAATTTAAGGGTGTGTTTTATAAAACGCACCGATTCGAAAAACCAGAATTATAAGAAAATGTAATAGAAAATTTCAAAACTTTATTTACGAATTGCATACAAATTTTTGGTTTTTTTTTTTGTAATCAAAACATTGCCAGAATACGAATGTGTTGAAATCTTTTTAATTCGTTATTGTGTTTTACACATTGTTCATATACTTTGGTGTGGCATTAACTTTTAGAAATTTAGACGATGGCGAAAAGTGTGCGGAAGCTTGTTACTGATGCCCAGACGACGTGACAATAAATGACATTGGTTTGGCGACTATTTTTCCACATCAACTCTTCGTGATCATTCGGCATATAGTAGTTTACATCAAAAGCGATTGCTTTTAACTGATTTTATTCAATTTCATAGTTTGCTCAATTACTAAATTTACTATTTTTATTTACAAAAAATTATTTAAATGATTTATTAATGATGAAATTAAAATTAAATGAAAAATATTTCGTTTTCACAGTGTAAAACTTCTTCAGGGAATATATTTTATAATAATTGTAAAATAAATGAAAGCCAAATAATATAAGATTTCAAGCTCATGTAAATAAATTAACTGAATTTATTTCGGGAACATCTCTATATATATGATTCTAGTTTTAAAATTGTGCCTTTTCCCAAAAAAATATGTGAAATGTATTATTGCATACTTTATGATATTCTTTTATTTCGGGAAAAAGTACAATTTTAAAATTAGAATCATTTAAATAAACTATAATTCAACAAGAAAAGAGATCGACGAAATTTTAAGAATATATATAGAGAAAATTTTTTAGCACCCAAATTACAGCATTTAGTCTCTAACGAATTTTCTAAATATTTTAATAGACTTTTGCCGCCGGTTATATTTCTGTCAAAAACGCAATAATTTTTTTATAGAATTGAAACTTGAATAATTTCTATACGGTAATTGTTGGCAGAATTTCAAGAATATTTACCAGCTGTACACATGAATCTCACAATAACTTTTAAGGAAATAGTATATTGTATAGAAAAAATATTGTATGTACATGCATATGAGCCTCTACCATTGTATGTGAAATATTTTGATTTAATTTTGCCGAGAACGACAAGTAACAGTTTTCCTATTCACATTTGTTTAAAAAGAATTTTTTGTAAGTGCACTTTGAATAAACATTTTGAGTGCCATTGTTTGGAGAACATCTTTTATAATAAAAATTTATCAAAGTGAACATCGAAAATTAAAGAACTAAATACACTAGAGTCACGAGTTGCGTCTATCCTATTTGTGTCGTTTCGATTTGCTTTGCTTTTGTAAATTTGACCCTACCCACTTTGCGACGTTTTGATTCCGATTTCCAATTGGTTAAGCATACTCCAAACTCCATTTTCAACGGCCATATTTGCCAAGGAAGACATAGGTAATCTATGTAAAAATCTCGTTTGAAACTCTAACGAAAATATAAGAACAATTAGCACTCAGAGATTAGCACTTGTCAGATTGATGGTCACTATCAATCAGTGCCAAGAAATAGACAATGACAATTGATCCAACAAACAACAAACTCTTTTGGTATTGATGGATTCATTTGATTCGTAATGTGACTTATTTTTAATCAAAAATAGAATTTTAATTGCCAACTGTTTAAGTTTTTTACCCGAAACAAGAAAAAATCAGTGCAATTTTTATAGAAAAAAGTGGTTGGATTTCTGTCGTTCTGGTTTTCTGGGTTCTGGGCTTAATAAACGAAAACATAAAATTAAATTAAATAAAAAAATATGTACATTCATGGTATGTACATGGTATTAAACATACTCGTAGAACCGTAAATTTTTCGGTGTTTTTTTTTTAAGACAATACAAACTCTACGAAGCTCTTAAGTTTGTCTGTGGAAACACCCAGGGTCTCAGCGGGAATCGAACCCGCACCTCCATATTGATTAGAATAATGCTCATGCACTAGACTATGGAGGCACCCGTAAACATTGAAATTTATTACCAAAATTAAAATGGCAACATTGTTCTTTCAGCCAGTGAAAAGATCTTAAATACATGATAAGAACATTCCTGCAGAGGTTCTTTTACACAGAACGATCAATATTTTTGTTTGTGTGAAATTCTACCGAGATAACCAAAAACAGGTAGACCATAATAACAAAAATAAAAGTAAATTTCATTTATGTATTCATTAATTGTTTTTGCACTGCTCTTTCTTCAAAAGTTAACAAATGTGCAAAATTACAATGGCGGGCTGCTATTATTTTTTTTATCTTGGAACAACACTCAGGAGATGACCCCTACACATGCGGTGTATTGTGCTGGAACTAGACGAAAGGGATAGTAAGAGAAATGACAGGAGGTGAAGCTTCACTATCTTACAACTCTGCGTTTGCATGATTTAGAACCCAGGAAATTTTTGATTTTGTAGTCACACGTGCAGACTCCTTGGCTGAAGTGCCATCGCCAGCCTCATGTGGACATATTTAGACAATCACGGTATATAAACATAAAGAGGCAAAAACATCGCCTGATTAGTTTCACTGACCATATACAGAATTCAAGGACATTGTGAGGAGAAAGGCGTTGTTAGTGCATAGTGCATGAACAACTACGTATACGTTATGGGGAGTATTGCACCCTGTATTAATGTTACGCATTTATGAAGTATACGACTACTGGCACGTACATTAAAATTTAAAAAAAGTGCAACAGTTCCACTTCGGAAATCATTTTTGCAAACATTTTATTCATTATTTACATTTGATTATATACACTCTAAAACTTATGCTTATATTTAGGATCATGTGTTGTCTAAATTCCCGTTGAAAAGTTCTTCCTGTGTAAAATTATATCGATTTTGTTATTAAAACAAGTACATTTATTACAAAAAAAAACATACTCTGTTTAATTTTAAGCAAAAATACCAGGTTTCTGTTGAAATTGTTTATTTTCAAATAATGTGTGTTTCGAAATCAGCTCCATAGGCAGTGTAGGTAATCTAGACGCTTTTCTATGCAAAAATCAAATACACCGAAACTGTTGGGCCGATTTTACTGTTTATTTGAATCAATTAAAGAATATTTCCTTGGAGACACGTTGCGCCGTTTTCTTGGAACCAAATATCGTTGATGTTTAGCTGATTAATTTTTGGCACGCGCATTATTTTGTCTTGTTGATGGTGCTGAATCGAGAAGAGTAAAATAACTGCCATGAATTGCTTGCTCACTAGGCCGATTGTATTGTTTTGGCATTATAGGATTCATGATAACTTGTGAAACCTTACTGAACAGAAATGTCAACACAGTTTGATATTCTCGGCTGTCAGTTGTCGATATCTATAGTTCTCATGCAGCTAAAAAAAAACATTCTGAACTCCGTGTTATGCTGTGTTAGAGTGAATGCGTGTTGTACTAGTGCAGTGTTATATGAAAATGATTCGCAATTCTTTAACCGTGTTAGACAGGAGTTACCTGTATCATTTTCTAAATTAATTTAATATTTTCACAACATTTATTCAACATTTCCTTGTCGAACTTTCTCATATTAATTTTATTTAGATGGTTTTTCACTTATGTAGTTCTCTCTAACTTAGTTCTCTTCTAATAAAATTAATTTAATAGATAGTCATCGTTGAATTTGACCTCAATTGGATACAGCAAAGTGTATTGACAATTAAAACTTCAGGCCATCACATACATAGGATAGATACATTAGCATGTACTTTCAACGTTAATCGAAGTTCTGACTTTTCTAACAAATTTTCATACCAAAACTTAGACAAAACTTATACACTAGTATGTGTGTATGTATACATACGTATGTAATATACTTTCAGCTCATATACTGAGGCAATAGCGCCAGATCCATTGTTGGTTGTAAATTGTTTTGATACAACGGCCACATATTTCTTTTCCCAAAAAAATACTTTTGTATCCGTAATGGAACGAATGAACATTCAAACAAACCTTATAAAATTTGAAATAAATACAAGAAAATTCACTCAAAATTGTGCGGAAATCCTACAGAGAATAAATTGTGTGGAAGCGATTTGAAAAAAATATATTTGTGCGCATATTGTATATTGAAATTAGCAGGTCTCAAGTTGTTAATATTGATGACAGATGACTACAAGATGCTTCTTTAAATCCAAGTTAGTGATAAATGGTAGTCTGCAAAATAATGTGAGATAAAACATTGAACAGCAGAATTTTCCGAGCGACTTGCTGGAATTTAAAAACTTTACCATGCAAAACGATTTCTTTAATGCCATATTCAGGATACAAATATCGTAACAATCATTTAGGTTTGGTTTTAGAGTGGAATCATGGATTTTATTAGAATTTCATTACTAATAAGTGCGAAAAATAACATTTTTAATTTTACCTTACTTTTTATAAATATTTAATGGGATTTATGGGGATTCTATCAAAAGACTTTAACATGGAAAACTGTGAATAAATAATAAGAAAAGAAACAGGAAATTAAAAGAATTCAGAAGCACTGATAAGCATTTGCATTTAAAGCACGTTCATTGGAAAGTACGAGTATTAGCAACGAACGGTTAGCAAGAAATCTTTTGTAAGTCACAGGGTATCTTGTTAGCACTTTCCATTACAATTACTTAATACACACTTGCAAGCATGACGATACGGTTTTATTCTTCACTTTTTACATCGAAGACGAATGTTTTAATAAGTTTGTTAAAGTGTGTTGCAAAGCATACTTAAAGGATTCGATAGAAACTTGTCAACAAGTATGATATTTTTGTAAATAATAACATGTTAAGAACATACCGTCAAAAAAGGAACTGTTCAAAATGGCAAAATGCCCAGTGGTACCACTACGATGAACGAAGGACTTCGATTGTTATCAGCGGTGCTAACGAGGCACTGAGTTATTTGGACTCATGCTTTGAAGAAGGGTCCGAGTTGCAACGACTCTTATAGGAGCTGTAATGAAGAGGAGACTGAAACGCACCTCCTGTGCAAATGTCCCGCACTGATTGATTTTCGCTGCAAGAAATTGTATACCCTGACTGTGTTGAAGAAACTGGATATAATATTTTTGTTTCGTGTGGCAAACCAGTAACCAGCCAAAAATATTGTCATGGAAATACAGTTATTAAAAGCAATTTGAATACTACACTCGTATAAATGTATTTCTCACATACCAAACTTACACAAAGCAAACCAGTAACAAAAACAATGAGCGAGGCGATGCATGAAGTAGTTAGCACGTTCACTACAAACCCGAATGTCTTGGATTCAAACCCAGTATCTAATTTCCATTAAAACATTCTCGCATTTTTGTGATGTTGCGTGTGTTATTGCGCCTTTGGTGCAGCAAAGGTTGCTATTCTACACAACGGAAATATCAGCTACTTCATTTAAAAAAGGTCATATGTTCGTCTAGCTTTAGAAAATACTACTGTCTCGCCTTCGTCTGGTGCATACCAAACTGGTTGTCTCTCTACAGTTTTGCGGTCGAAACATTTAAGATCCTCAGATAAAATCATATTAATTTAAGACTAGTTTTTCGATATGCTATGAATGCTGATGTCTGAATTAAAGATTTTTATTTAAAGGCATTTGCAGCAAATACATGCATACTTACTCGTATGGATGTATGATTAAATAATCAAACTTTTCTTTGGGAGGCTGATAAAGCTTAGAGAGAACAATTTTATTTGTAATGACAATCTGCAGCGCAGGATAAACGAGAAGTTTGAAATAACTAGTTGAGTGAGGGCCTCTACCCTTCTAAAGAATATTTTCAGGCATGATAATGGAGTTTGACCTTCTTGAATTCTCTTGCTTATGCTCATGTCTTCCCTTTTCTATTGTTTGATAAAACTTTTACGATGTGCCAAGTTAAATACTTAAATACCTCAAATGATTTTATTACTGTTTCACTTGTTATAACTGTACAGTTCTACAGTGGCATTTGATTTACAACATAAATTTAATATCCAGCCGAAGTAAGATAAAATGAAAATTTAAAGAAACTGTTACAATTTTTATTGTTCATGTTTTCGTCTGATGTTAATGGTCTTTATTTCTATGGAAACTTATGAAAGTATTAAAAGAAGAAAAATAAAGTAAAACAAGTTTACGACTCTGTTGTGTGATTTGATTTGCGATAGAATAAACGATGTCCAGATCAATAGACCGTAATAGAAGTCCAATTGATTTAGTAGCTCCAAGCAAGAACAATCTTTCACTACTCTATTGTGGTTGTTTGATGGAAAAACGTGATACTTAAATCTTCGACTTTAATATATATTTCTCTTCCCAATTAATAATAAATTGAATAGAATCATACAACAGCTTAGAATACCAGTAATTTATTAACAAAATTTTAGTTAAGAACATACAAGATAATCACAGTTTAATGTAAATGTATGTGCATTCAAAGATATTTAAAATAAAATACAGAAGAATTTCCAACAAGAAATGACAATATCTGTCATTACTTTGCTGATAGTAGTACATCTCTTGAATAATTAATTAATTAATAGTTTTTTTTTTATTTTATTTTTAAGTTCCCGCTCAATGACGTTACGGATTTCATATTAATTTTCAAAAATTATGAAAACTCGCATTATATTTCCACGTTTTGAGGTCCTGGGAGTCAATTCCGTATATATATATTTAAATATTATTTTCTTTACAGCTTCTTAGTGATAATAGGTTATTTCGTTTCAGAAAACAGCGACTCAAAATAACGTATAACATATTTTACTTTAGAAATGAGATGAATCTAAAATTGTGTCTTGTTTGGTTTTTTAATATTTCAAGCAGTTTTCATTTCACATCGTTTTGTTTTTTCTTTGCTGTAAACTTACGAAAAGTTATGTTGCGTTATCTTGCATTTTAGGCGATGATGTGTACTGATAAATGTTCGCATAACACTGATAGCACTGTATGAGAAACGCAAAAAATACATAATATAAATGATTTGAAAAAGTTATGGCACATTTTCTTATTCAAATTTAAATCTTGCATTTAGATGCTTGCAAAGAACAAATCTTTATTTCTGA
Source organism: Dexiosoma caninum (assembly GCA_963924685.1). Lineage (NCBI taxonomy): Eukaryota > Metazoa > Arthropoda > Insecta > Diptera > Tachinidae > Dexiosoma > Dexiosoma caninum. Next base: position 128,455,562 of record OZ004725.1, on the reverse strand, counting down.
TTACTAATAACTGACTGACTGATTGCTAATAACAACATAAAATGTTACCACATACTTTGATTATGACGACTTATTAACGTAGGAAAACAAGTCGTGAATAGTGTGGTGTTCCGAAATGCACCTTTATGAGACTTTTGCAACAAATGCCATTACAAATGCTCAATACTCGTATTCCCTACAAAATGTAAATGAATTTAATGAACAATAAGTACGATCTTGTTATAAATATTGAGTAAAACGTGAAATGCAACCCCCTCTTACTGGAAAGTCTGTTCAGTGAGAAGAAAAAACTCTGTGCAATGGCAAGCCAAATGTCAAAACAGTAAATAAAAAAGGAAACAAAAAATTACCAGCGAATTATACTTCCAGACGTTGTTTTTTTTCCAGTTGTGAAATGCTAAATCTGTAAACTAAATTGCCTAAATTAAATATGTGTGAATACTAAATTAAATTGCTCAATGAAAATTAAATTATCCCAATTAAGAATGCATGTCTGAACATAGTATAGCCACTATTTGCAAAGAAGTTGTGAAAAGTTACCACATCAGGTAGTTTTATAAGCATCAGAAAGAAAGCAAAGAAAACAAACAAAATATAGAAATGGGAGAAGAATAATTGCCTGGCATGTAATATAAAGCTATTGTGATATATTTCAACAAAAACATTTGTTCAATTTGTATATGTATTACGAATTGTTTAAGGGTGTTTCAGACTATATACAAGCCTTATGACTTTCATAAGACTTTGTGAGAAATAATCTAATGAGATTTGGTGCTATTGTCAAAAAATACAAAGTAATTCTACATTTTGCTTTCACACTATCACCCTTCCAATAAAGTGAAAACTATAAATTGAAAGAAAACCCCGGTTCAGCAGTAAATGATATTTTTTTTTATAATTTTGTTATTTTTTTTATTTGCTTCTGTAATATTATAACCATGACAAAATGAAATTAAAATGCAAATTTCCTCAAATTAAGAGAAAATCAGAATATAATGGAAGAGCTAGAGCTAAACTCATATTACAAGATTAAATTTATAACATTTTTACACTCGCACATTTCGTTCTCAACGGCATCTTCACACTATAAAATGTATATAAAACTCGAGAGGAAAGAAAGATTGCCCAATTTTTGAAGTTTTTAATAAAGTTATTGAACGTATTTTTTATTTTTTTTTTTTTTATATTGAAAAATTGTTTTTCGTCATCGTCTCGCCATCAAGAAAAATATAAAAACAAATGGCATTAACATGGTATTATACATGAATATCTACATGAATAAATACTCAAATGTGTTTATTACAATAACTCTTCACAATGTGTGTAGGATTTAAAAATCTTAAGTGTTGGATAAATGCCCTTAAAACATACACTTTGCAGAAAGCGTTTTTCTACAACATACTTGTATTGTCAAATGTAAATAAAAAAAATTGCACAAAAGCAAAAGAAAAAATTATTACTTAAAAGGAAAGGGTCATCTTAAGTTTACATGCTGCTCTTCATACTTTAAGTCCTTTTCATAGTACACTGTCGACGACATTAGTTTTCAATTTAAGCACAGAAGAGCTTGAAATTTTTTTTATTCAGCGTTTAATGTTCCTATTTAATTTTTGCATAGGCATTGTACATCATTGAATTTCATGATATACGAAATTTCAAATAACTTTGAAAGAAAAAAAAAACAAACTGTGATTCATATTTATTTGGCGACACTGTGTAGTCAAATTTTGTAAAAAAAAAAAAAAAAAAAAAAAAAAGGAATTAATTATAAATCTCCTGTGGATTTATGATGCAAGGCATAAAAAAAACACTTTTAATTAATCGTAATTTAAAATAAGACTACTGTTTTATGTGTTGAACTTGTTATACTGAAGAGACTTTAGAGGAGGGACTGAGTTCGATTATGCACGCTGTGCTGTTGTACGCAGTAAAAATTAAAAATTTGTAAAATTTGTCCATGAATGTCTATCAATCTGGAAGTTGCGGGTTCGTGTGGGTGTTTCTGCACAAGCTAAGAGCTTCGCAGATTCTTTATTGTTCAAAAAATTTACATATTTAATTAATCATCTTAAAACCAAAAATAAAATACAATATAGATCCTTTTATTACTTAATTTCAGCAAAATATTCTTGCTGACTCTAATTTATGTCATTTCTAGAGTCCGACCGAGTACTCGTTTTCGGATTCGTCCAAAATTTTGGTTTTGGTTGGCAACGAAATTTTAGTCGAGTACAGAAGCCAAAAACTTTTTACTACAAACGTTTTAAAACCAACAGTTGCTTCTAAAAGTAGTAGACGAAGTAGTTACGAGAAGATGTGGGAAGTTGAAAAACACAATGTAGAGAAAACATGATTGTCGCCTGCCAGACAAAATAATATTTCATTTCATTCGTTTTGAAGGTTATTGTTTTATGGCAACCAGATTATATTTATGCATATTGATATTCCATCCCATATAAGAAGCTGTAAAATATCTTTGTACTCCACCAACTATTGTCGCTAGTTAGTTTCACTGGACGACTTTACACCGACGGAACGGAATCCCATCGATTTGGAATCGCACGTCTTCGTAAAACTTCGTAATACTACCCAAATAGTTCTTATGTTAATCCCACTACATGGTGTAATACAATTTAACTTCGAATAAAAAACATCAATAATAGTCAAATTTGTATTTTTGACACCACGCAACTTCCATCATATACCAGGGCAAAATAATGTATGTGCATACGCATATACGGATAAAAATATATGTTGTAAGAAACTCTTACTAAAATGAAAAAGTACTTTTCTTAATTTTTATAAACGTACCGAAATAATGCTAAAAAAGTTTCGTTAAACCGGCCGAATATCTGGCGGACTCTAGTAATTTCATTAAATATTTTATTTATCTAGTATAAAATTCTTTCGGGAGTTTTTTTCTTAAGAGAAGTAACACTCGGGAATTAAGACACCTGGCAACAACAAAATTGTGGGTTAACTTTTTTTTTTGAAAGGGGTGTTAACATCACTAACTTATAACGAATTTTTGTCAGGTAAATCTTAATAAAACGAAAAAATTAATTAATTTAAAAGAGATTTTGTATTCTGTGGGCCCCATATATCCTTTATATTTTTTTCGTTTAATGTTGTTAATTGGTATAAGTAACCTATAGTTTTTTTTTACATACAAAGATTTTTCTTTGTAGCGAATAATTCGAATATGAAATTACTTGTTTTAACTTAAAACGTTTCCTCCATTGCGATAAATTTTCGACCACTTCACCAGCCTTTTAAAAGTTTTTTGTACTTTAAATAGACAGCATATTGATTTCTGTTCTTCAACTTTTAGCTTGATCGTTCCACTTTATATTGCGTTATTAATTTATGTTTTGCCGTTGGCAAAGAACAGTTTACAATTATAATATAAATGTACATTTACTTATTGCAATATTAATATTTATACTCCTTTAGCACGTTCCTATAAATTATATTCCACAATAATCGTATATTATATACTTATGTATTAAAGTGTGTTCTGTAAGGAAATGTTATATGAAAAATAAAATTAGAAGCGAACATGAAAAAGAGGATATGCGATATAGTGACGTAATGCACGTATAATTAGTTTTATTTCATGGAAAAAACTAATAACTCCAATATTATTTATATGGCTTGTATATACAAGCGTATTAAAAAAATTATTTTATTTACGAAAGGTTTAATATGCAAATTTTCATAAAAATTTAAATATTGAAATTTTTGTAAACCAAAAATATATTTTATTTATATTTATTTTTAAAAACGTTACTGCCGTATTCATAAAACTTTCTTTGATATATAATGGTTTAATGAACACATTTTCGAACAATATTTAATCAATATTCATTTTGCGAATAAAAAAAAAATTTGTATAAATAAATAAATTTCCATATAAAATTTAATATGTAAATTGCACCTTTTTAAATCAAAAAATAAAAAATATGTATATAAAATGTGAAGACGGCAGTTGGTTTTTAAACAATTTTACATAATTTTCGTACATAAATTTTTTTGGTAAAAAGAGGAAGTTTTATGGCCTTTTACGTTTTAATTTATTTATTATAAATTTCCTGTACCACAGATTACACAGACTTACTTAAAGTGTAGAAACGGAAAGTTCAAGCTATTTAACTGAAAACGATTAGCAAAGCATGAGAGTATTAGGCAAATTAAACGAGAAAGGTAAAATAGTACTATAGATTGAAAACATACAAGAAACAAGAAATAAAATAAAACAAAACGAAGTAAAGAGTATATATAACAAGTCGTAAAGCATAAAACTAATTTGTTTACTCGTAATGTAGACCACCTCCAGCCGCCTACCTGACGATTTTACAAAAGTGTTCACGCTTTTTTTTATAATGATTGCAAAACAAAAACACTTTACGTTTCTAGGCACGCATTATTTGGTAAACAAAGCAGGAAATATTGCCGTTTGATTGTTTTGTGATAAGTTACTAATAGACCAACATAAATCATATTGAAGTATTTGTCCTAATTTATTATTTATGAAGAACAAACAGAAATTTCTTGGTCACTCCGTTTCCAATAACGCCTTAAGGCCTTCTTCTATTTTTCCATGTTCTGCGACATAAGAGCAACAATTAAGCAACTAATCAAAAGTTGAACTTATATATTTTTGTATTGAATAAAAAAGTATTTAAATCTTAACTTAATAATTGTTAATTATCTGGGGCTAATCATTTGCTTGATAAAATACAAGGGTGAAGCTACTGCCTTCTCAACTGGGTGTAGCTTCTTGTCGTTTGCTTTCTACAAGACTCTTAATTACATGGCAGTAAACGAACCTAATTACTAATATTATAATTGTAATATGATTATATTAAAAATACTGTTGTTAATAATGAATGCCTCTATGATAAAAGCTCGATTTTGCTTTTGTTGTATAAATTTCTTCCTCTTGGCACTGCGCAGCAAAAACTAGCGCTTCACTCAAAGTTTTTTGTAACTTGTAAGCCTTGGAAATGAACGTGGTAAGTGCTATTAAATACTTATGTAAACTTATTTGTAATTTCATTAAATCATTACATTCTTACATTGTTTCGTTTACTATTTTCTTTTAATTAATTTATGTAATGTTTATACATTTATCGATTACTTTTTGCAGGGCAATGTGATTTATTTTCAAGGACACAATTTTTAAAAATACTACAAATATGAAAATAATCCAAACTGACTTCGATTCAGTGCAAGTCTGCTAAAAAAGTTTAATACAGCAAAAAACTCGACGAGCAGTTGTTATTAACATTTCTGTTGTGAACATTTGCTTCTTTTATTTCTTTATGCTTTATTTATTATTTCTTTATTTATTTATTTTATTTCTCGAAGCAACGTATACTTGTTGTATATTTAATGATGTGGCTGTCACTCATACGCACGGTTATGCAAACAAAAAAATACTTAATTTTGTTTAATGATTCTTTCCCGTCTCATTAGAATTATGTTGCAATTGACTGCGAGGAATGAATAGAAGGGGAAAATTGATAAGACGAAGTATTCTTCGCTCTCATACGTACTGTCATACATATTTTTTCATATTTTTTAGACCTGCAAAAGGTTTGTGAAACGAATTTTAACATAATAAATAATAAAAAAAATAAAAAATATTTTATTTTTATTTTGTATATCTAGGGGAGCCCTATTTCCCCGATCCGTCCGCCATTAAAATCGGTCCACACAGTAAAAAGTTTTGAGGTAGCATGCATAAAAACAAAAAAATATAGTCCTCAGTGTTTGAAGTCGGTTAAAAATTGGATTCAACCTCATTATTTCCACATGAAATTGAAAATAAATTTTGTTCCAAATACGCTACAGAAAAAAAATTATAAACATTCTTAAATTAAATTTCCTTTAAAAAAAGCTCATCAGAAAACTTAACGTTTGTAATGTAAAAAAGGATTTTAAATAGCTATGTACATTTCTTTTTTAATTGTGCAAATTAAACACCTACTCGTCAGCAGTAGATTATGGCAGTCCTAACGCCATAATCATCTTTAGTACTCGTACTCGTGTTATAACCGTCATCATTACCACTCTACAACAACATAATCTGTATACAACAGTACTAAAAACATTTTTGTATTCAATTTGAAAAGAAAGACAAAAATAGATTAAATAAAAGATTTAAAAAAAATTTCTTTATTTATTATGAGCAGAAAAAAGAATAAAGAAACATATCCAAGACGACACATAATTTTTCGAATCTGTGAAAATTGAGAGAGGAAAATATTGTTAAACTGTTATAAATTGGATTTTATGACGCAAAAAAACTATACTTTTTAAAAATAAATACCTAGTAAAGGCCATTGGCATAAAAGTAAACCAGAGTCACTGGAGTATTAACTCGTACACAATTTCTGTCTTTAATTTATAATACTCGCATTAGGTTAAGAAGAATGGTGTGGGTGAACACCTCATTCCGGAGACCCTTTAGATCCCTGGTGAATAATGGTCGAATTAGCTTCCTTTTATTTCTCTAATTCGGAGGATTTATTATGTATTTAAATACGTGCATACACTGCATAACTAATGATTTTAATGTGCTAGACAAATAGTAGTTTTTAATGACATAATTCGTTACCCATCCGACAGAAACAAACATGTAACATCATGCTTTATGCAAAAGGCATGTAAATGACTTGACACATCTTTTCATGTTCCATTTTAAAGCATCTAGGGTATTTGATAAATATATTTTACGTTAAATAAGGAGTAAGAAATTGTAAATGGAACTAAGTTAATCAAATTTTTAATTCGTACAAAGAAACAATTTTTTTTTAATTTTTTACAGCATATTGATAGCGAATAAAATTACTATACATTTTAATAGAATGTGGTTTGTACTTTCGATACAAATCGAATGACGTATTTAAACCCAGACAATTTTTTTCTATTTGAAATAATTTTTTCCCAGCGAAACTTTACAAAGAAACACCATTCAAAGAAATATTCTGGAAAATTTTTTCCCGTAACTGCTTTCACGTTTTAACACACACAAATTTCACTGCATGTACTGCATGTTATAGACAACGAAAATGAAAATCTGACCAATAAAAAAAGTACTTAAAGCAAAAAAGTACTGAGATGTCTAGTTTCTACTCTATATTTCTCTCTAGGTCTTATGATAACCGTCTAATAAATTTCATGCAATTGCATTAAGCGATTTTCGCGTTACAGAGAAACAAATATCTAAACTAACTTCCACATATATATATGTATAATATGCGGAGGATGTATTCGTATTTATACCTGCTGGAAATACACTTACGCTAAAGAAAAACCATTAAAATTAAATGAGGGAGCCGATGGCTAAAGTAGTTAGCACGTTGACTACTAATTCATAAAAACATTTTCGCATTTTTTCTGATGTGCATTGTGTGAGTTGTTATCGGAAGGTTTCTGTGGCATGGTCACTGAACAGTACCCGGCTTCAGCAAATACCAATCCACAGGCAATTGAATATTTCTCCTTGAGCTGCAACACTTGTATAAACAAAGAACGTGCAAAAGCAGAGTTGTGAGATAGTGAAGTTTTCCTCTATCTATCCCTTCGTCACCTGTCATTCTTTTCCCTATCGCTTTTCTACAAAAGGTAACAGTTGGCAATCCATGCGGAATTAGTTATAGTGGAAAATTGCCCAGAATACAAACTTTGCCGTTTTGCAGATATTTCCTACTCAAAATATGAGTAAAAAAATTAATTACCGAAATAAAATGCTCCTGAATATTCTGACACATTAAAGGAGAATTTAAAAGACAACACAAAAATTATAATTAACCCAACAAAACCAACAACGTGACACTTGATTGATGTTCAACATTTTCTTTGGCATATAAAAGTATATTTCATTTAAATGTTGCTTTTTTTATCTTGACATGGCTTGACGTATTCGTTAAAATGCCACATCTATACATGCATTCATAAATTCGTATGTATGTATGATGTAGTCAGCATTTCTATGTACAGACTTTCAGATTAAATAAAGAGTATCTAAACAAGGTTTAGACAATAAAAAACTTCATTATATCTATTATATATACCATGTTTTTTTAAATTGCATTTTCAATAGTCTGAATCATTCTTTCAATTTATTTTTACTTTATAAAAACCAAAAAAAAGGAAGAGTTTGTGTCGAAATCGAAGTTTTTTGTGTGTTGCGCTGAATTATTAAATCAACTTAATTCATTCTAATACTACAGCTTTTCAGAAACATTTTTTTGCTTCTATAATGTATTTACCATATAAAAGCAGTATTGGGTGTATATACATAAATTTAAATAGAAAAACACTAAGTGAAAATCTTTAAATTTACTTTGTAACGTAAGCAGGAAATGGTGCGTGTGTATAACTTTAGATAATCGTTCTTTTCCATTAATGTTTGAAGCATTACATTCAAAAGAGTGTACAGGGCAGTTACAGAATTTCAAGAAATTTTACGATAAATTCTTTATTATCACTTGACATATTTAATAAGAGAGAATAATTTTTATTATGGGATCCAGTTATGGGATATTGACTGGCCAACAAGCACAGAGAAAATTTAAAGGCATCTTATTACTGGTGCTCCCAGTTTTTTTGTGTGTTTTGAAGACATGTGATAATAAACATATGCATAAAAAAACAAAACACCACAGTTGCATGTCCAAATTCTTGTTGTCTAAAAATACAATGCGAGCTTGATTTTCGCAACCTCCGAAATCCGCAACAAGAATAATTTTTACATTGTAATCTTTATAACTGCAATTATTTAAAACAAAAAAGAGAGTCTGAACAAGCGCAACATAACTTTTTATTACTTTACATTCTTTGCGTATTTCTTGTTCGGAAAACAAATAGGTTTATCGAAGTGATCATATTTAGCCAAAGGAATCCCATTTCAACACGATTTCTTACTCGATAGATCTGTTGCAAAAACGTTTGGTAGCTACTTGCAATACATTGTTGATTGTTGCAATTTTTCGGAAATTCCAACAGGACTGACTTTTTCGAGTTGTGAAAATCGAGCTAGCACTGTATATTGTTAGACAAAACATAATTTGTCTAATTTTAGGAAAAAATACCAATTTTCCTGTTGAAATTGTTTATTTTCAAACAATGTGTGTTTAAAAATCAAATAACATCAAAATGTGTAATATGAAGTCTCAGAAAATATTTTAAAAGAGAAAAGAGAAGTTCATAAGAAACTTCGAACTTTTTGTATTTTTTTTTTTTCAAAATAATTATGTACAACATAAAGGCAGTAATTAAAAAAAATTAAGTTAAGTTTATTTTTCTCATTACTTTTTCTTTTTAATAAATGTAATGAAACGCAAAAATATACGAGTAATATTGAAAATACATATGCATTTTTATTAAAGAGAATTGTATGTTATACATACTTATTTTTTTATTTATTTATTATATTTATTCAACGCGAGTCGGAATGAATTACGATTATTTATATATGTATACGGGCATTTCCAGGATTTACAACGGGACACTCGATCGTCTTTGAAGTGGTGTAAAATAAAGAAATCTTGAAATTTTTTTTTTTACATTTTTTGTAGCACATTAATGGGACTATGTATAGTGGTGCAAAAGCTAGCTTTTATCGGTCTTTTGTTTCTGATGTACATATAAGCAATAACCATTTAGAACGGGCGATATTTTTCTGTCATGTTTGTAATAAAAAGTGTATAAACGTCGAAAATTTGCGTATTTATTATTTGATACATATTAATACATATACATATATTTTAGGTTTTAGTGAAAGTGAGACAACTCCATATATAAAAAGTACACCCCAATCATTTAAATTCTTAAATATTAAAGTTGCCTTTTCTTTGTGAAGTAAATTATAAATATTATATTATAAAATATAAAGTATTATATTAAATAATAATAGGGTCATATAGTCATATTTTATATGTGCTATATATTTTAAATAAATGTTCAGTCTCCAGACGAACTTTCTCAAAATAACCAAATCATTTATCATTTATCATTAATCTCAAGGGAGAAATTAGACACAACTTATTTAAAAGCATTAGACATCTTTTATTGAAAAATAAATATATTTTGTTCCAAAATCAATAAAATGCTTAAAAAAGGAAATGTGTAATTTTAGGTCGATAAGATGCGATAATATATTATTATAGACCTAATTTTCAACACAAGTGGTTTAGCGTCGAAAAACAGTTTCTATTATGTTTTCCTTCTCCTGAAAAGTTACAAATATGTTAGTTAGGGCTTTACGTTTCTGTGTATAATTTAATTTCAATTCATTTAATTAGGCTTAACTTCATATATTTGAACTAGTCAAATTACAAGTGATTATATAGTGTAGATGAAGTAACAAATTACATAAAAGAAAGTTGTCAGTCAAATTACAAATTTCTTCGATGTTATTTGCTTCTTAATAATTATCACTTGTAATTTAGATACCTCAAATATACGAACTTTGGCCTAATTAAATCAATTAAAATTAACTAATTAATAATTTTGTCTCACTTAAAATATAATTAATAGTTTTAGAATTAATATTTAAATACTTATTTTCAGCTGAATTTATACATAATTAAGGATTCAATGAAAAATAAAATAATGGAAAAATATAATAGGTACTCTTACATATCAAAGCATGTACATACATATATATATATATATATATATATATATATATATATCATATGTATATGCATATATGAATATATACACATATTTTCATTTGATTGCATTTTTTCAAAAAAAATCCAACTTTGTTGTATGCACTCAATATACACACATCCACACTTATGTATATATGTATATGTATATGTATGTATGTATGTGTGTAAAAAGTTAAAATATAAAATATATATTGAATTGCGTGTTAAACTTGAAACATTTCGTAGAGCATATACTATAATTTTTTAATCATTTTCGTCGGACCTTGAGAATTATACCATTTAAAAACACATTTTCTTGATACAAATACATACATGAATTTTTTAACACATTTATATATTTACAAAATGTAGTAAAATAAACAAGTACAAAAAGATTAACGCATATCAACAGAAGAAAATATTTTTTAAGCAAATATTGATATTCTTATGTATGTATGTACGTATGTATGAATGGCTTCGTCTTCGTTCCTATAATTGTTTTAATAATTCCTTAAAAGTTATACAAAAAATTCTTTGTACATTCATAATTGAAAAATATTTACTTTTGTATCAAAATGATGTACCCGTATACTCGTCCATACATACATATGCATCTGTGTGTGTGCACACTATGTATTTAGTAGTTTTTATGAAAAGTTTTACAATTGGCTGTTTACTACCTTTTGACTGAAAAGAAAACCAGTAAAAAATGAATTGTTTTATAAATAGACTTACTTTTTTACTTTCATTATATTTTCGGTTTGTTAAAATGTTTCTCTTCACAGAACCAGCATTTATTTAATTAAAAAACAATAAAATTGTTGGTAAAATTATGTTAAAATTATTTGGACTGTGAAAGTTATACAAATAAAAATACTAAAAACACTAATGCCCAGTTTTTCACTTGATAATTAAATACGTATTTAGTTCATTTTCATTTAAAATTAAGTTGTATTTAAATACAGCTTCAGTTTTTCAATGCTAATTAAACGTTCGTAATTAAATGCGATAAAAGTATGGTAGCACTATGAAATTATGGATAGTTTTGCAACACTGCATACACTGTTCATTAATCGTATCATGTGGAAGAAAAATATTTTCAAAGTAACAAAAAAACACTTAAGTGAAAAAATTAACAAAAAACTTTTCATTGTTTATGTATACAATATGTATGTATATTGTATATAAATGTTAAGCTTCAGTATTTGCTTCAGTCCATGACAAAAATACTATTCCTGCGATTATCAAGAGACCATTCCACGATTGAAAATGCTACCTGGGTTACTTGAAACCATTAAAAACTACTTAAATATTTGAGTATGTATTAACTATGAAATGATTTGTGTTACCAACATCAAAAAGTAAAACTCATAAAAGCTGTAAAAGTATTGATTTTCATTTATGAAGTCTTTTTTTAACGTTTGCTACCCTAAAGAATTTCAACTTGAAATTGTTTTTTTTATTGTAAATTACATTGCTATTTTCCCTTATTTTTCAAAAAAAAAACATCATCATTGTTGATTAATTTAGCCGTGAAGTTGGAATTTTATCCCATTTTAATATTTGTTCGGAAAGGTTTTGGAAAGGAATTCTTTTCTTTGTATACTATGTAAACTAGATTAACCCGATGCGCTTTACAGCCCCCACATCAACTTTTCTAATATCGTCCACTTTTGTATAGATATTGTTACGATAACTAAGCCATCTGTATCAAATTTGGATACTTTTATTATTATATCACCAGATATACAATTACGATTTCCAAAACGCAATTTTTCCGAAAAGCTTCCATTCCACTTTATTTATAATTTTCATCTCAAAAATACCCTTCATTTAATACCCATAACGTGGTGGCGCCAAAAAAAATAGTCGTCCGGCATTTTTGGGCATTCACCATATTGTGTTTGCAGAAATTTCATTATTTTTTATGCTTTCTTTAAAAATCCGTTTAATTTGATACCCATATCATGGGCTTGGCTAAAGATAGTAAAAAATCTACGTATCGATTCCCAAAAATAAAAGCAAGTTTTTGTACATATGCATATTTGAACTTCATAAGCATATAATTTAAAAAGTTATTCGATCATTTACAAAGGCTTCGCGGTACTCCTCCAATGAAGCAATTTAAATGACACAATGGGAAAAAAAGAGTTTTTTTTTAATCGGGGCTTCGCACCGCGGATCTTTTGGTTGCAGACTCTAAAGTAATATAAAAAATACACATTATTACAAGCCTATTAACTTCGCGCCACTATTTTACATTAACAAAAGTACATATTTCTGTATGTAGAGAATTTGTTTTACAACAAATGAATAACATAAAATTTAATGCAGTAATTCAGTGAAATACCAAGGAAAATTAAAAAAAGAAGCGAAATATAAATTAAGTAATTTTCATGCAAATACATGTTAATTTGTAAAGTTAAGTAGAATATTTAAACTTAATGCTCGTAATAATTAATAATGAAAAGAAAACACGAAGAAGAAAATTTTACTTCATCACCACTTAGTTGTCATTAGACAAATGATTCGTGCAAATCTAATTTTATACGTACACAGATTTGCAATTACACAAACAAATTTATGCAGCCGAAAGAAGAATTTCTGAAATAAAATGTTTCCTTTCAAAAAAAAAGAATAAAATCGGACGAAGAAATAGTTGCTGTTTGTCTGTCGAAAACGCTGGTGCTTTTCCTTGTACATTCAGTTTGACAGACGTATACACATTTGTATGTATGTTTATGGGTCTGGTTTTAAAAATATTGTCTCATAAGCAAGAGTACTCTCTAGTTAAAACCCAGCAAATGAAACATTTCACTAAAATTAAATAAGAAATGAAAAACAAGTTTCAAACAACGCAACTAACTGCCTGAAGAAAATTTAAAATCTTCACTTCATATTCTGTACAGTTTTAAATGTAATAAAATTAATAATAGAATTAATTTAATGCTATCAAGTTATAGTGATAAACTGTTTAATCGTGACTTTACAAATCATCTTTGAACTAAAGTAATCTTTTGTAGCGTCGTTTTCCTTGTAAGCTTAAATTTGATGGCAGCAATATTGAAATGTCATATTGACAACTACGAACGTATAACATAGGTATGTGCTCGTATGATGGCGTACTCTTTGGGCAGAGTTCGGTAAATTTCTCTCACTTATACAGAGAAATGTACAGAAGCACGAGAACACGAAAAACCACATATTTTATGTAATTTTATGTAAATATTGTATTCTAACAAATAATATGATTTTAAAAAATAATAATTATAATAAACTTATCAACACAAGCCTTAAGCTTGCAAAAGGCTTCAGAATATATTGAAAAAGGTTATCGAAACAATACTGCAAAAATCAAAAGTTTATGCTTGCAATTATAAAATAAGATTGCTCACAGTTTTCATTTGTGCAAACATTCCAATTTCGCTACATACTGCCTCACCTGCATAACAGAACAAAATATTTGAACTTGAGATTTCCTACTCATACAATTTGTAGGAGAAAATTGTGATACATTTTCAAAATTTGCAAATCTGCTACGAAGAGTGACTGCCGCGAGAGGCTGGCTAACGCTACAACCACACCTTAAATTTTTACACGTACTGCTTCTCAAAATTCATGTGTATTGAAAGGTGGGACGTAGGTAGACTGCACGCAAGTTTAGAGCAATTTAAAAGAAATTTTACTTTCCAAATATCGCCGTCAAGAAAACAACTGAAGTTATTTATAATAAAAGAAACAATAAACCCAAAAAAATTATGATGGCAGAACATTCGATAAGACTACAAATTTGTTAAATAAATAATTAAATCAATATATGTAATTTAAAGCAAAATTTGCCTGGAGTATTTGTCTCATCAAATTTTAAAAGTATGAATGTATTAGTAAAAAAGTGTGAGTGTATTAAATTTGAAACGCTGCTAGAACGCAACTAATTCGAACCTGGCGAAGGAAATATTTTAAATCTACAGACTGTAACTGTAGAGCCTGGATTGACAGCAAACAAGCTTATGTTGAGCATTTGGTGGGATTCGAAGAAAATTGTCCATTATGAGCACTTTTATGCACAGCACTTGGCTGTAAAGTTCTGCTGCAAACACCGTATAATAACACTAACTTAGGCTGCCATATGTTTTGGGGTCGGCAAAACTTTCTTGATGGCAAAAAAAAAAAAATTAGCCGCAAACCAAAGAGCCGATTCGTCAAATTTTCGCCGATTAACCGGCGACATTTTCAATAGTGAAATTTTTAAATAGGAATTAATATTTTAACTGCTGTTCCTGTCAAATTCCCATTCAGTCAGTTTTTCACTTATTTAAACCTTCAAGGTCTTTACACTTGAGTGTTCACGCATTCAATGATATCAACATATAATGTTTTCGCATTTGATTTGAAATTTATTCAAGCAGAATTTACACATCATGGCATAAATCTCAAATAAGATTTCAACAATACATACAAAAATTAATACGTAAACCCCAACAATATAGAGAAAAAAATCATTGAAAACTATTAAAAATAAGAAAGTAGACGATAAAGAACACACATAATGGCTACGCTGGGATGTCGGAAATGGAAAAAAGGTCATAAGTATATTTTCTATACAACACCTCCAAATATATGCAGCATTGAACAAAAAAAAATATATATATATACAGGGTGGCACAACAGGAGCGAAGTTGTGTGAATTCCTTATAACTTTTTTATTATAATTTTTTTTTTCTTTTGATTTCAGTATTTTGTAAAGATAACTTGGGGAATTTTAAATGGAACAGCACACAATTGAACAACGGGGCAAAATCGTTGAACTTCATTTCAGAAGAAAATCCTGATTTTATTCATAATTTAAAGGGCTACGAAAAATCCAAAAGTAGTTCAACAGCGATAATTACACCCACTTAACTGTACCGTTTGGTGCGGTGTTTCCCTATGTTTTTGAAAATTAACATGGTGTCGCCCTTTCCATCACTATTGTTAGATATCGGACAATGTTTGAAAATTCTTTCAGGCCAGCCGTGGAAAACCATCAGCAAGTATGGTTCCAGCAGGATGAAGCCACACGGCACAGTCCGAGGGACACAATGGCTTTTTGAACTCAAACCCCTTCGGTCATTTTGGGCCACCCTGTATATATATATATATATATATAAAATACCTAAATATGGAAAGGATATACTAGAATGAGTAACGAATTCTCGAAAACAGTTCAATGTCCCTTAGCAACTGATGGCACTCTGTTTATAGATTTCAATTAAATTTTAAGATTTTTAGTTTGTTATTAAAACTAATGTTTTCTACTCTTTCTATCTCTTTCGGTAAATTGTAAATTTATTTATTAGCTATTAGCTATTTACAATCGAATTTAATTGTTTTAGAATTTCGAGGATTGTTTTTTTTTTCTAAAGGTTATGAATAATAATAACACTAATTATTTAAGCTGTAGGTCTTTTTAATATATTTAATATTTATTCTGATTCGATATTTCGCTACTCCTTTGTGTAGCTTCTTCAGGAAAACTGGGTTTTGTTTATAATGAAAAAATATTTTTTTAAAATTCACAATATAGGAAAAGTACTTGTCAATGAAAATTCAAAATAAAAATATTAACAGCCATATTCATAAAAATATATTCTGGATTTGAAATAGGTATAAATATTAGATTTTGTATTGAAATTTGTTTTTGAACCAAATCCAAAGTACATTTTTATGAATATGTTACATATAATAAAATATTTAAAAACAATAATTACAATAATAATAATGATAATAATAACAATAATAATAAAAATCTTTTTTCTATATATTTTTAATAATTAACTATATGTTTATAGTTCTAACAATTTTTGTTCTGTCTCTAAATGTAATTCTATGTATAAGAATAAAAACTACAAATACAATTATAATATATTCAATCTCTTATTAACTAAATGTCTATAATTTTGAGCAACATTTGCTGTATCTGCCTTAAAATTAATTGTGTTGGTAATTGGTGTATTAATTATATGTAACATTTCTAACATATATCTACGTTTATAATTATTTTCTGTGTCCAATACTGATACATTTTCAAAGTTTGGATATTGATTTAATCTAGAACAGTGCGAAGATAATGCTGTTTTTTGGGAATTTATATCCCTAGATTTTTGATCAGACTTGTGTCCTGCCATCCTAGTCTTTAATTTATTTTTAGTTGTACCTATATATATCTTATCACAATCCTCATAAATTAATTGTTTTCTAACTATCCAGACGGGATATTCGAAACGAAAGAAAATGTTATCGTATACCAATGTAAATAACATAAAAATTCGACCACTATTTTAGTACAAAAATGTCTATAACTTTAAAACGGTGGAATCGATTTCTATGAAATTTGGTCCGTCTATGTAACTAGATATACTAAATACAAATTTGGTCCGCTAGGTGGCGCTTCGTTCATTTTATAAGCTAAATATATTATTTTTAAAAGGGGCTTCAATTAAACACATATAAATATTTCAGACTGTAAAATTTGGTTATTATAACAGGTTCCTAAATATAGGGCGATTTGCGGTCCACCCAAATGTTGAATTGATTCGATAAAATTTGGCAATAATGTTCAGATAGGCATGCAGACAAATATGTGTGACAAAAAAAGTAGGTCTAAAGTGCTAGGGTCAAAATGCGGTCCGCCTAAATGGTTGAACCGCTGTTTCATGTTATATAGTGGTGGAAATTCAGATGAATATGGGATATAAGGTGTAGTAAAGGGTATCTAAGATTCGGCGCAGCCGAATATAGCACTCTTATTGATTATATTTCCAATCCTTTTATTTTTATTTCATTTTATTATGAATGCGCAAGGCGTTTTGAAACTGTCAAATAGCTTGTTAACATTTCTGTGGACTTTGTGACAAACCAACATAAGTGAAATTATAAATTTCTGATTTTTGTTCGTCTATTTTTACATTAGTGTTTCCCTTTTAAAAATTTCTAAATTTAGTGTAACTAAGCTAACTTTTATAACTAAGCTAACTCTGAAATTTAAATTTCTTCTAAAATCTTTATTAAAGTCAAGCTTGCAAATTTAATAAAGAAAACGTCGAGATAATTTGAGTACTTTTTGTGTGGTAAATCAAAAACTAAAATTCATAGAATTAATTGATTAATGTAAATAAATTGTCTTGAAGTGAAGTTTCCTTTACGATTAAAATACTAAGAAATTTTCTTATCTTGACTTATGAATTTTTGTCAAAACTCTACCATTTATAGCCAGATATTTGTTTAATCACAAAAATGTAAAGAGAATTAGTTTCTTGAATCACTGGAAAATTTAATGTAATTCGCTACACTGAGTTTTTATTTTTGCTCTTTTTTCAAAAACTTGACTTCACTGCCCAAAGATGGAAAAATAAATGAAAAGAGGGCGCAAAAATAATGGATATGAACGTCTCAGTGCATAAAACAGACATTGTAAGAACATAAAGTTGTTAAGTATTTCATTAAGAGACCAAAAAAAAAATTATGTTTGAATACGAAGGCAGAAGACGTATAAATAAAAATATTTGAACAAATGAAATGAAACTCATACGGCTGATAAACTTCAATGACTTTGCGGTTTTCTTTTTGATTGTGATTCAAGTATTTTTAATCGCTTGAAAATTTCTGAAAATTTAAACATTTCTTAAACCGGAAGCGATTAACTTTGGTTTTGTTGAACGTAGTTGGAAGTAGTAAATATTCCGAAAGTATAATTGATGTGTTAATGGTTTACCTTTCGAATAAGACCGAGCAGTTCCTTCGAAGCTGCATATTTATTTCAGTAGAATTTTGATAAATTTTGATAAGTCAAGATAAGAAAATTTCTTAGTATTTTAATCGTAAAGAAACCCTTTACCAGACACTTTGTGTACACTAATCAGTGACTTTCTATGAATTTCAATTTTTCGAATATCACACAAAATGTAATCAACTCATCTCGACATGTTGTTGATTTAATTTGTAAGCTTGATTTTAATAAAATTTTAGTAGAAATTGAAATTACAGCCTTAGCGTAGTTATACTAAGTTTTTAAAAATTTATTAAAGGCAAACAATCAGGTGTGTCACAGAAAATTTTCTACAGTGAAAATCTACGAATTTTTCAAAACGTAACGTTTTTGTTTTGATTCTTCAGTTCTTTTATTCGTTTTCATAAATGCGAACAAAATTAAAACATTGTTTTTCTTTCATTACTAAATATGACATCTTCTATTTAATAAATAAGTGCATTGTAGACAACTGAAAAGTAAATGAAAGTAAACAAAAAGGGAAAAAATATAGAAATAATTGCGGATATTTTGAAAATAACGTAAAAAAAAGTTGCTAGAAATTAAATTGTATTCTTAAAAAATGGTCAAGTATTAATACTCGGCGGTTCAATAGTTCCAGTTATTATAGAAAATAGAAAAATATGGCAATTAATTTCTTTCTTTCTTTCTTTCTTCTTCCGTTTTGCGACGCTAATTGTGGATCGGAGAAACGCGACGCTAACCGAAGCACGATTTTTCACAAATTTTGTATTGATTTTCAATTAAATGGGTGCCAGATTTATAATTTTAGCTCAAGAAGTATATTTTTCAATAAAAATATAATTTTTTTTAACCATTTTTATTAAAATAAAAATATATGTAACTATTCATGAGAAGAACGTAAAAAACTTAACAAAAATGTGAAGATTAAAACTAATAATAAGAAATACATAGTATTATAGGAAAAGTAAATCCAGTTAGTTGTGTTAATACATGAAGCAGACAACCTGCACATACATGCATTTGCGTAAAACTTAAACGGGTATTCCCCCTTTTTCTGGTTTAGATTTGTACAAACATTTGTATATAACGACCACTTCGAAATCACAGAACTTTTAAAAAGACGCAACGGCGAAATGACGCAAAACATTCGCTATTAAAAATGGTTTTGTATATTTTTCAAGACAGTACTTAATAAAAAACAGTTTCTTTTATTTGAGTGCTCTCAAAGTAACAAATCTACCTAATATTTTTCAAACGAAAAATTTTTGCGTTTTACGTTTTCTGCAGAAGACAAAAACGTTTTCATTTTCACTTTCGTATAAATTTGGTTTCTGTAATACACCTGAATAACGCAAAAAAGGCGAAACAAAAGCCACTAATTTAATAATTTTTTTCGCTCTCCTGAAAAATATTAAAAATTCACTTATGATGTTTTGTCAAAAGTTCACAGATTTGATGCCAAATAATTTAGATCAGCTTTTCGTTTTAAATTTAATGCGCCAAAGGCCACGTTTGGAAAAAGTAATTAAAATATGCCGACATTAATTGAATGCGAAAATATAAATAAACTTTATTATAAAAAGAAAATAAATATTGAAAGCAACTTACGAAATTTATATGATTCTTTTTAACAAATCTACAGTTTGCATGCATATAAAATATATTATTTTATTTTATTTTATAAAACAATTAAATATACTTCATTAGAATTTATCTTATTATTAAATAAATAGGAATTATGTTAATACTTGATTTGAAAATAATTTAATAAGTTTTCACTAAATTTAATATATTTATCAAAAGGCTTTCTTTTCACAAAATACTCTTTTCAAAAAAAGTTCACCTTTGTGCAATAGAACTGTGGTTAGCTGAACAATAACTTTGTTATTTTTGCTGACACTTAATTGGAAAAGTTTGCTTTTATACCCTTTACGCATTTCATAGTATGATTTGTATTTATGATTACAAAATGTAAAATTGGTTTGTAATTTATTTATAAAATTTGTATTTAGACATTGAGTTCTTAAAGTGTGGTTACCAAAAAATATAAGAATTAAAAACACAATTTTTGATTGACAGAATAATAAAAGTTTTTCTTTCGAAAGCCTTTAAATATGAAAGAAAGAAATAAAATTACATTGAAAAAACTTTGCAAGAGCAGCAACACACTTTCTAACTACTCTTAATTTTGCGCTTGCAATTGCGGCTTTCAGAATGTCGTTGATAAGCACGTTGTTTTTCTCTGTTTCTATGTAAAAGTTTGAACGAAGACGTATTTTTACACAGTGCATCTGGAAACTTTTTGTAACTCAGGTCTTTTTCGGTTTCGTATAACGATATAGATATGTACAATATACGTATAATTATATATATACACGCGTCATTCCATTTTTTATACAATCGATTAAGTCTATTGCGTGACTGACTGACCGATTTACCATCGCACACTTCAAACTGTATGGACTAGACACTTGAGGGTCGATATCTAGCCTACTTCTTAAATGAATGTAAAGATCCACTAAAGACGACGCATTTTTGGATTTTCCACAATAAAAACTAAAAACGCTTAAAATGGGTACCTTCATATCTCCGGCGCTAATGAAGGTAATATAAAAATTACAACCTTATCATACTGCAATCAAAAGTGTAGTTTTTCCACAGAAGTACTTTTAAAAATATGGTGCATTTTGCTACATCATTGTATCTCCTAAAGCACAGAATGTAGAAAAGAAAATACGTTGCCTTCTTCTAGTCTTGGATGAGTCCCGAATTTGTTTTGGCACTTTTTGAAATTATTTGGTACGTTTTTCGTGCATCCACATAAGGAGGTTGGAATGTATTTTGTGTCTCGCCGAAACTGTTGAATAGATTTTAATTAAACTCAAACCATGTTGATGCATGATTTAGATCCGCATCTGGGAGAGCACATCGAATATGTATTTTTTAATCTACCACCCAGAGGAGAATGGGGCGTGGAGAGAGAAATGGTTTGCCTTGTCGAACATATTCAATAACTTTAAAATATATATAGATTCGTATCTACATATTAAGAACTCAAATGAATTGGATTTAAATAAAAAAAAATATTTATTTAATGAGGACGGCAGAGGTACTATAACAAAGTAAAAAGAGCAGAATATAATTTATAGAAAACTATTGGCCAATATTTAGTTCTTTTTCACCCAGAGTTTAACGGCTTTGAAAGGTATCTTCTAGAACAGTGTAATGCGCAACATTTTGAATAGGTCCTTTGTGGAAAATGTTTTTTTTAGAGAATGTGTATTTCGGAAAATGTGCTTTCTGGAAAATGGTAATTTTTTAATGGAAGAATTTGTAAAAACAAATTTTGTGGATAACGCAATATTTAGAAGAGGTACTTTCAGAAATAATACTTTTGGATTATTAATTTTTTTTTTAATTTCTTATAGATCCAAATGAAAAAATATAAATTCTTTTAAATTAAAGTCCTGCTGGGAATAAATTAACAGACATTTTTATGCTAATTTAAAAAACACGGATGAAAATGTTATTGAACGAACCTATGAATGAATTTGATTAGAAAGTAAGGAAAATAAGGATACTGCAACCCAAAAGATCTATTATGTCCCCTATCAGGTGCCAGAGTATTTCAACCAGGCGGCAAATCGTCGCATTCGAAACGTTTCAATTAAACGGTTTTTCGGTTAAACCGATGTTCTTTTAAGCGAATAACAGTCCGAACTAATAAATAAGAAAATTTTATTTATATAAAGCGATTTCTACAGTTATCCGAATTTTACTTATTTATTATTTTACTTCGCCGATGTTTATTTTTATTGCTTACTGTAGAGTCCACGCGCTGACCACTCAGCCCTAAACCTGCTTTCTATACAACAGCCGTTTTAGAGTTATAACTTCCTTTCAATAAACTGTGCTGTAAGCAATTATTGATTTTTAATGCATATGTGCATAAATGTATGTACATATTTAAGTAAACCTTCCTGCACATACATACATATATGTATACATATGTTGATATGTATGTATATGATTATTTGAAAAAGAAATATATGTATGAATATAGAAAATAAATTATAAGAAATTGTACGTTCTTGCAGCAGCAAAAGATTCTATGGGTGCTTGAAACTTTTCAATTTCCAATTTTGCAGTTGAAACTATAAATTAAATTACAAGTTGTAATTTATTTTAATAATGTTTTCTCAAAAGGCATTTATTTCACATTTCCTTCTAGAGCCCATAAAGAATTTAAAGTGCTGTGTGAGCATTAATTGCGCTTTTGCATGTACTTGTACTCATACAGTTTTTTTTAGTGTGCCAAAACTAACTGTAATAAGTTCTATAGAACTGAGAACATGAAAGGAAAAAATGGAAAACAGTCCCATTAAATCGAGGTAAATATTTCCAAAGCGAATTGTTGAAAAGCTAAGACACACAGCCAGATACACAGCCAGATACACAGTTTATTTTTTCTTTTTTTTTTGTGAGGAAGAATTTACAATTCTGAGGTTTATGATCTAATCGTCATTTGTAAAATGTGAAGCACTGTTTAGAAAATTTATGTATATTTGTACATGGAATAAAATATGATATTTTATGTATTATTCAATATTAGTGTAGAGTTTAAAGTATATTTTCATACCATTAGAATAAATTCTATTTTCGCAACTTAAAAAATATTAAATTAATAATTTCTAATAACAAATCTACAAGTACATAATTAAATTAAGTTTTATTTAAACTGAAAAAGTTAAAATTGCCGAAATGAGAAGAGAACAAGTGATTTAACTGTTGTGTTATTAACAAAAGTAATAACATTTTTACAGCAGAAACATTTTTAATAGGATTTTTAAAAAAAAAACAACAAATTATATTTAGGGGCACTTGTATCTATTGAACCTATTGAACAACAAAACAAAACGCAAATCCAACGTGGAATAACCGGAAGCTGCGTCAAAAGTTCAGTTCAAAACGAAATCATGCATTAGTAACAGCCATTCAAAGGATTTTATATACATGTACTACATACATATAGATTATAAAATTCAAAAGGCTTTTTCGTTTGTGGAACAGACCGTTTCCAATCGAAGGCACTGTGCGATACGAGCATGAGCAATTTTTCTTTTCATCTTCCAAAAAGTTGTCGGACATTTTTTTTTTTATTTTAATATCGTTATTAATTTTATTATACTTGCGATTGCTTACAATAAGACAGTTTCATGATATAAAAAAATTAACTACTGTTTAGAAAAATGTTTAAAAGAAAAACTTACATTGTGCTCGCGTTCATGGGAGAAGTACAGAAAATTGTTTATTTTGCCTGGAAGGAGAAAATATAAGTTCATGTAATTGAATATTATGTACAAAGCCAATATACATACACATAAGAAGTAAATAAAATGCAAATATAAGATTGATGTAAACATAAATTATTGACCCCAGAAATTTTGCTAACAAAGATAAAAATAACTTTTACAATAAATATATTACGGCCGTATGGAAAAATGATTGTTCAAGTTAAAGTGCCATATGCAAAATAAATGTTTTCCATTTATAAAATAAAATGTTATTTATAAACCTTTTACAAACCAATAATATTGTTATGAATTTGCTTAGTAAACCGAAAGCCCAAAAGTTTCTACCTTGAATTTTATCTACTAGAAAACTGCACAGAAGGAGTTCAGAAATATTTGTCATGCACAGAATTTCATGAAAAAGGCATAATAAATCGGAGTCATAACGACCAAAAATTTTAAAGAAAAATACTCTAATAGTTTACTTTTTTTCCTCTTAAAATAACGAAAAAAAAATTCAAAGACCAACTGAAGAAAATGGAGTTAGTAAAATTTACCTGTTTCATGACACAGTGTCACAGCATTAAGAATCAACGATTCTTCTTATCCTTACAACTATTCAGCATATGATTCTCCTAAAACATAAGAGATCATGTGGCAGTGTCTGCGCGGGTAATCCTCTACACAGAAAAAAATGTTTTTGATATTCAAATACGAAAATCATTGATTCAATAAAAAATTTTCTTGAATTTCCTGTGTTGACGATTTTTGTATATTTGATAAACAAAATAGTAGGGTCGTTTATTGAAAATATTTCCATTTTAATTCAATAAAGAAATATTTTAAACCAAAGAAAAAAATTGTTGATTTAAATTTTATTTCCAACAACGATTTTTGTTGTTTTGTAAACATTTTTAATTAAAAGTTGTGTGGAAATCAAACAAAACTTTTAGCGATGTGTTAGGGATATGTTCTACCTTTTTTAAGTTGCAATTTTGATAAACATTGTCTTTGAATGAAATACTAAGTGTTGTTGACTTTTTGTGCCATATTCAACAACACAGATCTTCGAAAAAAAATTTTGGTATATTTTTTTCTGTGCTGAAAACCAGCATTCGACAAGTTATCGCTGAAATACCGCTCGAAATATGCAAAAAAGTGGTCGAAAAATACCTCAAAATGATCGACTGCTGCAACCAATCTAGAGGCGGCATATTAAATATGTAACATTATGTATTTTGTACATAATACAAAAATGAATAACCCTGTATATTTGTATGTAGATATACATACTTCCGTATTCATATAAATTTTTTGTATTTATAGAGAGTATATTGATTGAATTTTGTATGGAAATTTGTCTAATAAACCGTTTATAAATAAAAAAAATTTATAAATACGGCGGATAAATTTTAATCGATATCGAAAGTAAAAGTAAATATTTTATATTTGATAACTTCCACTAAAACCATTTAACAAAAAACTTACAAACATGAAATACTCGTGTCCGTTTTGTTTTTAGTACAAATAACAAACAATTAACACTGCTGTTGGATAGTCATTCGTTCATTACGTCTCTTTATAATTGTAGTCATAAATAGTTAAATACGATTTGTCTTCTGGCTGTCTTTCTTAATTCTGTTCAAATTAGATAACAACCCTCTAAGTAACATTCTTGCTAAATGGGAATTTGTGTTAAATATATGTATGTATATACCTACTGCGGTAATACTGTATTGTCACATATAATTAATATCATTTAGAAACGAAAAAACGGAAGAAAATATAAATGAGTGTGAGTAATGCTGGGAACACAATTGGGGAGGACGACGAATTTTTCGTTGCGAACTTTCGTCATCGGAAATAAAACACATATGAAAATTAACACAACACCACCCTCGATAAAATACGTCGTGCGAGACGAACACTGCGATAGAACACCGACGAACGACGAACAAATTATTACAGAGTTACCGTTTTTCATTTTAGTTTTTAAATAGATTTTTTTTTATCTGGCACCAGCACTCAGGAGATAACTCCTACAAAATGCGAAGCATTGTGCTGCAACTATAGGAAAGGGATAGTAGGAGAAACAACAGAAGGTGAAGCTTAATTAATTATTTTACAGCTCTGCTTTTGTAAGTTTTTTGTTTATACTCGCAGCAGTACTGAAGCTTCTTTAGTAGCCTTTTTTATTATTATTTTACTTCGCCGGTGCTACACAATACCGACGAAGCAGGGCGTTCTGATGTGATTGTGGATTGCTGATAGCAATTGCTGAAGCCGGTATTGTTCAGTGACCAGTGACTATGTCTTCGACACTGAGGCCTTCCGACAACAACTGACACACAAAGGCACACTAATGCACATCAGAAAAAATGCGAGATGTTTTTTTTTTTTTTTTTGATAATTTTAGTCTGAAACGGGAGTTGATTAATAAATAAAGTTAATTTTTGTTTTAATAATTGTTTAATTTTTAACATACATCATTTTTAAGTTAAATATATACAATTATTTACCATAAAATTGATTTTTAATTGTTTTTCTTAATCTTTAAGTTTTTCAAGTTAAGTTTGTTTTATACGGTAACACAGATAGCAAACAAGTTTGCTGATATGACACCTATAAATTTTTCGTCGTATTGGGTGCCACGCTGGGAAATTACACAACGCACTTTTACCGACGAGTTCGTTGTGCTAAACGAAATTCGTTGTTCGTCCCAGTTGTGTTCCCAGCATAAAACTGTAATTATATATGTTTGTATGTATGTATGTATGTATGTCTCAGGAGATTTTTGTACATCTAGATTCTAGAAAGAAAAAAAGAGTATGCCATGCATATCATTTAATTTAATTATCTATTTGTATGTATTTACATACATACATATGTATACACATATACATATATCACTGATGATTCATTTGCAACATGAATTAACCCCACTAAGTAATTTTTTTATCTCCATCTGACACTCAAATGTAATATTTAAAACAAAATGCAATATCGTTCACCAAATAAAATAATTAAATTATACAATTTAATTACACAATTTATTTAATTTTTCAATCATTATTTCATGGAGTTAATCGATTTAGCAAGGAAAACATCCATGTGTTACATATGCATAGATTTAAAAAATGTTTGTTGTGCTTCAAACAAAAAAGTCGGAAAATAATAATACATTTTGAACTATTTTCATTGGTTTGTCTTAAAATAACAGTAGAAACTGAGTCGGAAGCTGAAACTCTTTAGTAGAGCCGGCGATTATATTCACAAGCTACTTATAAATGATAGAAATGATAATAAATTAATTTTTAAAATTACATTCTTTATATATGATTATAATTGTGCTTTTTTTCCCTTAAAAAATATATGTGAAATATATTATTACATACTTTATGATATTCTCATAAAGTATTTTTTACAAAAGCAAACTCAATAACTGAAGAGGAAAGCATATCAATATAGTACTATTTCGCTAATGCTTACTTAGCTCATCAGAGGATTTTTCCTAATTTTTTTTTTAAATTTTTTTTAAGGGAAAAAAGCACAATTATAATCATATATAAAGAGACATTCTCAAAATAAATTCAGTTAATATACAATTACATTCTTTTTTATTTATTTAACGCGAGTCAGACTTGTTTAAGCTTCACCAAGCAACAACTATATATCGCACCCTAAATACAAAAGCGGCACAACTCAAAATTCTCAAATTTTCAGGAGAGGCAAAAAACTGTTTATGCAAAAATGATTGTAATATTTAAAATAAAATTGGTTCCATTATGAAAGAAGTCTATTTCGAAGAAGGTTTTGCTAAAATTTTTTTAATTTTATATTAAATAAGACACTATATGTGTAACAAAAGTAATCAGCACTTCTTGAGAACATAAATAGGTCTTTTTAGTCGATCGTGCGTAAGCAATGCAATTAACATAAAAACAGACATAACGGTATTTTTCCAGTTAAAGAAAACAGTGATGAGAAAGAAATTTTTGAAGTAGTTAGAGATGTGTACTGTGAATTATTTTACGGAAAAAAGTACATTTTGGAAAATTTTGAGTTGTGTCACTTTTGTATTTAGGGTGCGATATGTATATATAAATAATCGTAATTCATTCTGCTGTATAGCTTTTAAAAGCTGGTATATTGCACAGGATACTTCTTGTTTTATAAAAAACTTTTAACATTTTTTTAGATTTATAATTTAAACGACATAACAAAAATATAGTTTTTTTAATACAAATAATTAACCAACTTATTTAATAAAAAATTAAAATTTCATCTATATTTTGCAGAACGAAACTTTTATAGATGGACGTAAGTATATTTATATATCGACACCTGTGCGCGAATTTATTGTATGTTACACTTTTTTCCAAACTTTTTTATGCAAATTGGTTCTAAATCCATTAATTCATCTGCTGATAAAGTATTATAGTGATAATTGTTATAGTTATGGAGATAACACCACGTACATTTTATCGTATGTGACAGCTAATGCTGTTAAGAAAATTAAAAAAAAAGGAATAAAAACGCTCTCCTGTAAAATTTAGTTTTTGTAACATACGATAATTTCGCGCACAGGGGTCGATATGTAGATACGTTATACATGTACGTATTTAAACATTTCCTATTGTTGGAAATTATGTATTTTTAGGACATATAAGGACACGTGCAGCCATTTGTATATACTAACTTGTGCATGATTTTCAGCAAATTTTGCGAAATTTTTATTTATACACAAACGTATGTATGTATGCAATTATGTATGTTATGTGCTTACGTAGTTCTGATTTTTATTATGTTTTAGTCGTTTCTCTTCCTTACATTTTAATTTATTAAAAATAATGTTTTTATGACTAACTGGGGGATGAGAGCAATTTAGAAAAATTACAACTTAATGGAAAACGTAATAAGTTAAGTGATGCCAACTATTTAAGAGCAAAACTTTACAGATTGTCAACCGAAAAAAATGTTTAGAAGAAGGAATATGTACAATAATTTCTTCACGGAAATCGATAGATATTATATAAATACATAAATATGGGCTCTCTTAAAGTATAAACCGTGTAGCCAATTCCTCGGTCATAGTTGAAGCTAATTAAGTCTTTCTTTTGTTTAAATATTTAAAACTGTAATAAACTAATCACAAAGCCAAAACTGCCTTATAGATTCAAGAAGATTTTCTATATGAAACTGGGTATCCCAGCAGAAGATCTTTCCGAAGAGTTTCCCAATTATTTTCATGTGATAAATCCTTTTAATTTTATCAAGAGCAAAAACACATGATATCAAGAAGAAAACTTGTTACTCACAATTTTTTACTCAATTTCCGTTATTTTTAGCACCAAAAAAACAATTCATAGAGAAAAACTTATTGATTCTATTAAGTTTTCTTCTGCCTTGTATAAAAAAGGCATTTCTTATTGATTTCATTAGGCTACCTAATAGATTTTTTCAAAAGGATATTCATGTTAATTTTCATTTTAATTTTCTTAATAAGAATATCTTCTTGATTATATTAGCTTGCTTGCTATTTTATATATATATGTGTAAATCAACACAGGGACAAGAAGAATATATATATATATATATATATAAAGTAATCTACCTGAAAAAAGTTTCTTCAAAACTCGCATAAAATTAAAAGAATCACTTATATTTTGATCATGGACATGCATTTCTACATGGTACACAATATTCAATAGAGAAAACGAATTTTTCAATTTTGCCACTTACATGGTTTTACGTGTTATATGACGATATATTGCTTCTTAAAATAACAAATAAAACATAAATAGATAATGATCTAGTAGAAAAATTATTACTGATAATATTAAAAAAGAAAGTTTAGTCTTACTGTCAACTTTAAAATAATCATCGGATCAATGAAACCTTATCTAAATTTCAAATCTAAATCTTTTTTCCTCTCACCTCTTTCAGTGTATAAAATAATTTTTTATTTATTGTCATCAATACAATTAACAAATTAATGCAATGAGTAGGAAATAATTTTGTGTAAAAAAAACGAAAAAATTACAATCATTTATTATGCGTGTGTTAGAAAATTCCCAGGGAAGATGAAAAATAAAAGAAGGCATAGGCAAACACATTCAGTATTTATTTATTTTTGTTCTTGTAAGCCAATGTGCCACAATATCCGTACATTAATATTTAGAAATATATTTAACAAGTCCTTATTTTCTAATGACATTATAAAATTGTCCTCAGATAAAGAAAAATTTATTCCAACAACATTATTCATATTATTCAAAGGACTTCCCCTCCATATGCAGTGCATTTCACTGGAAGTAAATAGAGTGGAGGTTAGTGTAGATTATAGACAGGTGGTCTACGTGATAGGAAGATGGAGTTTAATGTACAACTCTGCAGTTGTCTCTTTGATGACCCATGCTTTTCAAGCTAAGGGGAACCATTTTATTCATTATTTTACTTCGCCGACGTTTCATTGCTCAATTACCGACGAACAATTTTTAATAATTTTAGTATAATTTAATTTTAAAATGTTTCTGCAAAACTATATTGATTTTTTTCGAGCTTTAATTAGCTGACATTAGGGTGGTAAATAGACACATAATTATGTAATTGGTGCAAAACGTTGGCCTTCTCGAGACAACAACATTGACATATGTATCATTCTTTAATATTCGACTGCAAATGCCAAAAAGCAATTTTCTTTTCGAATTGTTCTTACTAAAAGATTGTATATTAGAAGGTGTACTAAGATTCTTTTAGGTACAGTTCAATGTGCATTCTGCAAGGAGTTGCAAATAAATGTTATAGAAATCTCGACCTTCGATATTTCGTTCTTATTAAGACGGCATAGCTTAGAATGACCTTTTTAGGTCGCATATTTTACATTTATATTTTAGTTAAAATGAATAGCATTCGTTACATCAATGACTTATGCAATATATGTACGTATTATTTTTTGCGGTACCTCTCACAAAATTGATGTAAATGTGTTGCAGAAACAACGTAAGCAAATTGTTGTTTGAAAAAAAATTTTATACTTTAGAAACAGCAGTAAAAAAAATTAAAACAGAAAATGAATAGACTAAATGAAAATCCCAGCAGGAAAAAGGTTCTCTATTTGCGAAAATAACATTAAAGCTATAAAAAGGACGAGATGACGACATAAGAAATAAACAGATATAAAAATAGTGTTAAGAGGGAGAATAAAAACAACAAAAGTGATACGATTCACAAAAACACAAATTTTAAAGCAAAAACAGCAAAGTGAATAGAAAAATACGAAGAGTTTTCAATCTCATACACTTCAAGGTATAAAAAGTGAAGATATTGTGAAATCATTAATTTGGAAAAAATTTCTTTAAAATTAAAAACACGTTCTATTCCTAGAATATATTTTCTATTTATAAAAAGTGCCACACATCCATAATAATATTAAAAATGCGAAAGAAAGTTTGTTTGTTGCGCTTTAACTGCTAAACGGCAGAACCGATTTTGATGAAACCTGGAACATATTACAGAACTGAGCACAGAAAGAGACATAGGATATACACTTTGTCAAAAGCAGAACAACGAATGAAGAAGAAGGGGGGGGGGGTTATTTTCGGCTCTTCGAAAGTATTTAACCGATTTTAATAAAATTTAAAACTTTGATAGGCCTGCTGCGCCTATACTTATATATAGCCTATCCAAACGATTTTGAAAAAATGCATACATATACTCGTACATACATGAATGTAAAAAAAAACGTAGTCTATATACTTTGTTATTTTTTAATAGGACCCTGAGACGACATAGGGAATAATATATGCCACTCCGAAACTATCGAACCGATAGAAAGAATGACGTAAGCGAAGCCGTTAGTAAAAGCTAGTTGCACATACATAAAGAAAAAAGGGCCTGTTGATGAGTGGATAGTTTGCGCGTGGACTCTTCAACCGAAAGAATCCTAGTTGGATTCCCCAGACGGTCAAGTCTGATTTTTCTGTGCTACAGCACCCTCCTTCGTCATTTCAGAATCAACAGAATCTTGAAGATATGCACCGAGACTTTGTTGTTTAACTGTAAACTTCAGTAAAACTGGCAAATAAATATTCACAAGAGAAGTAATTTTTGAAATACAATACAGTAGATCTTTTACAACTTTCGTAATAAAATTATTTGCCGTACTTCTTCAGCAGCTATGAAATGATGTTTATGTTTAATCCTGCCGGCAATTTGTAGTCGACTACAATTACAATTGAATAATAATTCATTTTTATGGCCTAACTACGAGCTAGCTACATTGTAATTCAGAATTTTCCAAAATCTTCCAAATGCCAGCTGGCAATCGATGTACATATAAGAAGTCAAAATGCTGTTAGACCTAGAAAAATAAAATAGAAACAAAAATTACTCAAAAAAAT
This sequence comes from Dexiosoma caninum, assembly GCA_963924685.1. Lineage (NCBI taxonomy): Eukaryota > Metazoa > Arthropoda > Insecta > Diptera > Tachinidae > Dexiosoma > Dexiosoma caninum. The sequence continues at coordinate 128,423,431 of OZ004725.1, read as the reverse complement.
TAAGAAGCACAGTCCCGTGTGGGGACTGAAAGGTGATTAACTTCTTCGTATTCTTAACCTTTTCGCGTCTTATCTATTTCGAGTTTCTACTATATTACAATAAACTGTTATTGCTACCATGCAGATAATGTGACTATTTAATACATACATATATAGAGTAGTCCAAGACTAACCGACATGTATGGAGAAAACATAGTCTACTTAGCATTACGATGTTCTAGGGGTGGACCATATAACCCACCTTTGCATTACATCGGACTAACCCAAAAATTACCACATGTAACGACTCCATAAGCATTACCTAGGACCATATTTGTAACTAGTTCACTTCAGTTACAATTCACCACGTCGTCCAGTATTATCTCCAGAGTACATACATATATATATGTATGTAAATGTATGTCACTAAACCTGCAATAACAAACCCATGAATATAAAATTGAATTTTTTTTTCTAACAATGACGTCAGTAAATATTTCAAAATGTAGCTGCACATACAACGGGGTATCAATTAAATTATGGTGGCTAAAAAAAATTTGTAAATTGCCATTTATGTAAATATTGTATTAATTTAATACGAGTATGTTCAAATAAATCAAACCTTGGGTGCATAATTAATTCATTATTGAAACAATTCAGCTGCCATAACTACTCATTCGTACGTAAATAATGTATGTAGGTACACGTGTGTAAAATATACGCACTGTGGAAAAGCTAAACAATAACAAAATCGGTGGAAAAGAAAATGTGAACCAGCAACACTATGATTGTTGTTGCTAATAAAAAAAAAAAGTCAATAAAAACCAGGCAACGAAATAAGAGGAAAACAGTTTTCAGATTAAAGAATTTCAACAAGAAACACGAAAAACACATGCTGATCTTGAAATCAAAACACACATACAAAATAAATTTGTTATCAAAATATTTGCTTTTCGTTATGTACTTATGTACAATGTACGGATATTGTATGTGTGTAAACATAAATATTGGTAGATAGGTGGGAAGCTTTAAAATTTAATCCTGAACAGTAGCAAATTAAAATTTCAAATTTTATAACACACGAGTACGTGGGCAGCTTTAACGTGCCGTAAACAAACACCCAATATTTTATTTTTAGTAACTGCCTTAAAGTGGACATTTTCATCAGAGATTTACGCAAAATTTGTTTAGAACACAATTTCAAAATATCGATACTACAAATTCGGAATGTTTCAAATGACGAAGGCATAGTCACTGTTCACTAAACAGTAACGGCTTCAGCTGTAACCAATCCACAGGCACATCAGAACGCCCTCCTTTGTCGGTATTGTGTAGCACCGGCGAAGTAAAATAATAATAAAAATGGCTACTAAAAAAGAAGCTTCCTTACCTACCAATCATAAGAGATTTAACAGCTTCAGAAAAACGTTTAAACATAATCTACTACCTCTATTAGAAAATTGAACTTCATCCTTGTCTATCACATATGTACTTTTAAGGATTATTTATCGGTTTATTTTATTTATTATTATTGTTAATACCTACTGTTATTCATTACATTTGTTATCTATATTAATCATATGTGGCCCCATGGGCTCGATTAAGTATTTGAATTAAATAAATAAAATAAATAAAAAAAATTTAATATGTCTCCTTAACATCAGCGGCGCTTCAACACAGATATACAAACAAAACAAAGAACGTGCAGTAGCAGCTGCTCTAGCACAATGCATTGCATGTGTAAGGGCCATCTCCTGAGTGGTGGTCCAAGATAAAAAAAATATGGAGTTTTTTGCATTGAAAAATTCTTGTAAATAATCATACTTTTTCAATATGAACAAATTGATTGTTTTCCGAGTTTAAACTCTGAATTGTGGTATGAAATTTGTATTTACAGATCGAGTGAAAAATCAAAATATGGATTTTTTGCTCATGTTTTGCTGATGCATTAATGATAAATTTATGTTTGAAAGTTATCTATGCGAATATCATAAGGTGTGTAATAATAAATTTCACATATAGTTTAAAAGGGAAAAAGCACAATTAGAATCATATATATAAATGAATATACCCAAAATAAAACTCATTTCATATTGGAACGGTCGCTCCATAAAGAATCTGAAGCAATGGATTATTATATGATCTCAGTTACATATGTATTACAGTTACATATGCATACGTAGTACATTCACATATGGAAAATTTTCTGTTGGACTTTATTTGCTCTTTTACACAAGGACGAAAAAGTAAGAAACGAAGAATGCAACTGGAAAATACTCGCATATGAACTTTGTGAAATTTTGACCATATGAACATTCATGTACTTTGTTCTGTATATTGTTTTTAATCACCAATAGAAAGTAAATATATGTAAAAATCGAAAAAATACCCAAAAATTGCAGGTCGTAAATATTCAAACATTTTCGGAGGACTTTGTTGATACAAATTACTTCAACGCATGTAATGTTGGGCAAAAAAAAAACCAAATACATATTCAAAAAATTTCTGAAACAGGAACTCTAAATCATCAATCTAAATACATACATATGTATGTATGTAATAATAAGTTTCTCTGGAGACATCCTCTTTTCAATGCATTACATGCTTTGAAAAATTGTAAAATCCGTTTTGCGAAAAGGTATCTAATGGTTGTTAGGAAACGACTGTTGGGCTGTCGAACTAAAGTAAATAATATATGTATTTAGGTAAAACGACTTTACAACCTTTGAAAGTAGTTTTGCCAAAGTGAATTCATTTTCTTAATACTATATTAAGTAAATAGACGTATAAATGTTGTTTTTATTAAATTTGTTTGTTTTCAATTACTTTTGTTTGTTTTTATGATTTCAGAGCATAACAAAATAACAATTTTTTATATATGGATACGTATGTATGTATGTATTTACTTCTTAGCACCGTGATGACAGCATCAAATTAAATAAATCAATTCGATTTACGATATTAATAAAACGCACATTGCATGGACGCAAATTATAATAAATTACTTTAAATTTGTATTCATGATTTATTATTTATTGATTGTAGTTTTATTAATAAAACTATAGAATGATTTATTTATTTATTATTTTCACTCAGTTATGTACACAAACCGCCGGAAATTTCACCGTTTCTTTTGGGAGCACTTATTAAACTAAGTAGACAATTTATTATGTTTTTCTTTATTCTGCTTGGTGGAATGAAATTTCCGTGTTTCCCGGTAAGACTAGTCATTCGTTTCACTCTACTGCGTGTACTAAAATGAAAAACTGAAATTTTCACTTTAAAAGAGGGTATCTTACAGTTTACTTTCACTCTCTCTTTTATATTGTTGTTGCACACAAAATATATAACCTTAAATATACCGTTATTTTAGTACGGACAGCGTTACCAGAACGATGTTTTAATAGTATAAATATTTACGAACTTTTTTTTATGTGCATAATTTAATGGAAGATTGCTAAAAATCATTTTTTTGTTTTGTTGACTCACTTTTTCGTATTCAGATATTTACAAATAAATTGTATCCTGAAGATGAACAATATGTTCGAAATATATTGATCTAAGAAGTCCCCTTTGCTAAGTTTTATTGAAAAGAATCATATGGAAGAAAATAGAAAGAAAAAAAGCGAAATGTTCTTCTTCTTATAAATAATAGTCTTTTTAATTTAATTCAATAATTGAATTTACAGTATCGCAGCTGATAAGAATAATTCTTTCGCTTATATATAGATGGGAATGCTACTGAAAAACATTGTTGCATGTTAAATTACGGAACTTAAATTTTGAGATATGACGTTCTTGCACCAAACGCACGATACATATCTATAAGTACATACATATGCATGTAAGTTTGTACGATATTTTCATACTTAATTATTTTTATTTATAAATTATGTTGATTTAAGAACGATTGGGCTAAATCTACAAAATAATTTTATACGATTATACTGCCGGTATTTGTTGCGCGTAAGATAACAAACAACTGATCGCATTTGTAATAGTTTTCTCATCGACTGCCACCGCTGTCTTTGAAAAACTTTGCGAAAATATTAGTATATATGTATGTATGTGTATGAGTGCATACTAAGCAACAGTTAAAAAAAAAGTTTCTCATGATTTAATTTTACATATATATATATACATATTTTTTTCCAGGCATAGTTTTAATCAGTCTGAAGATAATGAAATTATAATTATTACTGGCGCTTTCCTACAAAGTACATAAAATTATACGCCATAAATTGAATAATGTTGAATTAAAAATATAAGATACCTCTCGTACAATCACACTGTAGGTGCTTATTTTAATTTCTTAACATCTCATTATGCTTAAAAGTGGCCTGAATGAAAAAAACAATGGAATAAATTGAAAATTTAAACAGACGTTGAAAAATTTAAAGGTATTTTCAAAGTTAACAGGTTTTGGTTTTCTAATTAACATTAATATAGAATAAATACTGTGCAATGAATTCTTTTTAGCAAATTAACACTGTGAGCACTAAGCTTCCGATGATTTTGTTTTTTCACGAGCAAAAGTTCTAAGATAAATATAAATAAATTTTGCGAGTTAATGACAGGAAACTTTTCTGGCAACACCGAATATACCAAACAAACAAAAATTGTGTAGGTACGGAAATGTTACTCACAATTTATTTAAGAAAAAGTAAATATTATTTATATGTATGTATGTATGTAACATGTACATATGTATATAAGTTTAATAAGTTGTTACATATTAAACAAACTTTGGATAACTTTTGTAAAACTTAAATTATTACCACAAATTCTCAAAAATTTTTATTCCAATAAATTTCTTAATTTTAATATTCTTTATTAATTATTTTCTTTTCTTGTTTTCTTTTAGTTTTGTTAGATGTTCGTTTCGCACCCATTTAGCTAAGGCGCCACATTGCGACTGCCAAAGACTAGGTATCCAGGAATTATGTCAAGCTTCCTTTTGTCAGGCATAATTGTACAACAGTCATTAACGAATTATTTTCACCTAAAATGCTCCCAATTTCTTTGCAGTGCCCGTACAAAGTGCGTCAAAGAGATGACTACTCGCTCATATACACACACATATACATATTTGCATACATAAATCTGTGGGGATGTAACCACATGGTACAAATTTTTAATGTTGTTAAAGTTTTACACTAAAAAATGTTCTTTATTAAAAAAAATGTGTTTCATTTACTTTATTTAATTTTTCATTTTTTGGCAATTTTCTTTCTTTCTATTTGCTAATTTGAAACGAATTTTACGTTGTATTCATTGAATTCAAAGTGATGCTAAGTAAATCTACCTCTTAACATTTTTTAATTCGAGCAGAAGGACTAATTTTTTATTACTTCTATGGAGCTATGAAAAGTTGCTTATCGCTTTGCTTTAATACTATTAATAAAAATCCGGTTATAATTAGAATAAGTTTTAATTCTATAAAAATTCTAATTTAAATTAATTTATTATTTTATCGAAATGCAATTAATTGTATTTTTTATTACTTCATTTGTTTTACGAGTAAATAAATAATAGTCACATTTTTCATAAATATATCCAATATATACAAATAAGCAAACATATGCATAAACAAATTTTGTAAAAATTTTAACATTTTTCTATTACAAAATAGGTCGCCAAGAAAATATACGGATTAATATTAACACCAACAAGAACATGTATTTAGCATTACCACTGCATAAACTGGCAACTGCTCAGCATATGTATGTCGCTTAAACGGAACAACATATAACAATTTCATTACTCAGGGAGTGTGCGCCTTACATGCTCAGTAAGCAGTTACAAGGCGAATTAGTACAATACATACAAACAAAAAAAGAAATAAACTTTGCCTCGTAGATGCATTTAGCAAGATACCTGTGAAGCAAATTACACTACCACAAACCATTACTATCGGCATACTAACTACCACAATGTTGCCAAAGGTATTTTATAAAAATGAGTCGTAACCATTGGAAACGATATAGAAAATAAAAAAAGGGAAACAGTTCCCCGAAATTCTAAATTCTATTTTTATTAATTTTTTTATTTGTTATTGCACGCTAACTCTGATAGATTTTATTCTCTTTTTTTTGGCTATATGACTTTATTTTAATTCAGCTATTAATTTTATGTTATTTTGGGCATTTCGAAGAGTAATTTTGTAAACTTTCGTATTGTTAAAAATTTGTACTGGGAATGTAAATTAACATAGTAGAGTGCGCTTGGTATTACGTCAACGAATTAAAAGCGTGAGCGTTGGTTGACGTTTATCAGAATGTTGACATTAATGAATGTGTAAGTGTAAGTTCAAAATATTATTGTTCAAAGCGTTTTGGTTTTTGTTCGTAAATTAAAAGCAAACAAAAAGCAATTCCAAAGCAAGAAAACCAACCAAATTAAAAGGAAGAAAAATATTTTGCAAAATACCATGGTACACTGGAAGAAGTAATTACCAAAAAATTTCAATCATTTATTTAATAGATATCTTAAATTCATTTCATTTGTTGTGATAACTTATCATCAGCTATTGGGTAATGTTTTATTCATAAAAGACAATTTTTATTAATTCTTATCCCGACGTTTTAAATTCATTTCAATTACTTTCTTACTTAATCAATTACTTTCATGCTCCAAAATCAAAACCAATACAAATTTCTTATTCGTAGAGGATAAAATTTACCATTAAAACTTTTGTAATTGAATTAGCAATTTCGTTGATGTCAGATTTCAGTTTTTGTTTGGTGCATATGTGGGTGATTCTGAGATTACCAGCTAATTTGATGTCCTCGTGTATTTAAATAAGGAAAATTAGAATATATTCCACTTTATTATTTTGTTCATATTAAAGCTTTATAGGCCCATTGTGTAGTCACTAAAATAATTTTTATTAAAATTATTTTATTCTTCAAAAAACTTCGTACCAAAGTGTTCAAATGCCATTTTCCTGGCTGTCACTAACACTACTTCCACTTAAAGTTTTCTAAATTTCCAACAAAAATAGTATGTAATTTTAAATAAAATTAGTGCAAAATCCAAATATAATTATAAATTATCTCTTCTGACTTGTAACACGTCAATTAATGTTTTTATGTGTGATTATATTTTGTACCTGAAGTTCACGTAAAAAAAATTACAATAAATTGTGAATTGGACGGTTAGCTTATGAAAAATTAAACGAAGAAGTTAATTAATTGAATATAATTTAAGATTTCAAAAGTAATAATCCCAAAACATCAAGTTTCAAAGCATTAATATATTTCACATATTTTTATATTTCATTATTTAAAATTATAAATTATTATATTTATCCAATTCAATAAAATTATATTCTAAATTTTATAAACATAAAAATATTGAAAGTTAAAAATCAAATACTTTGATAAATTAAAAATTAAATTTTTTGAACAATTAAATTAAATATAAAGTACCTGCGTATAGTATTACCTTTTCGATATTTAAAAAGTATATTTATTGTTTGCAGAATTCGAATATTTCTTTTTTATATAAACTTACTTTGGAAACTAAAGTTCATAATTTATATTATGTAGCAAAACTTGAACCAAAAATCGATTACCTGTATGCATATTTAACATTATTATAAAATTAACATTTATTATGTACCCAACAAAGCGAATATCTGAACAATAACTAAATTTTATTTAAGATAAACATTTATAAGTAACAGAATAATGAAAAGGTTTCGTACAAAAGAATAATAAAAATACTACTCATTATAACAACTACTCGTGTAAAAGTGTTTCATGTTATATTTATATTTCTTTTCTTTTCAATATCAGCTTTATGATGCCTTGCCTGCACTCCACCAACCTCATCATCAGGAATATCACCTTTAGAACCATCAACAATCTGTAGGATATCTGTTGTTGTCATCATTGTCGTTTCCTCATCATAAAAATCTTCCTTTTCGACGAGTAGCACATCGCTGCCACCATCACAAATACGCAAGTCTTTTCGTTCCATAAGAGGACGCGGTGTAAACGGCAAAAATGTATTGCAAACGGTTTTAATCAATTCACATTCATTTTGACGATGGTACAAAGCAAAAACACAATTTTGTATGATATCTTGTTGCGTATTGTCAATGTATTTGAAATGGATATTCAACTCTTCCTCGATATCACCGTATAACAAACGCAAGCCGTAGATACTTGGAAAAGGGACATGGAAAAATTCAAATTTAAATGTATGAAAAGAACTGCTTTGAGTTTTTCATGAAAAATTTAATGGATTTTTTAATGGTTTTATCTATGATTTGTTTTTCTTCAGAACTGTGTATTTAAAATGATTCTTGACTACTACGAGATTTACGTAGCGCAAACGAAAATGGATGTAGATTCAGAGTTTTTTGTGCGATAAAAAGAAAAGTGCATTCTATAAAAAGTACACATTCGGATATTTATGTATCACGGTGACTACAAACAAAATACGTGACACGGTCAAACAAAATAATTTTTCTCATTGATTTACATAGTTTGTTTCTTAGTAATTATCACATTTAATTTTGTCTGCCTGTATATTTCCGACAATTAGCTCATTTTGATTACTTACATATAAAATAATTTTCCTTTTTTTCGAAATGTGTAATAAAGATCAAACGATTCACCGTTTAATATTTACGTTTAGGTTTTATTTTAGTAGGATTATAATAAATCGACATAGGGAATTTTATAATCCTTTCACCCTCCTCCACCTCTTCGCTGTGTGAAAAAAATTACCTAAAACTATTGTATGTGTTTGAAGTTAAATTTCGATTTAGAAAAGCCATAGTAAACTTGATGAAATTTTTAATATTATTTATGAAAAGATTCTGAAACTTTTAGGAATATCGCAGTATATGCGAATGTTATGTCATGGAATTAATTAAAATTGTTCAAACCAAACAGTTTGCTTCAAGTAGAACAAAAAACAAACATGTGCGCAAAGTTAGGAATCAAAACAAAACCAAAAATTCCTCGGACGTGTGATTTACAATTTTATCATTGATTTTGTTAGTTTCTTAGTAACTGTCGCATGTAATTTTGACTGCTTGTAAGTTTTCGATCATTGAATGATAAATTTTTGCATGTGGTGGGTTAAAAAGAACTTAACGATCGTTGTGGAATACTATTATTAACTATGGGGTATGTTCCCCATGACATAACGATAGAGACCTTAATTCATACACAACATGAAAGTTGCGCTTTTTTGACAATTTGTTAAGCAGAGTTGCTACGTGTCTCTGATGTTATGCTGACGTATTAATTTTTTATGCTGAATGCGGAGAAAGCGGTGCTGGTGAAATAGACACATAAGAAAAACAGAAGATCATCTCAACGCTCTGATGAATCAGACAACAGAATACAGAGACTTAATTTCTTCATTTTTTCAGCAAAAATTTGAAACAATGAATATTTCAAAACTAGGCAGCTGGTAAGGTGTCAGACTTCTATGACAAGACAGTTTTACAATGCGGCGTCTGTCGCTGTGTAACTTGAAACATACAAATGCACAGCTTGTACTTTTTTGGCAGACGTGTAAAACGCTTAGACGCGTACGACGCGTGGTAGGGTCTTTCAGATTAACTTCTAACATAATATTTTAACCATATGGGCAAGTCCCACAACATTCCATCAACCAAAAATTTTTGGAATTAATCCAACTCAATTTTTTTAATGGAATATGAGCCCCGATATTTCATTTTATAAATTTAAAAGAAAAAAAATTATGTATTTCGATGATTATTAATACATATATCTTAATGTTATAGAAGAAATTAGAATTTTTTTTAGGTGTTAATATCGTTACTTTAGTATTGACATAGATGGTCCGATCTAAAGCTATAATTTTATTCATTCAATTCCCCTCAATTAAATAAAAATTGTTTGTTTATTGTTTTGTAAAGGCTAATTATGGTATGAAATTTCAGGTTCATTATTTGTAGCATGCGTAACGAAAATACAGTTTTTTTTATATTGTTAGCCGAATTAAGCAAAAAAAATGAATTCTACAGTAAAAATTTGTTTCTTGTTACATATTAATTTCTGCAATGTGCGTCACGGTGTGAGCTCTCACAAAAATTGAATTAAGAAATTTTACAATTTTTACTTTGTTTTCATTATTATTCGCTTCTTATCACTATGCTTCGGCTATACCAATCTGATGTGAGCCATTTTGAATGGAATTGAATGGCAAATTGCATAATGCCAATTTGTAAATTGGCAAAAATTAATATAAAAGGCGATTGTATTTTGCATGTCAGCAAAGAGCATTACCGGCATTAACTCAGGCTCATGAAAACATAAAATTCACTACATTCATTCATAAATTCATTCATAAACATATTTATTTATATACTATTTTTTGGCGGGAAATAAGTTATTTGACAATTGGCTTATATTCATTTTGCGTGCAGTAGCGTGCATGACAAAACTTTGAGTACAATTATTTCGCAACAAATTCCTATAAAAATTTTTTTTATACTATTCGAAAGTACACTTAAATCCCAAAAAAAAATAATATTTTAATGGGAAAGATTACGTATGAAGCTTTCGTTACGCACGAAAAGAAAAAGGAGAAAAAATGGGCCATTTTTTGACACATTTAATCAAGTTTATTATGTCTTTTAAGTGCGCTCACTTAAAATTCAAAAAGAGCTCTGTTGGCAGAAATTGTTTGTGCTGTCGGTTTTCAAATTTAAATTTATCTTCACATACTTTGGCAATTATATATCGTTATCAAACAATACTTTCGCTAATTACAATAATACAAATGAAAATTATTTGTGGCTTCGGCTATTGAAAAAATGTTTGTGCTGTGTTGACCAGTGTTTAAGTAAAAAATAAAGAGTGAATGGGCATGTATTGAGATTTTTGTGTGACTGAATGTTGTAAATCTGTTTACCAATTCCCAAATTCTAATCGAAAAATAAATACCTTGTGCACTATGAACTATTAGAAATTGTTTGCAATAAAGTGCGATGTTCAAATTAAAAAGATGATTTTGTTAATGTGGGTGGGTTTTTTGCAGTATTTGTAAACTTTTTCTTTCACTATTTTTTCCATTCATAAGGAAAAATAAAATTTTTGCCATAAATCAATGAGTTCTGTTTTTATAATTAGAATTTTTATAGTTTTTAGTTAGGTTTATTTATTTATGTTTTGTTGTATCGGTGAGTTAGCCTATATCTATGTACATTTCGTTGAAGCTAATGTCAACTCATCAGTAGACCTTCGACCAAGTTTTTGTAAAAGCTAAGAAATCTCAGATGTTTATATAAAAACTGCCAAAAAATCTTTGAGAAATACCGAGTATACAAACAGAAAAAACTAAATAGGCTTTGCAAAAATTATCTTGTATAACAACAAACGATTTAAATCTTTTTAATTTTCCCACACCATTTTGCAATTAATTCCTAACTTTGACATAAGCACCAACGAAATGAACATATAAGACAAGCTCAACCAACACAAACACAAATAAATAAGAGTAATTCTTATTTTAGGCAAATTGATATGAAATTTGAAGCGTTCTCATAATCACATAATAAACAGTAGGAAATACAATGGATGTACGGACGATATACTCGTACTCTGAACGAGAGCATTCAAAATTAATAAAAAAACATATACGAGTACATATTTCACTTACGATACTGGTTCGCCCGTAATTTTCATTTCAACTTCTTCATATTTACTCATCACATATTTTAAAGTGTCATTTGCCTCCTCCTCAGACAGCTGTAATGAAAAATGTTAAAGAAATGAAATTGCTTATAACTTGACGAATTATTCTTAAATTAGGTGGAAGGATTTCTTTTGTAAAAGACGGCAATAAATTAAATTACATCAGTGCATTTCCTATACCATGTTGCAACACTTTCGACTGTCACTTGTAGAAATGTTGTTAAAACGGCCATTTAAATATAATGCCAAATACTCGTATACGAGTGTATTTTTATAATGCATTTAAATTATTTTTCAATTTGCGCCCGAAACTTTTATGCCAAAACATCTTGAACACGTTTTTGAAAATTTCATTGAACCAAAGAAGTTATATCATTAAAATGTGCTGCTAAAAGATACCTTTTTAATGAAAAATGTCTTCTTTAAACTAAAAATACTTTTTAAGTTTTAAATTTTTATAAATTGCGTTCTTGAAAACATTTCTTTCACTCCGGAAAGAAAGGAAAGAAAATGTGGGTTGCGCACGACCTTTGCAGGCCATCCCTTAAGATTTCCGTTAAGTTCAACCCATTCAATGCAAATTTTCGGCATCGATATGTCCAGACTTCCAATTTTTGTTGCTGTAAGTTTTTAAAATTCCGCTTTGAAATTGCATTAGTGTACAGATTTTGAAATTGTAGCTTTGCACTTTTTATATTTCTTACGCCTTTAGGTACCAAATGTATCAATTTGAATATTGAGAATTACAAAGTAATAAATAATTGCAGAGTATATGAAAGTACGTACCCGTCAGTGAATATCAGTGAATATCTACAACCGATTTGACGAAAATGTTTGGAGTTATTAAAAAAAAAACTATTTTTTCTTCTACCGAACGGAATCGATTCATTATCTCATGACATTAAGTGAGTTCAATATGTATTGAATGCGGCAAATTTTATCCCGATCTGTTGACCGGTTCTTAAATTGTGAGATATTTACATACATACATACATACATACACGCACACGAACATCCATACAAACAACCCATTTATGTCATTGCGAAAATACTCAGAATCGACTCCCATGACCTCAAATGAAAACTTGATTTTCGAAAATTGGAGTGAAATCAGTAGCAGTCGTAATAAGAAATAAGAAAAACTGTAAGGGGAGAATCAAAAAAGTTGCGCTTGCAGTTACATCTTGAAGAACTTTTTTGATAAGAATGTTGCTTTTAATTGTAAGAGATACAATTTTGAAGATATGTACGTGTTGAATGACTTATGTTAAATTTTTTGTAACTTGACCTTTTTTGATTTCATATGGCGATATTCATTATATTTTATTCCGGGTCTACACGTTACTAAATTGCATACTAATCGTAATATGAATTGTAGTACGAGTCTGGAAAAAAAAATCGCACTAATTAATTTAAAAAAAACTTGCCGTTGAGATGAAAATTTGGCGAATGGTAACTCTCAATACAACTTAACTTTCAGTTGTTGTTGTTAAGATTAATAATTATTACATTCCTATATTCCATAAATTAAATACTTTTATATTATTGTTGTTATTATTATGATTTAGATACTAAAACTGGTTTCAAAATCAAAATTTATATGACGCCATGTTAGAATAATATAACACTCTATCATTTAATTTCGATTTCGTTTTTCAAAGAGTGCATTGCACGTTACGCTTTAATTTATTACATATATTTCCACTTTATTATTATATTCTAAGCTCCTGTAAAACAGCTTTACAGTGGAACAAAAAGTGCAAATGTTTTAAATTAATAGAGGAAAATTGGGCCGGTATGCACTGCACTTTTGGGTGAAAAGAAAACGTCGTAAGTATTGTATATGATGACGAAAATCGATTAATAGTTTATTAGAAAAGTATCAAAGATGCATTTAATAACAATGGTTTTTTTTGCAAGCAATTCGAAACTTTGGTCGCTGTCAACTGGTCATTGATAACGCATGTCTATTGTCTTAAATCAGTTTTAAATAAGTATTTGTATAAGTATTTTTAAGAATGAATAAATCAACAAACTTCATAGAGCATAGTTTATCACCAGGTCAAGTTTATTGAAAGAACATCTCAATTTATATCCTGCTTTATTCAGTTGTTTCTCCCTTAATCGTGTTAGACCATCCGACCACCGAAGACGGGCTTTCACTGCTGGCACAGTAACAAAACTCAAAATTAAAGCGCATTTATCTTATAAAATTATATTTCACCAAAGGCCCGCTGATAACAAGTACACACAGGTTTTCTTATCTTATCTTAATGTATGCATGTACATATATTCTATATTGCAATTTAGTTCGTGATAAATAACGCCGTCAAACAAAAAATTGTCAAAAAAGTGTTCTAAAGTTTTATTAAAAAAAAATTTAAATTCAAGCCACTGATTATTTTCTAGGTAGATTAAATTATGTCATAAATTTAATGAAAAATTAAATGAAAGTAAAATTGCTTTTGGTTATGCTTCGAACACAATTCGAATATTTCTTATTAGAAATATGTATTATATAGTATATTTAAGTGTGTAGGTAGACTCTAAAACAAGTGCAGCAATACAAAAACCACAGACATTTTCATTCTGTAAAATTAAATGACAATTGTGTTAGCAATTGCTTCTATTATTAATTAATATGTATGAATGTGTGTGTATGTATTCGAATTTAAATATTTACGTCTCAAATTATAAATACTTAAATAAAGAAAAACTAGCTTCTTAAACTGAAGGCAAATGAAAAGACCTAATTTCTTCGAATTTTATTTGAATTACTTTCTTGATGAAGTAAACACATTTACATTTTGACATTTGACATTTGACATTTCAAAATCGGCAAATCGGAAAACCAATACATTTTTAAAAGTTTAATTATTATAATTTTCATGCAAAAACTAGTCATTCTTCTACAACTCTGATATTTACTCTATGAACTTGTCGGAATAAAATTGTACAAGGCATTACTTTTTTAGCTTTAAACTAGATATGCACACGTATGTATATACATATCGACCCCTTTGCGCCAAATGATCGTAAGCGTCAAAACACAAAATTTCCAGCAGAATGTTTTTTTCTTATTATCTGTTACACAACTTACGATCAAATCGAACACGTTTTATATTTAAAGTTAGAAATAATGGTGACATTTTATAATTTAAAAAAAAAAAATTATAAAATTTTAATTTTAACCATAATTTTTTTTAAATGTCGCTTACGATCATTTGACTCTAAAATTTATCGATATGTACATATATACATATATATGTAACTATATACATACGAGTACATAGTATGAATATGATGTGGTTTTATTATCAGCACAAAAATCTTTCAAACTAAAAACAAACCATTAATAATTATTTAACGATTTGTACATTTGTGTAAACCAAAGAACTTTATGACAATGATTCCAAAGAGAATTTTTCCAACTTTATTAAAAAAATTTTTAAATCAAAAACACGCAACATTTTCAAGCACTGTGTTTCTTAACTACTTTACTTTCGCCGGGGCAATTAAAAGTCACAGTGATGCCATCTTCCTTCCAGGATTGAGACCAAATTTCAACATCACAAGTTTTGACTTTTTCACTTTGATCTTTAAGGTCCGCGTTGATTTTATCTAAAGAACCAGACACTACTTGAGTGGTAGCAGAATTGATTTTAAGGAGTCTAAAAGAATAATTCGATTTAAAAAAATTGTGTTAAAAAACTGAAAAAAAAAAAAATATTTTTTAGTTACTCATAGAATGGCCCATCTCCAGCAGCCAATTTAGACAATGATTTGCTTAGAACTTCTTCGGACTTCTTTAGATCATCGCCCTTTAACGTAGTGACACAGCCAGGACAGGAAGGCTTACAAGACGCAAATGTAGCCAAAGAAATTAGACACAAAACTAAAATGTATTTCATTGTACAATAATTGCGACGAATCTTCACTATTTGAAACACAAAACGCAACTAACTATTTTATAATATTGATTCACACTTTTTATAATGATTGCTAAACAAAAACATTCTATCGTGGCGGTGTTGCCAGCTACTTGTAATCAGAGTTGACGACGAAAAAAAAACATAATTTTAATGCACATGTGAATGAGGAGTTTTAGCATGATGAAGAATTTAAGAAATACTTAAATAAATAACAAACAGAGGCTGGCGATGGCTGAAGTAGTCTGCACGTTGACTACAAAAAACCAAAAATTTCCTGGGTTCTACACCACTTTCAGACTAAAAATCACAAAAAACATCCCGCATTTTTGCTGATGTGCATTTGTGTGTCTATGTGTCAGTTGTTGTCGGAAGGTTTCAGTGGCGAAGGAGTAGTCACTGGTCACTGAGCACTGAGCACTAACGGCTTCAGCTGTAAACTGGCACATCAAAACGCCCTCCTTCGTCGGTATTGTTTGGCACCGGCGAAGTACAATAATTACTAAAAATGTCTACTAAAACGAAACGTCAATACTGCTATAAAACAAGGACCGTGCTAAAGGCAGATTTGTAAGATAGTAAAGCTTCTTCTCCTGTCATTTCTCCTACTATCCTTTTCCTCTCGTTCCAACACAATGCATCGCATGTGTAGGGGTTATCTCCTGAATGCTGGTCCAAGATAAAATAAAATAACAAATACTTATATTTCATCCAAACATATATGATTCTAATTTCAAAATTGTGCTTTTTCCCGAAAAAATATATGCAAAGTCTACGTACATAGAAAATATGCTGAAGATAACTCATGAAAATGACAGAATAACAGTTTTTATTCGAATGGGTATATAGCCAACAGTTTTCCAGGCGGATTTTCATGCCATCGGAACATGTGTGGCCGATTAGCTCCGTAAGAACATGAGAGAGTTCCGAGAGGAACATCTATATACTATCGAATAGTGAGGCGGCGCTTAGGGCACATCAGTCGACCATGGTCATCTCCAAAAAGGTATGTGAGTACATGGACCTTCTCAATGAGCTAGGGGAACTTTAACGCCGTTACATTGAGCTGGGTTCCTGAACATGAGAGTAATGAAATGGAAGACTATCTGGCAAAATTGTCCCTAATTGGCCCAGAGCCATTCTTTGGACTTCCAAACACACCCACCACCCCAATAAGTGCTTGGGTTCCTTAAAAGCCTTAGGATGGGGTTCTAATATGAAGGGCTTTGCACAATAGATCTTTTTGGTCGCGGTGCTTCAGTCAGAATAATAATAAAAACAGTTAAAATAATTTCAAAATTTATATTTATTAAAAAATATTTCAGCATTTCTTTTAACAATATCCATTTTGCACAAAACTATTGATTATTGACATTATTGGTTACAATGAAACCAAATTATGAGCGATAAAACTGAATCATAGAGGTCAGATTCTGAGGACTCTGATGACTTTCGTCTTCCATCCAGAGATCATAAAGAGAGAGGATTCAATATTCTATTTGATTTACATACTACGGCAAAAAATAAAAAAAACGCAGGGAAGAAGGAAAAAGTTACATGGGTAAACAAAAGCTATGTAACGAAAGAAATTACAAAAGGAAAACGGAATCACGATCATAATAACGAAATGTATATCTATTTGTGTATTTTATTGTGTAGTAACAATGATGTAATAATTATTTTCTAGTTGTGTTAAACCGTAATATTGAAATTAGATGGCGCTTCTCTTTATGAAGCGTGATGAGAAAATCAGGAAAACGTGCTAAGTCTCAATTTAAGTCATAAAAAGAAAAGTATTGCTGTTGGTATTTAAAGCGCATAGATGCAAGAAAAAAAACTTGCGTTGAAAGATATAAAAAAATATTAAAACGAAAAAGAGTTTTTTGTTCGCCCTGTAAAATTCCTAAAAATGGACTTGTTCCCACGACATGTATTTTATTGTGGAATAATATTTCCGAACTGTAAAAAGCGGCTGCCTACAAAAAGAAGAAAACGTGTACAAAGAAACAACAGAAGCGGAATATTTTTGGATTTTTGTGTAGTGGAACAAAGGAAATTTATAAAAAAAATTAAATAAAAATATAAAATTCTAATTTGAAATACGTTCAAATTTAAAATATGGTCAAATACTTTTTTTCATTTAAAAATTTAAATAAAACTTTTCAGTTACAAAATATGTCAAATTAAAAACAAAAATAAAATAAAAATGGAGTAAGAAAAATGTAAACAACTTTTGACAGTTGGGACATTTCAAATTTAACTGAAAAAAATCTGCCTTTTCGTTCAACTAATAATAGCCCGGCATTATTTTTCATCGCCATTAACGAGCGTTCCGAACGAGCGAATGTTTACTGGTGCGAATACGAATGTTATGAAATAGGCGATACGAATACAAATATTCGTAGCATCACTAATACACGTTCATATAATATAATTTAATACATAAAGAATAAATTTCCTTCTTCTAAATAATTGCCAATGCAAACGACAAGTTTAATATGGAAAAAATATTCGGGTATGTTCTGTGAACCGAATCCGAAAAAATTTTTCGTTTTTACACATACATACACATACTTCGGTATTGAGAAATCACTCGTTTTTAAATCGACTCGTTTTACAGAACAGGGGGGATTATCATAATGATCCGTCGAATCCCATGCAAAAATTTCAAATTCAGGAAATCGAAACTTAGAAATATGTACATATATTTCGGATATTTCGATTGTATAGCATACTTGTGCGTAACACATTAAATAGCCTTACATACATACATACATACATACATACATACTTACATATTATCGTATTACATTTTGCCACAAAATTAAAGTTTCTGGTAACTTTTTACATAAATTTATTTCTCCTGCCAAAAGCAATATGATTCTCTCCCGATTAAAGCCGATTTTAAAAATAACAAAGTACTACTGCCGATTGACGTGTCTAGTTTGTGTACATACGAGAACAGCCAAACAGACAAACAAATACAGGGTGGGCCAGAAGTCACTATGGAGTTTAAAAACTTAATAAGTTCTTCGTTTATTATTTCACTAGAGGACCCGGCAATCTTCGTTGCGGCCAACTCAATATTCGGTCAACAGTTTAGTATGTAAAACTCTTATAATTTTGAAATGGCAACACTTCTTAAAAAGAAACTGAAAACTGGATATTGGTCCCTAAGTTTTATAAAATTCTGTAATTTTCTGCTGACCCGGTGAACTTCGTACCCCCTGGCAGTCAATGAATGTCATGTTACAGATGAGCTGAACTTAATTTATGATTTTATGAAAGTAATAAAAAGTAATAAAAAAGTACAAAACTTAAGTATATCAATCGCGGATGCAAACGGTTTATTTCACTTAATTGCAGTATACGCATTTCCAGCTTTCTGGCGCAATCAAAAATGCGCACCCGTGTGTCAAACGGGAGTGCCAAATGCAAAAAAGGGTCAGCCTAGCCGCCTGATAAAAATTGCCGTATACCAAATGTCAGTTCTGTGCCTATAATGGAAGTGGCCCAAGCAAAAAAAAATTTACTATCAAGTCTTTCAGATTAAAATGAGAAACTTTAACTTTAACCGTTCTCAAGATATAAAAAAACCATATTAACTTTGTATGGTAGGTACCATGCCCATCTATCCGATGCCGCCTTTTTTTTACCAATGATTTACATTGGCTTTTAAGCACTTCAAAGAATCTGTTACCGTTTTTGCGGTTTTGGGCGTGGCATCGCCCAATGGAAATTTTTGAAATCAATATAGCCTATATCTTAAGTTGGACAAAGTTACATATTTGTGGAAATCGGTCCAGCCCTTCTTGAGTTATAAGTGTTCGAACAAACACGACTTTGTTTTATATACGAGTATATAGAAGAGGATATAGATTTTATTTTTTACATAAATAACACCGGAGAATAAATAATGGAAAGATTCACATCTGAACAAAGATCCAGAATAATAGAATTTTAGTATTTAACTCAGATACAACATTTCAGCTGGATGGAGCTACTCGCCGCATTGCCGGCCACATTGCACGCCGAATAATTTCTAGAAATTCGGAAATTACTTGGCCAGCGCTTTCGCCAGATGTCTCAGCACCTGACTATTTTCTTTGGGGTGATTAGAAGGAGCGAATCCTTGAACTGAGGGCCAGAAATTCGTACGCTGTAGCCACAAATTTTTAAAGATGTTATGGCAAATGCTCTAAAACGACATTATTTTCTATTCTTAGTGAAACAAATTTCGACTTTGTTGTATATGTCATAATCTGAAAAAAATCAAAATAAGAAAAATATATAAACGAATGGTGACTATTGGCCCACCCTGTAGCATTTTAATTGGGATTTCACAGCTTTGAAGCACTTGTTAAAAAAAAAACATCAGGTTAATAAGCATAAAAGCAAAGTAAATAAATAAGTAAATAAGCAAAACACTTAGACATTTCAATGAAAACTTTATTTTTTTTACTTAATGGATCATTTAAGGCCCTTTCACACTATAAGCAAAGTCTTACGACTTTCATAATACTTTGTGAGAGAGAAATCTAATGAGATTTGGAGTGACTGCCAAAAAATGTAAAGTAATATTACATTTTGCTTTCACACTATCCACCTTGAAATAAATTAAAAAGTATTAGTAGTAAGAACAAAACCGGCTTAAGAGCAAATTACTGTTTTATTGTTTTGTTATTTTCTTTGGTTGCTTACACAAAAACACATCCCTGATAAAATGAAAAGTATAAGCTTTTTGAAAATATTCTTAAAAAATGGTGAGAGCCATACGATTGTCAAATTCACATTCGTACTTTGATCTGATTCATAACATATTGTTTTATTAACTTTGCCTTTACAAGGCAAATAAACAAGTGTTCAATATTATCACGATCGAACAATTATTGTAACCATTCCTTTGAAAACCTTAAGAAAAGGAAAAAATTAAAAAAAATTAAATTTTTAATCATCAGCAACATTAAAGTACAATTTAGAGTTTTTAAAAGTAATTTTAATTGAAAAACAATTGAAAATATATTTTATAATTTGATTTTAGCCAATGCTAAATTCATTACGGTTAGAAATTGCAAGTTGAGAGCAATAGAAAATTCTCATGACAACTTCGATTGTTCAGTTAAACACAAAATTTGTCATGCTAAAAACTGGCTTTTTGTTGTTTGTCAGTTACATTCAATCAATTTTGGCACAAGTTGAAAACACAGATATAAAACATCATTTGAATTCATAAAAAACCTTCTTCGGAAAGTTCACATCTTCACATTTGAGGAAAACGGCAACACTGTAAGAGTTTTAAGTTACTTAATTAACTTGATTATAATAATTTGCTTTAATTCCTTATTTGCATTTAAGCCTGTTTTCTATACAGCACAACTAGCAAGAATATTCATAATTTCTTTTTATCATCATTGTCAGTATTTTCGATATGACAAAACCGGCATAAGTGAAGCCTGTTTTCCCACAATTCTTAACGAAATTTTTTTTTTATTTTTTTTTTAATAAATAGATTCATAAAACTCTGCGGTCTTGTCTAAATAAGAAAAAGTTATAAAAAAATATATATAACACTTTTTCAAAGCCTGGAATGCCTGTTTTGTACAGCGGGATCTTTTCAGTGAACTGTTTTCGTCTATTTAACCAAAAGTGCATTGCATTTCCCGCCCGATTTTTAACTTTACATTTAAAATATTTGAACTTTACTGTTCTGCTATAAAACCGTTTCACAATACTTTAATAGAGAACAATAAAGTGCACAAATTTGTAATAAATAAGGTGAAAAGTGTAATACACTTTTTGAGAATCGACATCACTATTAGTAAATATTGTCGTCTCACTTTATGTTTGTACTTATTATATATGCTTATGTATGTATATATGTATATATATATGCGTTCTTTATTTAATTTGTCAATATTGTTATTAAATAATTTTTTAACACGTTTGATATTGGAAACTGAGTTTGAAATTTCCACTCTTGCATTCTGTGAAACGAGGAAAGTCAAGAGTTCCCAAATAAATGCAAATTTTACATATTTGTTAATTAAATTAGTACGTAGAAGTATTTCCGTTGAACTCGAATGAACACAATAAACTAATTAAAAGTAAAGCAGTAATTCGAACAGGAATTATACGAATATTCGAATATTTTTGTTCTTCATTGTTCAATTTAAAATTAAAAGACCTTTTATCGAATATTCCAACAATTCTTTTTCGAAGCTGCATCGCTTAATAGAAATAGAAATAGAAATAGAAATAGAAATAGAAATAGAAATAGAAATAGAAATAGAAATAGAAATCTAAATAGAAATCTAAATAGAAATCTAAATAGAAATCTAAATAGAAATCTAAATAGAAATCTAAATAGAAATAGAAATAGAAATAGAAATAGAAATAGAAATAGAAATAGAAATTGAAATAGAAATATATATACAATTACCTTACTAGAAACTTAATAAAACACTTTAAATTATAATTAATGAATTTAATATGTAGAATATGTAGTTCAATGGTTTAGAAAGTACAGGTGGCCCAAAATAACCGCACCAAACGGTATACTTAAGTGGGTGTAATTCTCGCTGTTGAACTACTCTTGGATTTTCCGTAGCCCTTTTTGCCATTAACGAACCGTTTCAATTGGAAATGGGCTTCGCTCATAATTAAAAAAAATTATAAGGAATTCAAACTATTTCGCTAATTTTGGGCCTCCCTGTATATATGTACACGGTGGGCCAAAAGAAATCACCCGGGGTATAAGTAATCACACGATGTCTTTTTGCTGTAATTTTATTTTATAAAAACCTTTGGATCTGCATGTATAGTCATCAACTCTGGCGGCGGTCACTTAGGCCATATCATAAGCAGTGCGAAAATTTGTCTTAAAAAAAATTACAGCAAAAGAACATCGGGTGATTACTTATGCCCCGGTTGATTACTTTTGGCCCACCCTGTACAATTAATTTGCTACTAATACTTATTTAAAAATCCGGTCTACTGACGATTTTGGTATTAGCACCAAATGAAATGTACATATAGACCAGCTAAACCATATAACAAATATAGATTAATAATCGAGATTTCATTTTGACTCGCGTTGAATAAATGAAAAAATTGTAGTTCAGTACATAGTTCAATATATATTTAACTGAGCAAATTTTACATACAAGCAGTTTTTTAAAAAATCTAAAATTCTTTAATATCTCCGAAACTAATTAATTAACCGATTCTAGAGAAATTGAAAATATTGACAGAAGCAACGAAGGAACGTGGGTGATAATTAATGCCTCTTCAAAACTAACTAACCGATTTTAACGAACTTTAAAAGACGGCTACATCTGAGTCTAGAAAGACACATAGGCTATACTTTTTTTTAATAAAACTAGGAGTGGACGTAGGGGTAATTTGCAAAACCGTTATTGATGAAATGAAAGTGGATATATCTGAGTCTAAAAAGCCGCATATGTAGGATATGCATACGTTATTTCAAATATTTTTTAAAAGCTAAACTACTCAACTGATTTTCTTTAGATTTTCGCAGTACTTCTCTGTATATCTGTAAGGAACTATACTCTATATAAATTTCAAAAATTCCAACTGGGCGTTACCACGCCTATTCAAAGTAAATATTTATTTTTGTATATCTTGAGAATGGTTGAAGTGAAAGTGGTTGAATATGGTCTACATGACTTTATAGTTAAAACAAATCATCCGTCAAAAACTGGGAGGGATTGGATAACTGTGCGTGGTGCCTCCCATACAAACAAAAATTCAAAATTGGTGTTTTATTAATTTTTGATTTTGGCTAATTACGCCAGAAAAAAAAATAAAAATGTTCAATATAATTTCATGAACATACGTGATTTATCGATGAGTTTACTTTTCAGGATTCGGGGAAGCACACATTAACATGATGATTATCACCAATTTATACAACTTGGGCAGATATTTTTACTACTTGCTCTTTTAATAAAAACTCATTATAAAATTGGTTGGGAATATTTTTCAAGAATGTGATCTTTCGTTTTTACTGGCAATATTTCGGTCTGTAATTTCTCTGAGGCCTTCAAAAAATCGATTTTCAAGCCGGAGAATCGGTTAGGCTTGCTTCAAAAATCTTTTTAAAAAATTATTTATATTGCACTTATTTTCTTTAAAATATTTTCATCGATATTTCAATTTCGAAAAGCTTTGCACTTAGAAAAGCCATTTTCTTAATTTATGAATAATATTTTCGCTATCTGAGTTGTTTTTAGTTTTAATAAAAATTCCATTTCAGAAATTATAAAGCTTGTTGGAACAAAATATTACTTAAAGAATTTTCCTGCAACAGTTTCGAACTCGAATAAATTAACATTATTGAAATTGATTGTCTATTGTTGTTTTGCCTCTTCGCGATTCATTAATGAATAATTATAACTAAATATCGATTCAGGAATACAAATTGGAAGAAAAAACCTCGTCATCAATTAAAAATTTATTGAGAATATGAGATAAGAAAAGTTATATGATTGATTGTTTTTTGTACAATAATTTATAGACTCGGTAAATGAATTCATCCGTAAGAGAATTTCTTAACATTTCATCTACATACTCACTTCAATTAAACATGATGCAGGTGAAGTGCCGATGCACAAACCATTCTATATAAAAAAATAAAACCGAATTAAGTTTAATTAAAAAAACAAAAAGTTTAAAATGTAAAAACGCCAACAAAAACTTAAAACTTACAGAACACGTAAGGAGAAAGAAAAAACCGACGAACGTGATAATGACAATTGAAAATTTTAATTTTAATAAACACATTTTGGGAAAATAATGGAAAAGATCACAATGCAAACAATGTGTTAACACCGCCAATAAATTTGTATAACTAAAAGTGATTGTATAATCAAACTGAACCTTGTTTGATGAAAATTCGAGTTGAAATTTTTATGCAAAATAGGTAACTAAAATTAAATTTCAATACTACGAATTTTATTAACCCCTATAGCATTATTTTAAACAGGGAGACGTTTCAATGCTGACGTTATAAATATGTTTATCAATGATGTTAGGAATACCATTTTTTAATTTTCGCGAATACGAATACGAATATGTGGCCAAATATTCGCCGAAATCGAATATTCTATCTAAAATTTAGCGCCACTTGATATTTAATATTTAATGGAAAAATATTTCCCCTTTGTGTCAATAACAAAGGCATTCCATGACTGAATTTGACATTATCAACTTCGCACCTGAATGACACTGCGGAACATTTCTCAAATTAGTTTCCCAGCTACTTCATTCATCTTTTAATTGGAAAAACTATAGAAAAATATTTAGTGCAAAAAGCGGTGGCAAATGACACCAAACCACTGACATGGTTTGAGAGTAAATAAAGAAAAATACGAGGTACATTTATCTACAATCAGGCAATATCACAAAACCGCATCGCAATAGAAGGAGCAACGGCTTCAAAATGTATATTTTTGAATTTCAACATTCCTCTAGTTAAAAATATAAATGATATGAATAAAAAAACCTACTATTCCAGAACCGAAATATATTGTATTTGCTTTTAGAACAAATCTAATTTACTGACGTTTCTCCAAGTAAATAAATAAAAACAACTAAGCCTCGGCAACGTATAATTTTGGAGTTATGGAGCAAGTTTATTTAAACAAGTCCCTAACTGTAGGGTGTAAAATTAACCATTATAAATAATTCTAAAGTAGCTTGGAAATTTTGTTTCACATGAGTAATTAAAACTATACGCTACCAGCTGGTAAATTAAGTTATGAATGAATAACACGTCCCTCGATTAGCAAAATGTGCAAGTCGACCGAAATCTTTAAGTACGTATGTATGTACATCATTTTGACTCTGTAGTCATAAGTGTCATACAAAATACATTTCAAACCTATTAAGTGAAAATCGAGGAGATTTTATAAAGAATTACTTCTAATTTAAACTTGTATTTTAAAGTTTTCTATTAAATTTACGTGGCTGATGAGGCATAGGTGTACAATCAAATTGCATTCTTTTCTTTTCAAAAACTAATTGTGAAAAATGAAAGTTTTCCACGTTATGTAAATTCTCTCATTTGTTGGAAACTCCACAACGAAAACAATGTTAAAAAATTTCTGAAACTTGCCTTATTCGTTGATTTAGTTCACTCCAGTTTCACAAAAAAACAAAATACATATGCATATGAATATCGAAAACTTTACCAATTTGACGAGTAAACAGTCACCGAATACAGCGTGAACTTCATAATGTTTATTTTGAAATTACTATACATATTCTGATATTATTGCTACTTCATTGACACTTCAGTGTTTATACGAATAATGGACTGGTCTATATAACAAGTTTACAGTCCGGTTGATAGAGTCAACCAATTTGGTAGTTACATACTTTCTGTAGAGAATCAACAAACACGGGTTGTTGTAGCCAATGCAATATAAATACAGTGAAACTTCTTATAAACGGACACTCACCGTCGAGACAATGATTTACATTTTTAAATCAATGCCAAACGAGTCTATTGTGGTAAAAAAAAATTATATTCCGATCGCTTGAATTTGAGGCGTTGAGTTTCAAAATTAAATTCAATGTTTGTCATGAGTTGGCATGCGACAAAGTCGTCACTAGAAAAATGTTTGAAACGGGCAGAGTTATAAAATAGTGATACTCTTTAGTTAAAAATTAATTAAATAAAATGGAAGGAGGAAGTTTGAGATGTGTAATTTTCAATTATTGTGGTTTATCAACCTTTAACAGAAACACTGAGTTATTTCAATCCTAGAGGAAATAAACGACGAATAGTGATATCTTAACTTAAATGCAGATTTTTTGCCGTATTCATAAAAGTTTTTTTTATAAATAATTTCCTTAAAACAATTGATTAATAAATTTATTGCAGATCAAAAATATGAGTAACTAAAAATATAAAGAAAATAAAGTTATTTACAGATTTGCTGCTATAGTTTTTTTATATATAAAAGGTTTAATATATGTAAACATATATTTTCATACAAAAATTAATCTGAATAGGGCAGTTATTTTCAAAATTATTTCTAATATTTTAAAGGCAAACTAGAGAACGGTTAATTTTGCATTTCATGCATTGAAGACATTCACATCAGTTTATTTATTAATATCTTTGTTCCCATTCGTCATTTAATGCACTACTGCAAACACATAAAAGGTTGTGTTCGGAAAAATTAATTGTGGAGGAAATACATATACTCATGTTATTGAAAAATTATGTATTTATGTGACTCAACTAAAATCAGTAGTTCTTCTATTAATAATGTTTTTGTCATGAAGTAAATTCTAATGAGCGAATACATACATACATGAATATGTAGTTACATATGAAATAATATACATATATTACATATCGCAATACCACTATGTATGTCCGTACATGCATATGCATATGTACTAACACTAAAAACTAGTTTCATTTCATTAACGTATAATTTATTTGGTGTTTTGATAAAATTGTAAAACAAAATTATCTTCTATCTACATAAGTACAGAAATATCTGTGCATTTTGACACTCAAATTTTAACATTTTTTAGGTCTTTTTTGACGTTATTGGTTGCGTTTTAAAAAAAATTATAAATTAAGTATAACTAAGCTAACTTTTCTGTAATTTTATTTTCTACTAAAATATCTATTAAAATCAAGCATAAATTAAATCACAAACAAGTCCATATAACTTTATTACTTGTTGTGTGATATCTCAAAAACTAAAACTAATAGAAAGGTGCTGATTACTGTAAACAACGCGTCTTGTAAAGATTCCATTACTATAAGAATATTAAGAAATGTTCATATTTCTACATATGATCTTCTTCTAGTTCCAGCACAATGCACCGCATGTGTAGGGGTCATCTCCTGAGTACTGGTCCATTTAAAAAAAAATGCTTGATGTAGGAATTTTGTATGGGGAAAACGGTTTTATCGTGCACTTTCCCTCATATTCAAAAAATTTAAATTATATTTTTTGATATATATTTATTAAGCCTGAGCTCTTTTTTTATTTTATTTTGTTTTTATTATTCGATAATTCGTTAACAGCTTGTTAACATCATCAGGAATAATAAGAAATTATAATTCTTTGAAATATAAAAATATTTTTGAAACATGAATAATAAAAACAAAATAAAATAAAAAAAGACCTCAGGCTTAATAAATATATATCAAAAAATATATATAAAAAAGGTCAATTAATAATATAATTAAAATTTAAATTATATTTTAAATGTATGTCCATATTCTATTTCAAAATTTCGATACGAAATTTTCTTAAAATAGATTTCAAATAAATTGTTTTTGTCAATTGTTTTTCCATAAGCGGAGTAAGTTTATGCAGTGACCGACTGAATAAATGATTGATTCATCATCCAAATCAAGTTTTAGCCAAAATATGCATGAGGCTTTAAATATGAAAAGCATCACAACATCTCCATAAGTAGTTCGGGAAATTCCACACGAGAAGTGGTTTGCATTTTATGTGTTGCACTGTGTTATCAATACAAGTTGATATGAATAAATAAGACGGTCCTATTTTTATTCAAGTTGTGAAATACAGAGCAGATTTTTCTTAATAAAAATTATTAAATATCTACGTTTTCTTTAAAGTATTCGAAAATATGAGGCGCTACGAATACGAATATTCGTACCATCACTATGCACGCTGCAGCGGTGTAAGGAAGAATTATGAACTCATAAAAATTAATAAAACAAATATATTTCACAATAATAAAAAAACTGAACAAAGAAATATTACATGTTTAATCAGTTCTAAATGCGTACATGTTTGAATTGTAAAGTCAAATACTCGAAGTTTAAATGAACGTTCCCCTTTTTCGTTAGGCATTGTGTTTACCCACAATCTTCTGCTCTCCATCAAATTCAAAAGTAACTTCAATACCATTGGGTAACCATGGGCGACTCCAAATGCTAACTTTGCAGTTTTTTATTTCACCATCAGCATCAACGAGATCAGCAACAATTCTAGTTAAGGTGCCTGCTACTACTTGAGTTTCAGCAGAGTGAATTTTATTAAGTCTAGAGGAAAAAGTTTTAGTTTGAATATTATGGAAACTTTTCATTAAAATATTATATATTACACACGTACTTATAATTAGGCCCGTCACCAGCAGCTAACTTGGAAAGAGATGAATTAAGGTCATCTTCAGCTTTTCCCAGATCGGCAGGGTGCACACCTACAATTTTGTTCTTAAATTTAATATTATGCGCAGTTTATATAAAAAATAGCAACGCTTCAAAAGTATCTTACCTTACTTGCCATTGTGTTATTATTGGAAATGATCAGAAAAATAAGCTGAATTTACATACGAGTATGTACATTTATATTTGTGTGCACTGGATTTTTGAATATGATTTCTTTGTTTACAATTTAAGGAAGTTTTCATTGAACATATTTTGTGGTTATTGAACGAATTCGTTAAAGTGTCACCATTCCAACAGCTGATAAGTTATTCATATGAGTTATAACACAACACATCGTATGACTTTTTCTTCAGCTGTCAAGCCAAAATCCATAAATAATAAACGTAAAAACGTGCAATAGAAGTTTTAATATATGAGGTTTGAAAACATAGAATTAAGTGAGATTTTAATTAAAACTGCAGATATTTAAATTTCTAGTTTTTATACATATTTTTTTATAAATTATCACAAATTCTTCAAGCTTCAGGTCGTTTTGTTAATTAATTAATTAATAATATTAATATTATATTTTCGGGAAAAAGCACAATTTTAAAATTTGAAACATAGTATATAAAGGGATATTCCCAAAAAATATTAATTTTTCAATATTAGGCTACTCCTTTCTGCAACTCCTTAAAAAAAAATATTGACAAATAAATATTATTAATTTTTATAAAAAATAAAAACACATTAAGCCTGAAAAATTAGTGGTAATTAATCTGCAGTTATTTTAAAATAAAGACATACTACATTTAGAGTAGACAGGCCTATTTAAAAAATATATATGTACATATGTATATAGTAACAGCAAGTCCTCAACTTGCGCATATTTCAAATACATTCACCTATGTATTACAACAGCAAAATTTTTTACATTGTATCATATTCGAAATATTGTTCCAAAAATATGCATTATATCCCTTACCTAATCCTAATCACTTTTATGGAGACTGCATCTTAAATATAATCATATGTCCACTAAACTCTGCGTATATGTGTGTACATTGATATGTGCAGCGAACCGCTTATTTTATAGAGTAGATAACACACTTATTTCAACAGAGAAAACTTTACGTATTAAACAAAAATGGAATACATTATTTGTTATTTTTAACCTTTTTAAGACATTAATACCTTTAGCTTTCCATTAATTGTGAACACAGCAGACATTTTCTTCTTGTCATTTTTTCTTGCTTTCTGGCCTTACTTCACTTATTTATTATATTTAGCACACTTATCATTTTTTTTTTTTATTAAATATTGAACCTCTTCATTATAATATTGCAAATTATACAATTGAATATATGTGTTCTCATCACAGATACTTAATTAGCCTATGGTTTTCATAACTGCACAAAAAAATATTTTTCTCTACTGCACACTATCAACCATCATTTATAACGGGAGTTTAATTACAACTGAACATTTCTTGTTGCAATAGTGGGTTGCCATATTTCGTTAGTTTTTGTTTCCATTAACTGTGATGAAAATAAACCGCCATATTACTTTCTGGTTTTTCTTTTTTACTTCACAGTTTTATTGCTTCAGTACGATTAATTATTAAAGAATTTTATTATTTTGTATTTTATACAATATTGGTTTTGTGAACACTAAATTTAGTACATTTCAACTATTTTCAGTTTCCAATTTAATTTTGAACACTACCAGCCGACGTATTTTACTAGAGCTAAAATTCCACTTTGTGGAAAAATAAGAGATTGAAATTTCCTTGCTGAACCACAGAGTTACCATACGTTGAGAAATGATAAAACAGTTTCCTTTATATCGAAACCACGTTCAGCCTGTAAAACATTTGCTGCAGCTTTCTGCATTCGAGTCCGCAATATAAATGTTTATGCTTAGTTCTTCGTTCACTTTCCTTTCATCTTTACTCTCGTTAACAAACTAAATGTTTCACAGTGTGGACGGTATCCTAGCAATATACTCAATGGTTTCATTTCCATAGGACATAAATTAAAAGGCGACAGTAGTAGCTGAATTGAAAAATAAAGTAATTTGATTGAAACAGTAGTTTAATTTTATGTTTTAAATTAAACTGTTGTGGGTTTAAACTTTTCACATTCCCTTTTTAATAATTTGACCTCTCCATTGCGTCTCTAGAATGCTAGTTTTCATCTACAACGAAGATATTCCGGAAATTGTTATTCTTCTAGTGTGAAATTCCGAAAGCATTTGCTGTAATGTAAAATAAATTATAATTGTTCATAAGATTTTTTGTTGTTCAGTTAATAAAAAAGGATAGCGCCGCTCAAACATATCAGTAACGAAGTTAAACAATTTTAAATCTTTTCATCAACGTTCGCAAAGTTATTTAATTAATTACCTGAAAGCGTTTTCTTACAAAAAAAATTGGGTAAAAAAGATGTTTTGAGAGAATAATGTTCTTGTTCGGGCTTGTTTGCGCAAGAACAAGAAATCAGCTAATTTATAAGTAAACAATAATGAGGCAAAATTAAAAGCATAGGCTAACCTCTGTGACCTCTGTGATTAAAAGTTTCCCAACAATACAATGAACAAATAATAGTTAATTTTATTTCATGATTTATTTAAAAGTTATTTGGGTTTTCTTTAATTAACATGTATAAGCCAAATTAATGTGTTTTTATGTATGTTGCATGTGTCTAGATTTGTAATTGTAAAACCATGCGTGTACATTTGTATTATACGTACATGGTCATATACATTAGGTCTGTTTCAGTTGCATAACAAAAGTGCATGAACTCGAACAAATTTATTTTGTTTAAACAATCTATTTTTTTAAGCTTTAAGGTTTTTTCTCTTTTTATTTATTCTCTCTTTTTATTTATTATTTTTATATTTATAAAATAAAAAACTTCCTGAAGATGTTAACCGAAGGTTAACGAAATATCGAAAATAAATATAAAAATAATAAATAAAAAGAGAGAATAAATAAAAAGAGAAAAACCTTAAAGCTTAAAAAAATAGATTGTTAAAATAATAAAAAAGGTTAAAAAAAGTATTAAGGAAAATTTATTTTATTTATTTAAAACAATAGCCAACCGACCCCATAGGGCCATATATAGTTGGTGAACTACAAGTATAACAAAGGAATAACTAAACATGTAGGCAACAAATAAGTTAGAAATGATGTTCATGAAAAAAATATAAATATATAAATTGGAAGTTATATTGTGCATGAATTTGACTATATATATTCAGAATCTAGATCAGTTCAATTGCGAGAAATGTTCCACAAGCTTATCTTTGAATAAATTACGTGTAAGATCGAATGCTTTAAATTTTTATCCAAAAGCGTTCAAGATAACAATTTTTGTGCAATTTTGAGAGATAATTAGAGAGTAAAATTTTTCATTTGCTGTACAAAGTTACACGAACTTTTTCCTTGGGTAAGTTCAGTCTAGAATTAAATTATCGGCTGTTTTTTATTTACATATGAAACTAAGAAATTAATCAGAAAATTTGCAAAGAAACGATAAAAGTTTTTATTTAAAAATTTTTTCTAGTTTTTTGACCTTTTTTTTTATATTAATAACACTAATTATTTTAAGCCTAAGGTCTTTTTATATATTTTATATTTATTTCAATATTTCGCTACTCCTTTGTGTAGCTTCTTCAGGAAAATTGGTTTTTTTTTTTTTTTTTTTTTTTTTTCAATTTTTTTTTTTTTCCAATTTTCCTGAAGAAGCTACACAAAGGAGTAGCGAAATATTGAAATAAATATAAAATATATAAAAAGACCTTAGGCTTAAAATAATTAGTGTTTTTATTTAAAAATTTACAAAAGATTTTTCAAATAAACTTGAAGTTGTAAGTACATACATATATTTGTGCATAAAAAATGGCTTTTACTGTTTTTCATTTTATTTTCATTCACTTTTAACAGCTGATGCAAATGTTTTGCTTTTAAAATATTATGAATTTTTAGCGTCTAAAATCACTAAAATAAAATTTATTTGAGAAAGTAAGCAGCACTAGTATTTCAAGTTATTCAATAGTGATTGGCTGCGTTCCAGAAGATTTGGGCAACTTTGTCACATTCAGAGAGTAATTTTCTTTTTACTCGAAAAAGTTGGTACACTTTTGTTATGCACGTGGAACAGACTTATTTTGAAGTAAATTTTATGTTTTTGCGTTTTCTTACTTTTGTACATTTTTGTCTATTATTGAGATAAATTATAGTTTACTCTCATTTTAACAAACTTTACCAGAAAACTAAAAAACAAATCAAATGTAACAAAAACAGGCCTGTTCTTCAAATCCAGTGATTTGAAATCACGAACCGTATTGAAACCACGCCGACGATTTGAAGCTATTCTCACGCGATTTTACATTTTTCGGCGTGGTGTTAATTTTTCGAAAACAAGAGAATGTTAAATATTTGTTTATATTCTTGTATTGTGAATTAAAATATTAGAAGAAATAAAGAATATAAAAATGCCAGGAGCTACTTTATTGTCAATAATTGCTTTAAAAAAGCATCATTTAAAAAAGAGCGTGTTAAAAAACGACATTTGCGGAACAAACCATAAATTTTTTATTAGCACAACAAAATACCTACATATGTATGTCTAATTGCAAAGTTGCCAGTGTTTTCATTAACGAAATTTACTTAAATTTTGCATTTACTTATAAATTTGCACAAAAATAATTTAATTATTGACCATTACGAGATTTTTTGTACAACAATATATAAAGTTTGTCTTAAATAAAGAACATGATGGTAAAATATCTATATATTTACATGACTCATAAAGACGGTTCCTTTGGCAACTTCAAAAACATGCTCGAAAAAATTAACTAGCTGACTGGTAAAACGAAAATGTAAACACCGACAATGCCAAACAAAGCAAAACAATTATTTACAAAAAAAAGCATTGTTCTTACAAATTTGCTCATATTTAAGTCTTTATATGTAGCAAACCCAATTTTATTACAAAAATAAATAGAAAATAAATCACATGAAAAATATTATAGCATGTTTATTAAATGCTAAACGAAATACATAGAAAAAAAAAGCAAGTTCTTTCAAATCGTCCGTCATTTAGCTAACGATTTCAAATCACGAGATTATTAAAATTTTTGTGTGCAGAACACCATTTCAGAGATTTAAAATCTCTTTGACTTTTATTTGCAGAACAGGTCTGAAAGTTTCGAAAGTTCAATATTAATTAATCTATTAGTTGTTTCATATTATTTAATTTCAAGGGAAATCCATTAAATACTCAATGTACACTATTAAAGAAATGAAAATTAAAAGAAAAATTCTAGTCTAAGATTAAAACGAGAAAAATATTTAAATAAAGTACAAATAATATAAAATATCTACACCATCAGAGGATCAGATCAACATGAACACATAAGAAGAGTTGGCACAATCGCATGTTTGACTGCCTATTTAATCATTTTTGGATATGATACCAGTAAAAACTTATTTTTATAAACACCGTCCATACATTATATATGTATAGGCACGTGATCCAATAGTTGAGCGCGATCTGAAAAAGTGGCGCTGCACATTTCGCATTCAAAATAGCGTTGAGGTTTACGTACACCTGCACCAGCTGAGGAATTTTGTTGAGCCGCAGCAGAGGCATCGGCTGCTGAGACTACCGCAGAAATAGAAGCAAATGAGTTGTTATTATTTGTAGAAGAACTCGTAACAGTATTGAAAGTATCCACCATAGTATAATCTAAATACGATGTCGAGATTGTAGTGGCAGGTTTCGAGCTTTTGACTGATTCAGCTCTTGTACATTTGGAGGATTTTAAAATTTGAGCTTTCGCTGAACACTTTTTATTAATATTTGAACTCTCAACACAGCCGATGGCGTTGGCGAATTCTAAATATTTGCGACTCGCATTTAGCGCTCTGTGGCTGCGAGATTTATAATTTTTTCGAGTTTTGACAGCTTTTACTTGCAACTCCAAGTCTGTTTGACCGGAGACAGTATTAATTGCGCCATTAACTATTTCTCTTAAGTCAGGTGATGTGGGTTCAATTTTTATTAAATGTTGTTCTTCTTCTGATTGGTCGGCCAAAAATTGTGTGGAAGATTCACTGGTAAAACGCGGTCGTGACTGCTCAGACTTCGAAGGAGATCTTAGAAATTCATCAAGGTCGTTACGCAAACAAGAAGCCTCTAGCAACATGTGGGCATCATATATATCATTTCCGTTTGCATGGCGGGTAGTTGATTGAGTACGAGTAGAAGTGTTGTTATTTGAATTGGAAAGGTTTTTTAATTCATGATTGTCGTTTTCCTGTTTTATATGCAAAGGACTAGAGCTGATTTGTTTAGGTGGTTGTAAGGCTGGAGATATTATATCGTAATCATCCACTATGGTCGAAGTTCTTTCTATATTTGCTGCTCTCGTTATAACTGGCTTTTTCTTTTTCCCAGTCGATCCTCCTGAACTGCTGCCAATGTCACATGTACCAGTAGATAGGTTTTCTGTGTGTATCATTTGTGGGCCTTTCGAGTATTTTTTGCTATCAGTTTTAGCCTTACGGCCTCGCCCATTTGTAGACGACGTATACTCTTTATCCATTCTGGTTAACTGAACCTGTTGTGTTCTCTGAGCAGTAGACGTTGATTCTTGTTTCACTTTTCGCTTTGGTTGACGATGCTGGTGTTGAAATAATTTGTTTTCTTCAATAATCATACATTTTTTTGATGGCTCCACTACTAAAGTATCTATACTTTGAAGAGTTGTTTCTAAATTAGAAATCATGGTCTCGTCACTCTGGTTTGTTGGCCAAGTTTTATCGCTACCTGTAGAACTATAGCACTGCTTTTTAATTGTATCATCATCTATGTCCACATCTATATCCAAATCTTCTTGGTCCAATATTTGTGTTTTATTCTTATATAAAGCAGCTTTATTTTTCCTACTATTGTTATGTGTAGAGATTTGTTTCTTTTTTGTAGATTTTCCTTTAGGTACGACCGAAGGTTGATGAATTCCTATGACGGTTTCAGGAACACTATGGCCCGCTGCTATGCTTAGTAATTCATCAACATTGTCTATATCAAAATCAGATAAATCAATGTCGCTTCCAGTGGCACCACTGTGTTTAACTTGACGTTGAAGTCGTGCAAGTTCGTGTGGTTTGAGTTTTCTGCGACGTTTATATTTGCGAGGCCCAGTCTGTGTGAAAATAAAAAAATTATATTGATTGTCGCTTTTTATCAGTGAGAGTGAGAAGTGAAGTGCTAAGAATTTTTTTTAGTTCAAAAATAATATAATAAACAATATAAATTAAACAACAACATATAGCATACCAAATACCGCTAGTTTTTATTTTATGTTGTTTTTGCTCTGCTTTACTTGCTGTATATTTTTCTTTTTTTTACCCAGCAAACAAAAATTAACAATAAATAAATAAATAAATAAATAATAAATGAGCCATGATGGCTTAAATATAAGCCCTAGTCGTTCAAGTGTTCCCGAAAGGAATATATACGTAACAACGAAATCGGATGAAGGTAAAACTCGTTCAAGCAACAACTTAATGAAGAGTGTGGACAACGGTAATTACGTTTCCATTAAAACACCCAAGCGAACACAATCAGAGTCAGATTGCTCGCGATCTAAAGAGGATCCAAAAACATCATTCTCAGCCTTAAAAACGCCCTTAGACGGTACATTGCCTCCGAATTCGGATAAGGAAAACGCACAAACCGGTATGGACAGGTACGTAATAGTGACGAAAAGGAAACGTAGCCCGAAATCGGCCAACATCGCATCTCAACATAAGGTAGCTAGAGATTCGGAAACCGCTAGCGTTGCTTCTCAAAACCGATTTGCAATTCTGGGTAATGACGATAACGTCCCTACGACCTCGGGTAAATCCCCAAAACCACCTCCAATATATCGAAGACAGGCAAGCTCGAACACTATAATAAAAAATTTGATAGAAACTATCGGTGAGAACTCTTTTTACACCGTGCCGGTAAGACGCGGTAAAATCAGTGAAACGAAAATTCAAGTCCTAACAGAAGACAATTATCGAAAAGTTGTAAAGACGTTTGAGGAAACAAAAAAAGCTTTTACACTTATCAGCTTAAAAGTGAAAAAGGCCTTCAAGTGATCATAAAAGGTGTTGACCCCAGTGTTGCTACAAAGGAAATAAAGGACAGCCTGGAGAGTCTAGGCTTTAATGTAAAAAATGTAATAAACTTAATAAATAAAGAAAAGGTACCACAGCCCATCTTTCGTGTCGAACTTGAGCCAGGTAAAAAAAAATTAAAGAAGGGTGAAGTTCACTCAATATACAACGTGAGATATCTGTTGCATCGTAGGGTGACAATAGAGGAACCTTACAAGAGATCAGGACCTGTGCAATGCCAAAACTGCCAAGAATTTGGCCATAGTAAGACATACTGCAAGCTACATGCTGTCTGTGTAGTGTGTGGCGACCTACATAGTACAGCAAACTGCAAAAAGCCAAAAGGTGACCCGAAGACCAAAAAATGCAGCAACTGTGGCGAAAACCATACCGCAAATTATAGAGGGTGCAGAGTCTACTCTCTCGTTAGAAGCTCGTCAAACCAGATACGAAATGTTGCTTCCCGAACACAAGAACAGCTCGTTACCAATGATTACCCTCAGCTGTCGGCATCAAATAATCAACAAATTTCATATGCGAACATTCTAAAAGCAAATTCAGCCACGCCTCTAACGCGCAGTGCCCTGAAGACAAACAATAACACCACAAACATCAGCTCCAAGCCTACAGTGCAGCCACAACCCATAAATTCCAGCCAAATGGAAGCCAAAATAGAAATGTTGGTGCAAACAGTTCAAAATTTCGTTAATACCATGTTGCCAATGATGCAAACACTGATAAATATGCAAACTGCGCTTTTGCAGGCTGTAACAAAAAGTCCATGAACTGCCTAAAGTTATGTTTCTGGAACGCTAACGGCATACGCCAACAAAAAAACGAACTTGAGCACGTCCTAGCGGATCAACAAATCGATGTTATGCTCATTGCCGAAACTCATTTAACACCTAGAAGTGTTTTTAAGGTAATAGGCTATACATTTTATGACGCCAAAGATCCCCGTGGCAGAGCATGTGGGGGCTCAGCTATATTAATAAAGAACAGAATAAAGCACTACTTAGTGGGTGCAGTCAGCAAAGACTATCTTCAAGCAACTTCGATCTGTCTTGAAGAATTTTTCAAAGGCTTAGTTATATCGTCAATTTACTCGCCTCCGCGGTTTTCAATTGCTGAGGATCAGTACTCTGAATTCTTTAAATCGTTGGGCAATAGTTTCCTAGCTGCTGGCGACTTTAATGCAAAGCACACGTATTGGGGATCACGCCTGATTACCCCAAAAGGTCGCGTTTTATACAACGTAGTTTCCAAAATGTGTTTGACGGTCGCCTCAAGCGGACAACCAACATATTGGCCAACTGATCGTAACAAAATACCTGATGTCATAGATTTCGCAATCACTAAGGGCATTGCAGCTAAATCCATTCTTGTTGAATCTTCTGTTGACTTATCATCAGATCATTCACCAACTATAATTACAATATCACTCTCACAAAACTCACACGCGACTGAGATAGCTGAAAAAATAAAAACATACACAAATTGGTTGAAATTTCGCAAATACCTTGCTACTCACTGCTGTCAAAACGTATTACTTCGTACAGCAGACGATGTAGATGCATCTCTTACACAATTGGACGAAAGTCTCAAGCTGGCGGCACAGCACGCTATTATTAATTCACGCAAAATTATGCAAGAAAAAATTTGCTCCACAGACATCGAATTATTATTAACTGAAAAAAGAAGAGCTCGAAGATAGTGGCAGCTTCATAGATCCCCTCAACTCAAAAGAAAACTAATAGAGTGTACCAAAAAGCTAAGAGAGATGTTACAATCCAAAAAAACTGATTATTTAAATGAGTATCTTAAAGGTCTTGATGCAACACCGCAATCCGATCATTCACTATGGCGTGCTACCAGATATCTCAAAAGACCGGTTATTCGTAAACCTCCATTTCGAACCCCAACTGGGGATTGGGCAAGAAACGACACAGAAAAAGGCAAGTTGTTCGTTGAGCACTTAAAAAATGTTTTCACCCCCAATGCACCAAGCGACCCTGAAGAACTTCCATCGGTAGTTACGGATGCAGCAGTTTCGATAAAGTTTAAATTGAAAGACGTCGAAGAAGCTATCGCCAACTTGAACCCTAAAAAATCTCCTGGCATCGATAAAATTAGCAACAAGATGCTACAAGAGCTCCCAACTACAGTAGTTAAAAGAATTCTCCACATCTTCAACGCGATATTGTGCATTTCCATCTAAATGGAAGATATCACTAATAACTATGATACCTAAGCCAGGTAAAGACCACACCAGAGTTGAGTCCTACAAGCCAATTAGCCTTTTGCCAAATTTATCTAAGCTTTTTGAAAAATTATTAGCTATCAAGTTAAATAAAATCATTAGCGAAAAGCGCTGCATTCCAGACCATCAGTTTGGCTTTCGAAGTAAACACAGCACAACTGAGCAAACACATAGACTTGTGAATGTTATAAAGCATAGCCTAGAAGAAAAAAAGTACTGCTCAGCCCTCTTTATCGATGTTTCCCAAGCTTTTGATAAAGTGTGGCATAAGGCATTAATATATAAACTGACCCAGTACCTTCCTGAAAATATTTGTAAGCTACTGGAAAGTTACCTGCTTTTTCGCAAATTTATTTTAAAACAAGGTGATTGGCTGTCATCACCGCAGCCGATTGAAGCTGGAGTTCCCCAAGGCAGCATATTAGATCCATTGCTGTACTTGATATACACCGCAGATTTGCCAACAGTCGCTAACATCCATACCTCAACTTTTGCCGATGATACAGCTTTCTTAAGCATTCACGAAAGTGCTGACGAAGCATCTCGTCGCCTACAGCACCAAACTTCGCAGCTGGAAAGCTGGCTAAAAAAATGGCGAATCAAAGTTAATGAGAATAAGTGCGTACATATAACCTTCACCCTGCGCAGAGACACATGTCCTCCTATTCTGATCAACAACCAGTTAATACCTCAACGTTTGGAGGTCAAGTAAATAGGGATGCACATTGATAGACGGCTAACATGGTAACAGCACATCGATGCAAAATTAACTCAAATGAAATTAAAAGCAACTCAACTAAATTGGCTTATTGGTCGAAATTCTGTGCTAAAACTGGACTGTAAACTTTTGCTTTACAAAGCAATTTTAAAACCAATATGGAGCTATGGTATCCAGCTATGGGGCATTGCCTCAGCTTCCAATATAGAAAAAATTCAAAGGTGTCAAAACAAAATACTGAGAATGATAACAGATGCGCCGTGGTATATAAAAAATTCTAACATACACAAGGATTTAAATATTCCGACAGTCAAACAAGAGATAACAACGTACGCAACGTCATACCTAACCAAACTCCAAGATCATCCAAATATACTAGCCCGAAATATTTTAAGCGAAAGAGGGTTCATTCGACTGAAAAGAAGGGATACTCTTTCCCTAGCCCGAACGTAGTAGACGCGGAAATAAAACTATACGAGCAATAAATAATTTTGTACAGCTAGGCTGTACTTAATAATAATTAGCAATTAGTTCTTAAGATTTGAATACTTATTGTTAGTTCAATTGATTTTGAAGATTCAATAAATAATATATATTGTGTAAAAAAAAAAAATATTGATTGTATTCAAGATTTAACAGCAAGACATTAAAAAATAAATGAATGCAACGTAATTGCATTGCTCTATAAAAATTAAAATTTAAAAGTTTTATTATACAATCACTAAAATTTCGGAAAGTCTGGAAAAAAAAACTCACCACCGGTTGTCTTTGCATGGCAGTGTTCATATCACTGTGTTGTATTAAATGTTGAATTAAATCAGCCGACGATGGTAATTCAGCACCACAAACGGTACAATAGTAAGTACCTCTCTTGGCATCTAAGCCCGAATGATGTGAGCGTATATGTTCTCTTAGCACCACACGTTGATTGAAGGCACGAGGACAAACGGAGCATGCGTAGGGTTTTTCTCCGGTATGTATGCGTTCATGCTTTCGTAGTGTACCCCCATCGGCAAAAGCTTTCCAACAAAATCGGCATCCATATGGTCTCTCGCCAGTATGTATACGCACGTGGATTTGCTGAGAACTTCGAGAGCCAAATGTTTTTCCGCATTCTAGGCAGGGAAATAATTTTCCTGCAGATGTAGCACTGTGTGAATGGCGGTGATTAGAAAGAGTGCGACCATCGGGAAATTCCTCATGGCAAACATCACACTGCACAGATTTATCACGATGCGAAGCCATGTGACGCTTAAGTCGAGCTTTGTTGTGGAAATTTTTGCCACATTTTGAACATGAATGGCGTTTTTCCCGCGAATGATCCCATGCATGTTTCATTAAAGCCTTACGGTCGCGGCACTCTTTGCCACATAAAATACAAGAGTTTTCGGTAAGTTCATTATAATGCAGGGACTGTAGGTGTTTTTTGATTGTGGGTTCTTCCAAGAAGGATTCACCACATAAGACACATCTGGAATTAAAACCAATATTATAAAATATTTCATTGATTATCACAAACATACTTAAAAGGCGGGTGACGTGCATGTATTTCAGCGTGAGCCAATAAGTCCAAGGCTTCGGCAAAGGTTTCGCCACACGTATTACAGCAATGTTGATCTTTATTTTCCATACAATTATTGTTAGAATGAGTTGAAGACAAGATACCTTTGGCATGACATTTTTCATGTCGTTTTAACAGATCTTGGCGATGAAACGACATGCCACATTCGCTACAATAATATTCGCCATACAGCTGTTGTTCGGCCTCTGATTCGGTTTGTGTCTCGTCTTCGTTCTCATTGGGATCATATTCAGAATTACTCTCCTCAAACTCATGGGATTTTTGATGATCTTGTAAACTATTTTGATCCCAAAACAATTCGTTGCACTGTGGACATTCAAAAGGGGAATCAATACGATGTGTCTATAAGGAAAATATACATCAGTTTTTCAATTTTCTTCAAAATCGGACGTAACAAATGAAAAATTAGTTTGTTGTGTTTGGATTTTAATAGCGGAGAGAGAGAGAGAGTGCAGAAAGCACCAGAAATAAAAACACTGCACACCAAGGTTTATTAATACAAGGTTGACGCAAGGCGAATTCGTCAATTCGCTTTTTGTACAAACGTCAAATTTTTTGTATACTTGTGTTTTGTTAAATATAACATAACCCAAAAAGAACGTGTTAAATTAGTGTAATATGAGTTCAAAATTAATTAATTATTATATTATTATAATTATTAAATTATTTACAACCAAATTTCGTAACTTTCTCACAAAAGTGAACAAACTTTGACGTTCGGCTCAAAAAATACGTTACAAATTACTGTATCAGCTGACCGCCGATAATGCTAATGAGTTTACCTGGTAATGAATTTGCATTGCTGCACACCAAGAATGATAGAAATAAAGATTACGCCAAGGCGAATTCATACCAGATATTCTTGTCCCTACAACATCATTTTATGTTTACAAATACAACAATTTCATTCCAGCTGTCAAAAAGTTTACTTATTAAAATATAATATGCTTTGTGTTAAACAAATCTTGCGACACTTGAACAAAAATTATCTCATGAAAATTTTAGCTAATGTAGCTACCTAGTATGAATGCGCCTTCGATTACGACTTGCGCATGATTGCTCTCCGATGATGCAGTAGTTCCCTCCTAAAGGTTACCAAGTTTGTTTTATATGCGAAATTTATAATTTCATTTCGTATGTGATAGTTGCAACTCTGCATTAAATTCACTGAGAGAATTCTAAAATAAATATTGAAGCGGCTTTTTTAATTTTGTGTCGTATTATATATAATTGAAATTTCAAAATAATTAAAATTATAAAATAAACTTTTAAATTATTGTCTTCATCAAAGAAAGACAAAAAAAAACAGAAAATAGCATAAAAATAAATTATCCCACTGCTGTTTAAATATAAATATAATAAGTTGAAAGAAAAAAATTATTAGCCAATGAGAACACACGTTGTGTGACGTCAGAGTTCCAACATGCGAAAAACAATTTTATTTTGTTTGCTTGATGGCGTAATCTTTATTTCTATTATTCTTGCTGCACAAATTGTAAAAAATAAGACATTTATTTAACTTTATGCATAACATTGTTGCTGTGCAAACTACGCTAATAGTTTAAGAAATGCCAAATTAGGTGATTTTACCATATTCTGTATGAAAAAAAAAGATATTGCAACATTGAAAATTTCTAAGAAAAATACCAAATACCACATGGAAACCATGCAGAACAAAGCAATAAAAAATAGTCTGGCGTATAAAATCTGTTAAACTAAGAGGTTTTTTTTTAACTTGGACCAGAACTCAGGAAATGATACCTATACATGCGGTGCATTCTGCTGGAACTAGATGAAAGGGATTGAAGGAGAAATGAAAGGAGATGAAGCTTCAATATCTTACAAAACTGCTTTTTTTGCACGATATTTGTTTTTATAGCAGTGTCGCAGCGTATCTGATTTCAAGGAGACGTATTAAATTTTGAAGCTTCGTTTTTAGTAGCCATTTTTAGTAATTATTTTACTTCGCCGGTCCTACACAATACGGACGAAGGAGGGCGTTCTGATGTGATTGTGGATTGGATACAGCTGAAGCCGTTACTGTTCAGTGACCAGTGACTATGCCACTGAAATCTTGCGACAACAACTGACATAAAATCACGCAAATGCACATCAGAAAAAATGCGAGATGTTTTTATGAGTCTGAAACTGGGGGTTGAACCCAGTTTTGTAGTCAACGTGCAGCAGACCACTTCGACCATCGCCACCCTCATTTTCCATTAACAAATATTTATGAAAGAAAGAATATTTTTACCTTTGTATGAGAGAGCATAGCTTTTTCACGTGAAAACGCCAAACCACATTGTTGGCAAACAAATGGTTTGCTGTCGTCAAGTACGGGGTACTGTAAGACGTTTTGTATATCGCTAGTTTCCGGCAGAGAGGGTGTATTATCTTGGCAGAGTTTAACAGCTGCTGTGTGGGCAGACAGAGTATCACATTCTACAATGCTGTAGGCCGACGAAATAATCATTTCACTTGACGTACAATTATTTGGTATTTCCACTACATATGAAGTGTCTTCTTTAGGCTTTAGACGACTAATACGTCCTCGAGGTGCTGATATAGTGTGTGCAGTTGTTAAGATATTCGGAGAAGATACTATAGTATTTTCCATCATTATTTGTTGATTAGACAGAGAGGTAGAAGAAAGTTGTTTACGATTAGATTTTGTTGGAATGGTTACTGAGTCGTCCGGTATACTCCAATCTTGTTCATAATAGTGATCATTGCTAGTACGTTGTGTAGACGACGTAGTGTCGCCAACAAAATGTATGACTATCAAAAATGTAAAGTTATTATTGAAATATATTTCCATTCCGAATAAATTACGCATTTTATTTAACTTACAATCACTATCATTCATGTGCGGTTGTTCTCCTGATTCTTCAGCATGCACCTTTAGATGATTAATAAGATCTGGTCTCCTTAAAAACCTTGCACCGCATAATTTACACAAATTTGGCCTGTCTGTTTGATGGGCTACCATATGATTCATTAGACTGGCTTTTTTGCGGAAACGACGACTGCAAAAGTCACAAGGGTATGGGCGTAAAGCAGTGTATTCATCTTGAACTGTTGGTAAAGGAACTTCAATATCTAGTAATACTTGAGAACTGGAGCCAATAATTTGTTCTGCGGGTATTTCGACTCTAAAAACAAAATTAATATTTGAACTTTTTTAAGAAAACTATTTGTTATAAAAATTAATTTGTACCATAAAAATTCCAAAATTTAAATCTTATAGTGTATTAAATAATTTAACATATAGGAAACTTTCATTCATGAAAAAAAAAAACAAAATCTGATAACGGAAACGATGACTGGAGCAGAATCGATTCCTATTATGTAATAAAATTCATA
Organism: Dexiosoma caninum; assembly: GCA_963924685.1. Classification (NCBI taxonomy): domain Eukaryota; kingdom Metazoa; phylum Arthropoda; class Insecta; order Diptera; family Tachinidae; genus Dexiosoma; species Dexiosoma caninum. The sequence goes on along the minus strand of OZ004725.1, from coordinate 128,378,572 downwards.
TACTAAAACAATTAAATTAATAAAAAAAAATCCTTTACCTCTCTTCGCCTTGATGTTGGACCCAGTCATCTGTGATGACTTCTTCTGTAACCATTTGTGGTGTATTCTCCGTAAAATGGTCCACAGTATAAACTCCTCCACCCGCATCTTCATGCTGTTGAATTAAAGCAGCCTGTTCCATTATTGTATCGCAATCTATTTGTTCGCCATCACTTGCAGTAACAACCACTGTTCCATTGCCATCATGCGCAGCATGACTTATTATCTCTGTCATCATTTGACCATCTCGTGCCATAAATATAAGATTTTCTGCTGCAATTTGAGCTGTAGTTGTGGAGTCGTTGTCATCTTCAGTGACCATATAGTGTGACGTTGAATTAGCACTGGCCATTAAATCCTCTTCACGGGGTGGCTGGGGATCAATGACCAGCTGACCAGTAGTTTTCATATCTCCCATATGTGAAGATATATTTGAGTGGTGCTGAATCCAGTGTATTCCACCATATCTATGATTATCCATATTTTTTGTAATGTACAACTGATTCTCAAGTTTGATAATACTAGAAAGACAATTGGAGAGTGAAAGAAAAATAAACGTAGTTTGCAGATCTAATAGAGTTAATATGTACATACAGTGACTCAATGTTATAATGGGACAAGCTGTTTATCCAATAACTTTCGAATTATTTTTTTGAACTTATTGGTTTAAGAAGAAAATAAAATTATATTTATACTTTTATTTTTATTATTTATTAAGAACATAAATAAAAAATACATTGAGTAGCGCCACTGGGATATAAAAACAAAAAAACTAAAACAACACAGAAAATCCTGTCAAAGTAATAATGGGACAATGTAATAAAGTAACAAGTTAAGTATTAAATATATAATGTTTAATATTTAGTTAGGAGGCCTTTTTCTCTATTACAGCCTTCAATCGATACGGCATAGATTTCACAAGTTTTTGACAGAATTGTGGGGTTATTCTACCCCATTCCTCTTTCAGAGCACTAATTAGGTCCGATTTGCAACTTATTTGGTAATTTCTTAATTTTTCTTCTAAACAGGCCCATACGTGCTCTATCGGATTGAGATCGGGTGATTGCGGAGGCGTTTCGAGCACATGTGGGCAATTGTAAAGCAACCAACACCTTACATTGTGAGCCTTATGCTTGGGGTCATTGTCTTGGTAGAAGTAATAATCATTCGCCAGTCCCAATTTCTCTGCTGTTTCTGCAAGATTAGCACGCAGGATGTTGATATAATATTTATGATTCATAATTCCTTCAATAATGTGAAGGTTACCGGGACCAGCTGCTGATATTGCACCCCACACCATAACTGACCCCAAGCCATGTTTAACAGTGGGTCTCAAATTTTTTTCTGACAGTTCTTCATTTGGTCTTCTCCACACGAATGACCTTCCATCCGATCTGAATATGTTATATTTGCTTTCGTCAGTGAATATTACCTTATTCCAGAATGATAAATCCTTGTTTCTGTGGTCTTTAGCAAAGCGCACTCGTTTAAGCTTATTAACCTTATTAATAAAAGGTTTTCTCCTAGCTACCCGGCCATTATAATTGTGTTTCCTTAACACATTTCTTACCGTTTCGGGATTAGCTTTCTTTGCTAGATGTATTTCCGCTTCAGCAGCAAGTCTGGGAGCGCTTAAGTAGGGTTTTTGTTTGATTTGTCGCATAAGCCATCGTTCATCCGCGTCGGAAAATATTTTTCTTTTGCTTGGTTTTGCTACATTTTTAAAAGTTTCTGTACCTCCATATCGTTTTATGATGTTAAACACTGTAGATTTTGGTTTATTTACTATTTCCGCAATATTTCTCACGGTTTTTCCTGATTTCGAATGTTCTAATATCAGTTTTCTGATTTGAGGCGATGTTTGTGAGCCCCGTGGCGCCATATTTTAATTTTCTTTAAAAACTTATCAAAAATTAATCTGTAATACACTCTAGCAACTTTTAAACAAAAAATGTTTGCAAAATGTTCCGTTATAAAGCCTAGATTATATAGTGATGCCACCTGTCCCAATTTTACTTTGTACTTTATTTTTAACTTATTGTGAATAATTATTTATAAATTAATTTTGACAAACTTAAGAATCATAATCTTTTGAGATGGCAATTAGCACAGTGTTAGCTACACAAAAGCATGAAAATTTTGCATTAAAATCAGTTAACATAGTGCTTAATTATCTCCACATAAATCATTTTAGCTTTGTCCCAATATTACTTTGACTCACTGTATGTATGCAGGTATAAAGAAATCAAGAATGTTATAAAAATATTACTGATGATTGGGAAAATATTAACAAATGGCTAAATATGAATAAACTTAAATTAAATGAAACAAAAACGAAAATAATGGAAATAAATACTGATAGTAATTAAGTTTTTAAAATAAATAATATAATTATAGAGAAAGTTGATCAAATAAAATACCTCGGTTTTATAATCGATAAAGACTTAAAATTTAAAAATCATATTGAATATATCGGTAAAAAAATAAACTTTTTTCGACGAATAAGAAAACAAATATTGATTGTAATGGCAATTAATATATACATACACTTCGAATTCGGTTCAACAATAATATATACATGTTGTACAACACAACAGATTCAACGACTACAGAAACTACAAAAGCGGGCAATGAGAATCATTTTAAAATGGTTAAACTTAGAGCAGAGACTTAAGCTGAACACCATCAACTTTATTCAAAAAATTAAACGAGAAGCGGCAGATTACTTAACAGAGCAAATTCTATACGTCAGAGAGGTTCAACCATACCAGCTGAGAAACATGGAGAATTTTAGAATTGAGAGGGTACCAACAACGGCAATGCAAAGATCACTGTTTTACAAAGGCCCTCAACTTTACAACGCACTTGCAGATAATGTAAAAACAGAAAATAATCAAAACATATTTAGAAAACAAATTGTTAATTTTGTAAAAAATAATCATTGTTAGACCTTAAAGAGAACTTTTATTGTAATACAGTTTATAATTTAAAAAGATTTATAAAAGTATTTTTAATACTAATTAAAAAAAAAAAAAAACAGATGAAACTTAAAAAAAAAGAAACTCTCAAAAATATATCTAACACAAAGAAGTACACGAATGGAAAAATTGTAAAATTTGTATGCTAATTTTAATTTATTTCACGTTTAATTTTAAATCAAAGCAGCTGATCACTAAAAAACAGACTTTGAAAAAATATGAGATGTATTGGCAAATTATTTTTTTAAATACGATTTCAAAAAGTAATAATCGGTGCGGAGGAAAGGGTGGCGCCGTTGGAATTATAGATTGTGCGGATTTGTCAGCACGATGTCGCAGTGGTCGAGCGAGCATCGTGTTTTCGCTGTGAAGACATTTTTTAAGAGTAATGATTCTTACGTAATTGTTCGTCGACAATTTTGTTCAACGTTCGGTATTCGGCGAATAAGCGATGATCCAAGTGTAAATTTAATTCATTCGTGGGTGCAGAGATTCCGCGCAACTGCTTCGGCTATGAAACGCCCACGGCCCTTTCCCAGTCGATCTTCAAGGACTCCCGAAAACATTGAACTGGTTGAAAGCAATTTACGTAAAAATTCGCGACTTTCAATACGGAATAGAGCAGCCTCACTGGGACTCCGTTTTGAACAGTATGTTCAACTCGACGGAAGGCATCTGGATGACATACTTTAAAAAAAAAAATCCGCATTTCCATTCTATAGCTATTAATAAAACTTTGTGTCAATTATTACGTTTTTTATTTAAGTTTGAAAATATAAATCTCCTACTAGACACCGTGTATATTTATATTCCGCACCATTTTACTTCCCGAAACAGCGCGGCATTGTAAAGTTTTTCTGCATAGCAGCCCTTCGGGCGGGCTTAGGAATTTTTTCAAGCATGCTATTTGGCGAAATGAAGCAACCAGCTTAAAATTTTTAACATAGCCGGTCGTATATATTATATCCGTCCTTTAATATAATGAATTTTAGTAAATTTTTAAGAATTATTTCAAAACCTTTAAAATGATACCCACATAGCCAATTTGCGGTGGAAAAATACCATTTATTCATAAACTTGTACTGGACTTCAGAGGCCCATAACTCGGAAACTAAGGCTTTCCGCACATTTTTTATTATATTTCTTCTTATTTTTACATTTCTTATCAGTGGCATATTTCTAATTCTGTTCTGAAAGGAATAGCTCAACTTGATTTGAACTAATAAAAAAAACAAATAAAAGCCTACTTTTTGTAGAGTAATTCCAGAAAAGTGGACTAAACAAAACTGCTAAATATTAAGCCGCCACTAAGCCAATTACTCCAGCCGATAGCCGCCCATCAAATTGCTACGGCTTTGTTATAATTACCAAAATTTGAAGTCTTTATCATTCATATACATATTAAATAATTCAGTTTATGTTTGGAATTTTTATTCCATATACAATTGTTATGGAAATTGAGGTTATATCACTTAATTACACTTCTTTGCATAAACAAAATGTATTTAATAAACATTTGGCAATTTTTCACTAAGAACACACACTCAGCAGGCGTAGCCATTTATCTTGATTACATCACATGTGCAAAAAGCACGTTTTTATTTTTTCATAAAATATTTTTCTTAGTTTTTGTGTTCATTTACTTTATAACCTATATATTACTATAATTTGAGGTTATTTTTATACCAAAATTTTTAAACATATTTTTTTTGTAAATTTCTTATATGCTTACAATATTATAACATTTCACAGCTCGACACGCTAAAAATTTCAAGAAATAGTTTACAAAAACCAGCAAACTGCGTTCGATTTCTACGGCAACTGACACGACAGCCATTGTATTGTTTTGGGCACAATCAACCAACCAAACGAAACAAAATACACTAAACAGTTCAAAAGTGAAAATAGCATATAAATACAATAGTTGATAAAGCGGTTTTCAGAGCAAATTTTTCGCTAATTTGATTCTTTTAGTTTATATTTTATTAAATAATGTTTGAAACTTTTCAAGATTATATATGACTTTTTAATTCATGTTTATTATAGGTTATTGTAAATATCAAACGAAAATAATAATACTAAAGCAGCATTACCATAATTATTTATGTTACCATATTATAACTAACCAAATTTAGGAACTGATGGAGATGCCACATTCAGAAATTTAATAAAGGAACAAAAATAACTTCTTCAGACAGCTGCGCCGAAATAGCTATTGCCGACAAGTCGAGCCGTCGCCGAAAACAATTCGGTTTAACTCGATTCAAAATAAGTAACCGACCATATTATGTAATTTGTAGTTGTATGCACTCAATTAACGGCGATACAACATATAAAAATTATTGTATAATTATAATTTTCCTTTTTATCAATGTAAAACATTACTGTAATTATAATTATTTTTTTATCTTGTTGTGGAGCTATAGGAAGGGAAAGTGAGAGAAGATGATAGGTGGCGAAGTTTCACTATCTAATGCTTAAGCATAAGCCCACTAGAGCTTTTTTTGCATTAACAAACTCATAAAAAATAAATTAAATATTTCCAATTTTCTATATCCGATAGACATTCCATTTATGGCCCTATTAGAGGATTGCAACCGAAACTCAGTTAAGTTGGCATATGCCGCATATGGCATTACGAGTTGTTTTTAATGAAACTAGACAAAAATTCTAATATCGTTAATAATGTTTCCGTTTTTATTTTTTGTTTCACTGTTACCAGAAGTCAAGAATAATAAAAAATAATTTTATTAATTATTATTGTAAAAAAAGATAGAAAAAGGTAGAAGGTGCTGATGCCGAGTAGTTGGCGTGCTGGGTCTGCAACCAGATCCAAGCCCGGTCAAGTGAAAAAATGTTTTTCCGAGTTTCCTGTGCTACATCACACATTTCGTAGGTATTTGAGCAATAAGACGTCGGCGAAGTAAAATAATATGTAAAATAACTCCCCTTAGCTTAACAATAATTTTTCAAAATTAACATCAGAGACGCCGCAACTTTGCTTTATAATTAACACGCAACTGCAGACTTGTGCAAAAATTAAGGTCTATCTTCCTACCGCCGGTGCCACACAATACCGACGAAGGAGGGCGTTCTGATGTACCTGTGGATTGGTTACAGCTGAAGTCGGTACTGTTCAGTGACTATGCCTTTGAGGCACCTGCTCACGTAGTAGGCCACCGAGGCACCCATTGAGATAAATTATTGTTCATTTTCATTTTAGCGAACTTTACTATTGTTCTTGTTGTTTTTAGTTTTAAATACAGTGCGAGCTCGATTTGTGCAACCACCGATTATCGCAACACCCCGATTAGCGCAACAGGCAATTTTTTTACATTACAGTCTTTATAAGTGCAACTTTTTTCAAAAAACAGTCTCGATAAGTGCAACTTTTTCTGTTTTATTAAATTTTAAGCGTTTTTCTCTCTGAATTTATTTCTTCAGAAACGTAGTTTTAACAAGTACTTAAGATATCAGCAAAGAACCCTTCTTAAAAATGTTTTCCACATGTCAGTGGTGGTACTTTTTTTTATTTATTTTATGCTCTTTACTTTTTTGTGCTCACGCAGGAGCGGCGCTTAAACAGTTTTCATAATCTCAATCTTTGCAATGCGTTGCACGTTTAAAGTTTTACATGAGTGAAGTGAAGATCATTGTTAAGTACACATCATTTAAAAAATATGGGAGTAATAAAAAAAAGTGATTAAGCTAACAATTAAACAAAAATTAGAAATTTTGAGCAAATTGCAAAATGGTGAATCTGTTAAAAAGATTTGTATTGATTACAAAGTTAACAAGTCCACAGTCAGCAGAATCAAAAAAAAAATGAGCTTGCGATACGAACTGACTTCAATTACACCATATTTCGAATTTGTTACAGGATATTTTACCGGATATGAACTTGACAGATGGTGAAATCGGTGAATGGATCAGAGAAGACTATACAGATGAGCCCGAAGCTATAGATCTTTCAGATGAAGAAATTGCAGAGAATGTACAAATTGAAAAAACACAAAAAGTTAAATTAGATGATGCCATTAAAGCCCTTGACATTTGTATGGAGTGGGCAACAGAAAATGATATTCCTTATGAAAAATTAATTGCTCTTCAAGAAATGAAGGAAGCTGCGATTTCCCAAAAGGTTAAAACGTATAAAATATGAAGTTCATTTTTATTTTTTGTTTTGCTTTTTATTTAAGTATGTACTTCTGTATAAAACATTAATTTTATGCTTAATTTATGTTAAAGTAATAAAAATGAATGAATTTAAGTTAAATAATGGTGTGTTTTTATATTAAATTTTTAGTGGTAGGTTATTGCAACTTTTCGGTAAAAGCAACAACCCCGATTTCCTTTCGGTTGCGCATACCGAGCTCGTACTGTATATTTTTTTTTACTAAACAGCTAAAATGTGAAAGTCATGTACCTACAGACACTATGTGAATAATTCATGCTATTACCCTGCAAATAATATTGGACTACTTGGTTCATTTTAGCTGAAATAGACTGGTTAAGGGTGCTTTACATTGTCCCACAAGTCGTACGACATGCCAAATTTTTGTGTAGAAGAGCACAAGTCGGATCGTCTAAACGCAATATGTAATGAAACTATAAGATTTTGAGAGAAAATACGGATGAAAATTTGACAGTCGTATGGCTCTCTTGATTTTTTTAAATTTTTCAAAAACCAACACACACCATTAGATCAGGGATGTATTTTTATGTAAACAAATGTGAGAAAGCCAGGGAGGGAAAACTGATTTCATAAATTTATACCAATTATAAAATCAAAATGTACATTTTAGACCACGACAGTACAATTTTATAAAAATATAAGTATATTTTCTAAAAGTACACTAAAAATTTTTACCACGAAAATAACATATTCGAAAGTTATAAAAATATTTTTCAAGGTTATTAAAAAAAAAAATTCAATTGCACAAGAACTCCATCCCTGCGGAAACAAGCAAAGAGCTGTAGTTAAATTAAATGAGAATGTTTTCATCTTACTTGATTTTATCCATACCAATGGTGTAAAAACCAGAAAACAACCATTCGATTTTTACTCTCTTTTTTTGAAATACGGATGAAATTTCATTTTATATTCTCTCTCATTTTACGTACGACAAATCTTATCGTCTAAAGGACCCTTTACACACATGGTCCTATGTAATGCAACCGTGTAGCATGTCATTGAGCCAATTCACACGAGAACAATTATACTGGCATAACATGGCCAGATGAATTAATCTCGTGTGTTTTGGAAAGAACAAAAATTGTGCGGCTTAAAAAGTGTTCTCTTCTGAATTGGCTGATTGTTATACAACAATTGTTCGTGCTTCTGTGAGATGCTCCGCCGAGTGGTTACACGGACTAGTTTTTGGATCAGTCCGATGTAATTCAAAGGTGGGTTATATGAACCAGGCCTAGGACATCGTAATGTTAAATAGACCATGTTGTTTCATTTGGCCTACGCTTCGACTAGTTCTAGTCCTCTGTGAACTATTCTATACATACGTGTGTGGACTAATCACATTATTTGCAGGGTATTGCAATAACTTCCCACTCACTAAATGTACATGTGAGGTATATATTTCTCAAAAATAAACAATTTGCTTTTGTTATACTTTCTGTTAATTTGTTGTGCTTATTTGCATGAGTAAGTTCCTAGAATACGAAGAGAGAAATTATGTACATGCATAATACTCGTTTATGTATGCACTTGTGTGTAGCTGCATACACACGTATTTGAATAACAAATTTTTATTAATGATGGATCAGTGATGATAAATGGGACTATCGTTTCGGTATTAACAAAATTTTTTCAGTACTTCTTTTTCCCAACTGAAGTGTGCATAAGCAACTTTGCAAATGCATACAATTCATATGTGCAAACTAGAATGTACTTAACAGAACTTTTCGTTAAGTTTCGTTTGCTTAAGCAATGTGTGAAACTGAGCGCAATTTTGTACGGATTCAGATGTGTGATGTATGTGAATAAAACCTAGATTTAGCCAAGATCTATCAATATAAAGTCAGCTCAGGAAAACAACAAAAACTTTTACAGGCATTTTGTTAGTGCAAAGTAAAATTCTGATTGTCAAAAGCAGCTGAGTACAATAGCCTAAAAACGTAAATGTCCTTTGTGTATTATTTTTATAAGCTTTTGCAACTTGCCGCGCACGTCGTCTTTTTACAAAATTATTTTGTATGCCAAAATATAAATATAATTGTATTAAATGGTAGAAAATAATAATGAATTAATGCTCACACAACCGCAAAAGAATATTGAATATTTGGAAGTGATTTTGCCATACGTGCAGGGTACATTACATATTGCACGTTTTGTGAAATTGTTGGACGATTAGTTTACTTTGAAGTTCTTTGTATTATATGTAATGATGGAAATAATGATTAGACCATGGATTTAGCTCTTTTTCTTTACTTTTGGCTCTTCAGCCTCTTTAAAAAAAAAGAGTTAACACGTAACTTTTCAAATTCGTAAATGACACGTTTGGCACTTAGTGCCCCTTTCAGTGAATTTACGATTTACAAGCAAGTGTTTTTGTCAAAATAAATTCAATTGGAATACACAAAAATAAAAATATTATACAAAAACCGGAGGAAGAAAAATTAGTACTTTTTAAAAATTACTGTGTTTTAAAAAATGTAAAAAAACTGTTTGGATACTACTGGCCACAATAATTGAACGTATAGACAAAACCCCATGAGCTCGTCTTGGAACATCAGAAAACTCATAGTTTTTTTTTTTTGAACCGGCACTCAGGGGATGACCCTTATATATGCACAGCATTGTGCCGGAACTAGCAAAAAAGGTTATGGGCGAAAGGATAGACGGAGTAGTGTTTATTGCATTTGATTTAAATTTTCCCACGTCAACAGTGACAGGAAATACCTCTGCGGGTAGTCCATTACACATACGTGCTGTTCGGCCAAAAAACGAATTTTCTCTGTAATGCGTAGTGCGGTTCGGTGTCAAGTCGACCATAAATGGACGCGCTCTTAGTGATGAAAGCGTCGTGCGAGTGAATATCCGGGTTTCGGGAACGAGTTCCCTGATTTCATCAGAACACATCTCATTATAGTAGCGATAGAACAACGAAACGCACCCCACGTTGCGACGATGCTCAAGAGAGTCAATAGAGTTGGCTACCCTACTGTCTCCTATGAGTTTCTTTGCTCACTCCTGTACACGGTCGAGCAACTTCAAAATAGTCTTTGAAGCACCGGCCCATACATGAGAGTTGTATTCCATTTTTTAAAGAGTTTTTAGTTTTATTCAGTGTAGACCACAAAATGCATATATTTTCTGTTTAGTTCTTTCATTTGTGAAAGTGTCCAGTGACTATGCCTTCGCCACTGAAACCTTCCGACAACAACTGAACCAAAGACACACTAATGCTCAACAAAAAATAAATGCGAAAAGTTTTTAGTCTGAAACTGCGGTCGAACACAGGACTTTTTTGGTTTTTGTAGTCAACGTGCTAGCTACCTCTTAGCCCACTTGACCCCATACCTGAAACTTTCCGCTAACTTTAACCAAATCAAATTTGCGGCACTTCTCAAGGTTTTTAATTTAAAAAATTTAATGCGTATCGAAAATTGATTTGACAAGAAATTACAGAGTAATTCAAAAAATCAGTGAATATATAAACACGATTTCACAAAGACTTTTGGAGCTATTAGAAAAAAATTATTTATTCCTCCAACGAAGCCCATTTATGATAATAGGAGCTGATTCGATTTTGAACTTAATGGGTTTCGTTGTTTTAAATTTATTTCAAATAAAAAATTTTTGGAAAATTTTATTTTCGAAATCTACTGCACCGTCATTATCTCAGACATTTAATTGAGCGCAATATCTTTTGAATGCGACACAGTTCGTTTCGATATACACTCACACACACACACACACACACACACACACACATACATACTGACATCATAGTGGAAATAGTAAGAATCTACTGCCAGGACCACATTGAAAACTCGATTTTTGGAAAATTGTGGTAAAACCAGTAACTTCCTATAGCGGCAAGTTAAAAAAGTACGATCGTATCAACGTTCTCATCAGTGTGACGGAGTCCCGATGGGTGGAGAGGTTCAAAAGAAAATTAGCGGAATGTTAGAAAAAGAGTAGCACTTATTGTGTACACAAGTAAGTAAATGTGACAAACAAAAGAAACATTCGACCATAATCACTTGTACGCCTGCATGCATATAAATATATGTGCATACATATATTAATAGGAATGTGTGGGGATATGCATATAAATATATTAGGTTGTATTTATGTACATATGTATATTCGTTTGGTTTGAATTTGAAAATAATTTAAATTGTTGGTACTGATACGGCGAGTACGAGTTTATGAATAAGTGAGTAAATATTTTTCTTTATTTTGTTTTGTTTAATTTAATTTTTTGTTTGTAATGAATTTGCTCGCAATTTTTATTTGTTTGTCGATTGATCGGTTGACTCGGTTGCTTCATCGTTTGTATGTGACCGCTAGTTTACGAAAGATTGAAATCGAATTCAGTGTTGCCACGAAATGATATTAACCACAAACAAAATCGCAGAAATTGTTCATAAATCGGTAAGTTGTCAACATATATAAGATTTTAAGTTCGAAACGTCAATTTTAAGTTGAAACTTTTTAAATTTTTTTTGACAGTTACTCATTTTTTATCGATAACACTAGTGGAAGATTTGACGTTTTTGTATATATCTTAATATGGTTGTACTCTTTACACCTGATTAATTTTTCCATTACAAAATATTTGCGCTCTTCTCCAAAATTTGAACAATGCAGAGAAAATGTAGTGTCATAAGGCCTTTACGAATACAATTTTTAATCTTCTCGAACGCGAATAATGCGCCTATATTCGCGGAATACGAATATTGAGTTTGAAATTTAACGCTACTCGATATTTAAAATTTAATTGAAAAAAAATTTAGTCTAAAACAATGACATTTCGATGGCTGAATTAGAGAATATTAACTTCGCACCTGAATGCCACTGCTGAACATTTCTCAGATTGGATTCATCTTTAAATTGGAGAAACTATAGCGCAAATTTTGGGGAAAGCCGGTGGTAAATGACGCCGACGCACTGACATGGTTCTTTTTTTAATTTTTTTTATTTTTTTTATCTTGGACCAGCACTCAGGAGATGACTCCTACACATGCGATACATTGTGCTGGAACTATAGGAAAGGGATAGTAAGAGAAATGATAGGAGGTGAAGCTTCATTATCCTACAACACTGCTTTTTGCACGTTATTTGTTTTTACAGCAGTGCTGTAATGCCTCTGACGTCAAGGACAGGTATTAAATTTTGAAGCTTCGTTGTTAGTAGCCATTTTTAGTAATTATTTTACTTCGCCGGTGCTACACAATACCGACGAAGGAGGGCGTTCTGATGTGCCTGTGGATTGGATACAGCTGAAGCCGTCAGCTGAGTAAATAAAGAAAAATACGAGGTTTTCTATCTACAGTCAAGCGATATTTCGTGACACCACCAACGAGCGTTCCAAACGACCGAATGTGGTACGACGCATAAAGGAGTATTTGATCCAAAACGCTGGCCAAAAATTAATTGAAAGTAATCTGAAGAACTGATTACGCACCACGATAGAATCTTCAAGACACTTCATGTGATAGTTACTAAGAAACTAACTAAATCAAAGACAAATTGTAAATTACACTGACAAACACTACTAGAACGGAACAACATGCTGTTTTCGAAAGTTGCTACACTTTCATCATCAGCGTTCTTCATTTTTTGTCACCGTGTGTGGTTATCAGTAAAAGCAAAAAATCTAAAACCAAACATGATGTAATATGTTGTAAGTTAGAGATGATAAATATAGACCTTCATTTAAAAAAGGGTCAAAATAAAGGGGGGAAATTTCTCGTATTCTATTTATAGAAAATAATAAATATATAAAGCTAATAATTTATATCTACTGATAACCACACACGGTGGACAAAACACGAAGAACGAAGTTTCGAAGTGGCACTGCATATATATGTATGTATCTAACAATTTATTAATGCGATCTGTCACCTTTGACGTGGGAAAATTCAAATAAAATGTCCATAAACACTAATTCCTCTATACTCCGTCCCATAACCTTATTTCCTAGTTCCAGCTGGTCCAAGATAAAAAAAGAAATCAAAGAATTTTTGTAGATAAGATATGTGCGCCAGCTTTTGTTAGATGGAAAAATAAAAAATAAATACATATTATTATTATGAGTTGCATTTATTACGATTCAAATGACACGCCACTATAAGGAATTTCATCGCCGATAAATTAATAATAATTTTGTATTATGTGGTGCTTGTTTCATATAATTTAGCGCATTTCCACACAAAATATGCGTCAATCAGTAGTGTTGTCGGGGAAGCGCATTTTAAGCGAATAAAAATGAATTGAAATTGATACAAACAATAAATAAGACTATTTCTTTTTAATTATGCGATTTTTGCAATTAAACATCCTGAGCTCATCCGAATTCAACATACCAATACGTAAATCAAAAGTATTTTTTTTGCTAATTTAAAAACATTAACTTACATTGGCACATAACATGAAGACCATGAGCGCAGGAGAACGAGACTGGAACGCTTACTGTGTCATTGCCCAGCGTTTAGTCGAACTAAGAGACAAATTTTCCATAAAACTAACATAACGGTCCTGGGACAAGGATTTCAGGGATCTAAAGGAGTATATAGAGCCGATTGGTTTTTTGGAGTGACCGGAGTTATCCCGAATCTTCGGGTAAACCGTACAACTTTGGGATTGTGTCGACTGCAGTTACTCATCTTTTCAAACTAACTTAACATTAGCATAGCAATCACCAGAAATATGCTTTCAAACAGATTTTGCATATAATATATACAATAAATTATGTAATATTTCAAAAATTATGAATTTTGCATTACGTATTTCTCTTCAATCGAATCAAGGCGGCAACACCAATATAATATTTATTTTCCTGCATGAGTGTGTTTGTGTTTTTTGCTTTAATTCAATGGGGAGGTTTTGTGGTGTAGTGGTATGGGCGAATTGTATTTTTATTTTACATTTCGGAGTGTGTACGTGAAAGCAGTTGATCAACACAACGCATTACGACGGACGCGGCATTTCATCCATGCATCCATCGTGTTGTATGAGCGTTCTCTATGTAGCGCGAAACAATTTTATTAAAGCGTGCCTTGTTTACTTTATTTTTCTGCCTTTTATTTTTAACCCAGAATAAAAGAGAAACAGTTTTTATACGAATTTACAGAACTTTCGGTATTTCGTTTTGCAAGTTCTAAAAGTAAACAAAATCCGATTTTTCATGAGAATTGGGTAACAACTATATTGAGGAAAATTCAGACAACTGATTGTGCAGCGAAAGAGTGAGTGTCTATCGGCCTTTCGGAAAGTGAAAGCTTAATAAACGTCTTAAAAAATATTCTGTTGTGAATTGATACAGATGTTAAAAAATGTCTCCGCGTTTTATTCATAAACAAATGTGTTTCAATTAAAATTAAAAATTTCTAATTGTCTTAAAAATTAAATCTTATTATAATTCTTATGAATGGTAAAACAAACATTGGAACTTAAAAAATTTGGCCGATGCGGTAAATATATGAATATTTCCAATAATTGTTTTAAAAAACAAATTATGTTGTATGTCTACATACATTTGTACATACATATGTATATATGTATGTACATATTATATTTTATATTATTAATATTATTAGCCGCAAGTATATTTCCGTATATCAACATTATTAATTTACTTATATTTACTTCTTCATTTGAAATTTTTTATTAAACATATCCATATTTATCGGTTACTGACCAAAATGTAATTTAAATTTTAAACTTTGGAAAAAGTAAAAATAACTTCATGTAATAATGTTTTTGACAGTTATGACATTGAAAGTCAGCTGTCGATCAACCTCAACTCTAACAAATCTGAAAGAAAAGAATACTATGATAAATTATACAAAAACATACTTTAATTATGTTCATCACAATATGGGAAAGAACCATTGTGGATAAGTTTACGTAATGTTTTTCATAGCATTTTGTAAAATATGACAAACATACCGGACAGAAAAAGAACAAACGTTTTTTGTATTCAACATATTATTTAAATAGCAAAATAAGTACTCCCACATTTTGAACTTTTGTAGTAGGTGTTGCTGCTGTAGATCAACATACCAAAACGACAACACTATTTTAATAACATTGTCTACTTTAAAACGTCAACCAAACCATAAAGCTGTAAAATTTCAACTATAAATAAAGCTAAATTTAGACTTTAGTAACAATTAAAATAATATATTGTAGCATATAACTCTTAAAAGGTGATTAATCTGTATAAGCTTTTTTTTTGCAATAGAGATAGGAACATTTTCCTCACGAAATTTTTGGCACCCGAGAGATCGCTAGTGGCGTTTTCATCGGTCAAAGTCAAAATTTGAGTCAATCCAGAATTTTCAATGGCTGTAACTTGATTTTAAACACATAGAGATATGTATACTCTTTAATGTTTAATAGAAAAATGTATGCTGATTTGAAATATATGTATATACGCTTGGTGTAGTATTCCAACTCTTTTATGACTAAAAACCTCACCCGAGATACAATAATGATATTGAATACCATGAATACCTATAATATGGACTCATGTCATTCTGGTATTTATTTATTTCCATATTAATAAGTCGATTCAGAAGTCAGATGAACCGATTTTTCCGATTAATCGATTATTCGGTAAATATTAAAATTATTATGTATAAACATTTATAAATGATGCTTGACGGGAAAAAATTACAAAAAATGTATAATATTACATAACATATGTATATGCATAATAGTTTACCATTCATTTATAAATGCAGTGTAATTTTTAGAAGTAAATTATACTGTAAACATTATAAAATAATTGATGAATACCAAAAACTTTAACAGAAAAAATTTTTAAAGAAAGCCTCAGAGCATTTGGAGTTGTGAAAACGTATGCATTACTAAGCATTGATATCATTTTAATTCATCGAAGAATTAATGCTCAAATAGTGACAAAGAAGAAAGTGATGAGGTACATTAGCATAAACTCAGTCAATAAAAACAATCAATAAGAAACACTGTTACATACATAAGTATCTGAGAAAGACAGTTTGTCAAAAAAAAATAAATCTGAAATGTTCCCTTTTCGAAATTCCATATTGAATTTTAAAATACATATTTATACATATATTTTAGCTTTCTTTGGGCATACTTCCCCGTTGTAGTTTATAAACTCATAAACACCCACAACAAGTGCATAACAACATGTTCGCCTTTGGAATCTCATACGATGTAAAAATGGAATGTGATTTTGTATTTTTTTAATTAATTTTTTTTTTGTTTTACTAAAAAATATCTTGTTTCTCTCCATCACTTAAAAGGAAAACGCTTTTAATTTTCAGTTAAATATGTAATTATATAAATTTTTTAATGATTTTATTTGCAAAACATGTTTTGTTTGTTTGTTTGTAAGATATTCCACATGTTTCAAATGCCGCATTCATTTGAATTATTGCGAAAAAAGCAACTTCAGAATATTTACTACTTACGACTACCAGTCGTAATATTCTCTTGGAGCAGACTACAAGTTCACTAGTATAGAAATAATAATAAAATACAATATGTATTGGGAATGTTGCGCGGTCAGAAGCATAAAGGAGTTATATCGTTAATGTCGTTGTATAAATTCCAACGACTGACAAAAGCACTTTAAATTTATTCATTCAACGGGATTGCGATCCCTTAAATTAATTTATAGTAATAAATATGAAAGAGAAAACCAGTTCGAATTCAGTCAGACCCCATCCTAATACTAGTCTTTCATAACTTGAAATTAAAAAAAAAAAATTTAATAACAAATTTGAAGTTAATAAATATTTGAAATATTTATATTTATTGGCTACCTGTCATCTTCAAAGTTTCTATAACTTTATAACTCTGTGCAACAACCAGAAAGACATAATAAGTGCTGCCACGAACAGTAAAAATTTCTAACCAATAATTCTAAAAAACAAAGTTAGAAAATGGGGAAAAAAATAAATAAAAGTTTTAAATTGCATTCTTTATTTGAAATTCGTTTTTTAAACTTTGATTCGAATTGAATTACGATTATTAATTTATGTTTGTTGTTTCGTTTAGCAAGCTTACATATTGCATTGCGTTGCTGCTAATGTCATAATTTTCCCATGTTTATACAAAAATTCCCAAACAATTTTGGATAATTAGAAATATGTATGTGAATAATCAGAAAAAAGATTAGTTGGAAATAAGCAAAAACGGCAGCTCTGGACACAATATATAAAAAGCGAAGCAACAGCGTCAAAGGAACATCAAACATTTCTCTTCGATTTTAATTAGTATTCCAAGCACTCAATATTTTGTTTATACCAATCTCAGTTTGACGTTTGTTTGTGTTTTTTTTTTTTTATATAAAAACACACATTGTTTTATATTGGTTGTTAAATAAAAACGAAAAGTAAAATAAAGATCGGACGAAAGAAAAAACTACAAAACAAAAAACAACAACTTGTAGTCTGTATTGGAGCCGTTCGCGTAGCGTGCTTGTTTCGCTTCAGGCGTGATTGTAATGGCAGTTATTATTTTTGCTAGTCGATATACATACATACATATCAGATGTGCAACGAAAACAATTAATTAACGTAAATTAGAGCTTGGCAAAATTATAACTCCTCAGACATTTATAGAATTGCATATTTTGGAAATATGATTTTTGATATTCTTTTTCCGTTTATGATATAAATTAAATTATATATTTAACTGATATAAAAGAGTTATTTCGAAAATTGGCTTAAAAAGTGCTTTCGAAAACTGAATTTTTATTGACTTCATCGTAAAACATAAATTGAGGAATTAATCATGAAATATGATGTCGGGCAAATGTCCATCTCTGGGGCGGCAAAATTGCTTCCTTAATCCCATTTTTTTTTATCTGGGACCAGCACTCAGAAGATGACCCCTACGCATGCGATGCATTGTGCTGGAACTTTAGAAAATGGATAGTTAGAGAAACGACAGGAGGTGAAGCTTAATTAATTATTTTACTGCTCTGCTTTTGCAAGTTCTTTGTTTATAGCAGTGTTAAAGCTTCGGTTTAGTAGCAATTTTTATTATTATTTTACTTCGCCGGTGCTACACAATACCGACGAAGGAGGGCGTTCTGATGCGATTGTGAATTGCTATCAGCTGAATCCGGTATTGTTCAGTGACCAGTGACTATGCCTTCGCCACTGAAACCTTCCGACAACAACTGACACACAAAGACACACTAATGCACATCAGAAAAATGCGAGATGTTTATTTTTATTTTAAAATTTTAGTCTGAAACTGGGATTGAACCCAGGTCTGTTTTTGGATTCGTAGTCAACGTGCAGACTACCATCCATCGTGCCATCGCCACCCTCTGTGGTGAAGTGATTGAAGTGATTTTCTGTCAGAAAAATTTTAGATGGCAGGAATAGGGCTTGAACCCACAGTCTTCTGGGAACAGAGTCAACGCTCTAACTACTGACTCAAGAGCAGCTTCAGTACCTTACCATGTCCGTTTGTTTGCTCATGGCGCGTTCAAGTGTAAAACGGTTATATTTCTCTTATTTGTATGAACAAACCTGTTTATTTATTTTTTTTATTCCATGTACGTTTATTGATTTTGCCATAATTATGAAAAAGAATTTCTTTAAAAAATTTACTTCAAGTTTGAATTTAATCTACAAAAAATTTTAATATAATAATAGACTTACCGTAGCTGAATTAAATTTCGAACTAACAATTAAATTAAACAACTTTTAATTTAATATATAAAATTCTGTTGTTAATTAAAACTCGTGATACAACTCTCACTCACTTATTCATCTCTACTCTTTAAATGCAAGAACAAAATATAAGCGCAGGCGCACGCGCACTGTCTTGCAATATCTCGGGAAAATTATTTCCAAAATAATTAGAGCTTTTAAGTTAATTTTTTTCAACTTTAGTATTTACTATCTCGAAATTTAATATGTAGATTTTGTTTAACAAAAAAGAGTGATACAAAACGAATAAAATAATAAATTCATGGCAAAAATTTTAGTCAATTCACTAATAAATTAAATGCCTTGATATGTATTTGGCAGTTTCGCTTGAATTCTGATAAAAGAATCAACCATCCATGTTTGAAATGTTAAATAAATAAAATAAAACTAAATAAAAGGGACTGTTTAGTGCTTCGGACGCACGAGTAACATGAAAAACAAGTGGTTAGACGTCTGCTTTTTGGCAAGTAAAAATATTAAGAAATTTATTGCAATACAGTGGAACAAGAAGCGCTCTTTAACCGAATAATCTACAAAGCAAAGTACTAAATGTAAACTATATTAAATTAATGGAAGGTGGCGATGGCCGAAGTTGTTAGCACGTTGACTACAAAATCAAAAGTCCAGTTTCGGACTAAGTCATTAAAACTTTTTGCATTTGTTCTGATGTGCATTATTGTGTCTTTGTGACAGGTATTAGTGGGGAAGCCATAGTGATGAACTTTAATGAACAGTACTGGCTTCAGCTTGATATTCCTCTGTCTATCCTTTCACCACCTGTCATGTCTCTCACTATCCCCTTCCAGCATAATGCATTGCATGTAGGGGCATACCCTGACTGATGGTCCAATATAAAATAAAATATTTTCATAGGGCATCACAACATCAAAAAGTTTTTCAACTCCTTTCAAATCTCATTCCACGTTTAAATCACGCCTAAAAAAAATTGTTTTTTGTATCGTTGTTACAAACGTTTCCATATTTTTGTGTCCAGTTCCACAGTACTTTCTTTATTACTTTTTTTACCATATAATCTGAAAAACTTCCACCCACAACACAGTCTTTGCAAAATTGGCACAAATTATTTAACGTACAACATTTGCTCTACTCCATCACTTTTACAACATGACGCCATTTATTGAAGTAGTTGGTTGCAACGTCAACAGAACATTATGCAGAACCCACACTCCAAATACGCACGTAAAATAAAATATTTTGAACGAACATTTAAAGCTGAATAAAATATTGAACAAAATTGATTGAATACAGAAAGTAAACAAATTTAATAAAAAAAAAAAATAATAATTCTACGAAAAAGATTTAAAAATCATACATGAACTCACGAGCGTTGTTTCTTTATAATTTCAGCTGAGCATATGACATGCAAAGTATATTGATGGACACACTTAATAGAGTTGCAAATTTTTGAAATCCTCTTTCGCCATCTCTCATTCAAGCACCTCTCAAAACACCGACTTAGTTTATTTTTATTATGTCGATAAAAAATATAGTCCGCATAATCTGAATACTTCCTTTTTGATAGAGAGAGTAGACGGTTGTTTCTGCTCTTGTCAACTGTCTCCAAATCTGATTTACACTTCGCATGACATGAGGAACGTCAAATTGCGAGAACTTTTAAATGGTGTGGCATGAATCATCATCGAAATAGGTTTTTGCTTTCCACGAATAAATACAATATTCAAGGTGGTGCGCTTGATTTGCATTTGACTTAACCCGAGTTAGTTGCTTAATTGCCGTACTACGTGCACTACATTTGTCTTTATTGATTGCAAACAATACTCGTACATGGCATGGTACTCCATTATATTTCTATTGTATATGATGAGAATCGCGTAGTAGTCACTAACTCGTTAACGGCTAGATTTTAATAATTGGTTCACTGTTAGATAAATTGTGAAATTGGCTGGCTATACGATGTTTTCTATACATATCGTTTTTTAGTTTTATTTATACAAATTTTCATAAAAAATTTAATCAATATACCTTCTATAAATGCAAAAAATTTTTATGAATACGGCAGTTAATCTTTAACGTACTACAAGGAGCACGGCCCATGCTCGTTTTCCTATTCTATCCAGTGGTGAAAAAATCTCTCAAATTGCTTAAAGTGTTGACGAGTTACAGTATTAAAAAAAATATAAGTTTTTATATATGTACTTGATAATTGATTTGGTGATTGGCCATGATAATTGACCGTAGAGATTAAACTCGATAAGCAAGTCTGCGAAAACTCATACTCATTTAAGGAGTTTTTAATTTTTGTTATTCATTTCTTTAATTCGTCTACGTCAACTATGGCCGCATAGTGTGTGTTAACTTTTTAAAAATGTAACTTTTCATTTGGAAATATTTGATTCAAAAGTTGTACAAAGTATAATGAGTTGCCATCAGAATGAAGAATTGATAAAAATTGGGAGATACGGAAACAAAGCAATAAATTCAAGAATTGAGAAAATATGTGTGACATAGTAGGAGTGCTGTTTGCTGAGTATTTAGTGCGTGTACTCTACAACCAGAACATTCCGTCTTCAATCTCCCGTTCAGGCAAAAACTTTTATGATTTTTATATGCTAACAGCGTCCTCCTTCATCGGAATTTGCTCAGTTGCTCAGCTAATCTGCTTTACAAATTAACAAAGGCTTGTGCAAAAATTAAGCCGCATGACTTTCTATCATTGCAATCTCCTGAGCACGGCTCAAAGGCAGAAAATGCCTCATTCCTAATAATAATAATAATAATAATAATAATAATAATAATAATAATAATAATAATAATAATAATAATAATAATAATAATAATAATAATAATAATAATAAGAATAAAGCAAAATTACTACCCGTATTTGTATTTCTAAATTTTATCTTGTATGCGCCTATTTTCTCATTGAACAAGCTACGAAGCAATTAATTAGTCCCAATTAAAAAAAAAAACGAAAGAAAACTCAAACATTTTAAAAATTATGCTAGAAGAAAGCAAAACACAAATTCATTAGAAGAGAAAGAAGAAGGCAATTTATGAATTAAAAATTAAATTTGCGTTTCTGTTGTTGTTGTGTCTATTTATTAATCTTTCTCGTCTACTGGTCTTTATGTCGTACACTTTATTTCT
The DNA here is from genome assembly GCA_963924685.1 of Dexiosoma caninum. NCBI lineage: Eukaryota > Metazoa > Arthropoda > Insecta > Diptera > Tachinidae > Dexiosoma > Dexiosoma caninum. The sequence goes on along the minus strand of OZ004725.1, from coordinate 128,356,520 downwards.
ATTTCTGTCCGTCCTCTTGTCCTTCACAACTATTAAATTTTTCTGTTGCTCTTGTTGTAATTAAAATAAAAACACCAAAAACAACAACAACAACAACAACAACAACAACAACAACAAATGAAAATGACGTTGATGACGATGAAAACAATGTGTGCCAATACATACATACGAGTACATATGCACATGCACACATGAAATTTTTTTTAATTTCGTTCTATTTACTTGGATTCAACAATTCCTAAATTATCTTTTGGTACAAGTTAAAAATAAATACACGAAGAATATTATAATTTAGACTAATTATCTACGCAATAGATGTACGTATGTATGTATGTGTGCCTGTATGTATGTATGTATGTATGTATGTATATACGTATACCCTTAGAAAGTTGCGTACGTTGAAAACCCAGGAAATTAATGTACGTACAACACAAAACTAGCCAGAGATGAGCACTGTTTTCGCAAGAATCACGGGTGAATGAAAATTTTTATATGTATGTACATATGTGTGTAGTTTGAAAAACTAATAAATAAATATGCTTGTAATAGCTGGAATTGTTGAAATGCGTTTTTCTTAAATTTGTTCATTATAAAGAAATTATTTCGTGAGTGGTGGCCGTGTTTACACTATTTTACGCGAATTTGATTTAAAATATTTCATTCCGTTTTTACACAATTTGATTTGATTTAACGTGGTCGGAAAATTATGTACCAATATTAAAAAAAAAACATAGTTGAGCACTGCAAATCGTGTGGGACGAAAAACTCACCACAATCAAAACAGGAGATTTCCATTGTTTCTTTCAAATAAGCTCAGGTGAGTGTAAGTGTAAGATTGTAACTGTGCAGTGAAGGTGAAATGCTAGAAAATCGAATAATTAAAAAAAATATTGACAGTAATATTTCTGAATTTTGAATTTCGGTAATTAATACATTTTTGATTATGCATTCATTTATTATATGCAAGTGCATTATTACTTTTTCTAAATGAATTAATTTTTTATTGTGCTTTTGTCAATACATACATATGAATGTATAAGTATGTGCGTATGGAGTTTCATGATTTTTGTGATTTCTTTTTTTTCTTGGACCAGTGCATACGTAGGTATGCAATGCATTACACCTGAAGCAATCCCCTCATACTCTATTTTTTACGCGAGTTTTCGAGCAACGTACGAGTATTTATTGCGTAAAAACAAAATTAACATTGGGCACGTTCATAAGACATGACTGTTGAGCTCAACTGCTACCAAACTGTTGGCAACTGTTGAAAGAAAAAGAAACTAATTTTTTATTTGTTACTGTAATTTTGTTCAGTAATCAGTAAAATTTTACTAGTTGCTGCTACAGCTAATGCAGTTGTATTTACGACTCTTGAAATTTGTATCTTTTCACCAGTCATATTAATCGATTCTCAACAATACTCACTAGCGAACCATTCATAATATTGCTGAAGCAGACAATCCTACAGAAGAAGCGGTGTTATTGGCTGAAAGTCAGCATGTCGACTCTGTAACCAGAAGATCCGTAGTACAAATCCCCGTCGAACCATGTCTCCATGCTAACGGTACTATATTTGGTGTGCATTGAAGCAATAAAACGTCGGCGAAGCACTGAGCCCTGGTCAAGAAAAACATTGAAAACTTAAAGAATGATTTCTCTGTTGCTTTTAACTTTCGAACATGACAATAAATGATGTGCGAGATTATTGCTGATAAGTTATTCTTTTAAACTTGAAAATTAAATTTTTTTCAGTCTGAATCACAATTCTTTTATCCAAACAATTAAAAAGTTTTTTGACATCCCTCCTTTTACTATTCGACTTTAATTAAAAATCTCAAAAAAAAAACAAACCAAAGCAAATTTATAATTTGGCCACATTTTTCATTAAACATACTAAAAACACTTTTTATTGGCAATTAAAATCACCACCTTAACATTGTAACCAAAGTAATAAAAATATTAAAAGCCGACGTACATAAATAATTCAAAACAAAAGAATTGGACAGTGTGTGTGTGTTTGTAATAAACAAACGGTTTTGGAAAAAAAGAACAGTAAATATATTGAAAAACATAAATTAATTAAGCTGCTGCTACTAAAGAACTCATTCCTAAAAATATTGAAATGAAATTTATGTTGCAGGAACATTGCAAAATAATATACATATGCAGGTACAGTGCATACGGACTCTGCAAATAATATTCAACTACGTGGTCCATGTGGACTGGTTGCAAACATGGTCCTATGTAATGCTGCCGTGTGCCATGTCATTGAAAAACAACAGCTTATTTTTATACGAAAAGTGTTCGTATTTTTATTCGAATTTACGGTTCCTACGTCGCATTAAAATTACTCTCTGAGGTGTTCCACAGAGTGGTTACATGAACTAGTTTTTGGGGTCGGCCGATGTAATGCAAAGGTTCGTTATATGGTCCGCTCATAGTTCATTGCAATGTTAAATTGACCATGTTTTCTCCATACATTTGGGTTAGTTTTGGACTATGTCTAGTCCTCTTTGGACTACACTCTACATGCATGTATGGCCAATTCACAATATCTGCAGGGTAAATACTCGTATACAGATATGTATATATTTATATGTACATCTATATGTCGTACATAAGTATGTTCTATAAAAGGCTTCGAAGTAAATTGCAATGAAGGGCACGAATTTATGCGTAATATTTCAATAGGTGCTGAGTGCTGAGTAGTTAGGGTGTTGACTCTGCAACCAGAAGAAACCGGGATCGATTCACGGCCATGGTCAACAATAAAACGTCGGCGAAGTAGAAGGTGGCGATGGTCAAAGTAGTATAGTCTGCACGTTGACAACAAAACGAAAAATTTTCCCTGGGTTCAACCCCAGATTTCAGACTCATAAAAACATCTCGCATTTTTTCTGATGTGCATTTGTGTGTGACTTTGTGTCATTTGTTGTCGGGCGGTTTCTGTGGCTATAAAAACAAATAACGTGCAAAAAGCAGTGTTGTAAGATAGTGAAGCTTCACTTCCTATCATTTCTCCTACAATCCCTTTCCTCTAGTTCCAGCACAATGCACCGCATGTGTAGGGGTCATCTCCTGAGTGCTGCTCCAAGAGAGAAAAGAAAAATAATAATAAATAAAGTGGCTCCACAATTTTGCTCGCTCTATAATTAACACGCAACTGCAGCGTTGTGCAAGAATTAAACTCTATCTTCTTACCACTTTTACCAGCTGTCTATTGTCTACAGTTTTCTTCTATCTATCTAACTGCAGGTCGAAAACATTACTATAGTTCTTTGAAACACAGGAGGCGTAAGATAAACTCAAGTTTGATTTTTATAAGTTTATTTTAGTTTTTGAATGAATTTCCATTTAATTTTTCTGAATTTACCAAAACGAGGCACTGAAATGTAACAATGAACGTGAAACATTCATTCGACACCTGCCATCTCCTTCACTATCCCTTTACTATGAAAGGTAACGCCTAGTAGTGGGAAATCATTGCCTGTGTGTTACTTCTCCTTATAAAAAAAAGAAAAGAAAATGCAATGAAAAATTTATTTACACTTTCATAATCGTCTTTGTCCACACACGATTTAATTCTTTGATACTTCTGTTTATCATTCATAATGCCCAGCCAGTAATTTTTTTATTAAAAATAATAAAAATAAAACACTATAAATTGATAGTTAAGTAATTTGTCAAGGAGCCAATAAAAAATTAATATAGATTTTGGAAATTTTGCAAAATAAAATTAAATTAAAAAAATGAAAAAAACTCAACAATTTTGGATTTTTTATATTAGAGAATAATTGCCAAAAATAAAAATATTTAGATAAAATTAAGCAACTTTGCAAGTTTTTTCAATTTCGTTTCGAAAAACGATAAAAAAAAGAGAAACTTTGGTTTGCTTCTCTGAGTACTTTGTGAATTTGCATGATCGTGACCAAAAATTGTTCCAATTAACTTGAGAGTGCCTGAGCAGGTTTATATTTCCATTGAAAATGATTTCCACTCACGATTCCCTCTCTAATCTATTTAAAAATATATACATACATATCTATATTCCAGCATTAAAATATGTAGGCAGGCAATATTGTAATCAACATTAAACAATGCAAATCTGATTGCAATTTTCCAAACCTCAAAGATATTAATTTGGCGAGTAGTGACCTCATCATCATTTTCGTACTAACATTTTAGTATTTATTTACTGCCTGCTTTTCAACGGAAATGCGTATCAGTATTTCTGCCGAATAATTGCATTGAAAACAAAGTTCTCTGGAGATGTTCGTTCGCATTTCCTAGAGCAGCAGGTAGGAATTCTCACATAAAAATCTCGTCCCAAATGAATCATGAAAATAATTTTGGAAATTATACTTCGGAGTATTTAACATTTTATAGTTTTACGACGAAAAGAAAACATTAATTTTCAAAATATTTAAGAAATTCTATGACTCATGCTGCAAGACTTTTTCCTCTGACGGTGCTTATATGTATATATGTGCTATTATTATTAATTTTATTTAAGCGAACTAATCTTTACAAACATGGAGAGCCATAACCGCCAGAAATACGCAAGTGCCAAACACCAAATTTTACAGGGGAAAGTTTTTTCTTTTAATCTTTATATACGAGTACATAAATTTTACACATACTACACATGTATGCGTCCAAATTGCTTTCCCCGTAAAATCGTAGCGGTACTTTTCAAAGTCATGATATTTTGTAAAACGAGGCGGCTGATCGAAAACTATCGATTTTTATTAAAAAAAAGAAAATCGATAATCATGGTGCTTATGGCTTTTTGGTGCTTATGACTTGATATGTGCGTATGTGTGTATAAATATGCACTGATGTTTTCATTTAAACATTTTTAAAAATATATTCCAACAGCCACTTTTCAATTTGTTTCAAATAGTGGTACGATAAACACAATTGGAACGAACGACGAATTTCGCACAGCACAACAAACTTTTCGACAAGAATTCGTTGCGTAATTTCCTCGAATAAGACACAATTATTATGAGAATAAGAGCTGTTAATGTCATGACAAATTATTGAAATAATATATAATATATAGATAAATATGTATTGATTCTTTTTATACATACATTTGTTATACATTAAAAAATACATATTGAAAAAACATACAAACTACGCGATTTGTGCACATTATTAAAACTATAAACATCATGTTCAACATGGTAGAGGACTTAATTTTTGTGGGCCTGTAAACAAGTCTAGAAATGACATTGTGTTCCACGGAAGGGGGTGCTGATGGCGGTTATTTAGCGTGTTGGGTCTGCAACCAGAAGGAGCCGGGTTCGATTCTCATCCCGGTCAAGTAAAAAAACAATTTTTTTCTGTGTTTTCTGTGCTATAGCACACTCCTTTTTAAAACAAAAAATTATTTAGCTTAATTAAAACATATAAATCCAAAAAATTAAAAACGGGCACTCTATAAAAATTGTTCGTTGTACGTCGAAGTGAAACTTCAAAATACCGCTATCGCAACGGTCGTAACACACGACTCTTTCGCCATACGATGTGATTTTATGGATATTCATACAAACAAATCAGTTTTATTTAATTCAACGAATATTCGTTACGAAAAATTCCTAGTTCGTCCCAGTTGTGTCTACACCACAAGAACTGAGAAAAAAGTAAAAAAAAAAACTGGTGAATGGATTTAATGCCAAAAAATAGACATTTTCAGTTATAAATACTGTAAGAAGCATAAATTATCCACTTTTTTTATTCTTTATAGCAGAAGAACAACACCATAAAAAGTAGAGTACACCATTCCCTTCATTTACACTGAGCTGGTTTTACAAAACCCTCAATTAAAATTTTTTTTTGGAAAAAAACAATATTTTATTATTTATAAACAAAAATGTCAATAAATTTTGATTTATTGATTTCTTTTAACTACATACGAATACACAAACAAGGATATTATGTGTATGTGTGCAACGGTATGTGCGACGAAATGTGAACAATTTAGTTGTTTCATTTTCTGTTTTTTATTAAAATGATCCTTGGTGTTTCATTAAATGTGTTTGCTTCTGCTTCTTACATTTTCAGGAAATAATAAATTCGGCTGTACGAATATTCGGCCAAAAAGAAGAAATGAAGAATCACACAATATTGTTGGGTGGACCATCACTGGGCTAGGCTCCCCTTTTCTTATAAATAATACGTCAAAATAAACATCAGGGACGGCGCAACTTTGATTTATAATTGATACACAACTACAGAGTTGTGTAAGAATTAAGCTCTACTTTCCTACGTCTTTCAGCACTTCTCTCTATCTACATTGCATATGTACGAGATATGTATATATATATATAAAAAAATGTAAAACTGTTACTCGTTTTTATTTCACATAGGTTTTCATACGAAAATAACATTTTCCCTTTGCACGTTGTTCTCTGTGTGAAAATCTGCTGTGTAAAAATGGGTATGAGTGTACTATTTTTGGGTTCTGATGATGCTCATACTGAAAATTTTATGATAATGATGATGTGAAACCACTTGTTTTGCAGTTGTTGCATGTTTATTTCAATTTTATAATTAATAAATCATATTTTTATTCAGTATTCAACATGTGTAAATTATTAGTTTTTGTATAACGTAGTATATTTGCATGCATGTGTGTATGCATGTATGCGTGTGCCATTTCGTATTATTTTTATTAATTTATTTCGTGAGTTTTTGCTTTTCAATACAAGATTTGTATGAAAATTTTAGTCTACATTAAGAAAGTTTTGATTTAATTTTCATTAGAGAATATTTGCTTTACGGTCTAGATTATCCTAAAATATTAGAAATTTTTACTTAAACTTAAGTAGTTGTTCGATAACATACATAAAAATTTTTATTTCTTTTCTTAGGAAAGCGCACTTAAGATGCCTCCAAACATGGCATTTTTATGTTGGTTCCTTTCTCGTGTTATGTAGACGATTACATTTCTAAGCTAAAAAAAAACATTTTGGTTTTTTTTTCTTGGACCGGCACTCAGGGGATGACCCCTATACATGCGGTACATTGTGCCGGAACTAGGAAACAAGGTTTTGGGAGAGAGCATAGAGGAATTAGTGTTTATTGACGTTCGAAGTGTAAAGAAGTGAAGTTTTCTGCAAAAAAACAAAATTGTTGAAAAATACTGACAATTTAGTTGTTTTCAGGTCAATTTATTGATTTATCTCTATTTCTTATTTCTATTTAGCGTTTTTTTATTAATCAAAGTGAGTAATGAAACCAAAGGTTCGCTAGTTCTCTTCATGCTTGATTTAATAAAAGTGTAGCTACAATTTTTTAAATAAATTTCTAAGCATTTTTTAAGACGCTCGAATAAAATAAAGATGGAAAGATATGTATGTTAAAAGAAAAATATCAGTAGACCTTCACCAAATAAGTTTGCACTGCATAGTTAGTTATTTTCTTGTATATTTAGTTATTCTCAAATAATTTTTGTTAAATTTCTTATTTTTTTTAAAAAATATTTAAATTTGGTTTAAAGGTCTAGTGATGGCAACAATTAGTACAAACGAAATACAGCATATGGAGTAGGTAGCTTCACCGAAACTATGATACCGATTTTAATGAAATTTAAGAAAATTGGTGCACTATTATTATGCTTCATAATGTCAATCAGCCGAAACTTCGCAATTGCACGAGGGTTGCTGTGAAAAAGTTAATGAGCAATGGTATTATAGCCATATTTTAAATGAAAAATTCAAAGCTGAAAACGTTTTGATTCCATGCAATCCAATTATACCATCCGATTTGCAGTTTGCATTCCAAGGTGTGTAATTGAGAGTGTGTATTGCCTTTGCAATTACCATTAATCATATGCAAGTCCAGTCTTTGGGAATTTGTAGAATATTGCCAAGAAAATGGAAGAACCAAAAATGTTTTTTATCATAGAGTATTACAACATGTTTTGTGCTCTTTATAGTTTGCACAGCTATCGGCCAAGTTTCATAGGCATATATTAAATCAAAGGTGAACAAAAATAACAATTATAAATCAATCATAGTGTAAATGGCAAATGGAAAACTGCTTCAGTGTGAAAACGAAATATTGGATAAAAAATAAGAAACATTTTAATTGTTCTTTAAAAAAAAGAACAAATAAACTCCTGCCCCAAATACGTCACTAAATTAATATAGCCTGGAGCTATATTTGTCCATCAGCGACCTCCTCCACTCCCCACCAAGTTTCAATTTGTCTGATTGTCAATATATTGAGAGCAACCTCTTCGTCGTCAGTAACATTCCCTCTACTAGTGCCGTAGCATTCAGTATCTTTTTTAAGTTCCTATATTTTATGGGTTTCTAAAAAATCTCAAGTATATATTATGGCCGTAAAGCCATAGTAATATATATTTATTGCGTAACATATCATTTATCCTTCGCTAAGCATGATAACTTTTCTCTGCATTCGCCCGAATTCTATTTATATTATTTAAACTTGTATATGATGGGAAGTGCGTAGTAGTCACCTAAAGCGCTCTAACTCGTTAATGGGAAGAGCATTTAATGATTATTTCACTATTGGATAGATTGTAAAGTTTTCTCTAAGATAAGTCCATCAATAGACCCCTTGGTGCCAGTCGCCACAACAATATCATTCATTAATTGTTGGCATAAAGCGGTTGCAGATACAAAGTTGATCTTTTAGCAGCATCTTGCACTTGATTTCCAGATCTATCCAATGGTGAAAGATTTGTCTCAAATTGCTTCAGCAGTTGATGAGTTACAGTTTTTTAAAAAAATGTGTAAAAAGTGTTGGGTTAAAACACCAGAGAAGTCAAAACTCGTTTAAGGAAATTTTACTTCTGTCCTGCGTAGAGCAGAATATTCATATGTTTTCTATTATTCATGGTTTTAATTGCTCTCCGTCAACTAAAAATTCCGCTTTTCATTTGCAAATCATTTTAATCAAAAGTGGTACTCGTATAAAGTGTAATGACGTTCCATTACAATGCGCAATTAATAAATATGAAGACAGTATCTCAAACAAAACAAAACATTCAGGAATTGGGAAAATATGTGTGACAGTATCGAATTTTTTAGGGGCGTGCTACGGTTGTTTTGAAAGTCAAAAAGTGCGATCGTATCAACTTTCCCATCACTCTGATGAATAAATTAATTGTAAAACAGATTTTTTTCTTCAATGTGAAAAAATCCTACTTGATATAAATTAATATTTTTGGAGAAGAATTATAAATCCCCTTTTATTTTAAAAGTCGCTACATACTCAAGTTGAACTTGTACTTTGGCTGGTGGTGTTTAAAAAAACCCCAGACTATTAAAAAGATGAATGTCACATTTAATCTTTTGATTTTGATATAAATTTTCTTCTCTTTTTTTTTTGTCTTTAAAACTTTATTTGTACTTGATCCTATAAAAAAGAGAAAGAAGTAAAGTTACTTTCAAAAAATTAACTAAAACGAATACAAATCAAGCAACAGAGTAAACGGCGCATTTACCTAAATTGGAATTTCCGGTAAAATAAAATTAAAAAAAAGGAAAGAAAAACCGTCAACCAACATTTTTGTACGACATATACTAGAGTACTAGTAAGTCGTACTGGTACATACAAACAGTTGCGGTCAATATAATAGTAGTGGCCGCTATTTTTTTCCCTTTATTTTATGATCGCTCTAATAGAAAATTGTTATGTTTGGTGTTAAGGATTCTCGGCAATATTAATGCATATACATATGTGTGTATCAAAATACATCAGCAAAACATAATGGCGGTGGGAATTTCTTTTATGGAATTACTGGGTAAAAGAAATAACTTGACCAAGATTTTTATGTAAAAATATTAAATGAAACAAAGTATACGACAACAACGGCTGAGGAAGAAATGCCTTAACTTCTTTGGGTTCTCCAACAAGATGACGATCCAAAGCATAGCAGCACATCTACAAAGAAGTGCTCCTGCACAGTCTCCAGATATGAATACAATTGAAAATTTATGAACCCATCTTAAGAAGAGAGTTGCTAAAGAAAGTCCCAAGAATAAAATTGAACTGTGGGGAAGGCTTGGCCTTCCATTACTTCAGAGGGTGGCGATTGCATGTCCTGGGTTCAACACCAGTTTCTAACTAATCATGAAAACATCTCGCATTTGTGTCAGTAGTTATCGGAAGGTTTCAGTCACTGGTCACTGAACAGTGCCGTCAATCAAGCATCATAACAATTAGATTTAAATTTGTTGTAATTTAATTTGGAATATCATTAGTTTTCTTAACGCATATATAGTTGCATTGGAATACAGACCAAGATAAAATAAATAATAAAAATTTCTTCCTTTAACTTTGTGTTTTTGATATCAAGTCTGCTGCACTCCAATGACTACAATTTTTTTCACCGCAGCTGTATATTTAATAAAAATATAAAAAAACTGTAATGGAAAAAAAATAAAAATTAACGTAGCAATCAACAACAAAACTATAATGAAATAATTTAAATTATATAGAATGAATATGTGAAAAGACTGTTTTTGTTGAATGTGCTCTCGAATGTAGAATAATCAAAATAAGGCTACAGTGCGTTGCAAAAGTAAGTGAACAATAGCAAACGTATTGACGGCTTCATAAACCTGGTTTGTCACAGAATTTGTACGAAAGTGAAAATTAACACATTTTTCAATTCGTGCCGTTTTTGCTTTGCTTCTTCAGCTTTCATACGTTTTAAAAAAAATAGAAAAATATCAAAACATAAGTAGTTTCTTAATTTGTTATCTTGGACGACCACTCAGGAGATGACCCCTACACATGCAGTGCTTTCTGCTGGAACTAGAGGAAAGGGATGTAGAAGAAATGACAGAAGGTGAAGCTACACTATTTTACAACCTTGCTTTTGCACGTCCTTTATTTTTATAGCCTCCGATGTTAAGGAGACGTATTAAACTTTTGATGCTTCGTTTTAGTAGCCATTTTTAGTAATTAGTTTACTTCGCAGATGCTATATAATACCGACGAAGGAGGGCGTTATGATGTGCCTATGGATTGGTTACAGCTGGAGCCGTTACTGTTCAGTGATCAGTGACTATGCCTTCGCCACTGAAACTTTCCGACAACAACTGACAAAGAGACACATCAGAAAAAAGTTGAGATGTTTTTTTATGATTCTAGTCCGGAACTGAGGTTGAACCTAGGAAATTTTTGGTTTTGTCGACTAATACGTCCATACTACTTCAGTCATTAAATATGGCATCAATATAGAACAGTTGTTTTGTTTTTCCATTTCAAAATAGTATGATAAAATTGATTATTTGAGAGCTGTTTTTTTATCTTCGACCAGAGGTCAGGGGAAAAACCCTACATATGCAATTCATTGTACTGGAAGTAAATAGAGATAGGGATAGTGTAGAGAATAGACAGCTGCTGAAAGATAGAGCTTCAGAGTTGCGTGTTAATTATAAAGCAAAGTTAGGGCGTCTCTGATGTTAATTTTGCCACATTATTTTTAAGCAAAGGACAGCCATTTTATTTATTATTGCACTTCGGCGACGTTTTCATTGCTTAAATACCGACGAAAGCGCGTGCTGCGGCACAGAAAACTCAAAAAAAATGACATTAAAAAAAATTTAATTGGTAAAAATTCCTGTTGTTTCTCAACTTCTGTCCTAAAAAATATACTGAACCAGTTTAAAGAAAAAAACACCCCAGCACTTATATGCACTTTTGTAATGGTGTTTCGTCGTCCGTCTGGTACACAGACGTGGTCCACTGGTCAATTTCAAAATAAATAGACGTAGAATAAAAACATGTAATTAAACAAAAACAGTTAAACAAATTGAACATTAAAAACAAGTAGCAAAAAACTTTCGTACAATTTTGGTTTCTGTGACACACTTGAATATGGGCAAATTGAAATTAATACATACGAGTACTTTCCTGTAGACGTTGGAAAAAGAAAACGGGAACAGTGGGCATATTAAGATATGATATGGAAACTTCAAACCACATCGAATGTCGGTTTAATGTTGTTGCATTTTAGAGCAAAAGCTGCATTCCATGTGTCACATATTGTGATCGTCTCTTCGTTGGTATTCCATTTTTGATCACTTCTTGCACCATTGGAAATCATAAGCCAGCGAATGTTGTTTTCAAAGGCGAAATTATTCTTTCACTTAACTTTTCTTTGCGTTTCGACAGTCCACAAAAAAATTAAAAAAAAATCGCTTCCACTGTCTTTACTTGGCTGAAATAAAACGAAATTTCTGTTGGCGATAAGTGCAACATGAATTGCAACGGTTCGAAAACACTGCCTTGTGCCATTACATTTTTCGTGCACTGTACGTAAGAACGATGTTTAAAAAAAATGTCCAACGTTTTTGAATAAATAAATCTTAAACAAAAAGCACATAATTGAACTAAAAAAGCCTTTACGAATATTTTGAATGTCAAGCCGTCATTCGCTAACCGTTGTGTGCATATTCACACGCACACATGCATACATACGCAAAAGCACACGGTCTTTGTCTTCATTAAAAAAAAAAATTATATAGAAATTATTTTGAATTTATTCCAATTTTGCTGTTGAGTTTTTTTTTATAAAATTTCTTTAAATTGATTATTTTTTAAATAGGATACTTATTTATTGCTACTAAAAAATGATTTATTAGAAAATTGAATTTTGTTGCTAAAGAAATGCATGAAATATCCTTGTAAATTCTGAAATCCTTTAATTTCTTCTACTTTAATTGGCTTATAAAATTAGAACTGATTTTCTAAGATTTTGGAAAGTGATGACTTATGTCAGCATGTACATATGTATGTATGTGTGTGTATATCATCATATGATTGCAAAAAAGCCATAAGGGAGTGTTTCGTTTTTCTGTCGTCTGTATGATGTGGCCTAATGAAATCAGGGAACTTTTTCCCGAAACCTGTCCTACGCACAACGTATTCATCTTAAAGGGCGCAGCCATTTGTGGTCTATTTGGCAACGCATTACGCACTACACATTACAGACAAAACTCGTTTTTAGAGCAAAGAGCACGTACTCGTATGTGGAATAATCTACCCGCAGAGGTCTTTCCTGTCACTTTGGACGTGGGAAACTTCAAATCGCATTCTCTTAAAGATTACTTTACCGTCGGTAGAAAACGAACATTCAAAAAAAATTCTAAATCGACTTTTTAATCGATTATGATGCACAGATACTAGAAGTAACGATCTTCTCAACAAAATTCTAAAAGGCGTAACTTCAAGCGCAGAAGTTAGTTTGAAAGAGTTTTAATTATTCCGTAAAATTTTTCCAATGTAACTTAGTGCTTTTATGAATTCATATGACGATATGTATATACTATGTATGTATATATGTATGTGTGTATGCAGTAGTATGTTGAAAAAATTACTTTACACATGTACCTCGTTTTACAAAATCGTATAAAGTCAAACCGTGAATTTTGTTAAAAAAAAAAAACACCGTGTAAAACAAGTTAAATGTTTGCTTATTTTGCGTACTTTGCAATGGAATGGAGGGTGGCGATGGCACGATGAATGGTAGTCTGCACGTTGACTACTAAACCAAAAACAGACCCGGGTTCAACCCCAGTTTCAGACTAAAATTTTAAAATAAAAATAAACATCTCGCATTTTTCTGATGTGCATTAGTGGACTTTGTGTGTCAGTTGTTGTCGGAAGCTTTCAGTGGCGAAGGCATAGTCACTGGTCACTGAACAATACCGGCTTCAACTGATAGCAATCCACAATCACATCAGAACGCCCTCCTTCGTCGGTATTGTGTAGCACCCTTCCTTGTTCATTCTATTAATGATAACTATTATTATTATATTGAAATAATGAATTAATATCAATGATGGATGTTTTTTCAGTGTATGACTTTATTTACTTTCTATTTGCTATAGTTTCCCGTCTCAAACACTGAGCAACATATGAGAAATTAAGTTGCGAAATACATTTTACTTCCTTATCGCCACTTTTGGAGATGCGCGTTTCTTACTGACGGATGTTTTAATTTTTATTTGAATTCGCAATATTGCACCCGGTATAATTCAACAAACCATTTTCTCGAGAAGATAATTATATTTTATTGCGTATAAGAAATACGGTAGCTTTATTCAACATCAAGGTCTGTTTATTAGATCTATGCAGTTCTACAACAATGAACAACACAAAAAAAAACAGACATTTTGTTTGCGTAAATTAACTTTGGTATGTCATAAAAAGAGACTAATACTCAGCGTTACCATTTCTCAAGTTTTCCTTTATTTTTCAAGGTTTTTGAAATGCCAAAAAGTTTTCAAGTTTTTTGCTTCAAAAGTAAGTTATTTTGGAATTCATTCAAATTTTCAAGTTTTGTTTATTAATTTTTAATTTATAGTATATTTGTATATAGAAAATATTATTTGTTATTACTAAGTAATGTAAACGATCTTATAATTTCTCACTCCTGCAACAGTGTTAACTGTGTCTATTTCCTTTTGCCCTATTAATAATATTATAGTTTTTTTTATGCCTGTGTTTTTTTTCTAACAAGTTTTCTATTTCAAAAAAGCTTGGATAAATATTTAAAGAAAAACGGTAAGGATAAGGGAATATTTTTAGTTTTTGGTGTTATTAGTGTTAAGCAGCAATACAAGTGGAGCTTAGAATCCGCTACAGACACATTGGAGGGTCCAACAAAAGCTCAGAAAATGCGGATCTGTCCAAAATCTTGGGAAGAATAAGTTTGTTGTTGTTCTTAATTTTTTTTATTTATCTTATTTTGAATCAAAATGAATTTAAAATATATAGTTTTGTGCTTTTTTCATTATTTGTGACACTTTTGTGGAAAAAAGTTTTTTGTTTGAAAAATTATTTTTTTTAACAAAAAAGTTTTTCTTAAAAAATATATGGTAACGCTGCTACTACTCTCTAAAATGTAAACACATACATTCTACAATAGCAAGAAAAACATTAATTTCATTTACGTATGCCTTTATTGCTTTTGCAACCCTCTCTCAAAATAAAGAAATGAGTAAAATTGTTAATTGCGCGCTCTCTCAAATTAAACAAACGAGTAATATGTAAACAAATGTTGACAGTCGAGTATAAAATACTTGTAAAATACATGGCGAGTTGCATAGACCTAATAAATAGACCTTGATTCAACATTAATATGTCGTTTTGTTTTGAAAATTCCATAATAAAAGCTGATTCAAAGCGGCCTGTCAAGTTACCTCGGGCATAAAACTGGGGGCAGGAGTATTTTCATTTTTATTTTTATACTACTCGTATGAAAACCTACTTGTTTGTTCAAAAGTGACCTAATTTTTTTTAATAAACAACTATTTGTGTATAGTCTTTTAAATTAAAAATAAAAACTATTTGGACACGAGTCGCTACGAAACAAAAACTTTTTCAAAATCAAAACACAGAAAAACTGTTCACATAAACCGGGGAAGGTGAAGGAAATTAAATGTTTTCGCCATCTATTTGTTCGTTTTTATTTGAAATAATATAAAAATATTCTTCAAGCTCAACGTCCGAAATTGTTGAATTTTAAATTGTTTAGTGCTTTCGATACGCCATAGCGTAACTACGTCATAGCGTAGCTTCTACCCGAAAAAGATGTTATTTATAAATACTCGCATGTAAAGCTTTTTCATGAAAATCCATGTTATTGATAAGACGAGTTTTCGTCTGACATCTTCTGCAGACAAACATCATCAATAACAAGTTGGCTGCCATTTGCTATGACAGCAATGGCAGTAATGATAAGCAACATTGTTGTTAAAGACTGAAATAGTGGGAAGCTGAACCGGGTCATGATTAGGACCCGGATGTGGCTTGAAGACCACGGCTTGGAATTGGCCGGGGAGAAGACCGAGGTGATGTTGATGACGCGGGCACACATACCACTCGGCGTCGGCATGCGGATAGGGGATGTGTCTCTGGTTACCCAGAGTGCCATAAGGTATTTGGGCGTCAGACTCGACTGTAGGCTGACTTACTGGGCCCAAATACGGCATGTGGCGACTAGGGCGGCGAAGATGACTGGCATGTTGAGCAGACTCATGGCGAATGTCGGAGGCCCGACACAGAGCAAGAGGAGGCTGATTATGGCGGTCACGAAGTCGATCTTGCTGCATGGGAAATGTACTGGGTGAGAGAACCAAACGCAGGGTGCTCGAGGCGGTACAGCGGACGGCGGCCTTTAGGGTTGCTTCGGCTTACCGCACGGTCTCGGGCGCTGCGGTCCTGGTGATATGTGGGGAAATACCCATAGACCTCTTGGCGCGCGAGCGGTGGGTGGCTTGGAACTCGAGGGGGGAGGGCCCTGGTGTTGGTGCTATTGGTCTGAGACCCCAAACTGTCCGGCGATGGCAGGACAGGTGGACCGCGGACACGGTCGGCAGGTGGACGGCGAGGCTCATTCCCTGCGTGGAAGTATGGATTCGGAGGAAATTTGCGGAAGTTAACTACTTCCTGACACAATTCCTCTCGGGCCACGGATACTTCCGAAAGTACCTGTACAGGATGGGCAGGGCAGATGGTCCCGACTGCATTTACTGTGGTATTACGGATGATGATGCAGAACATAGTTTCTTCGACTGCACCAGGTGGCATACTGAGAGAGGTGCAATGGCGCTGGGGGTTGGCGGGTTCGCTCCTGCCACCGTGATAGGGAGGATGCTCGATTGTGAGGACAATTGGGACGCTGTGGCACAGTACGTGGGATACGTTCTGCGGAGGAAGAAGAGGGACCTCGATGCGCTGCTGCATAGCGGGGCCACCTCTGACGGAAAGCAGGCGATACGGGCCGGGGCCATGGCGCCGGCTGCGGACTTGGTGGACCCAGACGTGGGTGAGTGAGAGTGGTCCTGATTGGGACGTAGCTCTGGGCCTTCCCGAAGTAATGCGGAAAGCGGTCCCGGGAAGGAATCTACCCAGAGGAGGAGGAGGGAATTTTTTAGTGGCAACACCACTCGACGCAGAAGACGACGGTCTCTGTAAGTGCGAAGGCATTTTCAACCCTACCTCACACGCCAAAAAAAAAAAAGACTGAAATAGTGGCAAAAGAACACAAACTAAATGGAGTTTATCATTTTAATTGTATCATAAATAGAAGGGCAGCAGGCACTTTTCAAAGTTACATAAAGAAGGGAAATATTTTTGTCATAAAATTGATGCAGATTAAATATTTTCCCATTGTCATTGCATTGATGGCAAGATGACCAACTGATGTAGGGCTGAAACTCGCATTGATTAAATGTGTCATAAATGCAAAAACGATGACACTCGTCATAATATTGATGTCAAATTTTGCATCAGTGTAATTCTTTGTTATGCCATTTTGAACTTCGTTATTAAAGTCGCTTTCTTTAACAGCATAAAACGAATTTAAATATTTCAAAATCTTATTTGTTTTCCATTTTAATATTTAATTATTTATACAAAGTAAAACGTATTTAAAATACTAGTTAAGAAATCACAAACAATGGCACACAAAACCATAAAACTTTCATTTTGTTAAAGACAAGTAGTTACAAGTATTTTTTTCTTTTTGTAAAAAGAAAAAAACTCCCACCAACGCCCAATTGAAATTCGCTGTAATTGTGAAGGAAGGGAAACCACTAACTGGTCTGCACACAAAATTACGCAATGCACAAGAATGCCGCTTAGAAGAAGGAAGAAAATTCAAAGAGAAAATATAAAATTAGGATTTTCCCACTACCAGAGTTTAAACTTGTGACGGGAAATAATAAACCATAAACAGTTTTAATGCAGGCCTTCAAAAGCAACCCAATAATTAAAACTATTTCTATTCACTACAGGGAAGTGTTTTCTTTTTATATTGACAAAAAAAAAAAATATATTAAATTTTAAAAATAAAAATTGATATTAAAAATAGACAGGCATAATGAGCTTTTACAGCTACATTTATGGCACGCACGCCTTATTGCCACAGTCAACAGACCGAACAACTGTCAACAAATATTAGTTTAAACAATGCAACTATTTCCGTCTTGAGCACCTGTGTGCCATATCCGTTTTGACATTTGATTACTCCAACAACAAATGCCATTCCGGCACTTGCAACATCGACCATAAAGCACACATTAAATCCAACTTTAGCCATGCAGGCCAACCATATTTTTCAATTATATTCAAACACCCACCACCTAGTGACCTCCACTAAGAATTCAAACACCATACATTGTCAAGCCAAATCAACGGCCGACTAACTGGCCGTTTCTTATTCACACGTAAAGTTAGAAATAAATTTAAAAAAAAGTTTTTTTTTCCAACTTACAAAATCATAATCAAAACAAGCAACTTCATAAAAATGAAAAATTATCTGCTGTGTATTTAAACGAGTATTTTTACTTGAATGTCCGTCTATATTTATGTCCATTTGACTATGTGGCTGGCACTGTGTCGTCCATAGTTTGTTTATATTTTTCATTTGTAGCATTCGTTCACAATTAATTTTGTGTTGTGTAAGAAAATTACACGGGAGAACAAAACTTGTGTTTTCGCAACATAATTTTATAGCGTGGCAAGTTATCCGGTGATCACAAGGAACAGCATTTCCTTAACGGAATCTGTTTCTTGTGTGCAAATCGCTGTTTCGAAATCACTGCATATACTTCGACCATACTATGATCACAATGTAAATCATATTTTTTTTTGTTTCAGTGAAATTCTCCTGGTGTTTGCATCACAATATACCCCTCTCTCTTAACCCCATTTCTCGTCCACGTCATCTCAAGCCCTTTTCTTATCATCACTTTTTGTGCAACATTTTTCGTTTCATTTGAATAGAAAACTGATCCGGAATGCTCTATAAGAAATTGAATGATGGCCTTTAATGTTGCTGTGTTCTCTGTTAATAAATTTTCAGTGCTTGATAGTTAACAATTTTACACTTTTTTGGCAATAGAAAATACAATAAAGTTTTGCCATTTTAATCTGTCTTAGAAATGCCAGCGAGTAAAAAAGTAAATATATACAGAGATACAATAGGGACATTCACAGGTGTGCTATTAAGTGATAATCTCATAATGTATATTTTAAAATATATAAAAAAATTGTTGTTTGACGAAAAAGATTTTTTGTTTATTGGTTTGTCATAAAATAAGAGCAGAAATCTGTGTTAATCGCTGAAACTTTTTAGGCATGCCGGCAATTACATTTGCAATCCGCTGCTTCTTATAAATGTTTAAATATCATTCACAATTTTATACCTTTACATCAAAATACACTTTTATAGCATTAAAAAGGAAGAAAGAAGGTAAAAATTACAGCATCTAACAATAGACAAGTGAGCAAATTTTGTTTTTTTTTCTAGGACCAGCACTCAGGGTCACATGCAATGTATTATGCTGGAACTAGAGGAAAGGGATAGTAGGAGAAATTGAAAATAGGAAGTGAAGCTGCACTATCTTACAACTCTGCTTTTGCACGTTCTTTGTTTTATAGCAGTGTTGTTGTAGTGCCTCTGATGTCAAGCAGACATATTAAATTTTGAAGCTTCGTTTCAGGTAGCCATTTTTTAATAATTAGTTTACTTCGCCGGTGCTACAAAATACCGACGAAGGAGGGCGTTCTTATGTGCCTGTGGATTGGTTCAGTGACCAGTGACTATGCCTTCGCCACTGAAACCTCCCGACAACAACTGACACAAAGTCAGACACAAATACACAACAGAAAAATGCGATATGTCTTTATGAGTCTGAAGCTGGGGTGGAACCCAGTGTAGTTTTGTAGGCAACGTGCAGACTACTTCAGCCATCGCCATCCTGTTTGTGTAACTTATCTGGCTGGCAGCCACTTAACGTTTAGCTACTAGCCGCCGTTCAAAAAATAATATTCTGCTCCTATCACTCGCAACAGTTGCTTCGATTACATTTATTTCAACAATTTTGTGTGCCAAAATAACAATTTTTTAATTTTAATTGAAAATGGACTTATTACAAGCTTTACAGCCAGTATTTTATTTGCTACGTAGTCTAGTGCATGAGTATTAGTCTTGTCAATAGGGTGGTGCGGGTTCGATTCCCGCTTAGACCCTGGGTGTCTCTACAGACAAGCTTAAGAGCTTCATAGAGTTCGTATTGTCTTAAAAAAAAAAAAATTATTTTAGTTTTTCCACTTGTTTTAAACATTTCGATATCAAATATTTTTAAATGTTTTTTTCTTATCAGCTGAATGACGGGTCGTTCACGCCATTAATCATATTTTTTACTATTTCTATTGATTGTGCTGCAGTTACAATGTCGACCCGTGTTTTTTTGGCTTCCGTTATTGGAAAAATGTTCTCATGTTGAATTTATTACGATAATAATTGTTTATTTAGCAGAAATGAACAACTTATGGCACTGCCACAAAATGTGACAGATGGTGGCGCAATTTCTTTTATTTATTTCTGCTACCAACCAGACCATACTGCTTGCGATTTTCATAATGTCCTGCTATTATATCTCTTTACAATTGAATTAAATTAGAGTTTAGTTAAACACTTTCTGATTGTAAGGCCACACATAGACTTAATTTAAATTCATAGAATTATTGAAAAGTAAAAATTTTAAAACAATATTTGCAAATCCAAACATAAAACAAAAAAATCGACTGCCTACCAGACGCGCCCTAACCGGCAACGACCAATTTTACTCTCTCGACATGAGCAAGATCAGCTAAGTCAACATAATGTGTTTTTAAAAACAGACGTTTATACGACTGGATAATAAAAATAATATAGAATTGATTACTACACTTTTGCAACTACAACTTGCATATGAAATTCAAAATTATGTTAAAACAAACATACGCAAGTAACGCCGTTTATTATAACTCACCAATATTACCTTCAGACATCGCCGTCCTCTTCCGTACATCGATAGCTAACATTATTATCGCCTGACTTCTCGGTTTTAAACAGCTGATTTGCTGAAAATATTATATTTTATTATATACTTTTGATTTATATCACAAGCATTTGTAAAATAATTTGTCGTAATTTTGACAGCAAATCAACTCCTTTTCAACGCATTTTGTATACATAAAATTTGAACTGAAAAGCATCGCAGTTCAATATGAAATATTAATGGAACTCGTACTGTCGATTTCTTGCCACAATTCTAAGAACTTCCAATAAAATGTGGGTAGCTAATAACAAGTGGCGGATAAATAGTTGAGACTAATCAAATGCTTGCAATTATTTACTGATGTACTCGTATGGAATAGTGGCATGTTGGGTTGGTGGTACACCTTAGTAAAAGCAATTGTTCTTGCTGTTGTTGTTGTTGTTGTTGTTACATATAGTTACTCCTAGGGCAAACATCAAACCATTAACAGCCAATCAACTCCACCCATTTGGTGTGCTTTCCTCAAAGTTTTCAAACGAGTACGTTCCTTGGACTTCTTTCAATTTATTAAAGTTTATAACATTTTATGTCATTTTAATAATTGTTTGTTACCTGTCGTTCTTTAGCAGCTAGCTTAGAATATATAATTATTTAGTGCTTGTCTTTATTTTTATAACAATTTTTTTCTTCTTTTCATTATTTAATATTTAAATTGGTATTTATTATCTGTTTTGGTTTAATAAAGTTTTTGTTTTGTTTTTCTCTTTTTTTGCAGGTCATTGTGCTTCATTGGTTTTGCTTTTGTTTTATTTTGCTTTCTTTAAAACATGTAAATGATTAAAAATACAAACAATAATTTCGTCGACTATTCTTTTAATTAAGAAAAAAAAAAATAATCATTTTGGCTGGCTTCGTGCATGAACGAAATGCACAATAAAATACACACGTAACAAAATATATTTAATATTAAATCCAAAACGCTACGTTTCCGCCGGATATACAAATTCTGTTTTTGGGGAAGAGAACTCTAGAAGCAGCACATACACACAAGTGTAAGTACACTCCCTGATAGGCCTGTGACTACAAGTACACAACTGCCGAAGAATAAATTCAAAATTTGTTGCCGTATTTTCCAACATTCGGGCAAAACAAGTGTACATACATTGCCAAAAAAGAAACAAAAAAGAAACAAAAAATTAATTAAATAAAATCTACGTATGAGATAAAGTTCGATAAAATCGTCTTGATTATCATTTGCAAGAGCATAATAATAATAATAATGTGAAATAAAATTAATAGTTTGTTTCTCTTGTTTAAAAAGTTAATGAGCAGCGTTTAAAGGTTGTTGGCCACTTAAGGAAACGCGTTAATACGACAATAAGGCAGCGCTTTGTTTACATTGAAAATCTTAATAAGTAACAGCAATAAGAACAACAAGGAAAAGAAGAACGAGCAAAGCGCAGAATACACAAACAAATTAAGAAATAAATGAAATTCAATAAAAAAATGTCTGTGGGTAAGTTTAGTTATTAATTTTAAATAAATAACCGAAGCATTTCTCTTCTTCAGAATTTCAAATACTCTAAAATTTATTACGATTCTTTTTCGTCGTGAATGCATTAGCGTATTTGAGGTGTGACCTTTGACATTTTAATATTCGTCGGTATTGGGTAGCATCATTGGCGAAGTCAAATAATTAATAAAATGGCTGCCAAATACAGCTTCTAAATATGAATGCATCTCCTTGACATCAGAGATGCTACAACACTGCTATAAAAAGACATAGAAGAAAAAAACGTGCAAAAGCAGAGTTGTAAAAATAATAAAGCTTTCCTCCACTTGTCATCTCTATCACTCTATCCCTTTCCTTACGTAGGAGACAGCTCCTGATCACTGATCCTAGAAAAAAAAAAAAAAAATCAGAACTATCTGAAGTTAAAATGCATCAAGATAATAAGAACTTATTTGCATACCCATTTTATTTATAAGTAAATAATTTTTCGAGAGAGGTCTCGATTGTGGAAAATTTCTGTTTTATATATGTATACGGATCATATAGTCATGCAGAACAGTGGGGTGCATAATGAGTCGAGTGCAGTCATTGCAATTTGAAGATGCCTACGAATAGAAGAAAGTAATTTGCTACTTCTTTAATAGCAAAATTGGTTAAAAAAATTTTAATTTTTTTTTTGTCACACGAAAACTCATATCAAATTTTGAATATACTGGGCCACCAAGAAATAATATATCAAGGAAAAAATTACCACATCAGGCGTCTTTGTGATATCGAAACGTATACTTTTGTAGAGAATAGAAAAATTAGCTCCTCTAATAGAAATTGTTGTTTAATTTACAAAAAATAATTATAATTCTCGTGAATATTTAGCTTCTGGTAGGTGCCTTTTAAGTTTCCAAGTATAATCTGCTAGCAAATCTGGACTCCGTTCATTTGCAAGAAGACGGCGCTACTTCCATTCACACCCACCGCTTTTTTGCGTGAAAAGTTCAGCGATTTCGTAAAGAGGCGATCACAATTGGCCATTGGGATTGAATACCTTTAGACATTTTGCTTTGGGGCTACGTGAAAGATAATGTCTATGACAATGTACAACAGCCGATTCAAAACTTTAAAGATGGAATTTGTTAAGTTATCCAGCACATACGGCATGAAAAGAACGTGGGCGTGGAAAGTTACCCGTGGCGGCCAGTTGGCTGTTATTGTTTTCCAATATTCAATGGCATACCATCCCCATAATATCCGATGATATCAATTAAAAATGCTCGTATTTTTGCATATCGAAAGAGGGTTCTCTTATTGGAAGACCGTTTATACGGAAACCGATATTTTGATTTAAGAATACTTGTTTCGTAAATGTAAATTTTAGTTGTTTGTATAACTTTTAGTTAGAAGCTTTTTCATCGATTATTTATTAATTACTTGTCTAAATTGTTAAAGAGTTTTCATTTTCATTTAAATTTCCATTTCATTTCATTTTATTTGAAGTCAACTTTCTTGATGTCCGATATCACCCATGGTATTGATTTAATTTATTTTAATAGTTTTGTATTGTCGCATACAAGCAAAAGATGAGTGTGTGTGTGTGTGTGTGTGTGTGTGTATGGGTAATAAAGCAATTAAAACGTCATTTAATTTTCTTATTTATTTGCCACAGATTTGTTTGTTTAATTATTTCAATTGTCTGACAATTAATTTATTTAGCAATTCATGCAACCACACCAATATATTAACACCGCACATTGGATGTGCAAAATGTGGCAATTAGATGGATTGTTGAAGTTACAAAACTGCTGATTTCCAAAAAAAATTAGCATGAGAAAAATAGGAAAACCTAATTGCAATGGAAATTGATTAGAAATTTGTTAAGTTAAAGATTTCATTAATATTAACAAATATTAAATCACAGGCCATTTGCATGGAAACCTTTTTTCAATTTTGTTGCAAGTTTTTTTTAAAGAAAATATCCATGTTTGCCCTGCCGGTTATAATATTTGAAACTTCCAATTAGATTTATTTGATGAGTAAAGAATACCGAAAGTAAAAAATGTGTGTGCACAAGTCCTTCAACAAGTCGCATTATATATTAATTGTTTTTTCCGATGAATAAGAAATTTTTTGTCAATTTATGTTTTCTGAGAACTTTCTTCATTTTATTTTTTTCTATACGCCAATAGCGAGTGCACTGAATCCATTCGTTTACATGTTTGATTACATGTCATCAAAAGTCACTTAAAATTGTATCTCTTAAAAGCCCCAATTAATTTCTTTTTTGGAAACTTTCGCTGCGTTCTAAAGAAATTAATAGGCAATTATGGAAACCAAATAATAACTATGCGTCGCAGGCCATCGTATATACACAATCAATCATACTGTGAACTGTTAAAATTGTTATGTTTTCTAATGAATATAACCGAAAGCATTTAGTGAACAATTTAAATATGTACATACATATATAAAAACAATAAAAATAAAATTACTAATTATTTGAAATTCTAGCAACAGCCTGTGGCCCTCATTGCAATTCGTGTTTCAAATATTTGTTTAGACTTATAAATAATTCAAATAATTCATTCAATTATCATGGATGGAATGCGTTTTTTTATTTTTACTTTTAATTTTTATTCTTTAGATTTCTGATTTTGTATCGGAAGGCAAACAAGAAATGTTTTTAATTGCTGTTACAAGTTTACATGACCTACATGTTAATAATTTTTAAACATAATTAGTTATTAGTTTAAAAAATAATGTAATAATTTATGCTATAAACACAACTGGGACGAACGACGAATTTTTCGTAACGAATATTCGTCGTTGTAAATAAAACACATTTGTGTAAATGAAAATACACACAATATGTACGTTGTACGAAATACGTCGTGCACAACGAACTTTGCGATAGGTTTATTTCTATTTCTTACGCCGACGAATGACGAATAAATTGGTGCAGAGTGGCCGTTTTCCTTTTACATTTTTTAGTGTATAGTAAATAAATTAACTTTTTGCTTTAAGAATTGTTTTCTTTTTCATTTACAGGACATAAATTCAATAACCACTTTTTTAATTATATACAGTATTGTTTTAATTCGTTTTTGTCATTATTTTATCTTCCCATATCAAAGTTTTTTTTTTTTGTTGAAATATGGTCACCCGCTAAATGTAAACAACAATGTATTAGAAAATTCTTTAATTAATGAAAATTGGTGGAATTTGATTGAAATAAAAGTTTCTACCATCATGAACATGATTTTTATAATTTTAATAAGATGCTCAAAACGTAAAATGTTTTTGTTCATGTTTTAAGAATTTTTATTTAATTATGTATCTAAATAACATATAATTTTAAATGACATTAACAGCTGTTATTTTCGCTCTAATTGTGTCTTATTCGACGAATTTACGCAACGAATTCTTGATGATAAGTTCGTTGTGCTGTGCGAAGTTCGTCATTCGTCACAATTGTGTTTATACCATTAAGTGTTTGGCATAGAAAAAATATACATATATAATATACATATGTACAAATTTTCTACCCAAGCAGGCATATAAATAATTAAGAAAAAATTTCAATTTAATAAGGGTGTTTAATTCCACGAGTAATATTTTTATTTTTACTGGTTTTTTTTTTTAATCATTTTGTGGCAAAAATAATAAACGGCTTTGAGAAGAGTCGTTTATTTAATCGTCACAATTCACAGGTGCACGCGACTCGCCATATTTGACACATCTGAAAGGAGGCCACATGAACAAATTGTTGACAATTATTGCATTGCACAAGATCTCTACGAGCATGCTTCGCAATACTAACTATGCAGTGGTATTTAATTAACACCTTTAATTAGATAAAATATATTTTCTTCGATTAAAAGTTTAATCAATTTACTTAAATTTTTAAATAATTTTTGAGCTCAAAGGTTAAATAAATAAATAATTTATTTTTTTGCTATGAAATACACAAAATACCGTTCTTATGTTTATCTGATTGTTTTATTTCATTTATCCAACACTCTTTGTACAGGCTGTCTCAAAATGAACGAAGGGGTTTCAGTTCGAAGAGCCATTGTGTCTCTCGCAGTGTACGCTGTGGCTCCATCTTGTTGGAACCATACTTCCGAATTGTATTCCACAACTGGCCTTAAAAAATTTTCCAACATTGTCCGATATCGAACACCAGTGATGGAAACGGCGACACCGTGTTCATTTCCAAAAAAAACAAGAGTCAATTATCCTTTCAGACGAGACACCACACGCTCTTGAACTACTCTTGTATTTTCCGTAGCCCATTTTGTCTATTAACGAACCCTTTCAATTCGAAATGGGATTCGTCGCTCACAATTAAATTATGAATAAAATCATGATTTTCTTCTGAAGTAAAGTTCAACGATTTGGCACGTTGTTTCTTTAATTCCCCAAGTCTTCTTTAAAAAAATACTGAAAACAAAAATGATAACAAAGTTATAAGGAATTCAAACACCTTCGTTCCTTTTGGGCCACCCTGTCAAATAGAAATGAATACCCTTTAATAATAAATATATATAAAGGGTGGTTAAATTTCAAGGGCCGATGGTGATTTTGAATAAAACACAAACTATTTAGGAAATTATTGTAATTTTATTATATTATGATATATTGGTATTACTCAATTATGTATGGAACAAAATATCGGCCAAATGGGCGCCGCGACCACGGCGGCACACCTCCACCCGATGGTCCAAATTTTCGATGACCCTGAGGCATAATGGAGGTTCTATGCCGTTAATGTGCCGAATTATCTCATCCTTTAGCTCTTGAATTGTTGCTGGCTTATCGACGTACACCTTTTCTTTCAAATAACCCCAAAGAAAAAAGTCCAACGGTGTCAAATCGCATGATCTTGGCGGCCAATTGACATCGCCATTACGTGAGATAACACGGCCATTGAATTTGTTGCGCAAAAGAGCCATTGTTTCGTTAGCTGTGTGGCAAGTGGCACCGTCCTGCTGAAACCACATATCGTCCACATCCATATCTTCCAATTCGGGCCATAAAAAGTTCGTTATCATCTCACGATAGCGAACACCATTCACAGTAACTGCCTGACCGGCCTCATTTTGGAAAAAATACGGCCCGATGATGCCGCCAGCCCATAAACCGCACCAAACAGTCACTCTTTGTGGGTGCATTGGTTTTTCGACAATCACTCTTGGATTCCCATTCGCCCAAATGCGGCAATTCTGTTTATTGACGAATCCACTGAGGTGAAAATGTGCCTCATCACTGAAGATGATTTTCTTCGAAAATTGATCATCCACTGTTGCCGTGGTCGCGGCAAATAATATATATAATTTAAAAATTTTTATAAAAGATGCTTTTAATTTCTTTACAGATGAAACGCTAATTAATTTTTTAATAGATATAACAAAATTTTTAATTAAAAAATCTAATACTTCTGAAACCAGAAAGATCACACTCCCTACCAACCCACAATAAACATCTTGAGCTCGTAGAGGTCAACGATGTTAAAATTGGTTTGGAGACTCTTCATATACTGCGCCACATCATTGCTGTCAAAAGAGTCAGAAATCCCTACCACGACTACAAACATTGGTCTCTACAATTTTGGAGTGTGTGATTGTATCAGCATTTCCTATAAGAAGACTTAAAAATCTTCCAACGGCCAGACCCCTATGTTTACCATATATTCATAGTCCTAATAGATTATCCAATTTTCCCGAAATCACTGAATATTGTAGGTTGTCACCACGGACCTACTTTTCATGTTTTTTTTCCTTTTTTTGTTTGAAATCTTTCTACTTCACAGCGCCCCTTCTTCATCTTTTTGGTCTTGCATCACTAGCGACGATGTCTACCTCTCGGCTTTCACTTAATTTTTTCATTAGTTCTTCGACATTTCAGTGGGGTTTTTTATTTTCCTCCTTCACATAAACTTTAAGTTATTCGTAATAAAGTCAATTTCTTCATCCTTTTGCAATGCCGTTAAAAAGCGCTGTTTAAAACTAAAAATCCACTGTGGAGGCTTGCATGCGTTCTCAATGCCTTAGTGATGTGTATTTTTGAGTTTATTGTGCGTTTATTGAATGTGTTCCTTTTAATTTTTTATCTTCTTTCTATGTTTTTGTGGAAGGTTTTATTCACGGTTATTTACACTCACGAATTATAACGACAAGCCAGTCAAATATGACAGTCATATGCATGTATAATTATAGTCTTTGCTTTGGCCTCGTATGTGCTGAGAAGCGCATAGTAGAGCGTCAAACTATTCCCGTATGATTTGACTATATGGCTTTACTTTTGCACTTCTTGTCTCTGTATGTACAGGGTGCCTCCGTAGTCTAGTGCATGATCATTAGTCTAATAAATATGGAGGTGCGGGTTCAATTCCCGCCTAAACCCTGGGTGTTTCTACAGACAAGCATAAGAGCTTCGTAGTTTGTGTTGTTAAAAAAAAAATAAAAATAGTGGATTTAAAATACGTAAATTCCCGATAATAAAACTCAATAGGTCGACGTTCAAGTAAACATGAAAAATGAGACTCTTTTTCCATATTCTGAAGCGTATTGTGCTCAGAGTCCCTACTATAAATATATATTGTTTTTCTTTTCAATAAAGGATTTATTGAAATTTACATTCACATAAGTTAAGCTCCTAAATCGCCTTAAGCTACTCTTTAAGAATCTACCCACTGCGCATAACGACACACTACGAATTGATTCACATACCGATTTGGCACGAACACAACTAACCAAGTGGCGATGGCTGAAGTAGTCTGCACGTTGACTACAAAACCAAAACAGACCTGGTCTTTGTGTGTCAGTTGTTGTCGGAAGGTTTCAGTGGCGAAGGCATAGTCACTGGTCACTTAACAGTACCCGCTTCAGCTGATAACAATCCGCAATCACATCAGAACACCCTCCTTCGTCGGTATAGTATAGCACCGGCGAAGTAAAATAAAAAATGGCTACTAAACCGAAGCTTCAGCACTGCTACGAGTCTAAACAAAGAACGTGCAAAAGCAGAGTTGTAAAATAATTAATTAAACTTCACCTCCTGTCGTTTCTCTGACTATTCCTTTCCTAAAGTTCCAGCACAATGCATTGCATGTGTAGGGGACATCTCCTGAGTGCTGGTCCCAGATAAAAAAAACAAAATTACGGATATATACTTCATAAGGATTCTCTATTTAAATACCGTCGTAGCGCTGTGAAAATTTTGTTTATATTTTTTTAAATTTTATCCATAAAATATGGATTTCAATATGAAATTATATTAATTTTTTTTTAAATGCAGCCGTGCAGCATGTTTTTCCAAATTGCAATGTGATAAAGATGAAAACAAAAAACGCGTGCTACATGAAACATAAATATGAGAGCTGCATACCACATCACACTGCAAGTAATGCCTTGGCTACTGAAAAAGTAAATAATAAAAAATTAACCAAAAATGTTAAAAAAAAAACTCCAGAAAATTTCTTTTAATGCAAGATTTGTTTGTTCGTACTCTCTGTTTAATTTTAAGTTGTTCTTTTGAATTTTTCTTGAAAAATTTACCTCCAAAACACAAATTTAAAGTCTGATATTCAAGTGGCTTCAGTAACAAGAATAACACATCTGTTGAACAGATTTCATTGGAAACAATTTAAGAAAAACAACGAACAAAAAAAAAATACAAATAAAATACTCTTTGAAAGCAACAGCACCATCAGCTGAACATTTTTTAAAACAACAAATGCTGATTATTTTCATAAAACACACGCGCACACCATCGATGAGCAGTATCGTGCAGCGTGCAACATCGTTTAGTATTTGCATCTTCAAAAATTTAAAGAATGAAATTGAAAAACTCCCCTTACTTTAATTTTTCCGTTTTTTCTCGTTTCAATTATAAAAAAAAAATCACCAAAAATAACCAAAAAGAAAACAAATCCAGAAAAAGAACTTTTAACATTCAGTTTTTATAACGCACGTATAAAAATCTAAATTTAAAAAAGGCATTCGTAGAGCAAAAATTAAAGCCCAGCCAGACAGACTGACATCCAAATGGGGCATTCGAAGCATCAAACTGCAGGCACAAACACTTTTGAACGTTGTGAGTGCAGATGTTGAAGTACCCAATCGCATGAGCGTGTTCGCGATGTTTTAATACATTGCAGGACAGGTGAGACCTTCTAAGTTTACCAGCCCGTTTGCAATTTACTATAAGCCAGCCAGATTTAGAGATTTCCTCTGATTGTTTTATTTCACTTGTCCACCATTCCTTATACAAATAGCAATCCATACCCAATAGGTATTGGAATTGGAAACAAATCGAGGGTGCCGATGGCACGATGGATGGTAGTCTGCACGTTGACTACAAAAACAAAAACAGACCTGGGTTCAACCCCAGTTTCAGACTAAAATTTTAAAATAAAAATAAAAATCTCGCATTTTTCTGATGTGCATTACTGTGTCTTTGTGTGTCAGTTGTTGTCGGAAGGTTTCAGTAGCGAAGACATAGTCACTGGTCACTGAACAATACCGGCTTCAGCCGATAGCATTCCACAATCACATCAGAACGCCCTCCTTCGTCGGTATTGTGTAGCACCGGCGAAGTAAAATAATAATAAAAATGGCTACAAACCGAAGCTTCAGCACTGCTACGAGTATGAACAAAGAACGTGCAAAAGTAGAGCTGCAAAATAATTAATTAAGTTTCACCTTCTGTTATTTCTCCTACTATCCTTTTCCTATAGTTCCAGCACAATGCATCGCATGTGTAGGGGACATCTCCTGAGTGCTGGTCCCAGATAAAAAAAAATATTTGTGTCAATAAAAATTTTATTTGGAAAATGCAAAATATTGAATTAAGTTTTCAATTATTATTAAAATTCAATTCAATTAAGTCAACAATAATAATATAATTGATACTGTTGCAGGTAAAAATCTAATTAATTTTTTAATTGATATTCCAAAATTTTTAATAAAATTCTTTTCATTAATTACAAGTTTGATTGAATTGATTAAATACGATTATTTATCTATGTTTTTTGATAGATTTACATAAATCGAATAAGAAAATGTTTGTTGTATAGAGAAAATTTTTTAAGAAGCAATTTAGTTTAGTTTGCTTGTATATTTCGTAATTCTCAAATATTTTTATTGAAATCCTTATATAAACATATGAAATTTCATAGCTTTTTTCAAAAATTTGGTTAAAGAATGCGCATATAGACCAGCTAAACCATATAACAAACATAATTGTAATTAATTTTGACTCACGTTCATTAAATGACAAAATAATTACATAATTGAATTGATTAAACTTTTAATAGAAAAATATATTACTCTTAATAAAGGTGTTAACTAAATATAAAAAGTAAATTTCTTGTCTGTGTGACGACTGGCCATAATAATTGACCCTATAGACAAAACTCCATAAGCAAGTTTTGGAACATCAGAAAAGCCTCCACATCATTTACGGAGTTTTTACTTTTGTTCAGTGTAGACCAGAAAATGCATATATTTTCTGCTATTCATAGTTTCAATTCGTCTACTTCAGCTAATGTCCTACATTGTGTGTTAATCCTTCGAAAATTTTAATTTGATCAGCAGTGAATTGCCATTAGAGAAGATAAATAAAATTTGGAGTTGGGAAAAATATGTGCCTGTACGATTGCCAAACTTGTTAGTATCAAAAGAGTCCAATTGTGGGTGACGTTTTCTGAAGTAGTTTTTTGCTAATATTTCTTTGAAGCAGCAGGTAGGTCTATTGGATATATTGTTAAATATGTCAAAAAATTTTATTCTGACAATTTCGTTGCTTCCGAAGATATAAGAAAATTGTACAATGAATTTTTTAAATTTTTAGAGGCCCATAACTATCACTTAAGCAGAGCTTAGGCCAATTGAGATACAACAAGCTATTCACAGCTGGGGATCAGACAGTGGCCACATTACTCTGAATTTAATTTTTTATTTTCCTCTTTCTTATTTTGCAGTTTTCTAGGATTCTGTTGTGTCCGATGTAAGTAAGACACGGGCTATTGCAGTTTAATTACTAAATCATTAAAACGTTTATTATCAGAGAATAATGCTAACGGTATAAGTTAAGTATATAACAAAGATAATATAAAGTAATGAAAATAATTATACCGGGTGCTGCGTAACATATGCTTCAGATTCTTTTTTAAACTCATTTCAGTCAAAGCTTTAGCTCTTCTTTCATATATATACATATATTGTTAATCATATCTCTGTTGAGCCTCAGCATTTATTAATATGATTCTTAAGCAGTGCAAAATATTCTCTTATGGATCTATTGGAAGCTCTGAATGTGTCATTCTCTAAGAATGACTTCCATTTTTTCTTTTTGGTGGGAGAGAAAGAAATGGATTGAAAAACCACTAAACAATTATTATTGAAACCATAGAAGTACGAGTTGCGCATCTATAGGAGGTAACGAAAGGATTCGCCGTTCTTGCTGTTTTTTTTTTATGGAAAATTCAAGAGAGTAAGACGGTCAATATTTTTGTTCTTTGGTTAAAAATGTGAAAAGCACCCCATTTCGGTCTAAGCTCCCTTATTTCGAAATACTTAGCAGTTTTAACATTTTGCATGGGATTTTGTTAATTACAAAAATATAAAAATTCCTGTACAGACGTAGGGTTAATGGATTTATTTTTTTTTAGGGAGCATTTTCTTGCAACAACTGTTGTAAGATTTTCTTTCGTAGAGTAGATTTTTCTTTCTATGAATTACTTGTTTTACAATCTAATAATAGTTTAGAGTTTCTAATTTCGCTTTTGTTTCATTCTTTGACAACAATTTAATTTATTATTGTGACAATTGAAAACCGTACAACAGGCTACAGGTGGTAATGTTAGACGACAACTGTTTTAATCCCTTGGGAATGTTTTTTACGTAATTGCGGTTTGACAATATAGATTTACCCAGGGGACAGCCGAGTATTTTAGATATTTAGTGAAGAGCTTACGAGTATATACACATATGTATGTTGCTACCTGTTTTGCAATTCACAATTTGTTGAAATAAATTTGTGTATTGACCTCATGAGTACTTGCAGAGTTTCTATTTGTAGGTTTCATTATTGACATTGTTTTTATATTTTAAAACGTTTAATTTCTTAAGTAAGAAATCAACTTCGGGGAAGTGGCAACTGAAAATTTTAAATTTCTTTGGCTTTTCTGGCAACCATAAATTTCTGCCGAACCGAAGTTCGATTCCAATCCGTAATTGAGCCATCAATGTTATTTATTCATTCGCCTCAACATTACGTCGTTCGTAAATTATTGTGTTCTATATGACAAAAATGATTTTTGAGTAAATCGATGTTAAAGTTTAATTGTTAATTACAAAAAACTTAACCGAAAAAATACTGCCATCTTTTTACAAAAGGAAAAGTCTCAAGCTTTTTGTTTTGTTCTGCAAAGGAATTATTTGTTTTTGGAAACGTTGCTAGAATCAGCAAGCGTTTTAAAACAGTGTGTTGTTCTACAGGGTGGCACAAAAGGAGCTATATGGGATGAATTCTTTTATAACTTTTTTAATTATTATTTTTTCTTTGTTTTTTTTTCAGCATTTTGTGAAGAACACTTAGGGAATTAATTATGAAACATTCGAAATGAAATCATGGCCATTACACCCAAAATCTTGTGAATAGTTATGGAAAATATCCGAATTGGAAAATATTCCCCAATAATGTACTGTATTAAAAAAAAAAATAAAAAATTATAATAATCGCATAAATAAAAAAGTGATAAACCATTTAAAGCGTATAGCTACTTTTGTGCCACCCTGTATATGCTCACTTTCACAGGAATATTTACATTTCTTAGCACATACGAGGCTTGTTCAAAAGAAAAGGTGAATTTTGTTTTCTTCGATTACAATGGCGTAGTGCATGATGAGTTCTTGCCAACAGGTCACACATCAGAACAGACCTCATCGAACAATATGTAAGAAAATATTGTGAGAAATGAAAAGTAATGTATGTATGTATGTCAGTATTCTAATATAACAAAAGCTTTATTTCATATAACATTTTGTGGCTAATCTAATAGTTATGTTTTAAATTGAATAAAACAAGATAAGTTCAACGCAAAGAAGGCAAAGTCGATATCTTGTATCTCGAAAACTATAAATGATATAAGATATTCATTAAAATTTAATCACAAGCAGTTTTGTTTTGGTTGGAAAATCATGTACATATAATAATGCAGTTCAAAATAGACAAATTTAGGCGTTTGTCTTTATGATTTTGGCGTCAATGCGTGTCCCAATTTATTTATTTCAACTTGTTTACATCAGCATTGTTCATTCTACTCGTATGTAAAAAATTGTTTATTTAAAATAAAAATCCACAATGGGTATAATAAATTGGCCAAAGACTGTATTTTTTGTAAAGTTATTCAGTCACATAAAAAGGCAAAAATAAAAAAGTATTTAGGACTAAAGCGACGAACAGCATAAAATGCTTAATACACATTTCCTGTGATGTCTTCATAAACATGTTACATTTTTGAGTGAAAACTTTTCACTATCACACGCGTTAATAGAGATATTCATATACTGAAAGGAAATATACAACATCATTATCAACAAGATCAATGTGCATATTCACATTTATGTGTCCAATGAAATTACGAACAGTGATGTTAACTTTTGTTACAAATTCTAGACGCATCATAGAAATGTTCGGTTAGTAGCAACATTTTATTTTCAGTGACTTTTTCCGCAAGTCATTTTATGCTTTAATGGCGCCTTAATTAACTGCTTTGCCGATTAATACTGACGTGCTTTATACATAAAAATCCGAAGTCCTACGTTTTGTTGTAAATGAAAATCATCACTCAGGAAAGATTAAAGTACATAATATGGTTTTGTATATAAAAAAAAAAATAAACGCCTTTAACACGAACTTCTTGTTATTTTTTAAAAGATCATTTTATAGACAAGTTGGCTTTTTATAATAAAAATTAGTTTAGATATGGAATTACAGTCAAACCGCGACAATTCGTACCCCGTTAGTTCGAAAACCTCAACAGTTCGTATTAAACGGCTGTGCCCTTGAGAAAAACTCTTTAATTCGTAAAAATGCCATACATTTTGGTCTACTCATTAATTCGTATTGTTTTGAGTTCAAAGTCTAAGGAAACTCCTATAAATCGTACTCAATTTTTAAAAACCTCTTATAATTCGTAATAAATCCAATGAGAAAAAAAAATAACACCACAAAAGCATTGTTTGCCAACAGCTTGTTTGTGTTTCTTTAGGTAGTAAAGTAAAACGAGAAGAAGAAGCTGAATAACTAGAACTTTAGAAATACCTTATTTGACAGTCCAAACCCCTGTAAATGAATTTTTTTTATATTTATTTTAATCTCTTTAATGACCTCCTATGTCATACTTCAAACCCTATCCACTCTTTCGCAGATGACAGCAGTATCTGCCATTCATATTCATTCGATCGTAGGCCGACATCAACTATGATCGCGGCGACGCGGCAGAAAATGAATGATTCGCTAACAGGTGACCTCACGAGAATATTGGAATGGGGTCACGCGAACAGGGTCGATTTCAATTCCCAAAAGACCCAATGCTGCATGCTAACTCACCGCCGTATGCACGATCACGCTGCCTCATCTGTAAAAATGGGTGGCATAAACATTGAGGAATCAGAAGCTCTTGATATTCTTGGCATGAAAATTCAGTGTGATGTCCGATGGACTGAGCACATTTTTCAGGTCTCAAAGGAAGCATTCAAGTGCCTAGGCTTTTTAAGGCGGTGTAAGACATACTTCACCCCATCTGATCTCCTCACTATTTATACCGCCTACATCCGACCGAAAATGGAATACAACTCTCATGTGTGGGCCGGTGCTCCAAAGACTATTTTGAAGTTACTCGACCGGGTACAAGAAAGGGCGAAGAAACTCATAGGAGACAGTAGGGTAGCCAACTCTATTGACTCTCTTGAGCATAGTCGCAACGTGGGGTGCGTTTCGTTGTTCTATCGTTACTATAATGGGAGGTGTTCTAATGAAATCAGGGAACTTGTTCCCGAAACCCGGTTATTCGCGCGCACGACGCGATCATCATTAAGAGCGCATCCATTTGTGGTCGATTTGAGGGCGACTCGCACTACGCATTACAGGGAAAATTCGTTTTTTGGCCGAACGGCACGTATGTGGAACAGACTACCCGCAGAGGTGTTTCCTGTCACTTTTAGCTTGGGAAGATTTAAATCAAATGTCAATAAACACTACTCCCTCTATCCTCCTCCCCATAACCTAACTTCCTAGTTCCAGCACAATGCATCGCATGTGTAGGGGTCATCCCCTGAGTGCCGGTCCAAGTCAAAAAAAAAAAAAAAAAAAAAAAACCTCGCTTAATCGAAATGCCCTTATTACGAAAACTCGTGTAATTCGCAAAAATAACTGGTCCCTTCGATGAGGAGATAACAGGATTCTACTGTACATACAAAAGTTTTAACTAAATACGGTTAACGACGCTGTACGTTTAACATCACTGTTTATTTTCTATTTCATGAATCGCGTGTATTAGTGATTTGCAAATTTTCATTCCACTTACTTATTTATTTATTTAAATTTTTTTTGATTTTATAAAATTATGTTTTCCACCTATTCAATTCGTATCTGCAAAGCGATTTGTAATATTATACTCGTACCGCAACAGATGCACATGTTCCAGGCCGTAGTAAGCAGTTAAATATTATGTAATTGAGAAGAAAAAAATTATAATGAAAATGAAACAGAATAAAAACAGATTCAATACTTGTATGTGGCTTTAATTAAAACGAAAATGCTCTTGGAATGCGTGTGACAATAAAATTTTTAATTTAGAACCAACAGGAATAAAGTCGTCATTTACAATTAGAAATACCTTGACAATAATTTAATTTTAATTTCTAAAATATTTTTCATGAAAGTTTTGGTTTTAAGTTTCGTTATAATGAATGAGAGTTTCATTGCGGCATTCAGAAGAAATATTTTTGGGTTTCGAAAAGGTTTAATACGAGTAAACAAATTTCCTTGCAAAATTTTAATTTTAAACCGTTTGTAAATGAAACATATACAAGACGGCGTAAAATTAATAATCCAATTTTGTTTTTAAATAACTTTTTTATGTTGCAGAGTTGAAAGACATTTGTGGCCGTTTTAGCGCATTTTCCATAACTTTCTACAATATTTCTGATGATAAATGTTCGCATTCCTAATATTCTCCTTAAGGGATGCGATTGTCTTGGGCATGTTGGCATACAGCCGCGACTTCAAGTAGGCTCAAAGAAAAAAGTCTGGGATGGTTGGATCGGGCGATCTTGCTGGACATGACAAATCGGGAGATTATGTGACCACAGTAGTTCACTGGCGACTGATGGTCAGCCAGCATTAACTGATGCACTGTTTGCACTTTGTATGGAAACATGTGTAAGTCTTTTACTTAAAATTCGCTGTAGGGTTCGCCTGGCGACGCCCAAT
Source organism: Dexiosoma caninum (assembly GCA_963924685.1). NCBI lineage: Eukaryota > Metazoa > Arthropoda > Insecta > Diptera > Tachinidae > Dexiosoma > Dexiosoma caninum. Next base: position 128,318,684 of record OZ004725.1, on the reverse strand, counting down.
TGCGTGGCACGTCGTAATGTTTGTCCAGTGTGCACGACACGATTAAATTGGTTAACAAAATCGACACAACTATTCCACGCTGTAGCGGAGTATGGCCCTCCCTGTTTGTATTCTGAAGCTGACTAGTTCACAAATGTCAAATATGATTGACGTAAAATGCCATTTGCAAAAGCTATTACATCTTACGATAGGGTGATTTATTTTGCGCCACCCAGTATTTATGAAAATGTCAGTCATACTCTAAACTAAAATAGAGTGCACATAAGTGGGTGCAATTTTGTGAGGGTGACCCATTTTGAAACTTTTAATCAATGAAATATTGAAATTTACAAGATTTAGACTTTTCTATTTAAGAAACTTTTCAAAAATCGTCTTTCGCTATTGAAACAAGATCCTGTAGCAAATAAATTTTCCATATACATATATATAACAAACACTGTTTGTACGTCAAATGAAATTAATAGAGTTGTGACATTTCGATCATTTCAAACGAAATACGACATGAAAACAACAACTGAAGTGCAAGAAGTGAAATCCCATCCAACATGACAACAAAACATTTTAACAGGGCGAATATCTTGCAGTATGAACTGCTGTATATAATGAACCAATATGTTGAGGTCAACCCACCAAATACTGCTGGCTAACGAATGACTTTAAACTGCAGCTAAACAAAAACATGTAAAAAAAAAAAGAAATCTTATACAAAATAAATCACATGTACCCTTTAGAAAGCAAATACACATTTAAATAACTATGGCACTAAATAAGTAGGTACTGACTATCTGAGGAAACATTAGCAATTTCCCAGAACGAAAAACAATTTATCATTTTCGTTTAGAAATATGTTTGTGTGTTTGCACCCAAAAGCGCTCGAGAATGTCTAAAATTTCTGTCTGCGAGTGCATAACTTCAGATTAATAATTCTGTGGGAAATGAAAGATAGCAGCACAGTGTTCTAATTTCAAAATGCAATTAGCATAAATAGGCATGTAATAGCAAACCTTAAACATTTGTTACAAAAACACAACTACAACAAGCCCCTCCTCAACTGCGTTAAATATGGGGCGGTGCCTTGAATACCCTTAATAATCAGATACTTAGTAAAAAGTGGGAATAATCCATGCAATACTCCAATACTGTGACAAATGCAAGTACAAAATTTAAAAATTTAAAAAATTAAATTTATAATAAAGGAGTACATTTTTTAAATTTCTTTCATTTTAAAGGACAATACAAGTGTTTATATATGAAAATCGAGCGGTTGAAAAAGACAGAAAAATAATAAATTAGTGCGTTTTCGGAGAAGGGTAGGGTAACAAATTGAATTCTTAAACAAACTTTCAATTATACAATTCAATGTAGTAATTTTTAAATTAAGGATTTTTTGCTGTATGTATTGTAATCGATATTAAATACCATGAAAAGTGAGTTATTCGCGGAAAATAATTTATTTATCATTTTATGCCTCAGTACCATTTTTTATTTATTTATTAACAATCAAAGCAAGCCAATTTGGCCAATATATTTTGTATTGTGAGAAAAATTAATGTGATATTTTAATAGTAATAAGAATATAGGTGTTTGCATATGTAAAAATTAAAGGAAAAAGAGAGAAAAAATTCATTTAATTTAAAATTTATTAGTTTTAGCTCCCCAGCCATATAAATATTGCAAAACAAGGTAAAAACAAACATAAAAAGGAAAAACCAAAGAAATAGTCACTATAGCCCAAAACAAAACTGCTATTCTATTGGTGGCCATTGAATTGCGAAATAAGTTTACACATGTATGAGAAGGAAGAGTGGGAAAGTTGCTTAAGTTCATTAGGAAGCAAGCTCCAAACATTATGAATCCTCTTTACAAAAGAAGGATCATAAATAGATGTGCGTCCCAAAGGGACAAATATTTCGAGAAGAGTTGAGGAAAGAGAATTCACTAACTAAAACTGAGGGCTGGCCAGATTTCATTATCTGATAGAAATGAAGCAATACACGTATGCCAAGATAATCTCTAAAACTACAATTCAAGAATGAGGGCATCAATTCCAAAGAGCGATCATGCTCATGTATTCTTACATCGAAAACATAACGTACAATCTTTTTAATAACCGCCTCATGAGTATTTATATTATAAGACCACGCAGCCGAATAAACCTCAAGACAGTAGTCAATTCGAGACATAATCAAAGAATTCGCTAGATGGTGCCTTACGCACGCCTTGGCGTATACGATTTCAGAGAGTAAAGTCTTCTCAAGGTAAGACAGGTAGTATTCGCAGTATGATTTATATGATGGTCAAAATTTAACCTATAGACCAATATAACGCCAAGACACCTAAGTGACTCAACAAAATTTATTGCTTCCCCATTTATAAATATCCTAAGACAATAAGAATTTCGGTCAGACAAATTGAAATTCAAAGCTTTAGTTTTAGAATTATTTATCTCGATCTCAACACATACTTCCAATTTATCAATCCTCTCCCGTTCACCCGAAAACAACAACATAATATCATCGGCAAAAACAAAGGTATGGCAAAAGTCACTATTTAACAATGATAAACAGTCCTTAATATATATTTTGTAAAAAAACTAAACTTTTTTGTAAAAGAACTAACATTTGGTAAAACGAATTTTTTTATTGTAGGAGCACCCGTTCGTAAAAACTACGCTTTTCTTGAAAATAGGCGACTTTTTGTAAAGAATTTCCATTCTTTGTGAAAGTAATTATCAATTTGGTACAAAGTACTTTTTCGTCAAAAATACGTTTTCTGTAAAAAGAGCCCCTTTCTGTAAAAAAAGGTCACTTTTTCTGTAAAAGATAATTATTTCATTGTGTACTCTATTGTAAAAAGAAAATTTTTTAAGGAAATGATTTTTCATAAAACAAAAAACATTTATTTTTATAAAAAGTAAAATTTTTGTTAAAAGTAATTTTTATAAAAAAAATATATGGGAATCGGTTGGACTTGCAGGCCATGCCTGAAACAGCAGCATAATTAATGCATTTTTCGAAATATTTCTACATCAATATCTTTCGAACCACTTTACAGATATTTATAAAGAAATCGGTGAACATGTAAATCCGATTTTACCAAGACTTTTGGAGTTATTAGAAAAAAAAAACGATTTTTTCGTCAACGATATCTCTCGAAGGAATCATCCGATTTTAGTAAAATTAGTAACAATTGATGCCCCTTTCTGAGGCTAAGAGCTGATTAGATCGGGTTAGTAGTTCAAAATTCATTTCGAGAAAACAATTTTAATTTCGAAATCTGCCGCAGCGAATCTGTTCATAACCCACGCTCAATATCATTCGAATGAGACACAGTGTCGATCCGTTGGCGCGTTCTTAAGTTATGAGATGTCTACAGACACATACATACATACATGCACACACACACACACACACACACACACACACATATGCGAAATTGTTCAGATTCGAGTCGCAGGACCTAAAAATCTCGAAATATAATAAAAACTCGATTTTCGAAAATTGGGAAAAATCAGTAACTTCCAATCGGACATCAATTGTGAATCCTTTTTAAGCGTATAAGTGACAAATTAGTTTTGAACCATTCAAAGTACTCAAAGAAGACTCATCAAGGTGATTTTTGAGAAAACGATCTTCCAAATGGTAGGTGGGTTTGGTACATATGTATGCACCTCTGTATAATGTAATTAATCAAGAAAGTCCGGCAAAACTGAAATAAATAATGTTAAAAAAAATTTTTTTATTGGCAAAATGATTAACAGCATGAAACAATAATCAATATTTCAGTATAAGATTTGTTGCTGTAAAAAAAATTTAAAAAAATCTTTTTTTTGCAACAAAAAAAGTGATAAAAAAGTATATTTTTGTAAAAAATAAATTATTTCTGTAAAATAGGTATAAGCGCTTCGTTTCTCATGGTTGTTTTTATAAAAATCACGTTGTCAAATTTCTTTTCATAAAAGTTTCTGTTTTTTTAATAAAAAATTTTTAATAAAAAATTTAACAAAATATCCAAACGTTTTAAATAAATTAAGGAATTTATTCATGCATTAGTTAGTTAAGACTCATGTCAACCCTAAACAACAACAACAACAACAACAATGTCTACAAGATCAACAAAATATCTGAACACTAGGAATTACTGTATTTGTTCATGGTGAATCGCTTTTTCACTGTTCTGGTTCCCATCTCCTGCTAATGGAGCATACAATTTATTATCATTTGTTGGTGTTGTTTTTGTACCCACGATATTTATGGGAAAGCGCCATCCATCCAACTCCACTCATAATCTATTGTATACATGTACTCGTATGTATGTATGTATGTTTGTATGCAATTCGGATCTATCGCATAAAATGCTTGAAATACAAAATTATCTTAAATTTTGAAATTATGCCAGAAGTTTATGTTGTTTTATGTGTCGTACGAGTAGCGTACAGGAATGTTGAATGTAATTTGAATTGCAGTAGTCAAATGTTGCAAGTATAAATCGCATCAAACCTACACATGTTCGTTTATTATAGTAAACAATCATTGATTAGTACTCCTCCCATATACTTATAATCGTTTATAGTGAAGAAAGATCGAAACGAATTGGCCTGCAGATAATGAATTTTTATGTTTTATCGAAGCATTAAGAATAACTCTCTCGCTCTCTCTCTTTGTTAAAGGTCATTCATCAATTTCTTTTACTTGAAATGGAGGCAGTGTGCAGTTCGTGATTTACAGTCACACGGTTTGTAAACACGCATGTTTTTTCCAATTTATTGAATGTTTTTCTAGCGACCTGGAAAACTATTCGAATTATCGGTAGATTCAAATAATCAAGAGGCGACTGTATCGTTGCTAGTGACATGATTACAGGGTCAAATATTCGCAAAAGTCGCAACTGGCCTCGTCTCCTCTCCCCATTTAAATCTTAAAATTTAAATATATTTCCTTAATATTTCATTTCGTAAGACTCGCTGATTCACTCGCAAGTACACATTCACAAAAAAAAGGAATTATTGTACTCCCTGCATACGAGTATCATCTTAATTTACAACGACATGAATTACCTCAATTACACACCTCATGTTGCAATAGTTGGTTGCATTGTTGCATGCAACGTATACCATCCGCAATTGAAATTGTAACAATTAAAAGTTTGGAAGACAACGAATATAAATTTCTAAATACAAGAGGCAAAATTTATGTGTAGAAAATCACAAGAGAAGAAAACGGAAACTTCATTTTCTTTCCTAATTGTTGATCAAATTTCAAGCAACTTAATGACGCGTGCTTTTAAATGGAATAACGTTGGTTTATGCATCAGCAAGAAGTAACTCTGTGTATTTGGCTGTTTATAAATTTTATTTTGTTGTAAAAAGGAAAGAACATTTAGTTTTTCTTTATTAACATTTTATAAAAAAAATTGTATTTATGCTGCTGCTGTCATGCAGAAAATGTTTCAAAATTCAGAATTTACTTGCCACAAATTACTTGTGCAGCACCCACTACAACTACGAATATAAAGACATCATACGAATAACTTTTTCTCTTTTTAATTTCCTTTCACTTTTTTTTTTAAATGTAACGTGATGCTGTTTCTGAAGGAATACGTTCTGAGGTTTCTCTAAAAGTTTTTCAAATTCTTTTTTTTTATAATTTTTCGAAAGTTTTTTCTTTCGTGGGGATTGTGTTATATTTTATTTCATTATGTTTTATGAGTTTGTTGAAAAACATTAATGCATCATGTTGCATATTTATCATATCATAAAGAGATGTGGGTGTCTCAAATGTGTTTGGTAATTTGAAGTTGGTGCACGAGCTTCCTTCCCTTTTTCCTTCCTTTTTCCTTCAATTTTTAAAGTTTAGTACAATTTGAATTTATTGAGCGCTCTAATTACTGCTAACAAGCAGTTCTCCAACCGCTTAGCATTGTTGATATGAATTAGAAGAATTGCAACAACTAGTTTTTCTTGTCTAATAAATTTATAAATAGTAATTCAATATCGGAATTTATAAACGTTACATTATTTTGTACTGGTTACCAATTGAGATGTACTTATGTTGTAGTTTGTTTGCATGCTATAAAACACCCATGCAAATTGCACATTGTAGTTCATGTACTTTCGACAAACTCCTGCAATAAGAAAAGTAACATATATACATACATATGAAGCTTTAGGGGTGCTACTGACTGAGTAGTTAGTGCGATGAACCCACAACAAGAATGATCATGGCTTCTAGTGATATTCCTATCCAACTAGTTCCTTTGCATTGCGTAGGGGACATCGCCTGAGCGCTAATCCAAGAAAAAAAATTTGAAATTTTTTTTTTTAATTATATTTCAGGTAATACCGCCCTGCCAGTTGCTGTACATGTTCCTGCTACAATTAAGCGATAACAAAATTAAGCAGATTGAAGATTTGCTTGAATACATTCTTACGACCATTTTGTAATGCGCACACACGAACCAATTCAGCATTTTGTTTTGCTAGGTCCATACTCAGACATTGATCCAATTTAAAACTCAACGTCACATGAAAAGGCACAACGGCACAACTAGTCTAAATTTAGGTAACAACAACAGTCGACGTTCTGTGTTCCCCAAGAATTGTTACAAGAAAAGCATTGTCTCCAAAACTCGTTCTAAAAAGAAATAGCCGTGGGAATAACGAATACCACGGTACCAGTGTGATGTGTTACTAGTCAGACCTAAAGGGCACTTCAAAGCTTTGCCAAGCGTAGGTGGCGTAAGCGAAAAATTTAACAGATAATCGGAATATTGCAATGCTTGGCGAAACATAATTGCCATTAAGATTAAATTAGACGTGACGTTACTTTTCCCATAGCCATAGCCATTTCCATAACTACAGGGTGGCACAAAAGTAGCTATATGGTTTAAATGGCTTATAACTTTTTTTATTTATGCGATTATTATAATTTTTTTTTCAATACAGAATATATTTTTGGGGAGTTTTTTGCAATTAGCTTTGAAAAATTATATCCTGTAAGTGATGTCCATTTTCAGCTTCGCACATACGTGCTCTTTTTAACATATATTTTCCATAACTTTTCTCAAAATTTCGGGTGTAATGGCCATGACTTCATTTCGAATGTTTCATAATTAATTCCCCAAGTCTTCTTCACAAAATGCTGAAAAAAAAACAAACAAAAAATTATAATTAAAAAAGTTATAAAGAATTCAAACCATATAGCTCCTTTTGTGCCACCCTGTATAATAGAATTTTTTCTCGTCAATTAGTGCTGCATAGCCATAAACAACTTTTGTCTCTCAATAGTATTCTACGGTTATGGTTATGACTGTGGTAAAATAATAATTCATCTATAAGAGAATACATTAATCGCCATAAGATTGGTTCGCTCAGTTGCTCTCTCTAGTTATGGTTAAGTCACGTCTATTTTAGCCTTTAACTGGCATCATATCCAGTATGCTCCAATGCGAAAAAGAAAGAAAAGTGTCAGCTGTGCGATCTTGGACGTGTCACAAATTTATACGTAATTTTTTATTTCATTTAAAAAAACCATTATATATATAGAGGCTCTAGGACTTTGCTCATTCTTTGTTTTTTTTTTTTTAATTAATAATTTAATGGAATCCATGTTTATTGTAATTGATTGTGGTGTTCTCCCAAAATAGTGCAATCAAAATGTCATAAAATGGTCAAATAAAAAAATTGTGACATTTTCCAATTAAAACTTTTAATTGGTCCTACAATTTTTTTGATACGTTGAAATCTAATTGTTATTTTAATGAATCGTCATTTTTTTTAATTGAATCTTGATTTTTACTTCTCTCTGTGTGCATTTAAATGTTTTAAATGTAGACAGAAAATATCGAAAATTGGCTTCAATTAAAAAGTTTCTTAGTAAATTGTTCTTCCAATTAAAATGTTTACTAATTTTCAGCCTGCACACAAATTGATCATATCAATTAATATATTTATATTCCCGCGGTTTTTCAACATTTAAAGTTCAATTAAAATGCTATACATTCTAATGTATTCATATAGCACATAATTATACATAAAAATTTAGAATTTAATAAAGAATTTAAGCGGTGCAATTAAAACATGATTTGAAAAAAAAGCACTGAAAACAATTTTCATTTATTTGAATTCATTCCAGCAGAAAATTATTCTCTGTACATAGTAATTCTCTCATAATTGTGATTTTTTTCTATTGCCAAATAACAAAGAGAATTGACTGTGAACTTTTGTTAGACACTTGCAAATTTTTTTTTTAAATAAAATGGTTTTACAATTTAATTAAAATTCTATAACTATTGGATGAGTGAAAACCTAATTCCTGTAAAATCATAACAAATGAAGACGTGTTAAAAATAAACGTGTCAAGATCTTCCTGGAGATAATTGTAATCAAGTGTCTGTGCTTTTGAAGCAAATGAAATGAAAATGTGCAATGAATAATGATTAATTTTCTTGACATATCTCTATATAGTTTTTTTTTTTTTTTCAATGAAAAGAAGAAAACAAATGCACTTGAAACTGTAATATTGCCCACTAAAGTTGGCCAATAATAGATTTAATTGTTAAGCATTTTCATTAACGGAAGTATTTGTTTTTGATTGTGAAATGTCACATCTTTATGAAAAGAAATAATTTTTATTTCTGGTTGGAATTTTCATTATGCTTCTTACGAGTAAAAGCGTTGAAATATAATTTTTATTGCTCACCTTTTCTTATAATCGGAAGTAATGCCACCACTAGACACAAAGAATTTTAAGTGCGTCGCTCAAAGACAGGTAGTAAAATAAATGTATTTCACACATTCCACAGATACTTTTCGGTGTTACGGTTACAACCATCACACATCTATCGAAAAAAAAAAAAAGATTTTCCTAAAGGCGGCAGGAAGGCAAAAGTCTAATAAAATTTAAGAAAAGGGACTAGAAAAATTTATTACATCTCAGGCAACATACGCTGGCCATATTGAATCCGTACATACATATACATACATACACATCTACTACAACGCAATATTTATTTTTTGAACATCTTACAATTCCAGTCTTTTTGTTTGTGCATTTCCGTACACTGTTGTTATTATTGGCGTTGGTGCTGCACCGTGCGCTCGTATATCGCATCATATTGTGCAGATGTGTTGAGAACAAAATTCTAGGCATACCAAGCAGACAGACAGACGGACACAAATAGATAAATACAAAATTCTTATTGACTTGCAAAATTATGTTTCATTTCATTCATTTAATGTAAAAATAAAATTCAGAAAAAAAACCATTTAATTGAAATTTATTTCACAGCAATTTTTATTACAAATTCCATTATCAGAGATTTGGAAAAGTGTATTAAAACGAAACAAATCAGTTCCTCTCTAAATTTAGTGCTTTTATTAAACGACATTTCCGTTTTCTATTTTCCCTGTCTTTTTGTATTAAAAAAAAAAGGATTCGTTTAAGAGGTTGTAGTGAGTTTAAGAGTAACTCATTGTTATTTCAATTTCATGCTTAACAACATTTCCAAGAATTGGTGGGACAATTTTCATGCCCAAAATTGTAAAAAAAGCCATTATTTACTTTTAAAAATTCAACAGCTGTCAATTTCAAAGCGTTTTTTGACACCTTTGCTTTTCATTTGAAGGTTTCCGGGTACTTTGACAATTGCACCGATATTGCCGTAAAAATTAAAAATTTTATTACTGACTTGTATTTTATTTGGATTTCGTGGTTGATGATGTGTCATGAAAAACATAATTAATACAAATTTTATATTGTTAAAGAAATTGAAAAGCGCATTGTGATGAAAAATCTTTGATAAAATAATCATATAAAAAAAAACAATATTTCTCTTAATGTACTCGTAACCAAATCCAAAAGCAAAACTGTCTAAAACATCTAAAAATAGTGAAATTCGCCGTCAATTAAAAATATAATATAAATTTTATGAGCTTTTTATCAAAACTCCCTTATTTATTTGTTTAGGAAAATTTGTTGTACAGATAAAAATTCTATTAAATTAAAAATTAAAATTCATGATTAAATGTTGATTAAAATCATGTTAAATTTGTGCAAAATTAATTTATATTTGACATTGATTCACTTTGATTTGAAACGAAAATATTTCAAAATTACCTTAAAACAAATTTATTCAATATTTTTCGTAATAAAAATCTAAATTATAGTTTCATCGCGTTAAAGAAACGTTGCAATTTACTAAACCAGTGCAGCAAAATTCCAGATTTTCGCACAAAGATACACTAATACGAATATAAAATTAACATTGAATCAGGTAAAATGAACATGGGACAATGTTAAACAACCAAATGACAAATTTTAAATCAAACTTAAATCAGCTTCAAACTACCTCAAATTTTTTGTTTTATTTGTATACTAAGAAATTCTCAAAGACTGTTCGAGAGTTATTGTATAAACATGCGAAATTTTTTTTTAGCTTTTTCAAGAATTCGTTTGAATGTATACTGATGAACATTACGCAGTTAATTCTACTTAACTGCAATTGTAATTTTAAAATAATTTATTTAAAATAGCATTATGATCATAGTGAATCAATTTTGTGAATTTTGTGTCAAGAAAGCGTCATGTGCGGCCAGTTTTGCTTTACGTCTTTAATTTGAAAAACTTATGGTGAATGTGTTTCATCGATTTCAACATTCGGGGGATTTTATTTGAGCAGTTCAGAAGTGGTGTTTTGACACGAAAGACAAAGATCGCCCAGCTGAAATATGGCCAGAGTAGCGAACGCAACAAATTCGTTTGAAGCGGCCAAATATGAAACCTGATAGCGCTTGGCCAACTCGCCATGAAAAATATTTATAAACTAGTGATGCGGAAGTTTTGCTTTGCCCGTCTTATAGTCCAGACCTTACCACGTCTGCCTACTATTTGTTTCGAGCGATGCAGAACGTTCTCGTTTTTATTAATTATTTGATCTGCTTGGCCGCCTAGTAACGCTGTAAAAAAAATACTACAAAGAAATACTACGATTTACTTTTTATAGATTGAAGTGTAGAGATTTGAAATGAAATACGTAGAACCACTAGGAGTACGTTTTTGTAATATAAAATGTTTAGCGGGTAAAAATTACGAAAAGCTATGAAATCGGCATAAAACAATTCAAACTACAATTTTAGGGCATGAAAAGGGTTAGAAAATAGTACGTTAGTAAAAAAGTACTGAATATAGAAAAGAAATATATTTTAAATATGTTGGGCAGATATTGTCATCTGAGCCAAATTGGGATACTATTACTGTTGCCGTTGTTCAGATATACAGACATTTACATACATATATTTCCTACAATCACTCTCAGTTTTTGACAGATGCAGTGTACTGATAATCAATCTGTGTGTACCAAATTTACAAAGCGTTACAGTTGCCCTTCCCCAGATATACAGAAAAATATTTTGTTTTTGTATGGGAGGTACAACGCCCACTTCTATAATTCCACTTTTTGACTGACACAGGTAAATGTTTCTTTTTCTTTTTGGTGCGTTTTTGGAAATTCTAAAATTCATGTATAAAAGGATCGAGCTTTAACAAAAAATTCCATGTCGGTCTAGACTTACAAGTAGAACTGAAATTTGTGCTGCACTCCACTATAGATTTTAAAATTTTAAATTAAATGAGAAATAGAAGCAACATTTGAACAAAAAAAAAACTCTTGTATCAATCCCTCATGCGGAAAAGGTAGAATTAAAAAGAAAATCTTCAAACAGTTGTACGTGCAACATACAATCGAACTCCTCTGGCCCGGGTCTACACAAAAACAATGGCAGCATAATCGTGAATAAAATGATCATCATTTATTCAAAACATTCTCTTCCTGTACGTTGCTGTTGTTTTTGTAATTCTTAGCTTTCTTCATGTTATTGATTGTACTCGTAATACAGTCGCAGGAGCAGGTTTAAATACATTTTTAAAATTATGAGTTTTAAAATTTTTTAAAAAAAGAAAGACATATCAGGTGATGAATGGATAGATGGAGGAAATCTTCACTCTTTTACAACTCCGCTTTTGCATGCTTTTTGCTTATAGCAGTATTTGCAGCGCCGCTGATGCTAAGGAGACGTATATAGTTTTAAAGCTTCGTTTTAACAGCCATTTCTAGTAACTATTTTACTTCGCTGCTGCTACACAATACCGAAAAAGAAGAGGGCTCTGATATGCCTACAAATTGGTATTAGCTGAAGCCGAAACTATCAACGGCCAGTGACTATGCCCTCGCCACAGAAACCTTCCGATAACAACTGACACAAAGACACACTAATGCACATCAGAAAAATGCGAAAAACTTTGTACGGCTTTCGTCCGAAACTGTGCTTGAACCCACACCTTTTGATTTTGTAGCCAACGTGCCAACTACTTCAGGCATCGCTACTCTCACAAATCAAATCGTTGTTGTTGGGCTAGTTGGCTCTACAAGCAGAAGATCGTGGATACAATAACCAATCCAGCCACAATGTTTGATGTGTCTATGCTAACAGTATCATTCTTCATTGGCATTTGTGCAGTACAACGTCGGCAAAGCAAAATACTTAATAAAATGGCTCTTATTGACTTAAAAATTAATGCTTGAACATAACACCAGAGAGGAAGAATTAAGCCTCTATCAATATATCACTTCACCAATTTGGAGTGCTGGCTCTGCAACCAGAAGCACCCGTGTTCGATTCCCGGCATGGTCAAGTCAAAAATGTCTTTCTGTGCTACAGCAACATACTTTGTCGGTATTTGTGTAATAAAGCGTCGGCGAAGTAAAATAATGAATATGTGGATCCCCTTACCTAAAAAAATTTTACATCACAATTAACATCAGACACGCTACAACTTTAATTTATAATTAATACACAACTGCAGAGTTGTGCAAAAATTAAGCTCTATCTTCCTACCACTTTCAACATCTTGTCAGTTCTCTACATTATCCCTCTCTCTCTGTCTCTATCTCTCTCTCTCTCCATCTCTCTCTCTCTCTCTATCTCTATATATAGTTCCAGTGCAATGCATTGCATATGTAGGGACATCCCCTGAGTACTGGTCCAAGAAAATAAGAAATTTTGTTTGCTCTATCTCTACCCAACTCTTACCGACTAGATCCAGTGCAATTCATTGCATACGTTTCCCGACAATCCCAGCACAAGAGGCAGAAAAAAACATTCTCGGTTTACAGTCTTATTTCGTTACAGAAGTAAGTAGAGTAGTGCAGTTGTTCATCAATTTGCACACAAACAAATTTGGAAAGAAGTTTGCCTTGTTCAAACTGCAAAATGCTAAAGTGTATTCAAACTTTAGTCTCTGACTGTATGTATGCATGTATGTGTGCTACATTATGTTGCAAGCACAGTGGCGATTTAATTGCACTACGGGGAAGGGACAAACATTTGTTTGCCTGTATGATCGCTCATTTTCATTTTGTTAATTTGTTACATTCCATATTTGAAAACAAAAAAGAAAAGCCAGGAAAAGTACTTTAGTATGCATGTGTGTTTGCTTTTACTCGTATTTTATAGTTTGTTTTACTTTTCCCTTTTTTTTGTTGTTTTCAGCCAAACGTGATATTTCCAACTTGTTTAATTTTTGTTTATGAATTGCTGTTGTTGTTATTAATTTTTCTTTCTGATTATCAATAACAATAAAAAATAATCATTCAGAAAAGTTGTGGCAGTGGTATCCTGTGTGTTCTATTCAAACCGCCTTTTTATTTAAGCCACAGTTTTCTTTCTTCCTTCCAACACGTGTAAGACATGGGCAAAGCACCCGCATGAGTTGAACAAACTTGTTGTTTTGAATGGAGGAGAATCGAACCGTAGTTTATGCGATTTTTATGCTTAAATATTGTTATTGTATTCGTAAGGCATGCCCATGCGCATGCGCAAATTGCTTTTCAGCATAATTTATACATGAAAGTTGTGTTTTGTTTGCTACTTTTTTGCGCATAAATATCACACTGTGCTACAAAATATAAAATTCCATAAACAACATGCACGCTGATTCGTGACAAAAAACTTGCAGCAACTATGCGTCATAATAAATTTTTAATTATAATTTTCTGATGTAAAAGCACGGATTATATTGAAGAAGTTTATAGATTAGATTGCAACATATGAAAGAAAATAATTTTTAGTTTCACAAAATGCGTGTCGTGGTGAAATGAAATGTAGAGATAAACTGCCGTATTCATAAAAACTTCTTTGTATTATAGATTGTATATTGATTGAATTTTGTATGGAAATTTGCCTAATAAACCTTTTATAAATAAGAAAAGTTCTGTGAATACGGCAGAAAGATATTTTGATTGTTAATTCTTAATCTTGATTTTTTTTTTTTATATAAATTTTTGGATTAATTTCCAATTTTTTGTTGCAGTTTTGATAAATATTTTATTTTTGTTTTTTTTTTTAGAAAATTATATGTTGTTTCTGTGTGTTAATTTCAGATTTATTTAAATATCCATCTAGTCTTCTGTATCGAAATCAATTTTCACATTTTCAGTGAAATTTAAAATTAAATATGGCAAATTAAATTATTCACTATCCAAACATACCAACATCACAGTCGGCGCACAGTTTATAAACAAATGTATTCGGAGAATTCACCTGGTGTTCTATTAAGTCATATTGTCATATTGACTTAATATTTTACAATATTTTTACAAAATTGATGTTATGCTTCAAACAAAACAGTTATTAAATAATAAAAATTTTTGAGCTTTGTTTATTGTTTTGTCATAAAATATCAGTATAAAACTGAGTCGTACGCTAAAACTCTTCAGTCGATCCGGCGATAATATTTACAGCTGCCGGTACTTATAAATGATATAAGAATATAAAATTGTACAAACTTATATACATTTACATTAAATTACATTTATATAACTTAAAAAGAAAGACAAAATCAAGACATCAAAATAAATACAAGTGAGCAAATTTTGTTTCTGTAACTGGCTGGCAGTCACTTAATGTTTATCCACTAACCGCCGTTCAAAAATTATTCAGCTCATATCGGAGGGAACAGCTGTCTTCGATTATATTTATAAGATATACAGGAAAGTTCTTATTTACAATATTAAAAAATCCAATTACTTTAGTTTCTTTACATGTTTAGCATTTTGATAACAAATATTTATAAGTGTTTTTTCTTCTTATCAGCTAAATCAACTTTCTGAAACAGCATACTAAATTATGACGTGTTGTTCACAGCAGTCATATATTTTCGTGTTATTATTTTAAAACATATGACTTTTTGAATACCTCAAATGTGTTTGTCTGTTTTTAAAAATCGTTAATGAAAGCAGAAAGAAAGGATAGCAAATTAGCTACACCGAATGTAATAAATATTAGCTAAGCCAGTTAGAATTACAGAATGCAGATTTACCGACATCGCTAAAATATTTGCGTAATTTTTTTTTAGCATTTAGCGTCGAAAGTTGTTACCACAAGATCAATTTATTAAATTTTCGCAGTCATACTTTCTTCAGTCTATTCAATTTTTTTATAATATTTCTGCTGTAGCACAGTGTTACTATAAAATATGCTCAAATTGTAGTTGCTAAAATACGTTACTTTTTATTATTTGTAAAACTAGTAATTATTTCCTGTCATTATGTGGGTCAAACACATGCCATTTTTACAAATTTCTTTTGGGTTCCAATTATTTTCAAACTGTATCTCTTTGAAAGGAAAATCGAGCAAAGTTTTGTTCGATTATTTCATTGATGTAGATTTTTAAGATCAATTTGATTTTTGTACGATTTGTTCCCGAGCAGTTATTGAATGTCTAAAGGATGTTTGTGGGCTGCGGTTCTTTTCGGCTTCGTTTTTCCTTTATTTATTTCATTTTTGTGAAATTTCTTTACACTTTGATAATTTTAAACAGATGGTTCTGTTAGTGCAAAAATGTTCTGCGAGTTAATTACTTTTGCAAAATATTTATAAAAGAATCTCTTAATGCCGGCGTAAAATGTTTGTACTATGAACACGAAGTGGTCATGCAAAAATTGTTTTACTTCAAGTGCCGCAAGGAATATTTTCAATTAAATTTAATTTGCTTTCGAATGACAAATGGTGAACTAGTCATTTTCAGGGTGAATAGACTATAGTACTCGTATTTGAGGGTTGTAAAACATTTTTGCTCCTAAAATTATAAATTGATTTTTATTGAAAAATGCAATAAAAACATGAAAACTTTACAAAAAAAATTAATATTTTTATCGAAAATGTATCTTTTTTTAACGGAAATACTTTTTCTAAATTTGGTGCCGATTGGTAAATATTTTTCTATGAACTTTTGCATGGAAATAGTTGTAAGGACTTCAAATGCAGAATGTCGGGCGCATTCGACAGATTATTTATCGTTTAAAAATTATGAGGTGAATTGATATGGGAGTTACATTGCTGACAGTCTCTATATTCAATTATTTGTGAAATTGAATTCCGTCGTATTGTAATGCCGTAATGTCTCCTTTGTTCGCAGGCATCTGAATCGATTGGGTGTAAAAAATGAAACTTGAACATAATTTGAATGCTCCTGCCACTGTCCAATCTTCGTCCTAACGTCCTTTGTTTGGTATATGCATAGTTTCGTAGGAACGCGGAGTGTCAATTTTTTTCAACATTTTTTGAGAATCGCATGGGCGTTTGAATCTGACGTCTAAATTTCCCACTTCATGCCCTCTTCATTATTTTCAGAAAATTTTAAAACAAATTAAATTTTTACATGCAATTGGGAAAAAATTTCTTAACGGAAGGAAAACTCACTTAAAGTACTAGTATCTCAAAAAAAAAAATGCTGTTGTAATATTTTCACTATTTTCCAAATAAATATTTTTATGATTTTCAGGAAAAATAAAAAAGACGTCAAAATTTATAATTTATCATTTAATATTGAATATATTCGATTTATAAAATATGAATTTATAATTAAAAATACAGCAATGAGCAGAAGAATTTAAATCAATAAACAAATTCACCTGCAAACGTCTTCTTTGTTTTAACTCGTCAATA
Source organism: Dexiosoma caninum (assembly GCA_963924685.1). Lineage (NCBI taxonomy): Eukaryota > Metazoa > Arthropoda > Insecta > Diptera > Tachinidae > Dexiosoma > Dexiosoma caninum. Next base: position 128,301,682 of record OZ004725.1, on the reverse strand, counting down.
TGTTGCCACATTTCCGGATAAAAAATACAGAAAATTTATTTTTTTCTATTTAATTTCTATAATTCAAATCCAAACATAAATGTACACACACAACATCATACATACATACATACATAGCCAACAGAAGGTAAAAGGTCGCCAGTGTTGTGTGGTCGAACTTAAAACACTTGCACACATGGTGGCAAACGATACGAGCGAATGCAGTAGATGGAGGCAAAAAGACTTAATAGAAAAATAATAAACAGTCGTAAAGTTATTGAATATTTTAAAATGAAAAGAAAAAATTATTTATTTTCTTTGAGCGCAATTAAATTTTGTTTAGACGCAATAGAAAAAATATGCAAACTATTTGCCGGTTTGGAACTTGTTTCAGGAAATTTAATTTGGAACGAAAAAAAGTTTTTTTTATGAAAAATTTCAAATACAGTATGACCTCGACTTACGCAACCGTACCGAATTCGGTCGTATTATTGGTGGCTTTACTCACAAATTGCAGTTGAGCCTCTGCTTTTGCATTTTTATTTGTTTTACAACAGTGTCGCAGTGCCATTTTCTTTTGCATTTCTTTGGCGAAATTTTGTCGTATTCATTGTTTCGATTTAGAAACATATTACAGCAGTTTAAAAGAGAACAATAAGGCGCAAATATTTTGAATAAATAAAGTGAAATGCACTTTTAAAGAATCGAAAAACACTATTAAATTCAGTTTTCTTCAATATTTTTTTTTATTAATTTATTTACTCTGCTCTAAATAATTTTGTTCGCTCACATTTCAGTGACGATTATGATTCTGTACATTCGCGTGGCCTTCCTTGTAAGTGAAAAGCAATAATTTTTATTTAATTAAACAGAAGGTGTTCTATTCCAACACGTGCCACAGTATGCAATACAAAAATACTTCGAATTAAGTTAATCTGTCAACAGCAAATATTCAGCACTACAACATTCCATGGCAAACTACGCAGACGTAACAGAAACCAAATAAAACTCTTTAGGGGACACAAGATAATTATCTATTTTTAACAGCACGGCACGGCACATCACATCTGAAATCCTAGAAGCTAGAATCTAGAAGGAAACTAGCATGGGGGTGGGTGGCTGTGTGTCTATTAAGAAAACAAAAAGAACCCCCTTCAAGTTTCAAACAATATTTCAGTGTCTACAGATTTATGACAAAAGCAATAG